>JAECXD010000634.1:1468539-2817079 GCA_018151445.1 Zaprionus inermis | reverse complement strand
GAAAAATTTTTTTTGAAAAAAAAAAATTTTTTTGGAAAAAATTTTGGAAAAAATTTTTTGAAAAATTTTTTGGGAAAAATTTTTGAAAAAAATTTGGAAAAAAAATTTTTCGAAAAATTTTTTTCTTTTTTAACAAATTTTGGAAAAATAGGATTTGATTAAAAAAAAATTTTGAAAAAAATTTTGAAAAAAAATTTTTTTTTTTTTCGAAAAAAATTTTTTAAATTAATTTTGAAAAATTTGGAAAAAATTTTGAAAAAACTTTTTTACCAAATTTTGGAAAAAAAAACTTTGAAAAATTTTTTGAAAAAATTTTTTTTGGAAAAAATTTTGGAAAAAAATTTTTTTTTTTTGAAAAAATTTGGGAAAAAAATTTTGTAAAATATTTTTGAAAAAAATTTGGAAAAAATTTTTTTAACAAATTTTTTTTTAACAAAAAATCTTTTTGAAAAAAAAATTTGAAAAAATTTTTTGAAAAAAATTTTTTTTTGAAAAAAAAATTTTCGAAAAAAATTTTTTTTTTTTAACAATTTTGGAAAAAAATTAGGAAAAACTTTTTTGAAAAAAAATTGGGAAAAAATTTGAAAAAAATTTTTTTTACCAAATTTTGGAAAAAAAATTTTTTTGAAAAAAAAGAATAAAAATTTTTGAAAAAATTTTTTTTTTAACAAATTTTTGATATATTAATTTTAAAAAAATTTTGAAAAATTTTTGAAAAAATTTTTTTTTTTTTTTTTTTAGGGAAAAGAAAATTTTGAAAAAAAATAAAAAAATTTTTTTGAAAAAAAAAAATTTTGAAAAAAAAAATTTTTTTTTAATTGAAAAAAACTTTGGAAAAAAAATTGGAAAAATTTTTTGAAAAAAAATTTGAAAAATTTTTGAAAAAAAACCTTTTTTTTTTTTAACAAATTTTGAAAAATTTGAAAAAATTTGAAATTTTTGAAAAAAAAATTGAAAAAATTTTCGAAAAAATTTTTTTTTTTTAACAAATTTTGGAAAAAAAAAAATTGGAAAAAATTTTTGAAAAAAATGTAAAAAAAATTTTCGAAAAATTTTTTTTTTTAACAAATTTTGGGAAAAAAAAATAAAGGAAAAATTTTTGAAAAAAAAATTTGAAAAAAATTTTTGAAAAAATTTTTTTTTTTTTAACAAAAATTTGGGGAAAAAAATTTGGAAAAATTTTTTAAAAAAAATGAAAAAAATTTTTTGAAAAAAACTACTTTTTTTACCAAATTTTGGGAAAAAAAATTTTGGAAAAAAATTTTTGAAAAAAAATTTGGGAAAAAAAATTTTCGAAAAAAAAATTTTTTTTTTTTTTAACAAATTTTGGAAAAAAAAAATTTTTTTGAAAAAAAAAAATTTGGAAAAATTTTTGAAAAAAATTTTTTTTTTACAAAATTTTGGGAAAAAAAAAATTTTGGAAAAAATTTTGAAAAAAAAATTGAAAAAAAATTTTTTTTTTTTTTAAAAATTTTTGGAAAAAAATTTGGAAAAAAAATTTGAAAAAAATTGAAAAAAAAAAAATTTTGGAAAAAATTTTGAAAAAAAATTTTTTGAAAAAAAATTTATTTTTTTAAAAATTGAAAAATTTGGGAAAAAATTTTTGAAAAAAAAATTTTGAAAAAAAAATTTTCGAAAAAATTTTTTTTTTACCAAATTTTGGGAAAAAAAATTTTGAAAAATTTTTTGAAAAAATGGGAAAAACGGAAAAAAATTTTTTGAAAAATTTTTTTTTTTACAATATTTTGGGAAAAAAAAATTTTTTTTGGAAAATTTTTTGGGAAAAAAAAAAATTTGGAAAAAAAAAAAATTTTTGAAAAAAAATTTGGAAAAAAAAAAAAAAATTTTCGAAAAAAAATTTTTTTTTTTTTAACAATTTTGGAAAAAAAAATTTGGGAAAAAAATTTTTGAAAAAAAAATTTTGGAAAAAAAATTTTTTGAAAAAAAATTTTTTTTTACAAATTTTGGGAAAAAAGTTTTGGAAAAAAATTTTTGAAAAAAAATATTTGGAAAAAAATTTTCGAAAAAATTTTTTTTTTTAACAAATTTTGGAAAAAAAAATTTGGGAAAAAAATTTTGGAAAAAAAAATTTTGAAAAAAAATTTTCGAAAAAAAATTTTTTTTTTTTAACCAAATTTTGGGAAAAAAAATTGGGAAAAATTTTTTGAAAAAAAGATTTGAAAAAATTTTTGAAAAAAAATTTTTTTTTTTTTAAAATTTTGGAAAAAATTTTGTTAAAAATTTTGAAAAAAAAAAAATTTCGAAAAAAAAAAAAAAAAAAAAAAAAATTTGGAAAAAATTTTGAAAAAATTTTTGAAAAAATTTTTTTTTTTTTTAAAAAAAAAATGGAAAAAAAAAAAAATTAAAAAAAAAAATTTCGAAAAAAAAATTTTTGGGAAAAAAATTTGAAAAACCATTTTGAAAAAAATTTTTTTTTTTTAAAAAAAATTTTTGGGAAAAAAAAAAAAATTTTTTTGAAAAAAAAAATTTGGAAAAAATTTTCGAAAAAATTTTTTTTTTTAACCAAATTTTGGAAAAAAATTAAAAAAAAAAAATTTTGAAAAAAAAATTTTTGAAAAAAAAAATTTTGTGAAAAAAAAATTTTCGAAAAAAATTTTTTTTTTTTTTTAACAAATTTTGGAAAAAAAAATTTGAAAAATTTTTTGAAAAAATTTTTGAAAAAAAAAATTTTGAAAAAAATTTTTTTTTAAAAAAATTTTTTTTTTTTTTTTGGAACAAATTTTGGAAAAAATAGTAAGAAAAATTTTTGGAAAAAAATTTTTGAAAAATAAAAAATTTTTTTTTTTTTATCAAATTTTGGAAAAAAAATTTGGAAAAAATTTTTGAAAAAAAAAAAAATGTGAAAAAAAATTTTTTGAAAAAAAATTTTTTTTAAATTTTGGGAAAAAAAAATTTGGAAAAAAATTTTTGAAAAAAAAATGTTGGAAAAAATTTTTCGAAAAAAAATTTTTTTTTTACCAAATTTTGGAAAAAAAAATTTGGAAAAAAATTTTGAAAAAAAAATTTGGGAAAAAAAATTTTTTTTTAAAAAATTTTTTAAAAAATTTTAGAAAAAAAAAAAAAAAACTTTTTTTTTTAACAAATTTTGGGGAAAAAAATTTTGGAAAAAATTTTTTGAAAAAAAAAAAAAAATTTTTTTTTCCATATTTTGGGAAAAAATTCGGAAAAATTTTGAAAAAAAAATTTTGGAAAAATTTTTTGAAAAAAAATTTTTTTTTACCAAATTTTTGAATTTTGGGAAAAAAAAAAAAAAAATTTGAAAAAATTTTTTTGAAAAAAAAAAATATTTGGGAAAAAAAATTTTTTTTCGAAAAAATTTTTTTTTTACCCAAATTTTGGGAAAAAAAATTTGGAAAAAAAAATTTTTTTGAAAAAAAAATTTGGGAAAAAAATTTTCGAAAAAAAATTTTTTTTTTAAATAAAAAATTTGGAACAAAAAATTGGAAAAATTTTTTTCTTAAAAAAAAAAATTGGGAAAAAAATTTTGAAAAAATTTATTTTTTAAAAAATTTTGGAAAAAAAAAAAATGGAAAAATTTTTTGAAAAAAAAAAAAAATGTGAAAAAATTTTGAAAAAATTTTTTTTTTTTAAATTTTGGGGAAAAAAAATTTCGAAAAAAAATTTTTGAAAAAAAAATTTGGGAAAAAATTTTCGAAAAAAAAATTTTTTTTTTACCATATTTTGGGAAAAAAAAATTTGGAAAAAAATTTTTAAAAAAAAATGGGAAAAAATTTTCGAAAAAATTTTTTTTTTTTTTTTAAACAAATTTTGGAAAAAAAAATTTGGGAAAAATTTTTTTGAAAAAAAAAAAAAAAAAATTTTTTTTTTTTTTTTTGACCAAATTTTGGGAAAAAAAAATTTCGGAAAAAAATTTTTAAAAAAAATGTTGGAAAAAAATTTTTGAAAAAAAAATTTTTTTTTTTACCATAATTTTGGGAAAAAAAAATTTGGAAAAATTTTTTTTTTTTCCAAATTTTGGGAAAAAAAAAAAAATTTTGGAAAAAATTTAATTTTGAAAAAAAAATTTGGGAAAAAATTTTCGAAAAAAATTTTTTTTAACAAATTTTGGAAAAAAAAAAATTTGGAAAAAATTTTTTGAAAAAAAAATTTTGGGAAAAAAATTTTCGAAAAATTTTTTTTTTTTTTAACAAATTTTGGAAAAAAAAAGGAAAAATTTTTTTGAAAAAAAAAAATTTTAAAAAATTTTTGGAAAAAAATTTTTTTTTTTACAAATTTTGGGGAATAAAATTTCGGAAAAATTTTGAAAAAAAAATTTGGGAAAAAAATTTTTGAAAAAAAATTTTTTTTTACCATATTTTGGGAAAAAAAAATTTGGAAAAAAAAAATTTTGAAAAAAATTTGGGAAAAAATTTTCGAAAAAAAATTTTTTTTTACCATATTTTGGGAAAAAAAATTTTGGGAAAAATTTTCGAAAAAAAATTTTTTTTTTTTAACAAATTTTGAAAAAAAATTGGGAACAAATTTTTGAAAAAAAAAAAAATGAGAAAATAAAATTTTGAAATTTTTTTTTTTTATCAAATTTTGAAAAAAAAAATTAGGAAAAAATTTTTGATAAATAAATTTGTGAAAAAAATTGAGAAAAAAATGTGGTTTTGTAGAAATTTTAAAAAAACAAAAAAATTTTTTTTCTTGAAAAAATGTTGAAAAGTTTTTTTTTTGCAAAAATTTTGAAAATATTTTCAAAAATATAAAAAAATCAAAAAAAAAATTTAATTTTTGAAAAAAATTTTAGTACGAATTTTGCCCTATCTCGTTCCGGTTAGGAGATACAGCCATTTTAAAATAATATAAAAAAAATCAAAAGGTTCTTCTGCAAATATGTGCTGAAATTAAATAACATATTTGTAAAGTCAACAATTATACAACATTGTTGTTGTATAGCTTGCACTCTTTGACAATCCAGCATAATAATATTATTACGTCGTTTTGTAATATAATCCCTGAAATCTTACCCCTCCAACTGTAGCTTGAGTTGCTTTAAGCGTTCCCCTCGTTAAGTTGTTTTTCATAAGCCTCCAGTGGAGACTCTCCACAAAATGCACACGTTATAATATTTGCCATAAAAGGTTTGCAAATAAAATGTATATTAATAATACCCAATTGTTATACCGGTTCACTATACTAAAGTGCCATATTACGCACAAATATTCTGTTATAAAAGGAGTTCAGAAGAGCTTTTGCTGTTCGATTACAACAAAATAGAACAGTTTATAACAGTCGACAGTCTCAAGGCAGCTTTTCTTATCCTTAGACTTTAGAAAAGCTTTGTTGGAAGCTTTGTGTGCTATAAAACTGTAAACTTTAGTAAGGTTTTCTTTTAGGAACTCTACAAAACTGAAGGGAATCAATTAAGATTATAAACATTTCTCCATAAAATTAAAACATGCTTAAAAAAAAACAAGTCTGCTAATTTTTCTGAAGTTTGCTCACATGCATTTTTATTGACTTTATGGAAATATATCTTTGAAAACATTTTCCCCGTGCCTATTATGGGGTGTCATTTCGAACGCTTATAGACTACTGAGCACTATGACTAGTTACATTATTTGCTTTGTATACATAATATTTATCTGTTAAATGTTTTAGTCGGATGCTTCCTTAGTTGATAAAGCCGAAAAATATACAAATTTGTGCGTTCTGTTGAAGCATTTAAAATTCGATTCTGTTTAATCGTTAGATTATTTTTTTTGTATATATTAATCATCATCTAATCTCATCGCTTTGATCGATTTGACTATCGGGACTATCTAAGTGCCTAAGTATAGTTACTAACTTATTAGCTTTTCGTTTGCTTTGGTTGCTTAGCTCGAGTGTTTTAAGGGGGATGGAAAATCTGTGCTAAAGATTCGCAATTAAAATTAAATTATATCATATCTGCGTAATACTAACAGTACACTGGGTATAATCGTTTGAGGGACTTAGATCTAAACTTAAGCTAAACAGTTTGACTTTCTTTCATTATGTTTTTTTTTAGGAATTTTCAGAATTTTGCATAGGAATAAATTGTATTTTCAAGAGATAAGTTCATATCTATCATAGGATGACAAAAAACGGACCAATTTAAATGGTTTTTCTTTCGTGTCTTAACCAAAACTTAGTTGTATTAAGGGAACAGCGTGAGATGGTTGGACTTTATATAGACTCCTTTCTCCTCTCTCTCTCTCTCTCTCTCTCGCTCTCTCTCTCTCTCTATCGGCTTGTCAGTTTTGGTTTTTGATATGACATTGAGCAAATTGTAGTGCAACAACAACCGCTGTAAAGCACAACCGAAATACTAGAATCTAGAAGACTAATCAAACTATTCAAACTATACACTCAACCCTGTTCATCTGAAGCTCTGCTTACTCTTTTCGCTACACTTGATCAATTGGCACAAAACACAAATATGGTAAGCCAATTTCACTATAAAATATCGCCAATTATGTCGCATACTCAGTGGTATTCCACGCGAGCAATGGGTACTCCCATATCATCAGATTCGAAGACGATCATCTTGCGTTTCTTTCGTACATTTGCCACATGTACGTCGCCAACGTTACCGATTCCAGTTCCCGTTCCCGTTCCAGTTCCTGTTCCTGTTCCTATTTTAGTTGTCCTTGTCGTTGTTGCCTTTGCCTCTTTGAGAGTTCTTTGTTGTTGCGGCTTGGCCGCACTTGTCGTTGTCGTTGTTGTAGTTTTAATTGCTGTCTTTGTCGTTGCCTTTGCCTGTTGCTGTTGCTTCGTTGTAGCTCCTGACCCCTTGGCCTGTGCATTCAATTCTCTCATTTGTTGTAGTAACTTTGGTTTCTCGTTGTGCTGCATCTCCGTCTGTGCATTGACGCGCTTCGGCATCGTTGGCAAAGCGGGCAGATCGCAGCGCTGCCGTAGATGACGATAGACCGCATCGACGCGCTGCACTAAACGATTCACATACTTTGTGGTAGTGCGATCCATAATGGAGGGCGCCTTGATGCAATCGTTTCCCCCAAACTCGCAGACCTGCACGCAAAAAGTATTTAGAAGTTGTTCAACTTTTTCACTGTTCCCACTTACCCTATAATGCTGCAAGATAGCCTCCTTGGGCGGCACATTCAATGATCCCATTCCAGGCGAAAATTCCCAGACGAAATGATTACCAGCCTCAACAACCGCTTCGGGTTTGCAAATGAATTTGGAGCGTTGCTTCTGCGGATGCAGTTTGTAACGTCTATAAAGACATTTATAATCTTGTATTAGAGACTCTCATTTGCTGAATTCCTCGATAACTTACCTGCGCGTCTTACGCTGCGTCACCAAGGAGGCACGCACGCTGCCCAGCTGATCGTTGCCTCCGGCTATTCCTGAACTGGCCAGCGGATCATCTGCGAATTGTAGATAGTAGAAAGCGTTCTGAAACGAATAGGCGCCAGTGTTGCGATTACGAAAACGTTGATTGAGAGAGCTAAAAGAAGAGCAAAAGCAGTGGTTAGCTGATTTCATCAGAGCAGGAATCCAATCTCAGCCAATAAGTGCCTCCCACCTTAAGAGCTCATTGAGTGTATCCGTATAGCGCGGCACGATAAACTCGTCCAGATCGACCAACGCCAAATATTTATAACGATACATTGTGCGATAGAGACAATCGTTGAGCGCTGCAAAGAGTCCCTCGGTGCGAATCTCCTTCTGCGATCGCATGCGCAGATTCCACGGCAAGATGCTGACCGTGGGTCGTTGGTAGTGCAGCGACTTGAGAACACGCGGCGTCGCATTGTTGGCCGCTTCCACCGGCTGCAATGACTCCAGATCGAAAGCCGTCAGGTTACCGGGCACAAGGCCACGTTGATAGCTGTCCAGCACGCACGATGCACGCGGTCCCAGTGTATGATTGTAGAACGTGAAGTGCGAGACACCCAACAGAGCGTAGAACTCAAGATATTCCATCAGATAAAGCGCCTGATCGTAGCTAAAGTGGAATGGTTTCACGCACACGGCCATGCGATCGGGAATCTGTTCGCCACTGGGCGGTGCGTGTGGCGGCACCGCATGTCGTGCCTCTCCAGCTGCTCCGCTGTTGACACTGACATTATTACTCTTGGGCCATGGCTGGGCAAAGTCCGCATCCTGATCGGTGTTGCGCAAAGTCAAGAGATTCCCGGGCGGGGCACGTAAACGTGAGACAACGCTCACAAATTGCGGCACATCCAGAGGCGGAGCACGTACTGGGCAAAGCACAAAGCAGGCGCTGTACTTGAGGTTCCAGTTCTCGCGAATGATCTGGTGGAAAGACGAAAATAATTAAAAGATTATGTTCATTGCTTAATATTAGTTTACTATTTGCTATCGATAATTATGTCTACCATGTCAATTGGAATCGACTGTTAAGTTACACTTTAAGCCGCTTTTAAGTTACACATTAAGCAGCTGTTAAGCATCTGTTAATGTCAATACTTGCAAGAAATACAATTACAAACACTATACCCTGTATAGAAATAATAGTTATTGCATGCAATTAAAATTCTCTGTAAAATAAACACTTTAAGCTGGCTTAAGGTGTCTGTTTGTCCCTACTTGCTGGCCCCACTCACCTTGACGCGTGCCATAACCGTAGCGGAGGTGTATTTGGCGCGTATAGAGGCCGACGATGAGGAGGCTGCTTCGCTGTGGTTGTGCGTTGTCGGTCCGTACCAGAATCTGCACCAGACACGCTCTGGTCCACGTGTTTTGGTTGCGCCAATGACGCGCACCAGACGTGCTCCATCGCGTCGATCAAAATAGGCGGAGTAGACAAAGAATTTGAACCGGGTGCCGTTGACAACCTGCCAAGCGCCATCGCTGGGCGTTGTGCCAAACGGGAAATGGGGCAGCGTCTCCTCCACTTTGGCGGGCAGCAGCTGGCCCCAGGGTATAAGCGGCATGTTCAGCCCGTTGCCAACGCCAAATGCACCGCCGCCCCCAACTCCGACTGCGACACCGGCGCCAGCAGCAACAGCTCCCGCTCCCGCAGCGCCGTTGAGCAACATGCCCGCATAACGTTGTCGTTGACCGTCGGCGCCAGCGGCCTCTGTAAAATGTTTGGAATTGCATTAGAGACACGCGGCGTATACGTAATGTCGCTGCCATTCTTATCTATTGTGTTGTGTACCCCCTTACCACGTACTGTGTCTGATTGCGTTTTGCCTCCGTATCCCCGTTTGGCTACTCACCTTGAATTTTAAGTTTATTGTCACGAAACTGTATAAAACCTAATTTATTATCACTCAGAATGCTGTCGTCCAGATCGTAGTCGTCCTGCGGGAGAGAAAAGATTTGATGGCCAATCAGTAACGAAATTCAATAAGCGATTTGACTGGTTGGTCGGTCTATGGCACAGTGTAACAAGAGCACGCCAAATCTGCGCTCAACAGTTTCAAATAGGTTTAAAGTTTTTTAAAGGTTATCTTTTTATTAATTTTAATCTACAAAATGATGTACTTCAATATTATTTCAATGAACCCTCCTCCATGTTGATAATATTTTTTAAAGTCTTTTATCTCGCAAAAAAAAATTAAAACACTTCCAATTCCAAAATCCCTTGACTGCAAACCAATTCATCTAACATGCGGGATTAATATTTTATATTGTTGAATATTTCAACCTTAGAGTGTCTCTTTATTTTGGGCCAACTGTCAGCCTATAACCCTTAAGGGGCTGCTATCGTGGGGTAGGAGGCGTGGCTTCTGCCTTTTCGAGAGTTAACTTAGTGCATTGCGGTGCGCTTGGGCGCAAATAAATCAGCTTTTTGTTTGCATTTCACAAAAAAGTAAATCATATGCATTATGCGCTATATTCCACACAGTACTCTGCCGCTTTACCACTACCAGAGCCCTGCCTCGCCGCACTCCCTACCACGCACTGCTTGCTCTTGAGCTCTGCTTAAATATGCAAATCTCTTTGCCTCGCACACTGCGAAATATGGCGAACGGCAACATCTTTTGTTTTCCCACGGCCTCGCAACGAGTTGAGACCATAAAAATGGGCGCAATAGTTAAGCTGTCACGCCCTCCCTATCCTTTTGGCAAACCAAAGCACCCGGCGTTATGGCAGGTGCAATAACAAAAACAATTGTTGACCATTTTTGGTTGGCAACGCAAGTAGCGAGCTGACACACCCCAAACCCCATAAAGTGAGCGTGGGAACGTGGGCTTCTCGGGCATTTGCATAACAAAACTTACCTTAACATTATCATAATCCGGCATCGAGTCGCCCATGCGACCACCCAAACTGACGCCGCCACCACCGCCCGCGCGCATCGCCATCAAACCACTGTGCGAGCGTTCGTCGATCATGAAGACCTGCATGCGATGTGAGAGGAAACGGGAGAGACAGAGTGAATAGTGTATAATACTTATAGTAATAATACTATAATACTATATTTACTATAATAAAATTCAACAAAATGTTTTCAGCCCTGCTTATGATGCGATAGTTATTTAGCCCATGCTCATCTCTAACAAAATGCCAGAACTGTTAAGACCCGCAGACCCGCGCTTGATTTTTAAGCTAATTTCTATGGCATGCTTTTTGCATTTTAATCAGCGTCTGGTCTTATAATTAATTGCACGCTGAATTTTTAATTCAACTTAATTGCAATTATAAATCCTCGTGCTGTGCAGAGATAAAGCAAAAATATTTGTATAATTGTTTAATGCATATTTTATGAGCCCTACGTCAATCAAGGCAAGTATGTACTAAGTCGCTTGGGCAAAGGAACTTTAATTTGGTATTTTACTACATTTAATATAATTATAGAAATGAATACAGTAATAAAATACGAGCTAATATTAAAATATGAGGAATTTATTAACGAAAAATTTATTAGAAAAAGAAATTGGATGAAATATAATATAAATAATATACAATAAAAGAAATACTTTTATTGCAATGTAGTACATTTCCTTTTTCTATATCCTTCTCCCCTCGACTCACCTCAGTCAGTATGATCAGGCCAAAGACCGCAAAAAAGAGTATGACAATGAGGAAACTCATGCTGGACCGTTCGCGACTGCCCCAGTTCTTCTTGCCGCGCTTCATGGTGGGCGTCAGCGAGGTGCGGCTGCCGTGCGAGTGACTATGATGATGTTGCAACTGTTGCTGCTGCTGTTGCTGATGGTGATGGTAGCAGGCGTGTGAGTGACCCACGTAGGCCTGCTGATAATGATGTCCGCTTTGCGAGCAGGCCTTGGAACCGGTACCGGAACCGGAACCGGAGTTGCTGCCGGAACTGGAGTTGCTGCCGTGTTTGGCCGAGATGGAGCCCCCCGTTCCCGTTACGAGTTGCTTGTACGTTGGGGGGCTCCTGCTGCCTAACATAGCGGCGTGCAGGAGGAGGAGGAGGTGGGATGAGTTGTGGGTTGGTTAGTTTTTGGACACTTGTTGGATATTTTTGCGTTGTGAATACGACTTGGCTTGGATTGGCTCGAATTTTGGCTGTTTTTACTCTAGGATTTTGGCATGTTTTCTCCGATTTCGTATGTGGCAACTGAAAAAAGTGAAAATACGAATTCCGGCATGAAAATACGTAGCAAAACAAAACACGAAAAGCGGCAATGCGCGCATCCGGCAACAGCGAGAGAGCAAAACAAGCAGAAAGCAAGGGAGAGAGCGCCAGAGAGCGCGAGAGCGGGAGTCAGTGCGAGCGCTTATTGCCAGAGAGCACTCCAGTCTGACGCGTTTCCTTGTTGGCCAATTAAAAAGGAAAAATCAATAAAAAATCCGTGATGCACTTTGCTTTGATTGTGAAATGTATTTTGATTCGATTCTGCCGCACTGCTTAAGCTATTTGCAATTTGTTCTGCCTGCTTTTAGCATATGATCAATTAATCGAATGCTCGAATATTTCACATTTTGAGTTTCAAAACTTTTTTTGGCCAATTTTTCTGTTAAGCTTGCCGCTTTGCTATACTGCACAGCATACACTTTGACAACTTTTACCTTTCTACTGTTGCATTTCGCGTAATTCTTCGCGTTCTGTTTGTTAATTTCTGCTTAAAAATATTTAGTAACTTTTCACTTTTGGCTTTATTTAAGTTTAAAGAAAACTTTTTACGCGATTTGCTGCATTCGACTGGTTGTCAACTGTCAAAACAGTCAAGTTCCTACTTGACAGTCTCTCTCTCTCCGCGTCATTCTCGCTCTCCCACTCTCTCGGCAAACGGAACACAACACGACGCAGCTGAGCATTGCGACAGGGACATGCGCAGGACGCGGTAGCAGCTGTTGCAGGATGTTGCCAGCTGATTGCAAATTTACAACAAAATGGCGCCAAATTTGTTAGGTTAAAAGGAATCATAAAAGGCATATAACATGGGTTAAAGGCAAGTACTAGGTGCTTTAATTATAATTATGCTATTTAATTAATTCAATATTATACAAATTCAAAATAAAAGCAAAAAAATGAAAATGGATATAAAATAAATTGTATTATTAACAGTTACAATCAATTTTTTAAAGTTCTGGCATTATTTTCAAAACTAAACACGTCAGCTTAAAGTTTTTATAACCTTTGTTCAATACTTTAGCTCTTTCTAGTTCACTTGAACAGTTTTTTAAATTCCATATGCACTCAACGTACCTTACACACACACACACACGCACTCAGACGAACACTCTAAAAACTAACGCCACTTAATACCCAATCCTGAGTATCTAAAAGTGCTTCATTTCTATGACTTTCATATCCGGACCAAGTTTGCTGCATATATCTTTTGGCCATTTTCATAGCTGAAAGCATACACAGGATGCAGCAGCCTTCAGTCCAGTCCCTTGCACCCCCTGCCACTACCTCATCCCTTCTCACACCATTTGCCGTCTGACTGTGTGATGTGTATGGCTGGCTAACTGGAGGTTTGTCTCTGGCCGGCAATGTCTGTTGAACTGGACAAAAGAAGAATTAGCGGAAACAATAAAATTCGCAAAGTTTTTGAAAACCAATAAATTTGAAGTGTTCGAAATCAATTGGGAACAAATTGCAAAAGGCAAAAACGAATAGAGCACAAATGAAAACTAAAAAAGGAAAGCGAAGAACAACAAAATTCTGTGCGACGACACTTCTCCAATGTGAAGAGTATAGCAAAGTTTTTCCCGCTCCCTCTCTCTCTCTCTCTCGCTCTTTGTTTGAGCGAAAATTCAGCAAGCAATTGAAAAGTTTGCAAAACAAATATGCAAAGAAAAAGGTGCTCCAACGCCTTGTCTAAGTGAATGAGTGTGGAGTGTGGAGCGAAGAACGGAGGAAACGGAAACGGAAACGAAGTGGAATCGACCCACAGCCTCTGGGTAAGAGAAATAACAGTTTTGTTTGCTAAACTTTTGTCATTGCAACAATGGCAAAGTAATAGCCAAAGTTCTATGTGCAAAAATGAGCCCAGACTGAAAAATAACTCAACAGACTCTACGACGACGACGACGATGACAAGCCGAGTCTGTCTCTAATTAATTTGCTTGTTGGAAAAAAAGAGAAATATTAACCAGTGTGGGCGATAAAACAGGGGAAATGCAAGTATATCAACATTGTAAAATGCTTGTAGTGGAAGCGGATGGGAAATGAAGGGAAAATGGAAGTAAGGCGACGTGATATAAAATCAGAAGTAGAAGCTGCCAGTAGAAGTAGAAGAAACAGAAGTATGACACGGATTCGAAATAGAAATAACAAACGAATATAAGTGGAAGAAAATAAAATGAACAAGAAGAAGCGTAATGAGCACAGGTTGAATTAAAATTAGTAGCAGAATAAGAAGCGAAATAGCAGTAGAAAGTATAAGCACAATTACTCTTCCAAACTCCAACCGACTGTGCAAACATGCCGACTCAAACCGCAATTCTCCAGCTATCCTACTGTCTGTCGCCCTCAATGCCCACCGCTGCCAGCCTACCACCCTACCATCTACCGCTGTACCACTCCGCCAAGGTAAACACTCGAACGCATTCGTTGCACCTGAAGTGAGATTAAATAAAACTGCAGCAGAAGAAAATTGAAATGAAAATGCAGCAGGGCAAACAAATTCGAGACAACTTATAGCATTTCTCAAGTACTCCTCCTTCTTCTCCTAACTCAGCTGCCAAAAATATTTCATTTATATACAGATACGTCAGCTAGCTTTGGTATATATGTACACATGTGTGTAGCTGTGTAGCCTGCTCGGCTCCGTTTCACTACTTAGCTTTGATGAGTTTGCCGAGCTGAGGATTTCAGGGCTGCGCCAGATCTTGGGCACACTTCTCTTGGTGCAGTCGACTGTATTTGAAATTATGATTAAAGTAACCAAAATGATGAGCTGCATAACAAGCAAGGCGCACAACAATTGAGTTCTTCAGAGAGCAATGGCAAATGGCAGACTTCGAGTGGGTTTATCGCTTTCTGCTGTTCGGTTTATCTGTGTGTTACAGTCGGCAGATTAAGCCTCTAATTGTCTGCTGTGATCTAATTGAAATTGAGATACAAATAGATAGCTGAGTTGCTTGATGATTCATAAAAATTAAACAGAGTGCAATGAGAGACCGCTAATGAATTCAGATAGGGCAGAAATGTTCATACCCTACCCTATGGAAAATTGAAAATTGAAAGTAATTTCTATACACTGCATTTATTGAATATATATTACCTTTTTCAACAATGAGCTGCCGGGTATCGCACCGTCGATAACCTATGCTCGCCCATAAACAAAAGTTGATTATTATCCAATCAAAGCACTCACAGTTCGCCTCAGGCTCGACGGCTTTTTGTGTGCCATAGGTTCGTTTGTGTTGCACCTTGGGGCAACAATTAAAAGTGGATTCCTAATTAAAGTCAACATTTGTGGCAAATGAATTGCGGCAGCGACAACAGCAGCGCTAAAAAAAGTATAGGGAAAAAAGCATAGCATGCTTATAGGCATTTCATTAATTCGACTTTACCCACAAGGCGAGACAGTAAAAGAGAGCGTAATTTAGGGAGAGTAGGGGATGGCGATGGTGTCGGCGACGGCGGCCGGCAAACGTCGACTCCAGAAGCGGCGCCATATCTGCCGGATGCGCGCGTTGTTTGGCAATTTCCTTAACGGAAGCGCATGCAGTTGCCGTTTGGCCAGGAGGATCAGACAGCCAGGGAAGCAGGCGGCACGGCACGACTGTCTGTGTCTGCTCTCTGACCGCGTCGGGTCAGACTAACATAATGTGCTTCATATAAGACTAGCACAAAAAAAACCTCAATAATGATGAAAAATGTTCGCAGAACTCAAACAAAACACTTCGGGAGCACGCGCGCTTTAAAGGCGTTGCCACGCGCCTTGACCAGAACAGAACAAAACAGTTCTCTTTTCCAATTGATTAAGCACTCTGGCCAAACCAAACCGCAAAAGCAGCAGCGCCAGGCCGGGGGTGGCGAACTAAGCCGAAACCTCTTCAGATCTTGGCTACCGCAGCAAAAAAGAAGCAAAGGCATAGAAAGGAAATGCAAAAAAATAACAGAATGAGGAACAGAGCGAGCACTCATGGCATCAAATCGAATCGCATCGCAGGGCGTGGAGTCGCCTGGAAACACGAACGTAACGTAACTGGCTAACCAAATGCAGCGAATTGCGAAACAAACCGTTGGCCATGTTAACGCCATGCCTCGTCGCCGTTTTAACTGCATTGACCAAAGCAGAAAGAGAGTGAGAGGGGGAGAGGAAGCAGGAGCGTCAGGACCCATTGAGCCGGACTGGTGCCCGCAACTGGACTCCACTCGAATCGCAACTTAAAATGCACTTTAGGGGCTTTTTCATTTAGTGCGCCATAAATTAGGCAACTGACTTTTTGCCGCTCTGGCAAAGGGCATACGCGGCGACAGTTTGCACCACTCTGCAGCCGCCCTCATCGAACCGGCCAAATCCCCATGCAGGCCAGGCAATTAATCTGCCCGGGTCACGTCGGCGCCAGCTAAGTTAAAAATTCAAAAGTCACCGGCGAAAAGAAAAAACACAAATAAATGGGCTAACTCGGCAATTTATAATCAATGTTGGTTGAAATGATCGTCGAATGTTGCTAGATAAACAGAAATAGCACAGGGAAATGCCTGACGCAAGGATACCCTGTAAAGAACAACACGAATAACTAAAACAAAATGACAGTTCACAGACCATAATAATTTTAACTTCTTCTTCGTATTTTATGCAGCATACTTTTCGGCTGAGCGAGAAATCTGTTCGCCCACTGAAACTTTTTTTTTTTTTTTTTTTTTTTTTTTTTTTTTTAAATTTTGTTTTATTAAGGTATACGGGGAACTCTGTCAACCCCTTTGTGACGTTCGTATCTATTCATACAGCCCATTTGGGCGCGCCGGCTAACTATAGCATAGTTAGATATATCAATTTAGTACAATTTTAGCTAACAATTACAATCACAGATAACAAATATAGTACAAATATAATACAAGATAAGCGTCAGCATCAGCTGACTCTTATTGGAGGAGATCGGGAAATGAGATCCCTCGGTTGCCTTCTATTGAGCCTCCTTGGTGGGCGAGATCTGGTTAGAGCGCTGGCCAGTCGATTTCTATGGCGCTCAAGCCTGTCATGGTATCGACTCGAATGCTGGTTTATTTCGTCGAAAACTGTAGCGAGTTTCAAGTCCCTGTGCAGGGTGGTATTTCGCACGAACCACTCGCAGCCGGTGATGAGTCTTGCGACCTTGTTCTGGATAACCTGGATCCTTTTGATTTGGCTGTCGCATGCCAAGCCCCAGATTTGGCACCCGTACTTCCAGTTTGGTGCTATAATCTGCTTGTAAATTGTCAGCTTGTTGGAGAGTGACAATTTACTGCGCGAACCGAGTAGCCAGTAGTGCTTGGCCACCTTTGCACGTAGACGCGTACTTATGGCAGTCACATGCTTGGCAAATGTGAGTCTGCGATCCAGAATCACTCCAAGGTACTTTGCTGCATTCGGCTGTGGTGCGGGGGCTTCCTCTATATAGACGGCCCGTGGCGTTCTCCGCATTAGAGTATAGCAGACGTTGGTGGACTTACTGCTATTGATGCCGATGTTCCAGCGCCTTGCCCATTCCGAGAACCGATCTGCAAAGTTCTGGACACCATCGGCTGCGTCGTGCTCGCATCGGGACCTGTAGGTGACGCACACATCATCGGCAAATGTGGCCAACATAGATGTCCCGTGTAGGCTATGATCTGGCTGCGGCATGTCGTGGCTATACAGGCAGTAGAGCAGGGGGCCGAGGACACTACCTTGTGGGACTCCAGCTGCCACATTGTGCTCGGTGGAAACTGCTGAGTGAAAGCGCACAGCGAATCGCCTTCCTTCCAGATACGTTTTCAGCAACCCGAAATATGGGGCAGGTAGCGTCTGCTTGATTTTAGTTAGCAGCCCAATATGCCACACTCGATCAAACGCTTCTCTGATGTCCAAGAAGAGGCTGTTGCAATACTCCTTATTGTCGTAGGCAGTCAGGATTTGTTCGACGACCCGATGTAGCTGCTCGACAGTACAGTGACCAGCACGAAAACCGAACTGGTGCTCAGGGGTAATCCCCTGGGCTTCCATGATCCTGACAATCCGGGCAGCGATCAGTCTCTCAAACACCTTCGAGATCGAAGGGAGGAGACTGATCGGCCGGTAGGAGGCGGGCTCCCTTTCCGGCTTGCCAGGTTTGTGGATCATAGAGATTATCCCGAGCTTCCACTGAGAAGGGAAGTATTGCAACCTCACAATAGCGTTGAATATCAACGCTATGTAGAGGATCGCGTGACTGGGCAGTGCCTTCAATGTGGCGTTGCAGATGACGTCGTGTCCTGGAGCTCTGTTGTTCTTCTGGCGCGCAATAACCTCGGCTATCTCGCAGGGTTCGAACGGCGTGATTGGCAGATCCATTTGAAGCGCTTGAGTCAACTGGTCTTGAGTTTCTTCAACCTGTTGCAGACTTGCAAGATTAAATGCCTGAAATCGCTCGGCGAGGTGCGCAGCGAATACCTCCGCTTGTCCTAAGTCGGTTCTACACCACGTCCCGTTGTTATCGACTAAAGGCGCCTTCCTCGTGCATCGTCTTTTAATAGCGCGCGTGGCCCTCCAGAGCGAATGCGTCGCTTCGCTTTCAACTCCAGTGTTGGCAAGCCTTTCGTCGAACCATGCGGATTTGTGCAGCACCAGTGCGCAGCGGAGTCTACTCGACGCTCGATTCCATTCCATCTTGTCCAACGGGTGGCGAGACCTCATCCACCTAGTGCGTAAGCGCCTCTTTTCAGCTATAAGCAGCAGTATCTCCCTGGTTATTGGGATTCCATCAGCCGCGGGCTGCCGAGATATGCTGCGAGTTGCCAGTCTAGCTGCTGACTTAATACTGTTGGTGAAGAGATCAATTGCTTCCTCAACGTCCTGTCCAGAGTTTAAGTCAGTGTTGATGGGCAGGGTGGACTCCAGTTGCGATTGAAATACCTCCAGGTTAGTACGCCTAGTAATTAGACGCTCCATCTTAGGGTAGCATATTGCCCCCGCATCCAGCGTAATTACCAGAGGCAGGTGGTCGGAGCTAAGCTCAACAACCGCACTTATGCTAGCGTGGATGCCCAAAACACCCCTTGTCAGCGCAAAATCGATGTAGCCTGGTGAGCCTCTACTGCCGTACGGATATCTTGTTGGTCCTCCTGTTGCTAGTGAGTTTATCTCCGAATTTAGGACGAGATTCGCTAATGCAAGGCCTCTTTGGTTGCTCCTTCTTGCACCCCATAGCCAGTGGGACGCATTCCAATCGCCCGCAACTATGAATTTAGTCCGAAGCTCATCCAGGATGTCCTTGAACTCGTCCGTAGTCCATGCAAATCTCGGGGGGCAGTAGATCGCTCCAAAGCTTATAGGGCCGAGTGCCGTTTGAATAGCCGCCGGCGCCAGTTGCACCTTGTCAGTGGCAATTGGTGTTAGCGGGAAGTGGGCAAGGCTAGATTTGATCAAGATAGCTGCCCCGCCTTTGGCGTTGCCAGCACTCGGGTCGTTGGCAGTGTAAGCTACAAAGCCGAATAGCTTGGGTGTCTCTGCCCCCTTACAGTGTGTCTCACTAAGCAGTAGGACATCGATTTCGTGACGTCGCACGAAGCACTCCACTTCAGGCAACTTCGTGGATACGCCGTCGGCGTTCCACACTAAGATGCGCAGCGGCATCATTATGGGGCTAGCTTCGCTTGAAGGGCAGTGAGCAGATTAAGAATGTGCCCCTGCTGCTGTGTCTGTTGTTGCTGCTGCTTCAGTATCATCATCATGAGTTCCATCTGCTTTTCTTGAAACTCCCGGAGGGAGTTAATGCTATCATTCAGTGACTTGAGGATGGCTTCGATATTGTTGTTGGTGTCCGTCGAAGGCTGGAGTATACCTCTCGTTGTCCTTTGTCGGCTACGGCTCCGGTCGCTACAGAGGTGCTGTTGGGTCTGCTGCTGGTGCTGCCTTGCTACGTCTGCATAAGAGACGCCGCCTTGAAGGGTAGCAGTCGGCCTGCTTCCAGTGGTGTAGCGTGTGAGGCCTCTCTCCGTGCCTTCTGTTTTGCTTCCAAGTCCAATCTTCGGCCTCGAGCGTTGCAGGAACTCCTGGTACTTAGTGCAGCCCGAATAGTTGGCTGGGTGCTGTTTACCACAGTTGTAGCAAGTGCATTCCTCACTGCGTGGTCGAGTGCAATCTTTGGCAGGATGCTCTCCTCCACACTTCACACATATGTGAGCTTTGCGGCAGTATTTGGCCGTGTGGCCAAACTGCTGGCATCGGTGGCATTGCACGATAGCAGTGCGCTTGCGTAGTGGCTCTATTACCACTCTCATATGGCATAGCGTCTTCAATGCCAGAATCGCCTTGTTATTGGCCGCAGCAGCAATATTAATAAAAAACAAATTGACTGGCTTTGTTGTGGGAGTGCCAGGCTCGCTGCGCTTAAGGGGCGTATGTACATCAAGTACCTTGTGACCAACTTTCTCTAATTCTTCTTTGATCTGGCTGGACAGCGTGCTGTGGTGCAGACCTTTAACGCAGACTCTATACGGTCTGTCCTCCTTGAGCTGATAGCAATGGAATTCGTATTGCTCCTCCTCAAGCCAGCTGACGATACTGCGGTATGTGCTTGCATCAGCAGCGTAAAGTCGCATGACACCACCCAGTGATGCTCTAGCTACAACCTTGCTGATATCTGCCACTCTTTTGATGCCCAACATCAGCAAGTTGACGTCGTTGACACCTTCAA
The DNA here is from genome assembly GCA_018151445.1 of Zaprionus inermis. NCBI lineage: Eukaryota > Metazoa > Arthropoda > Insecta > Diptera > Drosophilidae > Zaprionus > Zaprionus inermis. Next base: position 2,796,859 of record JAECXD010000634.1, on the reverse strand, counting down.
GCACAACTGGTGGTGGCTTCGGTAGCGCTTTGGCCGTAGCAGCCCTCTCCTGCGCAGCTATATCAGCTTGGCGGCTAGTACTGGGCTGCTCATCAAGGTCAGCTTCTTTGTTAGCTGGCATGTCCGCGAGGAGCCCGAAACGATTTGTTCGGCCATTGTAGTTCGAGTTAGAGGTATCATCCTTCTTGCCAGGGTTCAGCTTTTTCCTCTCGAAATTTGGGGAAGCGCCTGGTGTTGTCTTGCGCTTTATAACTTGGAAGCGCTGCACTACTGCGCCCCCTGAGGCGCTCGAAAGTGGGCCAGTATTCGGAGTCACAGTCGTGGCAGTCTCGGCTGCACCGTTTGTCATCGGTTGACTGACGGCTTTTCTAAGTGCCTCGCCAAGACTTTCTTTGTTTTTTAAAGTTTCCATTTTGACTCGAGCTTTTAGTTCTTAAGGCGCGCCTGGAAGTATGCATCAGATCCGATCAGATCACCAGGGTCCTAGCCAAGACTTGAACCCTGAGATAGCAAGAGCTTTAAGCTCAACAGCTGTTGTTTATGCACGTGCCCGCTGGGCAGCGGAGCCCCACTTGTGTAAATAAATTCACACTGTATATTTCAATGAAAGTGGTTGAGTTCCACTAAAATATCACTATTAGCGACTTGGAGGGTCACTATTAACACTTTGTGCCACTATTATGGACTTGTCTTTGGTTTATTACGACGAAGAGAAATTTTCACTTTTCGCGTTGTTTAGCTGCGTATTACTCGGTCGAAAGCTCATGCGCGACTTGCCACTGAAACTATTTCTTCTGTGTTTATCATCATTTGCATACTGATAATTATTGCTTAAACTTATGGTTGGTACTTTCAAAATCGGGTCGATTGAAGCATATTTCTCGTTAGGCAAATACTGCAATCGTAGTTGTTCTTTCTGAACTTTTTCGCTTGGTTTTATTGGCCAAGTGCGAAGTTTAAAAGCTGCAACGGAAACACAATTAGGCTGAGTGCTGGACACATGTCCAACTTTGGCCGCAAAAGTTGTTTTAAATTGCTGCAGCGGTGAGCAGCAAGTACCCAGTGCCGAGTAGTTCCCGGTTACCAAGTAACAAGAGCGTAACCAAAACCGAGACGCAGTCGTAGTCCGAGTCAGAGACGTTTACCACATAAATTCAATAGCCATGGCAATAAGTGCATTAGCAGCATATTTCACAGATTGGCAGACACGTCGCTTCACGAGCTACGTTTTCTGGCCAAACCAAACAGGACCGAACGGAAGGACAGGCTCGCCAGCCAAAGGGACAGTCAAAGGGGCAGACGGCCAAACGGACACTCCCTGAACCAAAAGTAAGCCACAAATTGCATGAGATCATAAATATTTCAAGCATAAAGTACAAAATATGCAAAAGTTTTCCATTTTCTTTTGCTCTTTTGCGCTTTTCGCTTTTCCAGTTGCCATTTGCCATTGCTGTTGCTGTTGCAGTTGCCGCCTCTTCTTCTGTTCCAGACAGAGAACGAGAGACTGCAAAACGAAATAAGAACAGGAAGGTATAAAGTTTACTTTGGAATGCTGGCAATTTGATACGCTTATGGGATAATTTTGCAAATATTTTCCTAGTAAAAAGAAATATTGAGTTGAATTTGATATTTTACTCGATTGAAGATAATTAAATCTTTTTCAAGTTTGTATAGTTCGGCAAGGCTGATACGTGTATATAAAATCAGTTTAATTTTAACAAGTTTAATATTAAATTACTTACATAAATGCACGTTTATTAAACTTGATTTGCATATTTTGATGATTGTCACAAGAAGTAGGGCTGCTCCTGCTTCCATCATGTGTCCATATCCACTCTCAGCTAGTGTAGCCGACTATATTGCTAAACTCTCTGCACAGGAAGGACCTACGGCAACAGCAACAACAACGACAAAGCAGCAGCCGCTGCAGCAGTAGCATCACACTCGTCTTGGCCCGGACTTGGCGGCACGTGCAACGCCAAATGCCGAACGGAAGTTCGAAAAGCGCAAAGAGCGTGTAACGGCATCGGGCGGACTTCGACGGCAACGGTGCGATACAGCCACATAGTCATGCGGGCCGGGCCAGAACCAGGGCGCATATCTCTCGCTACTGTGTATGGTCAGCCGATTGTGGCAACAAATTGCAATAAGCAATTTTTCAAATTTCAATTTAGGCAGCGGGTGGACAGCAACGGCAGCAGCAACGCCAGCGACACATGCAAAGCACCGAAAACGGTAAACTGAAAGCAGAAAACAGTGAACAGAGAACAGTGAACGGAGAAACGTGAAGCATAAAACCAATGGGTCATAATTCAAGGACTCTTTCTCTCTCTCTCTCTCTCCTCTATGCCATCGAGAGACGTCCGCCGACTCCAGGATGTCAGATTGCAGTTACAGAAAGCCAAACGGCTGCACGACAAAACAAATGTGCGGCCGAAAAAAGTATACGCCTGCCCTGGTTGGCCAGTTGACACACAATTGCCCCATGTGCACAATTAATAAGTAATCTGCAGGAATTGCCTGGAGTAGTTCGCTAACTTTCTGTCGCTGCGCTAGCGTGGGCGAGGGAGCGAGAAACGATCAAATTTGCTTAGGAAAGCGTTTTCTATATGAAAATGCAGAAGCAATTGATATCGTATAATCAATTTTACAATCAATTAAAGTACTCATTGTTGGTATTCTTAGTAATTTGTCGCTAGGTAAACAAATTTTTCTTATTATTGTGACTTGCAGGTCGCCATTAATAAATGCGCTCTCTCATTTAAACGTGCAGGGAGAGGGCAGCACTGGCACTGTAAACTTTACAGTGTCTGTGCATATAGTTGTTGTTGGCGCGGGTGATCCCTGTTAACAAGTTCGAGGCGGAATGCGCGAAAGAGAGAGTAATGTTATTTAAAACTTGCGAGGTTAGTGTTTTTCAGCTAATATTTTATTTCACTCTCGACAGTTTGTTCATGCATTAAACATATATTCGATTATTATTATTATACACAGTTAATACAAATTTCTTTTACGCCATCGCTGCAACAAAATCAGAACTGCCAGACAGAACCACATGATCAGCACGAAAACGGAGTAGATCGATATGACGGTCTGCTCGCCACTGTCGGAGAGCACAAATACCATATTGCGAAAGTTTTGCTCGCAATTCTTGCAATCGGAAAAGTCGAAATCAACAAAGTCATCTTCGTAAGGTTGTCTGAAGAAGGAGATTTGCGCCCGCACAAAGAAAACAAAGCTGAGCAAAGATATCCAGAGACCACCGCGAAACATTCGCCCTGCAAAATTGAACAAACGATTTCCGCCGAAGAATTGTGTTTAAAGTGACCGGCTGTTCAGACAGCGCTTGGGCTTTTATAGCAGCGAGTGTAGTTTTAAGTAATTTCCCAGAACCACCATCGGTCTGTAAATAAACAATATATTTACAGCTAATGTGTGTTGTAGAACACACATATCCATAAACTTTTACCGAAGTTTCAATAAGTTTTACATTAAGTTTCAATGAAAATTTAAAGCAAGTCTGTATTATCGGTATTTTTAGACCTACCTGAGATACAATATGTATAACGATTTAGATCAAGCCTGAGCTATAATTTGCACTCTTTCTTCATACCATATACTGCCTAATGTCCAAGTCGCGTTCCCTGAGCTTGTGATCAATCCAGCGCCTGTAGAGCTTCACATTCGTATAGATACCCAGCAGCTGGGCTCCATCACAGCGGGCTGCGCGTGCCAACAGGCCGGCGAGAACGAAGCGATCATCGCTGCCGGGCAATGGACACATAAGCGGAATCCCACCCAGATCGCTGCACACAAACTCATCCTTATCGCCGCCAATGCAAAGCAGTGTATCGTTCAGTGCATAACGCCTACCCAGTATGGCCAGACGTAATTTTACGGCGCACTGATCGCGTGGAAGAACATACAGAGCGGATCGCTTGGGCAGCGTTGCGTTGGCCTGGAAATCGCGTTTCCGCCAACCCGCAACATAACACTGGCTATAGTTATAGACAAGCTGCGGTGGCGGCAGACAGATTGCCTGTATGTGTGGCGCCAGTTCGAAGGGCCGCTCCGACGGTAACAGAAGCAGCGCAAGATTGTGAGCGACAGGCGATTGGGTGTAATTAGGATGCAGCAGCAGATCGGACACGGGACGCTCTTGATGGGCGAGCGGCTCGAGCTCTACAGCGGCATCCCATTCGCCTGCGACCAGCCGCAATTCGGATGCATTTCTGCCGTGCACACAGTGGGCGGCGATGAGCGTAGCCAATGGAGTAAGCAATGCTCCGCTACATAAATAATCCTCTCCAGAATAGATGCCCACAAGCCAAGGAAACTCGCCGAATTTCGATTCCTGTTTCTTGTAGCCCCAAGGACGTAAATGAAACCAGAGATCCAAGCGAGAACCGCAGCTGTGTGGTATTTCAGAGTCGTTATAACTAGCGACAACTGAAAGCTGCAGGAGCAGACATTAAAAGTATATATCTGTAGCATTATCTACCAAGAACTTACCGTCTCATTGACATCGCAACATTTCTCCATGTAATGACAATGCTCCTCATCCGCCAGCTTGCGACTGTGATCAGGATAGAAATGTCCATCAACCATGAGACCTTCGTTGCAAAGTCCATATGGCACGCATTGCTTCTCCGGCCCACAGGACTTGTACTCCTCACAGATGCACAGACACATTAGCGGCGCCATCAGCACCAGCATTATAAAAAGTTTCACCTTGTCCATTTCCATTTTCCAGACATAAGTGGGCGCCCAGGCACCTTTTATAGCCACTTTCGAGGGGTCACAGAACACAATTACGATCCGACTTTGATTGGGTTAAATATAACTGCAAGTTTCTAAAAATAGTTTCCGGAAAAAACACTTATTGAACGAGCAATCAAAGTCAAGTCCGAACAAAACCAACTCATGCTCTACTAAAAAAAGGTTTATACAATTTTTTATTTTACCATAATACATTTTCCCATTTATAAGGAATATCATTATTGTACTTAAAGTTAAATAAATAATTTTATATTTTATCATAATCAGAATACAATAAACAGAATAGAATAAAATAATATTTGAACCTGAAAAACTTAACTCAACTTGAGAATAAGTTTATACGGACATTTGTATGTATATGTATATGCTATAGAGAAGACGAGACATTGAAAGTATATTGATAGATCAAGCTACAGTTTCATGTGAACTTATACTTAGCGTTTTCTCTTTTCTTTTTTGCTGTTCTTTGTATGTTTTCTTTGCACAAAGACTGTATTTGAATCAGTATCTGTTACTGAGCATTAGATGGCAAATGCGATGCAACTTGTGTGTCATAGTACAGGAAATATGTACTATATACATATACCATATATATTGTGTGGTATATGGATATATATAGAACAGTATCTTAATGCACAATCGTCGCTTAAGTGCACGTAAATTGAATAAAATTTCGACATGTTTTAATACACAAGATGTGCATAGAACATGCCAGACAGTCGGGCAGCAATAAAAGAGACGGCACAAGAATGAGAGACAGAGGCAGGGACAGAGGGAGAGAGAGAGAGAGAGCTGTTTGGGGCCGTCGGGTGAAATCTGAATGCGAATCGCTCGATAGACACACAACACTAGTGAGTTAGCGCGGGCCTGGTTCAGTCTGGCTTGGTTCTGTTCTCGAGCTACTGATTTCTGCCCGAGATTATTGTTGTTGTCTTAGCTGAGAGCAGGTGACAGCATCTTGGAGACAAAGTTACGTCCATTCTGCATCTTCTCATTTTGTGTAAAATTTAAATTTGCTACTTCGTGTACGAAACGCATTCAACAAGAGATTTTATCCTCAAGGAAATTGAATGTTATCGCAAGAGCCGAAAATAGGCAAACAAGACCGCAGAACCATATGTTCCGACCCGATACGCCGGCCAACTACTTTGTGTTGTTTTCAATTACCATTGAAATTTATTACGTACTTCGGAAATAAAAAAAAATCCATACATTTTATCGTAAATTTACAGTTTGCCGTTTTTGACCTTTGGCTATAACGGAGGTAGCGAGCGAAAAAACTGCACATTTTGTTATAAAAGTGAATTATGCAAATGACGTCAGGAATAAATTGAAGTGTTGAAATATCGGAAATGCACAGAGTCTGATATAGTCTTTGTTTGTGATATATTACCACCTATGACAACCGTAATATTTTTTTGTTTGATAAATAGTGCGTAATTTTTTTTCAGATCTTTCATATGGCATACAGGCATATGTTGCTTTTATTATTGTAATTATCTCGATTAATTAATACACTGCCAAAGGCAAACAAAAAGTGTTTAGTTTAATTTACATGAGAAAACATAAATTAACATCAATTTTGCTGGCAAAGTATTGAAAATCAACCTCAATTTTAACCACAATTTAAGTATCTATTATGCACATACACTTGCTACATTTGATAGAAGATTTACATATCATTAAAATGAGCTTTAAAAACATTCAAATTGTTTTAGATATTTTAAAAACTTTATTAATGCACTTGTTATATTTTACTGGCCAATAATCATGCAATACTAGTAATTGCGGTATATCCTATCTCTAATTATCTTGGTCTGAGCCACACTTCTCTAATAATTTACTCATGTTTCAGAAATCACTCGAGCACTTTTCGATGGAGCAGTAATGTATATCAAGCTCAATTTCCGCTTTAGCTCGGCGAGTCTCTCTTAAGAGCAGTTTGACTCAACTCATTGCGCTTGGAGTGTAAAGTATCCGGTGCATTGGACAACTCAACTCGCTCTTAATGGCAAACAATTCGCACTCCGATGCGCTTAAGAGAATTGAGCATGTAGCTTGATGCAATTTGAGTTGAGTGGAATCAAAGAGTAGATTTAGAGTGAGTGCTCTCCTTCAAGCTGAATGAGTAGTACAAATGAGCATTTCCTGGAAGCAGTCCAAAAACTTTTAGCTTTTTTATAGAAGTTACTTCCATACAAAATGGTGAAAGATGCGGAAAAATGCTATTCATTGTATAGAGGATCTAAAACTTCCACTGTCCGCAGTGTTGATTGTAATTGGGCCAGATTTGTCCTATTAAAAGTCTTTTGCAGCAGCACTTATTGCCGGTTGCATACTTCTTCACTTCAACCAAATTAAGCCCATATAACTTTTCTTTTAACATAAGTATTTTTACTTTTATTACGTTTTAAATGTGATTGAAAATAATCTATCGCTTGTGGTACAGAAAGGAAAGGGTCTACAAGCAACATTAATTGGAAACAAGGTAAGCATATCTGTAAAAATATCCGATACATGAAATACACACATATGTGTATATATATTATTTACTATGCCACATCATAATCGATCAGCTAAACTATCCAATAAAAGCGCCATCGTCTTCAGTTCGGAGGAGTGAGCATCTATGCGGACCAGTTGAATCCACTGGCCACCCAGCCGACGCAACGTCACAGTGTGTCGTTAAAGAGTCGCTTTGCCTTTTTATAATTCGGATTAATCGGTCCGGGTAGAACATGCGGCTTGAGGACACTCTTGCCGGGCAACCGATTCGCGTCGTAGGGCAACTGTGGCGACAGCTTTAACTGACGGTAATAGTCGCTCTTCGGATAGGCGCTGTTACACTTAGTCATGATGCGCACCTTCTTTCGGTCGCTGCCTGTTTGGGGTGTGACCAGCTTCTTAAGGCGTTGTGCTGGATTCTTGGGCGTAGCCTGAGCATTAGCTAGAGGATTGAGCAGCAATTTGTTATTGGCCTGCTTCACTTGCACTTTGCGTGTGGGTACAAAGAACTCCTGTTCACCTGGTTTCAGTGGTTCCGACCACCCGCCGTTACTGGACTTCGATGGAGTATCGCCAGGTGCAGGTTCTGCTGCTGGTACTGTTGCATTCTCTGGTGCTGGTGTAGAGTCTGCTTCTTTCTCGGCTTTTGTCGGTTCAGCTGTCGGCTTTACTTTGGCTTGCGCCTTAGACTGCTTAGATTGGACCTGGAGCTTCTCTTCCGGCTGTTTATGCTGCTTTTTGGCTCGCTTTTGTGGCAAAGGCTTTTCTCGTATCTCCTCTTCCAGCTGTGGCACAGGCTCTTGTTCATCGGTCTCCACCTCTTCAACCACCCAAGCATCATTGATACTGGACCGCAGTTTTTCGTTGCGTTCCACTTGCTTTTGCAGCTTAGTCGACATAGCCTTGTTTAGAACCTCATCGAAATTCTCCTCGTCCACCTCGTCAAAATTTATTTTGCTAAGTATACGCTTACGTTTTGATTTGCTCAGCTTTTTCAAATTACGTCCGGTGCCAAAACTGGATTCCTCGAACTCATCGGCCTCTGCGATCTTCTGCTCTACCAGCTCCGAAAGCGTTGTGCCCTCGGGTTTGGGCATGGTGCGCACACCCAGCGGGAACTCGCCGGCTGCATATGTCTCAAAGATGTGAAGCAACTTACGCAATCCCTTGCGACGTTTACTGTTATATTCCTGTGTGCGCAACAGCGTTTGCAGTTCGTCCAACACACAATCGGCATTTAGCGGCAATTCGGGCATAATCACATCCACATTGCCTGCACGTGGATCCAGGGCTGTTGCCTCTGGCTGCTGTGGTTGCTGTTTATCTTCCTCCTCTTCTTCTTCCTCGTCGAAGCCAGAGTCGAGCTTTTCCACATCATCTATCGAGGCACAGGGGAAGCCCATTTCCTTCCATGCCTTGTACTTTTCGCTGTACTCCCGTCCAAGTTCACTCTGGTAAAGTAAATGATAGAGAACTCGTGTCCTGCACTGGGCAACCAGCTTGGGATCCCGTTGTGTGCCCACATAGGTTACGAAAGGTCGCAGGAAGAGATTCACTTGTGCAGCGGTTATCTCTTCATTAGCTGCCTTGGCCAACTCCTCAAAAAATACGTCCATGTAGTGCATGGTGAGGCCGCGCGATTTTGGCTGTTCAGCCAGCACCGATTGCTCCATGGTCTCATTGAATGTTTTTATAAGCTCTGGCGACCACTTGCTCTTCTTAAGCAGTCTCAGCATGTAGCGCAGCATGCGACGTACAAGCATCAAGAATTTATCCATACGCCACTGATCGATACCAAACCACTCCTGGCACATGGTACGCATAAAGGCGCTAAAATATGCCAGACTACAGGCTGTGTTTCCACCAAAACTGTCGATCAGCTGGGCCAATTGCTCTGCGAGATCCTCCTGTACCAGTGGTTTGTCCGACATCCAGACATTGTAGTACAAACCTTTCCAAATTCGCATAAAATCATCCTCTGTGAATGGAAACGAACTTTGTGCGCGCAGCTGGAACCATTTCTTCAGTTTGCGCAGCTGACGATTGCGCTTTGTTAAGTCATTGCACGCGAGAGCACGTACGATTTTCACCTCCTGTGCAATAACCAGTAGCTCCTTGGGCACTTTAGCCTCAAGGACGCCACTCTCTTGATTTTCACTGTTGTTGTCGTCCTGGTCAATTGCAGCAACATGTGCACTGCGTTTATTTGGCCTTTTTCTTGTAACCATTATTTATAATTTTGTTAAACGGCCGGAACTTTTTGCAAAAAATTCCTTCGGTGTGTATTGAATGTGAGAGAGGAGGACGCACGTGTTGTGCGGTCTCGTAAAAATCGATTAATATTTGATGAATGCTTGCGACATTTCTCAACACTTGTTATCTTGCACTTAAACGATAGTTGCAAAGAAAATATGTTAGACTAGAAAATTATACTTCTAATTGACTGTTTTTAACTCAATAGCTTATCCAATATTATATTCATTAGATAATAATAATTAAAATGTTTTATATGATTTAACATAAATATAAAATTAGTACGATACTTAAACTATCGTTATAAAAACAATTATTGATGGGTAGCACTTTTCGCCAGCTGACATTCTAAATAGCAATTTCAACTTAATTGGCTGAATAAAGTTAACATTTAAGAAATTATATCTTCGAAATGTCTATGTTAACTGTAGAAACTTCCGAAGAATACCAAAAATACATATGCGCAGACAAAACAACCGTCGCACTGTTCTCTGCGGATTGGGCAGAACAATGTGCTCAGGTGAACGATGTCTTAAAGGAACTGGCCAGCATTTTAGGAGATAAGCTGCAATTTATTACTCTTAATGCCGAAAAATTCCCTGAAATTTCAATGAAACATCAGGTAATGTGAATAGCTAAGCAATATGAAAGAGGAAAACGCTAATGAAATGTTTCCGCAGATTGAAGCAGTCCCAACAGTAATATTCTTCAGTAAGGGCTCTGCTGTCGATCGTGTAGATGGTGTCAATATTGCTTCCATCACCAGCAAATCCAAGAAATTGGCGGAAAGTGCGAGCAATGCTGCTGCTACGGGACAAACACTGGAGGATCGTTTGAAAGCACTCATCAACAAAGCGCCACTTATGATATTCATGAAGGGCGATCGAAATGCACCGCGCTGTGGCTTCTCGAAGCAGCTGATTGCAATTGTTAACGAGACTAAGTAAGTTGATTGCACACTCGATTGCCATATGTTATATTAAAATTTATCTTTATAGAGTACCGTACGAAACTTTCGACATTCTCTCTGATGAAGAAGTACGTCAGGGCCTTAAGACCTATTCAGACTGGCCCACATATCCTCAGGTATATGTTAATGGCGAATTAATTGGTGGCTTGGACATTATCAAGGAGCTATTGGCCAACAATGAGTTGGAGGCGTCGTTGCTGGGTTAACTTTCCCATCTTCATTGAATTACAAATACCAGAAACAAAGACGCTTCTTACAAATTTACAATGACTTTTATATAACACAATAAAAGCGAAATACAAATTCAAGTTGAGTAGTTTTTTTTAAATGCATAATTAGACAGATATTAAAATTAAATTAATAGGGAATTGTGGAAATAAAACTTATTTTAATTTTACATAACTCGAATAGCTAACATATTTTTGCAGTTTCCCCAACTTTATAGAACCGTGCTTGTTATGAGCTGCATACAAATCTATACTGAATCCCATAAGTACAATGTTGTCCAACACTGTCCGAATTTGCATTGCAGCTCTGTTCATATTAATCAGATGTTACAAGCCGCTTGCAATTACTTCTGGGACATAAACGTAAATTTAACAAAATTTTGAAATGGCTGAAGCCAATGCTGCTGTGGAATCTAACGGCGAGGAGAAGAAACTTTCTGATATATTTATAAATGGCTGGAATCTCTTTGACGAGCTCGAAGTTACTGATTTGCCTTTCAATGGCACCGAATTTCAGGTAAAAAAAAATTGTTTTGTGTTTGGTTAATATAACTAAGTATTTCCTTAGAATAAAGTCAAGGCAGCCATGGGACATTTTGAGCAGGCCACTGTAATTGTCAACCAAGTGAGCATGTTTAGTCCAAATGAGCAAATCGACGAGGTGTCCACAGAATCCCTCCCCTTCATGCTCCTGCCTTATTTTTTGGGCAAATTAACGACCAAGGTGCACAAGCCGAATAGTACAGAAATGATTGAGCTGGGAGAGATATATTTCAACGATCATCTACAACGCTGCCAGGAATACGAACTCTGTGATGCTCCAAAAAGAAAGACCGATCAGGATAGCAAAACAGATTTAGTGCAGCAAAAGAATGAGCAGCGCGAACTTATTGAGGCTGCGTATAATCGTAATGATAAAATTGCCCAGTATCGCAAGATGAAAGAAATCGACGAGTATATGACAAAGATGCGAACCGCCGTTAAGACCAAGACGGCCGACGAGGAAGTGCGGCGTGAATTCTTTTTAAAATATCTACAGAAAAGTATCATAGATTCGAAACAGGAACTAGAAAGTCTGCGCGTGATGAAACAAATGGTTGAGATGCGTGTCTCACGTCTGAGTGCTGGAGAAAGCGGATCGTCTGTAAATCCAGGTCCCTTGCAGCAACCGAAAACGGCTGTCCACGACCATGACCATAGTCAAGGAGGCCATCACAACCATGGTCACCATCATCGTCACGTTCAGGCCAAACCAAAACCATTACAACCATTTATTATAACACGCAACGCCACCCAGAAGGCCGTCTTTGGGTTAGGTTATCCCAGTTTGCCAGTGATGAGTGTGGACGAGTTCTATCAGCAACGCGTTGACGAAGGCATATTTCCGAATGCAGAAAAGATGGCCAAAATCAATCAGGAGAAAGCAATAGCCGCTGCACGAGATCCCAACGAACAGGAGGATGAGGAGAAAGCGGCCGAGGAGTTGCAGGTAGAACAAGATGATCCCGAGTATTTAGCACGCAGCCGCCGTATGGACGAATACAAGGATGTGGTGCGCCGTGGAGATGGCAATCGCCATAATCGTAGTTAAACTACATACTCATTTTTTATACAAATTCAATAAAGCATTAGCTTTTTATCCAAATACGTATTTACAATAATCAATATTTAAATAACCCCAAAAATTTCAAATCTCGCACTTGGTAGGAAAATATTCTGCCTTTTGGTATTTTTTAACAAGTTGGTATTTCTCAATAAAAGCCGATGGGGTCACACTGTCTGTCTAAAGAAATCAACAACAACAACTGAAATAGTATAAAGGCAAGGCATGCACATAAAACTAACTGCTGTTTAAAGAGGTTGATCAACTAAGACGTAAATTAATTATTGTGAGCACAAATATAAAACAAACTGTTGATCAATCGAACGCACAACTAGTTGTACTCGCTATTAGCTTTTTCGTAGCTGCAATTGTAATTTGTTCATTGGAAACATCGATACCATAGCAACCAGCACCACCCACGGGTAACATATACAAAAAGCACAAGCATGTCTGTTAGTGATTTTATGAAAGGCTTACCTATTCACGATTCGAAAAACTTTGCCCACCTGAGTAATGATCATGGTATTCGAACATCGCAGAAGCGTGCATCTGTCTATTTACCCACCGAAGATGTGCCCGAGCAGGCGCAGCTCATTGTGATGGACAAACGGTGTGTTCTACTCAGATATCTAACACAACAGTGGGACAAAAAGACGCTGCAGCGAAAACGAGAACATGGCAACGATGGCAACAATGGAAACGCAAACAGTACAACGAATGGCAGCAACAATAGCAAAAAGCGCCCACGTTACGATGGCAACGAACTCAATTGAGCAAGAAATCATAAAGGAATTGTCGCAGTTTAAGCCGGGATACAGCAGAGAACAGAGGACACAAATGCATACTATTACATACTGCATAATTCAAACACATCAGCAAAGCCAACTACCATTTTAAAATTAAGATTTTTTCCCATTTTTGTTTTAAAATAAATAAGTTAGAAATTAAAATTGGTTGTATTATTGAACAGCGAACGGAATCGAAGCGAATATTTATTCGCCACAACACAGCTATTAAAATATTTGAATATAGTTTGTATTCAGCCTCGCAATTGTTAAACTTGTAGAGTGCACCTCGCTGCAAGCCATTTTTCATTTAGTCTCATCAAATGTGGCAACCCTCACGTTGATGTTGTAAACAATGCGCAACAGCTGTGCACCCTATAAACATGAAAGTAGTTCTTAGTAGATTTGTCTGACTGTGATAATTGTTTTCTGTTACTACTTGAATCACACAATTGGTTCTGATTGTAAGCAAAAAGTTCTCTGCCATATCCAATGATTTTTTTATGTGTTTACTTTTGTAACAATTATTGGATTTCACTACAATAGATAATATGCTATTTTCAATGGTGTCCCAAATCCTTGGGATCTGGTTTACCGTACTGCTTTTCCCACCAGGTAACAAATTCCTTTTTGCGCTGCTCGCGCTTAGCAAAGTACTCAGGATATTGTGCCTTTTCCAGCGGATGCCAGTAGTCCATCACCCAATCTGGTGGAATAACTTCACGTTCGAAGGCGCAACCACCGGCACTATTCGCGACTGTAAAAGACCATTGAAAACATTGACATAGTTCTTAATCAATTTCCAAAGACCTTACATGTTCGGGGCTGGCTATGCTTTGTCTCGAAAAGCTCCTGTTGTCCAAGGGCCAGCAGACGCATGCCTTCTGCAACATCCTTGCATTTATTCTGATCAAATCGTGCGCGCATCAGCACAGCCCTGTAGCGGAACACCTCACTGCCAGCCAGGATCGGTAACGAAGAAGTAAATTTCATTATATAATCCAACTTGTTCAAGAGAACTGCCACCGATTGTTTCCGGGTACTTACCGGCGATCATACCACGCCTCCAGGTTGCGCACTGCACGCTTGTACAAGCTGCACACCTGGCGCTTGTGCGACGCAATGGCAATGGGAACTTGAGCCATCTTTCGCTACGGAACTTTATAAACTCGCCAATTTACTGTCCTCCAACAACAACAGATTGTGAGAACTGTCAAATATGTGTGCTGTGAAACGAAAAACTCAAGGCCTTCCCAACACTGGCGAAACAATGTTGCCAGACATTTATATTAAGGTAATGACAGACTACAAAAATTAAAAACTAGACCTTTAATAAATTTATACTTTATAGATTAACAAAAAGCGACAAGACTTAAAAATGCGTTATAAAATTGGGAAATACAAATCTCCAAATTAACTCATAACGTTCAATATTGACTGAACAATATGCTCAGGTATTTGCAGAGGTTGTTCGCATAATTCGCCTGTATCCTTGTCGTACATGTAAATTTCATTTAAAATCCGTTCCTCGTGCTCGGCATCCAACGAGGACACTAGCACCAATGAGCCCTCAGCCAGCTCCGTCATTATTTGTTCAATATCATGTTCGCATACAGATCCCGAAGGCGTCGCAATTGACGAAGCGTCATCAATAAAATCAACAGTAAATACGGTATCTGCTTGGGATATAGTATCTACATTGTCAATATCTGGAGTACCGTTTACATCGATGGCATAGTTCACTGCATCATCTTCGAGATCAACAACCATATTATCGCGCAACACTTTTATCTCATTCACCTCGCCACTTTGTGCTCCCTCGTCCAGCAGGGAGTTTAGTTCGTCTTGCAATTGATCACCCTTCTTCTTGTGCAGAGTTTGATCTACCTCAACGAATGCTTCCCGTTTAATATCAGATAACAAGGTAGTTTTTTCTTGACAGAGCTCCTTCAGTTGCTCCAGTGCCTGTTGCACTTGTATATCCTCTGCCTGCTGTTCCTGCCTTTTCAGGGGACGGCGTTTTCGTTTTGGCGGTTTATCTTCGTTTTGCTGTTCATCTGCTCGTCGCTTGGCCAGCGCATGCTTTCCCATCTTCTGCTTGGTTACACGCTCGTTCTTATATACCAAGTCCCCATCGCTGAGCGTACGTGACGCTTTGCACTGTTGCGGTTTTGGACGCTACAAAAGAATTACAAAAAAAAATTAAGTTCAAGAAATTCGGACACTCTTTTTTTTGTATTTTCACTCACCTTTTTCGTATTTTGCACCTGAGTTGCCACAATTTCCTGCCACTGGCGATCTGCCTCGGCACGTTCCTGGTCCTCCTTTTCAAGCTGTTCCTTGAGTTCCTGAATGTTGAAAGCTTTTGGATAAAGCAGTGCCTTATTGATCAGTTGGCCATTGATACGCTCCTCGCGCTTGTACTTAAGCTTTAAATCACGCCGCGTGCGTTTGGGAAACATTTGACACATCAGCGAAAAATCTGTGCCGATTATCTGCAGGCTACGATAAAAACGGACCGTATCATCAGCAGACCAGGTGGGTGTACGCTTGTGACGCTTGTAGAAACCATTGTCGCCTGTTGTCTCATCCATGAGAATTAGCGATGAATTGGCCAAAACTTTACGTGCCTCCACCTCAGCTGTTGTCTCAATCTCGAGAGTTTTTTCATCAATTATCATCTCCCCATTGGCGTCCAATTTCAGCTGTGGCACTGGCATGGCTGATGCTCCTGCTGACTCTGATTTCGCCTCAAACATTTCTGTTTCCGTGGGCTTCGAGTCATCCGACCCGCTAACGCTGCTTGTTTCTGCTTTTATTGTGGTTACCAACGGCTTCTGCTCCATTGGATTGCTGTCGGGATTGTAAAAGATCATGTCGAACATTTTGAATGTGGTCTTATCTGGCACGCCTTTGTTGAAGCGTGTCTCAAAGTCTCGCTTTGCATTGACTCGTTGCGCCTGTGACTTTTCACCTTCTCCCCCTTTACGCTGCTTCCCACTGCCACCGCCACCACTGTCAGAAAACACAGAACAACTGGATTCCGTGCGAATGCGTCCCATGCCCGGACTTAGAACACTGCCCAAATATTTCGGCGATGCCTGTATTTGTTGCGGTGTTCCACCAGCGCCACTCGTTGAAGATCCACTCAGGTATCGCTCGCGTCTTGTCGGCGTGCCCGGCGAAGGGTAATCACCATCAAAGTCACCACCTAGGGGAGATCCCACAAAGCTGTTACGCCTCTGCCCAAAGACGGGTGTGGGCCGCACTCGTTGACGCGCTTGTGCTTTACTTGGTGACATAGGGAACCCATTTGTCGTTTTCTGCAGATCCATTTGAATGACATTATCTTCTATATCAGAATGAAAAACATCATCGAACTGCCCACTAGCTGCCGGAATTTTAAATGCAACCTCCTGCGCATCATCCTCTGACTGTTCTTTCTTGGGAATTGGGAGTGGCTCGGGCTCATCTTGTGGTGCTGGATCTGTATCTTCCTTACGCACCTTGCGCTTGATCTGACTTAAGTTAGCCGTTGCCTTTATACGTTGCCGTCGCGCGGACATGGCGTTATTTTTATTGTTCTTACAATCCTCACATCAATTTGCGAAATAATCCAATACAAAAACAACACTTATAATGTGCAGCACGAGTTTTTTATTAAGTGTTGGCTAACGGCAAAATATAATTTAGATTTGCAGGACAGTATGCTGTTAATTGCCCACAGCAAGTAGTATGCTTGCAACGTCCAAAATAAAAGCTCAGCCGCAGATCACTTAAATTAAGCTGCTAATGTAATGCAAGAACAAATGATATATCTAAAATTATATTATTAAATAAAATACTATTTTAATGATGTTTATTTTCCAAGTTCTGATGTAAGTTCAGCTTCGCTCCGTTTAATCGATCAAGCATGTTTGATTTTGCTTACCACTTCGATTAAAGTAAGTTTTGTTTTCAGCCGCTAGTGTGCGTTCGCCCTCACTTAGAGGTAAAAATAATACAAAAAAAATTAAATCAGTCATATAATTGTCACTGTCACATTACAAGGTTGTATTTGAAAAAAATAATTTAAGTTAAATCCACAAGTTCATAGCTTATTTGTTATATGGAGCTTTAAATGCTATTGTAAGGTATGTACCGAACCTAGACAAGTCCCAGAGAAGTTTTGCAACACTCAAAACGAGGAAACAACAACAAGAGAAATTGCAAGTTGCACGTTTTGAACAAAAATGTGAGCGCCTTGATAACAAAACACACATAATTTATACAGATAGATATACATAAGAAAATTTGTCAACAATTGTCGAAAAAGGTCAGCAAAACAAAATTCTAGAAGTTGAGAAAGGCAAAGGCAACAAATGTGACAGGTGGTGTAAAACGAAATTTCTTGGCGGAGGAACTAGCACAATATTAATAACAGTACAGCCGCTGCCGCGCTGTCGCGATTGTTATGCAAGCAGAGCTGCACGTAGCAGCACCACCTGCAGCAGGAATTAAACTAGTCGTTCACCATGCTGCTGAATCGCATAGTGTGTGCCATTAAAAATCAATCCAAGGAAACACTACGCGCCTGGGGCTATCAATGTGAATCTATATTGGCGCAACGTTCACGCCGGGTGCAGCAGCTGTTCAGCTTTTATCAGTCCGTCTACGGCACACAGGGATTGAAACAACTATGGCGAGCTTATTATCGCAGCGAACTACAACCACCCATACGCGGTATGATGCTGAGTGCCGTCGGCGTACTGGGATTAAATATGAAACGATTGAGCAGTGATGGTTTTGACTGGAGTCGTGAACGTTTGGCAATGGGCAACTTTGATCTTTGTCAGCGGGACATCGAATTCATGAATACTCTGACCATGAATAAACTCTGCGAACGCTGTCAGGTTAAAAAGATGAAATACTGCTATTGCACGCTTGGCAATCAACGTTGTAAAAGGGGCGGTACGGTTGTACCCACGCCCAGTGATCCCACAAAGGAAGATCATGGGGCAAGCATAAGTAATTGCCAGCGTTCAATTAATCTGGATACGCGTAATTCCCCTGTGGGTGAGGTGCGCATACAGGCTCATGAGGATAGCACTTGGGAACCATATTTCAGCAAGAATGAGTTCAGCATTTGGCGACGCGAGGAGCGATCATCGCTCTACTCGTACAAGGTATACGCTCGCTTTGACGACATCACAGCTGATGATTTTCTGCATGTACAAACTGATCTAGACTATCGTCGGCAATGGGACGATACTGCATTGCGGCTAGAGATGATCAGCGAGGACCCTCAGCCCGAAAGCAATTCGCATCTGATATACTGGGAAATGCAATGGCCGCGTCTTTTTGCTAATCGGGATTATGTGTATACACGGCGCTATCATAAAGATGAAGGCAAAAAATTAATATTCATTTGCAGTCGCGCCGCCAAGCATGCCACATATCCAACGATATCGGGTAAAGTACGTGTCACTGACTATTGGAGCCTGATGGTCATCAAGCCTTTCCGTGGTTTTCATGAGCCGGGATTGCATTTTGTGCTCACCTACTATGATGATCCAGGCATATCGATACCACAGAACATAAAATCGTGGGTAACGCAAAAGCAAATGCCCGAATTTCTTACAAAAATGTACGTGGCTACAAAGAACTATGCTTGTTCGCGTGCCATTAAGATGAAAGACATGTTCAATAGTTTTACATTAATCAACGATGAGTATACGGCCAACGATCAGCGCGGCAGCTGGCTGGGCAGCCTGAGTCGCCATCGTCGCAAACTGAACGACAATGAGAGAGATCGTTAGATCAGATGCAGTTCCTTCCGTGAAATCAATATATCAAAAACAAAATACAACTCAGTAACAACAGAAAACAACAATATAATAATAATCTGCAGTCCCCTCTTATCATCTTGTGTTGTAATTCATTTCTTTTAGTATAAATATATCGATTACTAATTAGGGTTTCATTAGTTGTCTCACACTTTCACTTTGCTACCTTGACCCCATCCCGTTTGACGACAAAATGTGCAATTGAATAACAGAAATGCATTCGCAACTTGGAGGCATTTAAAATGAAAATAGAAATCCATATTTCGCACTGTTAGTACAGTGAAGTTTCACTAGAGCTAATTTTTTACAATCCTAAAACATTCACACGGTGTTCAACAATTGTATAATTATATTTTACTTTTTATTTCGAATTATTGAACTCGACTGTACGCCTGTACACTTGCATGAAATACATATATACTCACCATTATATAGACACATATGTATATGTTAAAATTGAAATACAACTGATTAAGCTTAGATGTTTTTTCTAAATTAGAAATAACTGATGCTATACGAAAACCAATAAATGTAAATCGAATTCTGCATTTGCCAATGAAAATCATGTAATACCATACACAAAACAGATATCTTTTATAGTGACACTGTTAAAATTGTACACTAGAAATCCGAACTACTATTAATTTTTTATAGGAACAAATTAATTTGGAATTCACGCCCTTTATAAAGCAATCTGCGTGACTCTTTTGTAATAAAGACGAACATTCGAAACTTAAAAAAGAAGCAGTCTGATATGCATTTTAATTTTGAATTAACCATTCTTGAAAAATAAGATTGCTGTTTAAACAAATCAAATTTGTTTATGTATAATTCATTCTGAGTTTGAACTCATAAAGCTAACAGCCGATTGGATTTAAGTTTAGCGTAATAGTAGTAATTTTTATTTATAGTTTGCATTCGGCATTCCGAAGCTTACACAGTCCTTGGAAAAGAGAAGGAGTTTGGTATTAAGTCAAGGATTAAGTTAAATGAGTAGATGACAAGTTTTTCGAGTCCTATTCTAGGGATAGGTATAAATACAAATATTAATACAGTTCAGAGGTTGAGAGATTCTATAAGTGGGTGGTTCGGCGTATAGCTCACAGCTCGCTGTGTTCCTTTGCGATAGGCGGATTGTTCATGTATGCTATGAAATCTTTGCTCGTGCGACCGCTAGTGTACTCCAGTTTCGTTTTGAGGTAGGAAAAATATAATATGGTTGGATATCCTCGCACATTGTACTTGCCGCACAGCGAGGTGTATTTGGTGCAATCGATGGCCACAAAGACAGCGCGTGGATCATCCTGCAAAGCATTGGCAGCAGCCGTAAATTCTGGTTTCGTGTGTTTACAGTGGCCACACCCTGGAAAAGGAATTGATTTAAAAAAGAATTCTGATTTATAATTATCCTACTTACAAGGAGCATAGAACATGACTAACGCATGCTTTTTGCGTTTCAGTGTCGAACTAAAGTTTTCATCGTTCAGAAAGAGCACTTCCGAATTCTCATCCTCTTCCTCCCAGCTCTTCTCTGGCGGCGGTGGTGGCGGCGGTTCCTTGGGATCTCGCATAAATTCCACAATTTTGGAATGTTCACGTACATTCACATCGAATTTGTAGATACCATTAACGAAGTATTTTACAGTGGGATAACCTTTAACCTTATATTTCTCGCCTATGCTTGGTTCTTTGGTGGCATCCAGTGCCGTTAGCACTCCAGGCACATTTTTCTGCTTCATCTCCAATGCGGCCTTCTCATATTCGGGTTTCATTCGCTTACAGTGACCACACCAGGGCGCATAGAACATAACTAGCACAGACTTTTCATCCTTGAGCGCTGCCTCGAATCCCTGTGTGGTTAGGTGTACAATTTCAGAGCTTGTATCAGCCGACCAATCAGGTTCTTTCGGTTTGGCCGTCGGTTTTAAGTTCGGATTTAGCATAAATGCAACCAATGCATCCTTGGTATTCTCCCCTTCATAGGTAAAACGTAGTTTACCATTCTCAAAGTAAATCAAAGTGGGGAAACCTGTCAATGATAAGAGATTAGGAATTTGTCTGTAATATAGTACATTGTACCTACCGGTTATGTTGAAGAGCTTACGCACAGGTGCGTTCTCCTGCCGCTCCACATTCATTGCAGCCAGTAAATATCCTCCCTGTGCCTTCAGTTCAATTGCGGCTTTACTGTAATCCGGCTTCATACGCTTGCAGAAACCGCACCAAGGCACATGGAACATAACCAGCATGGGTCTTATATCCTTGCGCAGATGCTTGGTAAATGCGGCGGCATCGTTAAAATGCAATACATCCTGTCCAGTAGGATCCTCTTCCCAGGGCAAATCTCCTGCCGGATCACGCATAAATGTGACCATTGATCCGACGTTTAATTGACGATCATAGTCTTTATGGAAATCACCGTCCTTGTAGTGGCGCAATGCGTATGGCTCAGGCGTAACTTTTAGCTTCTTGCATAGCTTCTTGCGTTCCTGATTGCTGCAATCCACTAACAACATGGTTCCGGTGCCGCGAATCGCTTCTGCCGCTTCACGAAAAATTTTCAACTCGGTGGCTGCCTCTTTGGCACTGGAAATGTACAGGGCCATCACATTATTCTTAGTACGCAGTAATTTTTTAAAGTCTTTGTAGTCTGTTATATCCTCCTGCACGGCGGATAGTTTCGTCTTTGCGGCAACAAGTGCCACCAGCATCAGTAAAAACGGCAATACAAACTGCCGATGGATGTTCATATTGCTTTGCTTTGCACTTTATTCTTAATTCGAGTAACTAACTAATTTAACAAATTTATCTAATTTGTTTAGCTAATGTGATCAATTCATTTTCATTCCCTTGCTTATCAATTTAACAATTGCCACTAAAAACGCCGATGGAAACGTCAGCGTTTAGTCAATACCGGCGTTGCCAGGTTGCGCATAAACTGTTGATTCAAACGTTAAAATGCTTACACGAAATAATCAAGCTAGTTTTATTTTTATTATGAAACTAATTATTTAGTTTTTGTCAATTATATATATTATTTGAAGTAGTTGATAATCGCAGCGTATATATTATTATATTATGTTGTCGCTATCTATTTTAAATTAATAACTAAAATTTCATGTTCAAACGAAATGTATCGAAGTATTTTAAAATACACCGCTGTTAAATGTACGTGGCAGTTGGCAACACTGGCTCTCAACTCTGACACATTAACAAGAGGCAAAGGAAGAAGAAGCAGCACAGCAGCAATTTTTTTTAATCTTGCCGCAGTGAATATAATTTTCGATTAGCTGTAGTTGAATACATTATTATTATACGCTAAGCGCTGACTGGTTAAAGATGCCCCTGAAATTGGACATCAAACGTCGTCTGACGTCTCGGTCAGACCGTGTCAAATGTGTCGATCTGCATCCGGCCGAACCGTGGATGTTGTGTGCCCTATACAATGGCCACGTACACATCATGAACTACGAGAATCAGCAATTGGTCAAAGATTTCGAGGTTTGCGATGTTCCAGTACGCTCTGCTCGCTTCGTGGCACGCAAGAATTGGATTATTACCGGATCCGATGATATGCAAATTCGCATTTTCAACTACAACACACTGGAGAAGGTTCACTCCTACGAGGCACATTCGGATTACCTGCGCTGCATTGCCGTGCATCCCACACAGCCTCTGGTGTTGACCAGTAGTGGTGCGTATTCCCCAGATACTTATATAAATTCTGGTCTATATGAATTATTTCCATAAATGTTTCATAAAGTAAATTGCTAGTTTCTTGAAAAATCATAAACATTCAATGCGATGACCTTAATTTGTGATACTTGGAATTTAAAATCAAAACAAAAAATATTTATCTTTGACATAGTGCTTCGAACTATTTTATGTTAAAACAATTTGGAGAACTTAGCGTGTGCGATCATTAGCTCCTGTTGTAATATAAAACCAATTAAGCAAACGGTAGATGCAAATTTTACTCTAACTGTTGAACTTCCAATTTATCTTGTCAAAGTTATCGCAACATAAGTTTTTATCTGTTTTTTCCTACTACGATCATTGATTCTATGCTTTTTTTACAGATGATATGCTTATCAAATTATGGAACTGGGAGAAATTGTGGGCCTGTCAACGTGTCTTCGAGGGCCACACCCACTATGTCATGCAGATTGTTTTCAACCCCAAGGATAACAACACCTTTGCCTCAGCATCGCTAGATCGCACTGTTAAGGTTTGGCAACTGGGGTCCAATTTAGCAAATTTTACGCTCGAGGGACACGAGAAGGGTGTCAATTGTGTGGATTACTATCATGGTGGAGATAAGCCGTATTTGATTTCTGGTGCGGACGATCGTCTGGTTAAGATCTGGGATTACCAGAACAAGACTTGTGTGCAAACGCTGGAGGGACATGCTCAGAATATATCTGCTGTCTGTTTTCATCCCGAATTGCCCATAGTGTTGACCGGCTCAGAGGATGGGACCGTTCGTATTTGGCATTCGGGAACCTATCGTCTAGAGACTTGTTTGAACTATGGCTTCGAACGTGTTTGGACTATTGCCAGCATGCGTGGCACCAATAACGTGGCATTGGGCTACGACGAGGGCTCTATTATCATAAAGGTTGGTCGCGAGGAGCCAGCCATGTCTATGGATGTGGTGGGTGGTAAAATCGTTTGGGCGAAACATTCCGAAATGCAGCAGGTAAGTGAGATTTAATGTTGATTGATAAAACCAATTATAATTTACTTTTTTAACTCTTCCATTGTACAGGTCAATCTGAAAACCATTGCAGATGGAACTGAGATTAAGGACGGAGAACGTTTGCCAGTCGCCGTCAAGGATATGGGCGCCTGTGAAATCTATCCACAGACCATTTCGCACAATCCCAATGGGCGTTTTGTGGTGGTATGTGGGGACGGCGAGTACATAATCTATACATCGATGGCATTGCGCAATAAAGCCTTTGGCTCTGCCCAAGAGTTTGTTTGGGCACCGGAGAACAATGAGTATGCCATACGTGAGAATAACGGCACTGTACGCCTGTTCCGTAACTTTAAGGAACGGAAAAGTTTCACACCTGAATACGGTGCCGAAAACATCTATGGTGGATATTATTTCGGTGTTAAGACCTCATCAGGTCTGGCTTTTTACGATTGGGAGTCATTGCAGCTGGTTCGACGTATCGAAGTGCAACCGCGTAATGTATTCTGGAATGAAAGCGGCAGCCTTGTTTGCCTGGCCACTGATGATTCTTACTTTATACTTGGCGTGGATACGGCACAAATTGGTAATGCTCTAGAGACTAAGGAAGGACTCGAGGATGATGGTGTCGAATGTGCATTCAATGTGCTCGGTAATAATCATGAGGACTATTATCATTCAACAAATATGTAATGCAATGTAATTTTCATTATTTAAGGGGAATTCAACGAGTCTGTCAAAACTGGACTGTGGGTAGGCGATTGCTTCATCTACACCAATTCGGTGAATCGCATCAACTACTATGTGGGTGGTGAGATTGTGACCATTTCGCATTTGGATCGCACTATGTATTTGTTGGGCTACGTTCCCAAGGACAATCGTTTATACTTGGGCGACAAGGAGTTGAATGTGATAAGCTTCTGCCTGCAGCTGTCCGTGCTGGAATATCAAACAGCTGTTATGCGTCGTGACTTTGAACGTGCCGATCTGGTACTGCCAACCATACCAAAAGAGCATCGGACACGTGTCGCCCACTTCCTGGAGAAGCAGGGCTTCAAGGCTCAAGCGTTGCAAGTGTCAACTGACGCGGATCACAGATTTGACTTGGCGCTGCAAATTGGTGAACTTGAGGTGGCGTTGAAGTTGGCACGCGAGGCAGAAAACTCACAGAAATGGGCGCAACTGGCGGACGTGGCAGCACGCAAGAATAATATGGCCTTAGTTAAGGAATGTATGCAGAAGGCAAACGATTTCAGTGGTTTGCTACTACTCTCGACGGCATCAGGCGATGCACAGATGCTAGAGGAATTGGGCACCACAAGTTCCGCACAGGGTCGTCACAATATTGCATTCCTGTCCGCCTTCCTTCGCTCGGACGTGGAGCGTTGCCTGGAGATTCTCATCGAGACCAATCGTCTACCTGAGGCGGCGTTCTTTGCACGAACTTACATGCCTAGCCAAATGTCGCGTGTTGTGGAATTGTGGCGTGAAGAGTTGGGCAAGGTTAACGAGAAGGCTGGACAATCGTTGGCTGATCCAACGCAATACACAAATCTCTTTCCTGGTCTGGGTGATGCACTGCGCGTCGAACAGCATCTTCAAGCGGAACGTGCTCGCAAGGCGCCGGCTCGTATAGCTGGACAATTGCCATTAAACAGCGAACGGAATCCGCTCGAAGAACTGCATGCCGCCGAACAGCAGAGCGGTGCCGGTCAACTGGAAGACAAAGAGAAACCAGAATTTGTGCCAACTCTGGCTCAGACTAGTATCACGGCAGCAGCGACAGCCGCAACAACAGCGAGCAACACAACGGCAGCTGGCGGCAGTGAGGAGGACGATGATGACGACGATCTCGATCTGGAGATTGATGGCATTACGCTGGATGATAATATCGATACGACAGATGTCAATTTGGATGATGATTTTCTCAGCGATGACTAAATGCGAAAGCTACCCAAAGCACACGCTGTATTCGATAATATGCATAGAAATACCGTAAATTTATTTTTTGATTTCAAAATGCAAAAGATTCCACAAACACACAAGCCTACAAACCCATACATACAAAGAAGCGCATTCACTTTTGATGTAATTGATTGAATGGTTAACTTGCATTAATTATTCAAATCTAAAAACTATATATATATATTATGTACAACAATTATGCAGCAACAGAAAATTGCAATAAAAATACTATATTTAAAATGGAATTGGTTAATCCATTTCAATTTGTTTTATTTAAAAACTCTTAGGCGGCTAGTTTAGTAATAGTCCATTAGCTGCCGTCACCGTTTTTGTTTTTAATTTTGTATATGGATAGTGCTCGATTCATCATGAATTTAGCTGAAATACTTGAAATTTGTCTGCGCATGAACTGACAATTGGGGACTAACAGTAGTGTTACAGATTCCAAAAAGGTTACCTTTTATAATTACATCATGATTTAGTGTTGCCACAGTGTCAGCTGTCAGTTAATATCAATACGGCAACACAGCATCATCACAAATACATATATACGCAGATATCGTGTGTGTGTCTGGATTTTGCTGTATTTTTTATTTAAGAATGAATTATTAATGAACAGTTAATAAATTATTATTAAATAAAAAACAGTACAAAACCACCAATCAAGTAAGTATAATACCGACAGTTAAAGCTGTTGACAACAGGGCGGGGGGTAAAACAAATAATTGTGTGAGAGACATACGTAAATTATATTGATTTTTTCAAGCAACGTTGCATCGTCTTATTGTGATTGCAGATACACAAAGTTTATAATTCATTAAGTTTAATATGGAACCGAAAAACTATCATAACCATGGACAACAGTCAACGCAGCAACAGCAGCTGCCGCCGAATTTGCACGAGCAGCAAATCCATTTGCAACAGCTTCAACATCAGCAGCAGCTGCATCAGCACCAACAACAGCAACATCAGCAGCAACAACAACATGAACAACCACAGGCACCGCAGCAGGCTGGTTTTGCACCGCGTCGTCAGTACGACAACATGGATAATTCATCGGCTGCCTTGGCAGCTGCCTGTTTGGCAAATGGGAATACCGGCAGCGGTGGACCTTCGACAGGTAAATCGGCAGCGATGCAACGTCCAAAGATTAAGAAGGAGAAACAGCTACAAGTGCTGCAGCAACAACAACAGATGCAGATCTCGGAGCTTAATGCAGGCAGCGCTAGCACTTTGCCAACCGACGATGCGCTCAAGTTTGTTAACGATACGGAAGCCAATGGGTTGGCCATGAAGACGCCGGTCAGCATTTTGCAAGAGCTGTTAAGCCGACGCGGCATAACGCCCGGCTATGAGTTGGTACAGATTGAGGGTGCTATACATGAGCCGACATTTCGGTTTCGGGTGTCGTTTAAAGACAAGGATACACCATTTACGGCCATGGGCGCTGGACGCTCTAAGAAGGAGGCTAAGCACGCAGCCGCACGTGCACTAATTGATAAGCTGATTGGCGTCCAGCTGGAATCTCAGGGCAATTTATCGTCAACAGGTTCGACAGTGGGCTGCTCAATTTCAGGCAGCGGTGGCGATGGCAACGCCAACGTCTCTGGCAGTGGAGAGTAAATATCACCTTGCATATCTATCATCAGTATTTGACAAGTAATGCATTTTTACGTTTTCTTTTTGTTTTTCCTAGTGGAGGCGACAAGATTGTGGGCAATCCCATTGGCTGGCTGCAGGAGATGTGCATGCAGCGTCGCTGGCCGCCACCGTCCTATGAAACGGAAACGGAAGTGGGCCTGCCACATGAGCGTCTATTCACAATTGCGTGCACCATATTGAATTACCGTGAGGTGGGAAAGGGTAAAAGCAAGAAGGTTGCCAAACGCTTAGCCGCCCACAAGATGTGGACCCGATTGCAAGAGACGCCCATCGATGCTGCTAAAATCAATGACAGCATCTGCAGCGAGCTGGAGGGCGATGTGAGTAAATTGTCGCTTGTAAATGCCGTGCAGCTGCCGGCTAAACCGAATAACCCTACTTCGAATCGTTATTACGAGCGTGTCTCGTCCGAACTAAGCATAATTGAGTTGATTTGAGTTGAACCAAACTCTTATTTATTTCGGTTGGCATTATGCTTAACTATCGTTTCTATTTCTACTCCCTCCTCCTCTCTCTATTATTTTTGAAGAGTAGTCTTGTAATTACAAACAAAATATATATAGGATATACTTAGAACCACCTGATGCCTTGCTGTGTACGTTTATTGTTTATAGACTTTTCTTTCATTTTTTCCTGTATAATACGTTGAATCTTTCCTTTGTGCATTTAAATTTTAAATTTAAATTTAATATTAAGAATAGTCAAGCAGCTCTCAGACAGTGGAGCAAATTTCGATTTCTCGTGATTTGCTTTTGCCAATAAAATTGTTTTATGTTTGCACGTAAATCTTACTACTACTACTTTTATTTTAATGAAATGTAAATTATGATAAATTTTTTAATAATTTCAAATAATTTAAACTAATTTCAATACCGAGCTAGAAAAAAATCTAATCAAAATAAAATGTAGCTTTAATTTGTAAAATATTTATTAACATCACCAAGCCCCGAATTGAACTGGCCTCACAAATGACAGATATCTGACCAAAAGTAACCGTGGATCATACCTAGGCTTATGTGTGAAGATATCTGGCATATAATGATGTGTGAAGCTCAATCGACTTATGTTTATTATTTACTTTTAAAAAAAGTTTAAAAACAAACATACAACATCAATTTGTGATATGTTTCAACTCACCATTTTTGGGTGGCGAAATTCACTGCCTATTGACAAAATGTTGCGCTCTTACTTACAGCCCCGCATTAGTGATAATTATTATGGTGATTTGAAAGATATCACTGTGCCAACACTGACTACGCAGCACAGTAATAAAGTGTCGCAGTTCCATAAGACTTTGAAAAATGCGACCGGTAAAAAACTGCTCAGATTACAGGTAAATCCAAAATTTTATAACTAGAGATGCACAACTTAAGCAATGTAGAAAATAACATCCACAAACAACCGAATTGATTTGAAGATCGAAATAATTCTCTAAATTTTTACAACTCTACATTTGTCTGTTGTCTTCTTTTTCTTTTTGCATCCAGAAGACTTGTCTTAAGAACAGTAAGATCGATTATATCAAGCTGCTTTCGGAGATAGCGATGGAGAACCAGTTTGAGGTGACTTATGTGGACATTGAGGAGCGAACGTTCAGTGGCCAATTCCAGTGTCTGGTACAGTTATCAACATTGCCAGTTGGTGTCTGTCATGGCAGCGGATCAACATCTGCGGAGGCACAAAGACATGCAGCCCAAAATGCCTTAGAGTATCTGAAGATCATGACCAAAAAATAGGCTAAAATCCGCATTGCAAAATCTGAACGCACATCAAGATGACTACGACAAATATGACTGAATTATGACGGATAAATTGCTACGAAGCCTCCGCCCCAACCCATTTTCCAGAACCACCCTATTTTAAAAAAATGTTTTTATTTTTATACTGTAGCAAAAATTGAAACATTTGATGGCTTTTTATTAATTTGTTTTCAGCTTATTTAAAACAATACGACTTCAGAAGACCTGTAAATTTAGTTTTGAAATCGCACTGTCAAATTGTGAAACGATATTTCAAGAGCTGTAAACAAATAAAATTATTTTTATTATTATTACATAAAATTAGTGAGGAACAAATTAAAATTTTTAAATATAGCAATTAGCCGGCAAACGGATATAAAAACCTTTCTTAAAGGGTTACATTTCATCTAGGCAGTGCAACATTTTTATAACGTGCTTAGCTGTAGTTCTTTAATTTGTTTCTAAAAGGAAGAAAAAAGAAGTGTTATGCTTTTAGTGCCGTAATGCGTAATTAGATTGTGACTTGAGTATGGTTAAGTTCCACGACTAAAAACATTAACTATTAAGTTTGATAAGGAAAGAACATATAATAAAAGGTTTATACAAACTGAAATTATACTAAAACATTATTTAATAAACTACAGCAAGATTGGTACAAAAAAAAAACTATTGATTATTTGAATGTCTGATTTATTATGGGATTATATGAGCATTATTCACTATTGCAGGATATTTTTTAGAATGCAAAACTTAGCCTAAATCTAAGAACTATGCGTTGCTATACAAAATTATTTACATTAACGGACAAAAATGATACGTAAATGTTTATCATGTTTCTATTTCTTTTTACGATCCTGCGTGCACTTCGGACAAAACCATTTGCCCTTCGGTTTTGTGGTAAGGCCAACGCAAGCAAAGTGGAACCACTCAATGGGACACTGTCAAAAGAAACAAGAACAAATAACAATTAAGAAAGTTTTCCACGATATAACATGAAATATGACTTACGTCTGGATTGTCGCAGCCAATCATTTCGCCGTAGGAGACCTGGTGGCACAAGCAATACGTTGGCTCATTGGGATCCACCGGCATGTCCATGACATCGCTGGGATGTGTTGCGGCCGTGTGAGATGATTCCTTTTCTGAGTCGTCGACATCTACTGCCTTCTACATAGAGAAACATAGTTTTTTTAGTCAAACAGTTTTCACTTGTTCGTTGTGTTAGTAATGAAGCATACATGTAGGCGAAATGAAAATGAAGGAAGCAATAATGATTCTTAATGTCTATGAAAACACAGAATATACTTTAAAACTGCAAGGGAAAACTAAAATCTGGTTAATTCAATTTGTACATTCAGTATTTACGAACAGGCAAACAAACTAAATGGGTTCTTTTAGAAAGTTGAAGTACAAATATAATAATAATGAGATGTTGATGAAGATGATTTACCTTTTGGGCGCCCCCCTTGCGTGTTTCTTTTTCTTGATTTACCTTCGACTTTTTCTTTTTGCTACCTAGACCAGCACTACTGCTGGCATTAAGATTTGCTCCGCTGGCGCTATTCGAATGATTGCCGCCACGTCCAGCTTCCTCATCTGAAGAGGCTGGTTTTTTCTTTTTACCCGTTGCTTTGGCATCCTTGGTCTTTTTGCGGCCACCTTCTACAAAGTAAATCATGATTGAGCTCCAACACATTACGGGATGATTTTAAATGCTTTTAACATACTTTTGGCAACTGTTTCCTCGGATTTGGCGCGCGTAGATGAAGCCTTCTCTTGTATCTCCCCCTCGAACCTAGCTAAGTCGTTGTCTAGCCTTCGAATTTGTTTGTCCACTAGCTCGTACGTCTGTATGGCCAGTTGCACTTTGTCATCGCTATATTCCTTAGCTTTGCCAAACAGCGCCTTTATGTCCTCTAATCGTTCCTTGCGCTCCTCTTCACTCATCGCGCCATTATCTGCGGCTAGCTTTCGCATAAAATCCTTAGCGTGACTATCGATGCTTTTCATAGCCGTTTGGGCTCGATCATCTAATTTTCTCATTAGCTTGAAGTTTCGCTCCAGTTCGGTTGGCAGAGATTCCAGCCCTAATTGCAAACATTGAAGTGTATTCAATTTGTATATTCCAAGTAGTATTTTGCGTTTCTTGATACATACCATCTAAATAGTTTTCTAAATATATTGCTGATGACATTGCGTTGTACTATTGACAGATTTATATTGCCGTTTTACCTTAATCACAGTTTACTAACAAAAAAACAAGCGTCTATTTACGACTTTCCAACAGCTGGTTTTTTGTGTATGTGCAGCAACGTTTCAACAGTTATCGATAAACTGAAACTACAGCCGAAATCGAAGAAGCAAGCAAGCTTCCGTTGTTGATACAACGGTAGTCTATTGAACCTAATCAACCCAAAAACAAATAAGCAGTTGCAAAGTATGCAAAGGAAGGCGAAATCAAAACAAAAACAAACTCCACGTGGACGTTAAAAGCGCACCACCAGCTTGTGGATGAATAGAAATGTTGTTGTTGCAGTGTGGTTGGATGAAAGGGAGCAAATAAATCAATCATTCAGTGCTGGTAAAGCAGACGGCTATCGTTGGATCTTACAGTCAATTGTTATTTGAACCGACGCATTTTATCGTTCTATTATTATTATTATTCTAGAGATCTATATTTCTCGCTAGGCAACTCCTTCGACTATTTATACACGATTTACGTACCCAATGGCAGAAATTTACAAGCTCAGATATTTGTAATTTATTTTAAAAAATATCCTAGATTTAGCCTGAAATATGCTAAGTTGGCAGTACTGCCGGCTCGGTAAAAATGTCTGGACTTTAATTCTAGTATATCGATGGCACAGGGTGGGTTTTTCACTTTCAGTGTTTATTGACAGTGCTAAAAAACGTAACAGTTTTGGAAGCTACTCAACACTGCGAGTTTGCATATCTCTGTATTTAACAAATTATAAAAATTTAAGCTCCTGTTCTTAAGTGTCCGTGACAAGAAGAACGAAGCCAAAATCAATCAATTTTAAAATCTAATTCGTGTCCATTTGACTGGCTGCAGCGTAATGTCGGGTGGCGATGCGGCTGCAATTGATGAACTAGTCGAGCGCGTGGTGGAAGTTACCGCCTGCACTGCAGAGGAGGCCAAACATTATCTGGGCGCCTGTGCCAACGATGTAGCCGCTGCCGTTGCATTATTTTTTGAACAAGGTGGCAACGGTGCAGCTGCTATTGGCGCCTCAACTTCCAGTGCAGCAGGCACAGCAGGAGGAACAGCTGCACTAGATGAAGAGGAGGTGCGCGCCCCCATTGCGCCCGTTCGTGAACAGCTGCTCATGCCTGAGGATGACAACTTCTTTGCGTCGGGAAGTAGTAACAGCCGCATCGCACGCGTTCCGCAGCGCGTCAAGGTGTGTCCGCTGAGGGATTTTGCGCGCGAAGGCGCCCTTATGGAGGAACAGCTTCAAGCCACCGGACTGTACTCCGATCCGGGGACACATCGCAGACGCCGCGAACGCTCTGCCCAAATGGTTGTCGCTGGCCAATCTGTGGCACTGCATAGTCGCGCCGCTGGTAGCACAACATCCCGCCTTGGTGATCTCTTTCGCCCGCCCACAGACCTGCTTTACTCGGGCTCATTGGCTGCGGCTCGTGAATTCGCTAGCAAACGTGAGCGATGGCTTTTGGTTAATGTTCAAAGTGACAATTTTCAGTCGCAGACAATGAATCGAGATGTCTGGAGTATCAAGGACCTGAAACAACTGGTAAGACGGCAGTTTGTCCTTTGGCAGGTGGACGACGACAGCTCGGAAGGACGTCGTTTTGTCGCCTTCTATCACTGCGCCAAGCTGCCCTATTTGTGTGTCATTGATCCACGCACTGGTGAGGAAGTCTGGCGCAGTCCTGAGCCCAATCATCAAAATGTATTGCCTGACTTGAGACAGTTTCTACGCGATCATCGTGACTTTTCACTGGAGGAAGCGAGCACCTCGAAACGTTCAGCCATTGAAATTGAGGATGACGATGATCTAGAGGAAACCGCTTCCTGCTCATCATCAACAGCCGGCACGCCTAAGAAGCGTGCAAAACTGCTGGAGCTCAGCGAAGAGGAGCAACTGGCGTTGGCTATTAAAAATTCCATGAATGAAAACGGAGGCGGCAGTGGCAGTGGCGCAGGAACATCAAAAGCTAGCAACAGTTCCACTGCCAATGCCAGTGATTGTGAGAGCCTGGAGGAGTTCGACGAGGAGGAGCTGAAAGGTGCCGCCATTTCATATGAAGCTCAATTGGGTACCCAGCTGGACGAGTTGACCGCACTGAAGTTGCGTCTCCTGAACGCTGCTGGGAGCGATGAAGTCGTTCAGCTGCGCTGGCCCTCAGATACCAAGCTAAAGATATTACGGCTCTATATACGGCAAACGCACAAGCACATACCACAGGAGGGTTATAAGCTAATCTGTGCCTTTCCGCGCAAGTCTCTGGAAATGGAGCACAACGACGCCTCACTAAAAGAACTGGGGCTGCATCCCTCAGCCAATGTACACCTAACCCTGGACGAGTAACCTTTAACATAAGCGTTTTTGTCTAAAATATACATATATTTATTTCAAGTACTTTGTCATCGGCTCCCCTTCTCCAACTACTCCACATGAATTACATACATATGCTAAATTAATAATAAGTGAATAACTATTGAATAAAAACGTACAGTTAAAAAAAAAATAATGACAAATGCCAGGATTGCTTATAAATATTTTTTGGGGGCGATATAACGATGATAGCGGTCATACAAAAGTTTGATACCATTTTTTTATAAAACAGGGTTTATCAAGAAAAAGCCGTTGACGGTAAGATCTGAAGAGTATGGAAGATGTGGAAGCATTTCAAGGTCAAAAACCAAATAATATGCTTTAAAAGTATTTTCGTCGCCAAAAAGGAATGTATTTTAAACACACGAATTTCTTTTTTAACCATTCCTTCAAAGCAACTAAATTTATTTCACAAATAATACTCTAACATAATAATAATCCAACTACTAACTTCTTCTATTTTCGCGCCAAAAACTAAAGAACAATTAGGTTTAATAGCTAGGTGGCAACGTTGCGAAAAATATATTATGTTTTTTGTTTTTAGTAAAAGAAATAAAATGTATTTCAATTATTAAATTTAATTAGTTAAGCTCGGTAAAATTTCTAATTATGATATTTAGCAGGTAAATTTTAATTTGTGCGGCAATACAAAGTAAATGGCCACTCGGGTAGAATATTAGTAGCTGGCAACGCCAAAACATATGTTTTCCGCTATTTTAGTTTAATACACTCTACATAGGATATTAAGCACATGAAATATAAAAAATGAAACAAAATATAACTTAAAAATAATTTAAATGTATTTTAATGGATAGATTTTTGTTACGTGAATTCCAAATACCTACGGCAGTTCAATAACCGATAAACAGTAAGAATTGGATTGATGTAGTGAACACAAACTTCGACCAGACTGCATCTAATATTTCTAGTTTCTCAAATGCTATTTAATCCCATATCAAAAGTTGGCCACGTAAAGAACAGTAAGAACCGCAACACCAGCACCACCAAGTTATTCAAATAAAGCTAAATAAATTTGTGTAAACAACGTAAATAGTTAAACATTTATTTCTTGCTTTGATAATAGAAATAATGGCCAAATGGCAGGCGGCGCAATGTATGGCGTAAACAGCGAGTTGTAAGAAAATAACAATATTTCAAGAGTAGAAGAGACACGCACAGTATGGACGAGAAACTAAAGTATTCGCTGCTGCGCGGTGAATTGGTCGACACTCAAAGCATTTGGACTAGGTGAGCGACCGTCGGAATGCATTGCCATTATTAATATTCGAATAATTGCAGACATGAGAAACGTGTTTGGTTTATCACGTTGCTCACTGGCACTTGCATGCTGTACTCAACACGTACAACGATGCCACTGCTAGTTCCTGCGGTGGCAGCTGCACAAAAATGGAGTAAAACAGACTCGGGAACAGTCCTGAGCTCCTTCTTCTGGGGCTACACATTAACCCAAGTTTTGGGGGGCTATTTCAGTGATCGCTTCGGGGGCCAACGTGTCATCCTACTGGCCGCCTTTGGTTGGTCTCTTATTACGTTCCTGATGCCAACAATAATTTCGTCAGCGGCGAGCGTCAAAAGCTATGCCATACCTATTATAGTCACCATACGCATATTGAACGGAGCGCTGCAAGGCGTGCATTTTCCAAGCATGATTAGTTTGACCAGTCAGGTAAGCACGGCTAAGCAGGTCTTTGCCTACTGTGCTCTAATCTAATTTCACCCTTTAGAATCTCTGCCAGAATGAGCGCAGCAGCTTCTTTGGATTGCTCACTTCGGGGTCGGCGATGGGTACTCTGCTGACGGGCATTATGGGCTCATTTGTGCTGGACTATTTTGGCTGGTCGTATGTTTTTCGGGTAATTGGACTCATGGGTTTAGCCTGGGCGCTGGTCTTGCGCTATTATGCTATGGCCGGCGAGAGGAATCGCATCATAAACATCTCAACGCCGTCTCGGTTGTGTGCCAACAAGACGCCGGCAGAAACAACTGTGCCATGGTTGCGTTATTTTAGTCGTCTGTCATTTTGGGCGTGCGTGCTGACGCATGCCTGCGAGATGAACTGTTTCTTTGTTTTGCTTTCTTGGCTACCCACATACTTTCACGATGGATTTCCGCATGCCAAGGGCTGGGTAGTCAATATGATACCATGGCTGGCATTACCGCCGTGCACTTTTTTCGCCAAATATCTGACAACGAAGCTAATTGAGAGAGAATGGCCCACGTCGACGGTGCGTAAGCTCATCCAGAGCTGTTGCTTTGCTGCCCAGAATGTGTCACTGTTCGTAATGAGTCGCACCACAGATTTTCATACGGCTCTCGTCTGTATGACTATCATCATTGGCGGCACGGGTTTCCATAACAATGCGGTGACCGTGAATCCACAGGATCTTGCGCCGCAGCATTCGGGTAGTGTGTTCGGTCTTATGAACACTGTAGGTGCCATACCCGGGTTCCTAGGCGTCTATTTGGCCGGTCACATTCTGGAGCTTACACAGAGCTGGCCGATGGTTTTTAGCGCCGCAGCCGGCATCAATCTGATCGGTTGGTTTATATTTCTCGCCTTTGGCTCCGCTGAGGCAATTGTGTAATTTATTAATATGCTACAACATTACATTCTCTAGACGATTTCCATATTCGAGGGGGTAAAATTATTTATTAAAATGATCGTGTACATAGAGTTGAAGTCATAGTATTAAGTTGATGAAGAAACTACTCTTAGCTTTATAGATTGGGGAAAATCAACCACATAAATAACATGACGCATGCCACAAACGAAACGATAAGGTCTTTATGATATGTATGTGAACTATAAATGTATAGTTTTCAGTTTGTCCCCATGACGAAGCCGAACATCTAGTATTACATTTTATGCCCTAATAAAAAATTGTTTTCTCTATGACGCGAATAAACATTTATGTAGATACAATGTCTATTTTGAATGCCTCGATAAATATATGAATTTGATTTTATTCATAGATTTCTGTACTTTTAAATCATAAAAACTGTTTATTTTCAGTATTTTATTAACCAACGTGAACTGCATACCACCCTAGTTGAGCAAATCAAAAGTTGGTATTTATGGATCTGGCAACGCTACGGTTTCTCACACAATTGATATCCCTCGCATTCCGCTGTTTAAACTGTTTAATCGCAGTAAAATGTCGGACGAGCGTAAGGATGTGTGGAAAGTGCTGTATACTATGGTGAATCGCAACCAGGCTAATCTTGAAGCTGTCTATAGCGTGGTCGACAATATACTCTGCCGGGACCCGAGTCTTATCTGCTGTTCTTCATTGCTGGAAGTAAGAAATGATTTCCAGGATGTTTTCCTGCTGTGGCTCTTAAATAAGCTTGCAGCCAGTCTTAGTAGGTGCCAGGATGAGGGGTATGTTGAAATGTTTCCTATCTATATTTGTGGTAACTAAAATATCCTATTCAGACAGTGCCTTAAGAACGTTAAATTGCAGCAGAAGCTTCTCGCGTCCTGTTGGCGATATCATGTCATGCTCTTTGGTCGACTTCTCAATGCCTATATTAATGCTCTGCAGCAACTCATTGATCAGATGAGCGCTTTCGACTACAACATGCCCAACAAATCGAATGAGTTGCGCATTCTTAAATTGCCAATTTTTCACTGCGATGTAACCATTCTGAAGGAGTTCGATGAGAATTGCTCGTTGGAGATTATTCAATTGCAACTAGAGCGCACGGATGTGTTCGCTAAGTATTTACTGCTAATACTGCAGCAGGCGCACAGCGATTGTCATGCCACACACAGTGAATTCTTTGCTGCCAGCTTGGAGCAAGCGCTCCTCACACTTAAAGAATTCAACATGGACACAAAGTTGACTAGCTTAGGGTACTGTAATTCTGTGCTTCAGGCTCAGACTGCTTACAGTTGGTCGAACAACCCTGATGTGCCACACTTTGCTGCACTCACGCTGCGCGCCACAGTAATTATGTGGTCCATGGTTAGTCGCTGGTTGCCAGCCAAGTGCATAAAGCAGCAGGAACTTGAGCTGTTGGCGTCACACACACGACGCCTGCTGCTGGTGCTAGAAGGTCCACCGCTGCACGAACCGGAATGTTTTGTGATAACTTGTGAACTGTTACACGCACTACTACAGCTGCCAGCCAGGTTTGATTGGCATTCGGAATTAATGCACTCACTAATCGTATACCTGCAACGTCAATTGAATACACGTGAGTTACCTTCACCCACCACAAAACTGTTGCTGCGACGATCGCTCAGCCAACCTGCTCAGTTGCTGCCTCTGCTTGCCATGGTTGCAGTTAAGCAGCCCATCGAGTGTGATAACATTCTTGCGCACTTCTCGCAACGACTCATACACCTGCTAGGAAAACCAATGCCAGACAATCTACCCGAACTGTTGGTGTTGCTTCGTGCGTTGAGGCAAATGGAGCTGCAGTTGCTGCTCGATAAACAACAACAAATGGTCTCCGACAGCAACGAAGCGTTGAATGTGTCACTCTTATCACAACTGCCACAACACTATGAGCTCCCGCTGCCTAACATCGATGCCAACAACAACTGGAATCTGCTGTGCTTACAGCTACTCGAGCAATCCCAATGTACCCGCTGCCCAGAGTTTGTAGATATCTGTACGTTGCTGCTTCAAGTGAACAGCCTGCGCCCACAGCTGAAACCGCACACTCAACAACAACTACTGGGTATTCTTCAAAATATACAAGATCCGTTGCAGCGACTGCAATGCTTGCTCTCTCTGCGACTGGAAACGCCATCGAGTGCACACACGCAGGTCCAGAGTTTCCTCGCGCAGCAGCATCTCGCACTGCTCAATTCAAGCAACTCCCAGTTGAGTCAACTCTTTTGCGAGGAACTGCCCCAGCTTTATGCGACAGGATATATCAAAGCAGCACATCTCCAGCTGGCGCTGCTCAAACTAAAAGCCACTGAAGATGCTCACACGCTGGCAGCTGTCATGCGCCTATTGCTTTGCACCCAATCGCAGCCTGGTTCGGCGCATATCTTTAGGATTAAAGATCAGATTGTGTTGCACTGCTCAAAGTGTGCACCTCTTCCTCCCACATTGCCTGGTCTCTATTTGGGTTGTTGCAAGTCTGCTGGAGCTGCTGCAGCCAAGCCTTTAAGCTGCCACCCAGCACTAGTCGAGGCTATTCTTTTCAAGCCCAGTTGCGGCTTTATTACACACCATCTGGATCAGATCCAACTGGAAACATCACTCTGTCTGCGGCTACTTAAGGAGTCTCCGAATCTGCAGAACCTTAACGATTGCACCTTTGACCGTCTTCTGTCTCATATGGCATCAAAATCCTTAAGCTTTATGCTTGAATACGCCAACCATGTGCACGACTGCATTGTGAGCACATTGTCGAAGCCTCTGGTAGAGCAATCTAAGTCTGAGCAGCGCAAACTGCTGCAGGTCATCCTCTGTTCCGCCCATCCCGATATTGAAGAGATTTGGTTATTTCACTGGTTCAAAATGACCTTTTATTTTCTGCTTCATACACGGTCCCTGGTCGCACAGGAGGCTATACTTACGGCGTGTCAAATATGCGCCCGGCATGGCGTGCAACCAATTACCCTATGGAACTGGTATAAGCGGGATGCACTCGGCTTGGTTGTCAAACTGGCACTCCAAGCCTACATCAAAGATGGAGTACGCTTAACGCGTTCGCTCAGAGCGGTAAATTAACGTGAAACGTTTGACTAAGACCTTCTTTAAATTTGAAATTCACCTTGCAGCTCGCGAAGATGTTGGGCTTCTACTGCGTGCAAGAGTTCGTCTGTAAATATCATCGTCTGCTGACAACATTGATACTACCCTATTCCATTGAGGAGCCACGCTGTAAAGGTGTATTTGTGTTGATAGCCAAACAACTGAAGAAGCCAGTCGCCTCACTCTTTTCCATATCTTTTTTGCGTCTATATACGCATATCTATCTTAACGAAAAACCAGAACTGGCAAATCGCTGTATTGAATTGGTGGTCAGCTGCACGCAGTCCACGTTGCAGCAGCTTATGAACGCGGATGTGAAGGTAGGATGAATATATTGCCCTTTAACTTGTTGGTAAAAATAATTAATCTTCCTACATTTACCAGCAAACCGTTGCCGAGTTACTCATCTACTTCAATCGCAATCCGACATTTGTGATGCGTTCGTTCCAACATCTTCAGCAACTGAGCATTGGCACCGGCGAGCTCTCCAGCCAGGTGGCTAATGCTCAATTCTCTACATTTATAGCGGAACGTATACTAGGCGTCATCACGTATTTCGAAAGTTGCCTGTCGGAACCTTCTTTCGAGAAGCAACTCAAGGAGGAGACTCTCTATAGTCTGGGACAGATACTACGTTTCGTTGGCACAACGCATGTCACTCAGTTTCGGTTCAAGATTATCGCAATGTTAAGCTTTGTGCACACGTTGGAGGAACCGAATCTGCAGCGCATTTGCCTAAAGATTTGGCATATTTTCCTGCACGTTGTGAATATACAGGAACTGGGCCCATCATTGGGTCGCATTGTGGCCACATTACAGCCTATGCTTGAGTACAGCGTAGAACAGGTAAACGAACTCTACGAGTTTGTGATTCTCCGTAATGCTTCTATGCTGGGAAATTATATACAGGGTATGTGACTATAAATTTTAGTTGATATCATAGCTTTATCCCAATCAAACATGACCTTACAGACTTATACTTTCTCGAGGGAATGGATAACGTTTCGTCACCAATCCGACAGTGCATTAAGCGTCACACGTCGCATCTCTGTCTGGGTGAACCCGGGGCTAATGAGGAGCAGGCCCCGCTGTTGGATCAGCTTCGTTTTCTTCACAAACAGATCACAAATGAGTGCCTGCAGGTGCGCGTTTATGGACTTGATCATCTTGCCGAGCTTTTCAATCGACGACGCGTGGAAATGAATCAGATGCTACTTCACGAATTACCCATGGAGCCGCTAATGGAACAGATTGTGAACGTGCTGATGTCCGGCAGCCAGCATGACGATCGTTTGCTGCAATTGGCATCGGCCAAGTGCCTTGGCGAGTTGGGTGCCATTGATGCTAGCTATTTGCCGTCCAACTACAACTTCGCCAATCCGCAACAATTGCCACTGAGTGTGCTCACTGATGACTTTACTGTATTGGCGTTGACAGCACTCTGTCGTGGCTATCAGTCCCAACAGAAGACTAAGCATGTGGATAGCTTCTCACTCGCAATTCAGGAGACATTGGCAATTGCGGGTATTGCGCCCAAAGAGCAAAAGAAACTGCAATTGTGGCAATCATTGCCGTTGCGCATGCGTGAAATTATGGAACCATTTCTCAATTCCTGCTACACGTGTTCGCAGCGTGCCAGCACACTGAAGCAGCAGCCGCTCTATGGCAGCCACTATACGCAGAACTCTTACGAACTGTGGGCATTCCTGTGGGCCACGCGCCTGGTAGATTATGTGCAGTCAACGGAGACGCGTCATCTACTCAGCTCGTACAAACCTTGCATCCGGCGCGATTCGGAAATGTTAAGCACTTTCTATCCGTATATCCTGCTGCATGCGCTGCTTGAATGTTCCGCCGAGCAACGAGCTCACATCGAGGAGGAGTTTCAGGCGGTGCTGCAGGCCAATGAAAAACTCTCTCAGCAGACAAAGGAGTTTAAGGAAATAGGCGAACCGATGGAGATTACAGCATACAAACTTTTCGAGTCGAAAAAATATGGTGCCGCCACCAAGTCGACGCATGATGTACCAGAA
The DNA here is from genome assembly GCA_018151445.1 of Zaprionus inermis. Classification (NCBI taxonomy): domain Eukaryota; kingdom Metazoa; phylum Arthropoda; class Insecta; order Diptera; family Drosophilidae; genus Zaprionus; species Zaprionus inermis. The sequence continues at coordinate 2,755,472 of JAECXD010000634.1, read as the reverse complement.
ACAATTTCAACAGCGGAGGATCAATCTCGTCTAGCTGGCAAATTGTGTGCGGAGCTTTTGGACTTTCTGCAGCGTTGGCTGCGCGAATGGCAGCGTCTGCATGGTATGAGTATGGCAGGAAAACCGCCTCAAGATGTGGACCCCAGCTACGGAGCAATCTATGGATTCCTGCAGCGCATAGACAAGTTGCGTGTGGCACGTGCCAGTTACAATTGTGGTGAAAATGCGCGTGCGCTCCGTTACTTGGAGGCTTATATCGAGGAAGGCGATAAGCACGCCCGACTGCTTGAACAGTTTACATTCCTGGTGGAGCTTTATGGGCGACTGATGGACTCGGATTCGGTGGAGGGCGCTGTTCAGACGCGCAGCTATGACATGAGTGTCACACAAGAAATTCTAGTGAATCGTCTTGTGGAACGGCAACAGGACATGATCACATGCTATGAACAACTGCTGTCAAGTACGGAGCATCTTGAACCAGAGCATATACGCGCCATGATCGATGCCTATTTGCGTATGGATACGCCTAAGACGGCGTTGCTCATAGCAGACGGACTCTCACAGCGCCTGTCGGATCCGAATACGGATCAGTATTTTGGTGAGTGCAAAGCTGAACTGCTTTGGCGTCTTGGTAGCTATGACGAGCTGGAGCAACTCCAACGCCAGCAGGAGCAACAACGTCGCTGTAAACCCAATTGGCATGCGCAGTGTGCCCAGGCCTGCCTTGCGCTGCGTCATCCCGGAACAAGCAAACTGCAATTCGAATCGCTACTGGACACAATGCGTGCTTCGGTGCTGGAGCAGCTGCGAAGCTGTTCGGCCATGCAACAGCACTCCTATGCCCATGCCTACGATGATGTACTCAAGCTCCACATGTTGCAGGAGCTGCAGTGCAGCCATCAGCTGATAGAGCAACTCACGGATAAAAGTGCTATTGAAGAACCGCAGCAGCAGGAGGAAAAATTAATGCGCAACTATTTTGCTGACTGGCAATCACGTCTACAGATCCTTCAGCCACAACTGCGAGTTCTCGAGCCCATTTATAGCTTCCGTCGTAATATACTTGCCGAGCTTAAGCGTCGCCTTGTTGATCGTGTCCCTCTACAGGAGCAGTTGCAGACGCAATTGGCACAGCTCTGGCTACACAGTGCGCGAATCAATCGCAATGCTGGACAACTCCAACGGGCGCATCTGTATCTGATGAAGGCAGCCGAGTACAAGCCTCTGGGACTGTTTGTGGAGCGTGCCAAGCTGTTGTGGCAAAAGGGCGATCAGGTGCTGGCTATGAACTATCTTGAGGAGCAGCTATCTGCGATTAAGCAACAGTGCGATGGCAATGTGAAGCAGCTTAGTGCGGAACAGAGGCAACTCTATTTCGAGGGAAAATATCTGCAGGCCACATATAATGCCGATTCGATGAATCTCTGTGCAGAAGCCATACTGAAATATTTCCACGAGGCAATCGCGGTGCAGCGTCAATCGGAACGTTGCCACGTTCAGTTGGCGCAGTTCATGGAGAAAATGCGCGAGGCACGTGCTGCGGCGGTCCAGACACGTGAGGATGAGGACCTGCTGCTACAAATAATGGTTAACTATGCGAAATCTTTGCGTTATGGCAACGATCATGTCTATCAATCCATGCCACGTCTCATCAGCCTCTGGCTGGATACAGCGGCCATGAACAACACGACGCCATCACATGCAGAGTTGGTGCGTAAAATGAACGATTTGTTGAGCAACTGCAGCACTGCACTGCCCTCGGCCATGTTCTACACAGCCTACTCACAGATGCTCAGCCGATTGTGTCATCCATCGAACGAGGTGTTCGCAGTACTGCGCACCGTGATCATCAAGCTGATCACCGACTATCCACAGCAATCGTTATGGATGCTGCTGCCGCATTTCAAGTCGGCTGCAGTGAATCGCATCAAGCGTTGTAAGCTCATCCTGACCGATGAACGCCTACAGACTCCAACATTTCAGCGTCTATTGGCGGATTTCAATACGTTAACAGAGCGACTTATTGGCGTAACCAACAAGGAGGTCACTTTGGATCGCAGTTACAAACTAAGCGATCTGGACAAGCGGCTAACATTGCTCTGCAGTCAGGCAAACTTCTCCAACATTCTGCTGCCGTTCGAGAAGTATATGCAGCCCACGTTTAACATAAGTTCTGGACAGGAGCATAATCCGTCCCCAGGGCTAGGCACAAGTAAAATGCCTGCCGGCAACTGCTTTCCCTATCAACAGATCTTCATCAGTGGGTTCCAGGAAAAGGTGCTGGTGCTGCGTTCGGCAGCGCGACCCAAGAAGCTAACCATACGCTGCAGCGATGGACAGGATTACGATGTGATGGTGAAGCCCAAGGATGACCTACGTAAGGACGCGCGTCTCATGGAGTTCAATGGGCTAATGAAGCGGTACCTGCATCAGGATGCCAGGGCAAGGCAACGTCGTCTGCATATACGCACCTATGCGGTTTTACCATTCAACGAAGAGTGTGGCCTGCTCGAATGGTTGCCAAATCTCAACTCATATCGCAGCATCTGCGTTGCACTGTATATGCAGCGTGGCCAGATGATGGGTGGCCGCCAGCTGCAACAATTGGCTGTGCCGCAAATGGATCCGCTAGAGCGCAAGCGTGAGATATTTCTCAAGCAACTGGTGCCGGCTCATCCCCCCGTCTTTCAGGAGTGGCTACTACAGCGCTTCACCATGCCGCACAGCTGGTACGAGGCCCGCAATTCTTATATACGCACTGTAGCCGTCATGTCGATGGTTGGCTACATACTCGGGCTGGGCGATCGTCATGGTGAGAATATACTATTCGATGAACGTAATGGGGATGCGGTCCATGTGGACTTCAACTGCCTATTCAATCAGGGCGAATCTTTCGCTTACCCCGAGGTGGTGCCTTTCCGTCTCACGCACAATATGATCACGGCCATGGGACCGCTAGGTGTGGAAGGCAGCTTCCGCAAGTGTTGTGAGATTACTCTGCGATTGCTCAGGCAGGAGATGAAGACACTTATGTCCATGCTGCGACCATTTGTCTACGATCTTAGTGTGCAGAGTCGCCTGACTGCGAGCACGTCGAGTAAGAATAAAATCGGAGCAGAAGTTACTGATCCCAAGGTCACCCACGATGTGCAGCGTATAGCAGCGCGTCTCCAGGGTCATGTGAGTAGCCACTGAATCCATCATTATTATACTTGATAGCTCTAATGGAATCGTTCTTCTTTCGCAGGTCAAAAAGCAACAGGCGAACAGCATCCCATTGTCCACAGAAGGGCAAGTCAACTTCCTTATCAATGAGGCGACCAAGGTGGACAATCTGGCTGTCATGTACATTGGCTGGGGTGCCTTCCTATAATTCCCTAAGGTGCCAATTTTTTGGAATGTTGGTATTTAATGTTAATTTACTACGCCAAATTAAATTTGTTACGATTTTTAAGATTAAATATTGTATATTCTTATTATTATATAATCTATAATATATAATCTTGGTCTCAGAAATAGGTAAAAACGGAAAGCATGGAATTTTTGGTAATTTAAAAATTAAATATAAAAAAATAGAAGCGTCCGCCAATTATTTTATCTCATAAATTAATGATAAATTTACTGCCCAGTTCAATATAAAAAATGCATATATTTACGTAAATGTACAGTACAAACCCTAATTATGTTCATAAATAGTACATATGTATTTAGTATGCGTACCGTGCTAAAAATACTAATAAATTTAACAGAGCCCCGCAATAGTTAATTAAAATTTAAAAATCAAGTAACAACCCTGTATTTGCAATGGCGGGAACCGGGTCGAACAGCTGACGTCGCTAGAGGCGAAATCATCTGTGTGCGGCGTGCAGACTAGTCCCGTACACTGATTTGTTGACAAAAGAAGAAAATTTGTTTAAATTGGTCACAATAATAGATACAGCATGTCGAAACCAATTACTTTTGTTACGGGCAACGCCAAGAAGCTGGAGGAATTGATTGCGATATTGGGACCGAATTTCCCTAGAACAATTGTCTCTAAGAAAGTGGATTTGCCAGAGCTACAGGGCGAAATCGAAGAAATTGCGATTAAAAAATGCAAGGAAGCAGCACGGCAAGTAGACGGCCCTGTGCTGATTGAGGACACCAGCTTGTGCTTTAATGCGCTCGAGGGTCTGCCTGGGCCGTATATCAAATGGTTTCTTGAGAAACTGCAACCCGAGGGACTGCATCGTTTGCTCAACGGATGGGAGGATAAGTCGGCGCGTGCCATTTGCACATTTGCCTACTGCGAAGGTAGTACGGCAGAGCCGAAAATCTTTCAAGGCATCACTGAGGGTATTATTGTGGAGCCGCGAGGAACCCGCGACTTTGGTTGGTACGTAGAGAGAGAGTATTTAAATTCAGATCATTGGATACCTAATGTATGTATTTACAGGGATCCAGTCTTCCAGCCCACAGGCTACGATCAAACTTATGCTGAGATAGCTAAAGCGGAGAAGAACAAAATCTCGCATCGCTATAAGGCGCTAGATCTACTGAGAAAGTATATCGAGAGCGCGAAATGTTAACTCAAAAATAAATAAATAAGGGATATACAACGATAGACAGCAAGCTCTTATTTTTGGAATAGAACTAATGCGGTTAAAAATCAATCTTAATTTACTAATATTTATTTAAAGTGGTATTACTTGATATTATTTGTTCTGTCATGTCGAGAATACGTTGAAACATAAAACTATGCGAGGCTCTGCTTAGTCATCCTTCTTGCTTTTCGGCTTCTTAGCTTTTACTGTGTCCTTCTTGACCGCTTTCGCACCTGACGCTGGTTTGTTCCAATAGTACAACAGCTGGGCAAGTATCACGCCGTTGGCAAATGTGGAGGCGATGAACGTGATGATGATCATCTGGTCGCCGGTCTCCTGAATAGAGGTAAAAATTCGTGCCACCGAGCCGGCAAACATCATGATCACGGTTGCCGCTGACAACTGACCCGTAGAGCCCGCCTGGTAATTGGTCAGTGCTTGGGATAGCTTGCCCACCAGTAGAATGGGTATATTAAAGCTCTGTATGGTGAGCAGCGCTTTCATTGATGTCAGTCCCGAGTTAAGCACATATAAGAGTCCGAAATAAGCGAGTAGAAAGATGAGCGAATGTGGCTTTCGGCCGCCATAGAACAAAACTAGAGTTGCAATTGCCACTGTTTGCAGTGCGAGGAAAGTATTGTCGCCCCAGGAACTGAAGGGATAACCGTTAACAAAGTTGTACGACATATGGAATGTTATGGCTAGCAGATCGAGCATTACGCCCAGCAGATTGATACCCTCGCCAGATTTGCTGTTGTGAATTTTGAGCACTTGCGGCACTTTTACCAGCACCGAACCGGCAATAATTCCAATTCCGAGACCTTTGCTCAACAGCGCCTTGAAGCATGGCACTGAAAGTGATAATAATTTATTAGCAAATGCTTACGTTCTAGTTAACAAGATACATACCATCTAGAAAGTTATGTTCTAAAACGTAATTGTCGTAACACTTCTGACTCATTAGAAATAGAGCACCTTTTTTAATTAAGTCAGCCATTTCCGGAAAATGTTGTATGTTTTGTATCGTTATTTATTAGTTGTACCGCCTCTTATCAAGGCGCTTACTGGTCGCTTCTTGTGCGCGATTGAACAGTCAAAACGAAATTGAAAGCCAAGAAATACACGTAATTTAATTCGGGACAGATAGAGCACCTGCTATTACGGTGTTTTGTTGCTATTTGGTATTTTTTTAATAGCAGCTTTACAGAAAAATACCAACTAAACTGTGTTTAAGCTGTTAAATAACATAACCGAAAGCGCTATGTTAGGAAAATATCGATAAGAAACTTTATAAATTTGTATTCTTAGGCAGCTATCGATAAGCATTGCTAAATTAAATTGGCTCGTTATCATTCGTAAATCGTAACAAATCGCGGTTAGTCCAGAAATTTAAAAAGCATTTGAGAAAATTTTGTTATTTTAATTTGTAATTGCAAATATATACAAAATAATTGCTAATGACTTGTAAATAATGAAGTACTAAACAATTAATAACTATTATTAAAACTGGCAAGATTTAAGATAAGACGCAATCAATCTTAATAGGTTGATTTCCTTATCTCAACACAAGTTTTTTTTACTCCTTCTTTAAAAAGCGTAATACAAATCAATAGTTCCACAAGATTAGCTGCAGCAAGAACATCGCAATTATGAGCACAACTTCAGGCCTTGGCCTACAAGGGTCACTGCATCTTCAACTTGCAATGTTGATTTCCATGCTGGGTAAAGTGTTCCCTGCTTATCGTTACAATTAACCGTCAAACTACGCTATGACGGATTTTAAAAACTTATCAAATTCAATTTTATATTCATCAGTTCATTAAAGTTCATTTTAGTCAAGTTTGTCTGTATGCGTATCGCTTGCACTCTATTGCGCGTGCGCCGTGTGGATGCAGGCTATTTTCATGGTTATTATCATCATGTCTTCATTTTTATTCTTAAGCAGTGCAGTTTTCAATTGCTGTTTTTTTCGGTACGGGCAAAGTCTTAATTAAGTTCATATTCACGAATTGTTACTGTTTTGCGCGCTCACACACATGAATACGCATACACGCTGAAACGGTAATTGTGGCTGTGTACACACACAGCGGGAATTGAACTCTATTTGTAGGTAAACAATTGTGCTTCGGCTTCTCTCCTCATTCATGTGACTTTGTCTCAGTGTGTGTCGATTTCAATTCACTTTGCCAGAGGTAAGAAACGGGTACCGCTTGCCTCTTCGCTAACTCAACCGTGTGCAAAGTGTTTTGCTTAAATTTAATAGATTTTTTATTTTAAATTATTGATATAAATAGTACTCGGTGTGGTTAGAATCAAGGGAGCTGCTATAAACGAAAACGTTTATTATTATTACGATACGCAACGGTTGCAAACTGTCGATAAATTGCCGCCTCTTAATATTGTGCTGCAGCTGGAGGAGCATGCGAATATAAACATGGGCCGCTTTGACAAGGGCAAACTGACCGCTAAAGCGGCAAATTTGACGGACATCAGCTGGGCACATGCTGTCAACAGTCAGCAGCTACTGGCTGATGCACTTAGTGGTTAGTATCATCCCTACATCTTGCTAGCATACTCTTAACTTGCCCATTTACAGATGACATTGACATGATCGAGGCAGACATTGTACTGGGTCAGCTGAATGGCGAAGGACCCGCATTGCCAGTAATGGCACATCCGCCGGCAAAAATCTCTGATCTGACGCTGGAGGATTTTCTGTATCAGATTAAGGCTCACAACGAAGTAAACGAGGGAGCCGAGAAGGGCGTCAAATTGGACTTTAAATCTATAGAGGTCTTTGAAGGTTCTCTAGCTATTCTGGATGAGACCATACCTAAGGTAAGTGTGCCGCATCCATTGCACATCACAAACCTAATCACTTGCTATCCCGCTTGAAGATGACCTACCCAATTTGGATAAATGCAGACATAATTAGCGGCCCTGTGGAGCAAAACAAAACTGTGCCTGTGGACCCCGCACTTTTTTTTGCCGGCTGTATGCGCTACAAGCAGGCCGTTCTGTCCATAGGCTGGACTACCAATTGGGGTGCCGATTTCCGTGATGGTGAATACACGCAAGACCAGTGCGACGCTATGCTGCGAGCCGTCAATGACAATAATGTTACCTCCACGGGCCAGGGTATCACGTTTCCGGTGCGTGCCGGTATTGCGGCCAATAGCGCGCAACAACTGCACAACTTGGTTGCAGCTTTAAATAAAACCAACGAGTGCACCCTGACCATATGGTCGTCAGCCGGCGATTATGTCGATGTAGCTCTGTTGCGTAAACTCATCTTTAGTTTTGGATTGGATCGTGTCTATTTGGATGTTCCTGAAGAGCTTTCCTCGCAGCTGGATCTGGGTAATGCCGGCGGCGGCGCCAGCACCTTTAACTCACTTGTTAGTTTCAGCTTCATCAGCCTCTGCTTTTGGGCACTCTCCAGTTGGCTGAAAAATGTTTAAGAAACGACAATTTTTACTTTTTCCTGTTTCAATTCGGTTTATTCATTCTTTTTTTTAAGGAATTGGGTGTTGTTGCTGGTATTCACATGAGGCTGCTCTATGAATGCCCTATTATTGAATTATATCACTTCATTTGTATAGAAACTAGTTTTTTAACTAGTTTCATTACTCTACAATCGTAATTGTTATGCTTAACTATTCCTTAAACTTAAAAAAAAATATATATATATATATATATAAAAATACTTTGGACGTGCGCAGTTTTTTAATTTTGACATGTGGAGTTGTTGACTTTGGACCTAGGATATAATGTGGATATAATCCCTAGGCGTATGATAAAGTTAAATTAGCCTACGCAAATAGTTAATGACTTTTGTTTTTTTCTATTTCTCTCATTTGTTTTTACTTTTTGGCACTAATAAATAAATAATCTTATTAATCTCTCTCTATATTACTGCGGCATGTGGGAGGAAGGCTTATGAGCGTAAAGTAGGTGTGTGAGGCAGAGTAGGGTGTAGGTATGGGGGTGCAGTTAACAATTTATGCTACAAATGAGACAACGCGCCAGCTAACAGTACTGTTTTCGACGCATAAGTGGTGAAACTTAATGGCGAGACGAGAAGGCCCGGAATCATGCTGAGCCCTCTCTGTAAGGCATTAGATATGGTTACAGTATATATTGTATAACATCATTTGAAAATGCAAGATACTGCGATATATAGTTATATTAACTTATTATCACATTTGTTGGCCTACTGCTGATTAGGCTATCGCTGGCTGAGCTCTGCTCCTCCACGCCCGAACTGCGCCTGTAGTCCACCAAGCGAACAGCCACACGATCGTTGTCCGTGTTCTGCACCGTCGTGGGCGCAGAGCTGGGCACTTGACTGACACCGTTACGACCAAATTTTTTTGGAAGCGACCATATTATCGGTGACTTAGCTTTAGGGTCATTCCTTTGGCTGAGACGTGTTAATTGGCGCGTGGGATACCAACAGGTACAGATAAGTCCACCGGCAAGCAATATGCCCGTTACAATTTGGCCGTACATAACGATTCGCGGGACAAGAGCAATATCTGCAGCAATTTCTTCAGTGACACGCACACGCTCCTCGGCCCACATCAGTGGCATCATGACGCGTCGCACGTTTTTGTACATACTGTTCAAGAACAAGAAAGAATTAGTATAAGCCCAATTTTTGACAGTAGAGAATTACTTACGGAACGTTTCGCACCGGTTCCATATAATAGTTGGCCTGGAAACCACCACCCACGTCCATGGGCACACCAGCGTTCGGTTCAAGTGCCATAAAGAACTCGTGTTTCTCTTTTTCTGGTTGCAAGCCGTCCACAGCCTCCAGATAGCTGGGATCCGCAAGGTAGAAGTGTGGATATGACATATATGTGGATGTATTGAAATTACACCGTCCAACGTCTATAACACCAGCAGGCTTACAATTGCCCTTGGTACAGAGACAAGTTGTGTCCGGATACATGGTGCCATTGTCCACAGCGTGTCGAGTGCCGCTGAACTTGTATGCTGTAACGCCGTGTACCTTAATTGTCTCCGTATAGTCAAGCGGTACGGCTCTACACATTTTAGGCATATACAGATAGACGGAGTCGTTGGTCTTCAGATTGGGTGGAAAGAACTCACCCATGGAGCCCATGACTCGACCACACTCGCCTTCAAAGGCACCCGTGTGCGTCAAGTTATTCCAAGTATGGATCTGCCCCATTTTACTTATGTCATCGGCACCGGTAAACATATTGATGACACCATCAAAACTGCTCGAGCCGTTACGCGGATACAGATAACCGATACGATCGTACGGCACGTTTTTGGGAAACATTAACTGCGCTAAGGTCACTAACAAAATTTGGAAGCCCTTAAATAACCATTCCTCGGCAGTTCTCGTCTCGTAAACGTCCTGGAGGTTCAATCCAAATAAGGTACCCATTCGCAACCAAAGTTCGAGTTCATCTAATTTACGTGCTCCAGTCTGTCAAGGAATAGAATATTTTATTAATTTGATTCCATTTTAAAACCGCGAAACCTTACATGTGCCACTGTATTAACTGAGGTTACAATATCCTCGAGCGTGCCATTACTGCCGGCAGCATCAAAGTAGAAATAGGCCTTTTTGCGAAATGATATTGAAGCGTTTTGATTATGCCAATCAATGTCCACTTTGTCGGGCCTCTCGCGAAACCGATAGGGTCCCAATTGCACAAAATGCGGCTTCCTGGGTGAGCCCTCGTCGAGATCTTCAGGATTCGTCCAATTGAATAAATAGACATCAAAATTTAGAGGCAATGGCGAGACTTTCCAACCCTCGAAAGCTCGAGATGTGGGACTAAGCGCCATTTCCTGTAAATAATCACAACAAATATATAATTTGTTCGAAAACGAAAAAGTTAGATTGATTATAAGAAAAAAGAACCAGCACAGATAATGATATGAGTCAACTCCCGGAAAATTGTCAAACAATGAATGATATTATACTGTTATCGAGGTTATAGACTGGGAGTTTTTGCTTAAATGGAATAAAGTACATGAGAGTAAAGAGTATTAGCTAAAAACCAAATGGTTTTGTAGTTAAGATTACGTAAAACTTACAGTACCCAGATCTAAATTTGAATACTTCTAAATTGGAAAATAGTTCACATCAAAATGCATTTATGTTTAATAAATGTGAGGAAATGAAACAAACAAATGTTTGGATAAGTGACTTAAATAATTTGACTAATATGATTTGTTGAGTGGCGGAAGATAAACAATTAAAATAATTACACACCATGCATAGATTGATTAAACGACTATCCGCTCCATTTTTGTAATGCTGACTGGTTTTTATATATGTATATGATCATGATAGATAGGTAGCCATACCTTGATTTCGCCGATAAAATGATAATTGATCATTAAAGCAAGATAAGATACGAACGTATACAAGGTTTTTTTTAAATTTCAAAATAAGCTGAGTGTGCGGAAATTCGACCCTAATAAAATGAAAATTAATATCCAAATCTCAATACAATCAAATTCGTTCAGCATTCCTTCCAAGAATAAACCTCTCATGGAAAAAACTTCGGACTTAGAAACTGTGTCATAAAAACGCGATGATGACGATAACATGTTCATCATGATCTTTTGCTACTTTGTTTGCAATCATTGCAATTTTCCAGACCTACAGCCAAATGTCATGTGAGTGTCATGTCATAATCAGTACAGTATATAGACTCGTTTCCCATCAATCATACATATGTATGTACATACATCTCAGGCAGTAATTATCATTGGGTTAGAATCTATATACATACATAGTATAGAACTTTTAACAAATCCGCGACGGCCATTTTGTAATAAGCTTTTTCGTTCTGCACTCCCATAATCTATCTATTGTCGGCTTCAGGAAATGACTAACTGATAAAAAACGATTGGTGATTTTGTTTTTTCTTTGTGTGGGACAGTGGCACGTGTAAATATGTGCCCTCTTTCGCAATGGATAGATTGTTGCGAGTTTGCTGATATAATGCTTATCTGAACAGGTGTTCGGTCAAGGTCAGCACACCTGTTCCTATAACTAGACTAGTAAATTACTAAATGTAATGGGTTGTTTTTTGTAGTTACCAAAGCCTTTTATGATTTCAAACTGTATGAAATGCAAAACTAATAATAATAAAATTCAAGCGATTTCAGAGCTTATTTTCTAATCGGTCTCCCCTTATAGCAGTGTCTATCGGTAAATGGTTTTACCGATAAGATATGAAATCGTTCGTTTGGCAAAAAACCCGAATACTAAACTGAAAAAATTTTGTTTATTTGGCAAAATACACTGTAGTACGGGTGCGTTCCAATATACCCCTGAGCTTCGATTAAACTGCTGGCACCCGGCTGTTTCAATGAATCATAAATATATATGCGTACAACCAATCATCCGCTGACTAAAGTACTCACACTAAGCTTTGTCAGTCAGGTCCCCGAATATAAATCATACTAAAACGGTAAAATATATGTACGTATGTATATCTTAGCTGCATTCCTTTTTGTTGGATATCTTGAGCAAACACCTGTTTCCAATTTATTTTAATTGATACGGAGTGAGACAACCGCAGTCCCGACCCCATTCCTATACTTTCCCTATGTCATCCTACCCATTTAAATACACACATATGCTAATTAGCAGGGATCATGCTCAGTTGACCCCCCTTGAACGTTTTGGCAATTGACTGATTGAAGAACACTCGACTTTAGTCTCTTGTTTCATGGGAACTGATGACTCGATCATTTGTATGTAAATTTCATGTGTTTCCGTGTGCACACAAGATAAGATAAAAAAAAAAACGAAATGATAACGATGAGATGGTGGGTTTTACAGTAATTTACAAATGACATTTTTAGTTTACCTCGCCGCGCTTGCGCGTGAAAATGTCTATCCAATTGTTAAGCAAGTATATGCCGGCGCCTATGCAGCAGATTCCCAATAGCACAATCCCCAGCTGCCAGGCGCACTGACGCACGTGTGACGTCATCTCTTGCTATCGCCCTTGCTCTCGTACTTGTTCTTGAAAATTGTTGCTGTCAGCGTGTTTGTTAGCGTGTATTTGTTAGCAGATTTTATTGTTGGCTCTTTTGTGCTTATTGCGTTCGTACAAAAAGTTCGGGAAGCTCTTGTTGCGCCTTAGCTCTTGCTCTTGCTACGCTGCACTGAGGCAAAACGTTTGTGTAACATCAACCGGCTCGACGGCGGCAGCGCTACCTGAAAATAATAGATAAGCAATCAACAAAATGAAAACGTAAAAGTACATCCATATCTCGCTCTCCGGCGCTCTCAATTTCTTCGCCTAGGGGAATTGGGTGTTAGTTAGTGTGCGTGTGTGTGTTTCAGACTGTGTTTCGGCGAACTTTGGCTCAATATGTTATCAATAACAGCAGGCTCGTCTAGGAAACACTTGAGAGCATTAAACGGTTCACAGTAGAGTGGGAGAGAGAGCGTGAGAACTGAGAAAAACCCCATATCACGCGCCAAAGCACAGCGAAACTTGTCTACGTCGTAATTATGTATAAATCATACTCGACGCTGTTTAAACATTTGAATTTAAGTCATTAAAAAAAGTAAGTAGAGTACAGGGTACGCTCAAATTACGCTGTTACGCTCATTTTAAATACTACAGTAAATTAATGTACATTTGAAGGCTCTAAAACCGGTTCACATGAGAGCCCTGTCCCGCCGAGGGAGTGGGAGTAAAACATGGTGGTTATCGATGATTGTTGTTATTGGCGGGGCTTTCGCTTGGTTTAGCAATATCTGTATAAACACATTCCTATGTCTGTACGTGCGTTAATTTGTTATTGATGCACACGTAGCAAGGTTAAATAAACAAATTTAAAAACCCGTTTTTCCAATGGCTATTTGGTTGGCTGCAGTTCGATGACGCCCCATGCCTCACACCATTTAAGGCAGCGCGCCAACTTACGCTTGATTTGCAGTACTCTACTCTGAATACTTTACGCGGTATTTAAACAAATTACGGGCCGAGGTTTTTTTTCACATATCGCAAATTCATCTGAGCCAAGAGAACAGAGAAATCACGCGTATTTAACACATAATCACGAGATGCGAAAGCACTGCCGAGCGCTGTTGCTTGGGGCGTATTGGAAGCACATTTGTTAGGTTTACGATTGCGAACAGTGCTAACTGAACACATAAAAAAGCTGTACGACTATTTTACTGTTGGGATCAAAGTCAGAGAGCGGAGAAATAATTTCATTACTTGCACTTAAATCCTTGAATTGTGGTGCGCTTCACTTCCGCAACCTGTTGACATATTTCTCTATGTTTAAAGCGATTTTTTTGTTTTTGCTTGCGATATAAATAGATCAAAACACAGTGCAATGTGCCAAAATGAACCAGTAAAGAAACTACACAGATGTGTTCGTTTTTGCATACACACATATGCACATGAACTGGTACATATATGACTTTAATTTTAAAAACTCACAAAGCGATGCGTCACAGTTTGTTTTTTATACAACAACTTCAGCAAAAACAATTCTGCGGGTATTTATTTAATTTTTGAGTGAGATAAAGCAAGTCAACTTAAGAGGAAAGCTGCACGTTTAACGCTCTTGCGTCCGCGCTTTTAGCTCGCTCACGCTCACGCTATCGCTCTCGCTCTCTTTTATTTTCGGCCTCACACGCACACTCCCTTACCAGTGCTGAGCAACAACAATTTCCACATATGCGTATGCGTAGGGATTTTTTGGCTTACGTTTTAACGTTTTGTTTGATTATGTGTTGCGCCGTGGTTTATCACCTTTTGCACTTGTCACTTGTACTGCTTCTGTTTCGTTTCACATGCCATTTTACAATTGCAATTGTAGTATTTTCAAGCACTTTTCAATTGGTTTCAATTTTAATAAAACTATTATGAATATTCATCAGCAAACAGTTTTCAATAGTTTCCAATGCACATTTTTTTGTTGTTGATCACTGTATGCGTATTGTGTGCACTCGCATTGGGTGTGCTATTGCGCGTCTATTTCTTGCGTTCGTTCGTCTCCCTCACATACACATTGGCTTTAATCATTAGACAACAACACACCGTTAACTTGATCTTGAACTCGCCCGAACGGCCACGCGTCGTTAGATCTTTACGTCTGAGCGACACTGCGCCTGGTCTGTGACTGAAGCAATTTTTTTTTTTGTGGAAACGCCACCAAGCAGCAATTATATATTCTGTATTAAAACAAGTAGCGGCATTTATGCGCTGGCAAGTCGACTTGAAAACACCCTGTACGAATCGGCATGTAGTAATCGATAGTCGAAGTGAATGGTAAATTTCGATAAGCACTATTTATCTCGTTTTGAGCTGCCTGTTTCCGGATCAATATATTTCGAAAATGAGGAATTTTTATTTTATTATTTATTTATGTAATATATATATAAATAATCAAATAATGAACTAAGATGCCTATGGTTTGCGGAGAAGCAAATGAGTGTGGCAACTGCACCAACAGAGAACATGTTGTTCAGGAGCTCTCTTTTTCTCTCTCTCTCTATCTGCTTCTCATTATCATGTTTAGGAGCGTTCTCTCTTTGACTCTTTCGCTCTCTTTTATTCTTGGCCAGCCGTAACAAAACTGGTTACGCCTCTTTTTGAAACGGCAATATTTAGTTGCAACACATGTTAATCGGAAACGGTTAAAATAAAAACTATATATCAAATTATTTATTTAAATTATATTGTTAGCTTGTTTAACGAGCGCAAATTTATTATCGTACTTGGAATGCGCACTTATTATTTATCAGTCGATTTACAAATCCGTTATCAGTAAATATTGAATAAGTGGGTTTCGAAGGTTTTCTTATTATTCACATCTCTTTAAATCCAGAACTATTGAAAAAATTTTATATACAGTTTAAATTCAGCTTAAATTATTGTCCTGCGATTCACTTTTGCGTTTAGTTGCAATTTGATTGAGTTTCGCCAGAAAGTCGCTTGTATAAATGTAATGGAGTTGAAGTTTTATTAGTGTACTATGTTTGTCTTAAAATAATTAAAAATCTTATAAAATCGGACCACATAGTGGAAAACATAAAAGCAAACCCCCTAAAAATGAAGCCTTATCACATTAAAAGCTGATTAAACACAAAAAGCTCTCAGCTCGCATGTTCCGAAGAGCCCACATATTGGATCCCGACGAGCAGAGGCGAGCCTTCGATCTTGTTCTTGAGCTCGGGTGCTGACGCAGCGGTCTGCATCCGATTCTCAATATTCGTTATATCGATTGTGCGCATGAAATGCTTGTTCATCAACATCTGACGTGGGTAGTAGAGAATCATCACGATGCCCAGGGCTATGAAAAGTAGACCCAGGACCTTTCCAACGATCGCAGAAATAGGTACCAATTTTAAATAGAATAGTAGATCCGGCGAAATGCGAACCTTGTAGTCGGCCCAGATCAAAGGAAGAAAATTTCGACGCGACTTACGAAAGATCCTGAAAGATTTATCGAAACATTATTGACAATCGATTTTATTATCGAACATTCTACTCACGATTCAGGGCGTGGTTCTATCAGCAAACTGACCATAATGGTCGCCTTGATGTCTAGCAGCATGCCCGTGGTAGGCTCCAATATGATGACCATCTCGTGGCGATTCTTATCGGGCTTAATACCATCCAGCGCATCGACATACGAGGGATCGGCATTATAGAAGTGCGGAAAGGAGGCAAAGACGGGGACACCGTACCAGCAAGAGGAGATATTGAGCAGACCAGAAGGTACTTCCTCACAGTTCTCTTTGCAATGACACTTGTTATCGGGATTCTCATTGCCTGCAAATAAAAGTCGATGAAAGATATATATATATATATATATATATCCTGCTATCGATTAAATGTACTATATATCAATCAATCTCACCATTTGCCATATTCCGCTTACTACCCCTGTAGACAAAGGCCTCGATGCCCTCGTAGACAGTTGTGCCCGCATAATCCACCTGCAGCTCCCGACAAATATCCGGCAAAAAATATGTAATCGGTTGACCCTTTTGCAATGGAATCGGGTGGAACTCTCCCGTACTACCCCGCAGCTTGCAATTCGGAAAACTTTTGGAAACATTGCCGTAACGCCAGCGCGCTATCTGACCCAGTTTACTAAAATCTTTGGCTCCTGTATAGACGTTATGATGCCCATAGATCTCGGTGCTGGTATTGCGCTGTGATGAAAACGATATTGAAAAGAGTTGTGCCGTATGCATATTAGATCGATTTCGGCTGGAAATATCTTACCGGATAACCAAAGGCGATGCGCTCATAGGGAAACTGCATGTCCAGCATCATGTTGGCAGGAATCATTTTACTGATCTTAATCAGCGGCGTATCGAACCCCCGGAAAAGCCAATCATCGGCCTGACGTTTAAAAGTCGGTTCATTGTTGTACAAATTGAGGCCCATCAGCATGAGCCTGCGCATCATGGGACTCCATAGTTGGGCCTTGTGGACGATGCCCACGTTAAGCGAGTTGGGAGTTATAACGATATCCGTAAGGTTTGCCCCGCTGGCCGCCGCATCGAAATAGAAGCGACTCTGACGCCAATAAGATACGGTGGAATTCTCATCGTGCCATGTGATATTTAGCTTCTGTTGCCGTTCCGTAAAGGTGTACGGTCCGAGCTCCTGAAACCTTGGCTTGACATTCGGATTATTGAACTCCTCCGAATTGGTCCAGTTGAAGATATAAACGTCAGCGTGGATGCCAAGATTTGGTGATTGCCAAAGATTTGTCAACATCGAGTTGGGCTTGAGAACCATGAACTGCGTAAATGAAGAGAATAGAATGAGCCTGAGGTTCTCGCTATCCTGAGGATCTGCACACTCACCCATTCCAAGGCACGTCGCTGTATGCGCTCTAGATTAAGTATATAGATTGCACCTAATGCTCCCAGGAGCAGACCCAGCACACTGGTCAAAGCAATGCGCTGTTTTCCGATCATTGTCAATAGGCCACTGGTAGATTGCAACTGAGTCAAGATCAATGAAGGAAGTGTCATTATATTGAAGAAACCGTTAACCGGTTCTTCGTGTTCATGTTTACATTTTCCTTATATAAGATAAATAATTGAGGCAGAATAACTAACTTAATACATAAAGTGTGTTTAGATTACCAACAACAAGGTAATATTTATAACGAACTGAATAAAACATGAGTGGATTGACCACTTTCCGGTAAATATATTAATATCACTGCTACTAAAAATGCCAAAGACAGTTTAACATGATGTTTGCATGTCATATATATAACATGCATATTAAAAATCTATTTTTAAATTTTCTAATTAGGTATTTCCTCAGTTTTAGCCGACTTTATTTAATTATTGATAAAGCATAGGCACTCAGACGTCTGACGAAATTGTAATTTCATTCATATGTTATCCGAAAAAAAACAAAATAGATTTTAACCTTGTTTTGATGATCCCTGTGCCATTAAAAGTTGCTGTGTGATGATTTACCGAAACGATGAATAACAAATGAATCATTTTCACGCTGTAACTTACATGGAACCCTATGGAGTACTTCAATTTTGTCTGCTCACAATGTCCTGTGGTCGCGTCTGTCTGCCTGGGATCGGAATGAAAGGTCTCGGCTAGGTTATCGTACCGCGTCTCGTTTTTAATAACCACGCAACGGGCTCAATTCGCACTGATAATGTCACAAGTATCACAGCATATGTATATTTATGACCGAGGAGGGAGTCCTTTTGATCGAACGAGATCACACTCGAGATTTTCCGGACGATCCGCTGCAGATGCCGACTTGATACCGACTGACGATTCCGAGTAAAATGTTCGACTAATAATACTGTATAATAAACAAGCATTAAAAGAAAAGTCAAGCACACACATTCACACATACATCGAGCGATCGCAGGGCACAACAGTCGAATCATGAGATACTGCAGTTAAAAAACTTAATTGATACACTGAGCGAATGGAAAGCGTTGCATACTTTCAGCGTTACTGCGCATCTTCGGTGATAAGCCACACAATCAGTTCGACTTACTCTATCGAGTATACTATATACCATCAAAAGAGATGCATATGTTGTGTCATTCGAGCTGCGATCGGTCAATGGCTTCCAGTAGGAAAAGATGCGAGTATATTTTCCTTAGTGTATTTGACATTTATTTTTTTTTAATTTTGTTTTTGCTTTTTACCCTATTCTATGCTCTCAACACACATTTCGCGCTTGCCTTAATGCCCGACTTGGTTCAACAGTTCCATAATCTCGTCAAGGGGTTATCTTTAAACGATTCGGTGGCAAACAGAGTCCGGTTTGGAGACGGCGACCCAGACGAAGAAATTGGAGCAACCAGAACACATACAGACAAACACATAGAGGCAAGTGCAATAAGTTATCAACTGTAAACTAACCTGGCCGACCAATCAACAAAGTGTTGGATTGGAACACTGGAGTTTTTCCTCTTTTTTCGGCACTGCGTTCGTTGGCTCGCGCGCATTACAGATAAGACCTTCCACTTGGACCTGTTGAACGATCTGATAAAATACACACTCGGGGGACAGCTATAAAAATATAATAACAGCAGCCAGTGTGGTAAACATGTAGTACTTGTCGCTCGCCATATATGACATATAAATATATATGTACACATAACATACATATATGATATAATAATACTTGCAGAACTATTCAGTATTTGCCTATAAGGGCAAAGATCCTACTAATTGCCAGTGACCGATGGCATGTCTGTCATGTCCATCTGTCTACACCGATCCCGACAGCTTTAGGCTATCAGTGTATTGTCAGTGTCACTTGATTAACGCATCCTAATCAGCTTGAGAAGGAACTTTGAAATCGAAAGCATAGCAATTGACAGTGCAAGAGACAATAAATGACATAGTAAATACCCTAAGCTGACTGCAAGACTGTTTATAACTGAGCTATAAATACGAATATTCATTGTGATTGTATTTGTAACATACACTTATTAAATGAACCAATATCTTATTTAGAGAACCATTTAAGTTTAATCACTCACTATTTCATCAATATTTCTTAACGAGTTTGAATAATTTAAAACGCACAGGGTATTTATAAAGCCCATCAAATCATGATTCTTTTGTGCATTGCCATAATATTATATTATACATATATCAATCAAAAGTAAAAACGCGTATTTCGATCAGTCTTGATTCAATTTGCGTATGGATTAACTAAGTATTATTGTAAATAGTTTCGATAAGTCTACAGGGTGTATTTCTATAATGGCTTAGGCACAGCGGAGCAGATAAGCGCAGAGTCATCTTAAAAAACTAAACTTGAGTACGCCGGACATGCATTCGAGGTGGGGAGTGATTCGTTTGGCATCGATTCGCAGCCATTTATTGCTGATGCATGTATTCTGTGGAAAGAAAGAGTATTAAATAGGGCCTTTAAACATAATGTGTATCTTGCGGAAATATTCACCTGCGTCACGCTAAGACTGATGTCACTCTGCTTGATCCACAACTCCAGCGGCTGCAAGCGCCAGCTCTGCTTCATTAGCACCGCCAGGCAACGCGCTACGAAGCCATCACCAATGCAGCGAGACCTAGTCATGTTGAGCAGACGCAGCTGGCGGCAGCTGCTCAGGAATTGCAGTAGACCGGCTGGACTCTCCAGCTGATAGCCACATAAGTGTAACTCGCACAGTTCAGGCAGCTGTGGCGCCAACTGGCAGAGCATCTGATCGCTCAAACACTGCAACTGTCCTCCCTCTTCGGACTGGGCGTGCACTCCTAAGCGGCGCAAGTAACGGAGATTGCCCAGCTCACGAAAGAAGCGTCCGTAATCGTGTAGCATGCCGCCAAAACGAAAGCCCTCGATCTGCTTGACCCCTGCATCCGCATTGGGATTGGGACGAGCTATTCGTGCCAATACATCGAAGACAAAATTCTTCGAGTAAATCGACAACTTGTGTAGGCGTGGCAAGCGCAGTAACTGTTGCGTTATGTCCGACTCCATGCACAGATGATAGTCGGCGATTTTGATGTGTTCTAGCGTGGGACACAGTTGCACGTCGACCAGATCGCAGCAGTTGACTTCATCGCAATCCTCCATGATATCGAATTTGCGCAATCGAAGCTGGCGAAAGATGTCGCGAAAGTGTTGAGATTCCAGAAACTGACAATCATCTAGGCATAGTTCGGTGAGTAGCTCCAGTTCACACAGGTATTTTCCAGTAACCTGACAGCCACGCAGCTTCAGTTTGCGTAGCGCAGGAAAAACACGCTTTAGCAGGAGTACATCCTCATCGACAAAACGAGCGCGTCCACTTCGCGGCTGATGTTCGGCTCCAAGCCACTCCAAGCTGGTTACGCCAGGGAAAGACTGATCGGTCAACAGTCGTAACCTGCGCACATCCATTTGATGGCAACTGAGACGCTCCAGATGTGGCGCCAGGCTTAACATAAACGCCAGAAATTGTCGTGAGGAGGCACGCAGCAGCAGCTCATCCTGCAGTGCTACGTTGCGCACGCGTGTGCGCCACAACGCCTGGACAATGGTCTTCAGGCGGCTATGCAGCTGTGCAAGCTCGAATTGCTGATACACATTCAGCTGGGAAACTATTAACGCCAGGACATCGTCGTTAAGCTGCAACAGCGAGCTGCGCCTGGGCGCTGCAAGAGGAGCGTCAGTACAATCATTTATGCTCAAGGTTCTGGCGCACTTACCCAACTCTCTCTGCTCCCTACGCTGTTCCTGATCCTTTTCCTTTTCTCGTATATTTGTAGTCATCTGTGGATTGGGTTGAAATTGCTTTGACTCTTGTTTTGTTTTTGACAGGCGCAGCGCATTTTCAACACTGCCAAAAACAGTTGCCACTCTTCATAGATTTTCTCTCTTTCCGCTTCTTCCAGTATTCTACCTACTTTAGGGGTGGTTTTCTAGGCAGGCGGCCGCCGCTCGGCCCACTTTACCTGCGTACCTAACTTTTCGGTGTTCGGCTAGAGATGCGCCGATATATCACGCGGTTAACAGCGACTATCGGTGAATTGTGTTATGATTTTCGGTATGTTAATAGCATGTTAAATACAAATCAGGCATCAGGGTGAGTCAAGTTTTGAGCAATAAAAATTTGGCATGCAATTTTTTTGTATTTATCTTTTTATTTGTTGTTTGGTGCTTACTACGTCATCAATTTGTATGTATTTGTAATTACATTTAACTTTTACAATATACTCTATGTTGCATGTTGTATGTATAATGTATTACTACATATTATTTATCCAATTTCATTTGTCGTATAGGCATATATTGTAGGTATATATAGTGTTATGTATTGTATCTGCATTATAGTACATTATTGTTTCTATTTACTTAGTATTGTTACTGTTATTCTTCATCTTGTTGTTACTGTTGCTGTTGTTGCTTTAATTGGCTGCCAAGCGTTTTATTTTTAGGAAACAGTTTTCGACACTGCAGTTTATTGTTATTAATTAATGTGTGGGAGTGTGAGTCGCTCAGTATGTGTGTAAGTGTTAAATATTACTTGATTTATGAACTACGCAACTTACAAATTAATTTTAAATTTTGTCAAATATAGCAACAGAATTGAAGTTTCGTGTTGTTGATACTTAAAATTGCCTTTCGCTCGCTAAGTTGATCAGTTAATATATTAGTTAATAATAGTACAATATAATATATATATGTATATATATATATATAGGTGTATATATAAATATTCTATATGCATTTCATATACTGCGCTCTATACACATCACCGATCTATTTCAAAAACACCAAAAACTAACACGGCTAAAACAACTACATAAATATGTATGCATGTGTTTATATCAGTGTATGTGTTGTATTTGTGTGTGTGTGGTACAGATTTATGCGAAGTTTTCTTCTATATGGAAATTCAACATTTCCTTTTGCTGTGTACTTTGCCTATAAAAATACATAAGACTTAAGCGACTCGACTCGGTTATCTGAACTTCGCATAAATGCTGCAACCTCCTTCGCAATTGTTCAAACAATTTCAATGTATGCGCACAGCATTTGTGTTTTTTCTTTAGGTTTTCGTTTTCATTTTATTTCTTTTTTACAATTTTCAATTGTTCCCTGCATTCTTAGTACATATTTTAAAACTTTCTTGTTATCTGCTGCCGACGCAAATGCCTTACAAAATAAATCGAAACACAAACAAAACTTTTGTCGGGTATTATATTATCATTCCCTTATGAAACAAACTTGAAAGTAAACCAACAAACATTGTTTCTCGTTTTTTAATTTTGTTTATGATGTTTTTATTTGTGTAAATGTACATTTTTCGTTAATTTAAATTATAAAGGTTTATTAAAAGTATTAAATTAATAAAATGTTGCATTTAAAAGGAAGCATTATGTGTGTATGTGTTGGGTGTATGTGTGTGTAAAAATGAACTTGACTCAGCTAATAATAGGTATTTGTATTTATTAATTTAATTTTACGCATTTTTATTTTTCTTCCTTTACTTTTTTTTCGTTCTTGCAATATTTAAAGCAGATATGTTGTTGCTTGTGGCGCTTGGGGCATGCTTCGCTTTTCTTTTATTAATCTTGCTGTTTTCAACATAAGCACAGTAATTGTTTTAATTAATTGTAGAGTTGTGCCTAGTTATATTTTTTGTAATTGTTAACTTTAATAGTGTTTTCAGTGTGTGTTTCTATGTTCTGGATTGGGGTTATAACCGTTCGATCATCAGCTGTTTAAGTTTGTTATACTTCTGCTTTTCTTTTCTCTGTCATCTCTTCTTTACTTGTCATATATATCATAATCGTAATCATAATGTCAGCGCGTGCGCTTCTCTCTACACACACACATTTCGTATATGTAACTAAAAACTAATCTACTTTCGCTCTCTGTCACCATCAATCATTACGTCTCATCTTAATCAGTTTTAGTAGTTCAACTAACGTTAAATATAATAATAATAATATATAATTTTTTTGCATTTATCATTTCTCGTTAGTTCTCGACTTAATCTAAGCTTTTCTCTCCATTCTTTTACTTTATCATCATCGTGTCTACGTCTTCTCGAAAGTTTGCGGTTCTAATACGTCTTGCCTGAAAGCAATTTATTTTTTTTATACTTTTTTTTTGTTTTAATCCATATTTCTTCTGGTGATAAGCAACAAGTTTTCTCACTTAAATTGTAAAAAGGGGAGTTTGGATATGAATGAAGGATGGGACGGGGACATGGAGAGCTTGTTGCTGTTTTAACTGGGCGCTGCTATTAGCATAATATGTATGTATGTGTATGTGTGTAGTTTAGTTAATATGTTTATGCTGGTTTGTTATCCATACTTTGCCTTACAAAATGCTCAAAATAATACAATTTCACAATGAGTTTTCCAAAGTTTGTTTTTGCTGCAGTTTTATATACAAAGTATATATGATATATAATATATTTAATATATATTTATGATAGAGTTGGTATGAGGATGTCTTGTTAGTGGAGCTGCAATACAGGCGGTTGTGTCCTGTCGATAGTCTCGATGGTTCAAAATGATTACGTAAAATCAAATCAATTGATTAGGAAACAATATGTTAGTCTTTGCCTTTAAAAACTGAAACTATCGCATGGCGCTACAAACAATAGTTTTGCAACTCTACTTGTAAGTATGAGTGTGTTTCACTCTCGGTATCTAACTTAACCAAAAATAATATAAAAAGTAGAATACAGGCGCCCAAAAGCTGCTTACAAACTTCTTGAACCTACTCTCGGCGACCTCCGACACCTCTCACCTCTCTTCACACCAAATTGGTCGAAAGCACAGCTAACAACCACGCCCAGCGCCGGCAAAGCGCGTACATTTCATAAATGTAGCAGGGACGTGAAAAATTAATATATAATCTACAAATATATATATAGACGCTAGGCGCCTAAGAAGATCGGTTAGAGAACAGTGAAGGGTAACTATGAGATGTGTTTTTCTTTCTTGTATTGCACGTTGCGCAAGCGGGCGCCAGACCACGAGTCCGCGGCAAAGGAGGTGGCAGCCGAAATGGATGTCGAGAGGAGAACCAATTTGGGTTACACAGACCTAATTAGCGCACTGTTTTTAGTTTTTAAACTATATAGTTATAAATGTATATGTATGTTTTTTTGTTAATATGTATAACTAGCTGCTTAATATGGATGTGGGTTGTAGTTGTTGTTTCTCTTGTTGTTGTTGATGATGTGTTTGCCTGCAATTGCATCAATTCACCAGCATTGGCTTGAGGCCACTTTTCACCATTGCGACGTGGCTGTGGCTGTGGCAGAGGCGGCTGTTGTTGCCGTTGCCACGGGGTGGCCGGGCAGAAGAGGCTACTGTTAGTAAACCACGGGATGCTGTTCTACATTGCTGGGCAGATGTTGCAATTGCATTGCGGCGCGTGCCAACGCACTCGGATCACTGATCAATGCGATGGGTACTTGCGGCGGCGGCTGCTGCTGTTGCTGCTGCTGCGGCGGTGCCTGTTGATGCGCCTGCTGTTGCTGCTGATGATGTTGCTGCTGTTGCTGCTGCTGTTGTTGATGTTGCTGATGATGATGTGCCGCTTGCTGTATGGACAACTGTAACAACTGCTGCTGTTGCAGTTGCTGTTGTTGCTGCTGATGAGCGGCTACGGCTGCCTGCTGTTGCTGTTGTTGCTGCTGTGCAACCTGTTGCTGATGCTGTTGATGTGCTGCTGCTGCTGCCTGTTGTTGAGCTGCTGCTGCCGCTGCTGCCTGTTGCTGAGCTGCCGCCGCGGCGGCTGCCTGCTGTTGAGCAGCCACAGCTGCTGCCGCCTGCTGCTGCTTCTGCGATTGCTGAGCGTTGTGCGATATGAGTGAACTGGTCACCAGCGGCACCAGGCCTGGCGTTAGCTGGACGGCACCGGCGCCAGCAGCTGCTGCGCCCGCAGTTATCTGTTGTATTGTGTGCATCGTGGTTGTCGCCGAGTGATGTGGAACTGCAAGAGGGGAAGCGACGTTAGTATTGACTATTACAATGTTTGGGACACGACAAGCCACACAAGACAACTGCTGTTTGTGTCTGTGTGTGTTATTAACATATATTGTAGTGTAATCTGTGTCCGACTCACTTATGATCGGTTTCACTTCCTGCTTGACTTGGGTCAGCACACCAGCCGGTATTTGCGGATGCGGATGCACGGGTGGTGGCGGCATCATAGCATCCGGGTGATTCATCTTCATGTGGCGCTTCAAATTGCCGCGCTCGACGAAAGCCTTGCTGCACAGTGTGCACGCGTGCGGTTTCTCGCCCGAATGGGAGCGCATGTGCGAGACCAAGTGACCTGCGAAACGGACAATGGAAGCGACATGAAGATTTCTGCCGACAAGGAGTTTCGAATTTCGACAAACAAAAAAAAAAGAGTACAAATCGAAAGAGAGGCAAAAGCAAACCAAATGGGGATCGGGCCGGTAGAGCGGGAGGCAGCTCGAAGTCGAAGCGAGTCGAGCCAAGCGAGCGGGCGTTTTAGTTTATAATTGAATTTTATTTTCTTTGTTTAGAGTTAGGTGGGTGGTATTTTCGGGGATGGTGAGGCAACACAGCCGGGCCACAGTGCAGCAAATTCGCGACAGAACTCATGGAAATAATTGATGATACTAGGTTAGCTTAGGTTTTTCGCGTGTTATTTTCTATATCTGATATTATCTTAATCGTTATTAAATTTTTCGTTTTGTGTTAGTAATCTTAACCCTATTAATCTTTATAAATTTACGTGAGTCTATATTTGTTAAGCTACAGAACTTAAGTTATCTTTTGTTAAAAAATTTAAATTACTTTTAATCGTGAACGGATACGATTTGATTTAACCTATGCATACTAATATAACCCCATATTATAAACGAATAAAAATATTGGAATAAGAAATTAAAATAATTAATTCAGTATTTAAAATCACGATTAAAAATCATACTTCAAACCTAACCATATTCCTAAATGTAAAAACATTTTTTTTGTATACCTTATTACTTGCTGCACTGTGTGTGTTTAAATGGAATTGATTGATTGATTGATTTTGGATGGTATAATAGGTAATGGATTGCTGGTTGCTTGAGAGCAGATAGCGGCTGGACTGGGAGGACTACTATGCTGACGCCACGTCTCGCGTGCTACACTCCGCAAATCCGACAGTCCGAGTGTCCGACTCACCTTTGCATATGAAATTCTTGGGGCACTTCTCGCAGGCAAAGGGACGCTCACACTCCTGGCCCTTGGTGTGGCTACGCTGATGGAATAGCAGATTGCCCTTGAGTGGGAAAGATTTGCCGCACGTCTCACAGGTGAAGGGGCGATCGCCGGTGTGGCAGCGTGACATATGATTGATCAGATGCTCCTTGCGGGTAAACGGCTTGTTGCACACATTGCAGCAATGGGGATTGTCGCTCGAATGTTGGCGCATATGATTATTGAGATGCTCCTTGCGCGTAAACGTCTTCTGACAGTATTCACATTTGTGCGGTGAATCGCCCGTATGGAGCCGCACATGATTCGTCAGATGCTCCTTGCGGGTAAACGTCTTCTTGCAGTAGCTGCAACGATGCGGCGAATCGCCCGTGTGCTGGCGCACATGATTCGTGAGATGCTCCTTGCGTGTGAACGTCTTGGTGCAGTATGTGCACTTGTGCGGCGATTCGCCTGTATGTTGCCGTACATGATTAACCATGTGATCTTTGCGAGTGAACGCTTTCGTGCAGTACGTGCACTTGAACGGTGTCTCACCCGTGTGCTGGCGTATATGGTTCACCAGGTGCTCCTTGCGCGTAAACGTCTTCATGCAGTACGAGCAGCGATGCGGCGACTCTCCAGTGTGCTGACGCACGTGATTTAACAGATGTTCCTTGCGCGTAAACGTCTTGGAGCAGAAGTCACACCGATGTGGCGTCTCGCCTGCTTGCGTGGTAAAGATAAGAATTGTGGAAAAAGAAAAACAGTATAGATTAGTAATCATTGGTAATTGCGAAAGGAGAGCGGAGCGGGTATTCATGTTGCGTCAGGTCTGGGTCTATTCAGTTCGCATTGATCGTTTCTAAATTTTCTGTTCTCAGTTGTTGAATTTCGTTTAACTCGAGAATTTGGGGATCATGTCTATCATATTTATCTCATGCACTCTGTACAATTGTGAAGGAGTGATTAAATGTAGGAACCATAAACTTAGTAGACATAGTTTTTTGATAGAAGAACTTAATGATGATATGAGAAATCGATTATGACTACTGAGAAATTTCAAAAATATTTCGAGAGTTTTCTATAAGCCTTGACAATGATGATACTTCACGTATTCCAGCAAGGAATCACTGAGTTTCCTACTCATATGAAGAGCCCTACACGCAAGAAGCACCCGCCGGTAGATCATATATTCCAGCACATGGGTAAGACACCGTTCAAGTGTACGTACTAGACGCAAAGATAACATGGTTCCTCATATACGGCAACGGTGTGGCGAATCACCCGTGTGCTGGAGCACATGCTACTTAAGATGCTTCTTGCTCGTGAACCTAGTGGTTGCTGTCAGTGCGCTTGCGTGCCGAATCGCCCGTAAGGTTGCCGTACACGATTAACCACTGGAACGGTACCTCACCCGTGTGCAGATGTAAGTGATTCGTGAGATGCTCCTTTCGGGTAAACGTCTTCGAGCAGTATGTGCACCGATGTGGCGATTCTCCTGTGTGTTGGCGCACGTGATTAACCAAATGCTCCTTGCGTGTAAACGCCTTGGAACAGAATTCGCACCGATGCGGCGTCTCACCTGCGTGCGTGGTAAAAGGTAAGAATCGAGCAATAACAGAGTACAGATTAGTTGTCATCGACAAGAGTGGCATAGGGATGCAGGTAGTAAAGTTGCTTCATATTGAGGTCTATTCAAACAATGATTCAGTATGAATCAAGAAATATCGGGACAGAGCAATGGACTATTCATTTTTGATCATCTTCACATCGCAGCTTATACTGTATGCAGAGATTTATGCGCAAGGGGGACCTGATGGATAATGCATATGCATATGCAAGCACATGGGTTAGACACCGTTCAAGTGCACGAGCTGCACAAAAGCGTTTGCACGCAAATTTAAAATGGTTCCTCATCTATCGAAACGGTGCGGCGAATCACCCGTGTGCTGGATCACATATTCCATGAGATGCTCCTTGAACGTAAACCTCGTGCTACTGTATGTGCATTGATTTTCCTGCATATTATTTTTATTCATCTTTTTAATTTTTTTGGTTTTGCCGTACACGATTAACCACTGGAACGGTGCCTCACCCGTGTGCGTATATGTGTGGCTTGTGAGATGTTCCTTTCGGGTAAACGTCTTCGAGCAGTATGTGCAACGATGTGGGGACTCTCCCGTGTGTTGGCGCACGTGATTAACCAAATGCTCCTTGCGTGTAAACGCCTTGGAACAGAATTCGCACCGATGCGGCGTCTCACCTGCATGCGAGGTAAAAGGTAAGAATCGAGCAATAACAGTACATATTAGTTGTCATCGACAAGTGGCATTGGGAAAGTAAAGTAGTAAAGTTGCTTCAGGTTGAATCAGTCAACAGCAATTTGATTCAAGAAATAGAGAGTGGTCATTCGAGCCGTGGACTAGGTAAAGATCTTATTGCATGTAACGAATCTAATCGAACTGATTACTACCATAAACGCATATTTATGTATAAAGTGGATCAATATAACATATCAAATTTATCATAGAAAACCCATTGACAAATTCAATAAAACTTGACAATAGCATATTTGAATGTAGTAGCTGTTACTCGAATTCCAGCAAGGAATCATTGAGTCTTAATTTATAATAAGTCACAACAATCGATCGTTACCGCATCACAGCTCATACTTCATCAAGATGTTAACGCACAAGGAGCACCTAGTGGATCATATACGCCAGCACATGGGTGAGATACCGTTCATCTAGTGCACGTACTGCGCAAAAGCGTTCATACGCAGAGATCACATGGTTCCACATGTACGGCAACGGTGCGGCGATTCACCCGTGATGCTGGATCATATGTTCCGTAAGATGCTTCTTGCGCGTGAGCCTCCTGTAGGTTGCCGTACATGATTAACCACTGGAACGATGTTGCCTCACCCGTGTGCTGATGTATGTGATTCGTAAGATGCTCCTTGCGTGTAAACGTCTTCGGGCAGTATGTGCAGCGATGTGGTGACTCTCCTGTGTGTTGGCGCACGTGATTCAACAGGTGTTCCTTGCGCGTAAACGTCTTAGAGCAGAAATCACACCGATGAGGCGTCTCACCTGCTTGCATGGTAATAGGTAAAAATTTCCAATAGCAAAGCAGATTAGTAGTCATCAACAAAATTATATATAGAATAGCTTGTTCCAAGATGCGTCAAGTTCATGGAAGTCTGTTAAGTTTGCTTGGTGAATGAGCGTCGTTTACTAACACAGATCAGAAATTGTTCTAATGAAATAAGGGGTATTATCATTCGAATGATGATCACATGAATATACTTATAGATCCTAGATCAGTTTTCTAATATATTTTCAATTGATTCAAGAATTTAATGATCTTGAAGTGTGGACAATTTAAAGATGAATTTAACGTTTTTTTTATAAACGTTACATTAATCATATGTTTCTAGTAGAATTTATGAGTTTACTTTTAGTAAAATGCCTGTGATTGGACCTTTCAATCATTCCTCGAATTCTAAATCTTATCGACAACTCAATTACTGTTATGCTCTTTTCTTATGACGCCTATTCCTGTTCGTTATCGCTGCTCGTGCACCAAACGCGCAAGTGTGTGTGTATATTGTACATGCCAACAGGGATATATTAACGTTTCGCATTATAACTGCATTTAAAATTTAGGTATAGGACTTGAAAAGGCTCTAGGAGAATGTGTATGTGTGTGGTAGAGTGTATGTAGGAGTATGCTAATGTGTTTTTGCTGTGCAACGTCTTGTGATCTCCGTTCTCGGGTTAGGTTCGTCGAAAATGGGATTCTGTTTTGTCTCTTTACCTGTATGCCAGAGTATGTGATTGGTGAAGTGCTCCTTACGGCTAAAGCTCTTGCCGCAGATCTCGCAACGGAACGGCGTCTCGTTGGTGTGGGAGCGCATATGGTTGGCTAGATGCTCCTTGCGAGTGTATTTCTTGCCGCAGACATCGCACTGATGCGGTGTTTGACCTGTTTTTTTGATGGTACACAGAGAACAGAGAACAGAAAGTATAGGGTAGGGCTTGATTTTTTGATCAAAGCTGATTAGCGCAAGCATGAAAACAAACACAATTTAACAAATAAAACTGAAAAATTGAGAAGATTCTTTAATTAAACGCGTCGTCCTTCGCATATTTTCGATTGTGTTAAAAGAATTTTAAAATTTACCCGTAAAAAACGTACGTAAAAAAAGATAAATATATATATATATGCATATTGTACAAAGACAACAAAATGAAAAAAGAAAAAAAAAACATCAAATTGTACGTTATCCCCAGGCACCGCTATGTGTGTGTGAAACTGGCCGTGGCTTGCGTTGGGTTCGAACGAAGCGAACGGAGGCTCGGCTATGTAGTTGGCGCATGTGGGCGTGGTTGGCGTATGTATGCATGTGTATGGATAGGATGTGGATGAGTTTGTGTGTTCATGTGTCTAGGTGTGGGTGTGGATAGAGTTATATGCGTTCAATGTGAATGTTAGTTAGTGTGAGCATGATTGTTGTTTGCCTATCACTCTGCTAGAGCTGTAAAATAATCGCTGATTTATAACAATATTTTGGGATTAGTTAATTCAGTACAGGTTTTGTAGAATACCCCTAATGTGTTGAACTAATTTTCAGTTGTAGTTTATCTGCGCTGATTTGTGCATGAACGTGTAGTTCTTCAAGCTGAAACAAGCAAAAGCTAAGCAAGTTTTTATGTGTGGGTGTGCGTGTGTGGGTGTGTGTGTGTGGAATGGCTATACCTCTCCAACCCACTGGGTGTGTCTTTATGTGGGTGTGTCTATGTATGGGCTTGTGTGTGTGTTTGTCAGTAAACGCCGTAGGCACAGGACGTTGGCAATCGACAAGCAGCAACAACGAACGTTTCTTTTTCTTTTTTTCTCTTTTTTTTTGTATTTCGAACACCCTGTACAGCAGAGAGATGGAGAGAAAGGGGAGATTGCAGCAAGAGTAAACGTTGACAAATTGGGTGCGTGTTTGTAGGATGGAGGGGCGAGGGAAGGAGAGGTTAAAACGGGCAATCTAACACGCATCGCAGTGAAGACGATCGAAGTCGCAAGTCGTAAGAGGGATATGAAGTGGTGAGCTTGGTGGATTGATGAGCATTTGGTGGAATGATGAGTTGAATTTTGTGGTGAGTGAGTGAATTGTGGTGAGTAAGAGTGTGTGGTATGTGATGTTGGCTAGGGGGGAGGAATGTTATGAGCGGTATGAGCGAGTATTGAGCGAGAAGTTGTGGAATTGTACCTAAAGCTGAATAAGAATCGATAGCTAGATCGATAGAGAAATCGAACGAAATATATATGATGTAAACTCAAATCGATTAGTTTTCAAATATGAATCGATAACGATGAATTTTGCGCATTTAAATCGATTTTAATTGAGTATCACATCGCTAAAAATAAATACGAACACGAACGTTCACAATTTTGTAATTGTTTTATCGATAGTAACGATAAAAAATTCGATAGTTATACAGCTTTTGATTGTATGGTACTTTTCTACTTTTTTTGAAGTATCAAGCATAAAATAAAGGATCGTTTTGTGAGTTTTGATTTGTGGAAGTGAGGTGTGTGAGTACAACAAATGGAAGGAAACTGATAGGCTACTTGTATAAATATATAGGGAAAGCTACATTTGCCATATAGGCATGAATGCAGGAAGCACAAGCACAAGCAAAATGCAAGCAAAATAGTGTGTGAAGGAAGAAGGAAGCAGACGAGGAGGAGAAGTACGCACGATGAGGTTGCGGTTACTTGATTGATTCGATTGGTTTTGATTTGATTGATTGATCAATTGATAATTGACATTTGATTTGGTTGGTGTGATGTGATGGCTATATATATATATATAGATATATGTATTAATGCAGACACACATATATATATTATCTGTAGCTGATGTTTGATTCGGTTTTGTACTCTACTGGAATTTGGTATCGCTTATCGATTTGTTTTTTTTTTTTGGTAAATTTATTTAGTTTTGATATATATGGTTTTTTTTTAATTTTCTGTGGTCGTGGCGCTCGCCGCTCGCATTGTCCGCCCCCTGTCACCAAATCACACTCACCAGTGTGCCACATGTAGTGGTTAACATAGTGTTCCTTGCGCGTGAAGGACTTCTTACAAATATCGCAACGATGTGGCGTCTCACCCGTGTGTTTGCGCACATGATTGACCATGTGCTCCTTGCGCGTAAACGTCTTGGCGCAGTACTGGCAACGGAACGGCGTTTCGCCCGTATGCGAACGAAAATGATTGTCCAGATGCTCTTTACGTGCGAAAGTCTTTTGGCAAATGGTGCAGGCGAATGGTTTGTCTGTTGAATGACGCTTCATATGTCGCTCCAGGCTTGTATTATTTGCGAACACATTGAAACAGACAATGCAGGTGAACATGGGACCGCCAATGTGGATTTTGCCATGACGGGTTAAATCCTGCGATGTGGTAAAACCCTGACCGCACACCTGACACATGAACGGCTTACGCTCGCTGTGGTAGCGACGGTGCACAATCAGCTGATAACGAAATTGGAACATCTTGCCACAAATATCGCACACATGCGTACCAGTCGCAATGGGCGTGCCATCTGGCGCCAGTGCAACACTCGACTGACCATCAACGCCATGAATGCCGCCCTCCATTTTAGGCATTAGCAACTCACCCGTCGTCGTTGTTGACGTATTGTTATTTCCTCCACTCTGACTAGCGCCACCGGAGCTAGTCGTGGTCACTGTTGCGCTACCCTGTTGTGTACCAGCATTAGTGCTTGTAACTGGCACTTGTTGTTGCTGTTGTTGTTGCTGTTGCTGCTGTTGTTGTTGCTGTTGTTGTTGCTGTTGCTGTTGCTGCTGTTGTGCTGTCGCTGCTGCCGATGCGGCAGCTGCAGCCGCTGCTGCTGCATTAGCCGAGGCCATTACAGCAGCGACGGCTGCATTATTTGTGGACGCCGCCGCTGCTGCTGCAGCTGCGCTCGCCGCATGCGTCGTCTGCGGTGGGAGTGGCGGTGGTGGTGGCAACTGAGGCGGTGGCAATTGGCTGCCATGCACCGCCGCCACATGATTAACCACATCGCCATGGATTTTACCAAAGACTTCGTGATACGTAAATAACTGTGATATATCCTCAATGTTCACTTTATACATTTCAATGCCGTGTGGCGGTTTACCGCTTCCGTCCTCCTTATGATTATGTTCGTTACCGCCGGCTCCTTTACTTGGTAATGGCGGTGGTCCGCCCAAGGTGATGGTGGTGCCACCGCCAGTGGTCACCACCGGTGCTGAAACCACCGAAGGTGCCGAACTGGCAGCGCTCACGTGCTGCATTTAGAGAGGTACGAACTAATTTTGATGCCTTTTTTGCCAGCGTCTCCGTGTATATTATATTTTATTTGTTGTTGTTGTTGTTGCGGTTGTTGAAGAATTGTTGCTTCTAGCTGTTGTTCTTATTGTTGATGTTGTTGTTGTAACTGTAGCTATTGCTGTTGCTGCAGTCTACATATTGTACTTGTTGTTGTTGCTGCTGTCGACTGCTTTCGCTGGCCGTCGTGGCTACAAAAAGTCAAGTGGAATTTGTTGTCTCTGATTATTGAAATTGGACAATTGTTGGGAAGGAATGCTGGGTTTAGAGGTGGAACGCTTTGGACAATTTACCATGTAGCTCTCTCTCAGTCCCGTTCTAGGACATTCCTATGTGTGTGCTCTTGCTCTTTGTTGCTGTTGCTCTTGTTGTTGCCTTTCCCCAGTTTTACCTGCAAGAAGTGTACGTTAGGAAGATCAGTAAAAGAAACGTTGCAATCCATCACCAACTACTTCTATATCATCATATCTCATAGTAAGGGGCTATCTCAATATGTATTTGATTAAGTATTCGATTTTGATGGATTTTAATATTATTTCTATAGTTTGGTGAAAATGTAAACTATACAACAAGTCCAAATTAGCATTGATATCGAATGAATATGATTTTATGGGAAATGTTGTGAAAAATAAAGTTTCGATTGGATACTTATGACACAGAGTATTACAGAGTCATATGCGTTAAAACACAGGATTGAAATTTTGTGACGTGTCGAAGCCAATTGGCGAATAGAATAAAATCGCTTCAGCAAAAGCGAAACTAATATTATAACTGACCAAGAAAAGAATAGTTTTGTATTGTACTTTATGATAAATTATACATTTTAGAAACTATTTAAAATGTACCTCTCCCAATTGAGGAACTATTCTAAGACTGCAACTAAGTGCTGCCAGTTGTGAAAATGTCATAATTTAGATAACAGTCCAATAACAGTTACATCAATTGCCTTCAAGAACTTAACAGAATGGATAACAGTTATGCTCTATCAAGCAAGAAATCTACTTTTAATAGTAGTTTTCTTCTTGCTGTAGTTGTTGTGTTTGCTTGTTATTGGAAATGCGCAAAT
Source organism: Zaprionus inermis (assembly GCA_018151445.1). Classification (NCBI taxonomy): domain Eukaryota; kingdom Metazoa; phylum Arthropoda; class Insecta; order Diptera; family Drosophilidae; genus Zaprionus; species Zaprionus inermis. The sequence goes on along the minus strand of JAECXD010000634.1, from coordinate 2,720,263 downwards.
TTTAAACTGATGCATTGACAACTGTAAACTGTAAACGTACGTTAACCCTTCAGTTAAAACGTGCAAGTACAGTTGAGCAGCAAAAATAACCACTCTTACGCACGCACACACACAAACACACGCACAATCTCATGTATCTAATAGTCGTCATGTGTTAAGAAAGATGTTCAAAAATGCTGCTGCTGGGCAGTTTTATTGATTTTGTGATAGTAGAAAATGATATAAATTGCCCATTAGCAATAAGGCAAATGCAAAGAGGAGAGTGTGTCCGTCCAACCTCAAAAAGGGGAGTGGAGCGCGTTCTGCACACACACATACAGACACAATGAAATATAACTTTATATAAATTGTAAAAGCAACAACACAACAGCAACGCACACAGCTAAAGGGACGAAGAAGAGAAACAAAGGAGGGATAGTGGGAGTCGGAGAGAGTTGATGGATGATGGGTGTGAAGTAGGAGTGGGAGGGGGAGCTATGTCGATGCCTCGCCTTAGAGCAGCAGGATTCAGGATTTAGATATCCAATCAGAGTATACAAGCACATTTGATAGAAATGTTGAGAGCACATTTGTGAAAGGAAAGAAGAAAGGGTGTTGGGAGGAGGGGATACGTAAAGGATTACAACGGAAAGGCGGCAGGTGGCTGGCTGGATGTAAATATCAAGAAGTACAAATCGATTAAAGACAACGCGCATTGGAGCATAAGTGTTTGCGAGAGTTCTCATGTGTTTGTGTAGATGTGTGTGCGTGTCTGTGTGTGTGTGTGTAAGAAAAACTCGAGTTGCCTGCGGGGGGTTAAGGAAACCAGCAACGTACAGAGAGGCGGAGAGAGAGAGAACGAACGAACGAGCGCGCGCGCACGACTGGGGGTTGCGGACGAGAAGAGACGTTTGTGTTTGCATAGGTCCTGACTGAGCTCTAGTAAGCGCTTAAGCAGCAAACTCCCCTCACGCGCTGACGTACCTCTTCTCCGCGCAACCCTCATGCTCGCTCGCGCAAAGCTGCGCTCAGCTCTCTCACTCTCTTTGTGTCTTCTTTTCATTTAGATTGTTTTCACTCGCCCAGCAAATAATTCAGCTAAGCAGGCGACACACAAACACACAAATGACGTACAAACAGCGAACGAGCGAAAGAGAGACAGGGAGAGGGAGCTGGCTACGGGCTCATGTAATACAAAAAGGGCGCCACTTTTTATGTGGTGAGGTAGGATGTATATAGAAGACACGCACACACACAAAATACATGTGTAAGATATGTTATATTGTATTTGTATGTAGCTCCAAGTTTATCTTGCTTTGAGACCCGGGAAAATGGGCGGAGCGGGCATGGGGAAATGCGGATAAATCTAAGCACAAAAAATAACAGTGATAATAAGAAAAACTGGCCAAATTGCAAGTTTAGACATTACTACTATTTAAAAAAATAATTTAAAGATTAATTAATGAGTAATTAAAATAATATGGATTGAACTTAAAAATTTCTATGGATCAGTTATTCAAATTCAAATACAATTTAAATAATATCTCTAAATGATGAAGATGCATGCAGTATGTACACCACACTCTTTTCCTTGTACTTACCTTATGCAATATTATCCTGGACTGTCGCCCTTCTGTCTCGCTATTTGTATTTACTGTTAACCGGCTGCCGCGCTTGATTCACATTCAATCAGTATTTTGTTACGTTCGGGCCACCTGCGAAAAGAGAGGCAACGATAAGAGCAAGGGTGAGCAACAGTTTGTTTTGTGTTTATGTTTACGCGAAATATAATCAAACGAACCGCGCGCGCGGTACAGTTTTACCCCCTTTCCCTTTAATAACGATTTTGCCCAGAGTAAGGAAGAGTACAGGCGGAGGCGGTTGGGAACAGCAACGCTGCAGCAGCGGCAGCAAAAGCAAAGCAAGTGAAAATTACTTGCAGTCAATATGCAAACCTCACATACAGATACAAATGTGTGCGTGTGTGTGCAAACAGATGAAAGCTGCGTCGCAGTTGGTGGCAGCAGAGGGTAGACAATTGCCAGGGCTAACATGATTGAAATTGGAACTGTGTAAATATACTAGAAAGACACACACACACGTATTAAAAAAATGTAGAAACATGTCTGTAAAATGAAGACCATCAATCAATTTTCTACAGGCACCAAAAATACTCAGCACTATCTGAAAAGAACTCAATTGCGATACCCTGCTAACAAATCAAATTAATTGTATCTACTATAAAAGTACATACAAAGTGTGCACACGCATGCAAACCTAAATACACACACATACACACACACACAGAGCGACGTTTATATGTGTGTGCACTATATCTATTGCGGTATGTGCGTGCATTGCCCGTCTTCTAGATGTTGGAGCTCTCCGCTTTTGCTTCGCTTTTGGCTGCCCCGCCAACAAAATACGAAATACAAAAAAAAAGTTGTATTTCTTCTCTCTGCCTCGCTCTTTCCTTCTCACTGCTCTCTATCTTCGGTTTTTCGGCCTGCGGTCTCGTCTCTTCTCTGTATAGCCCTCGCCTCTCCTTCCATGCTTTGTGCACTTTTATGCTTTTGCTTTATTTGTTATTTCGTTGTCCGTCGCTCACACGACGTTCGCCATCAACTCTCGCTCTCTCGCACGCTGTGTGCTGCCGCTGCCGCCACTCGCTTGTCTTCTCTCGCTCTCGAAAACTCAAGCGAGCAGCCGCCGCTTACATTGCCTCTCATTATTCATTGAACGAACGACAACGCTCCCCTTTGCCCCACAGCACTCACACACACACCCCTCTTTTGTCCACTCCCTCTCTCATACTCTTTGGACGATTTGCACGACGCTACGTACAATTCCAACCGCCTAAAGCGGAAAACCAATAAAAACGAATTGAATCGCAAAACGTAAGTACAAAATAAAGCGAAAAAGACTGGCACAGGCGAAACGAGAAAAAATGAAAGCTAAAGCGGGCGCGCGACGAGCGAACCGAATCGAAAAGCGGAGAGCGAACAGTACAGGCGGCGCATACAAGTTTTGCGCTTTGCCCACATTCTATGCCGAACTCGAGTTATAGTTATAATTATTGCTGCCGTTGCCTCTCGGCTCTCGGCGTTTTTTTTCTTTATTTTTAATTTTGTTTGGTTGTCGCTCAATTTTTCGCTGAATGGCGAACAGAGAGATGGAGAGACAGACGGGCATAGAGAGATATTTTCATTACAGCCAATTAGTGTGCATTTCATAATTGTTTAATAAAATAAAAAATACAAATATATAACCAGCAGAATACTGAAAACTAATTCGAAAAACTGTATAAGCATATGGTTTGATTAATTTAATAACCAAAGCAAATGCAATTGCACAAAAATTCTAATCGGAAATCTTTAATTAATGTAACATATGGTAGCCAAAAATCTAAAAATGTAATTTCTCGACATAAAAATATACACATGCTGCATACATATACTCATATTATTTACACACATATCTGTATGTATACACATTGAACGCATCGCACTTGCATTTGCATTTATTAATACGAAAAAAAATTCATTTTTTCGAAAATGCAACCCTGTGCCGCCTTGCAAACAAGAAAATGACACGATGATGACGTTAATGGGGACTCTGTACGTGTGTGTATATTTATTACGCACACACAAACACACAGATACAATACATAAGCGTACGGCAGCAGCAGCAGCTCACGTACCTCACATACAGAGGCACTCGCAGACACACACATACATATATATCTTCGTCGTTCACACTCTCGCACACACACACACTTGCAAGGCACTCACACCGACAACGACCGCAAAGTCATTTGATAATATTGTATTAGAATTTCACAAATATACACAAATTTTCCAATTAGATTATTTTGCATACGCTTACAGAGAGCACTTTTCACTATATAAAATGTCCCACGCCCCCGTTTGTAGCTTGCAATGCAATTTTTGCATAAACATTCGCTAAAGTATGTTCTTATGACGCCATTATATGTATGTATGTATGAAAAATTACTTGATTGTAGTGGTGGCGGTGCGTGCGTCTGTGTGTGGAAAAAACTTTAGCAGCGCAGCAGCAACAGTAGTAGAAAAATCAAAACGCCGCGCGGGTGAGAGGCGGTGGTGTACGGTGTACAGAGCAAAGCAAACTGAAAATTGAATGAGACGCGGAGGCAGCAGAAGCAGAAGCAGCAGCAGCAGCGCGATGTAAAGTTCTTCGTGAGGCGCGTTCGTTTCGTGAACTGCACGAATACACAGCGCGCACACGTACACACACGAACGCATGTAGACGCTTCCAATACGGCTTTGCGAAAGGAGCTCAAAGTTAGCTAACATCTTTAATAGAATTTAAAACAATTTATTAAATTGAAATTTAAATTGCATACATTTTTAATTACATAGTAATGGAAGTCCTTAGATCAGCAATTTTTAAAGGTTACTTTCCTTTGTGGAAAAGTACAGTTGACAAAAATATATCTTATGGATGTTTTTTTATTTAATACGAAATTTAATAGTCAATGTGTTTTTTCTCTATATCCAATAAATAAAATATACATGTATACAAGTATACATTATTTGAAACATTTAAGTTTGGGTTATTATAAACCCGGGTTTTTGCTTGCGCTGGCTGTATATTCATGCAGATCTCTTGTTTCGTGTTCGGTGTTTCTGTTTTTCGTGGGAGAGGTAGTGGTGAAGTAAAGAGACAAAGAGAGAGAGTCAGCGCGAAAAGGGAGAGATACAGAAACAGTGCGCGTCGTATCTGTGTGTGTGGTGAATGCGTTGGTGTGCGTTGTTCTTATTGACTGGCGTTGACTGCCTGCCTTCGAGCTGCTTTTTGGGGCTTGTTCTTTGGCATAAAAAGGCGGTAAAAATATTAAACTGAAATATGGCTGCATCCGTGTTAAACTGTCTACCATCCACACACTAAATTCCCATGAGCCTAAATATTATAACTAAGTACACACAAAGATGCAAATGTTCATGTGTGCAGCATATGCACATTTTACTTACAGCAGTCAGACCAGAAATCAAGCTCTTTTCAACTTGCCCCGACACTCCTCTTTTTTTCATGTATGGTTGCAGCAGGCGTCCCGCACCGCGACGCGTAAAATTCTTAATGGCGGCTGTAGACGGGGAAACGAAGACAACGTCACAATTTTTACCGCACACGCGTTTACTATCGTGTTCATTCACAAATCATACACTGCATTATTATCTATTTTTCATTTGCAATATATTTTATTTATTTTTTTTTTTAGTTTTTCTGCAGCCATGCATTTCATACCACCAAGCACCTTGTTTTTATTTTAACAGCAATTTTACAGAGACAACAAATATAACATTTGCTTCACAAAACTGTTAATTAGCATTTAGCATTACAAATTTCGAGGGACTTAGCGTGGTTTTTATTTTTAATTTCGCAATATTATTGAAGAAAACTGACTTGGGATATTGTTTTTTTGTCATTTGTCGTTTACATTTTTTTAATATTATTAATAAATGATTTAATTGAACTTAGTTTTAAATAACAAAACCGGAACTGAGACTGGTTTAAAATGAGAATTTCCTCATCACTCTCAGTAAACGTCTCTAACAGAGATTATAGGACACGATTATCGATAGATAGTAAAATTCTACCTAATTTATTTGCGCATTTCATCAGATTTTAAGTTATTGAAAAAATAAATAAATTATGTACAATATAAATTTGTTTTTATTTAAAGATAGTTTATGAATAAAAACAAATAACGTTAATAATAAATTAGAAAATCGATACACTGCGGAATTTAACAGATGCTTTCCATATGTGCCAGTGCAGCTTTTCGATAATTAGTCAAGTATATCGATATACCAAATAATTAATCAAATTAATCGTCCATTTATTTGAATACAATTTATACCAAACTAGCAAAATTTTAATAACTAGCGGGATAAGTATCAAAATAATGTATGACTTGACAGTATGTTTAGTTTGTGATTTGCTTTATTTCGCGTTGTCGTAAAATAAATTACAAAATAAAATATATTTGCATATATGTAATTCGTATCCTTAATTGCCTAAGTATTAATTTACTCATAAATCTTGGGTTAATATTGCGCTGTGTTATGCTACATAGTACGAAAATCAAACAGATCTATTTTATTTATTATTAACGCCAACCACGCACCCTAATTGTGCTGCGCCTTAAGCATAGTTTGCATTGTCGATAAGGAAGGCGTTGTTGGCAAAATCTTCCTACATAGATATACACATATATTTATAAACAGATATCAAATCTAAGGCGAAACTATAAAATCACAAATTTAAATTAAAAACAAAGCAAAATTAAATTCGTTAAAATTTACAGAAAACGATTCTCTTCTTTTTGGAGCATAGATGCTTTAAAAATACACATTCATGCATAAGTATATCTATATATGATTTCCTTGAATCGATCACGCTGCAATCAACTTTCTTATTAACTGTCGTTGTGATCAATCCAATTACAAATTACAAAATACAATGTTCGATATTTTAAACTATCTTTTTTACAGTGCATTCTCTAAGATTTCTTTTAATTTTCTTTTTGGCAATTGGTTTCGCGCTTTTGTTTGCAAATGTTGTTGTAGCTGTAGGCATACGTATTGTTAAAATCATCCAAATCCTTGACTGCAATCGGTAGTTTCGCTTACAATAATATACAAATTATGGTATATCATTGTGTTGTATATATAAAAAGTGGTCCTTAATTCGAGACGTATGAGTGTGTGTTAAAAACATTTGGGGTGCGTTAGATTCGATGTGTAATTGGCTAAAAAACTTTCTCGCAAAGTTTATTAGCAAAATTACATGAAATTAAATTATACAAAAATCGTATCATTTTCTTTTTTCTTTTTGTTAATTTATATACTATGTATGTATATATGTACTCGCATGAGAAGTGTGTAAAAGGTTTTAGTTGTGTCGAAAGTAAAAATAAATTTGCGATCGTTACATCGTTTTCAGTTTTCTTCGGGAAGATAGGACAATACGGAGGAACCGCTACAGTTGCTACAGAATAAAGTATACAGTTACTTTTTTGCGGTGTTCTGTTTTTTTTTTTTGTTTTGTTTAGTAAGCTAATATAAATCACGATAATATGGCCACGCTACGACGTGGACCGCCCTGACTGATGTTGTCCATTGAGGACCATTTCTTGATGCCATTCTTGAGCGCCTCGGCCGTCACCTTGTCCTGCATAACGCGTGACATTGCCTCCAGTTTTTGTGCACGCTCCTTGGACAGCGGTTCTGTAGGGAAATTCAGCTCATTGGCCTCGGCAAGGGTTCTCAAATCGAAATAGTATTTGGCATAAACGGATGAGGGGACATTGATGTTGAACTGCAGCAACTCGAGGAACTGACGCTCCAGTTCATTCATATCCTCCACCGTAATATCCTTGAGTATCTGGCAGTAGTCAACATTCCATACAGCTTGGTCATCCCACACCTTGGAGGCAAGCAGTATGGCACCTGTAGGGTTGAAAACGGTTGTATTATTATTGGAAGCACAATACTTAAACCCTATTCTATTCAATGTCCTTCCACATACCCAACACCATGCGCTTCCAGTTACATGGGCCCACATCCAATTCCGCATAGGTAAGCAGACGCTCCAGATAGACTAGCGTGATGATCGCACACTCGGCCGTTAGCTGGGCGGCATTGAAGAGCGTGCGAACGAACTTGTAGATCTGACGATGCTCGGGATTCTGTGTGTCATAGTTGTCGGGGACATGATCGTGTGTCAACGGATGCAGTTTCTCGTCGAATATGTCCAAACGACGATCCGACTGACGATTCTTAATATGATAGTAAATGGCGAGCGAGACGCATTTAACGGTGTTCTTAAGATTCGGTTGCGATACAGTGCTATCATCCAGATAAATGGTCGAGCATGATGAGCTCTTTTTGAGGCCACCGACGCCTGTGCCAGTGCCAGAGCTATTGGCACCAGGTGTATGTGCACCGCCGCCACCGCCACTAATGCTGCCTGTTTGTTGTGCTATCTGATGTTGCGAGCGCTTGCGTGTCATGCCACCATTTTCCACCTTAGAGCGTTCCAGAAACATGGTAGCAGCCGTCGGATCAACCGATGGATCCTCCTCACCCTCAAGCGCCTCACGCTCTGAGATGTGTTGCAAATTCTGTTGATTTTCGAAGTTATCACTGCTACCACCTCCGCTGCCTTGATGATGCTGCGAATGATGATGATGATGATGATGTACAGACATGGCAACACCACCACTGGAACCATGATGACCATCAAGCTGATGCTGTGATGTGTGCGGCAATTGATGACGCTCCTCAAATACCGGCGGAATATCCTTTGATTTACGATCCGACTGTGGACTTGAATAGGCACAGCACGAGTTCTTGTTACCCATTTCGGAGAAGGGTTATGCCAGTGGACTCTACTGCCGAAATTCGAAGAAGTTGTAAATGCAACTGCTTGGCGTCTGACTAGTTGACTTGCTTTTCGAGGTGCTGCTTAGGATATCACACGTTTTGGTCTTCCTGATGTCTTTTTTCATTGGCGCCTGCTGTGACTGTTCTTGATCTCCCACTTCCAAACACACACTCTCTCTCTCTCTCTCTCTGCCTTTTTCTCACTTGTTGGGAGGCACAATTCGATCTTACAGGTTGTGCTCACGCTTTCGTCTCGCTGCGATTTTTGGCACTGGCTCGTTTTGGTTGACTCCTTGAGGCGGTTTCTATGTGCATGGCGCTGACGTATCGTTCAACAATATGTACTACAACTGTTGCTGCGGCCTGCAACCAAGCGCCAAACAAGAGAAGAGAATCTGAAAAAGACAAAGATGTGATATTATATGAGCCTCATGGAATTGGAATTATAATTAGTATTTGGTCTTCAAACGAGTTCAACTAGTTTAAGCAATACCGTTACGATACTTTAAAAATTCCTCTAGCGGTTTTTTTGCTATTCTTTCTATTTGATCGGCTGCTACGTTTTGCATTTGTTTAAAGTTCTAAATGTTATTGAGACTGTTGGTTATTCGGAGAGAATCTGTTCCCCAATCCTACTTTACCTCAACCCGACCTAATGTCGCGCCAGATAAGATTTCGTTTGGCTGTTTATTTACTAAAATGCTGGCGCTTAGATTATTGTGCAAATTAATTAAGTCCAAGCACGACAATCGCTGCGGGCGTACGTGTGTGTGTGGGTGTGTGCCAAGGTGGTTGCGGCCTGACGCACCGAATACTGTTGCTGGTTAATAAGCCGTTGCAAAACGAGACATCAAATATACAAGGAGGAAAATTATGCAAATAAAATATTCAATGGGGCGGGGCCCATTGCGATGGCCAGGCGAGTGATAGCCCCAGTTTTTGATTAGTGTGTGCCACTGTCACTTGCTCGAAACGTTTTGGGTCTTGCACATTAATCATTGGCTTTTTTCACAAACAACAAATGGCCAGCAACAACAAAAACAACAAAGTTGCCTTCAAGTTGCCGCACTGTGCATGGCAACGCCATGAGCAAAAACTTCACTCACACGGACACACACATGCATACTTAGAGGGGCACACATACAGGCAGCGAACAAAACACAGTTCCGTTGTCAATAATTTCCGTGCTTATGTCTATTTCGATTAATTAATATCTGTATGTTATAACATATGTCACCTCATTTCACACAGCACAATGCACTCTATCTAAATTAACGGACATATCTTAAACAAACAAGAACGAGAAAATTACTTTTGCACTTTACCTACAATAAACTGGCAGTCAGCACGTAACGTGTACACAATACCATTCGCTATGTGCGTATACAAGCCAACAGCTGTTCTTCTACAGAGAAACGCCTCATTTTTGCGTAAATGTTAATTAACATATTCTAAAGCCTTAACAGCGCATGTTAAAAAACGTATCGATACTGTAACGTCTATCGGTGAAGCCAAACACAACAGTTTAGGTTTAATAATATTTTATTAGAATATTAAAAGTCATATGGTGTTATTATAATTTTCATGAAAGTATTTCGTAATAAGCACAGACGTCAACTTTTCTTCTAAATACTTTGCTACTTGTACCAGCCAATAAATATGTATTTAAAATAGTATTTAGAGTTTAACTTAGTCGCAAAATGAAGAACAATCGTTTTTGGGCGTAAAAAGTAATAATCATAATAACAATAATAATAGTAATTATTTGCTTAGTAAATAAATTACGTTAGTTGGTAAATTAAACAAAATTATTTACAGTTTAGCGTGCAGAATGTATCTTTGTTAGGAATGTTGTAAGTTTTGTGCATCTTTAAGGTTAAGTTGTATTTCTATCATTTTTTGCGATTATTCTTTTATTTACACAAAAACTCACATACTGTTAGTTAGCTTTGATTTTATTTGTTGCTGGTTGCTTGGTTAAGTTAAATACGTTAATCGTTTAGTAGTTCTTCTCTTTAAATGTAATGATTGCTTTCAACTCATATTTTTATACATATAATATTATTATATTTTGAATTTCTTCATCTTTCAATAATATCGTTTTCGAAAGATATCCTGAACTTCGACATTTTTGCTTGAGCTAATTTCTTGCTTTGAAAATGCGTGCAGAATATTTAAATTTGGAATTCTTAGGGTTATCTTTTGCTACATATGTATGCTATATATTCATATTCATATATATTTATTTTGTAGTATGCATATATGTATGTTTAGTTATTATTGTTGTTGCTACAAATCTACAATTCGCTAATAACGTTAAGACATAGGTATGCTTGAACAGAGATTATACGATAACAGTTTCAATTTTCGACTTCTTATCGATTTTCGCGTATTTTTTAAATTTGTACAGAGTTGAGAACAGACACAAATAGGAGTAACTGTTTGTAGGCGACTAACACAGATTTCTATCCGATTTTAAACGACTATTTCCAACTCTAACTGTGCTGCCTAATCGCTTTGAGCGTTCACTTTCTTTTCGTTATACACATATAAGAGATAACGGTAAATATATATATGTACAGGTATGTATGTATGTATATGTTATGAAGGTATGGTATATGCTATACGTTTATGCTAGACGAGTATCTGCTGCTGTTAAGTAATAAGTACATACAATATATAATTTCCTAACTGTGTCTTTCGGCTCGCATCATTACGCCTTACACTCACACACATACACACACATACGGGTGTGAATGTGAATACGTATGAATATGTGTGTTGTCTCGCTACCGAAGCACAGTAGTTAATTACGAGTATTGACTACCTTAATAAAGCTATGATCCCAATTTCAGCTGATAATTTGGTACCTTACTGCTAAGCGCATTTACCACTGCCCTTTGCCCATTGCCCTATGCCCATTGCCCTATGCCACGCAAACCTAGCCGAACGGGAAGTGCTCCCTCTACAGGTCTGTCGAATGTTGTTTCTCCTTATTCTTCTTCGTTTCTTTAACTTTCGCGCCTTGTAAAGGACAATGGTAAATCTTAAAAGAATGGTCCCGCTATCAGACATTTTGAAAAACGTTTAAAACATTTTAGTTTGGATTCCTCTTCGAAGACGAGGAAAACACACTCAAAGAACTCAACCAAAAGAATCGTCTAACTTAAAAGTTGTAGTTATTCTTGTTTTTTTTTTTCATTTTTTTGCTTTTTTTCTTCTGTTTCTTTGTATAAAAATAAATTTGCTTATTTTCACATACACAACACGCTTGTAGTGCGTATGTGTGTATGAATGTATGTGTGTATATAGTAGTATATCAGTATATATCATATCAATATTATTAACATTCATATAGATGATGCATTAGCCTGGTGCATAGTACAGAAATCTGTGTATGTGTGCGGAAATCCTTGGTAAATAGAGAGTTCTCTTGTGTTCCGGGAAAGTCTGTTAGAGGTTTTCTTAGAATTATTTACACAAGTCGTATAACTAGTTATACGTAGCATATGTATATGCATGTATATATGTATAGTATATATAGTTAGTTCTTTTTCAGGTATTGTAGTTAGGTACTTAACAACTAGACAGCCCAAGGTGTCGTCACTTTCCATTAAAAATTGAGCAAAGTTTAGATAAGAGAAAACAAATGAGAAGACTCGAAAATAATATTAAAAATAGTATTTAATGCGTACAAAATCATACAATAAATTCCAGATTTGAAACTTAGCCGAAAACTTAGGTTTGCTCTAAATAAAAAACTACAAGAACTAAGCTAGGTAAATGCTTGTTGCTTTTCTATATATTTTTTTGATGTTTTGTTATTGTTTTTTTTTCTCGAAACAATCTGCTCAAAATGCCGCCTATTTACAGAGGTTGCGAAAATTGTGCATTGCGCTAAAAGCTAAAAAAGGTGTTCTATGTTAGGTAGTGTAGTTTATTTTTTTCTGTGTCGCTTTCGACTATAAATCTATGTTGCAACAACAAATTGTACAATATATGTTCTGGTGATCTATGATATATTGTTAATACATACATTAATATATTTCAAAATTAATTTATTTTCATTTGATTTTGATTTTATACTAGCACAATCAATCTATTGCGCGCAGACAATTAATCTTCACTTGCCGAGAAAGCGTACTGTTTAACGGGGTATGTGGGGTGAGTGTGTTTTTTACTATATTGAATATATATGTATGTTTATATTTATGTATCTACATATATGTTTTATTTTTTAATATATCTATTGCGTATAGATTTCTGGTTATGCTTAGAGACTTAATTCTTTACACTTATTTAAGCTGCAGTTTCATCTGCAGTCGCTTCTTTCTTTGCATCCGGTTCGCCGCCAGCTTCCGTTTCCGCCTCGGGTTTGCCTTCATTGGCTGCGGCGGCATCGCCAGCAGCTGCAGCTGTTTTTGTTCCTTCGGCGGCTTTAGTGGATGCAGCCGTTTCAGTTTCTCCATCGGCTGCAGCTTCGGCTTCAGCTGCGGCGACCAGCGCGCGGGCCTCGGCATCTGCAAAGCGAAATTCACATACAAATTTATTGAATGTTGTTCCGGTGATAATGTTCGATATTGCTTAGTTTTCGTCAAGTTCTTTTAAAATATAATGAAATGTATTTATCTTAATCATATTTAAACAAGTTTGCATAGAAAAATTCTGCTACTCTTATCGAGTGTGACTTTCTATTAATATATTGAGAACTTCCTTTTATTTCTTATATATTGACGTACACTGAAAAGTTTCTTGTAGACATGACCATTGCTTCTGTTACATAACGTTACTCTTTCTTCGTCGCTCCAAGAGCTCTGCGTATTGTAGGTTGAGGTTAGCAGTGAAATTAGCCAAATTAAGTGTAAAATTAAGCGAGCTAAGCGATCAAAAGCGAATGGCGGCCTTTGAATTTGAGACTCAATTAGGCCACGACTAATTTGACTAACCAGAGGAAAGCGCAATTAATATGCATAGGCATGGACCCAACATGGAACGTACCTTTAATAGCCTGCTCCTTCCAGATTTTCTTGTTCTCGGCCAGACAGGCCAGCCAGGGTTTGGTAATGGTGAACTTGTTGACGGTAACGCTTTTGCGAGTCAGATTGCAAAGATTTCGCTTCTTTTCCTCGATGTCCTCGTCACGGTCGCACAAGGTAATGTTGCCGGTGATGTTCTCCTCAGTAACCGTGGGCGGCTTTGTTTTCATGACCGGCGCGATTGGTGTCAATATATGTTCCAACATATCGGACATAATGCTCATGCTGGGCTCCACAATGAAATCGATAAAGCCGATTTGAGATTCGGCAACAAGGGTATTTTTACGATCGCAGAGTGGACTAAATGGCAAACCGAGATCGCGTTCCAAATCGCCCTGTCGAAAGAATTCCTCCAGTAACAGCATGGTCCATCGATGATGCACATCCCAGTGTTTGGCCGGATGGGAGATATCACAACAGTGCAGGACCAAAGACAATGCCTTCGACTTATCTATGGTCGGCTCTTGCAGTGTGAGCAGACTACGCATGATCTTTAGCTGCTGGAAATGAAAGGTCATATCGGTGGCCAGCACCATGTCGATAATTAGGGTGCGCAACTCTTTGTATTCCTCGCGCGACAAATGCGACAAAATGTTCGCATCGTCGTCTCGCATTAACCGAAAACTGGCCGAGACATGATGATTCTCGAGCACGGCACGATCATTGTAGAGCAGCGCCGTTTCCGAGCCAGACATGACATGGAAATTGTTGGTTGTTCCAGTGTGCTCGTAGTCATGCAACAAGGCGGCGAGCAGCGAGGCGAATATCTCCAAATCGGTTAGCCAATTCATTAGACCCGTGTTGCACAGACAATAGTGCATCGATTGCATCACATCCACTGCGTGCAGATTATTGTGATATGGATTGCGGAAGCGGCAATAGCCCTCCTCGATGCGGTGCAGGAAGGTCTCCAGCACACCCGGTGCTATTTTAAATTTGTGCATCGCACCATAGCGATTCAATAGATCATAGGCCACATACTTGATCACCTGCCCGCTGGCCGCCTCCGTCAGGGCGAACACATCGAATGTCCAGTCGTCGAGGTTCTGCGCGAGTCAGTCTCATTATCATCGCGTATGGTATGGTTAGATCCTACTACTTACCTTGAGCAATTTGACCACATCGGGCGGAAACTGCATAAGCGTCGAGCTGGAGACGCGCCTGTAAATGCGATCGACGAAGATGCCGGCACGTATGGCGTGCGCCACGGAACGGAACTTGGGCTTCTCGTCGGATCTGTTACGTGTGGTGGCCATTTGGCGGGTGAAAGTCGAGGCCAACCACTCACGCACCTCCGGCGGCACCGCATCCGGCTGCACCTCGGACAGTTCATCATCCTCGTCTGCCAGACGCCTGCACGATGTTATCGATATAGTTCGATAGATGGGGGATAGGTTAAAAAGGGGATTGAAGAAAATAAATTAATTAGTTCGATTTCACACAGTTCTTTAGCATCGTTTCATCGTTTCATTATGTTTTGGATTAATAATTAAAGAAAATTACCAAAAGAAACGCTTAATCGAAATATTCTAGTGAAATTAAAATTACAAAAAAAAAACAATTTTGTTTTCTTCTAGCGCAATTTTGTTTGTGTTTAGTACGTTTGTTTTTCGAAATTTTTTCATATTTATATTTTTTTTAAATAAAGCTTAGAAAAAAAGTAGTTAAGTAAAGAAAACAAAAAAAACTTAAAAAGTATAAATTTGTGTTAGATTAGCGGCAAGTTATAGTAGTTTCGGATGGGTGCTTGAAAGATTTTTCATTCAATTTCTTATATGTGATTTAGGTTAGGTCGAACAAAAACGAGTATCGGTTAACGGGATGCAAAATACGCTAAGAAGCTGAACAGGCAGTGCATGCGAGTGCGTGTGAGTGACAGAGTTAGAGAGAGAAAGTGTGAGTGGATGTGTGTGTGTGTGAGTTGCGTTTTGTGAGAGTGTGTGAGTTTAGGAATTGACTAATTGCATGCTGAATGCAACAACAACAAAAACAACAAACGTGCTCAATTTCAACATGGTCTGCGACTTTTCTTCTTGTTGTCGCAGCACAAAAAGGATACCCAAGAAACAGATACAAATACAAGTACGAACTACAGACATACAGTGGGACGATACCTGCGGCATTATGTGCACGTAATTGGCATTGATAACACACACACACACTGACACTGAAATACCCAGTCTAATTGGTCAATTTGGTGTGCTCGACTCCGACTCAATCAGAGCATCTCCATGACAACCACAGTTTCTCTCTGGCCGTTACTTCGACCAGGGGACGGAGGAATTTTCTTTAACATTTTCCAAGAAACACAGACACATACATACAAAAAACTAGACAATGTCAGGTGGAAAAGAGTAGATTGCTCGTTATGGCAGCGCGCTGCGTTGCACAGCTGCAAAGTACTTTAGCAACGCCTTCGCCATCGCCTTCGCCTTCGCGCCTCGTTCCCCGAACGACTTAAGCAAATTAGCGCAAAATTCAATTACGGTTAATTAGTCG
Source organism: Zaprionus inermis (assembly GCA_018151445.1). NCBI lineage: Eukaryota > Metazoa > Arthropoda > Insecta > Diptera > Drosophilidae > Zaprionus > Zaprionus inermis. The sequence goes on along the minus strand of JAECXD010000634.1, from coordinate 2,704,320 downwards.
CAGTGCTGCAACGCAGGGGGAGCGTGTGCGGCTAAGTCCTCTGTGATTGCCGTGCACACACTTTGCTCGGCTACTGCAATCAGCAGTTATCGCAAGACAGGTTTGATGAGGATTGAGTGAGGTTTCGCCTACGCGATTGCAGGCTCAACCTCAAGTCTATTTGCGATTCCACAATTGCCATTCGAAGAGTTTTTAAGTTTAAAGAAAGCAAAACCATAGCATACTTTAGGCGGTTATCTAGTTAATTTTACTGAACATGGCATAAACCTATTCCTGATGCACTATATCATATATATATAAATATACATATGTAGTATCAATGAATGTATTTCTTCAGACTTGAGACTTTCCAACTTTGACATAGTTTCTTTTTGAGTAGGAATGCCTTATCTCTTGTATAAGCCATGCTCTCTTTAACCAACTTTAATAATTCATTCATGTTTTGGCTAGAGAATAGTTACTAAAATACAGTTGCTTCGAAATATCTCGAATAATTTGCTTGAGCCACCGCATAGTTTAGCTAGTTAGCTGTTACATAACACTAGCCGCAATGAGCAACCCAACCCATACCCTGCGCGAGTTCGGCCCCAACCTCAAACCCATTCGCCAGCGTTAGTTGTCGCTTTGCTCATCGTCATATATTGTGAGTGCACTTTCGCTACGTTACAAGTGACAAGTTCTACGACGTTAATTGCAAGAATATTTCATTCGCGTTTGTTTTTTAGCGGTAATATATAAACTAGCTGGTAGCTATATCATATATGTACGCTTGAGAGTCAGTGTTGTTTAGAACTTATTGAATTTATGTAATACCATTCCGTTTTCATGGCATGCTCCACTTCAAATGCACTCAGCATGTTCTCTCTTTTGATCTTTTACTTTTTGTTCACACACACAGAGACAATAATGCACTTATCTATGTTTAAGTTTACGTGTGTGTGTGTGTGTCGCACCTTTTCTTCTTATCCTGCGTCTCCTGTGCGCGATACTGAATTATGAACTGAATTAGCTCGACCGTTATGACGCTTTGACGGCTGCTTTCTCGCCGCAGGCGACTCATTGCGACGATCACGAAGCAAATGCGCCTGATTCTGCTCGTCGACGGCGCTGACCGCTCTGCTGACGCTGACGTTGACGATGCCGCTGCTGCTGCTGCCTCTATTCCTAGTTTACTTGTTGTTGTTGTAGACATGGATTGGCGTCGATTTACATCGACTTTGTGCCAATGTCAATTATTGTTTTCGTTACTCACGCACTCCTTTTTTCTCTTTCGCTATTACTATTTATTTGCACACTCGCTTTCGACTTCGCATCCGCGTAATATTGAAAATTAACCGTAATTTATCAACGCAGACGTGCGGCGAGAGAGAGAGAGAGCGCGCCTGAGTGCAATTAGCAGCAAATGCGCTTTTAATGATGACAACAGGCGACGCGCACGAGAGAAAGTGAGTTGTGTGTGTCTGTGTGTGTTCTGAGCGCAGAGAGCGTGGGGACGCCAGTTGACACAGGATGACACGTGTGTAAATATTAGCGCAGCTATTTTCTGTGTCGTTTTTTTTTTGCTGCCTGTATCAGTTTTCTGTGTTCACTTTTGCACTTGCGTGGGCAGCAGTGCGTCTTAATCCTTTGCCGCGCGTGTAGTTTTCTCGTTGCGAGTTAAATTTAAACTAAATGTTTGTGCCAGGCGCGCGAAAACGCCGCACAACATCGCGAAACGGCATCTGGTTGCGTGCTCAAGGAAGCGACCTGCTACAAGCCACAGTACTGTGCGTGCTTCTGCTTCTGCTGCTGCTGCTGCCCTCGCCCCTTTACTCGGCATGCATGGACTCCACTCGAGCGGCCACACGCCAGGCGAGCCATACTGTAAAACAGTACAGGCCATATCAATTATGTCAGTAGCGAAAAAAAACAGCAAGTAAGAAAGGTTGCAGACGAAGCGACTCGACTAAAGGATGCGCTGTAATATTGAAATAACTTTAACCTACCAAGACGGAGGTAAATATTTAAAAATAAGCAAAATTAGCTAATTTAATGTCTATACGTATTGTAGTCTCTGAGATCTAGAGTCCTAAACGCAGATCTTTTATGTGTACACGCGCTATCATGGCAACACTTTCAGCTTTATTACAGGGTATTGCAAAAAAAGCCAGCAAAGTAGAATAAAAGAGCAGAGGCAACTATGTACGTAACTATTATGTACAAAGCGTCGTATATTACTTTTACTGCTTCTTATTTCCAAAAAACAATTACACAAAATGCTAAAGGCAACAACAACAACAATAATAGCATAGCTTCGTTATAGCTATAGCTATAGCTATGGCTATATCCTGGCCGGGCTGATAAACACGACAACGTCACGAGCACAAAGCCTTTTTCCAGTTGGTAACTTCCTTTTTGAAGCCCTGGTGTTTCGCCTTTATTGTGTTTAATGCCTTTGCATGCCACACTGCGAATCTCAAGATGGCGGACGTGGTGGCCCCTTTGAACCTTGGCCCGAGGTCGGCTGCGGGTCGTTACGCTGTTGGTGGCTCGCACTGTCTGCCCGTTGTTCCAACATTTCCGAACAAAATTCTTTTGGCATTTTAATTTTTCCGCAAATTACTTGCATTCAGATATGAACGCATTTGCGTGATGCATGATTTTTCAAATACGAAGCTACATACACATACATACACATATATATAATGCAGTTAGAAATCACGCGAGAGCATCAATTAGGCAGGCAACGGGCAACAGGTGGCGCATTAGGCGAAAAAGCTCGCTAATTGATGTAATACGACTCTGTCGACAAGCAGCTGTCTCGTTCGCACAGAGTGCGCGGAAGGGAGAGCAAAAATCTCGTTTGAAGTATCATATGGCAATTTGTATCGTAGTCCTTGAAAATTAAGATGCCAGCACGAAAATTCCGTTAAATGAGAATCTCGTTTAAGAGAAACTGAAATCTCTTTTTGGCTTAAAGCAACTTTGATAACTTTTCGCTTTCAACTTTTGCTGCTTAAAGCGGTGTGGGGCACGAACGATAATGCGCCCGCCGCCCTACGCCGCGCGCGCTACCGGAAAGAGTGTCCCACTTAATAGTTATGCGTGCAATTTCCTGTGCCTCGGCCTGAAGCGTTTTGTCCTCATCGTTCTCGTCGTCGTCATTGTCGGTAACAACACGGGAAATTGCTGCCAAATTGACAACATTGTTTTCTGTCAATGATTTTCGCATACCGCACAGTGGTATATACCGTGCATGATGACTGCAGAAAGCGTAACCGAAGCTCCATCCACACGAACCACATTTGGTACACGCATAGACCATTTGGCAGGACATGTGAAAGCCAGCGCCAAGCGTCATTGGGCGTGTGTGTGTGTGCGGAATCATTAGATTGAAAATCCTGGGAATGCTGCACGAGGGTCGCACAAGAAATTTTAAATGATTCTTAAATTTTGCAATTATCAAAAAAAAAGCGAGCAATCAAAATAAAGATAAGAGTTTAGATCTAGGGCAGATACTCCTCTTCGTTTATCTTGAAATTCGCAGAAACTATTGATGTTACCCTCGCTAGCTGCACGCCCACTGACTGATTAAACTGTATGTTCGGCCTTGCGTTGTATTCGCCGACATTGTTTGGCTATTACCAGTGCGAACAATGGACGACGGGCCGCAGGGTCCTTTCGATTTTGATGCGCCTATTTTGGCTGTACTGCCGCTGTGGCCGCGCTGCTTATGTGGCAAAAATTGGCAGTTAACATCATTTATTATTGATTTTCCTTCTTTTTGGTAGCCGTGCCCCGAGGACGAACTGGCAAACAGACCGACGAGTCTGAGACGCTTGTCTATCGCTGGAATGGAGCGAGCGTCTTCCTCCTGACTGTTTTGCCTTGTTTGCTTGCCGTTTCTGTCGTTCTTGGTTTTTTTTTTGGGTCAGTTAATGCCCCAAACCGTCGGCCTAATGCGCCACGCGAAAGATGATTGATGATTGCGACCCACTGTCCATATAAATGTTGTACGGCGCTCGCAATTTGCTAACTGTAACGATTCCAGTTGTAACCAGTCGTAGTAGCATTATAGTTCGACCTTCAACCGCACGCCTGGTTCCTCCAACCAATTTGACCTAATTCAATACCAATAGTATCTCCCAATTCCTATACCTATTCCGATGACGCGATTTAATTGCAGTCACGAGAAATGCCCCAAATGAATCATATTCATTGGCATATTTATTATGATTCAATGTGTTAACGAATATGGGTTAAATCAAAGTTAATTTAAATTAATGACAAATTTGCAATTACTTTTTCGGTTTCGCCCGTTGCAGCATGATTTGGACTAAATACGCAAAACGTTTCGAATTTAATTATGATTTATGGAAAATCGGTTGCACTTTTGTTTTTTGTTTTTCGTTTCTTTTTTTTTTATTACATTTTTCACACGCGTCTGCGAGTGCCGGAGTCCAAAAACTGAAAACACATTAAAATGATTTCCCATCTTATCACGGCATGAATGAAGCCGCGAAATGGGCAAATGGCATTTGATTTGTGAATTTTGTACAATTGATATCGACGGCAGCCATAAGAGACCTCAAAAGCGCCCACACAGACACACACACACACATATGCAATATCTAATTCAAATTTTACAGAAATTCTGATTGCTCTTTTTTTTAGCTTTTGTCTTTTATGAATTTTATTATTATTTGTTTTTATCATAATTAAACAATACAAATATTGCGTCAGCACTAGAAATGATAAGCCGCGCGGTGTACTCATTGTATGGGGACGCCACTGTAGGCAATACAAACAATCACAATGCTGTAGCTGTAGTTATATCAGACTTTTTTGGCTGCCAGTGTACATATGTTGTACACAGTTCTCCCATTAGACTTTGCCGCCTATTGCTCATTTCAGTTCGAAAGTGTGGGCGTGCCCCGCGCTTTTAAGCGCTTACCAAGCTTAAATCCCACACTTGCGTACTCGCTCAATCTGTGTGTGTGTGCTCGGCTTAAGAGGCATTTTGAGCCTGCCGGCAACGCTGTGCTGCTGCCCTGGTCGACAAATGACGGGCTAAACTAATTTTTGGTGTCATCCGCACATGTTTAACATGGTTTACAAGTGACAGCAGACGCCCGCAAGTGACTTGTCCTGCGGCGTTGGCTTGATTAATTTTTGGCTGACAAGTGCTTAGCGAACGTGAGTGAAAAGGAGAGTGGGAGTGGCGCGGAGAGCGCGAGTGAAAGACGCAAATCATACACAAATTACTGCTTTTGCGGTGTGCTCTTCTTGTTGTGGGTGCAGGTGACGGGGGGGAATTGAGAGTGAGTGAGAGTATGGTGAAATGGAATTTCACCATGGATGCGGGTAATTGTATTTTGGCGGGTGCAAAAACACACAGTAGAAGCTAAGACACTGAGTGAGTGGGCAAGTACGAGAGTGAGTAGGGGAAGAGAGACAAACCGCAAGCGTATGATTCGTTTACTGCTGTCGCTATCGTTGGTGCTGATTATGCTGCTATGGCGGGCATAGCTGAGCACATGAGTTGAGCTGCTGCGACAGACGGAGGCGGTGGTGGAGGACGATAGGGACTGGGTGGCGGAATGACATCTGGAGTTGTGTGTGGCAGTAGGGAAAACATGTAAAACAACAGCAACAAAAGATATTTACACACAAATACAAAGAATATACAAAAGGAATCAATTGAAACCGAACGAAACTAAACTTTTGTAAGCTGCCCGTGCAACCAATTGGAAGAAATGTGACAAAATGGCTGGGATTAGAGACGCTCAATGTGTGCACTCCCCATCTGGCAGGAGCGTTGACTTTGCGTGTCAAGGCCAAAGCGCAGCGACTGCGCTGCCAACGTTGACAACTTAATGCCAATGGCAACCGAACGCAGAGCCAAGCAGAGCTAATTACTCACAGCCAGAGTGGAGCGAACTGGAACTGGGGCGAACCAGTTCACAGGATGATCCCAAAAAAATACTACAACTGCAAAACCCATTCGCATTGCGACGCATTTTATACCCTCTCAATTTGTTTATGTGCAAACCGTAGCAAATATTTTATCTTCGGCGCGAATTCAAGTGTAATCATATGTAAATAATTTGCAAATAACGGCTGATTCATACCATTTATAAGCATACACAGGATATCTGAACACGCTGTTTCGCCATGCTTTGGTATCTCCTTTCGCAACCTTATGCCGTATGCGGCAAGCGCATAAAGAGCAACGCGAGACTTTTTCGCTTAAACAGTCCGCTGGGAGCGGTTAGGATGCTGCTGTGCCAGCGAATCTTCTTCGACGTGGTCGTTGGCAGTTTAAATTTCAGCGTATTTGTTTCATTCGTCGTCAAGTTCCACAAGTTGCAGCACTCTGCGCGGCAAGTGCAGCAATGCATATAAATGGCAGTCAATGGGCAAGTCGTTTGTTATACGACAGTTTGCTGCGCCACGCGATTAGAGAATGTCTGGGGCAGCATCAGCACAAACACCCCGAGGTTTTCAATGCTTAAAGCCAAGCTTTAATTGGCTTTCAGGTTGGAGCTTGACGCGCGACGATATATTGTAGGTTCCTGCGATAGTTGCACACAAGTTGAAATTCTATTTTCCCCCCATTACAGTAGAAAATAATACCAAGGATTTACTTCTGTTTGCAGCACGTTGCCATCGCTAATGGGCACTTTCTGCCCGCACTCTAATTGCGTTTGGCAGTCAGTGGAAAAATACCGATTTCAGTTTCCGCTCTGTCTCTGTGGATATCGCTGCATGCAGTTGGTTGCGTTTTCAATTACCTGCCTGATTACCTGAGGGGGAAATAAATCGCCAGCTGCCAACATGAAGGTCGTCCAATTTAATGGCGACTTACTTGTTTACATTTCAAACGAGTTATCGATGTTGCGACCGATAACAATTGCAATCACTTTGATGTGGCCATGGTAGTTGGTTTTGGAATTTTCAAAATTCGAATGGATTATTAACTGACAAGACTTGTTTTTAAGCCTTTATTGATGCGATGAGTAACAACTAACAACTAGGAACTAAGCGCAGGGGAATGCAGCGTGTTGTGCGCTCGATTTTGGCCACGTGAGATTTGGTTGTGGTTTGTTTGTAGGTGTAAATGAATGATATAACATAGCTTATGTATTTTGTGAGCGCTCAGAGCGCTGTTGCATGTCGTCGATTCCAGCGCCAGACAGTCGCATCGTCGCACACGTAGATTAACACGCTGGCATCGCGTGAGAAGGCGATCTGCCGCACTGTTGCCACGCTGCGTGAGTTGTGAAGCGTGGTCATGTGGGCACCTTCGGGATCACTAGGATCCATCTCCCAAACATAGACCTTTCCCTGCTGATTGCCCAGAGCAATGACCTTCTGCCACGGATTGAAACCGAATCGCACAAACCAAATCTCACACTCGTCGTACTCGAATTCAGCTATAATGGTGCAGGAGGAATCGCTCGGTTTTAGTTGCTCGAAGCTTTGATGCAGTTGGCCCGGCTTCCAGCAGACAATGGCATTTTCGCACGACTTGGAGAGCACAAAGTTGCCAAACCATTGCACACAGTCTACATAATTGCGATGTATGTCACGCGTCGAGAAATCCGGGAAGTGTTTGGTGATTGTAGGAAACGGCAGGGTGGACTTTTCCTGGCTGAATGTGTGCGACAGCTCAATCTTGTGCTGAAACTCCTGGGTGTTGAGGCACCACAGTTTGAGGGAATGATCCATCCCGCTGCTCACAATACGATCGCCACGCATATTGAAATCAATGGATAGCACTTCGTCACGATGTCCCTCGACGCCGCCGAAGATTGCGATGCACACGTGACTCTGTATGTTCCACAGGCGGATGGCGTGATCTTTGCTGCCTGAGAGCAACAGTTGCAGTTTGTGCGGATGGAATTTCAGTTCATTGATGGCCTGTCCGTGGCCAATGTAATTCCCGACTGCCTCATTCTGCTCGATGTCAATGACACGGATGACACCGCGGTAACCTGCGGCTGCTAGAAGCGGCGCCGACGATTTCAGATCATATGACCAGGCGCAGGTATAGAAGACCTCATCGGGCTGCCAGACGAATGGAGGAGTCAGTTACAATGCATATGCATCCCGCTCAGTACTTACGTCCGGATCCGCATAGCAGTGAAGCAGCGTGAGACCTCCTTTGCGTGGACACTCGTAGACGGTGCAGCGATTGCTGCCGGCCGTGGCGAACACCTGGGGCTCATCCTTGCCTAGCAGCGTGTTAAAGGCAACGCCAAATATATTCGCACCGTGATTCTCCTTAACATGCGTGCTTGAGGTGTAATATATAAAAATGTTGAGCTTCGTGTCAGCTATGTCGGCCTTGTGAACTTACTCGTATTTGTAAGCAGCGCCGCTTTTACTCTTCGATTTGGTGCTGCGACGGCCGCGTCGCTTGCTGCGCGTACTCGACGCTGGCGATTTGCTGCGTGACGTTGTGCTATTTGTTGTGAAGCTAGCCGATTCATCCTACACATCGTGCGGAAATTGTTTGATTTATTAGAATTCAGTTTTGGAAATCTTAGCCCAGTGCGCCTGATTGTTGTTTCAACTTACGCCGCACGAATCATCCGAATCATCTGGCTCGTTGCCATTTTTCACTTTGTCGCTGCTCATAACACTTGTCTACACTTTTGAAACACGCAGCCAAATGGCAATAAACAATTTATCGCGTGTGCAAACAATTTAAACAACGAAAACAAGTGTTTTTGTTCACTTTTGGCGGCAAATAAGGTGCGCAGCGTTGCCACCACGCGATCGACTATCAGCGAAACAGCGTGTTAACATTGTGCTGTTATTTAAAATATAATTGTAATATCGATAACATATTATCGAAATATACTATTGCCCATTCCGATATATGATTTCTGTTAAATTAACATAGATAAGCATCGATAGAGTAGTAATCGCATAAAGAGGCGCGCAAGATATATTCAAACATGCGCAAGCAAATTAAATAATTGATATTCAAAAAACGCTAAAAGATGAAGTGGACAAATCACATGCTATGAATTAAACAGTGGGGGAACATTTACAAATATAACAATGTACAAGTGTACATAGGTAGATCGTTGGGGGCGGTAGAGAGAGAGAGAGAGAGAGCGCAGTAGAGGGGTAATATTGTACAAAAATCGGAAGTTATAGATATAGATAGAATATTTACATAGTGAAGCGAGTAATATGAGGGGACAGGAACGAGACAATATTTACAGCAGTAGAATAAGAACGCAGACAAATTTCAAGGTACTTTATAGACAGAAGTTAGATATATGAATACGTATATAGGGAGAAAGACAGACAGACAGAGAAATAGACAGAGTGAGATAGAGAGAATTATAGAAATAGAGATATAGAGTAGTAGTAGTATTTCTTCTGTGTTGGTTAACGTAATGTAACAACGTAAAAGACAACGTAAACGTTAAGTATTGTACATCAACTGAAAATGCATACAAAATTACGCTAAATTTATTCAGTATAAACCATTTTTCAAGTACGTTTTATTCGTCGACATTGATCTCGCCCAGACCGGGGTGCGCAGGCGTCTTTGTCGCTGAACGGTCGCTTTATTACTGCAACTGCTACTGCTGGAAACACTTTGACCAGCGCCGCTGCTCGTTGTCGACTCAATTCCTTCGGCTGCCGTCGCTGTTGGTTTTGATTCTGCTGTTGTCGTCGTCGTCGCTGCATTCGTTTCCGTCGTCGCCGTCGTCGCTGTTGTCGCCTCTGTCGCTGTTGCGCTCTCTTCTGTAACCGTTTCGAGGGCTTTTGCCGCCGCCTCTGCCTCCGGTGGCCCAGTGGGGCCACTGTGCGTCTGCGGCGCCAGAGAAACACCTTTGGTGCGGCTCTCTATGCTTGTTTGATTGTCTGACTCTGACGTTGGCAGCGCGAGATCTCCTGTCGCTGTTTGCTGCTTGTTGTGTATGCTGCAGCTGCTGCCAGAGTTGTTGTTGTTCAGATTCTTGCAGTTGCCATTGCAGCGCTGCTTCGCAGTCTCACTGCATAATTGTCGGTCGGCAAGAGGGAGAGCGAGAGAGAGAGAGTGTGGTCAAGTGTTTTTTCGCACAGCAGTTGGCAGTGAGTAAAAGCGAACCGAAGCAGACAACAAATTTCGAAACGAGAGTTGCCGGATCGTTCGTTGGCGTAAAGTATTTGTATTTTTGTTTGTTTATATTTTTGTTTTGCAAATTGGGAGTACATTTTGTTTTTGTTTTTTTGAATATGGTTGGCAATAGAAAGAAAAAGTAAAAGTACATCAGTAGAGGTTTTTGTTGTAATATGTGTTTTGTTTTTATTTTTCTGAGATTAAATTGGTTAAAGCGTGTGGATTAGTTTTGCCCTGCAAAGCAGCAAAAAGCCAACACGCACACGCTAACAGAACCCAACACACGCATGAGCGCACGCGCGCACACATACACAAACAAAGCCGATGCCGATTGCAAGTGCAAAAAGTGCTGCATACTTTCCCCGATGTCGAATAAACTGAAAGTCGCAACTTTGTTTGCTGTTGTGTGCGGCGGCGTCGGTTCCCTCCCTTCACCTCTCCCTTTTCAACCTGCTCAGCTATTTTCCTATGCAAATCGAACAATCGTGTCATGATGTTGTGAATAATTTATGGCGAATCCAGAACCAAACCCATATTGGGTACGCCAGTGTTCGTTTAATGGAGTCCATAATAAATGCACACCGTGTGAGTGACAGGCGCATCGGAGAATTGAACGAGTAGAGGGGGGGCTTGGGTCGACGGGGTAGTCTGCTCTTAATTGAAAGCTCTGGCCATGTATGGTAAATAATAAAAATGCAATATGTTTGTAACTGTAACTCGATTTTGATGGTTGCTTAAATCAACTTAAAATCCGTATACATAACCCATCCACGAGTCAAGTTGAAGAGGCAGATAATACGAATAAGATAGAGAGAGAGAGAGAGAGAGAGAGAGAGTGAGGAAACAGAGTAATATAGAGAAAGATAGTTGTCATCTGACAAACAAGGCGGGGGCCAACACTTCATTATACTAAAGAGAGACATCGATAGCAAAATACACCGAGAGCGAGAAATGCTGAGAGAAAAAGAGAGTGTGATAGTACTTCGTTTATACGGTGCAGGGTCGGGGGGTCACACGATTCGTAGTAGTATTAGTAGTAGTAGTAGTAGATAAATATATACTTTAGTTTAACTCGACTAAACTAGTTCTCTGACTTATAGCTAGTAAGATGAGAGCGAGAATGTTAGACGGAGAGAGATGTAGGATAATATGAGATGATTAACAAGGCAAGAATCGTTGAGAACTCAAAAAAGGCACTACAAATGAAGATAGTAAAAGAGATAGAGGTAAAGAGATTGATAGAGAGAAAGAGAAAAGGAAATAATGAAAATTTCGGGTGAGGTGAATATAGTTTTTCTGTTTGTGGTGGATAAGTTTTGTAGTTTTGATGTGAGTACGAGTTTTGAAAGGAGTTAACAGGAGAGAGAAAGACAGACAGACAGATAGTAAGAGAGAGACAAATAGTTAAAAATCAACAGAGTTAACGACAAAAACCAAAGCTCAAGTTGACTCTATAAAGACTTACTCTTCGCTCTCAACGGATGAAGACGCAATCTGCCCCAATTTACCTTTACCTGATGTGGGGCTTCTGCTCTCAATAACAACAGACACACACACAGATATAAAAAGAAACAAAATATTTAGATATAAAAAACGTGTGAAAGTTGTTAAAGGAAAAACGATCGAGGCGAATAAAAGTTACAAAAATAAAAATATGTGTGGGAAAATAAAAGAGAAATCGTAGTTAGCTAGAATAGTATGCGAAAGATTGTTGTTGATAGATAGATAATCGTAAAGGTTGTTTTGCAGTTTTCGAGTTTCGATGGGATAGGCGCAACGCATGAAACCGTTCGTGAAGCTTGCCTTCGTGTGTGTGCACTCCGAATGCGATTAAAGATTTGGATTCGATCTATATGTGAATATGCATAATATTATATGGCACGACCTACTGTAAAAGCCTCAACCAATTTGTTTGATCCCCGAAAGCGCCAGCAATATACTTCAGATATATATATATTTTTTTTTTGGGTTTTTCTCGATATTTTTATAGCCAGTTTATGATTAGATTGATTAGAAAAGAGCGCAGAGCTTTTTGGCATGCGCAGGGCGAATTTCACCTACCTGGACTCGTCTATGAAAACCGCTTCGAGCACACGCGCCGCATAGTGCAGATTACGCTGCATATCATCGTAGGCGACAGTCTCGTAATCCATGCGCCGCAGCAGACTGCGTATTCTAAAATGAACAAAAGAATAGCACGATTAGTCGGGGAAGTAAGGACCATTCAATTAAATTATCAAGTATATATCGAAATATATATATATATTTTTTTAAGTAAATGCAGATCTGTAATATAGATTATTGCTAACCTGACAGCTGCTTTGTTGAGCGCGTCTGGCGTATCGACAGGTGGCAAATTATCCGTATCCCACATCCCGCTTAACGATTGATTCGAATGGGTTGCCGTCGACGGTCCCGACATTTTATTATCCTGAATGGTTTGATTGTCTAGGGGACGAACGGATGTCTCATATTCGAGAGTATCGCGACTCGATCGACAATCGAGCGTGGGTCGATCGATTCGCGGGGCTTCAATGTTATCCGTAACAAAGTTCGTTGGATTCGGCGACGAGGGCTGCATTTTACCGACCGAGCTTGTAACGTATCCTGCTGAATTATTATCGATAGTACGTTTATCGCCGACAATGCCGCCGGAACCGCTTGCACCGGACCCGTTTGAGGTTGTGCCTCTTGTGGCGCCTAAACGCTCGGCGAGAGTCTCACTAATTGGTGTCTGGAAGAAGCTAATGCCGGACGAGCTAGGTGATCCAATCGATGGCGCCTGTGGATCGATCTGTGTGAAGTTCTTGCGACTATTCGAGCGCCGTACAATGGTGAGGGAACCGTGTTCTGTAAACAAAACAAAAATATGAAATTAGTTAAAAAAAGAAAAACTACAATATTGTTATAATTGTTTATCACCTTCAAGTTAAGACTACAAAAACAAAGACTTGGATTAAAACAAGCATAAAACTGTAAATTTCATTTGTGGGCCAAGCCGAAAGAACGCTGAATCGATCTCCAATTGTAAGCTAATTGAAACTACACCATAAAAATACTACTATGTACTTTATAATTCAACGTAATTGAGATGACTACGAAAGCAAAGGCAAATGGCCCAAAGCATTATGCTGATCGGACAGATAAATATAGTAATTAGAAAAGAAGACGAGTGTAGACGAGGTAAAATTTTTCTATAAAAACAGACGTTGATTGTATTCGATTCAGCTTGAAGGAAATTGAAAAGCGCTGGAGATTGAATAAATAGTATGTAAAACCAACATTGAATTTGCTATGCAGAGGAATATCTATCTATCAATTCAAAAGATTTCCGTTTGGACGATATATGAGACTATGAATAACAAATACGATTAGAAAACATCTACGACGGCATTATGCTGTTTCTGAAGAATACAGTTTATTGTGAAAGAGCGTAATGTTATATTTTAATATTTCAAAAATCAACAGCATTATTTTACAGACCTTTAAGACAACTAATAAATAACTTAACTTATTGCTAAATTTCAACTGAATAATCTCATAACTTAGGCCACTGTGCAACCCTTAACCAGTAAACCAAGTAGAGCCATGGCTTTAAGTCGGACGAAACGGTTGGATTCCGTATTTAGTTTAACCCGTAAGTGCAAATGTAACTGCTTAACGAGCGACCCTAGGATCCTTCCTCTCCCTGACCTTGCCTCCCTAGATCTGGAGCAAATCGAAGCTGAGCGCAAATTGCAAAAGATTTATCTGTTTGCTTGGAGAGTTTTCTTTTCGTTGGCATTGGGAATAAACAGCAGGACGTGGGAAAAGCCAAGCGGAAAACAAAGCGGAAAACTCACTTAAAGCCCGCCGGGGAAAGCGGGTTCGACCGGTTCCACCCACTTGGACTGCTGCTGTTAACTGCAACACATTCCTTCGTTTTCGGGGGCCTGGCCAAAAGAACGAACATAAAATCCGCTTTATGCGCTGCACTCAAATTTATGTTCCACTCGAGATTCCTTAGCTTAACTGCTTCAGTCAGACAACGGAAAAACTTGGGGGAGAATAGGATGGGGGCGTGGTTCGATGTGGGGTTGAGGGTTAACTGCTTATCGAGTCTCGCCTGTGATGAAATGATGTTTTTGATGCTACTTTTACTGACCACTCGCCTCGAGCTTTTTAATGACTTTTTTGCGCCATTCTGGCCAAAAATCAAACACAAATCTGCACAAAATGTTGCCTCCAGGTGACTACAGGCGGTTGACCCAGTTTATTAACAATGCAGACAGCAATTTCGGGTCGAAATAAAGTCGGCCGGAGAAGATTTGTGTTACTTACTTGCCACTTGACCATTTATTGTCGCATTGGCACCGAGTTCGCAGTTCGTTGGGCTCTGCTGTTCACCGTTATCTGGCGCAATTGTTGCTCCAGCTGTGGCACCTCCGGCTCCAGTACCGGCTCCTGCTGCCGTTCCGCTGGCCCCGCTGCTGTTGCTGCTGCCTGCGCCGGTTGCGTTAGTCTCGTCGCGTTTACTAGGCAACGTCTCCGGCGTGCTGGCAACTGTAAATAGAAAATTATATGCAAAATGCTTTTAGTAAAAGGAATTCCTCTTCTTTTGCACATTGAAATCGCATTTCAACAGGTCCCAGCATAACCATAAGTAAATAAGTATATAAGCATATATAGTATATATATATATATATACATATACATATATATATGTAGAGTCCCGTAGCCAAAAGCCCATTTCGTCCGCACCTCACTTCAGGCACTTGCATAAATCAGACCCTTAGCAAGGCTTCTGGTACCGAAGAGGGTCGTAAGAAGGTACATAGCGGGTGTGTGCTTGTAATGCCGTTAGGCTTAGCTAAAGTGTATTGTTATGGGTAGGGCCGAAAGGGTATACCAAGCACATACACACACACCCTGTGCATACCATATGAGCTGCGAGTCCTGGAAAACTGCGACTATTATCGTAAAGCAAAATGGTATTGCAATCTCTTCAACAAACAGGTATGGAAATATAAAGGAAATTGAAAGTAATTGGAATGAATGAAAATATGAAATGAAATTGAACGGAGTGCAGAGGTAATTGAAAGGAATGAAATAGAAAATATATAAAAGTAAGGTACATTTATATATTTAAACATAAAGATGCTTTAATTTTAATATACACTTATTATTAAAAGCAAGTCACAAAATATTTTTTTTATTTTTTGCAACAAAATCATTTTTATTTTCTTATCAATAGAAAAGAGATAAGGTTTGGCGAATAAAGTTTTAATTTTAAAGACACTGCAGTAGCTGCCAAATCAATGCAGACTGATTATCAGACATTTTAGAAATATTTGCCAAATGAGTCATAACATAACTAAGATTTCAAATTTTCTCGTTTTCCACTCTGAAAATTTAAATAGCGAAACCTTTTCTAAGCAGCTAAGCTGTTGAGGCAGGGCCATAGGGCCAAACGGTTTAAGATCTTGAAATGCTTTTACATTGCCATAAACAATGCCAGATAACTTATATTTTTATCTTGCATTGCGTTTAGTTGACCACAAAATCGTTCGTACCCGTTCTATTGTAAGAAGACGTACAAATGTGTCAAATTTCGCAACAAACTGTTAGAGTTTCTCAATACCCTGTAAACTCTATTGAATTACGTGTACATGGGATGTTAATTGACTGTAGAGCTGTGAAGGTTGTCGAGACGAGTCTACAGATAGTTTAGCTATTTATTTGAATTGATAAATTTATTAAATATATTATAACAACTTCACCAGGTTTTTACGCCTTCAAATTTTTTGTCAGCCATAGCTTTGTTTAGGTATTTTCCAGTCATGCAAATAATCATGCAAATAATCATGCCAAGCTTGAAACCCCTCGGCACCCCGTGGATAAACATTAGCTAAGCGTTTGTACAAAGAATTCATACGGAGCAGTATTCCGGCTTTATCAGCCAGTCGGCTAAATTTATGTATATAAACAATGCCATCGACTGTGCGAAACTTTAGTCTAACCCGACCGAGTCACTCGAAAGGTTCTAATCACACAATATGCGATTCCTCGCTCTCATCGCCCTCTGCTGCCTGCTGGCCTTTGCGTTATTCGCAAATGTCGCCGCTGATGAGGAGGAGCCGTTCTGTCCCTGCCCGCGGAATCTGGAACCAGTTTGTGGCAGCGATTCGCGCACCTATTCAAATCCCTGCGAGCTTGCATGTGCCGCCAAACGAGCTGTGCGCCAGGGTCGCAGTTTGTCTTTGGCCAGAACCGGAAATTGTTAAGAAATCGGAAGAACGAGAATATATAATCAAATAAATGAAGAATGTAAAAAGTCAAACTGAAAATAAAATTAAATAAATGTAAATTCGAGTATTGCACATTTTTGACACGTCATTTCAAACGCTTATACAGTTTATATAGTATATACGGTATTTACCCAAGTGCTTGGGCTGTTTAATCAAATGTGCCAGCACACATTTAACTTCTAGAATACCAACAGCAATAACGAAAATAATAATAAATACTATATTATTAATGACAGTGCTGGATAAGGAAGCCAGTTGAACTAATCCGAACTGTTGATCAATTTTGCGCGACCTTGAAGTACTGAGTACAATATATATAACATTGTAATATATTATTATAGTTAAGAGATATTACATAAAAATCGTGATTAAAACTTATATATAAATTTACATTTGAATGCACCTCTCTCTGGAAAACTGATGAAATGACTCAGTTCAAGCTGTGACGAATGATTGCAAGTCCCCATTAATATTATAAAAACCTGCTTAATTGGACTGCAATGTGCTTAAACATGAAAACTGGGTCAATTCTATACTTTACTCTAACTGTTCTATTCTAGATCAGTTCGAATGGCTGAAAGTAAAAAAATTGTTGCAAAAAAAATCGAACAAATTTCTATAAGTTCTTTCAAAACGCCATCCCCGGTTCAATATTGCAAACGAACAAAACAAAAGGCCATACCCAGCGTTTCGAGTGCTTTGCCATCTGATTTATAACTGTTTATAGAGATAAAGCTCGACGCTATCAAATGGTGCTCCGACTTTTTTTTCCACATACGCTATTTGCTGATAAGCATTAATAAAGCACATATTCCTCTATTGATGATTCAATCGGTACAAAATGTGTGTTATCATTAATTTTAATATATTTCTTATTTTGTAGTTATATTTCATTCATTAATAACATCGTACAATAATCCTTAACAATTGCCCTGTCTCAGGAGGTCCATGCTGCGTCCGGAACGTGCAAGTTCGCGGCGTGCACAATTCAGTAGACAACGATTTGAATAAGAAATCAGATTGGTTCCGCACACTGGATCGTAATTCCTTCCACAGGGACAAATAGTTTTGTGAATGGCCTTTTCCTCGGGGTCCACCTGATCGTCCGCAAAGGCAACCAGAATGAGGCACAGTGCCAGCAGTAGGCTCAACAGTTTCATATTTGCAACAGGTTAATCCACGAGCTAGTCTATATCGATACTGACATTGGGCTCAGTCGCACCCAGTTGGTTTTACTCGATACGGTTCATGGTGTATGGGCTGTTGGTTTATTATCTTATCGGTGCATTTGACTCTCAGTTGGTGACTTTTCCCCATTCTTTCTATGGTTTATTTCTCTTTGTTGCTATCATACTGAGCATTTTATAAAAATGGATCTATTAGTCTGTGGAATTCGTAGACTTCAAACACAATTTTAGATATTCATTTCTGTATCTTATATACAGCCCATGAGTATTTTATTACGATAGATTTGAAGTAATGCAAAATTTAATAACAATGTAGTTTTTGTTTACACATAAAAGCTTCGAACTCAAAGCTTTTTAGGGTTGCCAATCAACTGTTTATTGTAGTGCTTGCTCGCTCGTTAAACTAGAAATGGAATCGTGATAATATTTTTATACCTAACTAACTTTGTGCAAATGTATATAAAAGGCATAAGGAGGCGTGGCAGACACCACATACTTGCTCAGGATCACTTGCCGATTCGATCTTCAGATCTCAACTATTATAAAAGATAGAGACACCAAATTTGGCATGAATGTATATCATAGGCAATCTTTAACCCCTTGCGTTATTTTAAAACTTGTATATGGCTTCGAAGATCCATAATTTCGTTAAAAATCGTCAGATTGTCGCGGGAGATTTTCTTCTTTATTTGACATCTAGATTTACTCTCTCAATCTAAATATTATGAATCTAAAATTTTCAAAAATTTTGACCACCCATGCATACCCCCGGTAAGAGCAGCAGCTTCCTTACTGTCGGGCAAGCTCGACTTTAGCCTTGCCGACCTGTTATAATCTATGAAACAATATCAATCACCATTGAAAAAAAAAATATGTTTAATGTCCAGTTATACGGGTACAAATGTTTCCTAGTTATAAGAAAATGAACATTTCGATATTATTAAAAATACTAATTTATCAAAGTTGCAAATGTACTCTGTTTTTTTTTATACGCTTGAGTCAATTAGTCAAGCTTCTTACTCTGTTTAAATTGTAATCGGTCCGCTTATGTTGTCAGTTCAGTAAATTTATTTATATATAATGATAAATACAAAGAGAAGCTTCAGTTCTTTCTTAAATATCATTATGGATTTTCCTGTTTTTGTTGTAATTTATCTACTCACACTACTTGTATTTCCAGGAAAAACAGAGGATTGCGATTGTGATCGTATTTACTTGCCACTTTGTGCTGACGATGGCATAACCTATGACAATGATTGTCTTTTTGAGTGTGCTTGTAAAAAATCCGATTGTAAATTGAAAGTTGTCCACGCGGGAGAGTGTTATGATTCAGAAAAATAAAATCCCAGAATAAAACTTTCTAAATCTTTAAGGAATTTTTACGCACAATAAATATAAGTTGATGAACGCGCGAAAACCAGATATAGTTTAAGGCAGATGGCAAATGTGTATAACTAAAGATAAAAAACAATTTTAATTTTATATTGTTGTATAACTAAAGATAAAAAACAATTTTAATTTTATATTGTTGTATTTAAAATGAACATTATTTATTAAGGCTCTTGAAAATATCTTTGGAATAACCTTTTTGTCACTTTCTAAAACTATTGGTTCCAGTATTAACTATTAAAGCACAAGACGCTACCATCGCTAGAAAAAGCTTTTCGATCTTGCTTCGATCGCTCTCTCTCTTTTTCTCCCGTTCTATTCCTCAATCTCTCACCCATACACCTTCTGTTCTTTATTTACTTCTCTTATCAGTTTTGTGGCGTAGATCGAATTGAGCCCTTGATAACCAGCAGGTGGATCGTGTTTGGGAAAGATATATGTACCGTGGTGGGACGACAACAAAAGGGGAGACTAGTTTAATTTAAGTAATAGCTTCATTGTCGTAATTTGTAATTTCAATTTGTGACTGCACTCTATTGTTGGCCAATCAACAATATATTTTCAGATAATTCCTTCAATTCGCAGAATTTTCGGTCACTTGGGAAATCTCACTAAGCGCACAATCAGTCTATCGAAATTGGTCGAGCAATGCGCATATCGTGTCTTGAGGCTCGGCTTCTATTTCTACTGGCACTTCTGCCCTGCTGGATAGTGTATCAGGTGGGGGCTATCAATTGCCAGCCCTGTAAATTACTCGAAGCGCGCAAAACTCATGCGATTGAAACCCAAAAAGAATTTAATGAGACGACGACGAGCAAGGCAAAGAGCATTGAAAGCGCATAAACATGTTTTCGTTTACACACACACACACACACACACACACACACACACACGCACACACAATGTCAGTAGATTGTTGACTAATTAGCAAAACTGACGCATACTCAGATAATAATACTTGGTTTCCGCCCCCTCGCCTACAACCAAAGCTCACTCAGCTGGCTTCTCGCATTGAGTATCGTCGTACTCGCTCAGTGCAAATTCGCAGCTCGACGCGCAACGTCGACGCATCTTGACTAAGAATCTCTCTTGAATCTCTAAAAAAACAAAAAAAACCCTCATAATAATTAGCATCTTGAAGATGAGGTCTTTCAATTTGTTCGCTCTACTCTCGCTCTGCGTGGCGCTCATCTTTGCCATCTTTGCGGGTCAAGCGGAGGCAGCGATGTGTTCATGTAATTTCAAGGAAAAGGGCGCCCAGGTGTGCGCCACCAATGGGGTCACCTTTGTGAATCGCTGCGAATTCGAGTGCACGCAGCGCGACTACAAGAAGCTGGGACGCACACTCAACGTTGCCAAGATGGGACCTTGCTGAACTGCGCGTGTCGACATGCGGGTGGCAAGTGCTGTGAAAGTTTTTTAATTTGCAGAAAACTATACTAGATAAAAGTAATATATAAAATTGTTTGTATTCACATAATAAATATCTGTAGAAACTTATGCATGCATATTCATTGTTCAATTAAAAGTTGTTTACTGTTTACTGTCATTCAGACTGTTTTTCAATTACTTTTCATGAAAACTTTGGTAGATAGTATAAAGCTTTACAGTGTAAATATAATGTATAGAAATAGTAATTATTAGTATCTTAGGTCTGTTTGCCTTTACTTTAACTACGTTTTTAGTATGTTTAAAAGGCAATAAATTACAGACTATTTAAGAAACATGGGAGAGTTTTTACAGGAAGTTTTTATATCATTTGAAAGCTTAGATAATCATTTAAAGCGAAAAACTAAACGAATCGTGTAAATTGAGAAGACTATCTTTAATCTGGTGAGAGTTATCGTTGTATTATAAGTACGATAACATTAATTACTAGTGTGTTTTGGATAATACTGTCTACTCACGAATATTGATAAAACAAACCAGTTTGGAATTTATTTCAATATACGCTTGAGTGCTTCGCATGAAAAGAGAACATTCCCAATTTTGCGGCAGACTCGTTCATTCATTAATTACCTTCCCAATTAATTCCCTTGGGTAATGCGTGAGCTTAAACGCTTTCACCTGATAATTTACCAGTCGATTAATGCGCTCGAGTATTATTAATAATTATCGATATGCCGACCGAAACATAGCATAAATGGAGGCGAATAAATTGTTATGGAAATCGGGTTTAATTACATGGAATTTGGCTGCGGTTTGCCATCTGAAAATGCGACGAAGCATGGCTGTTGTTCGTTTGTAAGTGTCTGTATACTTGTATAGTATAGGATATAAGGTAAGTACGGTAAATGCTTTCATTACGAGCCCCAACCACTATTAATTCGAACAGCATGTGTTTTTGGCAGTGTGCAATGTTCCACACACGATATTTTCAATACTATTGCAGATAACGTATGCCAATGTATTTTGTCTAAAAGAGCATTTTATTCTCTTTACGATGACAAAAAAAATTTCTTGTATTTCCAACAACAACAACAACATGAGTAATTCATTCAAACGGTAGACTTAACAGATAAGAAAAAAATGACCACTTTTAATTCGAACACTGCGCAAGCTTACTGTTATCTCAAAACAACAACAAAACAAAAGCAACCAATGTAACGGGATCACTATCTAGTTATAATCTGCAAATAATAACACAATGCAGAATGCAAAAATTTTAAATTACTGCAGATCAGTAAAAGTTTAGCAACGATGGTACTGGTAAGCCTATTTGCACCGAAATCAGAGTATTGATTAGAGATTATTATAAATCTGGGAAGACAATTACTGAAATAAGCAAACAATTACATTTGTCTAAATCGTCAGTGCATGGGGTGATCCAATTGTTCAAAAAAACTGGGAATATTGAAAATAATATTGCAAATAGAGGGCGAACATCAGCAATAACACCCCGTGACAAAAGGGCTGGCCAAAATTGTAAAGGCTGATCGGTGCCAATCATTAAGAAATTTGGCTTCAGAGTGGTCTCAGAAAATTGTCAAAACTGTCAAGCGAGAATGGACGCGACTGCAGTTAAAAAATATTGGATATGGTTTCTATAAAGTATGTTTTGTTATTATTTATGTATCACACCCAATAACTTATCTGACTTGTAGGCCAAGAAAAACCCTTGCTAACGTTTCGTCAAAAAAGCGTTTGCAATGGGCTCAGGAAAGGATGTCTTGGACTCAAAGGCAAGGGACACCATCATATTTAACGATGAAGCTAAATTTGATGTTAGTGTCGGTGATACGAAAAACGCGTCATCCGTACAAAGACAGAAACATACCATAACGACTGCCTTAAAAGGACAGTAAAGTTTCCTGCAAGCACTATGGTATGGGGATGTATGTATGCCAACGGATTAGGAAAGCTGCATTTTATTGAATGCTGAAAAATATATTAATATTTTGGAAGAGAGTTTGCTGCCATCAATACCAAAACTGGCAGATTGTGGTGAATTCACTTTTCAGCAGGACGGAGCATCATCGCACACAGCCAAAATAACCAAAAATTGGCTTCAATAAGCAAATGGAGGTTTTAGATTGGCCATCAAATAGTCCAGATCTAAGCCCCATAGAAAATATTTGGTGGCTAATGGAAAGAAAGCTTCGAAATGAGCCACAAAGGAGCATTTCTGACCTCAAAATTAAGTTACAAGAGATGTGGGACTCGATTTCTCGAGAACATTGCGAAAATTTATTAAAATCAATGCCAAAACGTGTTAAATGTGAATACAGGCCAGAGGCACGTTACACAATTCTAATATTAATTAATTTGTTATATTACGCAGCGTTCGAATTAATAGTGGTCATTTTTTCTTATCTCTTAAGTCTACCGTTTGAATGAATTACCATGTTGTTGTTGTTGTTGGAAATACAAGAAATTTTTTTTGTCATCGTAAAGAGAATAAAATGCTCTTTTAGACAAAATACATTGGCATACGTTATCTGCAATAGTATTGAAAATATCGTGTGTTGAACATTGCACACTGGCAAAAACACATGCTGTTCGAATTAATAGTGGTTGGGGCTCGTATATGCTAATTAAAAGCTGCTTCAACGACGTCATCAACTGGTCTGCCCGCCACGATTTCCCCGTATTTAACTCCCCCATTCACCGATTCTATTCAGATCAGACAATGTTTTGAGTATTCCCCTCACGCACATCAATCAAATTGCGTATAATTAATCGACGCCGTCAGACTACAGTGTTTGCTCAATATCGCGCACTCTCTCTCGTTCTGTTTCTCTCTCTGTTTCCCTGTCTCTCGGGAACTTGTGATTTCTCATTTGAGATTACCGATGATGTGATTTATCAAGTGCGTCTCTCTTTTGTTAATTGAATCTCAATACGTGCGACACAAATTACATGGCAACAATACTCGGCTTTATATAGTAGGTATGTATGTATCTAGATAGCTGGATAACTGGGGAATCGAGATTTTACTGCCTGTAGGAATACTACAGATTTCGCTTCATGACAGCAAGCTGTCAGCTGCATTTAATGAAAGGAATGTTATTATTAAAGAGATGAAATCATATCAATCTGGATGTTGACGTGAGTTCTTATCTTTTTGTTTATTATATCACGATTTTTGAGAAAAGACTGTAGAATGGGAAGTACTTATAAATTATGACCATTTGATAAGGTCTATAAACTATAGGAATTAAATAGTTTCACCTTGATCTATATATAATTGGTTTTTTGAATATTGTGTCATTTTCTCAGTTTTTCTCTTTCATCGTTTATCTTATCTACTTTTAGTATCTTATATCTGGACAGGCTTGATCCATCGCACTTATTACTGCATACTTTTTGGATGACCTTAAAAATAAGCTCTCCCTATTATCATTGTTACAAATATGATTTATAGCAAACAAAATTAGGTACGATATTAGTCGGAAAATCCTCTGAAAGCTCCATATTCTTGTTGACTGCAACAAACCCATGAATAATAGTTGAGTCCACTTTTCCAGCTCCGATTATATACTATCTGTGGTAATTCTATGTCTGGCTATCTAGTATTCAAGTGAGATACGTAGATTAATGGTGATAGATACAGGCTAATGGTAACTAATAAAACAAAACGTATATAAGATGACCTGTCTAATATAAATATTCATATACTAAGTACTTAATCTGTATGACGTTTTATATGCATTGTCGACAATCTCAACGGATGACAACAACATTGACTTGTTGTTGTAATCGATTTTGATAACAAGTGTTTGATAAGCGTAAACGTATTCATCGAACTCGGCTTGTATGTACATCAAATGGCAAGGTAAATAGCAATCAGAAAACACGAATCGAACCGTTAGTCCTCGTCGAACAGAACCAATTTGCTGCCGCTTAAGGGTTGTCGGGTTCGGTGCGAAAAACGAGAGTAAATAGATATGAAGAGGTAAACGAAATAAAGGAAACAGGAAGGGAAACCAAAGTAAAAGAAAACCTATAAATGAGCACACTGAACTCTTGAATACACTACAATGCCCTCAACTACCTTCTGTGGTTGACCTTTAATAGAGGAAAAATATGTCAAGTTTTTAATTTGATATAAACTCTATGGGACTTTAAGGTATCTGTAAGCCAAAATTTGCTGAGGCTAGTCCATATAGTGGCCGAGATCTGCAGTAAATTCTATTCAAATTTCATAATTTTAAATGCGTAAATTTGTAAGAGAGCCCATTGGCTCGAACTAATCAGAGTTCAGTTGAGTTTACTTTATTTTTTTTCGTGGGTATTGCCTGCATTTTTAATATGCCAAACTCGCGTCGCTTTGATATTATTAAATATTTACATATTTGCATATTAAAATGTACCTTATGTACTTCATCGTAGGCCTGGTATTTATTTATGTGGCTGCTGCTTGGTGAGGACCAAGGCAGGTTAACCCCAAGACAGGCAAGTGCAGCCGGAATGGGATCACGGGGACCGGTGCGAGTCAGGTAACGGGAACCGCCTGGAATTGAAAAGTGCCCCGAAATTCCTTGTCAAGGGTTCGCCACACACACACCCCCCCACACACACACATACAAGACTGAAGCTTGCCTTGTCGGTTCGCGACGCAATTCAATCTGCGTACGACACGTAAAATGAAAGGTATAGTAAGCCTCGTTGTCGGTCTCGACCTGTGTGTATACTCTCGCTCGTCTGACGGACAGCCTGTAAAATAACGTGGCCTGGCCAGGATTGGCAGACAGACGACAGGCCGGGATTAGCAGGTTTTTGCCTTCGAAAAAGTGGAGAAAAAAACTAAAATGCTGCGCGTTTTCTCGCCACAGAATTTCACTTGATCGAAAGGAATTTTAATATATATACAAAATATAGTATATACGACATGCATATCTGGCGCAAACACACGTGCAAAACACTTGAGCCACGCCCACGACGTATGTAAAACCCTTTTCATGTCGCATTGCCCCCGTAACTGGAATTTAATAAATTGCCAAAGAAAATCTCGCAAATTATGCCAAGCTGCCAGCTGACTGGGTGTGTAAGAGCGACAGAGAGAGAGAGAGAGAGAGAGAGAGAGAGAGTATGTGTGTGTGTTTGCGTGTGCTGCCTGGGGCAGGACATGAGCACGTCGTAGTGTATTATGCAAACAGCGCGAACTGAATTACAATGTTACAAAATGTTTTAATTAGGCTAACAGAAGCCAAGCAAGTGTGAGCAAGGGGCGGAACAACTAGAGGCGATTCCACTTGGCTCACCTGGCGCAATTCTGCTGCACGTTCAGGCAGCGGAAGTTTGCGGTTCCGCACAAAATGGAAATGCAACGTGCCCCACGTGCCGCGGCCCGGAGGGGGTGTGTGGTGCTGCAGAGATAGCAGGCGTTGTTAAAAGAGCCGCCTTATAAAATCGCATATATTTATGAGTAAACAAAAGTTGCGACCCACAATTAAAATAATATGTTTTATATAGAAAAACAAACTGAAATTTGAATTTAAAGTTTTTGCCAAATCATAACTGTATGAATATATCATATCCATATAGTTTATGCAGCTTAATTAGCTCGAAAAATAATACAGATTTATTTTTTTTAGTATGCATATATTTTTAATAATATGGAAAATAAGCTAAATTCGACAATATTTTACAGTTTGTACCCCGAAGCTGATAGCACTAACTGCAGCATATTTTAACGACGTGCTAGTAAATATTTTAAATAATTAATTAGCCAGCATAAAGTTAATTAGGTATACAAATTTTATGTTCCTCCAAGTTCTCAGAAATGATTAGCAAAACTTTCTTGTTGTTGTACGAACATGAGGAATCAAAACATTGTACAATTGTTGAAATAACTTTATTCAATTAATACATTATTGATATAGTCCGATATTGTTGTTAAGTAGTTCCTTCACAGCGTGTTGTGTAAGGCAATTAGGAAAAAGTTTGTCAAGCTTATCTACAAAGTAGCTTAAACGTGCCCTATGTCGATCACACGCTGACCAACTGAACAAATATTTATGCATCTGATCGGATCTGAAAAGCGAATAAACAAACCGGACGGAATACAACGGAAGAAAATACGAATGGACGGGACTATAAAAACGTCTTTACCGGTCGTCAATTGGCAGAGAAAGCAATTGAAAACAACAGAGTAACAAGATGGGACTGAAAACGTATTTGGTATTCAGTTTATGTATAGTCCTAGCCGTGGGACTGGATGAGCGAGAAGAGCGAGTCAAAAATGTTAAGTCGAAGAATCAAGAAGCCCTTGACAATTGGTGGCGTCACGAAGTCTTCTATCAGATCTATCCGAGATCGTTCAAGGACAGCAATGGCGATGGTGTCGGAGATCTTAAGGGTATCACTTCGAAGCTACAGTATTTCGCCGATACGGGAATCACCTCGGTCTGGCTGAGTCCAATTTATCAATCACCCATGGTGGACTTTGGTTATGATATATCCGATTATAAGGCAATTCAACCGGAATATGGAACCTTGGAGGATTTCGATGAGCTCATAGCGAATGCCACAAAGTTGGGAATCAAAATCATTCTGGACTTTGTGCCCAATCACAGTTCGGACAAACATGAATGGTTCGTCAAATCTGCTGCACGTGTAGAAGGTTACGAGGATTTCTATATCTGGGAAAATGGCACCGGATCGGATAATAATCGTGAGCCACCCAATAATTGGGTATCAGTCTTCTCGGGCTCGGCGTGGGAATGGAACGAGGAGAGGGGACAGTTCTATTTGCGCCAATTTACCAAGGGACAACCCGATTTGAATTATCGTAATCCAGCTGTTATTAAGGCCATGGACGACATATTGTTGTTCTGGTTAAAGAGAGGCGTGGCTGGGTTCCGTGTCGATGCTGTGATCTATGTGTATGAAGATGAACAACTGCGCGATGAACCGCTGAGTGGACTAACCAATGACTCTAAATCGGTGGATTATTTGAATCACATCTATACCAGGAATCAACCTGAGGGCTACGGTCTTATTCAACACTGGCGACAACTGCTAGACAATTATACGGCCGAGAATGGAGGTGCTGCGCGTATTATGATGATCGAGGCATACACAGATATCGATCGACTGATGCACTACTACGAGGACGAACATGGTGTACAGGGTGCTCAATTCCCATTCAACTTTGACTTTATCACCGAACTGAATCGCGAATCTTCGGCGCAGGACTTTGTATTGACCATCGAACGTTGGTTGATCTATATGCCCCAAGGACATGTGGCCAATTGGGTGATGGGTAATCACGATAATCCTCGTGTAGGCTCGCGATACGATGAACGTGCTGTGGATGCCATGAACATGCTTTTGCTGACGCTGCCCGGAATCGGGGTGACCTACTACGTAAGTTAGAGAATGTTTTGACTAGCAGGATCACTTATCGCATTCTTTTCTTTCTCTGCAGGGTGAGGAGCTGGGCATGGTAGACTATCGCGATATTAGCTATAACGATACGGTTGATCAGCCTGCTATCGATGCCGGTCCCGAGAACTACAAGTGGATCTCCCGTGATCCCGAGCGCACGCCCATGCAGTGGAGTGATGATGCGAACGCGGGTTTCTCCAGTGGCAGCCACACCTGGTTGCCCGTGCATCCCAACTACGAGGAGTTGAATCTGCGTTCCCAGCAGCGGGCAATACGCAGTCACTACAAGATCTATCAATCGCTGATGAAGCTACGAAAGCAGCGTGTCTTGCAGGATGGTTCCTACACGGCACAGGTACTCAATCGTCG
Organism: Zaprionus inermis; assembly: GCA_018151445.1. Lineage (NCBI taxonomy): Eukaryota > Metazoa > Arthropoda > Insecta > Diptera > Drosophilidae > Zaprionus > Zaprionus inermis. Next base: position 2,676,148 of record JAECXD010000634.1, on the reverse strand, counting down.
CGTCTTTGCCTTCAAGCGGTAAGAAGTGTTAATGGTTTATGTGGCCCGTTATCCGTTAATTTTGTTTTTCCGTTTCAGTGAGCTCAAGGGACAATACGACATGTTGACGGTCATCAATGTGAGCAATCGCACCCAACAGGTGGATGTCAGTGACTTCATCGGTCTGCCGAATCGTCTAACCCTGCAGGTTGTCAGCACCAATTCGCAGTACAGGGCCGGCGAACGGGTTCTGCCCGCCGAGGTCAACCTGGCGCCCTTTGAGGGTCTCGTTGCTCAGCTCAGGTCCCGTAAGTAGTTGCTTTGGGTAGTATTGTATGTTATGTTACTGCTTAAAGTATAACAAATTTATATGCAAAAGTAATTGGCTTAAATAATACACATTGGCAATAGAATTATGCTTAAATTATTAAATAAATTGATGAGCTTAAAGAGAGTGTTTTTACTTTAAAGGAAATTAAAAATAATTATGTTTTTCTTTATAGAATAATCGTTTTTCAAAATTTGATTTGTTTCCCAGCAAAATGAGAAATTTATTCATTTATCCCGTTCGTTTATTGTTCAAGTTTATGTTAAACAATTCTCGAGTTGACACCGAATAAACTTATTGCAATTTCTCATCCATTTAATTCGCACTCGAAAACGTTTTGAACGTGTTTTAATTGCATTGAGAGCACTTGATGTTGCCCCTTTTTGTACGTGCTCTCATTGCTATTCTTGTTGTTGTCGCACTTTCTCCCGAAAATATATCATAACTGTCAACAAGTCAGACTGCCAGGCGCAGATAAATTGTCGACGAGTTTAATTAAAATCCCTTTGAGATTGCATAAATATAAATATTAATTTAAATCGAAAATTGAATCTGGCAGTTTCAATCTCTCTCTCCGTCTGATTCGTTGCTGCCTGTGGATGCTGTGCGTGGACTGTAAGTGGAACGCAAGCTTTTTATCAGCTGCTCGCCGAGTGTCGCTCTCAGCGCTCAGTCAGATCACAGTTGCAGTAGAGTGCGCGACGCGTTGCCGTCGTAAATTGTGAAAATAAATTGTTTATTGTTTTTTCTCTTTACGTATCGATTTGCCAATTTCGTGGTAATGTAAGTAATGTGAGTATAAGCTCTTAGAAAGACAATAAAACAAATATGCTAGGTATTTAGCCAAAGATGTGAAAAGCATTCAAGTTCTGTTCTCATATGTAGAAAAAGAAAGTGAGAGAGCGCAAAGAAAAAAAGCTCAGGCATGCTTTGACCTTGCGATTGCTCTTCAAAAGTGCAATTTTCTAAACTTAAGGCTAGTATGCAGTTCATTTCAAATATAATTAACTAAAGATAGTTAGCTTGAATTGCAATTCTTAAAAGTTGGGAAAAAATCCGTGGTATATGCATATTCATTTTCTAATTTTTGCATACTTTACTCTTGATTAGAATGCATGGCGCATGCAATCAAGCTTAGTATAAATATTTGGTGAGTGAGTTACTGAAGAAACTTGCCTGAGATAGCATAACTAAGGCTAAAATATTTGCTTATGAGTTAATTTTTAAACAGTTTTGAAACAGTGTATTACCTTATTTTCGCGCATTCGAACTTACTAGCTATCATTCTTTTTAAGTGATTTTCCGATTTTGGTTTTCAATTTGGTAAAGAACAATAAACCAGTTAATACGTAAACAACAACCAGTTAAAAAAAACGTAATTTAAACTTAAATAACCGCTAACAAAGACGATTCCCGCAAACAGTTTTGTTTACGGTATAATTTGATGATGTTGTTTGAGATAAGCAAAGGCGTCGAGCTGCCAACGATTTCAATTATAAATAATATCAAAATTATTGTAATTATTTCATGTGGTTGCGTTTTCGCCCCCTTTAAAAACAGAGCACAACTCGAGTGTGGAGCGTAGTCGCGAGCGAGAGCGTCCAGTTTCACGATGTCGTCTCATCTGATATTTCTACTACTTTCCAGCGTGCTGTTAGCACTCGGACCCGATCCCACAATGTCGGCCCTGATGATTAGTCAAACGGATGATTTCATTGACTGGTGGGAGCATGCGGTCTTCTATCAGATCTATCCGAGATCCTTTAAGGACAGCAATGGCGATGGAGTTGGGGATTTACAGGGTATCACTTCGAAATTGCCATATCTGGCTGAAACGGGCATCACAGCGACCTGGATGAGTCCCATCTTCAGTTCGCCCATGGTGGACTTTGGCTACGATATATCGGACTATAGATCAATTCAGCCGGAATATGGTACCATGGCAGATTTCGAGCAATTGATTGCTACAGCCACCAAGCTGGGCATCAAGATCGTCTTGGACTTTGTGCCCAATCACACGTCCGATGAGCATGAATGGTTCCGCAAATCCGCAGCACGCGAGTCTGGCTACGAGGATTTCTATGTGTGGGCAGATGGAAAAGTGGATGAGCACGGAGAGCGGTCGTTACCCAACAATTGGCAGTCTGTATTCTATGGTTCCGCTTGGCAGTGGCATGAGCAACGTCAACAATATTATCTACATCAGTTCACCAAGGAGCAGCCGGACTTAAATTTTCGTAATCCGGCTGTGGTTCAAGCAATGGATGATGTGTTGCTCTATTGGCTGAATAAGGGTGTTGCGGGCTTCCGCATCGATGCAGTGAATCATTTGTTCGAGAACGAAACCATGCCGGATGAACCGTTGAGTGGCAAGACCGCGGATCCACTTTCCTATGACTACACGCGACATATTTACACCAAAGATTTGCCCGAGGTACTGGAAATGGTGCAACACTGGCGCAAGCTACTTGATGAGTACACGGCAAAGCATCCGCAGGGACCGTCGCGCATCATGATGACCGAGGCATATGCTGGACTGAGGCAATTGGCCGATTACTATGAGAATGAAAAGGAAGTATACGGTTCGCAGTTGCCCTTCAACTTTCACTTTATCACCGATGTCAATGGCAGTTCGGATGCACGGGATTTCGTTTATAATGTGGAAAAGTGGTTGATCTATATGCCACGCGGGCATGCGGCCAATTGGGTCATGGGCAATCATGATAATCCTCGTGTCGCGTCTCGGTTTGGTGCCGCCAGTGTGGACGCAATGAACATGCTGCTGATGACGTTGCCCGGCGTGGCGGTTACCTACAATGTGAGTAGCAACAAAAGGCGAAAGTTCAAGAGGTCAAGCGGCTGACTCACATTTGCAGGGCGAGGAGTTGGGCATGCAGGACCATCGTGAAATTAGTTGGCAAGATACTGTGGATCCGCCAGCGCGTAATGCCGGCGAATTGGATTACAAGAAGGTATCGAGAGATCCGGAGCGTACACCCTTTCAGTGGGATAACTCAAGCAATGCGGGTATGTTGGAGAGAAAGATGTTATCGATATTTTTGCAGCTCCTCCTCTCATCCTTCTATTTTCATCATAGGTTTCTCTAGTGCCGCCAAGACCTGGCTACCCGTGCATCCTAACTATGTGGAACTCAATCTACTCGCTCAGCAACAGGCCATGCGTAGCCACTACAAGGTCTATAAGTCGCTTGTGGCGCTGCGTAAGCTGCCCGTGCTGCGACGTGGACGCTTCGCCATCGAGGCCTTGTCCCGTGCGGTCTTCGCCTTCAAACGGTAGGTGCAGCCATAGTTCCCAAAACTCTCTATCTTATCTTTCATTCTCTCACTTTCTTAGCTCGCTCAAGGACTACGACACGCTGCTGACCGTTATCAATGTAAGCGACAAGAAGCAGGTGATAAATCTCACCGATTTTATAGATCACCCACGTCAGTTGCTTGTGGAAATTGCAGGCGTGGATTCTGCCTATGAACCGGGGTAAGTCGATAGACCGTCTTGGCGTTTCTTTCCTGCATTTTCTCACACAACTTCATTTCCTTCCTTCACAGACAAGAGCTTTCCAGCAATGCTTTAACCCTGACTGCGCATGAAGGTCTCATCTGCAAACTGGTCGCCTAATATGTCCTACCCAGTTTAATCTAATCTCTGTTTGGAGGTTTCATTAATTGCATTTCGAGTGAAATAAAACAAGCAAAAAGCACAAAAAAAAAAACACATCGCATGTGACATGAGAATAAATGATTTTCCCCCTATTGAGTTAAATTTGACTTTTCCGTTTGCCGTTAGCAGCTCGTATTATTTTTTTGTGCTCTTTTTCAAATGAGATTCAATTTGGAAGCTGAACTTGTCGATACGCTTCGCGCAGAATGACCACAAGGTCGTCTGGCAGAGTGCCCAGACCAGAGCCAGAATTTTCAGCAATACACTAACAATTAGAGCATTGTGAAAATTAAAGAAAATTCGGAAATGTATTAATTGAATAATAATTATTAATTGGGTATTAATAGAGGTTTCAAAATACAAATGCATAACTATTAAATTATTATTCACTTTAGTATTGTCTTTGCCCTTTCTCGCTTGCTCTTTCTTGTTAGGGTATTGCAATTTCTGTGCTCTCTCGTTAGCTTTCCCATTATTTTCTTTGTTTGTTTCATGGCAAGTATAATTTTTCATGTGGCAAAGCACGCGAACTCAAAGATTTATGGACCGCAACGCAGAGATTTGCGAACTGTCGCAGTGCAAATGGGCTTGGAAACTTGGGCAGTAGGGCAGGAGTAGGGAAGAGGGTAAGGTACACACACTGGAGGTCCTCTCGAGTTTATGCTATGCAAAAGTTTTAAAGTTTCAAATGTCATGCATTAAGCACTAATAGTAAGCAGGGACGGAAGGGGAGGAGACATTTATTGTCCAATTTGCCATGACCGCAAACTTGCCAGAAACTTGCTCCTTGAAATCATTTGGCAAGTTTTCCCCACGGAACCAATAAGTTTTCATGCTATGCAGAGTGGCCCAAATGTTGCATGGAAACGCATAATGAATTAATGAAAAATCCCTAGTTACTGTGATTTGTTGAAAGTTGCCAGAGAAAAGACGATAAAGGTAGAGAAAACCGTATGGCTATTCCCGTTGTGATTTCCACGAATTCTATTGAAGTTCATTAATTACTAGAAACAATATAAAACTCAAGCAGAGACTGTGAAAATGCGAAAAATTCCACTAAAGATGAAAATCAGAAAGCAAATTTCAAGCACATTAATCAAAGCGTGGCATGGCAAGGTATTTGAGAATGAACCATGAATTTTTTATTTGCAATCTTGGGAATATTTTTTTTTTCTTTTCAGCACCACAGCAAATGGAGCATAAAGTGGCATAACAAATACGTGCCTTATAAATAGTTAAATCATACAGAGAAGAAAGGAGAAAGTACATAAGAAAGAAATAATACAGAGGGCTGGCGTTGGTGCTTCATAATTTTCATTGCTCATACGCCACGTTGTACACAGTTTTGCATGGAATTTTTAGCAGTCTTTTCCAGCATTTTATTTCCCCTTCAAACCACTCAACTATCATGAAGTATTAAAATGTTTAATTTAATTTGAAATATTTCAAAAAACTCTTTCAGTGATTTCAGCTTTCGCAATCGCAGCCTCCAATTGATACTCAACCCGCGTGCAGGCATCGTTTTTACCCACTCGGCTACGTTTATGAGGTGAGGGGGCTGACGCTAAGTGACTGATTAACTATGGGTAATATTTTGTAATCCCTTTTCGCAGTGCTCGCCGTCGTGGTCACATTAAGCAGCTCATCCAATCGTTCAATGTGGTTCTGGTGGCTTTGCTAATGTACAATTTGTGGCGTCACAAATGGACGAAAGTGAATTTCAATTAGCTAGTAGTATTTTGATGCATTGATTCCTTGGCACAGACTGATTGATTGATTAATTAATAAAAGCTCACAATGACAGCAGCAGCAGCAGCAGGTACTGGGCTGGGACTGGGACTGGGGCTTAACTGTCATTAACAGTAACGGGGCCGAATTGCGGTTATTGGTTTTTCCAAGCGAAACCAAATTATATTTCCGCTTGCGACTATCAAGTGGTGCTGCAAATCGCCAGACAAGTGGCAAGTGGATGCTGGAACTGATCGATGGCACAGCGAGTGCTGTGTCAGCAAGGATAGTATGAACTATTGCTGTAATGATTTAAACATCACTTCGTAATCGCCTTTTATTTATGTAACTCTCATTTCTTTTTCGCACTTAGTCTGTAGCTCTTTCTTAGCAGATTGGGTGCTTGCACAATATATCCTGTAAATTTTGATGAAATGGGTATGCCAGATCAGCATTCCCAGATATTATGAAAAACTCAACCGATATTTCGGTTGTATACCCGAGTTAATTTTCAGCTTGATCGTAAGGATCTCTATAATAAGGGATGCTAGAGATATGTAATTTGTTAGGTAATTTTCTGTATTTACATTTTATAGTAAGTTTATTTAAAATTTTAAATACTTGATGATTTAAGTTATGTAGAAATTACACAGCAACAAATCTCACATTTGTGCACTGAGTTTCTAATTGGGCATCTTATATCTTATACAAGTTGCAAGTTATTAAATATGCGTTTAAGGAGTATCAGACAAATGCAATTCAATAGTTTTTCCACTTATTTCTTATTCAAGTATTTCTCCACTCCAGCTTTTTCCACGACTGTCTGAAACACTTGCGCATTATTGACCCAAAAACTGAAAGTGTCAAGTGTAATTTTTATTCAATTTGTCGAGAGTTTTTTCGATTTAAACCATTGGCATGGCAAGTTCTTAGCTGGCTATAAGAACGGGCTAAGACAAGCTACGAGATGCAGCAGCTACTACTGGCTGTACTATGCCTGACAGACTGGAAGCGAACTGCCAGCTGCCAGTGTAAATTTAACGCTTTGCTGACTGGCAAGTGGATATCCTTGTTGCCGCACTGATTGCCGGAACTTTCCCATGGGCGTCGTTTCCCTCTTCGCGCTTCTCGAGCATGGGTTGCCAATAGAATTACATCGAAATGCTGCTTGAAAATTAACCAGAGCGCAAACATTCTCTTGCCAACAACAACTGTCCAAGTGTAGGGAAATGGGTAAAAACTGTGCGTACTTAAATATTCGAATTTGCCTGTCTGGTTGATTGATTGAACTGAATGTAAAATGCGAGTACTCGTAAAATAAATATGCTATGCTCAAACAGATATTATGCAGCTTCAATTCAAAAGAGTACAACTTCAATGAAAATTTTACATAAAATATTTCCCGCATTTATTGAGGAATTGCGGAGATACTTCAATAAAATTGCGTAGCCACACGAAAATGCTTGAAATTACAAAATATTAATTTAAATATAAAATATTAAATGAATATTTTAACTGAAGGTAAGGATTTAAAAATATTCAATTCTATGTATTATTTATTAAGAAGAAGAGTGATTTTACTTTTTGGTACATGATATTAGGCAAATGTCTCATAGTCTTGTGGAGCCTTAAATATATATCATTAAAGTGAGAAGCTAACGGAGTGTGAGTGAAAGGGAGAATTCGGATCCTAATAGCAAGCTTCGCAGCAACGTTTAGAAAAGCTGTGGAAATTATGTTAAAAATCTAAGCTGGAACACAATGCGATTGCCTGCGCTCTATGGACTAGCATGAATGGGAGGGAGACACGGGCAAGACTAGTGCAGATCGTCCTCGCGTGCGTCGCCGCATTGTCTGGCTGCTGTTCTTTGACATTTGGGCAGTAGCCCGACAAGGACATGCACGTAGTACGTGTTGAATCCTTTGAGCCTAAATGTTGCAAAACACGTCGAGCAGCTCTGGCAAAATTGGTAGTACGCGCGGTGTACCTTAATGTCTGCAATGGAGCCTCCGGCCATGGAAAGTTCACGAGGGAGAGAGAGAGAGAGGGAGAGAAACAAAAGCGTGGAGCAACGGAGAGAAAGCAAGAGCGGCTGCTGCGTCAGCCAATTGGTAAATGTTCTTGTTGCCCCATGAAGTTCAGGCTGCAGCAACCTTTTACCTTTGTCTGTCCCGTGCAAGTATGTGTGCTTTGCTTGTGTGTGTGTGCGTGTTTGTTCAGTGCGCTGTTTGTGACAGCGCCATTTTGTTCATTTAGCCGCAGGCTGCATAAATTGTACAGATAGACGCGTAGCTGGCGCCGCGATTAAACTGTTTTTAATTAACAGGAACTTTACTGAATATTGATAATTAACCATAAAAGGCAGGAGAGTAGATAGAGAAAGAGAGAAAAAGAGAGAAGAAGAGAGTGTGTGAAAAAGTAAGAGGAGAGGGTGTAATTATAAGTAACTTCAAAGGATTGTGGCAAATTAATTTCCAGCAGGGTAAATGCGCAGGAAATTGTGAAGAAAGATAGGCAATCTTTGTTAAATATATCAAAAATAAAGATCCACATATTATCCTTGGAATTGTAAGCTAAATGAGCTGGAAAGTATATAAAGCACTTCAAAGTTTGCTTTAGAAATACCCAAGCGAACGCGACGAGACTATTAAAGCTACAAAACCCCCAAGACCATCGGGTGAATAACATCCTGAAAACATGCCAAGCAATTCACATTCAACTATCTGCTATAATCTATATGTATGCATGTCAAATTTTATAGCATTTGTATAGCAAATATAAAAGTTGTTCGAGAAACTAGCAGTGGGTATTGTCGTCGTGTGTGTTGTTTATTTGTTTCTCTGGACTTTGTTGTCGTACATTCACACACTCACGCGTTTTCTATTGCAGTGACTCTTTTTTTTTTTGACTTCACTGTCACTTGGGGCCATTTTTCTTGGCAGCTGCGGCGGTCCGTCGAGAGTAAAAGTCAAATTGATTGGCAATTGAGAGGCTGCCGGGCAACAGCGTAAGGAGAGTGAAGAGAAAAAACTTTGATAAAAAGTTGCATACATTATCCCTTTAAGCTAGTAAAATTCAATGAAGCTGTTCCCAAGTTTGCCTTGCAGTGGGCACGATGTGGGAACGGGCCTATCCCTTGCCATATATTTTCTTGTTGGAGTGGCATTTGCCATTTGCAAAATATGCATTGAAATGTTTTTGCGTTTAAGTCAATGACGGGAATTTATGCAAATTTTCATAGCTCTAGCTGGAAGGCAGTTGGAACCGGCGTAGAGACAGACAGACAGACTGTCGCGTGGTCACTTGCGGGGCGTGGCAAGTCAAAGACACTAAGGCATTTCAATTAAGTGCGTGGTAAATGTGCGCGCGCCTGAAAGTATGCAGCGAATTTCGCTTAAAGCCTCGTTAACCGTTAAATTCACTTAACCGATATTGTTTTTCTCTTTTTTATTTTCATCTTTTGTTCTTTCAATAAATTAGCTAATGCCTTGGGAAATTCATTGAACCGCAGCCAAATGGGCCACTTAACCCTTTTTTTCGGGCTGCCTCGCGCGCACACACAGACACACAGCCACACACATAGCGGCACATCAATTAAGTTGTCTGTTTTGTGGCCTCTCTGCCCCGCTGGGCTGCTGTCAATAAGTTGAACTTGTCGTTTCGGACCGCTTGAGCAACCAAGCGCCGTTACCCGGTCGACTCCCGCTCCCGCTGCCGGCCTGCTGCTTCAGCTCGTCCTTGTCTGCATTGGAAGTGAGACAAAACGACCGCGACCGGGCCAACAACAAGTGTAATATGTCAATTGAAGGGCACAGACAACACTCTCTCTCTCACACACACACACAGACACACAGACACAGTCACAGACAGGGGCACAGAGCGCACTTGACTATTTATTGCATTGTTGTTTGTCTGTCGCTGTCGCCGCAGGATACGCCACGGATATTTGCAAAATATTGCAGCGCCCATAAATTGTAACCCCGAAGGAGGCGCCACATCGTCACTTGGCATGGCACAGCGCATGGGCGTGGCAACAGGCCCCTTCAGGCATTTGTGGCATTGTCCCCCCAAATCGGGGCACAATTTGTGGCAGCTACGTGACGCTACTGCTGCCAGCCCAGAATCCTGCACAGAGCAACAAAAGAGACTAGTCTCAGAGTCACAGCAATTATTTAAAGTTATTTATCCAAGCTTAAAGCGAGGAAATGGGAAAATTGCAAAAATAATATAATTGTCTCGGCTCTCCAAGTTTTGTATTATTTTTGTATGTGCAGCAGAAAGGAAATTTAATTGAAATAAACTTTGCAATTTCCACGAAAATTATTTGCCAGTGCTGTCAAACTTATTAAATTTAAGCCTAGTTTTTCGAGCTGCCAGTGGGAGCTCTCCTCGGCTCAACCGAACTCCTATTTTTGTTTGAACATGGCCTGCTGCCAAGGTCTCGTTCACAGGTGTTGCCAAAACTAAACAGATTTTCTTTGTCACACAAAGAAAACTTGAGAGAAACATGTGGAAAATGGTCTGGAATTAACTTCCTGACTTTGGCTCGCATTTCCTGCGAAATTTGTAGGCTATTTTTGTGTTTACTTAAGAGTTTTCTTGACGAGAAAAAAAAGTAAAGTTCATTTGGTTCATGAAGTTTTCTACACGCTTGCGTAACCAAATTCATTGAATTAGTTTGTTAATTGGTTTTTGGTTTTGGTGTAAATAATATCAGCAATTGTATAATAATATTTTTCTACTCTTTTCAAAAATAATTTAATTAAGTCTGTAAGGCACTGGCAATATTTTAATTCTTTCATCTGGCCATGTCTGTTATATATCCCAGTTAAACCTCAACGCTTTATACCACAACATTTTCCATTTGTTTTCCACAAATTGAGAAGGGAGAGAGAGAGAGAGAGAGAGAGGGCGCATAACGCATATTTACGAGCGGCAGCTTCTACCTTTCTAAAATTCATTTGACCTCAAATTGAATTCATGAATTTTATCTAAAATGCACACACACACACATACACCCATACATGGACAGTGGGGCAGGCTCACAACAAAACAAAATTTCTGTGGCTGCGCCAGTTTATTAGCCCCAAACAGCTGGCCAAGAGGCATGGGCTGCCGTGTGCCTGCGCGCTGTGTACTTAACTCTGCCTCGACCCGACTGCCAACTCATTGTATAGGGTTCTCTCTTCCTCTCACTTTCTCTCTGTCTCTCTCTTCCTTGCACTGTCTTTGTGTGCTCTTTCGCATGTAAATGTTGCCCAACAGCAGCTTGTGGCAGAGACAAAGCAGTGTGCACAGTACACAAGCTGTACCAGAGGCTGTCACTCAAAAAAAAAAAATAAATAAATAAAGAAAGGATACTCGACTAACTAAGCCTGCCTGCCTGCCAGGGCTGCCGGCAGTACATTTTCATTTTGCGTATTTTCTAAAATGTTTACCCGCAGCTAACGCATCGTATACGCAATCTACAGCTGCATAAAGTGAAAAAAGGAAACACGCACAGTTTCCCCCATAAATTCTCTGGCAGCAATTCGAAATGAATTGCTAGCGGAAGTTGAAATAGCTGAGCCGGAAGCGGCAGGCAACAAGGTAGACAAGGAAAAACTCAATTTCATTTTCAATTTAATGCTGCAATTGCCCACGTACCTGTACCCGGGAGGGGGTGGTAGGGAAGTAGACGCCAAGAGTTGACTTACCTGCAATGAAATAGAGAAACAGATACATATAGATTATTTTATGCGTTTGCATGAAGCTAACGAATTAAAAGTCGTATTTCCCCAGCTCCTTATTTGCCCGAACAAAAGAGCAGCAGCAGCTGCTTCAAGGTGACTCGGGGTCGAGCAACTCACAAGTATTTGCCCGCCCCGCAGCCACAACCCATTTGCCACAACTCTTGCTACGTGCTCGAGTTGCTTTATGTCTCAGCTTCATGCTGCTTACCTATTACGTAGGAGTACCCGTCCAGCGTGAGGACGCACTTGCGCGTGGTTGTGCCTGGCAGGTTGGGCGGACCACTGCCGCCAAGCACCACGCTGGACGAGTACCGGGATGCGGCGCTGCCACGATTGCTGCCTGCTGCAAGACCCAGCGCTTTGTTCAGGCTGCCGGAGAAGCCGCCGGTGCTGCCGCCGGGACTGCTGGCCAGCATCGGTTGTGAGGATTCTCTTTCTCTAACTCGCTCGTTGCTGTTGAGACTCTCGCGTCGCGGTGGCGCCACCACACCGACAAATTCGCTGCTACGTTTACTCAAACCATCGCTCGAGTGATCGCGTTCGCGTTCATGTTCGCAGCGCGTGCGTTGGCGTGCATAATGTGTTGCGGAGCTGCTTGCCGCAGCATCGCTTGCAACTGCAGCTGCCACGGCGGCAACTGCCGCCTCCGCTTCCGCATCGGCCTCCTCTTGGGCAATGTTCAACGTATGCGGCTTGTCGCGACGCGTCGCGGGTGGCGACTCGTTCAGTGTGTCGCCCATTTTTGCGTATGCTCTGAGAGTCCTTCGCGATGATGTTTGCTACTCGATGCGCGCGCGAGTGTTTCTGTGTGTGTCGAACGTGCGCATGCAACTACGCACGCATTTTCGCAACGCTTAACGCGGGGCGGGGTGGGGATGGAAACTTTGCTCTTCTGTCGATTTCCTTCGGTTGAATTGATGTAATTAATTTTTCGTTGAAATTTGATTGCACTTAAATTCACTTTCGGCTTTTCTATTTATTACGCGCCTCGCTGCTCGCTCTTTTATGTCTGCGCAAACATAAAATTTAATTAAAACCAAAAACGCTGGCTAAATGAATCAAAATCCAAATCATAATCAAAACGAAAACGAAATGAACGAATGAATAATGAAATGCAATGAAAACTGGCACTAGGAATGAGCGGAGAGGTTACTATCAATTCAATAGCACGCATACGCAACGTTGTACACGGCCAGGATGAAACAATTCAGATATAATGCAAGTGCAACTGCAACTGTATTTTTTATGAATGTCATTCAAATGTATGACAGATGTACTGTCTTGCTTGCTCTGTCCCTCTTGTTCTATCGCTCTCTCACTTTTTTATTCTTGTTTTCTTGTTTATCTCTGCTCGCACAGCAGCTGCCAGTTGAATAGGTTAGCTGCGTGTGAGGCATAGTACTGTATAGTATTGACAGTGTGTCATCAAAGCGACAGAACTTTCAGCATTTTTCTCTATTTGCCTTACTCACTGCTTTTTTGTTTATGCCTTTGGTCCTTTCTTTTTATTTCTTCTACACTGTCGCGCTTTACTTTCTATATTTATTTTGTTCGCTGTCGCGCTTTTGCGCTTTTGCGCCTTTGCAAACGTCGCTTGTCAACTAAAATTTTCATTTTCAAAATTGCATGCTTCAGTTTTGATTGTCAAACTGTTTCTAGCCAGTTGACAGGCGCTGTTTCTTCTATTCAATACAGCTCTAATTGCAGTTTGTGTCCATGCTGCTGCCAATTATTCGTCTCGACACGCCAACCTCCTCCCCAAAAACCCGATTCCAACTAACCCAACAATCTCTTATCCACGCTCTTCCCCACTCTCTTCGTCTCTCGTTCTCCCCTCTCTCTTGCTACCACCCCGTTCCATTTGCATGCGAATGACAGAGCATTGTTTGGGCCACGTTTCGATTCTGATTTTTATCGCACAAATATTGACAAGCAGCATATGCAAGTCTATATATCTATGTGTCTGCGTGTGTCTGCGTGTGTGTGGGCGTATTGACCAGTTTGTCAGCCAGATACTTTTTGTACATTTGTCATGATGTCTGTTCATTTATCAGAATCCATCAATGCCAGCAATGAAACGTTTAAAAAGTGCTGCAAGCGACGTTGCTGCAATCATTTCAATCTATTCAAAAATATTCGTAATGCGTTTTCTCTCTTCCTCTCACTCTTTCCATCTCGGGTGTGTCGTCAAAAAAAATATTTCAATAATTTTGCAGTTTAATTTCTCGGTTTATTTCTATATTTTATTTGCGCAGCTTGCTTGGGCGCCTTGTGTGGCCCTGACCATTTTTGCATGTCTTTGCGACGAGGCACGTACGACAAATAAAACGAGGCGACACTTTGAAGGCATCACGTTCTTATGGAGGGGGGATTGGGCCAGGAGACGAGAATGTTAGCCTTTTTGGCATGGAAAAATATGCCAAATGTTGGTTGGCAATACGTGATACCTTTTCGACTAAAAGCGAGTCCTTTCAGCGTTCGCTTTTAGCCTTTTATTCAAATAAGATTTTGCGAAGAGTCCACACAGTCTTTGCTAAGTTAATGTAGTTCCTCGGACCACTTTAATGTGTTTACAGAGCTGAAATATTGAGCCGACTTAAATCAAATATTTCTCATGATAAAGGGAATTTTGTAATTAAGAAATTTATCAATTTCGAAATGGGGCTCCTGCGAAAGATTAAGCTTGTAAGCAGCTTATGCCTGAAAAACCCTTTTGAAAGAGTTGCTTGAATTTAAATTCAACGAAATTAACTTGATGCCAGACAGACATGAAGGAGCGGGGGAAGGGCGTTTGCGCGTCTTAGCATGATAGTCATCAAATTTTAATTATGTTTTTATATCGCATTTTTTGTCCGCTTTTTCGCCAGCTTTCGGCGGTCTGTGGAGAAACTTGAAAGCATTTTTCGACGAGAGTCGAGTCGAGTGTCAAAATGCCAGCAAAAAATGGCGTCTTTTCTTCGCTGTCTTGTTCGTGTGCTCGCTCGCAATTTTTGCTATCTCTGGCAGCCTGTCTCGCGCAGTTAAAGTTGCCGCTTTAAGTTGAGCTGTAAATATTGCGTATACGTCGCGTTTATCGCCTGCCTAATGATGTATCAATAACGCATTTACGACACAATTAATGGCGGCTAACGGAAGAAATCAATGCTCGAGTCCATTAGGCCCTCCTCCCCTCTACCCCTTGCACTTCACCACAGCTCTGGCCATAAATCGGCTTATCTAAAAGGCTGCAAGCAGCGCAGCTTGACTGAATCGTCCCGCAAAACAAGTCAATGCACGATGAGTTCAGAGAACCTTGCCGCATAAATTTAAAATATATATGCTTTCTCATAGTTTTGGCCATTTATCTGGCCATAATTTTGTGGCCCTTTGTTTTCTCGACCCGCACAACGAACAAGAACAAGAAAAACGCATTTATAGTTTTCAAAAAGTTACAATGAACCCGGTCCAACGAAGTTGTTGACTTGTTGTCCTACACCGTTAATCAGCTAGCATTATTGGCCTTGTTCTGTAACGCTCTCTATCTCTTTCTGACTCTCTCTGTTGGCTTGATTGTGTTGTCTTTGGCAGATGAAAGCAACAAGGCACAAGTCAATTATTTAATTAAAAGCTGTCACTTGCACGACTCATCTTGACTCGACTCCACTCGGCTCGACTCGAATTTAGCTCTTAATGTCGCACGAGGGGCGCAAGGCTAGCTCGCAGTCGGCATAGGCTTCCAAGGACGTGTGGCGCTGACACAACACTAAACGCCGTGGGAGAGAGAGAGAGACAGAGAGAGAGAGGGAGAGCAACAAACAGTAGCAAAAACATACACAAATAATTAAAAGCGCATACACAATGTGCTGGCCACCGGAGGGGGGTGAACTGGAGGAGAAAATGTAACTGGAAGAGCAGCAAAAACGAGAATTGTCTCTTGGCTAAGTGAGATGCAGCTATAAAACACAGACAAAAATAGCTAAACTACCAAAGAAATCGCATACGAACTTGCTATACACTTGAGAAATTCTTGCGATTTCAGTTTTCAAGAGTTTCGAAAAGATTAAAGGCAAGAAAGGAATATAATTAAATCAAATTTGTGCTGTGGGAAATCTGGGACGAATTCACTGAATTCACTTAGGAAACTTGCGTAGTTATTTCTAGAAATTAAATTAAAAGTATTAGAATGTAAAAGAAGCAAGTATTCAAGTGTCTTCAAACAATTTATTGACTACCAGTGCTCAGAACTTTGTCAGTTTTTGCCTTAGAATAACAAGTAAAAATTAGCATAAAAATCAATTTCAAAAAGGTTTCCAGGTAAATAAACGAAAATATATTGAATTTTTTTGAATGATCAATCAATAAATTGCCTGAAGTTGTATGGAATTGGCAACCTTTCTCATTGGTTCGACCGCTAATTGGATAAGTTTTTCAGTTCTTTGTTTTTTTTTTTGCTATGATAATTTATGAGCAGCTGCTGTTGCTTTTAATTTTGGCTTCTATAGAACTTTACGAACTGTATCCCAAAGTTGTCATACCCTACTCAAGGCTGTTGTTATTGTTGCTGTACTGCATTTGCCTGTGTTGTCGTTTGCACTCGACTGCTCCTCTCTCTCTCTCTCTACCCTCTCTCTTTCTCTCCTGCTGTGCATCCCATTTTGCTTGCCTGCCTCATTTTAATTGTTGTAATTTCACTCGACTGCCGGACAATTTGTTATTGTTGTTGTAGTAGTTGAGGGCGCCAGCGTGTCGCCCGACAGTTTTGCCTTGGCGTAAATAAAAGATGAGTTAAAGTGCGATAGATGAGAATCGCTGGAAAAACCGTGGAAAATGTGGAAAATGTTGCGCAGGACTCGCTCGCTCTTGGTCTTGGCGCGGCACGACGGCAGCCCGTTTATCAAGCGAGGCGGCTGTCTTCGATCGATGTCTGCAATGGCAAACAATGGTTGGCCAGAAATTGCATGTAATTGAATGTAATATACACACACTCAGCACACACACACACAAACATACAGAACACATATGCACAGCCCACACAGCACACAAACATGCCGCATAAAGGCTCAGGTTGCTGACAGGAAGTGTGCAATAAATTTGCTTGCTTTAGCGAAGGACGCCAATGTGACACTTGACGAGCGAGAGAGAGAGAGAAAGAAAGTATGAGAGCGAGATAGTATAGCCAGATAGTTGGAGAGAAGAGCAAGGCTTGACTGGCTCATTAGCATTTGGGGCCATCAGTAGCATAAGGACATGTGAAGGGAAGCCAGACAGGCGACAGGCGAAGGCAAAGGCAAAGGCAGTCAGGTCCTAAAGTCAAACGGGCAAGTTTGGTTTTGTTCTTGTCATCGTCAAAGCCGCATTTCAATTGCAAATTGTTCATTTCTCTCTCTCTCTCTTTCTCCCTCTCTCTTTCCACATACGTTTTTTGCCTGTGCGTAGCAAAATGTAAGGCATATGTTATTTTGTATGCTTAACTTGTGCAGCGTGTGTGGCGGTGTGTAATACTACATATCTTTTGGCATGAGCTAAAGTATTTTTGTAGTATTTTTATAGCCCTATTGATTGGAATTTAATGTTGAATCGAAATATTTATGCTGCATAAACGAGAAGACTCTGAGTAGCTGTTTATATTAAATTATATTGGGGAATTCAAGAGATTACTAGAGAATTTTCAAAATGATTAAACCGATTTATGCAGATTTAGTATTTTATCAGTATTAAAATACGAAATACTGCAGCAGTCAATGCTTGTGTATTATGTTTTAGAATTGTCTATTCTTAAATTAAAAATGCAAAGCAGTATTTTTTAAACACTGTTTATAAACAAAACTATACCTAGATTTTAAAATCGGTACTTGAGAACTTTAACTTGGTATTTATTATTTTAATTAAATTTGAGCAAATAATAGTCCATGCAATCTTTAGTTGAGTTTTGGTATTTTGGAATATTTAGAAATACCACAATTTACGCCTGAAGTTCTTAGAATATTTCAGCATTCAAATTGCCTATTTGCTTAAAGCGGAAAACCGCTAGCGGTTGTGTAAGCGTGTCAGTGGTAACTGGTATTTTAAAAATACCATAAACATTTCAATGCACTTCCAGCATGTCCAATAAAAACAATAGAAACATTTTGCAGGCAAGTTGCACACCCTGCCTGTTTGCCTGCCTACCTCGTACTGCTCCGCCGTCAAAGTTAGGAAACCCAGCTGCGGGCTGAATGTGTGTGTGTGTGTGTGTGTAGTTGCAGGCAGCTCACAAATTCTATTTACATACGCGGACAGAAATTACAAACACACACAGAGAGCTCCACAGCAAATGAGAAAGTCGCATTATTAATTTGCCGCACCGCACGACCATAAATAAGACTGTCTCGCATGTTCTACAAACATAGATTTGTGTGTGTGTGTGTTTGTATATGATAATACGTATGTGCACATATGCATACATATAAACATATTCAAAGGACCTGCCCACTTGGCATATGGCTCCGTCTTTGGGTTTGGCTTTTGCGGCTTGGCTCGCGTTCGCGTTCTCGTTTTTCTTCTCCTTCTTCTTGTTGCGCCACGCAATTTTCCGAAGCAATTTATTACTATTTTGACTTGTAGATGGTGTGCAATACAAATAGGCAAGAGCGGCAAGTTTTCCCCCTATATCCTTCATAGACATAGAGAGAGTGAGAGAGATAGACAGAAGGGGAGAGCGACAATTTGTAAAGCAGGCAATTATCCTTATTAGCTGCTTATTTATAGCCAATGTTTGTCTACTCGTTTTCCCATTGACGCATAAGCGATGAGTGGGAATACAAAAGGAGGCAAAGTGAGAGAGAGAAAGAAAGAGGGGGTTGCTGCAACAGTTGCTCGAAGTAATGAGTTGCCTGCTTAGTTAATCTAATTTTCATGAGACTCAGTCGCACTCCACTCAGGCAGCTTTAAGTCGTTAAAAATTAATGCATAATATGTGAGCCTACAGAGAAGAAAGCTGAGTGAAAGAGAAAAAGAAAGAGAGGGGGAGCGAGAGGCAAAGAGAGGGAACGCGGCAGCTACCTGCCATGGCATAAAGTGCGAGTACATTGTCAAATCAGCGACATTTTTATTACTGTCACAAGGGAGTAGCCACGCCCACACACACACACAAATACACTCACATGCCGAGGTATGTATGTGTGTGAGTGTATGTGTATTTACATGCTGATGATGTCGTTATTAAACGCATAAATAAATTGTCAAAAAGCGACGCAAACTCGCGAAGGCAGCAAGCCTTATGCATGTGTGTGTGTCAGTCTTGTGAGTGTGTTTGTGGGTATGTCATGTGCAAGTGTGTGTGCAATGGTGTGTGCTCTTTTGTTAAAAAAATGTTATGTACTTTACAAACGCGACAGCTAAATGAAAAACTTGGTCTTTTTACACTCTTTGCCATGTTCTGTTTGCATTTTCCCTTACTCCCACCCCCCAACACGCAACGTTTTATGACTTTATTTCGCCTGCAAACATATGCAGCAGGAAGAGGCAAGTGATCGGTATGGAGGGGCTGGTCGTAAGGGGCCGTAATGCGGCAATTGACAATTAATTGGTTGGGGGAACGAAAACGACTGAGACGAGAGAGCTGCGACCTATGTACGAGCAAAGTAGACCAAATTGTCTCTGAACAGAGGAGCGCATTGAAATGACGCAGCATATTCATAATTTATGGCATACGCAGTGCAAAAGCGATGAGGGATAATGTATAGTGAAAATGCGAGGGGTTGCAAATGCCAAAGAAAATGAGAAATGGAAACGGGAAATGCGGTAAAACTTGGTTAAATGGAAATTAACCAAAGTGAAAGACAATGAGCGCTGTCGCAAATATCATAACGACCAAGACAAGAGTTCATGAGTACTAAACAAAAATGATATATAATATTTTTTTAATAATCTAGACTTGAGACATATCATGCCTTAAACTTATTTTATTTAAAAAGCAGCATGCAAAAATATTTGCAATGGATTTAGCCAGAAAATAAAATAGAGAACAGGCGTTCTTGTTAAACGAGCTACAAATCGTGTTATGTCCTACAGTTTTCAACAGTTTTATAATGTCCCTAAGTGTGCAGTTAATAGCTGCACTAGAAATGGCGCCAGTGTGTGAGTTAGCATTGTGAACTGACCAGAACCGAGCTAAAAGTCATTTTGTGGCTTCATCTGCATGTGTCTCTGCATGAAGCGCTACGCTTTGCCTCACTTGTCTCTTTTTCGCTCGCTGCCTTTCTCTCTGTCTCTTACGGTATTGTGTAGGAGGGGGCAGTCCAGTACAGTCGGTGATTAGTAGCCCACGTCTATCAACAGTTGCCCTAATGCCCGAGCAACATGCAACGCCAGTGCGCCAGAACTGACCTCATTCTGTTTACATTTGCAGCTGTTGCTACTAACTAACCCGACCCTGTCTCACCCCATGCTTTAATCCCTGAACCCCCCTATCGTTCTATAGCAACTATGTGTGGCAACGCCAGCAGTGCGAATTGAGGCGAACAACAGCCCTGCTGGAGAAACTCTTCAGCACTTTAGCTTGTTTCTGCACAATTGACTGGAAATGTTTTACAGTGCCCCTCGTCGCTTCGAGGGTGTCCTGTTGCTCCCCATTCACTCTCACCCTACCTACTTTCCTCTCTTTCTCTCTCTCTCGCTCTCTCGACCCTCCTTGTGACACCCTCGATAGTTGTATGGCAACACATTCAGGCTGGCAAATCAAAGTAGCATTGATGTGGCACGTTCCTTTCCAACAACTTTGCATAATGTGCAGGTTTGTTGCAAGCGCTTTTTGCCTAATGACACCAGCTGAATGTGGAAATGGAATGGACTTACTAATTTATATAAAGAAAGTGTTAGTTAGGAGTTTTCCACGAATACAGAAAATGATGTAAAGCTTGCTTAGTCAGTTCCGCATTCCTTCTATCTTTGGCAACACTTTTAGCCCATGTCATTGCACCATATCGATTGCAATCACTTGGCTGCGGCATTCAAAGAACTTTTGCAGTTGCAGTTGCACAATGTGAGAGTTAACCAAGAGTACCGTGGAGCGAAAGTATGTCGAGTACTTTGAATGTTCACAAAAGTTCATTGCAAGTTGCTTTGCATCGGGGCGAAACAAGTTTCGTGCTGCGTTTGGAATTTTGTGGCGGGCAACGCTGCGTATGCGCAATCTTGCAAGCAATTGAAGTACTCGATGCGACAGCTTCAACGTGCGCTTTCTCTCTGTCTGATATGATTACGATATTTCATGCTCGAGCGCGTTACAAATTTCGTTTTGTTACTGTGTAAATTGCAGGCACTTTGATCAACGTACCCATTGAGGGGGAAAGCCAAAAAGGTTTCAGGTTACGGCTGGAGGGAAGCAGGGGAAAGGGTCTGCCAAGGGACTGGGTAATTGCCTAGTCTGCAAGCGCGTTACGTCACATATGTTATGCCATAAAAAAATCAACAACAACGTCATGACAAACGTCTGACAAATATGCCAGCTTTCTAACTGCCACGCCTACGCTCGACCTATCTCGCTAGCCCTCTCACACCCCCCTGCCCATATCCTGCCTACACTGTCGTTTATTGTGTGTGCAATTCGCTTCATATGCGCGGCATGTTGTGTATTTGTGTTTGCCACACACACACACTCCAATGTTGCGACTGTTTTTCGGGTAAATAAACGAGATGGCGAATCTCGAGTGGGCTGGGCGGAGGAGACGTGGGGGGGGGTCTAGGGAGGCATCTACTGATGACTTGCCGAATCACTCGAGAGAGCCTCGCCACTCGACACTCGACACCACTTGGCCTGTCTGCCTCTAATGATGCACCATTTCTCAAATCTTACAGCTACATTTGGCCCACAGCTAATGGCGTGAAATTCAAAATGACGCACAGAGGTTACTCCAACCGAACCCCCCCGCCCGCACTTTCCGAACCCGACCCAGTTCCCTTGCTAGTCGACCATTTATCAAGTTTATTAGCGACAGGCCCTGAAAGTCGAGCCATGTAGGAGCATTACATGAGCCCGGAATGCAATTAAAAGGCTCAAACGACCCGCTCACGTATTTCTGTAATTCAATTGTAAATCATTCGGCCGAAATTAAGAGGGTTCTGCAAATATTTACACGCAATTGGAGCATGATTTAGTTTGAGCCTCAATCGCATATCTGAAAAACCTTATTGATTTGCATGCCAGCATTTCGAAGTTCTTACAAAGTTGCGCTTATGATTTCGGGTCTGCCAAAACACAAACTTGTTAAGCCCGAAAAAGTATGCAACAAACACATATGCACGTGTGTGTGTGTGTGTGTGTGTGAGTGTGTTCGTTTTCCATTCGAATGCATTCAAATTCTGCACTAGCTCTGACGCCCTGGCAGCTTTATCGGTACGAACTGTGAGAACTCTGCCCCATTTGGCTTATGGCCAAAACATGCCCCCTCGCCTCTTCCGCGACCGCACCAATTTGCGCAAAAATTTCCTTGAATGTTGTTTGGTTCTCCCCACTGTAGACTACTTTGCCTGCAGTTGGCATTAATTAAAACCGAATTAGAGTTGCGTTTCGTTTACTTTTTCTGTATCTTAAGTTGGCGAAACTTCTGTTAACTGTTAACTTTTGCTGCAGCATCATTAAAAACTTCTTAGTCGTGTATCTGCTCTCTGCTCTCTGCATCTTCGCTTTTTTATTAAAGCAACAATACGATTAGCAATTCAAATGTGTTTGGTATATGTTTTCTTTTACTTGTTTGTTGGTTGGGCACCTGCTTTGGTTCCCAGGACGACAATAGCAACGGGACGACAGCTGCCTGGTAGCAAAGTTTTGGCTAATTAAAATGGCATCAAACGCCGCGAAACCGCACTAAAAAAAAGAGAAGAAAAATCCCGAAATTCGGGCAAAATGTTCAATGAAATTTCAAGTCTGTGAAAAGCACATTTTTCGCAAGATTTGTACAGCAGTTGTGGAATTTTGTATACACTTTAGAAATACAAGAGCATTAATGAATTTAAGATAAGCAAAAGGAAGTCAAAGCTCTAAAGCTCCTGTTTAAGGCTTAAGTCACCGACTAAAGCTCCATGTTATTGAGATTCTTTAAAAAGCATAACGATTGGTCTGTTATGTATTTATCATATGATTGAGTCAGTTTCAGATAAATGTGCTTGATAAACTAAGAAAAGAAAACTTGCGAAATTGATTTTAATATTCTCCGAAACGCCACCCCCTCTTTGAGCTCAGAAAATAAGTCAATTTTAGTTGGCTAATAAAGTTCGTTCTTAATGTTTGTCAGCGAAGCGAGCAGCGTGAAAAAGGTCAATCAAATTAGTCGTGACAGATTCAGCTCATTATGGCAGATTGGATATATATATATATACTTAACCGCAAGTGAGAGAAAGAGGGAGGGAGAGGAAGAGGGAGAGAGTGACTCGTGGGGTGGAACGTGAAGCCAACCCATTTGCTTGCCGCAAATTTGCGGGTCGTGCATTTGAGCTGTCATAAATACGCGAGGAACCGAGCAAACATTTTTTAAATGTGCATACCCAAAACAGTTTGGCTGACAGTTGCTGTAGGTTTGGTTACACACGCGCACGAGCAAACATGCACACATACAGACAGAGGAGGAAATGTTGGCCCA
This sequence comes from Zaprionus inermis, assembly GCA_018151445.1. NCBI lineage: Eukaryota > Metazoa > Arthropoda > Insecta > Diptera > Drosophilidae > Zaprionus > Zaprionus inermis. The sequence continues at coordinate 2,653,105 of JAECXD010000634.1, read as the reverse complement.
AAGAGCCTGCGACTGGCAGGCAACCAGCAAATGTTGCATAGTTCTAGGCGCGCTGAAATGTGAAACCATTTTGGAAGGCTATACAGAGGCAGCAGCAACAGCAACAGCAACGGCAACAACGATGCCAAACAATAACAATAACAAAAGGGCAATGAATGAAAATATCGTCGAGACGCAAAAAAGTTGCAAATTGTCAGCAAAAAGTTGGCAAACGCAAACGCAAAGTGTGCGCGTATGTCGCGAGTGTGTGTGAGTGAGTGTGTGCGACAGTGTGCTTAAATGTCATTGTGTGTGTGCGTTTGTGTGTCTGTTTGAGTATAAAAAGGCATTTGCTGAAGTTTTTTTGATTTTTGGCAGGCATGCCTTTTGTCTATTTGTGTTGGGCTCTATGGCGCCTTGATTTAAGAGGCCTTTCTGTGCCTCCCCCCCTCTTTCCTCTCCATACTCATCGAACCCAACATATTGTGCGGCAGAAGTGCATCATGGACAGAGCAACTTGCGCTGCCAGAGAGAATAAATGTTGCTAAAGTTTATTCAGCTATTTGTTTTGAAAAGTACTCGAACGCGTTATTCACCCAAAAGCTACATTAAGTCCTCGTCGTGTGTGAGTGTATGTGTGTGTGTGTGTGTGTCGCGAGTGTTTGACTGCGACAAGTAAATACACACACAGTGTGTATCTCATTACGTATACGTAATGCCAGTTGACTCGGCGAATTTCGGTAATTTAAGTTTACTTATTATACTTTTCAAGTAGGCGGGGCACTTTTGATGCGGAGAAAGTACATAAAAACAGGCTAAATTACGGGAATGTATAATATACTAAGTATATAGTTATTGTTTACCCTGTATTGCTGAGAAGTGATGCTGATTTTAAAGAACTTTAAGCATATAAGTTGTTTGTGCAGAAACAAGAGGTGCAGCCAATTTCACTTTACATATCTTTCATTTATCTTTTGCTGTTATCGATGACAATCGGTATTTATGCCCAGCTTTGTCATAAAACAATATACGAACAAAAATAGTTTATACTCTCAGATAATTGTTATAAATATCTTTCTACGCTGTAGACGATATTTATGCGCAGGCTAGCCATCGAATTATGAATAGCTCAATCAGCGACATGCACAATGCGCAATCCACGTGGTCTCAAGAGCTCAGCAAACATTAACTGCAGCGCAAACACATACACACGTACACACACACACACCCATTCATGCAGTGCATGAACACGCTGTGCTGTCAACGCGTAAGCGAGTCGTTTGTCCACCTGCCCGAACTGATAATGTCATAAAATGCAAACAACGTTGGCGGCGGTATTAGAAGCGACATTGTTTGGCGCCGCTTCAAAAAGCGCTGCATAGCGCTAGGCGCAAAGGCTCGTGTTCAATTTGAACCTCAGCCGCCATGAAAATAACTTGATCAAGTTTCGGCGTCGCAAAAGACCATGAATGTTGCTATCGAGCGAGCGTGCGAGGGCCCCGACGGACCCATCAATATTGCCAATTTTCGCAAGCGTCGCTGACTTTCGCTTTGTGACAGTGTGTGTGTGTTCGGCTGTGTGGTTGCGCGCGTGTCTGTGTGTTGATTTTATTAGGCCGTCGAGTGCCGCCCGACAATTGTTTGCTTAAAAGTTTTCTCACACACACACACTGAACTCTTGTCAGATTTTCGCCCTCTGCTCGCGTCGTTGTTGTTGATGTTGGGAATTTTAGCCATTGTTTTGCTTTGTTGCTAAGGTCCAAGCACGTTCGTTCTGAGCTAACCGAACTAAAACTAGAAGCAGAAGCAGGCAAGGAGGAGCACATTCCCGACTCGTCCTTGTCACTGCCATTGTCCCCACAGATTTTGCACGTTTGCTATTTTGACATTTTTTGTGATTATTGATTAGATAAACGCTATCGACACAGATGGAGAGAGAGACAGAGACAGAGAGATAGAGATTGATACTGTCTAAGAGAGAGACAAAAAGCAAACCATGTTAAATCGTCCTCGACGAGCAAAAATGTTCTTGTTCTCGACGGCACTTAAGTCACTTAACCATGGCCAATGTGAAGATTCTGTGTGCCGAACTTAAAAACCGATTCATCATTGAAAGACCTCACCTCAACGTAAGAACAGCAGCCGGAACTGTCAGCAGGAACAGAAGCACAGTCCTAATATGGCAGCTAATCTAAGTTTGTCATGCAACTCACGCCCGCTTATTGGGCTTAGGGACGCCATGTCCTGGCATCATTACTTGCTTATTTCGCCTCGGACAGGTGTTCTACCTCTCTCTCGCACTCTGTGAAGTTCGTGAGGCACAAACGGAATAATAAATCCCACCCAAGCGGGGTTAATATGGTATCGCGAATGTCTATATTACAGCTGTAGCAATAGCCTGTCTTTCGCTTTCATCGCTAGAGAGATTAGAGATTGAATGAAACTGTCGACTGCCGAGCGTCCGGGCTCGGGTAAACTCTCATGAAAGCTCTCATGAAACTAAATACTTTACGTGTATACATACTATTCTATACCGGGAATTTAATATTTAAAGCTTGATATATTTAAACAAAATCAAAGCACATTTCTGGGCAGGTTCCTTTGGTGTCTCGAGTTCATAACATTCCGATTTGCTCGGGTTTTGTTAATGCATTACTGTTTAGCTGATATGCTATGATGAAAACATAGTTTTAGATAGATTAACTATGCTGAAATGTAGTATCAAAAGAACAAATAAGATATGTGAAAGATTTAAAATTCTCTTAATAATTAAGTAAAGATTTTCGATGATTAAATTTTTGTATTGATTAAATACTCTCTGCTGGCATGATAACAATTGTAGTTTAATCGACTACCGTATTGCTTTATCTGTTTCTCAATCTATGTTATGTATTGCATTAGCAATGAAATATCGAAAGCAAGTAGCGGAAATTCGGAAAATCTAGCTTCATACATATTTTATGATACCTGTCCCGGTGACATCTGCTCGAAATCACGTGGCTTTGTGTCAGTCAATCAAACTGCTCAAAGTGGCGTTTAATTTTTATAGTAGTCAGTTATTGTGTCGCCTCATAGCTGACACCCTTCTCATAGTAGACACCCTTGTCTCACACACACACACACACACCACAACAGCACGTTGAGGGGAAAACAATGCGATGTGGCGAACAAAACAAAAGCCGCAACATTTACACGCCGTCAAGCAAAAACAAGCAGAAATAAACTAAATACAACATCAACAAGAGGTGAGTAGGGAGAGCGAAAAAAAAGATGATATTGTGCGCATTTAATTTTTGAGTGAATTTTCCGAAGCACCCTCGCACATTGCTCCCACAATTTCCACACCATCCAAAATGACTGTTGTTTCTTTTTGGCTTTTATGTTTTGTGCTTTTTGTGGGCGAAAAAAACTCTCTTGTTGTTTTTCTTTGCTCTGAACTTTTTCTCTTACGTCTAAATTTATCTATAAACAACTTTGTTGTTGTCTTCTTCTGTCTGGGCGACACATTCGTGGCCTGTGTATATAGTAAAAAGCTGTTGTGACAGGCTAATTGAATGAATGAATCCGAACACGAATCCGAATACAAGTTCGAAACTTTGCAATGTCTCTCGTAGAATATTTTTCCACAACTTTCCACGAAAAATTTTTCGTCGCTTTGCTTGTTGCCCGTCAATATTTCAAGGTCTGTCAGTTTCATTAGCACATTCGCGGATCATTCCGCGACACTTAATGACAGTCGATTGTCCAGATTAAATCGTACTTGTAATTAACACCCAAAGGGCATCGTTAACATCATTTAGGGCATTTCGCTGAACACCGTGAGGGGTCTCAAACTTCATACAGTTTACAATCGAGCATCATTTTCGACTGCCAGAAACAGGTTTCATTTCTTTCTCTTGTATATACATATATCTTTTATTTTTTGAGGGCTCTCTGCACTTGACCAAAAGACGATGTAGATATGACAAAGTGGAATATCAAAAGCAGCAGTAACATCAAGTCGCTGCTTGAAATACACTTTGGCGTAGGGAAAATGGATGGAGGAGATTGAAATTTACTTGAATATGTAAGCATATTTTTGTGCATTAACATGAATGAGCTGAGATTTAAATTAAGATGAAAATGTAGAAGGACTTTAGACATCAAGCTTCAGAAATTTATTTCAAGGGAGAACATAAATTTATTTGTAATCTAACTTTTAAAAAACATATTTTTCAAATTAAAATTCGAGCGCATTTAAACATATCTGAGACCATTTTAATTCATGAAAATATTTGCTATAAATATAAAACATATTAAAAAATACTTTCATAAGTCTTTAAAAATCAAGCGACCCTAAGAGAAGTGAAATAAAATAAGAAATCACCGCAGTAGCGAAAAAAAAACAGCTTAAAGTGCATTTAATTAAATAGCTTGAGTCGCGGCTTGTCTGCCTGTCTGTCTGTATGTCTGCCCGTCTGCCTGTCCGTTTGTCTGTCTGTCCGTCTGCATGTCCGTGCTGGTTCCGTTGTCCCGTTGTTCCTCTGTTATCTTTATGTAGTGCGTGTGGGGCGTCTGGAACGGGTTCAGTTATTGCCAGTTCAGGTCGCCTGATGGGCATTGAAAATTGATGGGCCCATCTCGCTGGCAGTTTGTTGTATTTTGTATCTTTTGGTTGCTGCGCCTTTTGGGATGCGGCATAAAATTTAATGAGTTTTTCTTTTCTTTTTGCGTTGCACCAGTGCAATTTCGGCTCATAATTTTAAATGTAGGTTAAATATTTGCGACGCAGAACAACACCAAAAGGGTAACCAAAATCGGGCAATTATATGACATTACAATTGAGGCTATACAGAGTGGCTATATAGAGAGAATATGCTCTAGGCCGAGCCGCGTTTAATTGATCCCCTGGGCTTGACAATTAGCTGAAGCAGAGGCAGAAAACACTTGAAAATCGCGCTTGACGCGCCGTCGTCGAACACTTGAAAGATACTTTGAAATCTCAACATGTTTGCGGATTGTTACGCATCTCGAGCTGGCAGCTGCGCACCGATTCGGTATCTGACAATAGTCCAAATTAGAAATAGACAACAACACCTAAAACAACAACAACAATAAATTCCGAGTCACAGACACGAGACAGACACATTTTTTGCAAATGCAGTCACAGTTCTGGCTAAGTCTTTGACTTGAGTTGCGGCTTTTAAGTGCGTTGAGTAGCGGGAGGGTAGGTGAGCAGCTAGGCAGGTGAATGGTGAGTAGAAAGGGGTGGGGGGAGGTAGCTCTAGCTGGTTGACAATTGCTATGCGGGCAATTAACAACTTTTTTTGCTTGATTTTTTTTTTGTATGAATTTTTGTTTCTCGTCCGGTTTTGGACTCGTGACGTCGGTGGCAACTGTAAACGCAGAAAACGTGCGCAGCGCTAAAGAAATAAACATTTTGTATCTGTGTATCTGTATCTGTAAACGTATCTGAGCTTGTGCGTTCGCTTGTTGTTGATATTGCATCCGTTAGGTGTGTGTGGCTGCATGCAAATGTTGTGAATTTTCGGCAAACTAGTCAAATTGTTGTTGCTGTTGTTGTCTGCTCTTTGTCGCAGTCGGCGCCGACGCGTGCGTCCGGTGCGCAGTTAGCTTTGATCAGCCTTTTTCGTTTTTCTAGCCATTTTTTTGTTGCTCTTGTTGTTATTCGTATAGTTTTTTGTTTGCCTTAGCAGGGCAATTAATGGGAAAGAACCGAGAAAAAAACAACAACAAATTTTCGTGTGATTTTTGTGTAAACAATTTGCGATTACAATTTGGCATTTATTTGGTCATTTGGCAACAGTTACAAACTATTAGGCACCTATAACAAGCTACCAATACCTATAGAGAAGATTGTGCTATTTAAAGTTTCTGCATCGAAAGCGAGAATGAAAACAATATGTAAATTGTATTAGAAAATTTTATTTGAACAGCAAAGTGTATTTCTGTTTTTCGAAATCTAGTGAAAATTATATATTGATTTGCTTGTCGTTTCATAGCACTTTTTTTTTTTGAATTCTTTTTAGATTATTGCACGCCAAGGAAAATAATTATTTTTATTTCGAATAACTGAGGCACTTGTATGGATAATTTATGTCTGCAACTCAGTGCTTAAGAAGCCATAGATCATTTAAATAATTGACACTTTCCAACCATGTGTATTTTATGACATTTCCGAAAACGTTTCTCACACTTTGATTTGCGATATACTCTTCAATATATATATACATATAAGATCGAGCAAAAGTGTTTATCGTTGCGATGAGGAAGTTTCAGTCGCTCTCTGTCTTTTATCGCTTGCACCATATACGGTATACTACAAATATATATATATCGTATATATATCTGTGTTTTCTTTTTGGCAATAGCAACACGTACGCTGCAAATTATGCGATAAAATATACGAGAATGTGGCTACCCTGTGCCCCGCGCAATCCCCCTTCGTAATGGGCAGTACATGCGCTGAGTACTCGACACATTTTTTTATGCTTCGTTACATTAAACTGTTGAACTTTTATGATATTACGTTGTGGCGGGATTTGTAAAGAGAGATGGCACATAAAAATCAAAATGTAAATCGATGTTAATCATTGTTGTTTGCATTTTGATGGACCCCCCCCTTATTTTCGAGCACCTTGTGGCAAATTGATTTGATGGCTTTTAGTATTTGTCGATGATTATGTACATATGCAAAATATAATGACGTCAAATGAGGGAAGGCGGGAGTTTGGAGGAGCTGTGTGTGTGTGGGGAAACGATTGTTATGGTCTGACAGCGGGCCACGCGGCGTATGAGCAATGAGTGCCAATGCGGCGTTTGAGTAATGCTCAGTCCATTAATTTAATTAGCAATTCAGATAATATCGCACATTTTGAATCTGATTCTGGCTTGAGATCGTCTCATAGTGAAGGTAAATAATAAAGCGGAACATTTATCACAGCGCGAGTGAGAGACAGGGAGAGGGGTTGTAGGTAGGTTGTCAATGGGGCGCGGTGCCATAAGGCAGGTAACCATAGACACCATCAGCCATTGATAAAAATATGAAACGGCTAATCAGTCATCAGAGAAAAAGGTGTGGGAACAACTCAGATATGCTGATAAGAGCGCACTGAATTTATTTCTAATTTTTGTTGTATTTGTTCTTTTTTGATTTTGATGAATAATAAAGCCAAAAAAGATTATAAATGTGGGAGTGCAGCGCATACACAAAATCGTTATATCTGCATTAAAATTTGTACACTTTTGTAGTTTTTTGTTGTCTTTGATTTTCTTTTGGTTTTTCCGATTACGATCGCGAAATTGATCTGCGATTGGCAAATCAAATGCGGTTTATGACCACAACGAAACCGGCGGCAGCATCAGCAGCTGCCGAAGACGCGACTACGAGACGATAAGAGCAGCGGCAGCAACGGCAACGAGAACGACAACAACGACGACGACGACAACGTCCGCACATGCTGCCTGCTGGGGATAAACTGGAACTGGATTTTTCGGAGTTACGGCAATCGTATCGTCAACAGCGACTGCGGCTGCGATGACGACGACGACGACGGCAGCGATGCGACAGCGACGGCGGCAGCGGGCCACTTGTGGCCACCATATAGAATCACAGAGACAACAACAGTCTCGGCCCGTCTCGATAGAGAGTCTCGCCAAACATCCAGCCAAAAAAAACACACACATACGCCGCATAACCCGTACAAAGCAAAGCTCTCAATCTGCGCGCGAAAAACTCTCGGAGAGTGAGAGACAAAGAGAGAGAGAGAGCGCATCCCCGAAATGCTTCTCTGCACATTTTCATTGCCAGACGAATTTCCCGTTATGTTTGCGAGCTTTACAGCTTTGGCAATTGCTGAGGTTTTGCATCGCAAGCGTGCAAGTTTTTCAGGTTTGTAGGGAAGCTTTCGAAGTTTCCTTGAAAAGCTTGGTAAGTGTTTGCTACAGTGACTGTTCGATAGAGTGAATAAAATGTGTTATTTAGCGAGGAGTTTGATGTTTGCCAATCTTAAGAAAATTAATAGTTTAGCTTATAAAAGCGACAACTATATATATTTACAGCTAAAAATGTTCAATAAAATGCTATATTTTGTTCTTTAAGTTTGCAATTCTCTACTAAGCTTAATAATTCTCACAGGGAAATATCAACCTAATTATAATATCTCAATTATCGCATATCTAATATAATCTACAAATTCTGATCAATTTGAACCAAATTTAGCACCTGCTTTGGGCCAGCTTTACGCTTGACAAGCTTTTACCAAGGTGTCAGCAGCAGCTTGGAAATTTTTGCTTGTGGTCACAGCTAGACCAGATTTCCCGCTATTTGATGAGCTTTTTGTGCGTTACTCCAAGCTCAAAGTCTCTCAGTTTTTACGCTTTGCCTCTGCTCTCCTTCTCTCTCTCTCTTATTTCCTTTCTGCTTTCGGAGACAACTTTGTGTGTTTTTTGTTGTTTACTTTTTGGCGCCTCAGTCTGAGAACTTCAACAGGTTGCCACCCACTTTCTGCGGTTGTATTTTGTTGTTGCTGCTGCGGTCGTTGCTAATACGGTGAGCAAAACAAATGAAAAGCATTTTCAGCAGGGCAAACATTCACTCACACACACACAGTAACACACACAATCATGCCTAAGCAATATACATAAGCAAAAACGAGTGAAGGGGATATAAAAGGAAATGCGTTGAAAAAAAATTACGCAGAAAAAAGAAGAAAACTTTAGCGCCTCTCAGGGGGGTCGCAGCAACAACAACGGGAAAATTTCAACTGCTGTTTCCTTAAGTTGTACAAGTGTTTTCATATTCTCTCTCTCTCTCACTCTCTCTCTCTCTTGGACACTCCGTTAAGGAGCATATTTTCAGGTATTTGCTTGGCTTTGGGTTGCTACTTACCTTATGCCAAAAATAAATAAGCCCACAAGCAGCGACGCCTTCGCTGCTGCCGCTGCTGCTGCTGCCGCGACTGATCTCCGTGCTGCACAGCGGCAGAAGTCGAGGACTTTGTTTTAAAGTCCCTCCCACTCCTCGCCCTCCCCGGGTGACACGTTAAGTGGCAGAAGTATTAGAGCGACTTACCTGCAAAAAGAAATTGAAAGTGGGAGGCAACATGAAATCAGTTATATTTATAGCGGAACAGAGAGAAAAACGTACACATAAGATTATAGTTAGCTGGCAAAGCTCTCATTAAATGTGGCCTGGGCGCAGCTCGACGAGCTCATTAAACGCGCGCACAACGCGCGCTCTCAAGGAGCAGCCCATTAGCATTAATTGAGGCAAAGATGAGACGAGACGCGCGTTGAGCTCGATGATGAGATACAACTGCCACAACTCTTTCATACTGTCTGTGTATGTGTGTTTGTGTGTTTTTGTTTGTGTTTATGCTTATGTTTATGTTTTAAATGTACAACACACTGGAATCGGCTTAAGCTGCGCCTCAAAGTGCGCTTACAATAAGCACGAGTGGCAGGAGAAGGAAACGTATAGAACAACCTGTCGATAAGCTGCATGAAAATGCGAAACAGAAATCAACATATTGTTTTGCAAAACTTATGCAATGTTGGAGTAGCTTAACTAGTACTCAATCGAGCTCCAGAACTTCGGTTAACTTTCTTTGTCTAACCAAACTGTCCACCAACTCCACTTTCTTCTGCTGCTTTCCCATTTTTCTTTACTTTACCTCAACCGTCATTTTACGTGCATTTTACGTTTTTTCAAGTCCTTGACGACCTTGTCACTGATTGCACTACTGTCCTCTTCACTTTCCTGCTTTATAATTGGGCTAATAAAGTCTTCGTTGCTTTTGAGCTTGTGAGTGCGAACTAATTGTCAAATTCAATTTCGCATTTGGAAATTTTGACGTGTCTGTGTGTGGAAAATATTTCGCATGCAAACCCAATTTGCGCATATGAACTCAACTTTTAAATATTTTTGGTCTTTCTTGTTGCTGTTTTTGTTGTTGCTGCATGCAACACTCGTACGTTCTGGAATATAATTAAATTTTCATATAGCATCGACTGCAGTCGGGCGCAACGTAATGCAATTTACAGCTCGGCACTAAATGTAAATATTACTCATACGCAACGTTGAGTGCCAAGTATGCAAAACCAGACGGTGAAGCGTGGGCGGCGGGAGCGAGTGTCCTACACTGGACAATACAATTAGAGCCTTGATTATCTAATGGGCCTGCAGCAACAATTAGTCAAATGCTAATTGCCAAAACATTTGCAATTCGGAGCCAGGCTAACTAATTGCAACGACTCACCTGGACAATCGCATACGCCGCGCGCGCGCATCGAGCGGGGGAGAGTTGGTTAGATGGGTATAGGGCTGCACTTGAGTGTGTGGAATAACGTTGTGGGATATGTTGGCCAAGTTGGCGAGTTGCAGCTTGTGCACTGCTTAAGCGTCGTTTAACTTCTGCGGCGTTGCCGGCGCTTGCAACATGCCGCAAGCGGACCGAATCGTCGGCACAGCACGGCACGGCAAGGCGCAACAAGCTGGTTTTGCCCCCATTGGGGGCTTGGCAGATTGCGTGCCGCGACAACAACAACAACTACAATAATAACAGCAAGAAGCGGGTCAGGTTAGACAAAGACACGCAAATAAGCCGCAGGCGCCGTAGTTTGTGGCGACGCCAGGCGCGCTTAATCTGTGTTATTAATAAATCAAAAATCCACAACTCTAACTGTAACTGAAACGGAATCTAATTAAGCGTGCAGGCGTTAAATCGTTTTGCCAGTCGAGCGAAAAAAAAAATTAAGTTTTCCAAATTTCACACAAATCAGCGCTAAATGTCAAAACGCATGTTGCACAAATGCGTCAAATGCCAAACCAGGCGAACGCCAATAAATCAACTGCTGCAAGCTACGAAGAGAGAGAGAAAAACAGAGAGTGAGAGAGAGGACAACGTTCGATCGATCTGGCCGAGAGTCAAAATCAAAAAACTGCTGACAGATTCCTGTGCAAAGCGGCGCACACGTTGTCTGCTTTGAAGTAGTTAAACAAGTTAATGCACTATAAAAAGTGCCATAAAAAATGCTATAAGCTTGTATGACCGATGAAGCTTCAGTGCTTTAAGATCAACGTTTATGAGGGGGTAAGTTTAATAAAATTCACCAGGAATGCGAAAATACTTTAAAGAGCTATTATAATAATAATTTATTATATATACATTTCAAATGCAGATATGTAAAAGATTTTCATATATAAAGTAGCTTATTGTATACTGAACGCGAAAGGAAAAATAACAAAAAGCTCGAAATTTTAAGATTCACAATGAAGAAAATAGATGCGTTAAATATTGCGTGTAATTCGTAATTCGAAGGCAGCTTAGGGATCTCAAAATCTTTCGAAGGCGTAGAATCAAAATGTTGGTACATCCATAGTAACAAAGCTCAATACAAATTCGATATACCCCTGCAAAACACTTTAAAATTGCAGCGTATGAAAAACTAACAAATTTAATATAAAATTTTTGGGCAACGACAACAACAACTACAATAGCAACAACAAATAACAACAAGCAGACAGCAGCAACAACAGCAACAACAACACGAGTCATTTTGTATTTCGTTTTTTGGTTGCATTAATTATCGCCTTGCCATGAAATATACGCGCCACGCATGCACAGATCAACAGACCGCGGGCCGCATAAGGGGTTGGAGGGGGCTGGGAAGGCAGGGCCATTGGTAGTTGGGTGCCCGCTCGAGGGGTTAACATGTCAGTGACGTCGAATGGGATCTGCGATCGGCAGCGGCGGGCGTCCGTTTTAGCTTGTTGTGCTGTTACTTTTATGGCAAACCGAACGCCGCGCAGCGCCGGCGCGTGTTTCAAACCCCAATCGACGTGGCAGGCATGGGGCCGAGGGAGGCGTCTCACAACATTTGGTGCTCTGACTTTGAGTGACTGTTTACCTGCGCCAATTAAATTGGGCTCAATAGGCAAACGACGATCGGTCAGCAACGATACAACAAATTGTGCTAGTGGCAGCAGTGGCGATTTTTGCCTAATGAGCGACGGCGTTGCCATATCGATGTGAGACCATCGCTGCAGAGACGCCAACAAAAAAACTGAAATAGTTGACATTTCTAATGCGTTGACAGGCAACGTGGCTAAACGGCTTTATCGCCGATTTGACAGGGGCAGCAGCACTTGAAGTGTGAGTGCAAAGGAGTGGCAGCATATCTCGCCTCGGGGGAGTGGCTGAAACTGAACGAATAAGGCTGCAAATCGATACACGTTTCGGGTATTTTATTTAAACATTTCAGTTATAGTTAATATATTCAAATTTAATATTTTCGTACTATTATTCCTACTATTATACTATTTTCTTACTTCGAGTGCAAAAACATAACTTATTTGTCAATATCTATGGAAAATGGTAAAAACAGTGCGTATACATAACATTCGATTTTAACGCGTGTTTGCATATTAATAAACAGGTTTTATTATAATTTTTATTGTGTTATTATTATTTTAATTTTGTTATAAAAAGTATCTTTAATATTTTTGCAGTTTTCTTGTAATTTTAGGGGTTTAAGATTCGTTGTCATAGTTTGTTTTCTCAATTGTTACGCTCTTCACGTTTTAGCTCATTCAAGTTGCCAAGCTTTTGACTCAGTTCACTGGCGCCCTCTATGAGCAGTGCTTGTCAAAGCTATTAGCTCTAAACTTTTAGCTAGCCAACAGTAGCGTGGTGAAAAGCTCAGCACGTTAAGAGAGCGCGTAACAAGTTTTAAGAGCAGCTGCCACTGCTTGCTTGTCCTCGAGGTATGCGCTCACTCTCACTGTCTCTTTCTATCTGGTCTGCCTTGTCCCTCTCATCACCATAGCAGCCAGACCGCTTGACGCATTGATAACGATAAGGCTTGGCCTTGGGTAGCTTCAGAAGAAAACCGAAAGCTGGGCAAAGGGTCCGCATCGCCCAACCTCAAACCAGGCAGGCTAATCCCTGTCACAGCTGCATGTTGTGGCGACTTAATTGCAGTCATTAAACGGCCTTAGAGCAAGCGCGATATATAGAGAAAGCGAGAGCGAAATTGTTATTGTAATATAAATATGAAAATGATAAGTGAAAATAATTCAATTTTCTCGTCGGGTCGGAAAATGAAGCCACAAAAATGCCATAAAAGGATAAGACCGCAAATAATAAACAGGCCTGCGGTTGCTTGTGCTCAGCTGGCTGACTGGTTGTGTGAGTGTGTGCCATGTGTGTGTGTGCTGGTGTGCTGGTGTGCGGCAAAGTGTTGCAAGTGTCGTGTCATCAACAAGGCATCCTCTTGCTTTGCTTTCGCCCACTTGCCACGCCCCTGCGCTCCGTTGCGACATACAGTCAATGTGCAAATATTTGCATATTTAAGTTAGTTGTTGTAGTTGTGCTTGTTGTAGCTATGCTTGATGTAGCTCTGCTTATTGTTGTTGTTGTTGTGCAGCGCTGTAGTGCTTGCTAAAGCAACCGCAAAACTCATAAGCGCATTTCAGCATCCGTTGTGTGTGTGTGCGTGTGAGCTCTTTGTTTACGAGCAGCTGTGTGTCTGTGTGGTTGTGCGTGTGTGGATTGTACCTGCTTGGAAGAAGGTCAAGCGCGCACGCTTATGAAGTTGACGCGCGTCAACGTTTAATTATGTCAGGTGTTAAGATGCCGGTTATCATGTCAAACAGTGTGCCACACTGCGTATGCTTAATGCCATTGTGCGCTGTGCTGAATTTAAAGCAGGCTACGGGGACAAAAAGACAGCTCCTTCCAAGAGATCGTTTTAGTATCCTCTACACCACTTCCCCGCTCCCTGCTCCCTTTGCAGATAACTTAATTAATTAGTACTAAAAAGGATTTTTATCGCAGCCAAAGCAGGGCCGGGCCGGGCAGGGCAAGTTGCCTCAACTTGTTGTTGAAAATCTGCTTTAGTGGGAGACGCAAGTGCGGAGCAGTTGCAGCTGCCGCTCGTTCTTGCTGCTTTATGTAATGCGCTTTTAATGCGCAACCCCATGCTCTACACTCGCTGTCAGCCTTAATTTTCACCCTGCACAACCCATCTAAATGCATAATGAGCTGCGTTCTCAGGTGCTGTAAATGAAAGTTTTCGTAGTTTTTCCCCAACAATGTTGTTTGCTACCACTTGGAGTCTTTTCTTGTCACTTCTCGTATCCTGTCTCTTTCTCTACTTCACCCTAATGATTTGCCTAATTTGCTGTAATTGCCAACAAATGCCAGTTGGCCAACTCGAGTCTCGGGTTTTTGGTTCGAGTCCTTAGATGAAGCCGTTCATTTTCCTCAAGCCAAATTAGTTGCATTGTTTGACTGAATGTGAATGACATGGCTCTGCCATTGCCTTTCCCTCTGCCACTCCCACAGTCCCTCTCTCCTCTTTTACTATCCTACTCCGAAGTGCAACAGCTGCAATAGCAGTCGTAAAATCTCTACTCGCTCTACGCTTTCAGTTTTCCTTTAGTTTCCACTAAGCTGCTGTGTCTATTTACTTGAATCTAGCTGTTGTGCATAAACCAGATGCAAATGGAAGTGAATATATATAGTATATAAGGTAAGCAGAAAGCGAAAGAGACTAAGTATGTAATGTTCTTTAAGCATAGTAAGAAATGAAGGCAGACCATGAACTGACAGGCAAATTCTTAAAAGCAAAATTTCAAAAGATTATTCGATCTTCTATTGTAGATCTAAGCTGCAATTCCTTAGCTTACAATATTAAGTAATTTATTCCATGAATAATTGTTTAAAAGTACTTCTAAAACCATCCCTAATTAAACTTAAATTCTCTTAAAAAATAAAATCTCGCATGAAAATCAACACACCCCGCTCAGCCAGCGAACTTCATAGGGTATTTGTAAAAGAAAATATACACTTAGAGCTTATGAAAATAAAGGTAGAATATGAAGATGGGTACTCGAATACGCTTGACAGGCTCGCAACGAGTGCGCCGTGCTCATTGCAAATTGAATAAATTGCATGCAATCTCATTTAAAGCGTCTATATATTATTGTCAAGTGCGGTGAAACGCAGACAGACAGGGGAAACAGGGATAACAACCGACACATCAATCACATTTACAGTTCATTAATGAATAACGACGTAATTTTGATGTATGACAAAGCATTTAACATAGACCCCAACAACATGGGATGAATTGGTTACGATGGTTGTGTTGGGTTGTGGCTATGTGTGCTCTCGCTGTGAAAGTGCCAACAGACAGTTAATGAAAGATATAGAACGAATGTATAGCTCTTAAATTTTTGGCCAATTTCGGGCACAAGTTGTGGCTGCCGAATTCATAATTCGAAATTGTAAAATCGGTTTTGTTGGGTAATTCATAAATTGCTGAAATTATGACCGGCTGTCGTTGGCTTCGTTGTTGTTGCTACTTGTTGTTCCTACTCATTATTGCGCTACTTGTTAAGACTGGAAACGGAAGCGGAAACGAGGCAACGAACAACGGGCAACAGAGAACGTAGAACAGACAACGAGTCCGCGAAATTTGGTTAGTTTTAAGTGCCTAAATGAGATGTTGCCGCGGCAGACAGCGAAACATCTGTTCCAATTTAACGCTCGAGCTGAGCTCTTCTATCGTTACTTTGTTTTTTGTTCGTCGTCTTGTTGTAGTTATTCCTTTAGACTGACCAATGTGGAGGCAGTAACGCCTAGATGGGATCATAAAAAGTTATGCGTAAAGTTGAGTCAGTACATTGATTTATTATCTTCCCTTAAAATACTCTCGTTGTACTTGCTCAACTGCAAAGTCAGCTTCATGGCGGGGTCTCTGCTTGCATGTTACGTGGCCTAAACGTACGCATGTGGAGCGTCTTCTAAGCCGTTTCCCTTACTGGTCCCTTGTCACCTCATGCTAATCCATCTCAAGTGTCAATTCGTGCGTTCGAATCGAGTCAGTCAGCGATTTAATCGTACTCCCTGCCTCGTTCCCTCTATGCTGATTGAGCACATTTTTCGGGGGTAGCACTTTCAAGGTTTTTTATTTGTTCTTTCTGGTAGGCTTTAACGTTGGGTATACCGATTTATGAATGTATGTTTAAAATGTTAAAATAATTATACCTTATCTGATGACTGTTGCATTATTTGAAATACGTTAGAATATTCTTATGAAACTTAAACTTTTGTGGAAATTCGGATGTCTCTATTGCACTTTAGTGTAAAGCTAAGCTCCGTGTGCAATATTAAAGTGTATTTCAAAGTCATGGTGAGAAATACTCATCCTTATTTCTTGTTCACACTTCTATTTATCTTCAACAAGAAAAACAAAAACGAAAAAATGCTAATAAATAATGCATGCGTCTTTTGTGAATGTTGATTTCGTCTGGTAGGGCGTGGGGTCTACTATGGGTTAATGCGCTGTCAATGGTTCCTGCTACTCGAGTTCAAATGGCGTGCAATTGATTTTGCCACACCCTCACCGCCCACCGCCTCAGTCCCACTCAAGGGCAGAGCTGGCAGCTGTTATGTAAATGCCGCTGTCAAGATGCAGAGGCCCGAATCTGAGAGACTGTGACGGAGGAACCTGGACTCGGACTCGGAGACGTAGCCTGCGATTGCGGTTGGGGCTGCCACTGCGATGCTAAGATGCCAGGGATTGCAACCTTATATAGCGTGTATATTGACTACGTACACGCGTACTCTTGTCTCTACTACTTGGCCAAGATAAACAGCTGACGAGTGGGCACAGGCCCAAGGAACAAGCGGAGCAGCACTGTCATTGTCTCCATTTCCCTCCCTTCCTCTCTCTCTCTCGCTCTCTCTCTCTCTCTCTCTCATTGCCTCTTGCTCTTCGAGTCTGCAGCTCTCTCTCTGCAGTTTGCCGCTTTGGTTCCATCTTCAGCTCTGACGCTGCGTCAAGCCTGGACTCATTCAAAGTGATTTAGTGCTCGTGGTCAAGTGGGCCATGATTGACTTGGCTGTGTTAAGAGCTAAATGAAAGACACACACGCACACACACGAGCTCAGCTCAGTAAGCTTTAATGTAATGCAGGCTTTAAGGCTCATTCACTCAGGAAACTTTGAGAAAAATCCGACAAGTTGTGCAACTAGAATTTGGCAAACCTTCTTCTTAGAATACTAATTGATTGGCATACACAATATTTGCCTTTCTTATTAGATATATTATCCGTTTCTATGGCAGATAAGTGACAAATGTCTGTCAAAATATTTGACAGCTTTCATAAAACTTAAGCTGAATAAGAAGGAGAAGAAAAGTACTTAGTAGATGCCTTTATATCTTAACAGCGGGTCTCATGAATATCATAATATTTTAAGCTTAATTTACAATATGTGCTATGAGTATACACTTGATATAATACTAGGAAACCCTATAGATCCTTCAGTTTTCCTTTCATTATTTTAATATTTCCCCAACACTTGCGAGTCTCTAACGCACTTTGAATTCTTTAAAGTTGCAAATCAATCCAACCTCTTTACTTAATGCAAACCTCTAAAGTACCTTTCAAGTGCTCAAGAACCCGCTTTAAGTAGGCTCCTGCTTAGAATATGCAACAAACCAACTGGGACCCCTCTCGGTGCGACAAGAAACTTATTTCATTATTGCCTGGATTAACGATTTGTGCGTTGATTGTGTGTGCGTGTGTGTGCCCAATGCGGTCACAGTCATAATTTAGCTACACTTGGCACGCCTACCTGTCCCTGAATGCCCTACCCACTGCCTCCGTCCTTTCCCTCTTCGCCCTGTGCCACACCCATTGCCCAGTGTAATCGCATGTTTGGCTGCACTAAATGCAATTGCTTTTCTGATTTGATTTTGATTCCGATTTCGATGTGAATTCTTCGATAAGCATCGACTTCAACATGCAAACGAGCAGCAGCAGCTGTAACTGCTGCGACTTGCGATTTGAAACTTTGCGCATTTTAATTATTAAAATATCCGAAATGCGAGGGGCTTGGCCAGGATGTTGTCGACGAACTTGCTCATTAAGGATTTAAAGACAGGAAGGAGGGTGACGCTGCCGCTGCCGGTGCCGGTGCCGGTGCGAGGCAATCAGCAAAAGTTTTTGGCGCTGCCACAGAAAAAAATTGTTCGGAGCACAAACTTTGCTGTCAATTAAAGGACGTGGCACATTGCCGTTCTCTGCTTACCACTCTACCATCTACCAACTCTCCTCGTATCTCCTTATCGAGTCTACACTGTGGGCATTCGAAGAATCTCAATCTTGCGACTCATTCGCCTGTCCGGGGAGCTTAAGTTGTTGTCAATGACTTTTACTCTTTAACTGGCAGCTGTCTTTTCCCTGGGGAGCAACAAGCTGGCCGGAGGCGGGCATACGGATCATTGTAAGAAAGGGGAGTATGTCTGTCGCCAAGTCATTAATGGCATGCCTTAAGCACAGGATTTTCGCATGCTTCGGCATCCGAAGCGCCATTCGAATGCAATTGCTGCATGTCCTTGACATAATTTACAATTTCAATAACATTTTCCCCAACCCGCCGGGTCTACCCTGGCCGGCGCAATTTATTTGCGCATTATCCCGACTACAACTCCTTTTGTTCCCTTTGCCTCGTAACTCGCAATCATCATTATCATCATCACCATCATCATCATCATCGTCCTGAGACTTGTGGCTGCTGTGGGGTGCGGAACATGCGCGTTTGTCATCATTAAAAATGGTCGGAGCTGAAATTAGTACTGAAGTTTTGCTGCTCTTGCCGAGCGTGTCCTGCGACCAGGACATAGTATATTTATGCGTGTGCAGCTGCCAGGCCAAAGGCACTTCAAGTGTCACGCCCTGCCGCCCTTCACTTTTGTCTCCCGCACCCGCACCCGCACGCGCTCTCGTCTCATTTCTTGTTGCTCTGCTCATTATGGCTTAAAAAATGTTAAGCACGTCGACTGCCTGACTGCGACTGCTTTGTGCCTGCCTTGGCCAGACTGGAGAAGCCACTTCAAGCAGGTCGCGTCGCCAGGGTCCGCCAAGCAGCAACAGCAGCGGCGTCAGCCACTTGATAGTCTACGCTGACATCTCATTATGGTTGTCAGCGCTTTGCGTTTGCCCCGCGCGTCAACAGTGCGTATGTGTGATGTCTGTTGCCTTCTGCCCCGCCCCAGCTCCCCCACCTTCAACTCCTCACTGCGTGCTCATGTGTAAGCAAAATGGCTACAACGTGAATTATTTTTATGTGCCTTGGAGGACCAATTTTCGGTTGCCTGCTGAGTGAGCTGTGCGTCTGCTCTGTTTGTGTGTGTGTGAGTGTTGTCTGCGTGCCTGTGGGTGCCTGTTAGTGTGTCGGGCTTGTCTCAATTTAAATTCATATACATTTTTCGGGGCCAAACCTATTTTTATTGCCTGCCATCCGGATAAACTAGGCCCAACAGTTTATATTTAATTAGATACGGCTACGTTATGGCAGTCTCTATACATACTGGTTTAGTGTGCTCACGCAGGCTTGGACTGCCAATCAATGTGCTAAGTTGACAGATGGCAAATTCCTACCTGACCACAAGCCTCCTGGACACAGCTCTGCGATTGGGCAAATCGTGACTGTCAACAAGCGCACCGCAATTGTCAATTCAATGGGAAAATAAGCAACAATCGCCACAAGTTGCTGTTGCATCACGTTGCCAAAGGCGGTCCGGGTGGAGGTAGGAAAACCGCATGTCCAGGACGAACAAACCAAGCTCACGTCGATTGCAGTCGCATAATGCAAAGGCAACCACACAATGGCTACAATTGCCATGGCACCACAATGGCAATGGCCAATGCCGGTTTGGCCGATTGTCTGGCGCGTTATCCGGCTGCCATTGCGGGCGTGTCGTGCCATGCCATGCCACGCCGTGCCATGCTGCGCCTTGACTTGCCTTGCCACGCCGTTTCCTTCTTCTGTTCAATTTTAATCCCACTGCAAAGTGGCCGCCGGATTTGTCTGCCATCAGCTGCAAAAGGTGATGCGGATACACAGCCACAATGTGATTCAATTCGTTCCGTTCACCGTTACAATTCTTATTTCTACCTCCGACACATAAATCAATATTTGCCAAAGCGATTTAAAGACGCTTTGATGCTTGGCATAATATGAAAATTGTCCCAATTGAATTCGGAATGTGAAGAGAGAGAGAAATACTGTGTCTATATTTGCATTTATTTAATTCAATTATATATTTGAACTGCTCCTGGTCTTTCTGAAACCCGAGCCCATATGATATTATTATTAATTCTCTAACCTATAATTTAATAAATTGTAAGCGCCTAAAAGCTCACTGTATTATGCACGATGCGAAAACATTTCCGTTTCCAGGAAGGCAGCGAAAAATGATTCCAACTATGTTGAAACATATTCAAATCAATGCGTAGCACATTTCCGTTCATATCGTGAACAATCTACCTCGCTCCCCTCCCGGTCGCACCCTCGCCGGCTTCATTATTCATTCAGTTTTGCCTGTATTGAGGATATTGGCATGCAATATAAAAGTTTCACCAGGGACAAGCTGTAAAACACGACGAGTTGCACTGTTGCTGTCGACTCTGACAGCTAATACGGAATTCCAGAGAAATCTTTTACATCTCTCCCCCTTCTCCCTTCCTGCGGCACACACGTGTGCTTCTTGTTAAAAAATCTCTGCCGGTTCCACTTGACTTTATGAGCCTCGTCCTCTTCCCTCGTGCTCTGTGTACAACTTTGTGTATTAATGTACTTAAGAACCTGCGCCACAGCCAGCTGTAAAGTGAGTGTTAAAGAGCTGACAGGCACTGTAAAGTGTGCGAGTAAGATAGTGCAAGTGGGGAGAGGGACAGAGGCAGACGGAACATGTGAGTGTTACGCCTTAAGCTTTATCGAGTTACTGTGGATGCGACCACAGCGCTCTGAGGAAATGAGGGTCGATGCTGACATGATTGTTGCCTTTAATTAGCTCTAAGTAGTCTTAAGAGTTACCTGACACACTAGCGACCCCATGGTTGCCTTTGACATGAGCCCACTTTCGCAATCTGCCTCCCTCTCCCTCTCTCTCTCACTCTCTCTCTCTCTCTCTCTCTCTCTCTCTCTCTCTCGCACTCGTTTCGTGCGACATATTAAATATTTAACATGCAACTTTTACCTCTTACGCATATACATTTTGCATTTGAAATGCGCTGCGAGTGGAAAACTTAAAGTTTGTTACATCAGCGTCATCATAATTATGTGTATGTGCGTGTGTGGTAAATTATTGAAAAACTCGCATGAATTTCAAATGAAAATTGATTTGGTTAACGTGAGAGTGGAGCGAGAACATTTCAGAGGCCCCTCTTGATTATTTACGAGGTCAGACGAGGCACAACAATACAAAACCAAAGCAAACCGAAACTGAAACTGTAACTGAAACGTTACTGTGGAGAGTATGCAGCAATCATGACCAAAAATGAAATCATTGAAGCATTCTGCAGGGGAAACCAGTCAGGGAGGCTGCCTTGGTCAAGCGTTCAGACCGAGCTGCCCATTCGGCCGCTTAAAAGCAAATAAAATTGAGTAGCAGCAACAACAACAAAAATAACAAATAAGCGGAAGGGAAATACAAAAAATAAAAGGGTTGATTCTGGAAATTCGAAACTGGTGAGGGAGATGGGGAGTGCTGCGTATTCAGGTGGGTTCCTTTGGCTTCGCTGTCAGCCTGAAAAAGCGCTGCCGCATTTGATTTACGTGCCAGATTTTGTAACTGTTTCGGGTGTACAGGGTGTTTGCCAAAGGGGTTAACTTGGTGATGCCTATCGATTACAGCACACAAATTCGATACCCGATATATTGCATATATTTACTTTCGCCCTTTCAGTCTCGACATAACGTTAAAGTTTAAGTAAAAATTTAACTTGTACGTCGATTTTGCAGTTCTCTATACTGCACTTATAATGGCATTATAAAGTTTCGTTCAGTTGGCAATTTCCTTAACAAGTTTCCGCTCAACTTGTTGGCCATAGCTGAGATTAGTGCAGAACACCCTGTAGCATACTTAAATGGGTTGATGTGAACTAATCGGACAGGGTTGCCCAAAAGTTATCTAATCGCTTCATTGGGCAGTTCTCTGCTACTGCTGCTGTTGCTTCTCTGTGATAGCCCACATATCATTATATAACTGTATTATGCAGAGGACAGACAGACCCACATATCATAGGGTACACACAGTTATTTTTATCGAATTGAGTTTATAGAACGAATCAAATCAAACGCAGTTCTGTTAAATGGGGGAACCGAGAAAGTAAGTGGGGTATGCAATGATAAATAAACGAAAAAAAAAAAAATAAATAAATAAGTAATTGAGTGCAGCCAACAATAAAAGTGATTTCAGTTGTTGTGTGCTAAAATACGAACAAATAAACACACACCACACACACTCACTGCGAGCAAAAGCAGAGCAGAGCCAGCATGTTGCCATCAATTGATAAAGCATCCACAGAAAAGTTTCTCGACAGGATCTGCGTGCCTCTGTGCCTCTATATCCACTTGCGCTCTATGTCTCTTTCTCTCTTATCCTGCTCTTCCCGCCCTCTCCCCGCTGCTAAGTGAGCTGCTGAGCTCTCGTTGTGGCCATAAACTTTTAAAGTTCGCAATTCAATTTCAATTTGCGCAGCAAACGTGTGCTGCTCACGCGGCGGGTTCAAAGAGCACTGACGGGGGTCACATGTACTTATACGTACCCAAATATCGTACAAATAGTAATAATAATAATAGAAGCAGCAGCAGCAACTACAGCAGCGCAGCAACAGTAAGAGCAGCAGATGCTACGGGCATTGCCATCCGAATCAAATTTCAAAACACGTAGTCGAACTGCAAGTGCGGGGCTGGCTGCCTCCCCCTTCCCCGTTTCGACTGGTATCAGTTATAGGAATTGCTTTTAGTGGGCGGTGCGGGGGAAGGGGGATGTGAAGGTGCCATCAAAACCGTTGGTCATCGCATAAATTTGATTTGTGTAGCACATAAAAA
Source organism: Zaprionus inermis (assembly GCA_018151445.1). Taxonomy (NCBI): domain Eukaryota; kingdom Metazoa; phylum Arthropoda; class Insecta; order Diptera; family Drosophilidae; genus Zaprionus; species Zaprionus inermis. Next base: position 2,630,213 of record JAECXD010000634.1, on the reverse strand, counting down.
AGGAAAACAGCGCGAAGTAAACAACAAAATGTTACGTATACGCAGGGTGCACAACGTGCGCGCGAAGACAAGCTACAAGCGCCGTTTCGACCATTTAGACGTTTTTTATGGCTAAGCAGAGCAGGTAATTACGTTCTTATTAAGTTTGCAATGCATAAAAAATACATCAACGTAACGCAGCACAAACTAATTTATACAACTTGCAGGATGAGTGTGGAATCTAATCAGAATTTGCGGCAAAATGGCAACGGAGAATGGCTTAACTTGTTTTACTATTCCTTATGCCAAAAAAAAAAATGCTTATAGATTGTGAATATCGAATACACACATGCTAATTTAAGCAACCTTTAGAAACGACCCCTTTTGTGTTGTTATAGCCCATTAACTTGGGTTCCATTATGGCAGCGCTTTCTTTGCCTCTTTCAATTAGTCGATTCTTATCGGCTAAGTACTCGAAAGCACCGTTATACACATGCACACACCTAGGTACACATTAAATAGCTCTTGTCTAAAGCCCCACACCGGTCTGGGGTGTGTCGTGCATGTTGGTCATGTCGTTTATTTGTTGCTCACTGTTGGAAAAACTTTTGCCAAAACGTAGCGACAAAAATACAGTGGAGTTACTTTACGGGGCGTGACTTTAAGATACTCCTGAAATGATAATAGAGCTTAAAGTTGTTTAAGAAAAGTTGAGTGGAATATCCACAAAATTTTTCCAATATAAATTGATTTGTTTATGCATGTTAATAATCTTGTAATATTCCACCATTCTCATCGTTGGGGTATCAGCGCATCAGTTAAGGAGGACTTCCGAAATCCGTCAAGAATTTTTGCGTAAGCCGCCATGCTGCCCGCGGCTACTGGCATTGCCACAAATACAAAGTTGCCACAAAGTTGCACGAACTGCTTGATAAAACTCGCGCGGATAACAGAGCTAAAAATTGCCACGGGCTACAAATTATGTAAAATGGAAACGCGATTCACAATCGAGTTGCAAGTGGGCGGTAGAGGTGGGGCGTGGCTTAGCAGAGTCGACTAAACTGTTGCTCGGCTCAAAGACGACGTGCCTGCTACTATATCCGAGACCAAGCCGTAATTCTAGCGCCACTTTCCACACTTTTCCATTATGCGTGTAGCTGCCTCTTTCTCGGTCAGGTTTGCTGGCAACTCGCAGCTCGCGAAAATTCAATAAACACGACAGCAAAACTTTGCTGAGTGCTAAACACGGCAGTCCATTGTGCGGGCCCCGCCCACATAATTGAATGGCATCGAGAGGCGGGCGGAGTCGACACGTTTGCACTGCCAAATGCAGCTAAGCCGAGTAAAGTTCTTGCGAAAAGCTTCTGCCAATGCAGTTGGCCATTGGTTTTACCTCCGCCTTCAAAAAAAAAAGAATCCAAACTTCAAATTGAAGTTCAACAATTTTATTTACGCACCCGTACTTAAGCCGGGATGGCATAGCTGTCTCCAGGTGCCTAATGAACGGCAGCATCTTGGACAGGACGCGCACAAAGAAAAAGCCATAAAGAAAAAAAAGTTGCCTATAAAAATATCACCTGCTGTGTTATTGTTTCTGTCTGCTTTTTGCCATCACCTTTTGGATTCTTTTTTGGCCCAAACATTTCCCAGGAGTAGGCAGGACGGCAGACAACGCCTCAACTTAAATAAAAGTCACCGATGATTGCCATAATAATTTATCCAGCCGAGCCGAGCCGGAGCCAGGAGCCAGCTGCCCCATGCACAGCAGCAGCCACTTGGAGTGGCATGAGAAAGTGTTTAGTAAATTGATAAAATATTGCTGATGCTGACAGCTGATGTACCCAGTCTGAAAATATGAAGTACGAAGTATGCAATATGTGCTTGATTGATGATCCCAATGCCCTTCGACGATCCCCACCACACGTTTGCCCTTTGGTTTCAATTAGGTCGAGTAGCACTCTATGATGCGAAGCGATGAGAGTGCATTCCGTATCGCGAGTGCGTAGGATAATACAATACAATGTAAATAAACCGATAACATTTGAATAACACTCGAGTGTTGTGAATAGAATGTGTTAGTCATAAAGGGGAGAGAGGACTCCAAACTGTAATCGAATTTCAGCTCTGCAGCGTATCTCACGAAGGAATTGAATTAATTTCAATATTTATCTTAACTGAAACTGGGGAGTGCCCAGGCCGCAGTTTTTTCATAATATAAATCAAAAGAATACAGAAAAAAAAATTGTTGAGATTTTCGCATAATTAAAAGTCTCTTCAGTTTTTAATTGATGAAAATGTGCTGCATACACCGTGAAAGTGTTTGTGATTGAAATGAAAGATACGCTTTCATTCGCACCAACATATATATACATATGTTGTATATATGTGTGTGTGTGAGTGCATATCTGTAGCATACATATGTGCGCTTTTGCCAATTCCATTGACGCGAGGCACGTGAGTTTGCCATCGCCTTTTGTTGATTCGATTGTTGAAACGTAAACAATTTTTTGGTTTTCCGTGTAACAACACGCAGAGCCACGCACACAGTCACACGTAACAGTCCACAATCCACAAACACTGCGCGACTGTTCGCACGTCAATCGAGTTGCTTTTTAAATTAAATTTTTTTGTTCCGTTTTCGGTTTTTTTTATGGCTTAAAATGAACAACGTGAATTTTTTTGTGAATTCATGGGGGAACCAGCGCGGCTCGGTCTCTCTTTCTAGTTGTATTCCATTCCATCTGCCATTCCCGGTTACTGTTTTTGTTACAGTGTCTGCCTCGTTTGTTCTATTTCGGGGCGATGCTGGCAATAAAATAAATATGATACCAGCGATAGATTGGCGAACTAACAAACAGAGCGAGAGAGTACGAAGGGGGGAAGTAACAGCTTTCAATTTCATTGCTGGCCATTGCTTTCTCGAGCGTTTCACTTTCATTCGATAGAGGTTTTGCCCAGTGGACACAGAGCGCGGGCTGGTTGGGATATCTTGGCCTGGTTTGTGTTTCAATTTCCGTTGATTGAAGTTGCCACCTGGACAGAGAGGCCGGGGCCTGCTACGAAATTGAGGTGCGTAGTGAACTGCGGAAACGATGGCAATTAAATTGAATGCAGACACCATTAGGCCAAAAGGCGAGCGACTAGAAACGGTTTCATTTAGTATTATATCATGAGCTTGTCTACGGCTGATTGGATGGCAAAAGTTGTTTAAGCTGTCCCCCCAACCTCAACGAGCTGCTGCTGTGGCTGTGGCTGTCAAAAACGTGTGGATTGTTCCACTTTTCAGGTAGCTTAATTCGATTAGCAGCAGTTTTAGCCACAATTTAACTTTAGCTGGTTGTGCGAGAGTGATTAATAAACTTTTAATTGAATTTAAAGCCTTAGCCAAAAGCTGTGCAAATGTGCTATGTGAAATGCGCAAAATGTTACAGAACTTATTTTGAACCCCTTCAAATCGCTCAAAGCATAGCGAAAACTGTCGCCATTTTTGGCAAGCTAACGACTTCCCGTTATGGGAACATTTCAATTTCCTGTGTCCTGTGTGAAAAATTAATGCCAAATTCGAAACAAATTGCCAGAAGCGAAAGCGCTGCGAGTGACAACAGGCAGGAAGTAAAGGATACCGGCTGCCTGCTGCCGGGTGCCGGGTGCCTGATGCCGACAGAGCAGGCACTCTGACAACTGTCTGGTCTGGTCTGGCATCACAGCGCTGGCTGGGTCTCTGGTCTGGTCGGGTTGCGACGAGTCTGGTTTGATATAAAAACATTCTTGCCAAAATATGCCCGCAAACCTCAACAGCATTTCGAGAGCAGCAGCAGCAGCAGCAGCAACTCAACTCCGAGTTGCGTGCGGATTGTGGCATGGGGTGTGCGTTGGGTGGGCGTGGCAAATCCACTTTTTCCCACAACATCCACAACATAATAATGGATGTGTGCTGACAAGGACCTGCGGGATGGTGGCCATGTGGAGAGGGTGCACTGTGTCTGGCATTTAGCGGTAAGCAGAAAATCAATGTTACCGGCAGCAGCAACAACTACAACAACTACATCAACAGCAACAACAATAAAAACACTAACGACGGCATTTACATCATGTTAAAGCAGCTTGGATAGGTCGTCACCTGAAGGCGCCATGGAATTTTCTTATGTTCTCAACGCTTTTCTTTTCCCATACTCGTGCTCGCCTTCGCTTGGAGGCTGTGTGTGTGCGTGTGTGCGACGTCTGAGCCGCAATTTAAATTTATAAGCCCTAAAATTGCCAGGCGAAAATTCTTATGCGCATTGTTCTGTCTCCCCTCCTTTTCTGTCCCTCGCTCTCCATCTCACTGGGTGTCCCTCTGCTTTTATGGCAGACAGGCTGGCAGTTGCCATAAATTAAATGGCCCCGCCATAAAAGCCAAATCAATTTGAGCGTGAAATCGATTTTCATTTCTTTCATTTTTGCACGTCTCTCTCACTCGCTTCGGTGTTGGCAATCGATAAATTCTCGAGCAGTTAGCAAGCTTCCCAACTGCAACAGGTTATAGCCGTGTGTTGTGCCCTCGAGTATGTGTGTGTGTGTGTGTACAATTGCTGTGCAGATGGCAAACGGCAGTAAAGGCAACTAAATCAACGCCACACTGAAAGTCATGGCTACCTTGCAACAAAATGGCGTTGCAATTGTCGACCCTTCCTGATTAATGAGAAACAAAGAACAGGGAAAGAGAAAGAGAGAGAAAGCGAAACAAGAGCGAGAAAGAACTGGGCACTCTGTGCGACTGAGGTGGTCGAGTGTGTCTGTGTGTGGGCCGCAATCAACGTGAAATTGTGGATGGACTTCGATTAACAATGCCACAGTGATTGCTTTTCGAACACACATACGCTTTCCTCCCAGCAAGGCTGTCCAACTACGTAAGTTGACAGACCATGGCATAAGCAGTACCTATTGAAGTGTTTGTTTTGAGGTAAGAAAGAATTTCTTTATGGTTGAGGTAAGAAAGAATTTCTTTATTAAAAAAAAGTTGGGTCAACGAATATTAAATTAATTATGCAGAAAAGACTACACACATTTATAAACAATTTCCTGAAATACAACTTACTAAATTAATTATAGTTTCTGGAGTCGGGCGACAAAGAGATAATTAAGTTAAGTTAAGTCATGATTTGTAGGTTTTTTGATGATTACAATGCAAGTAGGTAATAAATCCATAGTTATTAAACGTGGAAATTTTAGCTTAATATGTTTTAGTGTACTCCACGTGTGGTTCTAGAGGCATTTGCGAGGCTCTAGGGAAAAGTTTTTGCCGCATTGTTTGCATACCTGGACAACTCATCCTAGCCACGTGATTATTTTGTAAATATTTGCACCTTTTGTGCGTCTTTTCAACCACAAAGTTGGTTGAGGTATTCCAGCAGGGTGTATTCTGTGCGGCCCTTTCAACTTGGCCGTACTTGCTTGTCATTATTTTTAATTTGCGCATCTATGACACGGTGCGGGGCGGGCGAGATGGTTGACGACAAAAAGAGCATGTTCTGGTGGTACTGCTTGAGCCGGTGCTGGCCACCAGGGGGCAGCTGAAATTGTTGGCCATCTCACATCTGGCGTTGACAATGCAATTTCCGCTCAACTGCAAAGTACACACGGTGAAATGCGAAGGTGCATCTGCATCGGGAAATGCGCTGAAGACTATTGTCGAGGGGCATACACACAGACTCACACACACTTGCACAGTCACTCGTTATTCTCGTTTGTGTTTCCTGTTGCTGTCGGACACGACATTCTTGTTGTTTGTTTTGCCAGGTTGCTCAGCTGTGTGGTTACTTCCGCTTAGCGTTACTTGTGCATACGAAGGCAGCAATTAAAGATTAAACGAGCTTGAAAAATACGGGGAGAGAGAGACCCTTCTGCACTTGAGGCTTATTAATTAAGCTCCCGTGTGTGAGCGGAGCGGGTAATGTCTTGAGATTGCTTTGCTTTTGGTGCAATTTTAATTGCATTACGCCTGTGGAAATTGCCAGCGCTGTTGCGCACCAGGCAGACTCACAAGGCACACACAAGTTTTAATTGATGTCACAGCTGCAGATGCACTCTACCATCCTACAGGCCGTGCGTCCATTCCGGATGCAACGTCGGGAACGCGCCTCCAAGTCCCGCAAGTCTGCTGCAGTAACTTCGCAATTTCACTTTGCCCGCATTGGCCAGCTTTACTTTTGCTGTATTCTTCTTTGTGCTGCTCTCGCTTCACGCTCCATGCCACGGCATCGTTTCCCACGAGATGCATGACAACAATGGCGGCCATTCTTTAATTGCTCTGCGTCTCAATAAACTTTAAATTGCATTTTAAATGGAATCATTAAAATACGTTAAGTGGACTGTGACTGTGACTGAGCCTGACCGGCAGGTTCAGCGGATTGGCAGTGATTTTAATTAGGCATAGCTAACCGCCATTAAAATTTAACCATATTCCGCTGAACTAATGCAATTATTTACCTTGAATTTTAATTAAACCTATCGAGTATTTTGCGTTTAGGGGGCGACGTGTAACATCAATCAGGCATACGCATACAATATCAAAGTATCAATATAAAACGATTTATCGTCGGTTTTAATGCACACACGCACTCCCTAAATCCGCTTTAGTCAGCTAAATCTGCCTGCGGATGCGCCCCCTGAGAACGTCTGGAAACGCTGCGAAGTTGCGTGCCGTATCAAATCAAAGACAAGCCAAGTTATCTTTTCAGGGATATCACTTGACTCAGCAAGGACACGAGCCGGGGAGAGAGAAAGACAGTTACGCCTTGGCACGTGAACTTCCAGTTTCAATTTGTCCTATGCGACAGACTTGAGAGTACATGAAAATTATGGCACACAAATCGCACTCAACAATGGAGGCAAGTAAGCCGTGTGCTCTGGGAATGTTCTCTGATATTTATGAGAGGCTGAATTGGTAGCCACATGGCAGCTCAAATGTGAATTTGTACGCGCACGAGTAATTAAATTTATCTGGTAATTAATTAAAAACAGTTAGCAGCGGAGCAGCGACCGATTGTCTGCGGTTAATGAGCAGAAAACCACCAGAAATGTATTTATGAGGGTATTTTAGATAAGCGCCAAATAATGCAAACAATGAGAGAGCTGCGGTCAATGTGGGTGCTCCGAGTTTATTATTGAATTGACAAATATTTTGGTCAATCGTTTTATAATAATCATAAAATAATCTCTTAGCGTTAGCTAGAGTTAACTAGCACAACAAACTTGAGTGTCATAGCAGGGTGTTGTCAAGCTTTAAGTTGCGCATAAGTTATGCTTCAGCTCCTCAGCTCTCGAGTAAACCCCTTCTAATCCCAGAAACTAATCAACAGGCACTTTGCATTTAAATTTATGCATAATTTGCTAGTAGGCAAGCTAGTTTCGCATGAATTCGTTTTAATCCAAGCGCATTATAAACTAATAAATCAATACGATATGACATCGATATTATTTGCTTGCATGCTCTATGAGCAGTACGAGTAGTAACTCGTATTATTTGCGACCTTTGACGAGACAAGACGTTACCCACAGTGACAGAACATGTCAGTGTCGTCGTCGAATTACGTTTTCTGTGCAGCTTATGCGCCTTGGCAAAATCAATAACGAAAAAAATCATGGAAAAATATAAAAAAACGACTGTGAAATACCCTTAAAGCCTTGAAATTTAGAAAAAATAATCTTCAGCTGTTTTACATATTTTGTAAGTATATAAAGCAGAAAGTACTTTTGATTCCGTTTCGGGCATAACATAAATATATTTATATTTCAGAAGATAATATGTTATGATTTGGCGATGTTATTCATATAACTGAAAAAACACAAGCTACTCTTGATCTGCATACATATGCTTAAGCCACAAACTTTCCGTATATTCTACAGACTGGAGATACCCTTTATCACCTCGACGCAGGGTATAAAAACCACACAGAACGAAATAAAATGAACAGTGCGCACACCTGCCGCAAAATGGGACCAATGTCAATTGACGACCTTGTTTGCAATGTCAGGTGCGCACACAAATACGCACTCAGACACAGGTTCACACACATTGAGCTGAAGACAAAAACAGAGACGGCACACAAACAATTGCCATAGAAAATGTGTGCAGAAGATGAAAAAAAACTATCAATTTGCCACCATTTTGCATCCTTTCAATCAGCTGGCATCCACTTCGTCGGTTTTTTTTGGGGTCTGCGGCGCTGCGCAACCAGACACTTGTTGACCTTTGCACTTTTTGTGCTCTATCCTTTAGTGAATACTCTTTTCTACTCACCGATTGTATAGGTGGCGCCATCGACAGTGAATGTGGCCGCTTTGCATTTGTTGAAGAATCGCGAGGCGAAATCCAGTGCGGAGTTTTTCAGGCTCGACGAGACGCGACGTATGGGCGAATCCGGGCAGGATGTGGCTGCCATGGGTGGCGAAGCATGCCCGGGTTGGGGTCGATCCAAAGTTACCGCGCTGCTAGTCACAGTGCTGTTGCCACTCAACCGCGCAGCTAACAAAGCTGTGGCAACGGGAGCTGTTGAGGCAGTGGCGGCGGCGGTCGTGGCACCTGGCCCAGTTTGTGGCGATGCCACTATGACTGGCGTCGCGGCACCGGGTGCCAAGCGGCGTGGCGGCAGCGGAGGCGGTGGCGCATTCGAAAGATTGGACATGTTGCACGCGCGTTTGGGTTTTGCTTTATGCTTGCCTGGACACTTGACAATCACTCGCTCCTCCTGAGGCGCATTTTGTCAGGCTCTTGGCTCTGCAAATGATTAGGCACACACACACACAGAAACTTGTCGCGCTGATCATTGAAATTAACCATTAGCACATGCCCCAAAAGTAGTCAAACCCAAGCCAAACCAAGCCAAACCATGCCGAACTGAACCGAACCGAGCTGAGCCAATTTGCTGCAATTAAGTTGACCAAATTGACAGGTTGACACAATTTAGTTAGGTCTGCAACGTGGGTCGCCGCAACAGTTTACACTTGTCAGCAATAATATTATCTATCCTTTATTTCTACGCACACCCATTGACACATCCATTTTAAATGCTTTTCATTAACCATAAAAAATTTTCAATACAAATTTTTCATCTTGAAACTTTTCTGCAGAAAATAAAAGGCTTTCAAAAAAGGCTTATCCTCGTTTTAATCCGTTGTGAGATCTTAAAAGCCACCCTCCTGTGAAATTTGTTGCACATTCAATTTGCTGTACGAAAATTAAACCATAATTGCAATTACAACAACCTCCGTGCCGAGATCCAAAAATCTACAGCACACATCAAGCAGAGCTGCTTGTGCTGCTGTCGATGATGATGATAAGGATGATGATGATTGCGCTCAATAAAAACAGTACTATCCGGACTACAGGCAGTCAGACACAGACAGTTAACGGGGGCAGGTGATGTGTGTATGTGTGTGTGTGTTAACAGAGACCCCAGGGCCACGGGGTGTGGCAAGTGTTTTCAGTCAACTGATGACGTTGTTGTTCTTACCATATGCCTCACTCTAAAATGCGACGAATTAAAGTAAATTGCTTGGAAATAAGCGGCACATATACACGCACACAAACTCTAACTCAAATACAAATACCAGCATAGCGCATATACACAGATACAAATCGAGCGACAGAGAGACAGACAGTCACACAGTCAGAGCGCAGACAATGAGTGGCTTTCTGTGGCTGATTGTTCATGTTTCTATTGTTGTTGTTGTTTCCATGGTTGCCTATCGCCAGCGTACTGTGATAATGGCATTCAAATGTGTACATTAAGGTCTCTGTCATGGTTAGGTCTGTTGGTTAGCTGTGTCGGAGTAGGGGTTGTGGTTATTTGTGCTTATCGCGCAGCGGAAGGCGTCAAAAATTGCCGCATAAAAATGTTAAAATGCCGCAAAATGCCTACACAAAAAAAAAAAACACAGTTGCCGTAGACAATAAAAGCCAATGGGCGTGAGAGGCTACAGAGCACGGCTTACGGAATTTCGGCTGCACTCCATAAAATTAGCTAAGAGAGACGCAGAGCTTTAATGTCTAGACTCGGTTAGATATTTCGGCGAAATTTGAATTATATTCGTTTTGACTAAAATCGCATTATAAAATATGAAATATTTATCGTAGAAAATGGGAAATATTTGTGAAATTTTAATGGAACATTAAACACTGCGTATTCGTAATATTTGTGCATCACTCGAAAAAGCGTTGCCTACTTTGCGGCGCTGGCAAATAAAATAAAAAATCCGCTTGAAAGGTAAAGCGAGCGAGTGAGAGAAGTCTGTCGGACGACTGTCAAGCGTTTTACTCATTCATGCCTGACACTCTGAATTTATTTCACACATTCATTCATGCATTCACTCGCACACTCACTCGCTGATTCGTTCATTCATTCAGCTCGCCCACTTTTATTTAGTTGCAAAAATATTTAGACAGCGTCACGTTTATGTATATGTTTCCCATTATATGTCTGCCCATTGCTTATCGCTATATATCTGAAGGTGTGAGTGTGTGTGTGGGTGTGTGTAGGGTATATATTTCGCTTGATGTCTATAACTGTCTTTGGGTTGTCGTGCAACTTGTCGCTGCTTTTCATACGAGCGCAGCTGGGCGTGAGAGTGTCAACACCTTGCTGTATGTGTAGGTGTAACAGTAAGTGTGTTGGTGTCGGTGTTGGCGTGGGTGTGAAGTCGAGCGTGTGTATGTGTGACTCTGGCGCGCTGGCAAGGCAGCACGCGAAAAAAGAATGTAACTTGAAACCAGCTCGGCCATTATGGATTTTCTTTGTATGAGCGTGTGAGCATTTGTGTCTGTATGGGTGTGCATTTGCCCGCCCTCCCTGATTATGTTTATTGTATTATAATAAGTTTTAGTTCGACGCCAAGCAGCCCAGCAGCGTTCCACTGGGTTATGGCGCGCTCAGCTTCAGCTTCAGCTCGCGGACGCAGTCCCAGTTCGTTGTGCAATACTAATTAATACCTTTGGGCGTTTGCTTTGTGTCTGTGTGGGTGTATGTGTTTGTGTGGGTGTGTATATGCGATTGTGTGCTCATGTTTGCTGATAAATTGCGAAGCTCACTGGTTTGGATAAGCATGTCGGCTTTAATTTGGTAAATTAATTCTAAAATATTTAGGTCGCAAATACCCCTGCACGCACAAGGTCACGTCATTGGCTCAGATAAAAGCGGAGACCCCGGCGAGAGGTCGATAAATAAACCAAAAAAAGAAAAAAAACAGAAAACCCGAGCTGGAGAATGCAGAAAATTTAAGGAGGCATGACTCGCCTTTGATTTGCGTTCGAAATAATCAACTCAGCTGGAAACATTCGCCGGGCGCGCTGGGCGAGCGCTGTAAGCGATACTCGGGATATGCCGGAAAGTCTGTCAAAACAAAAAGCGCTGACTAAAGACAGGAACAACTGGATCAGCAGCAGCAGGACAACCTGGGCCAAGCAGGCCGAGCAGCCTGTGGACAAGGGTTCAAGCAGAGGCAAATTGACGAGCCGTTTAGGCCAGGCAAGTTGTCTGTCTACGGAGCCGAAAATACAACGTAAAAATAGAAGCAGGGTGGTGAGCGGAGGAGTGGAGGGAGGTGAATGCACACAAATATAAACTTTGGGTATATTTTGCGGCTTAAGTGTTGGCAGCAAACAACAGCAACAACAACTACAACAATAACAGCAGCGACATCGACAACAATTGGCTGCTCACTTCTTGAAGGCGAAACATGCTACTAATACACTGTAGAGCAAAATGCAGATCAAAAGCGGCCTAATTAAAAGATGAAAATTGCTTACACTCAAAGTAAAAACGATAACTCAATTTTTATCGTTTTAATTCGAGTCGAGAAAGGTTTTAAAAGGTATTACACTGCTCGACAAAGTTGAGGTTTGCAATTATGCTGTGTGCTAAATATTATGACGTGCGTCTCTCTCTCTCTTTTATTATGACGTTCGTCTCACTCGCTTTCTTTCTTTTTCAACTAATACTTTCTGCACTCTGCGCCCAACCTTGTTGCACAGTGTTTGTGTTTTGTGAATTTTTATTTCGTCTCCTCCAACCCGCTCCCCCAAAAAGGTTGCCCCGTTAGATTGACTAAGCCAAAAAGGGTCAGGTCGCTGGTTAGGCCAGCTTGATGTGAACTGCCACGCCCGTGGGCGTTTATAAAAAATGACGACAGCCAGTACCGGCAGCGCGTGCTAGTGGGACGCCTGCAGCGGCGGCTCCGGCCATATCATCATCATCACTGGGGCAAAGTGTTAATCCGCTTTTGTTTTTGTTTCGGGGCCTGTAGCCTCGAGCAGAAGTTGCCTTTTGGGTCGGCGGGTTGTGGGAGGGGTCTGTGGGTCAGGTGGCACTGCTGGGCAATTCCGGGGTGTGTCTGAGCAACGCGCTTGGGGGTGTGCGTGTGGGTGTGCGAGGTGTTGGCAGGGCCCTTTGACTGCTCTTCTCAGATTTATAGCTGCCTTTGTTATTGTTGCTATTTGTTTGGGTTACGTAATTGTAATTTGAATGTGTTTAATGTAATTTTAGTTGTCCGTCTGTTCTGTCCGTTCCGTCAGTTGCGTCTGGACGTTCTGGACGTGTCTTGCTCTGGTTTCTGGTTTCAGTTTGGCTGTTAATTGTTTGCTCGCCCCGGACGTGCGCTTAATTGCCTAGCATCGCGAGCAAGCGAGCGAGGAGCATGAGCGAGGCCAATTGATTGGCGTTTAGCTCTTTATTTATTGCCACTAGATGCGAGCAACAAATTGTTGAATAAATATTTGCATCAAGCATTCATTTTGCTTGTCAACCTACTCCCCTTTCCGCTTCGCCCTCTCTCTTAATTGGTCAACAGGTTCAGTTGGCTGCGACAAATCGTGACTCGAGCAACAAGTTGGCTTTGATTGGGTTGGCTGACACTCGTTTTCTTCACTCTTTTCTTCTCAAATGCACTTGTTTGTTGTTATTGTTGCTAATGGAATCACTTAATTGTTTAAATAACTTCACACACATGCACTCACACTCTCGCACACACAGACACACACACACATGCGGATATTCAGAGACGCGAGACGAACAGTTCGCGTTCGGCACGACGAGTTGTTGTCTGCAATTCTCCTGCTGTGGCTGCTTCCTGCTGCGCTGGCTGCGTTAGTTGCCACCTTCCGGCAAACGTGTTGCCAATCAACTGGCAACTGGCAGCAACAATCATTTCCTTCGCTGTGTCCTGCAAGAGCGCCTACGACGAAGCTCGTGCAAAGAGCAACCACTTTGCATCAATCAAAGCTGACGAAAGCTTTTGGTCACCAAGAGAGAGAAAGAGAGAGAGTGCCAAAGAGCATACAAGAGAAACAAATTGTCGCTAAGAGAGCGAGTACTCCGCTCGGCAATGAATCAGGAAGACCTTGAAGCAGCAATCAAAGCGATGGCAAACACTGCACTGATAAGTTATGATTAAAGGTATATATAAAGCAAGATTGGTCTATTAAGTTTGCACAAATAACTCCCGATTTGAAAATAAATGAATCTTTCTCTAAATCTTGTATTACTTTTTGATTACTTGAACTATCTCCCGACGCTTTATCAGCTGCATTTGAAGTTAACTATTGATTGAAAGTTGCCTCAGGCTGTTATCTTCGACAACAGCTGATTGTGCAGCTCCCCCACTCTCACTCTCTTACTTTACTGCGTGAAAAGCTTTTCACCACAAAGCTCACAGGCAGTCTACAGCTAACCAACGCCAGATGGCGACAGCGTAGAAAAAAACGTTAAGCAGCTGGAATATTGCTGCTTGTAGGGAAGTGTATGAAGAAGGAACCATTAAAACTTAACGGAACAATTCCTTTTTTTTTATTAAAATACAATACAACTAAGAAATAGAAAATAATAAAAATTATATTAAATTTTCTATACGTTTTGCCTGAAACATATTACTTTACCTATTCAAAGTTAAGCTCCACATATTTGAGTGTGCCTTGAAATTTAAATATATGAGAAACTAGCTGAAAACACTATAATCCACCATGACTGTCGCTAAGCAGCAGCAACGTGGTCTACTAGGATCATTGGCTGCTAAAATATTTGGCAAGCAAAATCTCAGCGCCTTGGCTCGCTTCGCTACACACATGTGCGTGTGTGTGTGTATTGACAAATGCTGTGAGCATTGGCAATGGCGGCGGAGGCTTCAGTAATTTATAACGTCGCAACAGAGACGTGCCTGCCAAAGCAACAACAGACGACGACTATAAAGTCTGCCTGCAACTGCCTCATTTTCGGTATGTCGGGTATGCGTGGAGATCTGTTGTAGGATAGAGGATACGCGAGGTACTCCTCTCACGTCACCACAGATTCTGCAGGTGTTTAGTTATTTATGCCTTGTCACACATACTTCTCGCTTCTTATTACTTGTTCTGCTTCTTACACTGTTTCTTCTTGTGTATTGTGTGTTTGTATGTGTATGTGTGTCTACTTTGAAATGGTTAAAACAAATGTTTCATGCTGTATGCGTGTTCGTGTGCGAGTCGTAAAGGATTCGACCCCAAATCCAAATGGCAAACCCCATTTGCCATTTCTCATGTCTTTCTCTCACTCTGCCTGCGTGTGGCAAGTGAATAGAAATTCCAGACAAGAAAATGCGCAAATAAAAACATTTATGCATTACTTTTATTGCCATCCATTTGGGAGATTTAAACGTATGCGCAAGTGAATTTATATTGAAGTGCCACCAAACCTCGACAGACCGCAGGGACCATCGCAATCGCAGGCCGACGACATAATTGTTGTGTTGTGAAATTATGCAACATTCAAATAAATTAGCAAAGTTTTCATTTAATATTTTGCCAACAATTGAGAGAGCTTGGTTTTTCAAAAGTTCAAAATAATAAAAAATAATTGGTTAATGTTTGCTTAATTTAATTAAACTTTTATTTAGCATCCTTAAAGTATGCTACAAATATTTCATGTGAGTGTTTAAAAGTTAAGTTAGTTCTCTTTGCATTATTTTGAAACATTTACATATTTTATTGCTATATTCCAGCCTCATTGCAAGCCTGGTCTATTTATCAGGCTTATGTAAAATATGTAAATGCTGCTTATCTTAATAATATGCGCAAAATGAAATTTATTAAGCTGGCAAATTGTAATCAGCAGCTTGGTGAAACTGCCCTAATTTGGAAAACAGCTGATTGCGGTGCCTTTATTTTCCATATCCATCTGTCAGTCCGCAGTTTGTATCTGAATAGCATATTCTTCACGTACTCACACATGAACACACACACACACACAATGTGTGCTTCAGACTATCATGACATTTGAATAATGCGCGCCCATTTGGCATTTTATTTTATCATCAGGCATTTTGCTGATGTGCTTATACGCCTCCTTCCACGCAGTGCTATGTTGCTGCCACACACGCCTTTGCTCTGCTACTACTACAATAACAATTGGAAAAAGTAAGAAAACTACAACAACAAAGAAAAAAGTCTGCTTGTGCTCTTGTGATGAAATTAAACTGCGACTCGTTTTGTCCTCTCCTCCTCGTGTATCTGCTCTGCTCGCTTTATTTGCCTTAACTATTATTTTCTCATTCATTCGTCTCATTTTGCAGTTGCTTGCTGTCTTGTCACGCCCATCGCCTGGCAATCTACTCTTCCATTGTTTTTTTTTCCAGCTTCCTCTCATTGAAATTACACTAAAGCTGTGAGTAAAAGTTGCCAACTCTAATTACCACATGAAAAACTTGCTTGCATTGTTGCGCTCGTAAAATGGAAAACTTGCCAACTTTAAATCAAAATGTTAAGTATACGCAGCGTGTTTGTGTGTGTGTGCGACGCAACTTACTTTGTATGCGGCGTGGAAAGCTTCTACCACAAGGAAGCTGATCTAATAGGCTCAGCTAAGGTGAATAACTATTTGTTAGGGGTTTGTTTACAGTTCAAAATAAAACCATTTCCAAGCTGCTGTTTCGCCTTGGCCTGCTCGAGTATTCGCCGCATGTTCTTAACAATGCATTGGAATTTTGATTGCAACTATTAAAATGCAAGCACAAACTTGACGGTTGCCAACGAGCAACAGCAGCAGCATAATGAGCATGCCACGCAGTCGTCCTGCAATGCGCAAGGTCACCCAAGGACGAGTCACAAATCTTGCTGCTGTTATTGTTACTGTTGTTGTTATTGTTGACTGCTCGTTGCTGGGATTTTTTATAATTTCACACACAATGGAAAGCGCCCGGTCTCGGGCCAGACAGCATCCCCAGCAGCGACAGCTACAGCAATTAGAGCTCGGCAAGAATTTCTCACAAAAATTGCCATGCCAGTTTCACAGAAAATAAAACAAATTGTAGTAACAGCATGCAGCGCGTTGGAGAAGCAAGCAACAAGCCAAGCCGAGACAAGGTAAAACTTGGAATACGCTAAAAGAAAAGAACAAACTAATTGAAAGTGAAAGCCCAAACGTATACTTATTACCTTAAAGCTGCTGAGGAGAATTTCCTCTAAGAGTGCTTAAATAAAGAAAAGGAAATTTTGATTAGACCATTTAAACATGACCGAAATTGCTTGTTAAAATTGTCCAGACATGATTTTTATTGATTGTGTCGCCTGGAACATGTTATTCATTTTATTTCTATTTGAAATCTGCTCTGCTCTTGAGCAATTTATCTTTAGAGTTTCAATAACATGCTATGCATGCGAAATGTGATAAACATATTGAAATATGTCGAGTTGTCGCAAGTGGTCTGTATCATTTATTATACCCGGCGAAGAAGGAAAAGTGTGTCTAAAAATGCCAACAGGCAAATGCAGAGAGGTTTTGTATTTTTTGCATATTTTTTTTTGTTTGTTTTCTAGGTCTGTGCATAGGCAAAATAATCAATAACGTAAAACTAAAGTAAAAGCAAGACTTGGCCTGGGACGGGTACTGGCCTCGTCTGTCGGCGACTCGAGGCCCTTCCCAATGGACTGAGCGGATTTACAGTGCCAGCCAAGTATTGATTTACAGTAATTGTTGTGCTGATTAAGGCAAGAACCAAATTAATCGGCCAGCTATGGCGTATACGTAATGTTGATTGTCGCCTGCGTGCGTTGTGTGTCGCTCATTGTTACACAGAGCATTAATATAACATTTATGATTCATTTATGGGACTTGCTCGTGTATGTGCGAGTACGCAATGACCAAATGACGCACACAGCTGGCGACTAACTCTGCTCGTCCTCTCCGCCTCGTCGCCCTGGCCAGCGGTTGCATTCATTATTATACAATTTGTTGCGGGTTACTTTGCCAACAAATTAGCGGAAATTATGCAACAATAATGTTGTACAAAGCAATGGGTTTGGTTTGGTCGCCATTGGTCCCCTGCTGCGGTCAATTGACCACACCGGATGCGTTCGCTGCCCCCCAATCGCAACTCAAGTTGCACGCAGTGAAATCAGTTTGAATTTGCCCAAACGATTCTGATTTCTGTTTGAATGTACATATAATAACCGTATAAATAACTGTATAATATATGCTGGAATGATAATGCTTTAATTATGCGTCAAGATGTCCAACTGGGTCGACAAGGTTGCCTTCTCTTTCTCTCACTCTCTCCCAAACGAGTCAACCACGAGCGTCGCATAAAAGTCCATAAGAGTATGCGGCAATTTCTGTTTCTGTTTCTGTCTCTACGGCCTGCTGCTGCTGCCTCACACGTATTTGGCAATGGGAAATATATTTCATATTTATAACATAATTCGATATAATGCGAGTGAGTTGCGGGGGTTACCCACTCTGGGGTCCTGCACGTTATGGGCATCGTAAAACCTGAATCAGCTTTTGGGCATACAATTTGTGGCCGCATTGCGTATGGTGTAGGTTGGCAACAACAACAAATATTAATACTGACCACAAGCGACAGCAGCAGCAGCAGCGGCGATAACAATAACAACAACAACAGCAGCTGAAAGGACACGCTAAGAGCGATAACAATGGGGCGGACTGTGTGGCCAGCGAGCACACAAAAGCGAACAGCGAAACGCACTTTGCTCACTGAGGCATTAACATCTGCTGTTCGGGTGCGTGTGTGTGTATGGGTTGATAGTCACCCCTCCTACTTCTACCTTTTCTTGCCCTCTCCCTGCCGCCGTTGACCACTCTTCATGCCTATCTGTCTGTCGCTTGTGCACAGCTCCGATTTATGAAGGTCAGTCGAGTAGATGATGCCGCAGTTGACCTGCCTAAGACACCAACTAGTTATGAACTTCGGGCGCAATGTTCGTGTATAATCGTAATGGCCAATAGATTTGGTAAATATGCCAAGTCAGGGAGCGGGTCAAGTCGTGGCAAGTCAAGCCAATGTGGCGTATGCGCAGTTTGACAAGCAATGCGCACTTTATGCAATTAAAGGAAATGTATGGGGGCAAGCACACACAGTGGGGCAAAGCAGACAGCGCAGTGGGACAGTTTGCAGAGGGTTAAGTCCGGCCAATGTGTCGTATGCGCAATTTGACAAGCAATGCGAATTGCAGCAAATAATCTACAAATGCGTGTCGTGCAACCGGCAGATACAGTAAGTTGATACTTAGATACAGTGGTGCAAGCTGCTTGATTATTATTAACCCTATAACGTTTTTAATAACACATTGCATCTTGCTCTATGGGCTAATATAAAAGAGTTTATCCGTTCCTTTTTTGCCACTGTATAATGCAAAGTCCTTACTTGCTTGGTCAGCTGCCTGACCTTTGCTGCCTCCCACACTCACACTCAAAGACGATCCCCTACAATTGTCATTGGCATTGTGCCAACTGTCAAACCGTTTTCCCCTCCTGCCCAGTCCCCCTCCGTCTGAGCATATTTTAAGACAATTCTCAGCCGTCTCATTTTATGAACTCAAGCTCGAGCTGCTTCCCCCACTGGCGTTCTCCACATGAGCCATCAGCTGCTGCTGCCTTCGATCCCAGCATCATCGCATCCTTGACTCCGTCTTGAGCCCCGAGTTTATGTTGAGTATTCGCCTTAAATATGCTAATAATTTTTTTCGGCGTTGCTTTATTAAATTTCTACGGCAACACAGTAAAATGAAATGCGCACCCAAGCTCGCTTCCCTCCCTCTCTCTCACTCTCTGGCTCCCCTTCCCTACCAGCCTGTGTGCTGGCAAATGACATAACTTATTTAGCGTCTCAGGCGGCAGCGTGCAAATTAACAGGGCCCCCGGAAAATTGAGCTCTTCGTCGCCATCGTCGTCGGTGGCAAAGAGCAAGAGGACGGCGAGGAGTGGAGAGGCGAAGTCAGCTCTGCGTTTTATGGCGCTCAGATTGGCTGCGGCTGTGGCATGCTGCAAATTTTGCGTTGACGTTGACTCTTTTATGCCGGGAATTGTCTCATTAAATTGACAGCCAGTCAAAATTTAATGCGCTTTAATGCAAAAATAATTACATAATTGAAGGCGTCGCCATCCATTCCACCACACTAAACCGGATATGGCTCCACTATGCCGGATGTGCGAGTAATGTGTGTAGTTCAGTGCAGTGTAGAGTTTCCGGAAATGAGTTTCGCTGGCATTTCGCATTTCGTGCCGAAATGAGTATAGTTTGCCATAAGTTTCAATTCTAACGCCAGATAAGCCTGGATGGCAAATTAAGTTAATGTTTTCAAATTGAAACTGTGGCTCAGTTTATACCATGGTTTAATTTTCCCTCGCTAATTTAAATTATTTAAACGACAATTAAAGCGTACGTTGCCCTTGTTGTTGCACGTGAAAAGTCTGTGTCAATTAGCTCGTTAATTTGTGTTGCAACACTTTGTTAAATCATGCATCAAATTGGCATTAATTATAATTTCATAGTCGATCGGCAATCTGTTTGCTTATTTGCCTGGGCCTGATTGATGGGCTGCCCACACACGCAGGTAGTAGGTACCTGCTCCATAAATCATAATTGGCAACAGAGGCGGGCGAGGTTTAATAAATATTTGCACACGCAGCAGGCACAACAATTAATCACACATACGCGCCCAATGCAAACAGTCTTTAATCCAATTTTTTTAATAATTCACTGCAAACAACGCACGTAAAATTGCCAAGCAGCAACTGATTGCATTGATTTTCAATTTGCGCATATCAAATGAGTTTGCGGGGCGCACACAATTCGCAAAATAACCTCATCAAATTGATTCAATTGTAACATTTATACCATTTAACAGTAGCCCAAAATGGATTCTATAATGTCACACCAATAAAAAGAAATTTAATATGCGCAAATGAATAGAAATTGAATTAATGTAAATTTGAGGAAAAATATAAGAAAAAAAAATTAGAGCATACAGCACTATATGTCTGTACATATATTCACATTTGTAGAACAAAACAATTTAAAATATATATTTGACAAAATATTTGCTACTTTTGCTCATGGAAATAAAATTAAAATTATATTTCCACGCAATGCGACAGACTCAGCTTATTTTCCCAACTTGGAATTCGACATATCTTGCCCCGAATCGAGCATATTTGCCATGCGCTGATTGGCATTGAAAAATTATTGTGCCTATTTACAGCGAAGATGGCGAAAAATAAATAAATAAGTAAATATTTACCATGGCCCGATAAATATGCAAATATTTCGCATTGTTCGCTTTCTGTTTTAGCTTACGCATTGCGTATACGCCATGTGACTTACCTTTCTACTGCGACGGCAACTCAAGCTCTGCGTGTCGGTTGTTCTGCAAGAGACAAAAAGAAATTAGAGAGACGATGAGGAGGATGGTGGGTGGCGGGGTAAGTAGGATTGATTTAAATGCAACATAAACAAAATTCGCTTTGATGACTTGGACACGCATGAATATCAAATTATGTAGAACTAAAAGCTTAGCCCAACTCTCGAGAGCAGCTCAAGTGATGAGCTGTTTATATTTATGATGATAATGGCAGAGGGACACCCTAACACACACACACACACACATACACATTGACAGATTAGGTTACTTAAGCCGGCCCAGTCAAAGTTTCTTGTGTCGTTCAAGTGGCTTTCGGTTCGCATATTTTGGTCATAAGAGATTTGCCGCATAAATATTATGTTACGGCTCAATGAGCTTATGGAGAGCAGCAGAAAAGCGAGCCGGAGTCTCTTTACTTTCTCTCTATCTTTCTCTCTCTCTCTCTCTCTCTCTCTCTTGCTACTCCTCTTCACTGTGCTGCTGTGATTGTCGCCATTAGTCATTAACAGCTTTGCAAGCAATCGCAGTGTTGATTTATGTCCATTCTTCACAGCGAACAACTTTCGGATGCTTCTGATAGATTACTGCATTGATGGACAAAAAGCAGCTGCTGCTGCTCTTTCTATCTGTAAGTGTGTGCGGTCGAGAACTCGCATATGGCTCGCGGCCAATCTGCTTATTGTTGTCCGTCACACCTGCATTTGATTGCCAAGTTATTTTCACGCCTTGGCAACTTTTATTGCAACCCAAAAGTTAACAACAACTGCTCGTCAATTGCGAACGCAAAATTATTTCACACACAAATCCCAGTCGAGTTGAAGATGGGAAGGCAGTCGGCTCAAGCTGTCCAGTGCAGCTAATGAGCTGCGGAGGCAAGTTGAACCGCAGAGCAGGCCGCACACCATGGCGAGCATGACTAAAGTTTTTGCCGCTCGACTGGTAATGACACCCATTAACGCGGCTCAAAGTGCTGCCCACTTTTCCCGTTTCACTCACTCTCTTTATCTGTCTCGGCTGCTTCTCTGTCTTTTTGCCCACTTCAGGCCGTAAGCCACGCCTACCGCCGCCGGCTTACGCACTCTTTGTGCAAATCGGTGTTTGCCTTTACGCTTTGCTTTCGCAGCGTTTGCATAATTCCAAGCGCCGCATTGCGTTGCGTATACGTATTTATACCCTGCAATCGGCTGGCAGCACAGAGAGATTGCTTGTGCTTATGTGCAAGTTCAATAGAACGATATGTTCAGACATGTTTACTTTTCCTCCCAGGGTATATTTTAGTCTAGTTAGCTTACTGGATGTATATCTATTTGTGTGTAGATTTTATTTTTAGTCAAGCTCTTTCCTGGCGCAATCCAATTATTGCGCTGCAAATTCATTAAAGCCGAGTGAGAGCGAAAGTGTGAGGAGTGGGAGAGAGCGAGTGAGTAAGAGAGAAAGCGAGTAGAAGAGACAAGCCGCCGGCTCAACAAAATTAATTATCCATCAGCATTAGCAGGCCGTCCATGCTGGCCTTGCTGCCCAGTTCCGATCTCCTGGCGCTTCGCTGTTCGGCACGGACACGTCTCCATCTCTGTTGCTGCGCTGTCACTTTGCATATTTTCACGCCTCACCATGGCGGATTTTCATTAACTTTTGCGTCAGGCTGCGGTCATCAATTAAAATTTAAAGATAAGCGCCAGTTGGTCGCCAGACTCGCCAGTTCCGTCGCTGCTCAGCCGGAGGCAGCAACGTTGCCGTCCGGAGACGGAGCTGGTACCGGACATAACGCAACGCTGACCATGCTGGACCGTGTCACACACATGGTTGGGCATATTGCAATTCGATTTAACGCGAGTTTTCTCCCCGGAGAATAACCCCGTGCCATACAAGCTCCCATAAATGTGCGGAATATGCGAATTTCTGCAGACAACATTTTAATGAAGTCGTAATGGGCCCCCGGGCCCAGGACCAAGCACAGGCGTGTACACACTGAAAGCAGTCGGAAGGAGCAGAGCGATGGGCGTGGTTAACTGCATTTGCCCCCACCGTACAAACGAGAGAAAGAGAAGAAGGCAAACGGGTCGTCGAGCTAGCAAATATTTACCCATATAAATTACTCGCATATCTGTGAGCGACGATGAGGACGTGTGGCGGCTTCCTACGTGCTTCGAATTTCAAATTCAGTGGAAAAAAAAATAAACGAAAACCGTTCTAAAATCTCAATTACTGACTAAGGGATGCTCTTGAGCCCATACAAGCTAAAAGTTCAAAAGAAAATCACAAAATCCTTGGCAAAACAAAAAGCGACAACTTTTACATTGATTTTTAATACGAAACTTAAATCTACTTTTAAGTTTGTTAAAAATGAAATTCAACAAACTTTGCGACAGATTTCCGTTCAAGTGGAAAATAAAAACTATTCATATACATGCATGATTTAATAGCCCATAGTTTGCATTAGATGTGCATGAAAAGTGTCACTTGACTAAATTGGATCATGCTCGATTATAAAATATAAATAAAATAGCACGCTGTCGGGTGCCGAGTTAAGTGAATTAAAGGAGCAGCCTGGGAGCGGGATTCTTCGTCTTGGCACTGGTATTGCCTGCTTTGGGGCGTCAGGTAATTGAAATTTATGCATAAATTATGCGCATAAATGGACAAGACGAAGCAATAAACAAAAATAAAAATGCAAAGGAGACAGTAGGGGGCAGATCGACGGTAGGATCTGGTAGGCAGGCAGGCAGGCGTAAAAAGCAAACGTGAGCACGACGAACCAGGAAAATATTTCACAACGCATGAAATTTTGATGAGACTACGCCAGGCGGCTCAAAACATACGTAAGGCTCTTTCATTATTAAGCTATTTGGTACATTTTGTTTTTTATTTTTTTTCCAAACTTTTTTTTCTGTTTTTGTTTAGCATGATGATGTCTTTCTTTCCGCTTTGACAGAGAAACTGCAGCGTCAGCGCGTCGTATATAGGCAAAAGCGAATGTACAAGGCACAGTTACAGCTGCAGATACATGTGCTGTATCTATAAGATACAATTTGTGGCGCCGCTAACAGATGCTGCCAACAGAAGCAGCCCGAATGCTAAGCAATGTTGGCCAGATGTATACAGTTCTATCTGTAGCTGCAGCCCATTCCCCTCTCAATCTCTTTCTCTTTGCCTCTTTCTTTCACGCTGTCTGTGATACTTGTGCAATACTCTATTTAAATTACTCAATTTGC
The DNA here is from genome assembly GCA_018151445.1 of Zaprionus inermis. Classification (NCBI taxonomy): domain Eukaryota; kingdom Metazoa; phylum Arthropoda; class Insecta; order Diptera; family Drosophilidae; genus Zaprionus; species Zaprionus inermis. The sequence continues at coordinate 2,606,360 of JAECXD010000634.1, read as the reverse complement.
TGCACAATTTAACACTGGAAATTAACTGCAAATGCGACAGCGGCGAGCTCGGTGAGCGATGAGTGAACTTGATTAAAGTGCGCAAACTTTTTGCATCTCGCTTCAAGCGAGCACACATGATATATGCTTGTGTATATCTATGTATAGACGTGTATCTTGTAGATATAGCCTTTGGCGACTGGCCTGCTGCCATATGTTAGCTGTCCTGGCCGACTGTCTTTCCGTCCTGGCCGTACGTGTGTTTTCAAGCAGCTTAAGGCGCTTACACTGTCACCTGACTGACGCACAGATACACAGCACACCACAGACAGCTACAAACCCACTCACACAGACACAAACACACTCGCACTCACACACCGAAAGCAACACTCAGCTGCTGGAGATGAGCCAGTGGCGTGTGCTCTTCTGAAATTGCTCGTCTCTTGCCTATCCTGAGTGCTTTTCGACCTAAATAAGGTGGCTGACATTTTTTTAAACAATGTACAGAGCTGCCGGGGCTAGACAGAGTGTGTGTGTGTGTATGTGTGTGTGAGTGTGCATAGCCTAAGCCTGCACAAATTTATCGAGAATTGTAGAGCACACACATCGAGAATGTTCTATTTCTTTTATTCGACAAAAATATTTGACATTTTTACCGGGGTTAGCAACGAAACCGACAGGCGTGTGTGATCGACTGTTATATACCCGAACAGAAATAACTTCTAGGTTAAGTATTTTTTGTTGCATACTTTGTAGTACAAGCTGTACTGTACTCTATAAGTAGTGGATGGAAATAACTACGAAGAATGCTTTTAGTCAAAGGGTTTGTCTTGCTTACAAAGTTTAGAATGCGTTGTGCCTGCCTACAGTTTATCTTTTCATTGCATTAGTCCAGCTGCTGCTGCATCCCGGCGACAATTGACTTCTGCTCAATAAAACGGACCTAGTTTGCACTTTGAAACTATGTTAGATTTGCAATTGCACTCCGTGCCACTGCCATTCCTGCCGATCCGCCCATTCCCGATCTGAGTAACTAAAATTGCAGACGGGCAGCGCGCAATCATCTGAGAAACATTGTAGAGAGCGTTTTCGAGATATCGCTGGGAGAAGTGGGAGCACTTTTTATGGCCGCTTGTTTATGGCGCATTTTGCTGAAACAAAGCAGCCTTCCGGAACATTGCACAATAATATGAAGGCAGCAGCAACAACAACGACAACAGCAGCAACAGTAGCAGTAGCAACAACAACGATAGAAATAACAACAAAACGTTGCAAGCTCACAAATAGAGCACCAAAATAGGCGACAAGCTGAATAGCTGCTACCTCCCTGTCTGCCTCTGCTCCTTGTTCAACCTGCTAGCCTCAAATTGATTTTGATAACATGCCAGCACGCCTGCCCTCAGCTTCTGTTCTCCAGCACCCGAATCGCTGAACAAGGCACAATGGTGCGCGCAGGGAGGGGAACAACAAAAAGTAAACGCCGCACTTTGCTCGTCACTTGTCAAGGCAGTAAAAGCAAATTACTTAAAGCTCATTGCTTTAAGCGTGTGGGCGTGGCACAGTGCGCCAACTCGCTGATGCCTGATGATGGCTGATGAGCGATGACGATGACGATGAGACACGATGAGAGACGAGAGGCGAACTCAAACGGCCTTCTTCATTTATTTCCTTTGCTGTCACACTACGCGTACTGCGCCATCAGTCGTATTTACCGTTGCACTGTAGCCTCCTCTTCCGGTGTCACAACGAAAGAGTAACGAGATGATGTGACGAATGTCAATAACGAGTAACGGCTATAAAGACTGGACAATTGATGAGATGAAACAAGTGGGCATTCGTGAGTTGAGCATGTCTGCCTGGGAAGCACTCTTTAGATTGTTATATGAGTAAAGTAAAGGAAATTTTGGAGATTGATTCTATCGCTTGTCAAAACTCAAAAAGAAAGAACTTTGCTTTATAGATTTTTTTTAAATACTTTACCATTGCACTTTTTAACTCAGCGACTTAGTTGATTATCTGAGCTTTAGTATTTCCATTTTGAATTCATTTAACTTTCAAATACTTTCATGGAAAAAAACCTCTTGCTTTCTCGCCTCTTAGGTTAAGTTTTCCAATACCAATGAAATAAAGTAGAAGACAAAGCCCGGTACCCTGTTATTACCAATTCCTGTTGGCTTTAGGCTAATACCAAAATCAAAGCTTTGCATGTTCATTTTCCCTGCTGCTCATCGATCAATTTCGATGCGTCCCCGAAGGATGCTTCACTAATCTGATGAGCTGGGCCTACGCTTGACCACTTTGCATAGATGATTGGAATAAAACAGTAGGGTGACGAGGGAGGTAGGTCGGGTAGGTCAAGCGGGAGAGAGAGAAAGGGACACTGGGCTGGCGACAATTTCCATTTTTTGTTTATATATTTAATAAAAAGGATTTGGCCTTGGTCCCTTTTGGGCATTTTATTCTTTCTACCGACTGCTTGTGGAACAGACTTTTATTGATCCCCTGGGAATACATATACACCCACGCACTGACACACACCTAAACCGGTTCGAATTTGACATAAATTATGTCAATCGTAGGCAATTTGTTGGGCATTAATGAGCTCAACTAAATTATAGCCACATGTCCTTGTGGTCTGTCCCTACGATACTGCTTCACGTACCCGTCTCCATTTTAATACACACCCTCCTCCCTTCATTCTTCTCCCTCCCGCTGTCAGCAAGCGGAAAGACACTTGCCGAAAAACTGTGTCACGGTAACGTTTTTCTTTGCCATTCTTGCTCGTCTCTTAGTTGCTTTTTTGTGCCCTTTGTAACCTCCGTGTAGCTTGTCACCTATTTAATTATGTACTAGTAGGCGTTGGGTGCAAACTTTACTCATATTCTATGCGAGAGGTTTCTGCACTTGGAGCAAACTTTGCGACGGCACGCCCCCCCGAGGAGCTGCCACACATATCGTGCATGAGTATTCCCGTAATATATGCTAAATTCAGGAGCACAACTTTAAATGAAATTTCCGCTCCTACCGCTTTTCCAGGCGCTTTTTCTCCCACCCTTACACAGTCACACACTCTTGAATTCCCAGCAAGACTTTGTTTGGAGAACTGAAAGCCAATAAATCAATGACACACACTGCGGCCCTTGACTACGCCCACAGAGGAAAAAGTTCAAGGCCATAATCCCACTTGATGCCGCCACAAATACGCCAATCATGTCATACATAATGCATGACCCAAAGCGCGGGTGGGAAGTGGAGCAGAGTAGAGCTATGTATAATGTATCCAAGCAGCAAAGCGTTAAATGCGCAGCAAATTGTCAACACAATGTCCGCAATCGCCAACAGGTTAACATAACTCGATAGATATACATACATACACACTTATATATAGATAATATATGTGTATGTATATCATACCTGAGCAATTAGAAAATTTGCACGCTCTGCGGCTAAAGCAAACTATGCAACAGCTCTCAAGGGGGTGGTTGAGAGGGTGCTGGAACAGCCGAAAAACTTTTCTCATTACCAGCAAGCTGAACTGAAAGTCGAGGGAGAGAGAGAGAAAACAAAATTGCGTCGAGAGCCAAAAAGGAAACAGAACGAAATGGAAAACATATTTTGTGGGTCGCAAATTAAATAACAACAAACTCTAATTGAGTTTTAGTTGAGCAATTTTAAATATTAAAGATCTCTGCGGAAATACTTTATATATATAGTATAATGTGCAATGTTGTCTCAACTGGGCGAACGTGCTTTGACTTTTGGTTGCTTGGCAATTGCCAAGATAGTTGAGTTGAGTTTATTTTGGCATTAAATAGAAGATTACTTTTGAAGTGTAAGTTTGAGAAAGAGAAGGAGTCGTCGAAAGGGTTAATACTTGCTTCACATTACAGTTGGAAAATTGAGAAATTACAAGTAAATATTGACGTCAAGTCTCTCACACTTAAGACGAGTGCGAGATTAATATATCAAATGGTTTTCACATACAGATACATAAATATACATACAGAATATAAGCTTAATAGAGTTGGCATTAATCCTGAATTTATACAGCTTGTAACACCCAACATAATCCGACAAAAATGAAATTAAAATCAACTCTCAGCTGCCTCTGTGATAAAGCAGCGCAATCAGCGTCGACTGTTAAGAAGTTATGGCCAAAAAGCAGAGCTGGCTCTCTCTCCCTCTCTATTTGTGTGTCTCGTTCATTGATTGCTTTTGGCCTTTGTCTTTTGCTGGGAAATCAATAAAAATTGTTGGCAATCAGTCAAAGCAAGACAATTAATAAATTCGAATGGCCACATGAAATGCGTTGAGATTGAAACGGCAAATGTCGAGATTGTTATGCGGTAAAAAGCGTCGCAGGGAAACTTTTGCCAATAGGGGAATATGGCTCAAAGAGCTTGTTGTTGCCAACTGGTAGAAACTAACTAACTTTCGGCCAAGTGCGTGTCTCTCCGCCCGCATAAATAATGTAAGCAATCGATTTATCGACTGCCTTCCCCCAACGCAATATGAACCCACACACAAAATGCCAAAGTAAATGAGCAGCTCCGAGGACATAGCACACATAGGACCTTGGACAGACAGGACAGAGGACAGGCCCGAATTGAATGCGGCAATAAAATGACTCAACCGACGTCAGAGGCAAACACAAAGCTAACGGGAAAGCGGACAAGAAATGGCCATTTTATGAAGTGTTTAATGGATGTTAACTATGTGTGGCAGTTGCCTATAACTGTGTATGTGGTATGTCTATCTGTCTGTATGACTATGTATATTTGTATGTGTGGCCTTATCTATTGAACACTTGGCTGACCAAACGAGCGAAGAGCGTCGACCGTGCCTCGAGGGGAAAGCTGCCTGCATTGGAAATTGAATTCATTTTTTCCTGATAATTGCTGAAGATCCAGTAAGCTTAAATAAATTTCACTATAAATACATACACATATATACGTAGAAAATCGTATTTCGTCATCGCACAAGCAGCGTCGTCTCTCAGGTAACGCGTAAATCTGCAGCTGCCTTTTTGCCATTTAAGTGCTCTGCACCGGCACCGGCAAGGCGCAAGCAAAGGCGACGTGAAACTAAAGAAATCCCATCAACTAAAAAGCATCTCAATGTGTATCCCCATACACACACACTCATACACATGTGGATGAGTGTGTGCGTGTGTGTGTGTATCTCATTTGAGATGGCAACTAAGGCGCTTGCTGCAAATGGCAGCACTTAAGTCCCCCGGCCAGGAGGACGACAAGCGCATAAAAATGGAAATGAAATGCCAAAGCAGCACGACAGCAACGCTCGTTTTTCAGCCGCCCTGCCACGCCCTCCGTACCTAACGCCACACTCCCATAAGGCATGTAATAGAAAATGAGAAAATTATTGTGGCTTGATTGCATTAACGGCCATGAAAAACGTTGATTTGTTTAACTAGGCGACGCACGCGGACAATGCCAGACACAGCCCGGCATCTTCGCATGCGCCAGCGGATGCGGATGTCGATGCGCAACCAAAATGGCGACCAAGCAATTAATTGCGCGCGTCAGCTGCAACACAAAACTTTGCAGCGCAGCTTGCGGAACTTGCAACTTTGTTGCATAGTTTGGAATTGAAATATCGCCTTAGTCAGAAAGTGCTTAGAGCGAATTAACACAGTGCCTGCCATTAGTTTACGTGCTTAATAAATAGTTAAAACCAGCAAGTTACTGCACTGTTTATGAGAACTAATGGAATATTATAATTCATGTGCACATACTCGTGTGTCTCATCAAGCTCCAAATTGTCTCGCATCAAGCGCTTTTTCCCCCGTTACCTTAATGCCTTTTACCTGTGCTTACACCCTTAGCCACAGCAGACGCAGCAACCTCCTGCCGGCATCATTTGTCTTCTTTTTATAGCCAACTAGATTATAATTCTATTTTTTTCCTGTTCTTTTATCGCTTGTGTTAACGTTCATCTAGCGGCAATGACACGGACACCATCTACAGACAGACAAATGTGTGTGGTATATGTACTTAAGGTAAAGGTTTGTTTATGGTCTGTTATGTTGCTGGTAAATGAGTAAGGACTTAACGTTCTTCAGGTTTAACAGCTCAGTTTATTTAAATCAATTCGTAAATTAGTTTACAATCTGTTATGACCTATTTCGATTTCTAGCTATACTAACATATATTTGCTTGCTTAAGCGCTGATATTGAAAAAATTCCACTACTGTTGTTCCCTTTTATAGCATGAAAATACTTCTACACTTTAGGCCATTCCTTTCCAACATTATCTGTGGCTTTTTGTTGCGACTTTTGCTGACTCTTTCGCATTGCATAACAATGAACCTTCTTTTCGTATTTCGTATTTCTGCACTTGAATGGGGCCACTTAGACGAAAATATACCCAGCGAGGATTTGCTGCAAGGTTAAACTTATATGCTGAACTGCCGTCTCTGCGCCCTTTCCTATCCTCTCCTTGCCTACCCCATTTTGCTGTGCACTTTTTGACGCGAGTGGCGCATTTAGCGGCAACTTTGATGCGAGTAGCGTCCTCCTGGCTCGGTCATTCCGGCCCAGTCAACGAGTTGCTGCAGCAATTGCACAACATGCAAAATTAAAATATGAGTATTCATCTACATGTATGTGTGTGTGTGTGAAAGAGTGCTTACTTTCCACTTTAGAGATATGTTTACTGTGCGCAAATGTGCGAAAGGCTCAGCGAGTCGTCGCCGGCGCTAAGCCCACTTTGGCCTACTTGATGCCGCCGGTAAACACACGCAGTGCCTGCCTGCCTGCCTGCTGGGCTTGCTTGCCTGGCCTGGCAGCCTCCTCGAGCACATATTTTTCGCACGAAACCGTCGAGCAATAAAGGGGTAAGAGAAGGGCAAAAACAAGAGGCAGCTTCAGCTTGTTAACCTCCTTTTCGGGACGCTGCATTACACGGACAATCAACGCCTCTTTGGGCTGTTCTCGTCGACGCCGTTCGGTGGCAGAAAAGGCAAAATATTTAAGCGGCGCATTCCGTTCAGTCCAACACTCGCTTAACATGTTGCTCTCCCTCTTCCCTCTATCGCCGTAGCACCCACATGAATTTTCAATTAAAAGAGTTTTCCATTCACATATTTTCCGTTTTGAATGAGAATGCGAGGGGTACAGGACAAGAGGGGTAGACTTTTTCTGCATGTTTTGTTTTGTATTGTTTTTTTTTTTTTGACAGCTCAGCTGGCCTGAAAAGTAACAACTCGTGAAGCATGACCCGAAAAGTATGCCTTGTTTATTTGTTGCCCTATGTTGTGGGAGTCATTTGGCCGTCGTTGTCCTGCAGCAAACACTCGACCTTGGCAACCGTAAGACATCTGACAACACGCCCGAGGCTGCAATTAAATCACCTGACAATAAAAATAAAACATTTTTAAAGCAGAGAGATAAACTGAAAGAGAGAAGGATAGTTCAAGAGGGAAAGAGATATAACAAGATAGGGACAACTACAGACCGAGCGGGAAAGGGAGATTTTTCCTTCTCGTTTGTGCACACAATGGGGCAGTTTTTGTTTGGCGGAATTTGTTGCCGGGCAACCGAAAATATTCACACTAATTAGCCATTTAAGTAGTGAAAATCAGCAGTGAGAAAAAAAGAATAATGAAAATCTGGGAGCAATTTCTTTAGTGAAGAAAATGCACGGAAATTAGTTGAAATATTAGCATATAATATTATGACGGCAGACAGCTTGAGCTCTACGTGCGGCCCTCAGGGCGTCGTACGTACATAGTTCCCCGAAGCATCCGTCAGTTTAATGAGCCTCTCAATATGCATGACACACGGCTTAAATGTGTAATTACGAGCGAATGGTAATGCGACAGCAACGTGCTTCCATCAGCAGCTACTTTTTGAGTGACAACGCGGCGTATACTTAACGCCCCTTCATACTCGCATTCACGCTCTCATTAAAGAGCTGATACGTTTACGAAATCATTTCCCTATGCCCAAAGAAGATTAAATAAGGCCGTGCCCTTTTCCCGGAATTTCTCTTATTTTATTTTAATTTCGATTTAAATTATGCGAAATTTTCAGTAGATTTTAATTCGTACAGGCAAATCAGACATAATATTTTCCGGTTGTAGCTTTTAATCCATTGAAAGCCATTCAATAACATTTCAATCAACTCAGTTCCGCCTAGTCGAAAACCAACACTGATTGACTTTTCCAAACAAACATTTAATTTCGATTTACAAAATTTGCTGGCAAGTTCCGCAACTATTTCAAAATAAAGTTGTTCCATTTGCCCAATAAAGTTGTGACAGCATTCAAAAGGCATTGGATTGAAAACAATTTGCAATCGATAGAAATTGAAATTCAAAGAAATATATTGACAAGTACACAGACACAGGACATTTTGAATGCATTTGCCCGGGGTCTCACAGCTTGAGTTTACCATTCAAATGAGAAGGAGGCAGGAAGACAAGAAGGAAACCGAGAGAAGAATGGCATTCAATGCGGGCAGGGCACTCTGCCCCCAGTTTCGAAGTGTGTCAAAAGTTTTGTGCGACTGCCAAAGACTGTGCTTAAACTATCATAAAATAATCACAATGAAAAATCAAAACTTTCGCCGAGCAAAACCATAATAAATCAAATGGCGGAAAGGAGTGTAAGAGCGGAGGCCCAAGCAAATGGCACACATGCATAATGGGAAGGCGAAAAACTGAACTGAAACGAAGTGAAGGATGCGGTCCTTACACAAAACTTTTTCTCTCGCGCCATTGTTCGAGTGCTTGGAAAGTTCAAAGAGCACACTGGAGACTGCGAATGGCACCGCGCACTGGGGAGTACCAGGGAGACAGACAGAGAGGACGGGCAAAACTGAAGCACAGTAGGCTGGCTGTCTGGCACCGGAGTACAGGTGATTAACACAAATCTGCCAAATGCCACACGATAGCCCCCAGAGCAGCTGCCATTAATTACTCACGACTGGTCACGGAGTCGGACGGGCCATATTGAAAAATGGTTCCAGCATTGCTAATTAATTTTTGATAATTATCTTAGCCCAATGCAAAAGTTTTCACGGTTCTTTCTCGTTCTTGCCCTCTATCACTGCCACAGACTGTTTGCATCTCACTCTTTTATACCCTTTCCCTCTCTCTCCCTCTTTTTCTATCTCTCAGGTCTGCTGCAACGCTGAAGTTGAGTAATGAGCCAAGTGCGAGGCACTAAAATCAAATTACTTTTTCACGTGAAGACCAAAAACAACGCGCACAATTTTAATTGGAGCATTGCGCAAAATGTAAACAAAAACAAAGAACGAGACTCGAGAAACGAGAAACTAAAACGCAATGAAACAAACAAAAACAAAATTCGCTTTTTACGCTCTCTGCGACTGTGCGAGAACTCTTTGGTTTCTCGCTTTTTGCCAGCAACAACGACAACAACAACGAATCAAACAGCAAATTGCAAACAAGCCAAAAATTCAAATAGGAACGACTAGGAAGCAGAAAGCAAAAAGTGTGAATACCCTACACTATGTGAAAGGGGAAAAAAAAACTTACGGAAAAGATCAAATTCAACTTAGCTAACTCAACTTAGCCTAACTCAATTCACTTTTAAACCCCAAATTCCTTTCACTCTAGTTCACTTTTAAGTTGATATTCATCTTAGCAGTAAATCAAAGTAATTTATCAAGACCTAACAATAAGTTTGCAATTAGTGTGCAAATACAGAGAAAATTCTCAATGATTTCTGTCGGTTCGCATGGAAATCAAGTTGGCAAAATCTTTAATTATGATTCGTTTGTTTGCATACTCTTTCCGAATCTGCACAAAGCAAATATTTGTGTACAGAAATCTACGCAAATTATTCGTTTGCTTGAAAGAAATTGTAAATATTTTAGAAATAAATAGACAACATTAAAAGCCCAAGAAACTGTTTCGGTTTTGGAACGAGTCTCGTGCTAGTTGGCTTTGCCATTCTGGATTATTCCATGGAACTGACCTAAAAGCATCCTCGAATTGTATTTACATTATGCATAAGTTTGGCTGCTTGTGTTTTTGGGTTACAGCAAGTGTAGTTTTCTCTTATATATAGCGCATACGTCAAGGCTGCTACTTGGATTGCACTTACCCAGTTCTGTTTTTTGCGTCGCTCCTTAGTTGTCTTCACTTCTTTCTTTTACGTTTTTCGGTTTTTAATTGAGTTTTTCTTTATTGGTTTTGCTAGTTTCCCGTTTTAGGTTGAATAATTACATGCGCACTGGTTTGTTATTATAAATTATTGTGATTGTTATTGCTTCTGGATTTGGGTTATAGCCTGCAATTTGCCTATGTCAAGTCTCACTTATGCTACACAAATAATCATTGCATCAGTCACTTCGCATAGGGGAGAGACCGCTGTCACAGCTTAAGGTAGTCGCGAATTCAATTTTGCACTCGCTCGTAAAAGTTCACACATACAAAAGTAATTTGTGCTGACACATGTGGCGTATGCGCAATATTTAATAAGCAGTTCCCTCTAGATAACATGTATCACTCATACGTCACGTTGCCAATTTGCTAGCCTCGTCGACAACGACCCACTCTAACGCACACTGCCGCAGGGGAAGCTGGCGGTACTGAGCTCACAGCACGTGCACTTGACATTTAGTGTGACAAGTTGCAGAGCCGTCTCCCGAAATAAATAAAATACAAAAAACAATAACAGTGGCAAGAACAACAACGAAAAAATTCATAAAAATTCAAAACAGATACCAATCAATGACGTAGTAGAAGAAATTGCTTCGAGTTCAAAATGTCGGGCAAGGCGAGAGAGCTGCACTATGGGCCGCATTCAACATTTAGCAGGAAAGTATTTATTTGAATTACGATTTTATATTTTAGTATTCATCAAATAGTTTTTTATTTGGGATTTGTTAAAGGATAAATTATATTTTAAGAGTGTAACGCAACATTAAACATATTTCAATTTGAACTGCAGTTGGCGACGACTTGAACTTATTAAAAACAACAAAAACGAGAAAACAAACAAATCTTTATTAAAATGCAGCTGCGGCTCTTGAAAGAAAGCTTTATTATTATTTAACAGCTCTTTTATAATTTTATGATTTTTTGTAAAGAACTTCTACTTTAGAAATCGAGTTGCTTACACTTTCACTCATATTGGACCAATTCCTTTCCAAAACTAGGAACATAATTACTACGAAACACGCTCTATAGAAAACTGTGGAAAATCCGTTAAGCTTTTCATTTGAGTGTTCAGAAGGTTTCCCTTAAAAAGACACCCATTGTGCTTGATTTTGTTGCGTGCCTGAAATGTCATTTCCTTGTCCTTGGTAGAGCAATTGTCAAGTGCGCGTCAGGAATCTCCATGCTGCCGCCCCAAAACCGCCACACACACATCGCCACACAGCCACACACACACACGCGCGCGACTCAGCAGCACAGACACTTCTGGTGATATCGTGCGAAAAGCGCAGCTGGCAGTGCTCGCTGTGCTTGCTAGCTCAAGTGCCGCCGCCAATCATCGAGAGTGAAGTGCCCAAAATGCCAGGCACAATGGCGACAATGGCGCGGCTAAACGCGTTCGCCAACTTCCTGTCCGGTCAGTTAACCTAATGACCGCCATTCAGGGCCACGTTCAAGTGGTGCGTGGTGCTCGCTTTGAAGAGCTTCGCGTTTTTATGTGCTTTACATTGAAATCGCTTTTTGTCATTCATCATAAGTTCAGTGCTTCCCTTAAAGAAAGATAATGTTTCAATTGTCCGACGTAAAAATGACAGTGGAAAATACTCAAGGATCCTTGAGCGGGCAGGACATGCCACAACGCGCTAGTTTTATTAGCCAGGAGTGGTAGCGGATGGGAGGGACGAATTGCGGAGCCTTTCTAAAATTAAAACATATTTTTTCGTTTCAACTCAAAATATTGTCAAGTTATGTCGGCAATGAAAAATTATTGCATAAATTAATTACGAGCTAAGGTCGCAGAACGTGCAGTCAGGCGGGCTCGTCGCATGCCAGTATATCCTGGCTACGACGATGACGACGGCGACAAATAATTGAGCACGTGCCACAAGGCAGGCAGAGGCAGTCGGCAGCAAGCAGCAGGCAGCACACGCCGCGTATACGTAATGTGACCTGCTAGTGCTTGATTTGACTAATACAATGAGGCAAGCGCCTACATATCTGTGTCGCTGTGCATGTGTGCTCATTTGTGTGTGTGTGTTTGCGTGTTTGTGCTTGCACACGTACACATATGAAGACATGCAATTAATAACTTGTACATAAATAGGATCGCTTGTCGTTCACAAGGGTTTTTCACAAATTGCTGCGACATGTAATTTAATTTTCTAGTCAACCAACTGTAAAGTTCCCACCAGAGCTAAGGAGTAGCTCGAGCTCTCGAGTCTTGACTGGCTTAATCAGTAGCTCGATCTCTAATTAGAATCCTATTAAAAGTTTCCCTAGAGCTTTATAAAGCAAACACTCAAACACACGCAAGCAAAGTGATTTACATATGTACATAGATGTGTGTGGTTTCCCGTATGTATCGAGCTAGTAATTGGATTATGAAATAAAAAAGTTATATTAGTTATATAAACATAGGCTTGTTGTGGTCAAACTAATTGAATCACATGTGATTGATTTCTGAATATGTTATTGATTACGGCGTGTTCTCTAAACTATTCTTACTCATTCTGTACTAAAATACAAAATAAAATAGTAAACTAATGAGTCAATTCAATGATGAAATAGCCGATCAACCTTAAGGAGTGCAAGAGTTGATTCGTTTCACTTTCAAGAATTCAAAAATGTTGGCTTAATTATTGTTGTTTTACAACTACTTTAGCTAGTTGAACATACGCTCTGTGTGCTGCTGTGTCTAATGGAAAACAAATCCGTCAATCTGCCTCATTTGGTAGCGTTGACAGGCAGCCAATGAGCGCATCAAGTTCGCTTCACGCTGCAATGACTTGTGTTGAGCTTGACATGTCCGACAATAACAAAACCAACACGAAAGAGACAAGGAAAATCAATGGCAAATGCCAGGCAGAGCAGGACACTAAGCATACACAAACACAAGCACACACGTCAGGCCCATCCATCAGAGTCTAGGACACTTGCGGCGGGCCTGTCAATCAGAGCAGGGCGCCGCATTTTTAATAATATTGAATTTCGTTTTCGAATCTGTTTGTGTTTCTCCTTCGCTTTGTACTCTTCTTCCTTAATAACACACACGCACACACTACAATTAGCTTTCACTTTTTGTTACTTTTGTTGCCGCATTCGATACGTCCGGCTAACCTTTAGTGGGCGGCGGTGGGTTATTTTAAAATAGCTGCGCGTCCCAAGGACGATTTATGGTTATTTTTGAAGCCATACAAACGACTAACGACAATCGACATACATTGCTGCAGGGAACGTTGTTGTATTTGTTTTGTTTTGTTTTTTTCTTTGTCGATTTTTTTGATTTTCTCTCGCTTTTCACTTGTTCTGCTTGTAATTGTTGTTGTCAATAGAAATTCATTTGGCAAAGTAAATTAAAATCAACGCTGTCATTTTCCCTGCTTGTTGTTGTTATTGTTGAGCATATTTGAGACCTTTTCTTTTGTCTCACACAACACTCACTCACAAACACACACACTCACTCACACACTTGTGTTGTCTTGTCTTGATATTTTAAGTCTAGATGTTGTTGTTGCTGTTATTGTTAAACACGCTTCAAGCGCTGCATTGCAGAGCTGCAAGCACTTTCAGTACCGTTGGCTGCGATAGCTTCCATACAACTGAATCGGCAATGGAAACTCAAACAGAACCGTGCCGCCGTGCGGTGGTTGCATGCTGTTCGCACCATGTGCTTCGAACATGTTGCAAGTGATTAACTGTGTTGTGTTTTGGTTCGATCGGGCCATGCGGCGTATGCGTAATGCAATGCAAACTGCTGCAGAGCATACAAATGGCTCGTTTGCCTGTCCGAGTATTTGTGTGTGTGTGTAGGAGATATTTGCGTTGCGTGTAAAAAAATATTGAGAAATTGCTATGAAATAAACATGAAGCATACGACACGTGTGCAGGTGAACAAATTGATAAATGATATAGATAAATTTTCATCTCAATTATAATGAGATATGCGCGGAGCCGGGCAATTGAAGTTACAAGCTATGCGAGTGCAGCACACAAGTTTGTCGTCTAATCCTTTCTACTCCTCTCTATCTCTCTCTCTCTCTCTCTGGCCACAATACAAATTGCTTCGATGATTCTCGGACCTTTTGTCTGACCCCAAGTCAGCACATTAATTAATGCCTCCGCCTCGCATCTGCACTTGTACATATCGCAATTGAATTGAGCAGGTCGATGCGAGGCAGGCTGGCAGGCAGAGGACAAGCAGAGACTTCTATCTGGGGCATGAGCGAATTTCTAATCCTTGCCAGCCAGTGGGCACATTCTTCGCTGCCACGTAAAATATGCCAGCTGAAGAGAATTTTGTGGCATTGCTCGCATAGCTGGCAGCGTGTAAAATGAGCGATAAGCGAACTGAAAGGCAGCCAGACTGGCTGATAGGAGGAGGTGGCAAAATGTGTTGGCTTCCCGGCAATGTGCTCGACAGCGTCTGCACTTTATGTGCCCTGCTGCTGCTGCTGCTGCCGCTTATACTGCTACTGCTTCTGCTGCTCCTGCTGTTGTACTTAATAAAGCACAAACGGAAGACCACAAGGCGCTGGAGCTGAAGCTGTTGGTGTAGTTGTAGCACAATCAATTTCACGTCAATTGGTTCATATTTTATAGGCTGAGCTGAAGCTGCGAAACAAGAGCATCGGCAGCAGCAGCGTCGTTGCCTTAATGACCGCATTTGTGGTCGGGCGTTAAGGTTATAGTTCAAGTGGCGCTTAACAGGAATTCAATGCTGCCGCAGAGCAGCAGCGTCAGTTATGCCACGCAATACGAACAGCTTGCTCTAGTATCCAACCAGACCAATGCTTGACCCATAAAATTTTGTGGTTGGCCAAGAACAGAGGCAGCTCTTGCACAATTGAAATGTCAGCATTTGTTGGACGGTAATAATAATAATAATGCCACTGCCTCTACGACTTCTGCAGCTCGCAACGGGAATCCGCATAGCGTGGAGTTGGTGCCTTACTCAACCAAACTGAACTAGACAGGCGTGTCAACACTTGGGCGGTTCAGGTTAAATGTGGCAGGCTGAAGCACAAATGCACTTGCACTTGAACCGATTGGAGAGTATACGAAAGCATTATTACTTGTCTAAGAGAAAAATTTCCACAAACAAATTAAACTATTCTTGTTACTAAGACAATCGATTCCAATTGAATCAAATAAAAATTAGAATGAGATCACATAATTGCGCAAAGATTCATAAACAATTTTCTCGCCAGTCGATATCCCTGATATCTCCCTGATTTATAGACTCAACATCAAATAAACAAGGCGAACTTAATTCAGAAAACTAATTGCCTGATTCGCAAATTGTGCATAAACAAAAGCGGAGTGAATCATTTTCAAATTTGGATGTGATTGAACAAATTGGAGGAATAAACATATAACACTATATTTAATCTTATACTTATTTAGAATTATTATAAGAAATTTATCTGAAATTCTTGTAGTATTATTATTATTATTATTATTATTATCTCTGCAACGTCAATCTATGTGAGAACATCGAAATGCCCCATTAAAGCCATCAGCTACCCTTTTGGGTACAGTCAGATTCAACTGACATGGCAAAACGTTGTCGGGGAAGCATTGCGTTTATGCAAAATGAAAACCGGAAACAGTCCAGCCCCAGTCTCAGTCCAAACTCTAGTTGATCTAAGCTGGAAGGGAAGGAAAGAGAACAAAGTGTAACGGCAGCTACATGGGCAGTCAGCCAGATGACGCGGAATGAGGGCATATTAGCGGTGCGGAGAGTGTAGAGCAGTGAGACTGCGTCATTGTTTCATTTGATTGATTGCCTTTTGGCCTATCACAGCGCCAGATACACTCGTTCGATTTAGTTAGCTACATGATGCCCTTCAGACAGTCATGGCGTATGCGTAATGTGAGACATAACAAATATGCTGAACGCGTGACCGTAATTTTTTTCTCTACGGCAAAGCTCTCTTACGCTTTCTCCGCTTCTCTGCTCTAGCTGCCTTTTACCCAGTCAACTCCCGCCCTCGCCCCTCTTCCAACGATGTTGCGTCAGCGAACAGGACGACCAATTAATTTGCATCCTTTTACAGCTAAGCGCTTTCAGGTGCAACAAGGCGTCGCCTGCTGTCCTTGCACATTTTACCTGCTTGTTTTATTCTATTCCAAGTATGTGTCCTGCCAGGAATAGAATATGCTGCTGCTAATTATGTTAATGTATTCGTATTTGTTATCTCTCTCACTTTGTGGCAACAATTTATTTTTAGCTCGCATTGATTTTGCTTATCTAAACTGCTCTGAAATTAGGTTTACATTATAGCGCTTCGCCTCTTTAATTTTCACAGAATGGTATGGTATGGTATCATATCTTTTGATAAATTAATGTATTTCAGTTGCTTTTGGTTTAATTGTTGCTCAATTGAGAATGAACTGTGTGTATTTATAGCCCTATCTTTTCATATCAAATTATAGAAACTACTCAATAACATACAAAGAATGACTGCAGAGTATGATCTAGTCGCATTTGGTTTAATCCTGTCCTACACGCCTTTAGCTCGCATTTTGAGCATTTTAACGAGCAGCATTTTTATCATTTTGTTTACGCTTTCGTCTTTGTTTTTTCGGGGCTTTTGCAGCTGTTGTTGCCGCTGCACTTGCCACTTGCCATTGCTGCCGCTGCAGCTAATGAGTGTCTTTGGCTTCCAAGTGCCTGTGAAGGCCAAAAGGGCGGCTGCATTCGGCAATCCCGGCGACTTACAGACTGGGCGACAGTCGGCGGGGTTTGTCCATTAGGCTAATGGCAGGCGACAAGTTCGGCAAATTGAAATTACATGCATGTTGCGAGTTGAGCTGCAAGAGTAGTGTGTGAATGAACAATAAGTACTCTGCGAGTATTCGGAACTCGACTCGTAAACCACAACCGCAAGGCGAGGCGCAATACACCACACACACACACACACTACACAAATCGCTCAACACTTGCCAGCACTTAAACGCGGATAACCACACGATAAAATTAGACGATTAGCCACTGGCCTGGCCAGCGCACACTCGCAGGCAACATACACACGCATAGCCAACAAACACTTCACCCCGCACAGATACACACACCCAGGCTAGACTAAATAAACAGCGCAGCTGGCAAGCTATGAAAGTTGCCACATGCCGCTACTCTCCGCTGACGATCCCCCTTCGCAAGCCTTATCGAAGCCAAGTGGCAAATAAAAAAGTATATAAAACAAATTTTCGCTTTGGCTTTTTCTCTCCCTTCCTCTCTCCCTTCCTCTCTCTCTCTCTCTTCTCTCTCTCTTATGTTCCTTTGCCTCTTAGCTCTATGCGCTGGAAAATATTTGGCCAGTGAAAAATCGTTTGAAATTAGTTGAACAAAACATAACCGACGGCATAAAGATATAAACCAATAAATACTTGACGCCTCCCCCGCCCTGTTGCATAAACAAATACTAAAGTCATGGGTATGGTCTATAAGAAGATGTTTTCCCTGGAAAATAAGCAGCACATTTGTATTTTATTTACTTGTGATTTTTTTTTGTTTCTTTATCATTCTTGATTGATGCAAACAGTTAACCGCAGAGTAGTTCTCGCGTTTATATAGTACTTTTCTTGGGAATATCTTATAAAGGAAAATTTTAGTTTTTCATATTTTTTTTTGTATAAACGTTCTTTAATATCAAATGTGTTATTAAACCGTTACAAATTTTTTATGAAGTTCATGACTATTTTTATATTCATACTTTAAAGCATTTTTAAGAGATTGTCGAAAGTATTTTCTAGTTGGGTTATGACCCTTATAGAGTATATAGTTTTTATTATCTCTCCCCTTTCTGTGTCTTGTGCTTGCGGTTTATTATCTGCGTAGTCTGTTTTTATGCTGCATTTTATAGCATTGGCGAACATTCTTTTGAGGCCTGGGTGAACTAAGCTTATCGCAGTGTTTGGCTTTCGGTTATATTTTTCAACCGCAAAACTGCACAGACAACTCTCCTTTTGTGCACTACAGACGACGATAAACGTCGCACGTTTTATGAGCATTAAATTCAGAAATACAAATTTCAAGCGCGCAATTTTCAGATTGAGGGGAAGAAAAAAGAAATACAGCGAAAGAGAGAGAGAGAAGAGTGAATGCTCTCCGAGTGCTGCGATTGAAATGAAAAATTAATTGTTTACTTTGGCGCAATGTTTTGTGTGTGATGTGCAGGTGAAATTAGTTCGATTTGAATACAAACTAGACGGGCATCGAGAGAGTACACAAGAGATATCTGAGATTGGCACTGCGAGCAGGGATGCAGAGGTAACAGAATGAAATGCTAATAAATTACAGTGCAAACAACAAGACAAAGTTGAAATTGCTAACTTACTTATCGCCACTGACAGACGAAGCAAGGCGAAACAAATGCGGCAAACCGTGACACCTCACAGATGGTGCTTTGGTTCCCAACTCAGTCTCGATTCCCTGCTCCCAGTTGCGCAAGCTGCGGCTCCAGCTCCAGCTCGCACTGGTTTCAGCTGCCATTTGATAAATTCGAAAACTGTCAGCTGGCTGATAAAAGTAATTTTTTGACTCTTCTTCCTTTTGGTCTCATCGCGTGATGCCACGCGTAACGCGCAGCGCTACACGCTCAACCTGCCCCTTGGCGAGTAGAACAAAAATTAAATTACATTTCGCACACAGTTGTGATTTTCATTAATTTAGTGTAAATATAACACATTCACCAGGTCCATACAAAAAGTTTCGAATTCCAAATCAAATAACTTTTTGCAACTTTCATGCCGGAAACCACAAACGAGAGAAAAAAGCCAGAAGCAGAAAAAAGTTGGCTTTAAAAAAGTTTCCGGCCGCTTCTGCTGCTACGATGTGTTTGCATACCGTGTAATTAAAAGGCGGAAGAGGGTATTTCGATTACTTTGATGACCGAGTAAAAGCTGAATATTATTCATTAAAACTTTAATTATTAACAAGCATCGGCTTGGTTTTGCATGGACCACTTGATTATACATTCATTGTTTCAACATCCAAAAAAAAAAAACATATATATATATATTTTTTATTATAATTGTGTACCATATTTTATTTATGAAGGAGTATCTAACTGTTGTACTCTGCTACAATTATTTCTATTTATTTGTTTTCCTTGCGTTTTGTATTCCCTTTTCTCTGTTACGGTTGCGCATTTTGGCATTACGTATACGCAGCGTGAACCGCGTGCTGTGAACTTTTGTCGCATGTTTTGACTGACGGCCAACAGAACAACTGCCAAATGCGAAGCAGAGAGTATGCTGTGAGAGAGAGGGGGGGAGAGTAGGGGAAACAGACACAGAGCAAGAAAGAGGGATCAAAATGCGAGCTGCTCGCAACGTTTGGCTGCATGCAACTTACTAACGCAAAGTAAGCGTAAAATTCGCTGCCATCTTTGGGCATTTGTGGTACAGTTTCGCTTGAAAGAATGCCGGCAAGTGTCGGAAGCAGGCTACGTCATCCAAACATCGTTTGCTGGCGTTACTCTCGGGTATACTAACATGCAAGTTCAATCGATTTGGCCATAAAACAATAAAACCTTCAAAGCAAAACGGAAATGAGTCCACCACAGCGACTGATTCACTTGACAATGTGTCATTAAGTAATAACTTTTTCTTTTCCAAAAACTAAACTATTTAGTTATAGACTTATGGTAATATTTTCGCTTACAATGTAATCGCTTTCACAGAAAAGAACGTCAAATGTTTCTGTCAACTTTGTTGACCCAACCAGCTGCGGGTGCAGCGCACTAAACATTTAACCCATGCAAAAAAGTTGCACAAACTTTTTTATGGTCATCTCTTTTTCAAGTTTTAATGAACACCAGCTGACCATGTAATGTGTTTACTTGTATTATTTACTAGCAATAATATTACAAACTTTTCTATGGAAAAAACAAAAAGCGTATGCAATAATTTTACTTCTAGAATTATTTAAGCTCTCACGTACTTTAGATTTATTTACGCTGCAACACTTTCACTTTCGAGTGCAAGTGTAGTCAAGTATAAAATTCAGTTCTGTCTGCGGAAAATCACTGGAAGCAGGAAAATTGGTATAATTGGCAAACAGAATGCAATGCATTCTATTGGCCACTCAGACTTGCAAATACTATGCTCGCTTTAATTAACACCTAATGACAGGCTATAAAACCATTCGGAGGACTAATGAAAATTTGATTGGTGCGCTTAAATGTCGCTTAGCGCACTGACCATAAAAGCCTCGCGACACGAGCAATTGTGCAGAAAGTATTTTCCGTGTCTGTGCAAAATGGCCATCATCGACAGTACAATCGCCTATCGTCCGCTGTGGTTTTGCTTTCGGTTGCTGGCTCCGATATTCTTTGGCGCCCGATCACGTATGGTTTATGTTTATGTGGTACTTCTGCATTTCATTGTGACATTGATGTTTCCGCTGCACTTGCTGCTCGGTCTGCTTTTGCCCGCGGAACCAGCGCAACTCTTTCAGAATCTTACCATGAGCATGACCTGTGCAGCGTGTAATCTAAAGCACATAATGTCCATCTGGCATTTGCGTGACATGGTGGAAATTGAATCGTTGCTCGGGCAGCTCGACAAGTGTGTGCAGAGTGAGGAGGAGCAGCGTTATTATCGCGAAACAATGAAACGCAGCGTTAATTGGATAAATCGTTGTATATACACTAGTTTCACAACTAGTTATTATTGTGCTGATGAGCGAATCACGCGAAGTGGTCTATCATGCTTGGTTTCCCTTCGACTGGCGACGCAATGATCTCACCTAAGCCTTGGTCTTTGGCTTTCAGCTGCTTAGCATATTGATTGAAGGTCTACAGGGTTTAACCAATGATTTATACACTCCGCTAACGCTATGCTATCTAAGCGGACACATTCATCTTATAGGAATGCGTTCTTTAGTACAGGACTACAGCCTGCTTATGAGGTGAAATAAATGGGCGTTAAATGAATGGTAATACCTTTTTTCTTTTTTAGAGTACATCAGCTAACTCGGCAGACGATCAGCATTGTGCAGCTCGTTCAACCTGTTGTAGGGAATTTTAGACTGATACGGTTTTTAGAATTACCCTTCATTCATTACTAACCGGTGCGCTCTATTATAGCTTTGAAGCTTGATGTTACGTATAATGTATATAAGTTAACTATATCATGTTTTATTCAATAGCATACATTATTTAATATTTAAAAAAAGTCTACATATGTATGATATAAGGAGCATTCACGCTAAATTTGGTTTTTAATACAGAGAGATGGGCAGACATGTCTCAATTGACTTGGCTAAAGATCCAGAGCAAGAATAAATACCTCATCGGTTTTACCATGCATCCTTGTCTCTGTTACATAAATTTGTTCAATGGTATTTCATATTTTATATATGCTTGGCATATTAAAAGATATTTTTTTTTTTCCATTTACATTTTACATTTAGATCAACTTCCGACATATTACATTTTCATATGCTTTTCCTACATAATATTTTTTTTAGCTATAAATCAATTTATTTTCGACTCGCAGCATTAGTTCACATTCGCTGACACTTTTCCCATCTTTAAGCACGATGTATATTATTTTCATTAGGCCGCGCGGTACTTGTGAAGGCCAGTCATCTACGTTGAAAACAACATCCTTGAAATAATAATTTCCTGCAAGAACCGGACAAACATCTCCTTTTACTGGCAAATTTGTGTTGATAACCGGTTGCAGTGTTTTCTCTATATATGAACCATATCGGGCCAAACTATCGCAAGGACTTAATTCCTCCATCTCCACAGGTACGCGCTTAAAATTGCCAATCCCGGCTGAGTCGCTGTAAAACTCCATCTTTGTTGTGAAATGTTCATCTAGATCCTCGAATATTGTAAAATTTCCAGTAAGGACTCGATTGCGACCCATAACCTTGAGATCGGACAAGTCAAAATACTTTGGATCCGTATGAACTGCAATACTCTCAAGATTCACTGTATACGACTTGGACATACACTGTAAAGAAATATTATGATCATATGCCGATCGAAGCTTATAAGGAATGTCCTTACCCAAATACTCGATATGTGTATATAAAAGAAACAAAATATTAATTCCGTTTTCCAAAACATTGCTGCTGAGCTTTGTTGCATCGAATGACTTAATTCTGCATCGGTACCGTCTATTAAATATTTAACACGATAATAGTTAGAACTATAATTACTGATTGTAATTAAAATAAGTATAACTTGTTATTGAATAAGCCCGACATGGCTGCTAATAAGTCAAATAACAATACGTTAGATAACTATAACCCATACATATTATAGATTATATAATAATGAGTGTTATCAGAGTTTATGCAGACTCATTACCCACGCCGTTAAACGCTTGGAACTCAATTAGAATACTTGAAAAGATACTGTAAGTGTTTGTCTCGACGACCTCATCTTAACCAAAATTGATTTGCCAGATTGAAATCAGCAACAGTTTTATGAGTTTTAGGTAAGATGCATATAACTTTCATTAAGCATCGTGGTATCTAAGCAAGAAAATCCTCGGTGCCCTTGACGGGAAAATTAGTATTATCAAGTGATATGTTAATCGAGTGATGTTTTCGTTGCGTGTTATATTACCAGTAACCCATTTATACCCATAATCTACAGATCACTCAAGTCATCGTGTATGATTTGGGCAAACACTGCAGAATAATGGTGGGTTTATCTTGTCATATTCAATGATTATAGAAAATTCTCTTACCCAACTAGCAGAAAGCTGCATCCAAAATTATATGCTAACTAGTTCTGATTTGAAAAACATCTCTGTCGTGCTACTCGAAATGGGTGCCTTCAAAGTGTACGATAACATGATAATGGGAACAACTGTAATTATTTATTATAAATAATTTTATATTAATTTCTCGATCTGTTCGTGTTTAACAAATGAAGCAATGTCGCAGATTTAGATTCATATACTAAATCAATCTTCCAGATTGATAGCATTACTCATCCCATTAAAAAAAAAGGAATTTCTCTATTATCCGTTGATTAAGTCGTTACTCGCAGCAAGAAGCTTGATAATGTTTGCACTTAGACTCATTGAACCCAATTCATACACTTTGGCAGTCACTGTAGTGGCCTCTTCGCTTTAAGAGTGAATCGAGGCTAATTAAAGTCAGCGTCTCTGTTTAGTTTGCAGATGTTACTCTGGCTCCGTCTTGACTTACTACAATTGCCTTGGCCACATAGAGCACTCGTTTTCATGTTTTCATTCAACTTTCCCATTGCCACATTTTTGCAATTTCACATTTCACACAAAAAGTGGGGTAATCAAAGTGCGTTGTAACAAATGAAATAGAAATTCCTTAATTGCCCCGTCCCAATGCGCAAATGAACATTTGTTTGGCTTTTCTTTTGTTTCCCTCTGGCACCTCCTATCAACTCGCCCCGGGTCGATTGCACATTAAACGCCTGCGAAATGTTTACGTATTAAAATTAAAATTTGATTTTTGTTTTCGCTAAGCATTCAATCTTTGCCCATTGTTATTGTAATTAAAACGAAAATATCATAAAGCCTTGCGATGGCTGTTCAGCTTGTTCGCCAGCGCGTTAGTGTTGTAAAATTTTACAGTCAATTTACTGGAAAAGTATGTTTACATTGGGCAGGCAGCCAGCGTTGCCACCTCTAATAATTTTTAAAAATGCTATTTACCCGCGAATTCCCCATTAAACGCTTCTCATTTAGTGTAATTATAGCTCTGGAATTTTTAAATATTTATTTAAATGATGTAAATGCATGTTTTGTAATGATTAGTATGATATTTTTAAATATTTATTCAACTGATGCAAATGCGGCTTTAAACGTAATAGGGTATATGATAATTGCTTATTTTTCACAACATAGTTTTTATTCTGAGAGTTTTAGAAATCTCAGATAATACCAAATAAAGACTATAGCTAACCTCTTTATAAATGCATTACAGCCTATTGAGAGCGACTAACACGTTGTGAGATACAGAAAAAACTTCAGTTTAAATTAGGTAACTTCATTGTGAATTTTCACAACGTTCACAGTATTACTATTGTAGCATAAGCCGTGGCTAGGGTTTTTTCTGCTACTGCACTTCATTACTGATTTATGGCTAAGCTTTGCCGGATTGAGACGTGTTTGATTGTTATCGCTGCAGGCTCCGCACGTGATCCGCTCACATTCACGCACTTAACCCATTTTGTTTCTTTACTTTTTCGCTGTAAAGAACTCACATTTGAAATTCAATTTCGACTGCGCTTTTGTGAAAAGTTTAAAGAGAACTATTGAGGGCGTTTTAATTAAAAATGCATTCGCTAGATTTTTAATAAAAAGCATAAGAGCTGCTTGAACTGATTGAAACTGAATGAATGAATGAAAAATGTATATAAGAACTGACTTTATGAATATAGCTGGTAGATAAAATTAATTGAATTGATGTACTCAAAATAAAAAGCACTAAATATTCACAAATTATCATATTGTTGTCCATTTATTTCCATTGTTAAATAAAATAAGTTATAACAATGAAGCCCAATATAGACAAGATAAATTCTCATTTGCCCGCACAATAAATATCAATTAATAGGTATTTAAATGTTTTTTGTGTAAGTAGTGAATCCTCCCAGAGTTATAAGCTCCAAAAGTAATTAATAAAAATAATTGCTCAACTAAAAATGCAGGCAAACAGCAGGAAGGAAATGAAAAACCAAAATGTAAATGTATTATGGCAAACGGATGTCACGTGGTGGAAATGCAGTAAAATTTACGGCTAAAACAGTGGGGTGAATGTAGGGCATCAAGGGCACAAACATACCGAATAGAAGGAGAGGCAAATTGAACAACAATGAATGCCAAACAAATTGGCATCCGATGCAGAGGAGATAAGTGGAATTTCGAATTTCATATCTGTTAAAGTGCCGACAATATTTTCATGGTACTATGAGGTGTATTGAGGTGGGAGAGAACGAGAGATGAAAATAGAAAATCGAATGCGAAAAGCAAACAGTAAAATGTGACGAGTTTTGAATCAAGCTAAAAGCACGCGGGCTTAGATATGCGCGCGAATTGCGTATACGCCCCAGTGTCGGTCGGAAAACATACTAACCTCGATATGTACGTGTATGTGTGTGTTTTCAGCCTCTGCTCGAGGTGATTTAACTTTTCTGCCTGCCATTCATTTCCTTTTCAATAGCACAAAGCACACAGACGGCGAAAATATTGTTGGCATACTTTCGCAAGTGCTTCCTGCCGCATGTCCCGTCAGGCTGCTTTTCTCTCTGTGTGTGTTTATTTTAACTTTTGGTATTTTGTGCGCGAGCCAGGGGGATTTCGCAGCCAAATAGAAAACTAAAACAAAAACGCCAAACACACAAAACTATGAAATATAAATTGAAACAGTCAACCGAGGAGCAAAAGTTGTCTATCTCAACTATCTGCACTGCCCACTGTCAAATACAAACACACAAATAGACAACACAGCCCAGCTCAATCAGTGCGGCAAGAAATTGTGAGACCACCCCCGATTCACCACCCAGAACCCAACTAACTGCCACGCAACCACGACGGCGGAAAACCATTAGAGCTGGACAAGAGCAGGAAAAACGCGACAGTTTTTCAGCAAGCCGCAGATTGAATTGCTTTCGCTTTGACCCCGAAATTGTTGACGAAATTGCAGTTGCCCCCTAAGGGGTGAGCAAACAGAAATCCCATCATAGCTGCATTTGGCACTCTCTTTTAGGTAGCGGATATACAAACTTATTGTAAATCAAGAAGAAACATTACAAAGTGAAGCAACAAGAAAATACACTGATTTTATTTTCCACTCGACTAGCAAGCAAACATATCTTTCCTTTAGCTATTTTCCTCACAATTAGTTAATATATAAAATATGCATATAAATCAGTATTGCCATCATATGTATGAGTTCTCGATCCTGACGTTTACTTCGAATTCTCCGAGTAGCACATCATCCTTCTTGACGGTGAGAATTCCTTTAACCGGGCCACGAGGCATTTGCGTTGGCCAATCATCTGTCTTAATCATGATGTCATTAAAATAATAATTGCCCTTGGGAATAGGGCACACGTCCCCTTTATAAGGAGAATTCGTATTGACACCGAATTGCATTGATGGCTCTGTATATTCTCCATATTCACGTAACGCCTCACAGGGTGTCACGTCGGCAATGCTAACCGGCATAATGCGATAATCACCAGTGCCAGCTGAATCGGTGTAGAATGTTACATTCACTTTGAAGTTATCGCCAACATCTTCAAATAGCTCTACAGTTCCATTGATTACTCGATCACGACCCATTATTTTTATATTACTTGTATCCACAATCTTATAGTCCGTCATGTGGCGAAATTCCATATTCTCCAAAATGACATTGTACGATTTATAGGCACACTGTAAATGATATCACCAAATTAAAGAAATATTTACTTATTTATGGATTAACTTCACTATTTACCCAACTTTCACGGCACAACAGCGAAAGCAACAAAATCATTATATTCCAATGAAAATGCATTGTCAACTAATTTTGATTTGCCAAGTTGCTGATCACATTTATACCACTAGTCAACAATAGTTAACGTGTTAACAGCTATTAAATATAATTAAAAATGTACAATGTGATAAAATGCTGAATTAGAGATGAATGAATTTGAAATAAGCAACGCATTAAAATTATTTCATATACCGACAGGAATATTTTAATTAAAATATGGTATTTTAAACTA
The DNA here is from genome assembly GCA_018151445.1 of Zaprionus inermis. Classification (NCBI taxonomy): domain Eukaryota; kingdom Metazoa; phylum Arthropoda; class Insecta; order Diptera; family Drosophilidae; genus Zaprionus; species Zaprionus inermis. Next base: position 2,579,504 of record JAECXD010000634.1, on the reverse strand, counting down.
CTCAAATCAAGATTCCTTCTACTATTGAATATGATTATAACCTTATTCATACATATATCTCATTCGTATGTGTGACAAATTATATTATCAATTAAACAAGATTACATGTTATATTTATTTTGAAAGAGTATCTACCCGTCCGATAGTTCTCGAAAACTTTTTGTTTTTTCCTATATTGTGTACTAATTATTGCATTATCAATGAAATATTTTATCATTCAGAATTCATTGTACCACAATGAATGTTTTATTTGAACATGCCTGGTAAATTTGATTTTTGATAACTGTACCAGATGATTTGCCCTCGTTGAGTTTCGATGAATGTTCTGGAAAATTTGCCTCACGTTTTTTCAATTATTGCACAGCCATGTGGACACGTGAAGATTTAGCACAGAGGGAATTGTAGTGAAGATTTATTCCCGCGACTGTTCAGCAATTCATAGCGAGACTTTTCATTCTATTCAGAACCCAATTACGCCACAGTAGATTTTCCCCATGGTGTTCAACAAAAAAAGTATAACAGAAAGATACCCTCTACCCATATGAAATGTGTTTGAAAAGTAGAAACATACTTTTACAACTTTTCATATTTTCTACTTCAAAAGGAATGTGCACATACAAATATGTCATACTGCGTCAAGTACAGATATTTACCATATATACAAATGTCTAATACCTTTATGTACAATACAACTGCAGGGTATACAACAAGCAAGAGACAACAACGACAGAAATAGCGACATATGGTCGTGTTGGCGCTAGTTTTGCTCCTGCTCCAGCGCTGTCACGATGGGCCTTTTTGTCGTTACCAACACAGGCTGGCGCCTAAAACTATGCAGCAGATAGAACAACAAGCACACAGGGCTTGAACGGACCCGCTGCTGCTGCTGCTGCTGGGCAAGCAGACTGCCGGACAGATGGAGGACAGGCCGGTGTGCCGCTGGTTTGTCGGTGAGCCGCGTTGCCTCTTCTTGTATTTCAGTCATGCATGCATTTTTTTCTTTCCAGCCAGTTGGCCAGTTGCTTATTGTTGTCTTTTCCTGTTTTTTCAGCGCATGCTGCTGTCGTTTTTATTTTCCTACGCATTTCCACTACAGATGTTGACATTGTTTTTGCCGCGCCGGGGCCGGTGTGTGGGTGTATGTATAGTTGTTACAGCTGATAAAGCTTTCAGGCATTCAGTGATGCAACTAAATCATGTTGACTCTTTTACTGTAGTCTAGGCACCACTGTGCCGGAAGAATGGACGTGACGGTAATGGAGAGGCTTGTGAGCTTCATTGTGCTTAAGAGGAAAAATGCGTATAATACAGCTGATGTAGGGTCTTGCCGTAGCTTTTCTATTATTTACGAGAGAGCTTGCTAGACTCTTGTTCTTGCTCTCCTTCTTCCACTCTCCGCCTAATACTGCATCGCAATCTCAAGCTGCACCAACTTTCGGTTAGTCTCGAGCGGAATGCGATACGGCATAGTCGCAGCCAGATTGATCAGTGCCTTAGCCTGTTCCCGCAAATTTTGCAGCATGTTGTGCTCGCTGAGAAGGCTCTGTTTGTTCCGTTGATATTCTTTGTGTGTAATATCCATGGCGGCCAGGAGCAGATTCGGTATTAATTGCTGTATATGAGGACCCAGTTCTTTGAGTTTTTGCAGGCAGGCTTTCACCTCGCTTTCAGCGTTGGGTAACAATTCGCAATTTCTTAGGATTTTTCTGGCTACAGGCATATTGCCAGCATGGTAGGATGTGAAAAAATCTATTAGTTGCACAAGCAGTGTATAAACCTGTTCGGTTTTGGGCTGCGGCTGTTTGTGGCAGCTAGCCAGCGCCACATTCACATAATTAGTCCATGAGCAGAGCAAGCTATGCCGACTGCTCTTACCCCTTGGGAAATTCACTGATCTAGCGAGTAACGATGAGACTAATTCCATAGCCTTGTCTAGCTCTTTGGCCAGTATGTACATTCGAATTGCTGGCCCCCAATCGCAACGCTTTACCAACTCACAAGCCACCAGATTGGCCAGGGCATGCTTGCTGCACGGCGCATCGGGTAGCTGCACGTAGATACCTCTGTGGGTAGAAGGATACCGGTGATGAAAAGCTGAGCAAATGCAGAAATGTAGAGAATGTAGAGTGTAACTTACCCGCAGCTTATACTGGGATCATATGATTGCGATATGCCAAAAATATATTCTACCATCGCTTTTTTGCAGCCATTCTCGAGCAGCAAATTAACGACGCACTTCGTCATAACGCTGCAACCATCGCTGTCTTTGAATTTGCGCATCATGTAGTAATAGTGCAGCGCCTCGTAGGTGTTGGTTAATTCGAATTCTTTCGCATACGTTATGACAAGTCGTACCACATTCAGACGACCCACAGGAGAAAGATCTTGCGGATCACCGCTAAGTAGTGATGCCAATTGATTCTTTGATATGCCAATCAGTTTCATTTCACTCAATGCGATAGCCATGTGCACGGCGTGCGATCGCGTCATCTCCTTGCGGGCCAAGAACTCAATGGCCACCTCGAAGTGACCCGTTAGAACGAGCAACTGAAAGTATATGGGCAACACGGTGAAGTCAGTCTGGAAATGCTTACCGTACTTATCACACATCGCCGACTTCAGCCGCGCGAGACTAAGCTGGGTCACGCTGCGATGCACGGACAGCTGAAGCCACAAAAAGTCATCGATGGTGTGCACGATGCTTTTATGCGCCTCCTGTGAATCACAACTGTTCATCAAAATGGCAAAGACCTGAAATTAAACCAGATTGAGTTAGGCTACTTTCGGCTCTATCGGTATAATCGATTAAACCGAATCGAAAGCACCGAACTTACCGCCTTCTGATAGGGATCACTGCAGTGTTGCCATTTAGTCTTGTACTGCTGCGTCAGCGACATCTTGCACCTGATCTCGACCAATTTCTGATATTTGCTCTCTTCTTGTTTGTTTAAGAACTGCATCTGACGCAAAAGCTCCAGCAGATCGGGATAGATATTGTCCCAATCCTTTAAGAACTGCACTGCAGCACACAGATTACCACAGCGTAAACTGTAGTAGACATGTGGCCAGAGGGGACGACCATTGATAATATCAAGGAGAGAGCAATGTATTTCTGATGTCAACTCGTGACAGGTGAAGCGAACATATAGCTGCACCTGTTCATAGACCGACGTTAGCGTTTTGCTGTCGATCAGATGACTGCTACGACTTATGGTGTTGAACATATGCTGCCTGAAGCATTGTTCCAGATACAGACAAGCCTGTTTCAGAAATTTTGGCGCCATCTGGCGTGTACGCAAGGCATCACCATCAGCTGCTGCCGCGGGTAAATCCACATCATTCACTATATGCTCGAGTAGACTCCACATTTGTGGTATATCTCCCGGTTCCAATTGCTTTTGTGCCAATTGATTGAAACGGCTTAGGAGAGAAAACTTCTCTCCGAGATTGTATCGGATAAGCTCTTGGGCCTGGAGTAGTTCAATGCCAGAGAGGCGAAATTCCGATGATTTAATGCTATTGGATGCCTGTAGTGGACAGGACTTTGTTGTTGCGGATTCCTCAATTTCTTCGAAATCGTTTATGGCGTTGAGCAGCAGCTGCTTCTTCTCTGTCCATTCGTCATAAATGCTGCGCTTTTTTTTCCGGTTCACTCTATCGAATACGTTCCGATTGGTCTCTGTAATGATCGCCATGATCTCTGTTTCTACCTTATTTTTTAGCAAAGCCTCCACATTGGTGTCGGGCAACTGGAAAGTTTGAAAGGTTTTACACATCTTTAGATTGTTCACCTTTTTCGCCAGATACTGCACATCGATGCCATGGGGTGCCAGCATTGCATGTGCCCATTCTTCGGGCGGTTTTTCATCTTTTTGGTTTCGCGGTTTCGTTATTCGAGCATGTAACTCTTTCGCCTCTTGCAGCACCTCGCTGAGTGTGCGCTCCAATGGCTGCGGAGCCGATAGTGTCACCGAGCCGTACTCCAGCAGCTGGGCCCGCAGCAGTAGCTCATTGAAACTGGGATTCATGCTCGGTTTGGAAATTTATCGATTGTTGAGCCTCTTAGCAAATAGTTCAGTTGTTACTAATTTACTATTGACTGCTTTCGCCAGAGACACTTTGTAGAACAAATAGAAACAAGCTGTTCCTGTTGCTGTCTTTACCTTTTTCAAATAAGAAAAAATGAACATTAATTTTAAAATCCAAATAATATAGACAAGGTTATTTTAATATGCAAGCAAATGTCAGAACATACTTATTTGTAAGCCTCACTTGATGATCATTCAAATTTATCCTAACTTTTTAGTTCAAATTTAAGAGCTACAGCTCTACTTTTAATTACCAATCTGTTAGTCGACCAACTTTCAGCCAAAAACCATGTCAGTTACATGGCTTACATTTTCCATACGTGTCTCGTGCCCGAGGTTAGTTCATTACTGCGTTATTTTTGCGCATCGTTGAGGCTGCGTTCGGTGCAATGCAGCATATTGCAGTGCTTCACGCTGCACGAACGGGTGACAACGTTTGTCTGCGCCACCCGATGGGATATCTGATTTCAATGCGTCTGTCATCATCATCATCACAACCAGCTTCATTATCGTTGTTGTCCGGTGTTGCACTTGCAATCGGAGCTGATGTTGTTGTTGTTGTTATTGTTGCCTCAACTGCAAATCAACAAAATTCCAAATTTGAAATTTCAAATTTGTTTTGCCCAACAAGGCGAGGCGCTTTCGAGTGCACTCGTCTGGCCAATTTCCAATTTCCGTAGCCGCATTGGGTCGCCGGCCATTTTGGCCTAAGCCACTTGGCCACGTTCAGAAGAAGAATTCGAGCACACCTGGAAAAGTGAATGCTGTGCGACAACTTTGCTGGCCAGGCAGGCGTAGCACCACCAGCATCTCGACTGACTGGGAAGGTCATTTGTAACTTTAACTAAACAAATTTGAAAGCCTCGACGCATATCGAGTGTGGGCTGGTTCTGCCCGTCGTTGGCCCGTTGGCCCTTTTTGGGCCATCTATAAAATGGTCAAAGCATGTGGCGATTGGCATCAGTAGCACAACGTGCCACACAGTGAGCAAAGCAGCAGTAGCAGCACCAGCTTAACAAATTACAAATCAAGAAGCCAACTAGTCGAATACTTAACGTCACCAGCCATGAAACGGGTGAGTTCGTATCCGTGTCCGTGTCCGAGGCCGTATCCGTATCCGTATCCGTCCCGGTGTGTCTGTCTCTCCACACAGTTGTGGTCATAAATTTTCGCATAGCCGATTGCCTGCGGTCTCATGTAGACAGCCCATAAATCAGGATGATCAAAAATACAAAACGATAAAACTCGTAAACATATTAGAACAATTTGTATAGACACTCGAAGCATTCAGAGTGAGATCCACACGGCAACAACAGTTGCCCTATCTCATCAGGATATTTTTAGGTGAAATTTCTTGAGAGTAAACGAGTTACAGAAAAATCTAACTACTCTTTAAATGTATCTCAAATTTTATCCAATATACTTAAAAATTTAATCTGAACTAAAGCTCTATATTATCGCAGTCAGAAATATGCGCAGCCTTGTAAACTGTCTGTACAAGTTCATATACCCCACTCAAGTGGCTCGTTAATCCTAACGGACAGCAAACATTTCGAGGAGCAAGTTGTCAATATCAAGTGGGATGGCAAGGGGGTCTCCATTCATTTGCGGCCTTTGCAAAAATTTCGAATGGCAAATTTATGATGCCAACAGCAATTGGGCAATTTGATTTATTCGCTGCTTTCTAACTGGCTTGTGGTTCCATTTGCTTTACTTGCAGACCTGCCTGTTGCTCTGCCTGTGCCTGCTCACCTGCCATGTGGCCAATGCTGTCTATTTGCGTCCCATCGAACTCAGCCAGCTGAGCAAGTCGGCCACGATTCAGCAACAGCAGCATCAGCAACTGCGCAACGAACTGAACAACGATGAGTCCAACTTGGATGAGTCTACCACCATCTTGCCCGGCTCCAGCGAGGACTACGACAGTCGGCCGCAGTACACGTTTGCCTACGATGTGCGTGATTCGTTGACTGGCGATGAGAAGCGGCAGGAGGAGAAGCGTGATGGAGACTTGGTCAAGGGACAATACTCACTGGTAGAACCCGATGGCACGCGGCGTATTGTGGACTATACAGCCGATGATGCCACCGGCTTCAATGCCATCGTCTCTAAGCAGCGACTTGACGAGCGTCTTAGCGCCAGCAGCTCCTCCTCCGCATCTTCTTCGTCCTCCTCTTCGACCTCGTCACGTTACAACAGCATCGAGGAACTGCAGTCACGTTTGGAGGCGCAGGCCATAGCCGACGCTCAGCAGCGAGCACAACTGCAGCTCGAAGCTCAAGCACGTTTGGAGTCGGAGAATCAGGCACGCCTGCAGGCCCAGCAACTGATGGAGCAGTTCCAACAGCAGGTGCAGCAAACGGCCCAGCTGCGTCAACAGCAGGAGCAGCAGCGCCAGCAGCAGGAGCAACAGCTGCGTGAATTGCAGCGTCTGCAGGAGCAGCGCGATCGTGAGCAACGCGAACGGGATCAGGAGCGTCGTCAGCAGCGTGAGCGCGAGCGCAGCGAACAGGAGCGTCGTCAACAACAGCGTCTGCTCGAGCAAACACTCCTTCTGCCCGGTTCGACGCAGCTGCTTGGCCAGCGGGTGCAGGCCAGTGTGGTCTCCCATCCGCCCACATTGATCTCTCGCCTGCCCTCCACCGCCAGCTCCACCTCCACTTCAACCTCGACTACCTCGCTGCTCAGCAGGGAGCGCGATGCACTTGATGCCTGGCGCCAGCTGCCCAGCGCTCGCTTGACCATTGAACGCACCGCTCAGCCCCTAATACTGGCGCAACCTTCGACCTCGGCTTCGGTGCAAGCACAGCTGATTAGCTCGTCGCCGCTGCTGCTGGACTCGAGCAATCTGAATGGACTGATCTCGACGCGCCTCAACGGTAACGGCGCCATCAGCTGGGCACAGTGGCTGGAGGACAATGATGCGAGCCGGCGCGAGGAGCAGCGTCGCGATAGCGAGGAAAACCAAAACAACAACAATCGTCGCGCGCAATGGTGAAGCGGAGCTGAAGCGTCACCGGACTTCAACTGACCTCAATATGGAACTCGATCTGCAATGGAACCATGATTATGACTCTAGACTAAGCTCATGCTAAATCTAAGCAAACTCACCATGACACAGTCTTATCTAACGATAACGATCACGGGATACGGGATATATCTATCACTCTCATACTCACTCTGCGAACTAACCCAATCAAGCTCAAGTTTAATTACTCTGTCTTTCTCTCGCTCTCTCTTTCTCTCTCACTCTGTCTATCGCTTAACTTAGTTAGTGCATTACAACAACAACAGCAACGTAATAAAGAAACCTGCGTAAAACGTGTGGAAAGTAAAATGAAGCTCGATTAAATTCACTGGGCAACAGGTTGGGATTACGCGCAATGGCCAGCTCCCTGCCAGTTGACCCTAATCTCCTTTCATGCACTTTGACACTTTGGCCCAATGGCTGTTGCCATCCTCTGCTACCTCAGCTGCTGCTGCTGTCCCGGCCACACGTGTGTGCACGCAACTTGTCCATAAACCTTGTAGCAGACCAAGTTTCGTTTGGGGCAGCAAATGCCAACAAATTTTTTAATAATAAACAGCCAGACGAGCAGGGTGGAAGGTGGAGTGGAACAAGTGCCTGCCTGCTGCCTGCTGCCTGTTCCTGCCTGGAATAAAGTTGATCCTTCGCCGACCCATAAACTTTGCACACTCTGCACACTTAAAAATAAACTTGCACTTGGTCCGAGACCCAAGCGAGTAAAGCTGTTAACGGCAAATGCTATAAAAACAATGAAAATTCTTAGCAGGTACGGCAAGCCAAGGAGAGAGGGTTGCCAAAAGACTAGCATACAGTTCATGCCAGTTATTTCCTTTGACTTTATGCTAAAAGTTGGTTTGAGTAAAAGTAATGCATTTCGAAGAGCTCCGTGAGTTCGGAGAAGCATCGGGAAAGGGAACTTCCGGAAAAGAGGATTTTAGGTATTTTAATAAAAACTGCTAAAGATAAACAGTTGTACGTGTTGGTAAGCTACAATAAGGTGGACAAAGGCATTAAAATTGAAAATTTAAAGACTTTCGAAAATATCACATAGAGATGAAAAATTATAATGCACTACAATCGAAAAATTATTATCGTATAATAATGTAAAATAACACCTTATTAAGTTGTAATATACCTACGCTGGTAGTACTGGTAGAACAACTTACAAACAGTATAGGATGCCTTGGCGAAAGCCAACGACTTCTTATGCAACCCTCGCTATATTGAACCTTAGTTGCAGCGGCTTGAGGACTGTGCGCGATCCCGCCCTAACTTCAACTTTTCAGGCAACCCTTGCATGTTGTAAGTTTCACATGAAGTCGCCGGATTCCGTAGACCACTAAAGCGACGCAGCACACACATTTTATATAAATATACTGCTCAAGACGTGCTCTCCAACTGGGCAGGAGCACAGGTTATCAGGACATCAGCTGACTGCCTGCCTGCCTGCAATCCGACATGCAGCTGTCTGCTGCTTGTCCAAGAAGAGAAAGAAATCACTTAAAAGTTCATCAGAACTGCAGCTTGCGCTGTCATCTCGAACGAGTCGACGCTCCTCGGGGACTGCTTGCTGCCGGATGACAATTGGCTGACAGCGCATGGGAAAGCAACCAAAACAGTTCCCCAGTCGGTTGACAGTATCATAGTCCAACAACAAGGATTACGGCTATGCATTGTGAGAGCGGGGCAAATTCCGCTTAACTTCAGCAGGCAGTGAAAGCAGACTTGACTGGAGCAGGTGAAACGGAAACGGAAACGGATATGCCAGCTGCCAAACAGCTGCTTCAATGCACGGAAGTAAGTGTAAGACGGAAAGTAGTGGGAATGGGGACGGGAAGCAGATGGCTCTAGAGATTTCACAAATCTAAAACTTAAACAGCCTGACTTTTGGCAGTTTTTTCTATCTTCAGTCTTCACTGTTTGCCTTCCTCCCTTACCTTCCTCCCACAGCTCACTTCACCTTTTCTTGACTTTCCAACAGCTTAGCTTTCCTGCCCTTGGCCTGCACACTGAATGCCAAACATTATTCCCAAGCTTAGATATTTCAAGTTAAAACCCTTAATACCAATCTAACACTCTTCTAAGCAAACTCTGTCACATGATTCACTTGTGAATCAGAGAAATAAACTACAAAAATATTTCTAGTTTCCTTTGCCAGGCCATGTTCAGGCTTTTGGTGCGTCGCCTGAGCGGCAAGTCGAAGACGCCACCAAAACCAAAGGTACACGTCAAGCCCTCGCCTACGCCACGCCCACCAAAGGATCCGCCAGACACGTGCTACAATCCGACCGAAGTCGGTCACAGTGAGATCGATGTGGATGATTTTGTGCGCCCCGCGGCATATCGGCAATTTACGGATCCGTGCGAACAACTGGGACCCGGGGCTGGAATGTCGGGGCCCTACAAGAATACCCAATATTTTGGCCACCATCGCTTCAGCTTTGTGGAGCTGCAGTCGCAATCGGTCGCGTTACGTGACGTGGGACGTTCAAACGGTGGCGCTCAATGCACAAACCAGGAGGATGCGAGCAAGGACGATGATGAGCCCGCCGACGATTGTCTGGAATCAATGAAGGAGCGCGACAAGGAGATCGATTGCAAATTGGCTGCCCAGGCGAAAGATGAGGCAATGTCAAAACTGGCCAGTTGGTGTAAGGACATAGAGAAGCAGCAGGAGGGGGGCAAGGATGAGCCTTGCGACAAGGAAGTTAAATCTCAACTTCCTAAATCCGTCGAAAACGAAGTTGCGAAAATTCTTTCGGAATGCGCGGGTAGGCTGAAGAAGGCTGTAGATTTGGTTAAGACCACCGAGGAGAAATGTAAAAAACCCGATAAGCCCGATTGCGATGATTAAATACAGTCAAGTTTAAGCGAAGACAAACAATCTAGTAAAGACTTTAATTAAACTATAGCAAAGAAACGCACGATTTCACTCAACGAACGCGGTGCAATTACTCACCATACGTGGTGTGTGTATTGGCTAACGCAGCTTAGCCTGGCCTACAACCCTACGTTGAGTTGCGCACAGTAGCCCTCAAACTGTAAGCTTGAAGTTTTCTTTTTTTTTCGATCCGTTGTTCTTTGTATTCGTTTGTTATTGTTTTTACGCTTGCTCTTGAGTTTCTTTTCGTGTTGAAATTTGAATTGTTAATAAATACATAGTATTGACATGCATATAATCAATTGAAACGCTTTACAACGGAATAACGGAAACGCGCAACGGGGTTGCTGCACAATTTCAGGGACAGATCGATAAACCAACTCGAATCCAAAGCGAAAGTGACGTGACCGCCGCTCGCAAGGCTAACTATACATACATATATCTTAGCTATTGCTGATTCCATCGTTCTCCCATTCCCTCACTAAGTTCCCATGCACTGATCTCCGTGTGCAAAGCTGGAGCTGACGAATTGATCTCCGTGAACCGATAGCAAACGAACGGAGTCATCACGTGTTTTTTGCCTGCTAATTAGTTGATTATACTTGGAAATCCCCTAAACACCAGAAGCACCGACATGGGGAGGGAGATCGAGAGAATAAGATATAAAGAGAGAGAGGGAGAAAAGCTTTGATTGGCTGTCGATTATCATTGACTAGGGCAAGGTGTTCTCTGTGAGGTGGAAATTATTCAAAGAGCATGTTCAAATTAGACTCGTCGTGTAGTACACGACAGCACTTAAGCATGTCCGGTAAGCATTTATGTTCGGAATAATATGCAAATCAGTCCCTAATCTTATATCGATACATATCTGTCGCTTATCGACAGTTCTGACAAACAGTTTCATTCAGTATGCAAAGCAATCGAATTTATATTCCCATATACTATTGACTTATGGAATTTTTCAATTCTTTTGTATGTATTAAACAAAAATCAATCGCTTATATATGACTATGAAAAGTGTCGTTAGCTTCTGGTATATCATAAAGTGTACTATCGATAAGTATCCATGAATTTTCGACAGTTTCGTATGCATTTCTATCGATAGCATTATTATCACTTCCCTCAGGCACAGTGAACTTTGCCAACCGAACTATGCATTTTGTTCAAGCGATGAACGTTCTCTCTCGTACGATAACTAAACCATACCTACTATATATGCCTTACCTACCTTCTTATAGCAAAACTTGCCTCGGCCAACACTCTCCGACAAAGGGTTAACTAAATTCCACAAGGCACCAGGCACAAACTGCAGCTCGGGCAGTTGCAGTTGGCCATAACGACGCGCCTCGCTTTGGAGGCATTTAAGCTGAAAATTGCTGCTAAAATATTTACCCAGCTCAAAGCCGCAGTCGCAGTCGTCGCAGTCGCAACCTCAGTCGCCGGCGCAGTCGCCAGCTCAACCGATGCAACAGACTCAGTTCCAGACTCGGTTGCCAATGCTGATCTTGGCCAGCTGCATTGATGCGTCCAACTGTTTGCCCACAGTGCATAACTGTGTTCCCCTCTGCCTCTCCCACTCTGAGTTGCAGTTTCGTGCTCTCTCTCTCTTCCGCTCTCTCACTATCGCGCTCGCAGTCTTCCCCATGTAAATGCCTCTAATTTTGGGCCTAACGACAACTTGTCGCTTGTCATGGTCTGTGGCATTGTTGTTGCTGTCGCTGTTGCTTTGGTTGTGCCTCATCATCATTTGCAAACTGCGGACTGCTGGCGGCAGGTTTCCAGCGGCAGCTGCCGCACTTTGCATCGGCATCGGCCTCAGCTTTATTTGTGCAGCTTTTAGATGCGCTCAAGTATATTTTTACCATTTTTGTTTCGCTTTTGCACTTTTTATTTTTATTTATTTTTTTGTATTTTTGTGTACATTTTGCGTTTTTCATTTGCCGCCTCGTAATCGCAGCTCATAGATCAAAAACAAAGCGTGCTAAGCGTAGTTCTAGACGCTCTCTTGGTGTCCCTGCCCCTGTATCTCTCGCTGCCTATTTCTCGGTCTCTCTCCCCCTCTATTCGCTTTCTTCATCTCTTCCATCCCATTCCTCTTCTCGCTATAATTTGCATAATTTAGCCAGGAAGTCAATCAGAGTTGCGACCCGCTCGCCGTGTACTCTGTGTGTGTGTGAACTGCCGCAAAATTCTCATGGAAAATGCGATTCCGCCGCATTCCGGCAAGGAAAAACAACTGGCAAACGCAACGAAATGAGTACCCGATTACTGTAGCGAGTACCCGCGAGTGCCACCCACACGAACCGAAGCCAACTAGAGCGCAATTTCACTGCAGGCACTGCAATGGCTACGATTCCCACAGATTCGTTGATTTCTTTCAGTCCCATCGGCCTTTTCCTCACGAATTAGGCAACTCATTTTCACTCTGATTAAAGGCAATTTTCCAAATTTTCCAGCGCCCTGTGTGACACTAACAACAACAGCAGCAACAGTTGAACGCGGCAATTTGGCCTGTCGTCGTTAAATGGCCCCAAATCGGAGCAAACAACATGTTGTTGTTACTGTTGTTGTTAATGTTCTTGTTGTTGTTGTTGCTGTTGGCGGCACCAGCTTGTTGCCTGTCTTCTCCATTTTGCACTGACCATTTGCGTCGCCAGTTGGCCGGTGGAAATTGTGGAAAATCGTAGAGAGCGAATTATGCAAAATTTGTTTGCCTTCCATTTGAATTTGCGGAATTTCGTGTCGATTTCGGGATGCTGAAATAAATCTTGTTAAATCAATTGCCGACAAGTAACTTTAGTTTAAAATAACAGTTTAATAGATGGAGGATAGATAGAGAGCATTGTTACATTTGTTACTGTAAATAAAATATTTAATTGGACTTAGAATGTAATAAATTATTTGTTGAATTTAGCTTGTTAATTGTATTAGCTGGGTTTAATTAGAAATTTTATTTTACTGGTATGGACATAGCTGTAACTGTAAGAGCTAGAGCCACTAAACGCAGTCTGTATCTATCTTGCTATCTCTTTGTTTACATTTATATCTTCCTCTCTCTTTTCAGCTCTCTGTCAGAAATCTCATTGCATACACTTCTTATTTGATTCCCAACCTTAAAATCTCATCAACCTGTTTTTATATATATTTTTCTTTCTCTCTTTTCCCTTTTCCATTTTTATATATGTCTATTGCATTCTCTAATATAATTCCACAGTCATAAAACTTATCTCACTCACTCAGTCAGTCATTCGTCGCCATCTAAAACTCTATTATTATCTCTCACTTATAAGCACATAGAATCTCTAATAGTTCCGAGTACTACGAGTTCTTTAGAAAACATTAAACCGCAATTTGGCAACTTGCATAGCCACTGGCGCGGCTGGCCAACACTTGATAGATATGTTGCCCCTGTCCCTGGCCCCATGTGGAAGGTGTCTCATAAATTATTGCAATCTGGTGGCAAACAGGAAGCGTTACTGCCTGCACTTCCGAGCCTGGCCAAGTGGAACGTGCAGAACCAGAGAGACAGAGAGAGAGTGGATACCTAGAGTTGTCATCATCATTAAAGTGATGGGAAGATAGACAGAGAGAGAGAGTGAGAGAGTGAGAGAGAGAGAGAGAGAGATGGAGTGCGAGCAAGTGTTCTCGTGCTCGTGCAGGAATTTTTCGCAAGACATACAAAAATAAATTATGCATGAAATCATTGAAGCGTTCCGAGCTGAGAGCTGAGGGAACCCTAGATGCAGACACTACTACCCTACACTGCGGTTAGACTAGCAGGCTGGCAAGCAACCCTGGTCGCTCTCACACACATAACTACGTAGCGTGTTGTAATTTGTTGTCCGCCTGTGCGACTCTTGTTGACGAACTTCGTCGCTCTCGCGCAGTTGGCATAGTTAGTACAAAAGGAAAAAAGTTAATTATCTACCTTTTTTTTACTACCTTTCCCACCTCTCTCTCGCTCTCACATCTCTCGCTACCCCCTCTGCCATTCAGTTGGCTTTTTTTGTACGCTTGCTATATTTTTTCCCGCTGCTTCTGTTGCTGTTTTTGTAACATGCCCAACAGCTCCATTGGGCTATTATCCATGGTGCGGGCCTAGCTGCTCGACGGCTCGCTGTTCTCACTGGCAGCGATTGTTGTTGTTGCTGCCACCGTGTTCCATCCGCTTCGCAGTTCATTGAACTGTTAATTGTAGCACACACTGCCTTCAGCTCCAGCTCCAGCACCAACAACGGGCCCGGTGTGAAAGGTGATTTTTCAAGGCTGCCACGTCCGGCGCAGCTCCCTCCGCGCCTCTCTCTCTTCGCAGCTGTTCAGTTCTTTAGGCATTTTCGAAAGTTTTCTTTACAATGCGCTATTTATGAATTAGATTGTTCGCTGCTAATGACAGCAACAACAATATAATTAATTTCCCAACGCAGGAGAAGATGAACGCGTGCGCGTCTAACCGATTCATTGCAGTTCAAGCCTGTTACCAACTGACAAAAAAAAACCAGTCAGATTACGTATACAAATCACGCACAACAAGAAATAAATCGCGTAGCATTTAGATAAGATTTCACAGTTTTTTACGACTCAATTAACACAATTAACAAACAAAGCTTGCCCCTGTGAGAAGCTTACGGTTTCTGTTTTGGGTTTCCGTTTCGGGTTTTATCCCGCACCATAGATGCCACTAAGAGATCACGGGAATGTTATATGAAAAACCCCGTGAATTCTTCCAGTGCCATTAACTGTGCCGAGATGCAGATCGAGATCACACACACGTAACGTAAACGCGCACAACACTTTGTAAGATCGCATAGGAAACAGGTTACTTACCCAGTTAGAATCTCCAATTGGGGTTGCCTAGTTATCCCACGTGTTTGGCCACATATGGCATGGAGACAACTGACAACTTGAACTTGTTCGCCAGGACAGTGGCGGCATCTGCAATGTATCTGCATTTGTGATGCCACCTGTGCCAGCGCCTGATAAGGCTTCGTCTCTTTCTCTCTTTTCGTTTTCTCTCTATTTATCCCACGATTTAATCAAAAACGCAAATTCAGCGCGGAAGTTGTTCATTTGCTGCGAGGGCAAGGCAGGGCAGCATGCGTGGGAAATTTTTGGAGTTACCCATCGCATGTTGCTGTTGTTGTACTTATCGCTGGGACTGTCGGCGGTTGGCCGCATAATTCCCTGTGAATATCATTCTGCGGCGGCGGCGGTGGCTGCTGCGTGCTGCATAAAATTACAATTCAATTTGGGTTAAAAAAAACAGAAGAAAATATGATTAGAAAAGGAAGAGGAAGCTGATGAGGGAGGGCTAGAGGAAGTGGCAGAGGGAAGAAAAAGTGCCCATGGGGCAATTAAAAATCGTATAATGTGAGTCGCAACTCATTAAGTCGCGCGCTCGGCTAGACAGGCAAGCAGAGAGAGGACAGAGGGAAAGAGCTAAGTTAGAGAGTGGGTAGAAGGGGGTGCAGCCTGCTCTTAGGCAGCAACAAATTGAGTTGTTGCAACAACAACGAACGACTGAGTGAAATTGTAGCATCGAAAATTGGTTTGGCTGGCGAATTACCGCGTTGACCTCTGGTCTCTGACTTTGGAGCTGGCGCTGGGAAAACGTCGCCTCAAATTAGTCACGAGAAAAGCCAGCGAGAGGACGGTGTGCGAAAGTGCGAGCGAACGAGCGAGAGAAGGAGAGAGCGGAAATTGTAAGCGAGTTTGTTGCCTAAGTCTTTCGTTTCGGCGCTGCGGCCAATTTATGCAAATGGCAAAATGTCGAACTGCTCATTCCAACTGCTGCTCCATTTCATGTAATTGCCACGCTGTGTGTGCTTATCAGGCAACGGTAAATCAGTACGTCAGTCAGCCAGGCCAGCACTGGTAGCCAAGTCTCTTAGACATGCCGAGCATGCGCCGTGAGGCGACAGCCATCAATCAA
Organism: Zaprionus inermis; assembly: GCA_018151445.1. Taxonomy (NCBI): domain Eukaryota; kingdom Metazoa; phylum Arthropoda; class Insecta; order Diptera; family Drosophilidae; genus Zaprionus; species Zaprionus inermis. The sequence goes on along the minus strand of JAECXD010000634.1, from coordinate 2,563,578 downwards.
AAGCAGCGCCGCAATCAAAGCTCGACAAACTTACAGTGAAAAAAAAAAAACAGTTAAGATAGTCAACAGCTGCTGCTGTCTTTGGCAGCCCGTAATCGCGTGTCGCAGTTACCTTCTCAACGTGTCGTCCGTCCGTGTCCATGTCCGTGCTCGTTTGCAATCTCCGACATGATTTTTAACGACAAATTTACGCGCTTAATCTCTGGCCCCGGCAATAATCATCGTCAACAAAAGCGACAACAAAATATGCAAATGTGTGAGACGCGTTCCCTCTCCTACTCCCAGTCTCTTCACATCAGCATCTCCATCTGCGTCTGCCCCATCGCGTATCCACGCGCATCTCATCGCATCATTAGCGCCAACACTTGAAGACCGTGCTCGATTCGTACGACTGGCCAACTGAGCCTGAGCAACTCTCTGTCCGCACAGTGTCTGCCTGTCCGAACATCTCTTTAATGTTTAAGTGCGTTTTTCATTAATTGAAATGGTCAATTTGTTGCCGCAGCGACAGAGAAAGATAAGAGGAGTCGTTCACGATGCGATGCGTTGCCTCTCATTGATACCTGCTCGACCGACTGCCTCCCTCTTTGTCTCTCTTTCTCTCCCTCTCTCTTTGACTTGCTGACTGCCTAGCCAGTTGCCCTACATGGCCAACACTTGGCTGCCTTGTCGCCGCTCACTGGCGCCAGTTGCTCCAGCAACAGCTCCCCAGCTTCAGTCTCGACTGCAGCTGCACAGCCCAACCGACCCAACTCATTCATCACGGCCCGAGCTCGAAGCGTCAACGCCGAACGCATAAATATTAATAGAAATGCCCAGGGTGCATAGTGGGCTGCTCTAACAACGAATGCGGATGTACACTGAAGGAAGAGACCATTAAAAAAGAAGCATAATCTTATAAAGCAAAATAAATATAAATTCCTGATCAGCATATTCCTGTTCTGATTTAAATCTGAGTGTTTTATGAGATTTGAATAAAGTACAACTATTTATCAAAAAAAAATTTTATATTTACTTTTCAGGCTACACTAGAAAGTTCTGCAACCCGTTGTCGTAGAGTAGACAAAAGCCGGAGACAAGAAAAGAAACTAGTCATGGTCTTGACCATGTCGCGTACAAGAACTGAACAGAACTCTGAACGGTACGCGGCGGAAGTCAGCTCAGCTCTAACATGATGTTGCTGCTGCTGTTGTAATCGTATATGGCCAAAGGTAACAGTAACAGCATCAACAGCAACAGCAGCAGCAACAACAGCTAAAACTGTTTATCAACTGTTTATCTAGCGGGCCTTTTTAAGCAAATTGCAGTCAAATGCTGAGGCTGAGCCAGTTCTAATTGTCTGCAATGACAATGCAAACGGGAAGGCGAGCTGAGATTGAAGATACACGGGCTGCGATTGCGATGGGTCGTCGCTTAAGCCGACTTAACGGTAAACGTACGCACACTCTCTCTCTCTCTTGCTCATTCTTCACGTTGTTCGAGAAAACGCAGATTTTCGTGTGGCAGAGCAAACAACAATAACGAGACAAGACTTCGGTTTCAGCCAATTGGCATTTCAATCACGCATCAATCTGGCACGTTTTTATGATGCAGATCACAAGGCAGCAAAACCAGTACGAAATGGAGGCAACAACAAAAAGAGTTGAGTATGACGAACTGGACACAGCACGCGGCACGCAGCTGCAATGCCAATTCCCCCTCTCCCCGTCTCACCTTCCTTGCTCAACCGATTCCGATTTCAGATTCCTTATGAAAATGAAATTTTTATTGGTCGGTTATGTTTTCGTTACATTTCGTGGATTGTTATAAATTTCATTGATAATTGCCACATATTGATGGCATGATTATGTGCATGATTGTCTGATTGTTGCGGCAGTCTGTCTGCCTCCCTGCTTGCAACGCTGGAGTTGTTGCAGCAGTTGTTGCTACGTGCGTGGCATATGCACACTGCGAACAGTTTCTTTGCAGTTTCTTACTGCTTTTTTCCTTGTCTTTTTGTTGCAAATTGTTTTCAACGAAAATTGTTGCACGCGCAGAGTTATGAACAGACTGATGAAGAAGGAGACGGGGCGCGTAGGGGTGGTTAGGGAGCACTTGGTATATGTATATATATGTATGTATATAGGTCAGGCTGGCAGGCATTTGCCGTTGATTGTGCAAGCAGCGTGCGGCATGTGAAAAATTCAAAGCTTTGCCCCATGAGGCAATCAGAGCTGGAAAAGATCAGGAAGAGCCTCTTAATGGGACATTCAGTGCAGGAGATTGCTGAGAGCATATTTGCACTATATGACAAGGTATTGTCTTGAAATTTATGTGCGAAAATGGATTGCAAAAGCTGCTATATGTATATAAAAGGTTAGAAAATTGTGCCTTGGAAAACTTTTAAAAGCACATCAAATTTCAATTAAAAACTGTAACTCTCAAAACAGATTTGTGTGCATATAAAAAGTCAGGTTAATCTTTTGAGCTGGTGCTGCTCTAATAGTCAGCAGATTAGAAGAGAAAACTAAAAACAACAGCCAACTGTCGCGCTCCAATTAAACTTGGTTTTATCTGCACAATCGGTTTTTACCTCTGGGTAATTGCTTATTATAAGTATGTATATATATTTTTGCAATTTATTGAGATTATTCACGATGAAATGAGGCTTTCGCTGCTTGAGCTTGACTTGACCACTGGTACGAGCCAACTCGTAAATGAAGTGAGAACTGACGGCGATTTGTGTCAGCAGTTGAAGAGAGATAGCAGTAGCAGCTGAGGCTGGGACTGCAGAAGGAGGTACCAAAAGTATCCCAGCAGTACACGCTGCTGCTGCTGCTATAGAAAGTCGTTGCTGGCCAAAAATGGTCTAATGCAGCCACTGCAACGAGGCAACGCGCAGCAAAGAAGACAAACAAGCGCGCTCAATATGCAAATGTGGCAACAAGACGAGGCTGCAAGCCTTCGCTGTCCCTCTCTTACTGTGTATGTGTGTGTGTATGTTATCAGCTGTACAACTGCCATGTGCATTCCGCGCGAGGGCTATCAAAAATAATTGACAACTAAATGCGCATTCAGGCAACAAGGCAGCGCGTCGTGTGGCGTGAAAACGACGCCATTTAATGTGCCCCCCCTTGTCACGCTGTCTCGGCTTGTTGGCTTGACAAAATCGTTTGGCTCTGATAAGATGCGAGACGACGACGACGACGACGTGGAGTGTCATTGACTTTTGGGCCCACAGATTTCTGAGAGTGCAGCGTGGGTTACTTCGTTACGTTTTAGTTTTGTTGCTGCTGCTGCTTATGGTCATGAGAGCGTGCGCCCACGCCAAGAGTGCCTCAAGTTCGTTGCCTGAGTCTTTTGTTTCAGCCTGCGTCTGCGTTACACCGGAGCCAACAACGATCCCCAGATCCACCGATCCGGCCAACAATTGCGACGCATTTCGTTTTGGCCATGATTCATTGACCAACAGAGCCAACTGAGCCAGAGCGGCCTGGGCGAGCGGCCTGAGCGACTGGCACGACCACCGCAATTACATCCGGTAATTTAATGTAATTTTATATTTCATTTCAATCACATGCGATATCTGTACGCTGTAGCTGACGCAGACGCACGACGCAACATTCAACTCTGGACTTGCCAGACAGGGGTAGAGAGCAGGGAAGAGCGAGGGATTGAGAGAGAGAAAACAAAAGGCTGACTCAGAGAGATAGAGAGAACTGCTGCAAAGAATCCATGATATCGAATTTCTATGCACAAATAATTCTCAAGCTTGTATTATAGAGTTGATCGATATTAAAAGAAAACAATCGATGTATCGAAAATATTACTATGGTTCATAGGTATTACCGATTACGGTACGACCTCTAGCTCTGATATCATTGTGCTATTTCTATCGCACGCTGAACAAGCTGAACAACTTTAATCTAGCAACACTCGCAGATCTTGCAAGCGGCTCTTTTGATATGGTCAAGCGAAAATGATTGATGATTGATTACTTAATTTCACTGTGCGTGAATCCGTTGCAGCCTGCCTCGACAAATTTGTCAATGCGTCCAGTCAACTCGAGTCGAGTCGAAATTTCAAGACCGTAAACAGACAAGACAAAGAGTTTGATGCTGCTGCTGGGAATGATTAATTGCCGTCGATTGTCAAAAAATAGTTTTCAAACAAAACGGTTTTCTCTCAACTCAGCCACAGCCTCTCGAAATATTTCATTAATTAGAATTTTTCTGTTTGCCGAAGACCATTAAAAAATACCAAACTTAAGCTCAGTTTGGTCTAAAGATTAATAAGCGGCAATTAACGAAAATCAAACAGTGTGAGGAAGAGAGAGCGAAAGAGGGGTGAGAAAGGGAGAGTAAGCTGAGCCAACAAACTGTTAGAAAGAGGCGTCGCTGGGGGGTTTAAAAACGCATTTGTATTATTTGCTGCGTACCCTTTCCTCTCTCGCTCTCTCTCTTGACCCTCTTAGCTTGCCTTAATTATGCGTCTCGTTTCGCCACAAAACCATTTGATAAATTAGTCGCACGGGACGGCAAAGGTCAGCCGCGGGTCAGGGACGTCGTGTGCGTGTGCGCGTTTTTTTGTTTTCAAACATAGCAGTCAGTCGAAAAAGGTAGTAAGGCATCATTGTAGAAAGCAAATCCGCTGCAAAAGAAAGAGATGGAGATACATTAGTTCTGCATTTGTAACAAAATCGATAATATCGATAATTATATAATTTGTTCGTTTTATGTTACTCATTTGTTTTCAAGTTCGAAAGTTTTGATTTGAGCAACACTCATTATAATTCAAGAACTGATTTTGTTTCAAAATATAATGTAATGAAATGCATGTAACTGTCAATTATGCGAGAGCAGTTTGTGAAGTTGCAAACATAAATCTGACAGAAAAGAAAAACGTCTAAATTTGCATTGGCAGAGCTCATTAGTCAAGCCGGCTGTCTGCTCCTGCTCACTCCCTTCCCACCACGCCCCCTACTCACAGGCAGCCCGGCAGCAGCTGCCAGTGATGCGCTGCTCTACATAATAGGCTCTACATTAAAGGCAGGAAACAGCAGCAGCCAGACAGCAAGAGGCAACACAAGAGCAAAAACACAAGAGCTGCCACAATAAGTTGCAAGCCGGACAGGCTCGCCTGGCTCGACTGGCCGCAAGTTATGTATCTCGTAGGGTGGCTTGGCGTGGCTTGGCTTGGCTTCAATGTATTTGACAATTGGCCTGGTTAGTTCGAGCTGTGGAATGCAGTTTGCAGCAGCCGCAGCAGCAGCAGCTAAGGCAGCTGCAACAGCAGTTTACTGGGAACTTGCCACATGCCACAATTAAATGCCAGGCATTGCGACGTTTCATCTAGCTGTCACAGTACACACAAACAGCTGCCACACCAAGTGGCAAGTGGTAACTGTGACTGTGACTTCCACTGCAACTGTGACTGTGACTGAGGTGTCATCACATGTCGCGGCTGGCGCCGCGAATGCAAAACAGAATGATAAACTGACAGCCTTATGACAGCATTACGCAAATTGCCCAGCCGAGGCTAAGCAGGCATGCGGCCAGCCAGCCAAGCAGTCCCTGCTTGCCACAGGTAGCAGGCAGCACAACGAGGTGGCAGATGCAGCGACAGGCCGCGATTGGCTTAATAAAATGATATATTAAATGCGATTACGCAGACAGCGACACAACATGCCCAGTAACAGCAGCAACAACAACATGGAGCATGCAGCGAAGAGGCTGCAATAAATATATTGGCAACGCAGTCAGGCTGGCAACGTGAGGCAGGCAACAGGCCGCGTGAGGCAGCCTCCGCCTCGCGGTAGCTGCTCGCGATAAAAATGTTCATTAATTTAATGCGTTGAGCATAATTAAATGCGTGTTGCGCCTCGGCTGCCCCATAATGACATTAAATATGTTTAAACATGCATAAATAAATACGCCGAGAGAGACAGAGGCAGATAGGGGGAGAGGGAGAGAGCGGTAGATGACAAGAGGCACTGCAGTGCGTACAACTCTTTTGCCTGTGCTGTGATGTTTTAATCAGTTCGACCCTGCCGCGCGCTTGTTGCAACAACTTGCTAAATTAATGACGCAACATGTGTGCGCGCGCGCGCTTGCGAACTTCAACTGCAACTGCTGCAGCCACACTTGCAACAGGTTGTTGTTGCTGCTGCTGCTGCCGTTGTTGTGTGAAGATTTACGACAGTTGCGACGCTGCAATTGAGCGAGTTTCGAGCACTATAAATCGCCAAGTTAATCGCTTGTCAAACTATTCGCGGCCAAGCTCAGTAGCCACGTAGCACAGTGTAGATCGGGCAGATGCGTTCGAGCGATAGTTGTGTTTTAATAGTTGCAGATTTACGACCGGCAGCTCATCCAGTACATCGATCTCTATTGCCTGCCTAACGAGCTTATCATTTGCCTGATAAAAACTCATAAAATGTAACTGGTTCTATTTCCTTTTTCCTTTCTAACTCCTTCTCTTTTAGTGCTGCCAAGGCGAAAATCCTTTCTACGTCTCATTTAAGGTCGGTTGTTAAGGCTGCATGTCTCTCTATCCCTCTCTCTCTCTCTGGGGAGTTGCAAGCGAATTGACCTCGCTACTTTTTTGTCTGTTCGTTTGAGTTTCAGATGTGCTATTTGAGACTTGCATCAAAAACTATTTGAGAATTATAAGTGAAATCGATTAAACTGGCAAACAAAGCTAGTAAATGTTGGAAATGACTGTAGTAGTGGCAGTCGGGCTTGGCACTAAGTCAATAATGAGTATAAAACAACTATACTAGGACCCACTCGTACTGCAGATACCCTGTAACCCAGTGAATATGTTGAGCACATTATCTACTTCTACATTGCTTTTAAGCCCTGAATATATTGCTTTAATGCATATATATATTCTTAAACAATATTACTGTAACTTGACACAAATTGATTGATTGCCTTTCTTAAAGCATTTTAGAGGGTATTCAGCAATACGCAAACATATTGGCAACATTATATGGTGTCAGTGGAGTCGCAACGACTGTGACTGTTTCGAAGAACTTTAGCTATTATATGGCTTATGTGCTAACACATATATATGGGCAATATATCTAACTAACTGTTTAACTGTCGACTACGCACATCGAAGGTCGCTGATAAGACAAAATACTTATCAATTCAGGTAATTACCGTTGTAGTGTCTTCAATTGTTGGACATGTCGTTGTTGTTGTTGTCGCTGTTGTTGGGGTAGCTGGCAGACAACAATTGTGCATTTCATGAATTGGAATCGCAAGTTGCCGCTACCGTTGCCGTTGTTGTTGTTGCCCATTGTTTGTTGTATAGAAAATGTCATTCAAGTCGCGGCCCGTTGACAAATTGTCAACTGATATGGGAAATGTTGCTGTTGCTACACAGAGCGAGAGAGAGAGACGACAGCAACAGCACTGCGAATGTCTTTGGCCACGGTGTAAACATGTGTAGATTTATGTGTGTCGGCTACCACTCTCAGTCTTCATCACCTTTCCCTCCTTTGTTCCTCTCCCTCCCAGTTTTTGCTTTGCATATGCATAGGCAAATGCGGCGCTGTTTTCTATGTTTTATCTCTTGTTTCGTTGCGGTTTTATTTGGTTTTGTTTTGCGGCTTTGTTCGTCTAGCTGTCTCAAGTTCAGTTCACACGCTTTCACTGTGCGCGAGTAAGCAAGAGAGCGCGAGAAACGGCCTGAGCGAGTGAGAGAGCAATGCATTGTCAGTTTGATTTGAATTTAACGATTTCATTAGTTTGATAATGCCAAGAAAACAGAAACCGTAGCACATGCATAATTAACTCGACAGCTTTGCGAGTGCCGTCTCCTTCGCTCGTTCTACATCTTGCTTTGTTTCTGTCTCTCTCTATCTTACTCACTTCACGCGCTGCGTTTGTCGGCATGCTGCAACAAATTGCCGCTAATGAGGCGCACCAATGTTGCACCTACCCCACAGCATGGCTTCCTGCCGGTTCCCCTGCCCGCTTTTCCCCATAGCTGCACACGCTTAATTAAACCCATAAAGAGAGAGAGAGAGAGAGAGATAGAGAACACTTGTTTACCTAAGTCGGATCGCCACTTGTCTTGCGCTCCGTTGTCGTCGCCATCACCGTTTGTGTTGCACGTTGCAAGCAAGCGGGCAAAAAGGACTCGGGGGAGATGCCAAATGCCACTTGGATGATTGTTGCACGCTGCAAGGAAACAACAAATTTGCCACAATTAAAAAAGTGCCATGACATGAGAAAGGAGTGAGAGAGAGAGGAGGGGCGGGAGAGAGAGCTGATGCCTTTGATCTGCGCTTTAAGATATGTCGAGGCCGACGTTTAATTGGATCATACAGCTATATTAAGCGACAAGTTGCAAACAACGCGCTGGAGGCGCTTGGGAATTACTACTAAAAGCAACAACAACAGCAGCAGCCACAAACTATTCGTAGCAGCTGCGGCGTGTTGCAACGGACCCTATTTAACTCTGTTTTCCATTTGTAAATATGCTGAAAATTTCATGGGAAAGCAAACTGTTACGTTTGAAGCATTATCAAGTTAATTAAATGAATCTAATAAATATAAAAGATTTGCATGGAAATGCATTATAAATAATGCTTGAATTCTTGAAAGCAACTGAACACAAATTACAAAACAATTTGTTGCCAATCAAAATTTGTTGCCGGCTTATCAATAAAACCCGAAAACAAGTAAAAAGCCACACGACGGACGAATCAACGGAAATTCATTTGGTGTGGCACAGTGCGAGGCCATAAATGTCATTCCCATTCCCATGCACATTCTCCGGGCCGTATCTATTCCCCATTCGCATTGCCAGACAACATTTTGGCCAACACTCTCAGCGTGGGCTTGTCAACGGGCTATAGGCTGGCGCAGCAACAGCAAAAGCAACAACGAGGAGTCGACAACAAGCAGCCGTAAATCATCTTTTCCCCTCTACTCCCCCCTCACAGCCCCTCTACTGCAGATGTCTCGTAAAACATTGAAAATTATGATTTAACGCAAATTTTGTAATTAATCTTGACAAATAAAGCAGCAGCCCCTGGGCCGCTTCCGGCTCCAACGAATAGGGTAGGCGGAGGAGGGAGTAACTGCTTCTCCCTCTTCTTGAGGGAGAGAGATAGAGAGAGCGAGGGACTTTGCAGCTTTCTTACATGCATATAAATCTTGGCGGCACTTTCAGCCGCGTGTTCTACGCATTTGTCTGGCTTGGCAGCGGCACACGGAGAAGGAGAGGCCGAGGAAAACAGTCGAAGAGAGAGAGATAGAGAGAGGGAGTGCTGCCCCAGCCAGCTTGGCGTGCTGGCAACATCATCATCATTATCCATCATTATTATTTATGAAACCGGTTCAGTTGTTGTCCCTGTAGTACTGAAGCCTTTCAAGTATCTCATAATTGTGCCAAGTTATGCACAAATGCAGACTTTTTCGGCTGCCTTATTTAGTAAATTATTGCATTTTAAATGTTCGGGCAGAGAGGGAGAGCGACAGAGAGAGAGAGAGATGACCTCTATAGGCAGCGGGGGGGAAGCCTTGCCCGACCAGTTGATCTTAATTATATGTTGGCAGCTCACGACGCTGCTGCTGATGAACAGTAGCAATTATTTGCCAGGCGAGCACTCAACACTCATCATTCACACACTCACGCACACACGCGCACACGCTGCGCTCCCCTGCACTGCGCTGCACTGATATATTGCCATATTACGTATACGCCACGTATGGCCGCCTGCCTAAACTAATTGCCCGGCGAGCGCGAGAGTGAGTAAAGAAAGAGAGAGAGAGAGCGAGAGCAAGAGCGAGTAACTTGAAGCTGTCATTAACTTGGCAGCCTGGCGACGGCTGAGTGCCAATGCTGCCGTGGCGTAGCAACATCATAATCCTCCAGCAACAGATACAGTATCTCTTGTATGTATCTGTATCTGTATCTATATCTGTAGCTTTACAGCGCGCTTGACTATTTTCTGCTGTGTAAGCAGCGCTGATGAAGCTGCTCTTGAGCGAGCTCTACAGCTCTACCTCCCTGTCTCTCTCTCACTCTTTGTTTCTCTCTCTATCTGTCTGTCTGTGCTTCGCCCATTGCTCTACCTTTCGCTTCTAATCTGATTCCGTAGATTTCCCTTTGTGTTTCATTCGGTTTTTTTTCGGCGCTTAGTTTTATTTGCTCGCGCGATGCGTCAGTTGTCGATACGCTATATATTCTCTTCCTCTTTCTCTTGCTCTTCTGCCTCTGCTTCTTTACATTGTATTTTCTTTTTATTTCTGCTCGTCAGCAAAGCAAATAAAATACAACAACAAAAACGTGACTGTTATGAAAAAGTCGTGTATGTAATTTTATTTCGGTTTTTTTTCCTTTTTTTTTTGTTATCTGCGTGTGTTGAGTGGTTGACAGAGTGGGAGGGAGAAGGAAAGACAGAGAGAGAGAGAGAGAGAGAGAGAGAGTTAAACAGAACAATGCGCGCAATTTTCAATGCGGTGGCAAAGCTTCAAATGACAATGAAAACGTACGATCCGCTATATTGTTTGCCCCCTTACTAATTTTTTATATCAGCTGGTTATTAACTACCAACACATGTAAAGAGATGTCTATATATAACTTGCCTGGGAACAGTAATAATAGATTACAACAATGACAATATATAAGGCTGCCTCTCGAACTCGACACAGCTTAAACTCGTCTCCCATCTCTTATAGATCTCTTATCTCTTGAACATTAAAAACTGGACTTTTTATCATGGCCCAGCTAATTTCATAGTCGCATTTCGGGCTCTATCAATCTGGTTTTCACAGCACAAACACGCTCTAAGCGTTTTTTAGGATTCGATATGCTTATAGACACAATTTCCGCCTCATCGAAGTTCGTTTCTGGACAGTAGCTTAGCAGCGCACCGAAACTCCATTAAAGTCTCGCGTTACGCTCAGTTGGGAGTAAGGAAAAGATTAATGATCTTAGTTTTATATAGTGAGTTCAACTCAGGCTGATAAATCTAGCCTAAGTATAGCTTGATATAATAAACTTTAACCGAACGATGCGAGGTGAAAGTCAACTTGCACTTGAAATTCGTTTTCAGCTTCTTCCCCCTTCCAATCGATCGATCGATCGTTTGCCTATTAAATCGGTCTATGGACTCAAGATTCGTGCCGGGTTATTTGATGTTGTTGTTGCCATTGTTGCCTGTTTGCCTGCTGCTTGCTGCCTGCCCCTGCAACAAACGACGCCCATGTACGTTGTCCCAAGCCTGCGGCGCGTGGGTGTGTGCAGCCAAGCAACCAGGCAGCATCTGGCTCAGCCACAGAGTCAGAGCAGAAAAAAAGGCAACTCTACTGCAATTTGAAGTTGGCTTTTAAGGCACGGCCGACTGGCAGTCAGGTCCGGACTCAGCGCAGTTCAGTTAATCAAATGCGGCTCAAAATATTCGACGCTTAATCAATTAACTAACATAATTTCGTGCAAAAGTAATTAACTACCCCATGGAGATCGGGTCGGTGCCGACAAATGTTGCCTGTCCACAGTGTTTAGTGTCATTTAGTGAGGAGCAGGAGATCGCGAGGGGCCGCGATCGAGAGGAGACAGCAAGACGATCGAGCGCAGCGCCCACTTGCAGTACGAGGAACAAGTTTTGGCTAGCTCCCGCTCTTCTCTAGCCTCTACCTCCCGCCCAGCCAGTGCTTTTCATCTCCCCTCAGCAGTCTCTCTCCTCACATACCTTTCGTTCTCTGTCTTTTAGCTTGTGCTGCCTTTAATGGGACACTTTTGGGGGCGGACAGCTGCTGCTAGCGAAGGTTTCCTACGGGTTCAGAGATCGTTGCCAAAAAAGAAGGAGAGAGAAGAGAACTTGCGCAATGCAAGATCAAAAATCAATACATAATTCTTTTGACATGCCAATCGCACATTTGTGGCATGCAACACACGGGCAACACGGACAACATGTTGCCTGCGCGACTCATTCAGATAAAACAGACGATGCAGACGACGTTGCAGCCGTTGCCGCTGGAAGCTGGTGAACGTTGCAGGAACAAAACGACGACAAGCGGCCAACAGGCAACAGTTGCAACTGTTCGGGCTGCACCTTAAAACGTACAACAACAACAGCAACAACAGCAACAACTGAAGAAGAGGCAACAAAAACACGGACAGCGGAGCTCGAGTCGCGTCGAGAGAGGAGCGAACTGCAAAAAAGTGAAATCTGCTAGAATTGATCTGGGGAGTCGTCGTCGTCGTCGTCGTCGTCGTCGTCGTCGTGGTCGTGCCACAAACTGGTTCTGTGGAGGCAGGCTGGAGGCTGCAGGCTGCAGTGACCGAGGCTGCTCGGCGACCTCTGCCGCTGCCTTTCATTCGCTGTCAGCATCAATTGAAGCAGCCGGCTCTCCTCCCTCCCTCTATATCTCTCTCTCTCACTCTCTCCCCATCTCTGTCTCAAGATATATGAGCAGTGCTCTGTTGTGACTACTGCCCGCTGCGCACCTGCGCCAAATGGAGATGAAGATGAAGTTGGCAACGCAAACGCCCGAGCTGGGGCCGAGTTTGACTTCGACTTGGACTTGATGAGCAGACCAAATGGACATTTAAACGATGCCATTTGTTGCCCTTGCCACCGGTAGTCGGAAACCCTTTTTGCCTATTTGAATTTAGCCATAACTTGCAGGCACCCCGCCCTCCGCAACGACCCTTTTCCAGGCGATCATTAACACCAGCGTAGCGCGGCGCTTTGAAGCGCGTTTTACAATTTCGCCCGAAAAAGTGACAACAACAGTAACAAGAACAAGCTACAACAACAACGACAACAGGCAGCAGCCCCGAACGATATCAAAAAGGTCAGCGCTACCGGTCGACATTAAAAAATGTAAAAACAAACAAAAACATAGGTACAACAAAAACAACAGCAACAAAAACACACACACATACAGAATACAAATAAATAAAACATAAAATGAGATGGAACGAGATGGAGCGAAAAGGAGAATTTGTCTGGCTACTGTCCGTGTCTGTCCCGTGTTTGTCTGTCCCGTTGGCCATTCCAGGAAACGCAGCTACTTTTTCAGAAGTGCTCTCGACATGCCGGAAAATAAAAACTACATAAAACAACAGCAACAACAATAATTAATCCAACTTGGAACTTGGACTGCGAGGCAAGTCTGCCTAATAAAAAAGCCCAAGCTAAATTCGTGAATGGGCTAAACTAAGCCCGAGTGAGGGGACTTTGAAACTAAAACTGACTGAAAACTAAACTTGACATCTTAACTTGATTGGGAAGCTCAAATATTATGTAAATGATGGCTACAAAAAGCAGCTATAACGACATTTTAGTAACAAGATCCCTACTTAATTCGAAATAGTAAAATTAGGAAATGAGCTGGAAATGTAAAAAAATAGAATTATACATATAAAATGTTAAAGAAAAAAATTCGAAAAAAACTATAATTTGCAAACACATAAACACCATGGGCATTGAAATACCAGGAAAAATGGTTTATAAATTTTCGAATTTTTCATGAAAGGTTGACTCTTTCGTTTTTGAAAATATATAAAATAAAAACGAATGGAAAACAACCAAATGAGTCACAATCACAACTTTATATAGTCTTCTACCTTTTTTTTCTAGAAAAACAATCCAAATAATTTATAACACTTCTTAAAGTTTCTTGCCCTTCTCTTTTATAGTATCTGTACAGCATTAATTCTCCAACAACGCCATTTGCTCCCCTGAGGCGCGCTATTTCCTGTTTGCCGTTCGCAAGCCGGAAAGAGAGGTTGAGTTCATCAGTCTCTTTGCAGCGACTTGAACCTGAGAGTAAAATGCGCAGCTCCATTGCGCAATATGCTGAAAGATCTCGAGGAGAAGCGACTGCTCATACAGGGCCACCTTGCGCGTTCATGTCTCATGTCGCTTGTCGGTTCATTATCCTGGCCAAGTGGTGCTGCCAAGCTGCTGTTTTAGCTGTAATTCAGCTCATTCGCGGTGGCAAGTTAACATTCTTAAGTAGCGATCGTGCACGAAACACGACAACGCTCTCATAAAAAACTGTTGACATGCGCAAGTGCCAGCTAAAAGCTAAAGAAAAAAGCTAAAACTGAAGCTGAAGCTGAAGCCGAGACTGAGGCTGCAGTTGAAGCGCGCGTTGAAGTTGAAGTTGAAGATGGGCTTAGCTGCTAGCGGAGACTTTCAACTATTGCGCCGGCTGCTTGACCCGCTGGCAATTATCACACAGACGCACAGTGAGAAAGAGAGAGAAAGAGGGGAAGAGCGAGACACAGTGGCTGGTTAAGTGTTGTGTGACTTTGACTGCAATTAGACATGCTGCTGGCAGCGCTGCCGGCAGCGGGGTCAACAGACTGGCCTGATGTGTTTACCTGATGGATTGTCTAAGCGTTTCAGCCTCAAGACGCACTCCCTGTCTGTCTGTCTAGCTGTCTCGCTCCTGGTGGGCACATCACTTGCACCTTCAGACACAAATCACGCACTTTTATTTGCCAGTGCCGGTGCCAGTGCCAGGGCCGACAATCCCGGATGAGGCGGCCTTTTAAGGCTCACTGCATGCCCCTGCTGCCATGAGTTGCAAATTGTTGTTGCAGTTTCCTGCTGCAACTTTATGGCAACTGCAACAGCAACGGCAACGGCAGCCTCTGGGTCATTTTAGGAGCGCAAATGGCAGCGCAACCTGAAACCTGCAGCAGGAGCCCTTGCCTTGCCATGCCAGTAGGTGCAGGAGGTGTCCCAGCGCTGGATGCAATGAGGCTGCTGTACTCGCCACAGAAACCAGTTACGAGCAGCAGCAGCAACTGCTGCTCCTGTGGCATGCTGTAATTGATATTGCAGCCAGCTGGCTGTCAGTGTGTGTGTGTGGCAGAGTAACTGTGTGGCTGTGTGTGTCAGTTTCTTTGTGTGCGCATCTCTGTGTAGCCGCTGAGTAGTTTCAACCTCACACGTGTTGCTAATGAGACATAACTCAGCGACAGCAACAACAGCAACAACAACAGCAGCAGCAGCAGCTAAAACACACGCTCAACTGATAACCTAATAAAGCCCACAGCAATTAAGCCCAAAAGAACCTCTAAGACTACCCTGACTACTTCGCTAACAGCAACAACAACAACTTCAAGTACAACTTGTTTGGCAAATCCGAAAAAAAAAAATACAGCGAAAAATAAAGTTGCCCAAAATGATGTCACTTGCTGCCGTCTTGGCTCGGCAATTATG
This sequence comes from Zaprionus inermis, assembly GCA_018151445.1. NCBI lineage: Eukaryota > Metazoa > Arthropoda > Insecta > Diptera > Drosophilidae > Zaprionus > Zaprionus inermis. Next base: position 2,548,394 of record JAECXD010000634.1, on the reverse strand, counting down.
GCCAAAATGCGAGAGAACTCTCGAATTGCTGAGCAGCCTTTTATTGTAGAGAGTGTCTTGTCTTCCTCCTTCATCTCCTCCATCTCTTCCTTCTCTACTTCTACCTTAACTCGAATCAACTCTCTGTTCAGTTTTCGACGCTCATCGTGTGGGCTGAAAAATCATTTCTTTTTTTTTGTGTTTCTTTTCTGTAAAATCATTATTTTAATCGTTTATTGACTTGTTTAAGGCGCCGCTAAATGTTATTTCTTTCTTTTTCTATTTTCCCGGTACTATTCCAGTTGCTCCTCCCTATTATAAGAAATGATCGAGCAGAAAGTGCCTCCAAGGCGTGGTACAACTATTTTTGTGTATCGGCCTAATCGACAGAGTTTTAAAAGTCAGGCCAGATTTAAAGCTAAATTACACTGCAAGAAAACTTGTAAGCCGCTCACAAATATGACTGTAATAATACTAATATATTATTATTACAGGTTAGCTAGCACTGCAGCAAAGAACATATCAATTTGCTCTCCTGATTTTCTGGCTGTAAATCTAATATATTATTTGCCTTTCTACTTAGTCATATTCTCTAATCTTTTCAATTTTGTTTTAGCCGACATAATTCACTGAGTTTTTATCTGCTGCCCCGTACGAACATAAATCAATCAGAGCAGAGCAATGCGAGCTATACAACTTTCGAAAGTCGCTAGAAACCGAAAAAAAAGAGACACAGAGTGAAAAAACCCCCCACCCCAAAAAGGTACTTTCAAACGCAGATCTATTAGCGAGCGAACTGATTAATGATGCTTGGCATGGGATATGGGAAAGGAATAGAATATAATATAATCGTATTGGAACACTCACCTGCTCTCGAGTCGGCTGGAGGCCAAGGACACGATCTTTTTCTGTTGCTGTGGTTTCGTTTTATAGAGTTTTCGCTGTCTGGGGTCTTGTCTGGGGCGCTGACGTTTATGAGCTCAACGACGAGTACACATGTATGTGTGTGTGTGTGTGTTTGAGAGTGTGTTGCTGTGTGTGTTTGCCATGCTCTCCTCTATTTGATGGCTTAGACCTTTCAACTGTTGCTGCTCCTCATTCGCTTAGGGTCTCTCCACGCTAATTTGTTCCTGGCTCGTCTCGTCTCGCTCGCTTCTCCCCTTTCTCTCTCTCTCTCTCTCTCTCTCTCTCTTTTTCTCTGTCTCTTTGCCTCTCTTCTCCTCGTTTCCATTGCGTTTTCGAGCAGAAATTTGCAAGTGCTTACTAATAGAACGTTTTGTGTTGTGTTAATGAATTCGAGAGTTTTATTGACACTGCGCCGCGTTGACGTCGCTTTCTCATTGTTGTTTTAGTTGTGTTATATTTTTTATAGAGTTCTTTCTTTCTTTTCTTTGGTTTTTTGCGCCACGTTTCGCTGCGAGACTGTTACTGTTGTTTTTTCCATTGTCATTATCAGTTTATCTAACACTTATTCTCGTTCGCTCTACGCTATCTTCGGCTCTCTCGCAGCAGTTGTTGTTGTTGTTGATGGGCTGTGGAACGGGCCGAACTGCGCGCGCCGCTTGCTGACGGTGCACTGATCGGATCGTCACAAACGTGGCCAACACGACAGGTAACCCAAAAGCGACGTACACAGAAAAACGCGCCACCAACAGCAGCGGCAGCAACAACAATCACTATATACCTCTACTCTATATAGAGAAGGTAGCCTAAGGTACTCGAGCAGTGACTCAGACCGCTCGCTCGCTCTACGCTCTCTCTCTCTCGGGCTCTCTTACTCTCTCGGCTCGTTCACAACTCGCGACTCGCTCGCTTGCGTTCCAATTTGCGACTTGGCTGGGTTCGTTTGTGTCTCGGGGTTTTTGTAACCTCGCAGCGCGCTCTGCTCGTCGCTGCGTCGACGTTGCGCCGTCGTTGCGCGTACTCAGCGAGCCAGAGCGAACGCTAGTTGTCTCGCTCGCACGCCAGAGGCGCGCTCAGTGAAGCGTATTAGCACAGGTGTAATTACCTGTTCGTTGGCCAGCTCAGATGTGCGTCTCGCTTGCACACAGCTAGATCGGCATGCTCGCTCTCTCATTCGCGCGCTCTATCTCTCTCTCTCGCTCTCGCACTGGCTGAGTCTGAGGCTCTCAATCGGAATGATCATTAGCGACCTGGGACGCTTTGCTCGCTATGTTTCTGACTCCAGTTTCGTTGGCCAAATTGTCGCCATGTGTGAGCCGGACCAGCCTCCCTACACCACCACCACCCCCCACCTCTCACTCTCTCACCAGTGTTCTTGCCCTTTGGCTTGCCCTTTTTCCATATCCCCCCACCTCTCCTTTCAACTATTGCCTAAGCGTTTCCGACTTTTCGCCAGAATTTCAAAATTTCAACTTGTAACATCGCCTCAACTCGACCTGCTTCGCCTCAAACGGCGCACCGTGCCTCGGCTTGACCTGCGCTTCATGTGAACTTGCGCTCACAACTTCCGCTATGTTAGCCATAATTTTGCATAATTCTATAATTTAATTATGGCGACAATCGCCAATCGAAGCAGGAGCTACCTTATTAAACGTGTGTGCCCCGTATCGCCCCAGTCCCCACCGGAACTAACCGCATCGCTGAGCTCGCCCTGATCACTGATCGACTGCAATCGGATGTTGTTCGCCTGCTGCCAGCCACGCGCCCTGGCACCACTCTAATGGCTCATGATGGGCATCATCCTGGCCAGGAATCGAGCAGCAGCAGTACCTACTCAATGACCGCTATTTCCGCCTCTCGATCGATCGAGCGATCTGTCTGTCTATCTGTCTGTCTGCTTGGCTATCTGGCAGCTGCATTCATGTGGAAATTTGCGCTACTGTTACTCGAATTGTTACGGGTACTCGCAGCCAGCCTCGGAGTCAGCACACTGGGTGCACTATGCTTTGATTTCGCTGCTTATTTTCCTCATATTCAGTTTTCTTCAATCTTTTTGCAACGTCTGCTTAACGGAAGCAACCGTTAGGCGATCTGTTCCCCGGTGACCGTTGACTAAATGCAATTAGTTGCAGCAACAAACTGCAGCTGTTGCAGTTACCGCTGCGGCAACTACGTTGCGCCCCTGCCCCACTGCAACTGCCTCTCTCTGATCCCGCTGCATTTGCAGCTTTTTCCATTCGACTAAGCATCAGTTTCCCGGCTAAATATTTACCTTCTTCTCTGGCAGCATTAATCCAAGCCGCAAATATAATACCATCTATCCAGTATCTTTCATTAAAGAAAACTCACACCGTTTTATTACACTCATTATCGAAGCGAACAACACCCCAGTACTTAATCTCAACCCAATTGAATACTATCATACGGTATACGGTTGGCAGCACTTAACTCGATTCTCTTTAAAGTGAATACATTAATTACAGTTTTTCGGTATCAATAACGTTGCTCCTTTATATATTATTTCTTAACTGATTCTCAGCCCAATTGAATAGCATACGGTATAGTTTGCCACACCTCATTCGATTCGCCTTTCAAATTAATACATTAATTAAAGGTTTTCAGTAACAATTCGTTGTTTCAAGAATATTTCTTCGTTAAGCTGCACTTACTTTTCATAATATTATGTACAAGATTTGCAATTACATTAAGTTTTAAATATCATCAGTCTAAACAATCTAAATTTTCATACCAAAACTATCGGTGTATTCTGCCCTTTTGAGAATTCTCAACTCGGTTCCCCCCACTGAAATCCACTTTAATTATAAACTTTAACCCGACTGTGCTCTAATTACGAACTTTAAATATCAAAATATATTTATATGCACATTTGTTAAACTCCCCAATGGAAATTATTCCCCTGCCTGCTATCATTATACCTACTATATGGTATGTTAATGTATATGATAATTTGCCTCATAATTTCCTTGTGCTTAAGTTGCGTTGAAAGGGTTGTGAACTTCCATAATTTAGTCTTTAAGCATTCGCAGAGTTTTCTGCATAAAATTAAGACCGCAACCCATCTCTATATAATAATGATATAGGCGAACAGTGATGAAGTTTGCTGTTTCGATCTGAAAACTGACTCTGAGACAGAAAGATGAGCGTGCAGGTATTCAGTGCGTCGCTCAGCAACTACACATGTTTATAATGCCACTAATCTATTGTTATTCCGATGACAGATAGTTGTTATAGTAGTACACACGATATACTATATAAGTCGCTTGCAATATGAGCGAATTCGAGTTTAACTATAATTTTGGACCATCATATCTGTAAGTATGTGTATATGCATTTGTATGAGTACATAATGCCATAATGCCTGAGTTCTATAGATGATGTATTCGGAACTCATGTGTTTTTATTTTATTTCTATTTTTTGTATTTTTTACATTGTCATCGAACCGTGACGGCGCGTTGTTTTGTGTGTGTGTGTGTGTGTGAGTGATGTACCTGTATGCCTAGGCAGTCTAACCCCCGGTTTTGATGATCTAAGTGTAGAACATGCGATAATGTTTATGACTCTGCCTGCCAAACAGCCCGCTTTATAGGGGTGCACAGCCGTGTGCTATCTGCGCCTGCATGTAGAGAACCTAGTAGCCGAAATACAACAAGGTGTTTGGCAAGGAAGTGATCTAACAGCATATACCCTGTACAGCTTTCTGCATAACTGTGTTATTTCTAAGGCAATCGATACGAAATTTAAGTTATATATTAAGTATTCTTAACAATAAAATAGTTGTAGTACCTCCGAACGAAGCAGCAATTGCATATTAAGTCCATATAAAAAGTATGATCACTTTTGAATATAACTCCTAACACATTCCGAGCCCGTTTCAATGCACTTCCATATTTACTGGGTATTAACAGAACGGAAAACAGTTAAAAACTGCAACTGAAATACAAATGAAATACCCAGGAATGGCTCACAAAACACCGCATCCGTTGTAGAACGCCTCGAACGGAGGGATAATTAATTATGCCACCGTTGCCTATGCTGGTGACATTTTGCAGCTTGACTTGATAAGGAAATGACGAGGCAACAAAAAATAATACAAAATACAAAAAGAAGCGATCTATAGAACAATTTCCAAATACTTCTTCTATATACATCTATAAGGTAGTAGCATATGCAATCTAAAATCAAACTACGGAAGTTGTGCGCCCAATGCAAAGTGATTTTCTGTCATCTCAGCACTTTGCGCTCCAATTTCATCGTATACAGAGATACATGATATATGTATAAACACAAATACACAATCGAGCATATGATATGCTGGTATTGTGTGACTCAGAAAGAGAGACCCCCTGTGCTCGGCCCGGCCCGGCCCGGCCCGCTTTCCCCACGCTCTTTACCTCTTCTCTTGCCGTCTGTTCCCATTGAGACGACGCGACGATTTATTTGGACAAATTGTGCAATTGGCTTTGTTATTGTTTCGTTGCATTAACTGCAATTATTGGCCAAACAGCGCGAACAGATTGCAAATTGCATTTCGGGAAAGCTGTCTCAGTCGCATTTCCACGTATTACTGTTACCGGAAATTTTCGGGTGAAAGCTGCAATAGTAACGTCATGTGGAGCACAGCTGTCGGAGCTGGTCCTGACGCCTCTCTCAGTTCTCAGTTCTCCAACAACAATTACTGAAAACTAACGAGCTTTCACCAACGACAGGAAAGATCATTTCCAGAACTTCCAGTCAGCTAACGGATGTGTGTGCTGTGTGAAGGGCGGGGAACGGTCAGTCGGGTCAAAAGCAATTGACCGCCCAGCATGGCCCTAAGGAAAAAAAAAAAGGGCCGCAACATTAATGTTGATGCGGCACGGCAACAAGAGACCAACAAGTCGACTGTTTGTACGCCCGAAAAGTGCGAGATATATGTATATACAGAGTTATACTAAAAACAATAATAACAATAAGAACAACAATAACAATAACAATAACAATAATAATAATCCACACACATGTCTGACCATTTTGACCATTTTTAAGTGAAGTCATCAAAAGTGAGAGAGAAAAAGAGAATTCTGTGAAACTTTTGGCCGACATAAAAGCCAGAAAGTAAATATAATAAAATAAAATAAAAAAAAAAAAACAGAAAAACTTAGAAACTAAAAAAACAGAAAGAGGATTTCTTAATTACAAGGGGCCATGCGCAGCGTTTAGGGTCGGTTTCTTCCACCATCTACAATTGGCCTCATCATAATTACGGGGCAGTTCTTTCGTACCATCATAAGCCGGGGCCAATGTGATATGTCGCGCTCTATAGCCGACTTTTGGTCGGCTGCCGTTTCGTTCTCGTTCGCTTAACTGTTATGAGCCGACAATTATTTTACGAGCTAACTGAAAATTCTAGCAACAACAACAACAGCAAAAAGACACGACTCACGACAATTCAGTGAGCCCAAAATGGGTCTTCATTTTCTTTGTTTCGGCTTGGTTTTTTTTTTTTTTTTTTTTATGTCAAATTCTGGTTAGGCGGCGTTACGCCCGGCTACCTCGAGAGATCTGCGATAGCGAAATACATTTTTTAAATGCTGCACATGCGCGACACCAACAACAACCACTAAATGTCACCCAAAACAATTTTAGTATTTCTGTTTTTTTTTTGGAAAAAGCGTTTAATTTTTATTAGGCTATTACGATTTTCCAGCATTTACCTGGCCTGGTACAGTTGCAACTTTCCGCCGAGAAGAAGACGCCGAAGTCGTCGCAGCCAAAAACTTTTCCTGCGGCCAAAGCCAGCGGAGCAGAAAATCAAAAGCCAAAGAAAAGTGCAAAGGCAACAAGCGAGCAACAGGTCCGCGACAGATCCCCAGGGTATGCACAGACCCTACGTACATACATAGGTTGTTATATAGTATTTTACTCTCTTTCTCTCCGACTACGATAATAATTTAGACGCTTATCTCGGCAACATGCAATATGGCTGAACGGCTCGCTGGCTGCCTCAGTGCAAAAATTGTATATTCCGCTGCTGCAAATGGAAAATTGTGGAAAATTATGTGCTAAACACGCACACGAGTGCAGCAGGGTACAGTTGCGTCAAAAAAACGAAGCCACATTCTCGCTTCAAGCGGACTTAGCACTGTGCAACAGGGAATCGAGCTAGCCTGAACGTTTTGCTTTATTTCGGCTTGTAATTCACAAGTTGTTTAAGCTTAACTCTAGGTTAGGCTTATTAAAGTCTTATACTTTTTCTTTTACTTTATTTTAGTTAGGGTTTTTCTATGAACAAAATAACTTTATATTTTAAAAAACAAAGCTTGTATCGTCTATTAACAGTTTCGTTTATAAATTTAATCTTCTGTTTTCTAAAAAGACCTTTCTGAAATAAATTCCAAATTTATGACGCAGCCAATTTTGTCGACATAACGTTTAACGCCATCATGTTGTATGGTGTAATCCGAACGCTAGATGGCGCCACGTCAGCGTTTCAATTAAAATGCAATAACAACTCTATTATTGTCCAATAAGCCAGTATCAATAAGCGTCATCGATTTGCCAGCTGCCTGGCCAGTGCGGCCAGACAGACAGACATGCCCGATGAGGCCGGAGATGAGGTGAGATATGAAGTGCTCTAAAAACAATAAAAGCTGAAATCAATTTTCCACAAAGTGCAACAGTTGCAATGATGCGTAAACGTGTTGAGCCGCAGTTGTTGTTGTTGTTGCTACTGCTGCTGCTGCTACCGAATCGCTGCTGGATCGTTGTCTGGGCAGGCAAACACCTTAAATGGCGGCCCCAACCGAAGACCGAAGAAGCGAGCCCGATGCCGCTGACAAGCTCGAGTAACTCGAGAGCCTGTGATTATCTGGGAAATATTTATGAACTGATGCCGGGCAAAGCAATCATTGATGAGGATGTGGCTGCGTGAATGGAACTGTGATCTTATCTGTGCGCAAGAACTATGGCCACAAGGTATTGATATTGATGACGGGCATAGACCACGCCGCAAAGCCCCGTGACGCTGATCTAGCTTATCGCATAGCAGGAAGCATGCTTTCTTGCATGGAGCTGTCGGGTCGGTCAGGGGTAGCCAGCGAACAGGTGTAATAATTGCAATTGCCGCCGCTCTCGGAAAACGCTAATCATGCTCCACGTCGCTCGCGCTCCTGTCAAGCAAATTATGTGCCAGGCAGCAACTCATAGAGCGTTCTGCGGTTACGCTGCTTGCCTTGTGGCATTAACTCAGGCAGCAGCTGTAAAATTACAGTCGCATTGGTCGCAGTAGCAGCAGTAGCAGCAGCAGCATCAGCAGCAGCAGCAGCAGCGGCAGCGACAGCGTGTGCTACATCACACACAAAAATATCACGCATACGCCGCTTGGTACGCATTGTCCTGCACGCTGTACACGCTTTCCCACGCTCTTCTCTGCACCCCGTAGAGCGATCGGGAGGATTACACAGGCAGCACACCTTAATTAGCGTGCAGCCAAGCGTCGCCATTTGTCGCACCTGCAACTGGCACATTCGGTGGTTGCTTCGCGAATGACTTACGCATTTCAAATGAACCTCATAGAAATTTACATATCAATCGCCCGAAAAAGCTGCGCCTCATGCTGATAATTATCTGCGGCCACGGCGAGTGCCCGTATGAGTACCCATCGTCCCGTGTATGAATACCCGTCTGAGTACCTGTTTGTACGCTTGTAATTGAATTGAAACGCAGCGAGGCAAAAGGTCACAGACGCTGCGCACACATATCGCAGCTAAGCGGACTTATCACAGGCTACACTATGCAACAAAATAGGTTAAGAGAAAGGGGGATGTTGTGTGATAAGTTAACCAGCCTGAAAATGTTTCGAAATAATACTGATTGAAAGGTAATGAACCAGCAATACCTATAGCTCTAAATAGTTTGTGAAAATCAAAATTTTTGAATGTAAAATTAAAATTTATTTATTATTATCTTATAAAAATAGTTTACTGTAATAAAAAATTGCACTGTCCTGCCTTTTTCGCTTTTGAAATCTGGAAACATCCACTCAACATAAGATTTCGGACCCAGATTGATTGTTAATTTTTAATTAGATAAATCAAGTCGAAATTAGTACAAATAATACAAATTTTTTTGCAATTTTCTTCCCTTTTAAGTCACAAGGGTAGCAAGTAAAGAGTTCCGACATCTCTTTCTCAAAAGGAATCGTGTATTTCAAAGATTCTATACTAGGATATTTGAGAGCTCCTCTCTTCGAATGGGCGTCAGTGAGTCTGAATAGAGAGGTGCGCCTCAGCACACATGCTTGTGTTTAGATTATCATTTTGGGAACCTGTTGCACGGTGTAATTTACGCGACCACGCGACGCGTGAGATCAACAGCAGCCGCAGCAGAAAAAGCAACAGCAGAAGCAACACAGCGGCGGCAGAGCCACCTGTGTGCACAGCGTACAAAATAATGCAAATTATCGGCTAGAATTGCACGAATGGTCAGGTGCATGCAGATGGGCAAATGGCTGGATGGGTAGATGGGCAGATGGGCAGCGAGAGATACAGCTCGAGACTGGGCTCATAATTGAGTTGCAAATGCGGCTGGCAGTAGGCAGTAGTTGTTGGCAACAGTAGATGGTGTAGATGGTGTCGATGGAACTGCAAGCAGCCTCTACCTTCCGCAGTGCCTCATCTGCCTCATCACCGGCTTTTAAGCTCTTGGGTTCCCAGGCTACCGCTGCCAGTTCGGACTAAAGCTAAACACGAAATATCTAAATACTTATGCCCTTTCACAGATAATCATCATAATTATCTTGCAACAATAAATAAAATACACGTCTATCTGGTCAAATCACAACAATTAGGCACAAGTCTAGGCCCAACGCGGTTGGACAACACCCAAAAAAAATGTTCAGGGGAAAGCACCGCAAGTGACTAGGTAGTATATACAGCGTGTATAGTGTGTGTTGCGTGTGTTGGTTATACATTGTACATTGTACTATCTATCTCTGCTACATAATAAACATAATTTTCACACGCGTTTCATTTTCGGGGCGCGCACACACACAAATTAGGCAGAAAAACATTCGCCGCGTCTCGCGAGAGACCGAAAAAAACGCGAGCAAATGCTTGAGCTCGATTTGGCATCGAGGGTTGCTCGATAAGTAAATAAGTACAATACAGATTATTCATAAGTCAAGGGAGCTAAGGTAGGAGAAGGATGAACAAGAAACTATAGCAAGTAAATAGCTTGTGGAATTCACCAATGCAACAACATTTCGATCATTTTTATGGTTGATCGGTACTAAAATTAGCATCCAAAGTTTATATAAATTCTATTTTTATGAAATACATATATTTGTAAGACGAAAGAGGTATCTAAGGTTTGGCTAAAATCTTTTAGTTGTATAGATATATATATACCATATACTATATACATCCAATTGCAAGTCGATCAAACAGCAAGATATCATTAATTTCGAAAATAGATATGTCAACTGGTTGCTCATGATTTTACCAGATTTACCTCCTCTCATACAAATCCTTACTAGTCGATAAAGTATGAGCAAACTAACATAGCTACCCTCTCATTCATAATACTCGTAGTTGCCTAAACCATTGTTGAATTTATTGTTGCAGCGATGTTTTCGTTGAAGTTTCTGTTGTTGTTGTTGTTTCCTATGCTGGTGTTGGGGTGTTGCGTGGTGTGCTGCGACGCCAACAACAACAACAATAACAACTACGACAACGACAACGACTAAGCCCATGCCCAATGCCTCAAAAGCGGAAACTCATTGGCAACGCTTCGTTGCGTAAATTTCTCTACGCGACTTTTCGGGCAACAGGTTAGCAACAACAACAACAACAGCAGCAGAAAAAAGACTGCAAAAAAAAACAAAAATCTGACGCCAAAACCGCCAGCAAAATGGCCGACAATCTATGGTAAAAACAACAACAACAAAGGAAAGAAAAATGTTTTAATATTTCAGTTACGCTTCGGCGAGCGGCGACATCGCGATAGGCCGAGCCTGCCATAGACTTCTTGAAAATCAACAACAGCAGCAGCAACAACAACGACGGCAACATGAGCATTTGAAATTGCCAGCGCCAGAGCGAGACAGCTTCAATAGGGGAAGTAAAGCCGCAAAACAAAGGGTAAATCACGGAGTCCCCCAACCTCAGCCAGATTCGGATCTCGTGCCAAGCGACCACAAAAGGCAGAAGACAAGAGTCATGTAGAAGACTGTACCAACTACGATACCACTCTACCATATACGATACCATACTATATAGCCCGAACACCTGAGCATTTCTTTATGGATCTTGAGCAGAAAACCTATCGCGGCGTAACGTCATTAAAATTAGTTGAGATCGGCAAGTTAAGATGTAAGGGTTACCGCCTGCCGCCCGGAATGAAGTGTAGAATCCGCTGACCAGCTCGTCACGCAAGCCAGGGGTCCATATCGGTTATAGTTAGTCGGGCAGCCTACCGAAAGCTACAGAGATAGAAAGAGCGGGAGCGGGAGCGGGAGAGAGCACTTCCTATATAGTCAAATCCGTAGCTGTTCTATTGGTTACGCTTCGCTGTTGCGGGGCAAATGTGTTGGGCAATCTGATTTCGTAAGAGGCCTCTATGGTTTCTAGTAGACCCCACTAGACCCACAACCAGCTTAAAGCTGCATGCGGAGATTCTCACGTAATTAGTGCCAACAATAATAAAAACAACAACAACAACAACAATGCCATATAATTAGCCCAGCTGCGGCTCAGCAAGCGAAGCCAAGAATTATGCATAGTACGATACGAAAAGATACGGAAAAAATGGAGCAAAAGCAGAAAAAATTGTTATAGAATAGAATACCTGAATACGCAGGTGCTGCGCGAAGACGAAGAGGAAGACGCCTTACACAGGGTCGGCTGGGCCACCCCAGAGCAAGCGAAGCGAGAGATGAACCTGCTGCGATTGTCAGTTAACCGTTTAATGACTTTTCTTTTGAGCCGATGCCATTAGAAGATTTCCCACATAATTGTCTCCATACCTGCTCCGCGCTTCCTCCCATCCGCTCTTCCTCCCTATCGCTCTTTCAGCCTACTCCCTATTCGACTTCTCTCTCCATCCATGCCGTGCACCACGCCTAATCTTTGCTTTAATTGTCCACTGTGCAAGCCATAAAAGTATAGACGAATCCAAATGCGACTACCGTTTTTTTATGGTTCCGAAGTTGCCATTATCTTTCATGCCTATATATATAAAATATGGAAAAATCTTGATACTATAATAATAGTTTCATCTTTATCGGCAATCAAATCGATCGACTTACGATTGTATTGAGCACAATCGTCGATTAATCGTCGAGTGCAAACAATTTGCTGCGATAAGAGAAAGCAAAATTCGCCGAGACAGCAAAATAAACAATCCCGAGTGCCGACCCCCTCAGAGCTTATCAATTTTCGTCAAGTCGATTTCAAGAACAGCTACAGCAACCAGAGACCTGAGGGTGAGAGAGAATAATCATTTCAGTATAGTTTGAACATTCCCAGACATCGGATCGGATATGTTTGAGGCGTGGCTTGTATTGATTTTCGGCCTCATCTGCAGCTGCAATGCGGTTGCTAATCGAGAAACTTACTTATTAAGCACTCAGAGGTATGTGTAAGCTATACGTATACATAAACATGTCGAGTTCAATTTCAATTGAATTTAATTTTCGCAATTCTTATATAGAATTCATAGTAATTTGCCAGCTCATTCATACGGCAAAAGTCATTCACATGCAGATGCTGATTGCTGAAAATTTATGAATATTACAGAAAGAGATATAAGTTAATATTTTTAGGGGTTCTTATATTCAAAAAGATCGATACAAATATAATTAAACTTGAAGTGTATATAACTCATATATTAAATTGTTTAACCCTTGACTCTTATTGAGATATCTCTTTACACAAAAATCGTATTAATGTAGAAACTTGACTTCTCCATCGTTAGCCTGCCCTCGGACCTCAACTTTATGCCCAGCCTGGCGAACGGACACTTGGGTTACACAGTTTTTGGTGATGCCATATTTATGAATGGGGTGTACAATGGTGCCGGCGGCAATAGCAAGCGTGCCCGTATACCCAACTGGATAAACATTAGTGTGGAACTTTGCGATCGCTTCGGCTGTTCGGGCAGCAATGCGGCCAGCAACATCAGCTACGAGATGAATCTGTATGATGGTTATTTTCGATATCGGACAAGTTACGCTTCCATTGGCGTTACGCTGGAACAGCGCACCTATCCACATCGGTATTATACTCGAGCATTGGTCTATGAAGTGCGCGCCATACGACATGACACAGTTACACGAACTAATGGTAAGTAGGAAATGTACAATACATAGTATATAGCAAAAAAAATTATGAGTTTATGAATATTATTACATAAATATAATTTATGATCTTCCCCGCCCTTTCAACAGCCCCTCAATATCTCAAGCTAACCCAGCTGCCGGGCCAGGCCAGCGACGCCTTCGACTTCGAGGTGCTCAACAAAGGTGGAGCTGGTCCCGAGGACTATCGCCAGTTGCGCGGACGTACCAAAGTGCGTGAATTCGAGAAATTTCAACCCGAAGCACATGAGATTTACGTCTCGTTCAGTGAATCTCTGGAGCAACCGTTGCAAGTTAACTGGCCCATTTGGAAGTCGGAGATGCAGCACAGTATTGTCATCTGCATCGATCGGCAGCAAAGCGTTGCACTCAAGGAGCTGCAGGATGTGCTTAAGCTGAACGAGGTCGAGTTGCTGCAAACACAGATTAAGGCATGGAACGCATTCTGGGATAAGGAGTTCTCCATTGAAATCACTGGCAATGAAAGCTTAGAGTTGTCACAGATTGTCAATGCGGGCATCTACTACCTGTCTAGTTCGTTGCCCTCGCCGAGCAGCAATCAGCCCAATGAACCCTACTACGGATTGAGCCCCACTGGACTGGCACGTGGCAATCTACAGGCCGACTATCAGGGTCACAATTTCTGGGATACCGAGATCTGGATGCTGCCCGTGGTCACGCAATTTGGCTACTCTTATGCCAATCTGTTGTTCGACTATCGCTACAGGCATTTGGAGGGCGCGCGATACAATGCTAATGTGACGGGCTACAAGGGGGCCAGGTGAGTGAAGGTATCACAGGACTTCAACAACTCATTCACAAATCTATTCCGCCATAGGTTTCCCTGGGAAAGCGCCTTTACCGGCACCGAAGTGACCCATCCCTGTTGCCCTGAGATTGCTCAGCAGGAGATACACATCTCTCCGGACATCATGTTTGCAATGCAGAAGCACTTCGCCCAGACCAATGATTACGTCTGGCTGTGTGAACATGCGTGGCCCATTGCCGCCGATGTGGCAGAATTTCTGCTGAGCCGAGCAAGCTGCGAGGAATCCCAGAGTACTTGTCACTTTCGCAATGTGATGGGACCCGATGAGGATCATGCCAATGTTGATGATAATGTGTATACCAATGCAGTGGCCAAAATAGCCCTGGACTTTGCCGCCTGGACGGGTGAACGTTGTGGCGATAACAATAAGGATCTGTACAATAAATGGAGAAAGCTGAAGGATCGCCTGGTCATACTGCACGATGCTACTAGGGATTATCATCCGCAGCATTTGGGCTATAAACTGAATGACATAGTGAAACAGGCAGATACAATTCTGCTCGGTTATCCATTGCAGTTTGATACCGGGTATGTTATGGATATCTACATGAATCGATACTTTTATAACGTCTCATCGTTTTTTATAACGTTTAAGTTCTACTCACTTAAATGATCTGCACTACTATGCGAATGTCACACGCGAATCTGGCCCGGCCATGACTTGGTCCATGTTTGCGGCCAACTATCTGGCCACATCGGAGGAGTGGCGCGCCACAGAATACTTTACGCGTGGCTACCAGAGCTATGTGCGTCCCGAGTTCAAGGTGTGGAGTGAGACACCCATAGGTTACGAGGGATCTGCCAATTTTCTCACTGGCATCGGTGGTTTCCTGCAGGCGCTTATTTTCGGCTATGGCGGCATCAATTTTGCCCGTGTCGATCAGATGTTGCAGCTGCAATTGCAGAACCCACACGTGCCACCCAATGTAGACAAGGTGGTGATCAGGTACATTAGATTCGCCCAGAGCAAATGCTGCTGGACATTTGCATATGAAAAGTCCACGTTGGATTGCACCACACCGGTGAATCAACACTTTGAGCTGGTGCAGGGCGACAAGCACACACAGCTGGGCAGTAATTTCACTGGTAAATATAATGAATAATTAAGTTTATATTGTATTTATTAAGCCCAATACTAACTAACTACTTTTTCCAGTTACACTCAACCGAGGCGATGCGCCGCTGTTCATCAAAGTTGTAAATTAGAAATATGAGAAATAAACAATCGAAAAGCAATAAGTATTCATACTTTTAAGTCGTCTTCCAAAAATAGTTTCACATCTGTTTATTTTGAAAAGAATGCAACCCTGTCGTAGTTTCAAACGCAAACTGTCAACAAACACAGCTGATCAACAGTGAGACCATGTCAACGAAAGCGAAAAATTACTAGCATATTTTTCCCAGAAAGCCAACAGCAAACGCAACAAAAATACTGTAATTTCCAAGGAAAAAAATACACCATCAAATTTCAATTTCAGCGCAAACTGTCAACAAACACAGCTGATTAACAATGAGACCATAGCATGTAAAGTATGGTATATTATACTATTTGGGAGCTGTTCACACTGGTTAAATTGCCTGCCAAGTAATATGACGCCATTGTCTAATAGATTTAAGTTACCTCTTTAGCTACATGCCTTGCAGACTCGCCAGGGCTGTCGTTGTTTCCAATTAGTTATGACATTCGCCCGCATACGCGTGCATATGTAACAGCTGTTATTGTCATCTCTGAAATTTCTTTTACTGGGCGTTTCATCAACACATTTTTGTTGATAAAACCCATAGAACACATATAGTATATATTCTGGATTAAGCGTAAGCTAGCACAACGCAAGCATAAAATGCTGGTCCTTGTACTTGGTGATTTACACATACCACACCGCTGCAGCAGTTTGCCGGCCAAGTTTAAAAAGCTGCTGGTGCCCGGTCGGATTCATCATATATTGGCTACAGGAAATATCTGCACTAAGGAATCGTATGATTATCTTAAATCACTGGCAAACGATGTTCACATAGTGCGCGGTGATTTCGATGAGAATCTCAGCTATCCGGAGCAAAAGGTTGTAACTGTTGGTCAATTTCGTATTGGCCTGTGCCATGGTCATCAGGTGGTGCCGCGCGGCGATCCGGAGGCACTGGCACTAATTCAGCGCCAACTGGATGTGGACATACTCATCACGGGACATACGTACAAGTTTGAGGCCTACGAGCATGGCAATAAGTTCTACATTAATCCCGGCTCAGCAACGGGCGCCTTCAATCCGCTGGACACAAATGTGGTGCCATCTTTTGTGCTAATGGACATACAGAGCACCACAGTTGTCACCTATGTGTATCAGCTGATTGGCGACGAAGTAAAAGTGGAGCGTATCGAGTACAAGAAAATTTAACCAAGTATTAAGAGCATTAAATCATTCCTCATGCTTCTCACTCAAATCTGATCACTTCGTCTTGATCTTGGCTTTAATCGTGAAAATGTAATTTCAATAGATGCAGATTAAAATAATGTATAAATCAAACACGTTTCCTTCGTTTTTTATTTAATAAAAAATTTTAAATTTTATTTAAATAGAATATAAAAAGAGTTTTTGCTTTTCTTATGGTTGTTGTTGATGACAATCCCTCTTGATTCACTTATATGCTTATGTGCAAAATTATTAATTGTAATTTGAATTGAATGAAGTCTGAAGACAAAGTTTTCGCGTGCACTGTTGATTCTTCATATTAAGATATAAATACAATTGGGTTGGTTTTGTCGATTTTTTTTCTTGGAGAGAGGCTTACGTCGTGTTGCTATAGTTGTGATTGCAAGTTGCAAATAAATAATTATGCAAAATATAAAAATACTTTTTGTTATTGGTTGACCCATATTTTCTCTAGCCTGCAGCAATAATTTGGCAACAATTTTTTAGACCATAATTATTAGTTATTTAGCTTGCTGCATCTTTGGGAATGCGATGACAAAGCGGGTGGGGATGGTTTGGGTTTGGATGGGTTGCAATCACAAAGCAATCGATCACGACGACGACGACGCCCTTTCACTGATAATGAGTCTTCCCCATGTTTAGCCAAGGCTATCGACGCACACAGTCTTGAGGGTTTTGCCATTGATGAAGGTCTTGTACTGTTCTGGCAAAGCCAGCTCGGTCTGCAAGATAGACAAGATAGTATTGATAATAATCTCTCTCTCTACGAGTAGTTTTTATGACTTACGTAGTCTCCATTTTCCTCCGGCAAAAGAATGTTCATCTCAGATGACTTCGAGCTGACGATCTCAACGCCCAGCGAGTCCTTTGACAAATACATTTGGCAGCCATCGGTCTTGTCAATCGATACAGTTGGCACAGAGCCCAACACCTGCATCTGAACGCTTTGGCAGTTGACAAACTCAATGGAAGCAACAACAGAATCGAACAGAAGCGAACACTTTTTGCACGAATCTAGCACAATGTTGTTCACCTTGCCCTTGACCGTGAGCGTGGATCCCTCACAGCGGAACATGTACACCACATTGTTCATTTCGGCTTGATCGACCAAAAGACCGCTGTTGTTCTTCTGATACTCGATTAGCCACTTTTTGCCATCGCGCGTAAAAACAGGCTCCTTGGCCGACGCAGCGACGGGAGCACTGCCTGTGCTGGCAGCTGCGGGTGTCTTGAAGGGCGCTGGACCGGTACGCAACGATGGGTTCTTGTGGGTTTGCATGTCGCCAGTCACCTTCTTGAGGTCTACAAAGTAGCAATGTTTACATTAGTATATGACAGCCAATGTAATTGATATGCGTGCACACTTACTTTTGGTAATGTCAGCTCCCTGATTGATTTGGGCAAAGAGTGCACTGCGATCATCACCAGCAGCGCTGTCCAGTTTCAGTGCGTTCAAATCCAATGGTGGTGGTGGTGGTGGCAGACCGCCGGGTGGTGGCGGTGGTGGAGCACCACCTGCAGGTGCCGCGCCCTTGCCCGACCACACCATACCGGTGGTGTGATACTGCTTAATATACGCCTGCAGATCCTTCAGCGTCTGCACCCAGGTGCGTGCCCATTCCACATGCGTTGCATCCTTCTCCTTCCACTCCTTTAGCACACGATTCGAATAGAACTGGCCGGCATCGTTCATTTCCTTAACTAACGGTCCCGGCATGGACGTGGTACACACCCAACCTAGGGCAGGAATGCTCTCGCTAATAGCTGACAAATGATTGAAATACGGCGAGGTGCGATGCTTTTCACGATAGTCCTGAATTGCGCTAATCTGCGTCGACGTTGGCTGCAGCAATTCCATTTGCTTCGCTTGCGCCGGCTTTGCAATCTCCGTGGCCAGCGTCACGTACTTCAGTTGAGCACTATTCAAATAAAAATCAATGAAACCAAATTCGAATTGCTGCTGCTGCCAATGATGCTGCACTTACTCGAAGGCGGCCTTAACTAATTGTGCATGCTGGGCCACATCGCCGCCAATTTTGTTCGAATACGCGAGATATTCACTCAACGGTCCTGCCACAATATCCTCAAAGCCGGCGACACTCATGTTGTTGCTGGACACACTAACAGAAGGTGTAGCTGTAGCGGATGCTGGAACTGGTGGAGGTGGTGATGGTGTTGGCAACGGTTCAGTAAATTCCTTCACACTCTCGACTGCCTCTTGACGTACTTCTTCCGGTGCTGACGGCGTCGCTGCAATAAGCGTATGCTCCAAGCGATCTACAAGCGTTTCCAGGCGTTCGCAAATTCTTTCCAAATGCTCAACGGCTGCCGTGGGCTTTGTTTCTGTGTCGTTATCTGTGAAGAGGTCAAATATTAATACAAACTCACATAATTTTTCTTTTAGTTTAAAATTCCAAAAAAAATGTGCGTAAAAACTTGTATAAAATCATACAAAATAATAATAGTTTACTTAGAACGGTATTTACACCCAGCAAAAATCAAGTTGTATAAAAAAACAAAGGAATAGCTGTTTTTATTGATGTCATCGCAACAGGTATGCAAAAGGTGTATGAATCATCGATCGAAACACTTAACAATTCGAAAACAAAACAATGAATAATGCACAGTTCATTTGATGATGTTGATATCGAGATGAGAGCGAACGAGAGAGAAAGAGAAACATAACTTTCAAGTGCATAGCAAAACAGTGATATATGTATAATATAAAAAAGTCATAATCTATGTATATTTGACTAGGCCAAATAGTTGAATACCCTTTAGAATGAGCAAACCGCTTTGTTAAGCTTTATAAAGGGTATTATTATGTTTATGTATATCTGTACAAAAGGAAATATAAAAACGGCGATAACAGAACGAGGCATGCAACACAACTGGAGACGACCAAACAGAGAGAGAGAATGACAAACAGAGAGAGAGAGAGAGAGAGTGAAAGAGAAGTGGATATGGATTCATTTACCACGCACTGCCACGCTGTGCTCCACGGCGGCATGCGCGGCACGCAGCAGCTCCGTGTAGAGACGCTGACGTTTCAGTTCCAGCTCATCGCGTCCCACCGGCGTCACGGGTGGCTCAATGCAGCCGCTATAACACATGGCATTAACAACGACAAGAAGATCAGACTTTAGATCGAGTAGCTAATGGAATAGCACGGGGAGAACAACCAAACAATAAAAAAAAAAAATCAACGTAACGTAACGTAAGTGAACGCGCATCTCACATCTCATTAAGACGCTCATCATCGAACCAGGCGGGCAATCCGTGTGCGAATACCAATGTCTCCGGCAGCAGTTCACCCTCAATGTAGGGTGCACACATGCTCTCCCGCTTGGGTGGCGGCAGTGAATCGGAGAACACTTCATCGTCATCGGCCAGTGAGCTATTGTTGTTATTGTGATTTGCCAATAGAAGCAACGATATCGGGGATGGCTCTGGCTCAATGATCTCGGCACGATTGCTAATGTTCACTTTCTTCTTGATCGAATGGTGCGTTGAATTGTGACGCGACAGACAGCTCTTTGTGGGCGGTGTTTGTGAGGGTTTCGCCGGCTCCTGCTGCTGCTGTTGCTGCGTCGGCTGCATTGGCATTGCAACTTCTCCGACATCATCTTCGTCAGCTCCCGCACTGGTCATGGAGGCGGGTGGCGCTGTAGATGTGGACGAGTGCGTTGAGCACACGTTCAATTGTAGCGCGTCTTCTCCTCTTTCGTTGGCTGTGAAGAGGGCGACACATTGCGGATTACTGGACAATGTATGCTAGGATCTAAAGCTTTATTACTATAGTTAGAGCCAAGTTGATATAGCATGTTCTCTTAGGAATTGCATTCCTCGACAAAATAGCAACTATTCCCCCTTTCTAATTTGTTTAATCTTTATCGAACTCTTTTTTATAAAAGTGGTCACAATTCCCCCATAGAATGATCTCTAACGCAATTTACACTTTCTGTCCTGTGTCAAAGAACTTAATTCGGATTTCTAAACAATATCTTAAAGCTAAAATTGATAAGCTTGCTTGGTGGTAGAGCAACTCAAAAGGTGAGAGAGCAGCGCAGATTCTGGGCACATTGAGCAGTACTTTTTTTTGCCTGAATCCAGGTGCAGAACATAATACATAATACTAGAGATCCTTAGACTATGTACAGAGTTGTATAGAATATATATGTGAGTATATATTTTAGTATATTTTGAATACCAGTTTGATCTATATGATTTTCGCTTCGTTCTTCGTTTTCGTTTTCAATTGCGGACTGCGGGAACTCTGTGGTAGGCTTTGACGATAGATTCCCATTTGGTTTGGCATCCGTTTCCTTTTCCGTTTCAGATTCGTATGTTGGTTTGGGCTCTGCTTCTGCTTCTGCAGCTGCAGCTGCTGCTACGGATTCGTTGATTTCGTTCGTTACGTTGGCGCAGCCTTCGTCGTCGTCGTTGCCTTCGTTGCTTTTCTGGTGTTGTTTATCCTTATCCTTTTTGCTTGCTTTTGGATTAGCACGACAACATGAGAACATTTTTGCGGTCGTTGTTGTTTTTGTTGTTGTTCTTGTTGACTTTATTGAATATACTTTAATATATGAACGGATGAATCACATTAAGAAGATTATGCAATTGCCACTGCTTTTGCTGATGGTTAAAAAACTCATTCTCAGTTACAACAACAACAACAATAAACACGTTGGCGAAAAGCAGCCATAGAAAGAAACTGTATGTTGCTTGCTCTGCTTTGCTTTGGGTTAGCCAATAACGAAAGCCGCAAAGGAAAAAGAATATAACTGTAAACTGAAGCAAAAACCACTCCTTAAGCTTCTCCTATGTATCGTATAACTTTAATACGTATACAATCACATGTATGTATGCTGTCGATGCGGATGTGTGTTTGTGTGTTTATATTTGCACACGCACTATATTCGCCCTTTTTTTTTTCTTTTTTTTCAAGGATTTGACATTAAATAATTAGGAAATTTTATCACTTTTCAAAGGTTTTATTAGTTAAATGCAAACTGCCTGGGCACGGCAATAGGCCACGGCTGAAACCCAACTGGGTCAGAGACACACTCACTCATACACACACGCACAGCTGCTGCGCTGCTGCTAACGGAACACACCCTAAAAGGGCAGAAGTGTACACGACGCGCAGGCACAGGACTCAAACAGAGCTTGTTGTACACGTTTGTGTGTCTATGCGCGTAGTTTAACAGAGCAATGTTAAGGTCATGTTAGGCGCGTAATGGCGCAGTAAGCTCAGCTTTGTCGACGTTTTCTGCCTAAATTTGGACGAGCAACTGAATGAAAATTTCCAAAACTATAATAAAGTTGAAAATAATTGAGAAAAAAATTTTTGCTTTTGTTACACGGTCGCATACATATGTATAGACACATAAAGGTCTAGTTTTATTAAAGCTGCGATTGTGGAGAAAGCTTCTTGCTGGCTATAGCAACAACATCTCAGCATGCGAAGAGTTTGCGCGTAGCGTGAGAGAAAGAGTATTAGTAGCGAGAGAGAAAAGCTGTGCAGACTTTACTGTTGTTGCCGCTGCTGTTGCTGCCACTGTTGTTGTTTTTATTGTTAGAGCAACAATGAGTTTATTGCACCGGCCGCGAAGCTCGAGCGGTTTGTTGTTTTTGCACAATGCATTTAACTTCAAACACAAATGATGCTGCTGCTGCTGTCGAGGCAATTAGAGTGAGAATCCGTCTGACTGGGCTGGTTGAATAAAGCAACAACAACTTTCGCTTAGATGTGTGTGAGAATGTACAAGTTACTGTAGCATCTTGTTGTTGTTGCTGCTGCTGCTTATGCTGTTTCTACCTTTTACAATCTCCATCTTATTCTTTTGTCTCTGTCCAAATGCATTCAAATGCACACACGCATACATTTGCACATGCACACGCACACAGCATATTAAATGACTGCGGCAGACGCACAGTTACCGTTAGGTGAATGTCTCAGATAACAATTAGTTACAAATGAAACCTGCTGCCCATATATGGCCAAGGTAAAAAATAAAAGAGCTAACGAAAGCCAGTTATCTATGTGTGTATGAGTGTTTCGGCTGATAGCTTTATTTGGCATATTTTTATTTAGCACAAACACTCACCCACACACACATACAAACACACATGCAAACTTATTAACATTTGTTCGCTCTTGCGTAAACTTTCTAGAGGGCTATAGGAGTGTGAGTCAGAGAGGTACAATAAGAACAACATAGATAATAAAAACAAGAACAAGAACAGCAGCTGCAAAAGCGGCAACAGCTGAGAATTTTCGAGTTGTAATCGGGAAAGGGTATCGAATAATTGTGAGGAATTTATATTTAATTTTAAACTGCACACTTGTTTCTGCGCATTGCACTTGCAAATCAAATGGAATTGGATATATGAAATCATCATTAAAAATATACCTAATTACACACACAGTAACCCACACATACACAAATATATGTATATATTAGTTTGTATGTGTGTATGCGAGTATATTTAATTTAACAAACAAAAAGTGATTCACATAAAAATAGCCAAAATACATATCTAAATGGCCCGCTAGCCTTCGACACTGACAACACAGCTGTCTCCTGTCCTCTCGTACACTTAACGCCCACACACACATATATACAGTATAATTTTATATGTACGTGCCAATTCTATATTCCAGACAGCCTGGCCGCAGGAACATTGAATACGGTGGATAGAAAACCCCACCCAACCACGCAGCCGGCACTTTAACATAGCTTTTGCACTTCACTCCAATCTCTTGCATTGCAAAAAATAACAAACGAAAATACAATTTTACGCACATTTCTTTGGGTTTTTTTGATGAAAACCATCAGAGACAACACAAAAACATACACACAATTTATTTAAATTCACTTACCACAAATATACTTTTGTTGGATGATAGTTTTTCCCTTTACAAAATTTTTACCGCTCAAACGTTGTTATTGTGCGAAAAAACGAACGACGAATGAATTTCGCGAGTGACTAATTATTATGTCTATCGATATGAGGTGACTGCAAAGCATTTTTATCGATGAAAGAAATTATTTTCACGAGTAGACTTTTATATCGATATATCGCTTTTAATCAGATTATCAACACTGATTGACACTGTGGCTATTTGCGATGATCGATTATTGATATCATGAAATAAAATGTACCGCCATTTTATAATCCAATAAAATTTTTTAATTCATTCCTATTTTATTTCTGTTCTTCTTCTGAACAAACTTCAATCAGGTAAGGCGTCTAGGGAATAATGTAAAAAATATATTTTGCCAGTTATTAATGTTGATATTAAGAATTTTAAAAATTAGTTTATATATGTAAGACACCAAGGAATTATTGAAAATGTATAATTTTTATTGCTTTGTGTTGCGTTAGACATATCAATTGGCTCATAAAAAATTGTATGTATAAATAATTTGGCTTTAAACCTAAGCTCTATAATTAACACAATAGTATTAGTATCGTATTGGGTGGCGCGTCTAAATTTTGGTAACAAATTCGGAACTAAAGCATAAACAATTTGGGATCACAAAGTGAATACACAAAATGATCATATGGTGGTATGGTATATATCTATGAATATACATGTCTCTATGGTATGTGGAGCAGCCCAGTTTGGGGAAAGAGCTATTGTGTTATCCATTAGTATATGGTTTATAATGAATTGAATCCAAGTCTTTGAGTAATAACGGGTTTGGATACAAAAAGTTGTTCGTTTTAAGCTTAAACATCAAATACTAAATTCAGCCAGTGTTGAGCAACGATTTAATTGCTTTAGATCAACCTCGTACGTTTCAAATATGTAATGAGCAGATTGTAAATGAATTTATATTGCGCAAGGGATGGTATAATGCTATCCCGCTGATGTCGGAGCTGACCAATGACGCGCGGTATATCCAAGTCCTGCAATCGGAATAGAATTGAGTGTTTTGTTTGTTGATATATTCACTTATTTGTATATTGGTTCTTACCTCATTGTGATCTAGTGTGTAGAGTAGTAAATCTGCCGTTAATGTGACACCTGACCGTCCGCCTCCCTCCAGGCAATGTATGAGCACGGGGGGGTTTGTATTGTGTCCCGGTGGCACTTCATGCGTTGAAGCCAATCTCACGGAATTGAGCTCCTCGAGAAAGTCTAGAAAATGATTGACATCTCGTGGACAGTTCTGTTCCGCCCAATCGGCATACTGCAAATGCCACACTGAACGATAGCGACGCGATTGCGCGTGATACAGGCGCAGTTTACTGGTGGTACAACGATCAGTTGTTTGTGAGAATTCCTGATAAACCTGCAACTGTAAGTGAATTGGGCAGTTAGCAACTGTTACCGGCATGAATATGCTTAAAACTCACATGTCCAAACTCCATGCGTTGCTGACTGCTGAGCGGCATATAGCTCATGTCTTCCGTCAGCTGCACCACCAGGTAAACATCTGCCTCCCATACACACTGCCAGAAGATACGCATCGTTTGCGACTCCTGCGGTGATTGGGCGACAATATAGAATCGCTGCTTAGTACCCACGGTCGCCTGTAAAACACGTTAGCTAGTTCGTAATCAAACGAACACTTTGTTCAAAAAATATGTCAACCCACCGATATATACGAGGCATTCACATAGCCATGTCGATTGTCCATCGCTGGCGTCAGACGCACTCGATTGTCATCGTATGGCAGAAAGTTGGGATCATGGTTTTTGGGCTCGTTCTCTTCGAGCAGCGCGCAATCGTATTGGGCATGCTCTCGTCTCTTGGGTATTCGCTCGAACTCCATAAATAACTGTGAATCTTGCAGCTTATCGTTTAATATCTGGCACTGCAAGGAAGATTATTGTTATATCGGAGATATTGCATTTGATTACAGCGTTAACTTACCAATTTATCCTTTGAATACTGACCCGATATGGGCTGTGGTTTGCTTACGCCTGTCGACCAACGGTGCGGCAGATTTAAATCATCTTGGGCTAGTTTCATTTTAGCCGCCAGCTTAGCATGTTGTGCCGCTGCCGAAGAGACGGACGTGCTTGCTTTTTCTCTGCCCAGTGTTGCGGACTTTTGCTTATCGGGCGTTTTGCTGCGCGACAAGATATTCCAACGGCGACGACGTTTCACATCCTTGCTGGCCGTTGAGGAACTGGTTGTGTCCAGCGTCGAATTAAACATGGACGATGTCGACGCTGAGGTATTCCCGGATATATTCATGGCACTGAATTGCTGATGCAGCGAGTCGCCAGCTGGCGAAATCACGTCAACTGTTGACTTATTCAGGCTCGCCGTCGAGCGATGTTGGCGCGGCGGAGGCGTGGCTCCAATTGCTGGAGCTGCACTAGCCGCACGTGTTGAACGCTGAGGCGCCTGCGGCTCTAGGAACTGCAGTTCGGTGCTGGCCGCACGGTCTGCGCCATATTTCTTAATATTACGTGTAATTTCATCGTCCGGCTGCGCGTTTACTGTGAGCGTGACCACGTTGTTAGTGTTATTATTGTGACGTACTGCAGGCACCGGCGCTACGCCCGGTGGGGCTGATTGTATGGAGGAAGCGCGTTGTCGCATGGCATCCGCACTGCCCGGACCACCGCTACTGCCGCCGCTGGCGCGCTGTGGCAATGGCAGCGGCACGTTCTCATAGATCGGCTCGATGGAACCGTTCATTGCGTTGCGCTGCAATGGCGCTGGCGTCGCTGCTCCAGCCGATGCTGCTGCTGGCTGTGGACTGCTCGCTGGTGGCGGAGCCGAGCTGCGATAGCCGCTGGGCGGAAGCGTTGGCGAACTGTAAGCAAATCATGATGAATTAAATATATATTGCAAATAATAAAATTCTCCTTAAGACTCACCTTTGTACGGCTGTCGCAGCAGCAACTTGACTCATCGCCGACTGACGCAGCTGGGACATAATAGATGGCTGCTCTTCAATCATGTTCAGGTTCTCGAAAGTGCCATGCGGCGGCAGATAGGGCTGTGAGTGTCCCATGTGCCCAATGTATGGATACTGATGCAGCATGGTAGCGCCCGACGAGGTGGGCATATTGCCATGCATACCTCCAGCACCAACACCGCCTGCTCCGCCTCCGCCGGCTGCAGCCAAGGCGACAAATTGTCCACCATTGAGCAGATTACGATTGGAGACAAGATCAGGTGAAGAGCCGGAAACATAATTGCGATAACCCTGTAACGGACGAGGAGTGGCCACAGCTAGATCCGGTGTGGATGAGGAGCTCAAACGATTAACAGGATAAGGTGGCGGCGCTTTGTGCCGCATCATATGCATGCGCTGCGATAGCTCCAAGTAGGCTGTCGGCTGTTGCTGCAGTTGTTGCTGCTGCTGTGTCTGATACAGATTAAGATGATGATGATGAGCATGAAGCGCGGCTGCTGGCTGTGCCACGTCCGGATAACGATGCGCCGCCGTCAGATGATGACCGAAGAGCAGACTTTCGCCATATACAGCCGGATTATGTACGTCCGGCTGTGAGCCTGCATAGTAGGCGGCTGCATTGCCAGGTGTGGCAAGAGCCAAGGTTACGTTATGCAGCTCCGCCGAGGGTGTGCGATACTTGAGCTGGACGGCTGTTTCATAGTCGGGAGCAGGGCGATAGGTGGGTAGCATGGCCTTCAGGCGTTCCCGTTCGTGTGAGTCTGTGTTGCTGCCGCCATTGTTGTTGTTGTGGTGCAGCATGCTGTTGCTGCTATGCAGATTGTTGTTACTTAAATCCAGGCAACTGCTGCTCTGTCCCAGCAACTGACTGTGGCTTGCAAGTGAAATATTGGACGATAGCAACTGTTGTTGCTGTTGGTGCAGCTGCTGCTGCTGCTGTTGTTGCTGCTGCAACTGTTGTTGCTGTTGTTGCTGCTGCTGTTGCTGCAACTGTTGCTCGGCAGCCGCTGCAAAATCATATTCCACATAGCCAACACTGTCCGCAGCCAAAGAAACTCCGTTATTGCTCTCCATGTCTGCCCCAGCAACACTGCTGCCGAGACTCGACGGTGTATCCTGGTCGATGTAGCGCTTGAAAAACTTGTGCTGCGTGATGCACAGCTTCCAAAAATACCTGGCAATGTCCGCCTCGCTAAAGATAAAGCTGCCCACGATGCTGCCATCGCCATCAAGTTTGTTCTGCTCGATTTTGATGGTGCGCTTGTCAATGGTAACCGTGTGGAATTCCTTCCAGGGGAAGTATTGCCGACCATTGTCTGCATTAACAACCATGCCATTGATGGCCAATCCTAGCAGCAGATCATTACCGAGTGTATCCTTAGCAGCAAAACGCTCCTCGCCGTAGCCGTCCAATTGCTGACAGCATTGTATGTACATCTCCTCCGCCTGGCTCTGGCTCAGATGGGCCATGCCAGCGTGCTGCTGCAGAACCTCCATGATCAGACCGTCCAGCATACTATCGTCGTTGGCCAAACCCTGCATATTGCGTGGCAATATCAATGATTTCTTCAGATAATCCTTAGATTGCTTGTCACCCTGGTAGCTGTCGTATTCCGCCTGCCGGCAGTAGAGAGCCAGCAATATGGCTGTTCTAATGTCGCACGCGATCTTGCCCTCGTAAATGTCGCTCTTCAGCTGCAGAAAATAATAGAAGCGTGTCGCCTCGTCTGTCAGATGCCGCACGCCTGTCGTCACGTAGTGCCGCACCCGCAAATACATTTTGGCCGCCGCCGCATACTTCTCCAGCTGACGACTCAGCGAACGCTCCAAGTCGATCCATTTGTATTCGTCTTCCTTGTCCTTAACCAGATAGCGTAGACCAAAGAATTCTGGCTGTTGTATAAGCAGGCGCTGACAGACATTGTCCAGACATTCCTGACCCTTGCTCTCCGAACTGATGGTACAATCGACGGTGCTCGAGGTGTCTGTGTGGTTAAATAAATACCAAGAGATAATGAAACACGCGCAGATAACTTCTAAAATTCACGACAGACGCAAATCCGACGCTACTACAATAACCACAACAACAACGAGACAGCTACAACATTGCTTGGCAACTGGGCACGCGCAAATATGCTAATGCACACACAGCTATTTATTTTTGTTGTCTAATCGTTTTTCTTCTATTTATTTCTGTTTCGTGGATTGCCTTTTACGTTTTATTGAGCCGCTTTCTGGCGGAAATCGTTTTTTGTTGTTTTAGGCAGGCCACTGTTAGCCTAACAGAGTGCATATGTTAAGGGACACGAATCCAGTCAGATTATAGCAATGTCCTTATTCGAGACATATTGAAAATATTTAAATTGTCTATAAATTTAAATTAATATAGAAAATCTTTATTGATATTGTTTACTCGAGTCACTAATTCGACGTATAGCTAAGTATTATTTCTATGTTTATTCTATTATCGCGCAGGATGTCATCCCTGCAACTGTTGCTTACAGTTTTCTGTTAACTTTTACTAACAGTAGCGCAACAAGTTCACACTGCTTTCGTTAATGTTTTGGCCAATGCGAATTCCATGGCACAAAAAAACTGGTAATAAACGCCAAAGCCAAAGATAAACTCAATGCTTATCTTGTCGTTGCTATTGGCCATATACAAGTAACATATAATTATGTGTTTCCAATTAAAAGCGCGAGGATGACTAAATATGTCAACAAGTGTAAAACTCAACACAGCTTTTATTGACGTTGTTGCAGAAATAGTTGTTGTAATTGTTGTTGTCAACGACTCATAGACTCGTGCAATTTAAACTTGTACACTTGTTGTTGGCGCTGTTGTTATTGATATTCTTCTTCTTGCACCAACGATACGCCCCCACACAGACTCACGCATGTACACACTCACACATAGGCACACACTCACCTAGTAAATGGTGCACAGATATAACAAATAAACTTTTGGACGTCACGTTATATTGTCGACATTTCTTGAAGAATTTTAAAGGCATTTCCGTGCCGTATTGTACACGCTCCGCCGTATGGTACTATGCGAGAGACCCGCTGCTGTTGCTGCTCTTGGCTCTGGATGAGCTGGTGTTGTTGCTGTTTCTGTTGGCTAGCAGGTACCAAAGACATTTGCATGTAAATTACACAATTGGTTTAAGTCGGTTTATTGAGATTTTTAAGCTGTTTCCACACAGCTTTTAAGGCACATTGAATGGAATACAGTTGTGTACACGTTTTACATTGGAAGAAAATAAATAAAGCTAATTTAAAGTCGTTGCAAATAATAAATAAAAGTGTTAACAAAAACTAAAAACGAAAGAGTAGTTGGGCTAGTGGTATCGAATAAGCGAATGAGTACAATAGCTAATTGGTTAGAGATGGTAAACAAAAACGATATTTGGCGCTAACATAAATCTGTACAAATGTATTGTATTGAGAGTAATCTCTATATATTGGGATTTATTTATATATATATATATGAATATTAAATTTATCTTGAGTTGAACGTTGAAATGCAAAACATTTCTAATTGTTCGTTATAACATAGTTTTGCTCGTTCCCTTCTGAGCTGCATACCCCGCCGAACAGAGTTGCTTTCGTATAAATTTACTCACTTAACGAAATGTAGCGATGAACCGCAACCGAACCATTTGAGTAACAATAACAACAGGAACAGTATCACTTTGTTAAAGCTGCTGATCGGACGTGATTTTCTCAATTAATTACGCCGAAACAGGCACGAATGATTTATCAATTGACAGACGAAGAAGAGACTATATCAATTTAACCCCAACTACGCAACGTCGTTAGTTTATTGTACGAACAACATCAGCTGGACGAAGACGCATTACACTGTGATTAGGTCAATACGCGCATATAGGCACACAAACAGGCACCTACATACACATTCCCATGTATGTATAGGTGCGCTTCGTCGTCGTCGTCATAGTTGTTACTGCTGCTGCGTTACCGCTGCAGTCGTCGCTGTCCCGTCGTCGTGGCTTCCACTTTAACTAAATAAAACAAATTAAGCGCTCGCGCAACGTGTACGAAAAAGAGGAAATTCGAAACATACAAAAGATAATATAAGAAAAATCGCTGTGGGCGCGACAAATAACGACAGATTACAGAGGATCATTCATAAATTGAGTAAGTTGTGCACATTATGAATGCATATATACATAGATACACACTTTAAAATATTATCTTGAGGCGATCGAAGAGCTCGTGTTCGGTGTTTGATGGTCAAGGTTACAGCAACAATAAGAGATCAATACACACACACGATCACGCGTATACACTTGTATTCACTCACTTGCTGGTTTTGGCTACGTGTGTGCGAGCGAGATAGCTCATCGTTATGGACGGAGTGTAAAGTTCATTACCTGTTGCTGTTGTTGCTCTGGCATCTCCATGCGTGTTAGTTTGCGTGTGTGAGGGTTTAGCTTGAGTGTGTCCATTAAACAGGTTGCATGCTCGTTAAATTTGAGGTTACATTTGACCAGACAGTTTCGCTCTCGATCTCGCTCTCACTCTCGTGATCTCTTGTTCCCTCCCGTCCCGTCCCTGCAATTGCAATTTAAATTAATAAACCTCCTGTTATTAGCGTAACATTAGCGACACGTACGAAATACTAGAGGCACGCCCTGAATCGCACTTTTGCTTTTGCACTGATGCAATCTTTGTAAGACATTCGGTGTTCGTTTGAATTGAAATAAAACCAACTCGTTTTGGCTTGTCAGCTGTTTTTGTTTTTGTTATCGATTAATACAGCTAAGTTGGTTAACTGTGAAATTGGCACAATTTAATTTGAACCTGCGGGTCTTATATGTTGGGAATCTTTCAAAATTGCCCGTTATTCAATATAAAAAGTAAGGCCATATTTTTAGTCACATTATTATCCGAACTAACCTAACTCAATAATTAACAAATAATTTATATATTAATATTAACTTTAAACAGTCTCAAATTGATATTATTCAATTATAGAAATCAAATATTATATATACTCAAAACATATTGAAATAATATTGCCAATTTGCCTTAACATTTTGCAATTGACATTGAACTAAATTCGTTAAAGCGACCGTTTCATGGCCATATGATTGTATCAATGGAGTGATTGAAAAGTTTGAATATTGACGGTTGTATTAACGGCGCGGCATACTGCTAATTACAGCCAAATGAGTCAGTTTAGGCGGTTGAACTACCCCAGATGCAACCGCAGCATAGAGACTAAATTGTTTTGAAAATGGCAACGGCTTTTCGCAGCGATAAGACAACTCAAACATTAAATAACGCCAATTCATGCTTACTCTTTTGTATAATGCCCGGCACGTAGTCACACACATCCAATCACCCATACACTTACATCGTATGGATTGTTTAGAGAGCATCTGCGACCCTATAAGCAACTATATGCCGTAAAATACGCCTACTCAGCGTGCATAGCCATAACTTATGAGAAAGTCGACTGATTAGCAAGGTTTTTGTTTCGATTCGACTAGAGACTGTCTGTCCAAATGCGAAACTCAGTTTAGTTACATTGTAATCGATCATTTGGAACTAAGAAGGAAATTAATGTTAACGAATAGCTTTTGGTTGAAATTTTAAATTTCAAGTTTTGGATGGGTTTCAAAGTTCTTTACGTATTTACGGTGAGTGTATGCCGTCGAACTACTATTGAACTATTATTTATAGAAAAAGGTTTTCTCGGGGCTACCTTATCATTATACTATTGTTTTATTTTATTTTGGTTTTATCTCTTGACTGCAAACAAAAAAAAATCTAATCTTATTGGTTTTACTAGTATGAACCTATTCGCATGTATTTTTGTGAAATTAGTCAATTTATTTGAAGGAAGTATTTTAAGGTAGAATTAAAAAAGATTATAAAGTTTTACAATAAGTTTAGTTATTTTTCGCGAACACGATGGCGTCACATTCATCTTACCGATTGTGACCTAAAAATTTGATCGGTTTTTCGCCATTGTCACCTGTCCCACGTTCGTATTTGTCTTCTTCTTTATCGCCGTCTGCTGTCTACTTCGCATTATTTGCACCTTAGTCGATAGTAGTGACCATAGAGCACCCTTCCAAATGCCAACCAAATGGAAGACGCCGTTGATTTGCATACGACGCGAATCGGCTTCGTCGTCACCACACTTGACGCCTGACGATTTTAGAGCTCGCCCCGACGCTGTTGCCGCATGTTTAATATTTATTTTTTTGCCATTTGGTGACCACAGCAACAAGAACTAAATATTGCACGAGTGAACCGAAAAGGCAAACCAATGAAAAAAGAGACACTAAACGCACGTAATCAAAATCGCACATTAGACAAAAGAAAATCTGGTCGGAATTCAAGGTGCAACGTCAATGTGTTGTCATGATTCCTCTTTTCGCGGGATTGTTTTTTAAAACTTTTTTACGAGAAATACATATGGTTGGGGCAAAGATCATCGGTTCATATTCCGAAGCGTCTGCCTATATGGGATGCCTCTAAAAGTGAAAAGAAAAATAATATAAAAGCTTTATTATAGAGTTGAATAGACTTAAATAGACCTTACTCAACTCAAGAATAATGGATATTTCCCACTTTTCGTTCATTTTAACCATTTGTGATCGCTCAGAGATTATGAGTTAAACAAAAGATATGCTTATTTCTTATTTATTATGAATTCTTAACTCACAAAAGTGGAATTCAGTCTGTAGATAAAAAAAGAGTCCTAAACAATGTAAACAGATCGTCAGTCTATAGTGTTATTTTCCATGGTTTGCATTACCAAAGGTTTTTGACATTTTCATCATGCCAAACGAAATCGACTTCTTATCAACTTTTGATAAGAGTCCTACTCCCAGCGTGCAGTAGTTGGGCCGTCTTATCATCTTATCAGCTGGAATGCGCTTTGGGCATAAAAATGTTGGTTGCTGTGTGGTGAGCTGTTAGTTAACAGCGGGCTGTTAAACAGTTCAGGCGAAGGTGATCAACATTTTGTCATTGCGTCGTCAACCGTTAACCGATGTCAATTAAATATTGTAGTAGTATTGTAGTATTGTAAAAAAAACAACGCAAAATAATAACAAAATTAAATTAAAAAAATAAATTTTAATTTCCTCAAGTGAGTCAAGTTTTGCTCCATAGACAAGGCTAAAGTAATTAAAAACGTATTACAGTGTCAATGTCAATGCGCGAACTCTCGATTGAGAGAGACGTAGGAAGAATTCGATCTTTTCACCGTTAGAACAAGTGCGGAAGCCTGTTTGCCGTTAGGCATGAAAAATAGACCCCACAGACTGTACTAGGCTACGGTGTTCTATTTCTATCCTCGGCTAGCTTACGTGGCATACATTAAGTGCGTGCTCAAAGTACGATATTCAAATTGAAAGTGCCCCATTCGTGTTCTCCTCTTCCATTTCTCTACTCTGTCTATTAAAATGTTCGTGTGCTCGTGTAGAGTGTATGCAAAATATTAAAAGAAAGAGAAATAGAATAGAACTATTAAATACTCTGTCAGTGTATAAGAAGTGATATGAATTTAAACTAACTCTAACCGAACGTTTCGCCTTTTACTTTTCGTCTTCCCTTCTCAGTCAGACTGTAAATCATGGCCAGTGAGCAGCCAATAGTCGATGGAGCCGCAGCAGGAGCAGCTGCAGCGGGAGATGAGCCTTTTCTGGGTTTGCTCGATGTGGCGCTGCTGGCAGTGCTGATTGGTGGAGCTGCCTTTTACTGGTTGCGTAGCCGTAAGAAGGAGGAGGAGCCTGTGCGCAGTTATTCCATACAGTAAGTTCACATTATTGATCCAATATTAATGAATATGTTTTTATATAATGATTTTTCATTTATTCATTTCCAGACCCACCACAGTGAGCACGACGACGGCGACGGATAACTCGTTCATTAAGAAACTGAAAGCCTCTGGCCGAAGTCTGGTTGTCTTCTATGGCTCTCAGACCGGCACGGGCGAGGAGTTCGCTGGCCGTCTTGCCAAAGAGGGTATTCGGTACAGGCTGAAAGGCATGGTTGCTGATCCCGAGGAGTGCGACATGGAAGAACTGCTGCAGCTCAAGGATATCGAGAACTCATTGGCAGTTTTCTGTTTGGCTACCTACGGCGAGGGAGATCCCACTGACAATGCCATGGAATTTTACGAGTGGATTACAAACGGAGATGTGGATCTGTCAGGCCTCAATTATGCGGTAAGTGCTATGTTATAATGTTATTATTCCTCTACCGATAAGGAATTGATTATGCCAAACGCATGACCTCCAAAATGTTCCGTGTGTCGGTCCATCAAGCACTAACCCGTAGATAAGACTTCTTATCTATTGTGCTTTCTAACTCTCATAATGAGTCTATCGCCAGGTCTGTTTGAGCAGCTTATAAACAATAAAAGTTCCAGATAATTATGTGTATGATAGCTAAAACTAGTCAGTGTTGATAACGGTCTGTCCCGATTGAAAATAGAAAACTGTTGCGATTAGTTTTTTTAATAGACAATCAGGAAGTGAAAACAATCAAGCGAACGAATTTCGTGGACGTTTGTATTAAATGATAAATGTTATTTGATATTGAATCACGCGTTGGAATCTAGTTATTTTATATAGAGTAGATAATTACTCGGGGAAAATACTAGGATTTTTCGTACATAATTTGTCAATTAAAACGTGTTTAATACAAATGTAACAGTTGGAAAGCTTAACAGT
Source organism: Zaprionus inermis (assembly GCA_018151445.1). NCBI lineage: Eukaryota > Metazoa > Arthropoda > Insecta > Diptera > Drosophilidae > Zaprionus > Zaprionus inermis. The sequence goes on along the minus strand of JAECXD010000634.1, from coordinate 2,513,292 downwards.
CTCCATTATACATTTGTTGTAAGTTTCTTAATATATCACATTATCAAAACAATTAGTACGCCCATTCGCAACCACTAAAAATGAATTTATGACGTCATACAATGTTAAGTCACTCCTACCTAACATTAGCATGCTGTTAATGATTGGTACGCAAGTTCCAGCTGTTAGCTGTTGTCTATGATAACTGGTCACACTGTCACGTAAGAGCCGTCAGCTGTTAGTAAAACGTGTGTGCACAAGCCGCGCGCACACAACTGTTGCGTAATATGTTTACTGCGTTTTTGTTTTGTTTTTGCAATGCGAATTATTGATAATTATAATAATTCAAAGTGTTGAATGAAAAAACCTTAGCCATGTGAGGCAAATTCGTATGCGGGAAGTAGTAAATAGATCCGCAATGTTGAACACGTTTGCCGGCATTGCCGCCGGCGTTGGCGGCGCTGTTAACCTTGGCACGCGTCGCAGTCAGTGGACGAGGCGCACTTTGATCTGGCTGTTAAATAATTTATGTAATAAACCAACAAAAAGCGTAGACAGACAAGCCCAGCATGTGGTAATAGAGTAACGTGGCCTATCATTTCTGACAAAAATTCCTAACTGTTGCTATTTCTATCGCAGGTATTCGGTCTGGGCAACAAAACGTACGAGCACTACAACAAAGTCGCAATTTATGTCGACAAGCGTCTGGAAGAGCTTGGAGCCAATCGCGTTTTTGAGCTGGGATTGGGTGACGATGATGCTAAGTGAGTGACATCACTTTGGACAAATAAAAAACAATTAATAATTCTATCGTCATCATTCACAGCATTGAAGATGACTTCATTACGTGGAAGGATCGCTTCTGGCCAGCCGTATGCGATCACTTTGGCATTGAGGGAAGCGGCGAAGAGGTGTTGATTCGTCAGTACCGTTTGCTTGAGCAGCCCGAAGTGCAACCAGATCGAATTTACACTGGTGAAATTGCCCGTCTGCATTCTATGCAGAATCAGCGTCCACCTTTCGATGCCAAGAATCCGTTCCTGGCGCCTATCCGTGTCAATCGGGAACTGCACAAGGGTGGCGGTCGTTCGTGCATGCACATCGAGTTAAGCATTGAGGGCTCCAAGATGCGTTACGATGCTGGTGACCATGTGGCCATGTATCCGATTAACGACAAGACGCTGGTCGAGAAACTGGGTCAGCTTTGCAATGCGGAATTGGACACGGTGTTCTCGCTTATTAACACTGACACGGACAGCAGCAAGAAGCATCCCTTCCCATGCCCAACAACCTACCGATCTGCTCTAACGCACTACTTGGAGATCACTGCCATTCCACGTACCCACATCCTCAAGGAATTGGCTGAGTACTGTACAGACGAGTCGGATAAGCAGTTGCTGCGTAGCATGGCTTCCCTGACACCGGAGGGAAAAGAAAAGTATCAGAGCTGGATACAGGATGCTTGCCGCAATGTTGTGCACATTCTCGAGGACATCAAGTCGTGCAAGCCGCCACTGGATCATGTATGCGAGCTGTTACCGCGTCTGCAGCCTCGTTACTATTCCATTTCATCGTCGGCTAAACTGCATCCGACAGATGTGCATGTGACCGCTGTGCTCGTCGAATATAAGACGCCCACTGGACGTGTTAACAAGGGCGTGGCCACCACTTACTTGAAGCACAAACAGCCCACGGAGGCCGGCGAAGAGGTCAAGGTGCCTGTGTTCATTCGCAAGTCGCAATTCCGACTGCCCACGAAGCCGGAGACGCCCATCATTATGGTCGGTCCGGGCACGGGTCTGGCGCCTTTCCGTGGTTTCCTACAGGAGCGGCAGTATCTACGCGACGAGGGCAAAACGGTTGGCGAATCGGTTCTTTACTTCGGTTGCCGCAAGCGCAGCGAAGACTACATTTACGAGACCGAGCTAGAAGAATGGGCCAAGAAGGGAACGCTTACCCTAAAGACGGCCTTCTCGCGTGACCAAGAAAAGAAAATTTATGTGCAGCATCTGCTCGAAAAGGATGCCGATCTAATCTGGGATGTGATTGGCGAAAAGAAGGGTCACTTCTATATCTGCGGGTAAGTTACGGCCAATCTAATTTGATTCCCCTCCCTAATATTCTCTCCCTGCTTCTCAGTGATGCAAAGAACATGGCTGTGGATGTTAGAAATATTCTGACGAAAATTCTGTCCACTAAGGGCAACATGAGTGAGGCGGATGCCGTGCAGTATCTGAAAAAGATGGAAGCACAGAAACGCTACTCTGCTGATGTCTGGAGCTAATCGTGCTCTCCCATCTCTTCTCTCTTGCGCGGAACAAACAAAAGCACACGAAATGAAAATTAAACGCCACACAACACATTTACATTAGCGTAAAGTCGTAATGTCGTTCTAGTTAATTAAGCTATATAAAATAATTATACAAATCGGTTTGGGAACTTCAGCTGCGGTTCAACAAACAGCGTTAATGTAAGGATAATGCCTTATTCTAGTGTTTAACTGATTGATTGTATGAGTACATGATGCCCTTTGATTGTTAATGAGAATTATGATATTGATGATTGTAAGTAATATAAGTAGAAATTTTGCTATATATCTATGCATATAAACATAGCAATCAATTGGAATGTTTTACGCTGCATTTCAATTGAGCTTTTCTATATGTTTGTGGTGATTTCGATAAGCAAATGAGACAAATTGTGCAATTTTAACGAACACATAAAATTGTAATTTTATTAAAAAACAAACAACAAAAATTAATATAAATAAGTATTTTCACCTGTTACACCTAAACTCTTGGTCGTTATTTTTAAAAGGTTCTTTTAAGTGTAAGATTTTGCACGTCTGGCAGCTCCACTTTCATTGGAAATAAAATTTCCCTCGAAGTGAATTGTATTTACAAGGCTGGCATCATTGCAATGAGTCCGCAACAGCCACTGCTTGTATGGCAACGTTGCGTTGCTTGCAACGGTAAATGCAAAAGCTGCGTAACGAAAGCACAAAAGGGACAGTGAAAAGTGCGCGAAATTCCCTTAAGATTTTATTACAAATTATTATAAACTGTGTTTTATATGTTCTTTTATTAAACTAAACTCGTGCAATAATTTTAAAATAGCATGCCGACACTTTACTAGGTAAGCACCCGACTCGTGTTTCTAGTTTTTTTTGCCTCTATCTTCAATCAAAGACGCCGGCGCGTTCAAAGTGCGGCAAAGAATAGCGCAGAGTGTCGGCCAGGCGTGTCGAGGCGAACATTTGCTCCAGTTTTCTTTGGGCGAAATCTGCGTCTGAGAAATTCTCCAGGTTGTTGTCCGCAGTCTGCGCTTTGTCCTGGCTGATGGTGGGCAGAATGCCGTAGGTAGCAAAAAAACCGTAACTCTCTCGTCGATGTACTTCGGCCAACACCTGATCATAGCTGGGCACCGGCACGCCCATGTCCAGATTGAGCAGTGTATCCGCCAGACGATTGTGGTAGACTTTCAGAAGCTGCGGTCGTTTGTGTTTAAGCACGTCCAGTCTGAGGCTGGTGTAGAAAAAGTAGTTGAGGTCGATGCCGGGACTGCCCCAGACACTCAGTTGAAAATCTATGAAAATCGCATCCACTAGCTGCTTCTGTGGCGTCTCATCGTACTTGAAGAGAATATTGTTGACCCACAGATCTCCGTGGTTAAGAACTTTTATTTCCTTTTCCAGCGGCGCCTGCGCACGGACCAGATGGGTGCGCTGTTGTTCCATATACTTGCCAATTTTAGCGGCTATCCGCTCATAACCTGGCCAAGAGCTAATCAGCATGTGTAACTGCATGCCGTTGCCGTTAAAGAAGCGCATTAGCAGCGCATCATCCTTGGCCAGCCCCTGAGGCGACAGCATGCCGTCGCCGTAAGCGTCAAAGATTTCAGAATCCTGCAGTGGTTACAGTCAAAAGTCTAATCTTGGATTGCTTTCTTGCTTTTATAGACTTACCAGCATTGCCAGCACCATGGAGGTTGCATGAAACTCAGCCAGCCGCTCCATTACCAGGCGACAATGTTCCTCGTCTAGTCCCTTCTCACGCGAGGCCATCATGAAGCCATGCTGGCCCAGATCCTCGAACACAAGTGAATTCTGTGGCAGCTTAATGCACTGATAGAGCCTGAAAGTCATAATAAAATCATTGTAACTCTCGTTTTACCCGACCTGAGGAACTTACTTGGGCCCGAATCGCCGCTTACACTGCATGAGTAGCTCAAGACGCGGTAGCACCTCGTAGTAGGTGATCTTCTCCTTGAGATAAACTTGTAGATCTTCGATAAACTCTACCGATTCGATGTGTGGAATGCTCTTCACGATGACCGCCATTTGTCGTGATTCGGTGAGCGTGTTCTTTCTCGTCTGCAGTCTGTACTTGAGACGGACACGGTAGATCTGGCTGCAATAGTTTTCCCCGGTGCTGCTGCCCATGCTGCAGTGTATGCCGTCTAGCTGCACCCGAGCCGTGCGCAGTGCCGTTTCCAGAACCTCTTCAAAGAGCGCCACATCTAGATGCTTAGGCGGCGACTCCTGCAGCTCCTGATCGTAGACAATGCTGCACATGTTGAGGTTGCGGTTGCGATTGCTTTGAGAGGCGCTCGCCGAACGCGCCATTTTATATATGGGACACACAAAGCAAACAAACTGTTCACAATTAATCATGCTTAATATAATAACAATATATACACATGTATTTTATAGGTGTATATAATTTCGTTTAATAGGCGTCAACAGCCTAACGTCCGAGCACGCGACACGAGAGATAGAAAGACCAGTTATTTTATTCGACTCGGCTTGCATCCGATTATATTATTCTCTATATAGCATCATTTTTAGCATCGAACAGTTCAGTTGAGACTCGGAAATTATCTTACCAAGGTCCACCTACTTTACATATTATGTGAAATTGTGATCTAACCGTTCATATCCACTTGACAGTTCCTTGACAGACGACACGCATACGTAACTGCTTTCGTGCTAGCATGAGTTATCACTTTCCCTCTCGTATTCTTTTGGGATTTCACTCCCTTACTCTTCCGACTTGGGTCTGCTTGATTACTGTGTTCGACAGTTTAATGAGCGAATGAGATATCATGAGCCGGATACTCTCTATAAGGAGGCCTATTAAAATTCTGTCTGCCTGGGATGATCGCGAGATGTAACTATAAAACAATTTTTGTTGTGTTCTTTACTAATGATACTAAAATGTTAAATCAAAAAAGTTGTATGTATATTTGATATAATTAAAGACCAGGGTATTTACTCGTCGATATGCCAAATATAATAACTTATTTCAGTCTTCTTTTCACGTTTTAATCCCCCTTATTATATCAATTTTGCTTCACCTTAATTTGCTCAAAATCATCACAATGTAGTTTTATAATTATTTGTAATTAATAAGAAGATGATTGTAATTAATAGGATTTTATTTTGCTTTATGAAAATGTCATTAAAAGTAATTATATATAAATAGTTTACGGTAGTATGCTCTACCTGATTTCTTCGTAAAAAATTCTATATGTATTTTTACATTAATTTGCACTCTTGATGAGAAATGTTGTATTTAAGATAAGCTTCAATGAAACGACAATCAAATTCTTGTGTAGTCTACTTATTTTCAGTTATTGACTGTCATATAACAGACAGTCGGTCGAGTCATGCATTTTTAAGAACAATAAAGATATTGTATTTAATTTTCCCAGCTAACGAAGGAGGCTCGTGCTTACAATAATATTTAATCGAAGATTTGCAAGTCATCCAGGCGCTTTAAAGTATACTTGAGCATCTCCAGAGTGCGTGCGTTTCCCTCGAACATAAGCTGAACCTTTTGTCGAGCGAAGTCCTCGTCGTGAAAGTTCTTTAGCGAGTTGTCCTCCGAGTCTATACCAATCATGCTCATCAGCGGGAAGAAACCGAAGGCCACAAAAAAGCCGTAGGCTTCCCGGGCACGAATCTCCGCCAGCACATCCTTATGCGTAGGCAGCGGCTTGTCCCAGGGTAATTGCTTTAGGCAATCAACTAGAGCGTCGTAGTAGACGTCGATTAGCCGCTCACGTTCGGTTCTCATCACGTCCAGTTCCAGGCTAGTGTTCAAAAAGTAGTTGATATCGAAACCAAGGCTGCCATAGAAGCAAAGCTGAAAGTCGATCTGAAAGGAAGTTGCACTTATCAGGCACATCTCATCGTTTCTCATATCAAACTACTCACGATCTTGGTTTCCTGCACTTGATACTGCTGATCGTACTTAAAGAATATATTGTTTACCCATAGATCGCCATGATTGAGCACGTTGAATGCACCTTGCAGTGGATACACCGACTTGAGCACACGCTCTGTGAAGTGCTCGTGATAACGATAAAGTTTTCTGGTTATCGTACCGAATCCTTCGCAGTCGCCGATCAACGCCGCAAGCTTGAGAAGCTGCGTGCCGAAAAGTAACTTAAAAGGCTGCGATTTGATGGCGTCCATGTGCAGCAGACCAAAGGGATAACGATCCACGACAGTTTCGGGTTCGTGTTCCGCCATGACCATTGTCAGAGCATGGTACTGGGCCAACTTGCGCATGACAAGCAGAGCATGCGGTAGATCCAGCCCCAGTTGACGACACTTGAGCTGATATCCCTCACAGCACAGATCCTCGAACACGATTGTCTGCTCGGGCTGCGTGGTGGAATAGAAGTGTCTGTATGGAGGTGAAAAATGCGAAATGAAGCATAAATAGAAGCGTCACTTGCTCTACTCTCTCTCTCACCTGGCACCCAAAGTCCAGGGATTTTCACTTTGACTGGCCCGCCACATAAGCGTCTCCAGCTTGGGCTTGATTTGCGTATAAAACAATGTTTCCTTGTTGTAGATATGTAGTCGAGCCAGGATGGCTTGCTTCTCGGCCGGCATGCACTTGACAATCAGCGAGCTCTCGATCAGCTGATTCACAGACTGATATTTTATCTGAGCCCTATAGATGTTGCTGCAATAGTTCTCCCCGCCACGCGTTAGATCCGTCAGTTGCACGTCCAGCACCTTAAGATCCTGCCGCTGCAGGCCATGCTCCAGGCAGCGCCTGAAGAACTGCGGCGTCAGGTAGAGCGGTAGCGTTGCCGTTGTGTCCGACATTATCGTTGACAATAAATCTGATCGACTGGGAAACTGTGCGCTTTATATCGAAGAGAAAATCAATTCCATCGCCAGTTGGTCAGTTGGCATCTTCCAATTGACCCCAATGGACGAGTGCTTTGGGTGCATCTGCATCTTGTTCAGCTGCATCTTGATTGGCTTAATCGAAATGCATTCCTCGGCTGGAAACTGGATAAGCGGACGATGCTTTTGATGTGCAATTTCTATTTGGAACAGAAATCTGCTAAATCGTATATATAGAAAAGAGATTGGAAAATGAGAATGAAAGTAACCGCGAATAGGTCCCGCAAAGGTTATCTCACCGATTTTAATTGAGTAAATGACTTTTCCCACAAGCTGCTAAAAATAGACTGTCCCAATTGAAACTGCGATGGGATTCATTAAAACAAACTAACTTTGGATCACTTTAATTGAACTACGTAGACTCTACAAAGAGCTTAATCGTATAGTATATGATTCATATACCTAACAACATGACATAACAATTAGCAATCAACGGGCAGCAGAACTTGCTCTGAGTCCGCCTGTGCGCGCTTTGAGGTTTGTTGAACCCGTATTCCGGCTGGTTCGACTTTAGTAATCATTGAACACGCCCAAATCTTCGGCTCGCTTCAGAGCCCATTTGTGATAATCGTTGAGAAACTTTTGCGAGAAAATCGCATCTATTTTCTTGGCCTTGAAGCTCTCATCGCTCATGTTCTCAATGCTGTTGTCGTGGGCCAATTCCTTGGGCAACGTGACCATGGGCAGGAAACCGAACAGTCCGAATAAGCCGTAAGTCTCGCGGTTGCGCAGCTCGAAGAGTAGATCCTCGTAGCTTGGAATGGCATCGTAGCGTGCATACTCGAGAGTATCTCTGAAGGCCTGATAGTACACCTTGATTAGGTCCTCGCGACGCTGCTGCAGCAGCTCCAGCTTGAGGCTGGTGTTAAGGAAGAAATTTAAGTCGCAGGCGGGACTGCCGTAAAACGAAATCTGGAAGTCGATGAAGATGGCACGGGTTGGCAACTCTGGCTGCGCGGAATTATCGTAGGCATACATAAAGTTGGTGGTCCACAAGTCACCATGATTGAGCACCACATAGCGATCGTTTGACTTGGGTTTGGCAGCATCTAGCAAATTCTTGCGGAAGTTGTCAGAGAAACGTTGAAGGTGGGCGGTAATCTTCTCGTAGCCAGCCCACTTGCCCGAGGCTCCAATGAGACCCTGAAGGAAGCCATTAAACATGTTATAGAATGTGTCGCTTTGCAGTACGGTCGCCTCGCTCAGCATGCCGCTTTGGTATTGCTTGACGATCTCCGGATCCTAAGTGATAGATAAGAGAGCAGATCAGACAGAAGTTCGCGAGCATAGTAAGTGAAATAAATTTACCTTCTTGGCCAGCACCATCGATGTGGCATGGAATTTTCCCAGCTGCTGCAAAATCAACGAGGCGTGCGCCCAGTCCAGGCCCGTCTCGCGCGATGCCGTGCGAAAGCCATCTTCTTTGAGGTCATTGAACACAATGGTCTGCACGGGGCCCTTAACCGAATAGTAATACCTATCAAAATGTATGTGTATTATATAATCTGGACTTTCTTTTTCGATTTCTCCCTCTTTTTTGCTATACACACTTGGGTCCGAAGGTACTGCCATTGCTGAGTATATCCAATCGGGGCAGCATATCTGTGTAGGTCTGTTTCTCCTTGATGTACACACAGACATCCTCCAAAAACTTAGTGTCTTCCGTAATGGGAATTGTTTTCACAATGAGCGATAGTTTCTCCCGCTTCTCTGACTCTTTGCCGGTCACCCAACGTGAAAAGTCCAACTGCACTTGATAGATTGCCGAGCAATAATTGTCACCCGGATTGCTGCCCCACGCGAAGTCGATCTCGTGCAGCGTGACCTTAGACTGGCGCAGACCCTCCTCCAAGGTCTCGATGAAGAATGCCTCGTTGAGGTAATCGGCCACCGTTATGTTTTGATCGTTCTTTATTTTCACCATATTTCCAATAGTAGCTGTATCCACGAAGCGACCGCTTTCCAAATGCGAATGCGACTGATTTGATTAATACGAGAGACCCGGTTTATATCGCTATTTGTTTTCTACGGGGAACTTCACGCGTTTTTGTCGCGATTGTGTTTGGCTCTCGCAGCATGAATAAACAAACGGTGTACAGTGGGCATAGTTGAGGGAGCATTCCTTCTTAAAATTGATTTAAATAATATATTTTTTTATTTTTATTTGTAGAATATGTAACATGCCTATTTAATTTGATTTAAACTACAAACGTGCAAACAAAGTTAATTGTACATTTTCAAGGTCTAACTAATTTCATTAATTCAACTAATTTACTAGCGTCTCAACCGGTTTAATCTTTTGTAACAAATAATTAAAGCTATTTTTGCGTGTCTTGCACCACTGTGCATTTAGTGGTCTCGTTTACTAGTTTTAAAATTTTGTTTTGTTCATTATCTCTGCTTAAATTTATGCCAACTCATCCCAAGTGCGCAATAAAAGGTTTGCATGTGCAGGGGCATTCTTAGTTTTTTGTTTATTCGAAATTTCGGTACACGTTATCATTGTATTATTATTATCATTATTGTCTTACATTACTATTACAAGCAATCGGCTGTGTTTGATTAGCAGGTTCGTGCTATGTATTTCACAAATATTGTCAGCACACAAGCAAATACGTGAGAGAGCAGATACGTGTACCCATGCGATACGCATATGGACGACGGGTAACTCATTAATTTACATAGTGAGTGGAGGTGGGAGGGGTAGCTGATTTGCTTTCATAGTGTATCGCTATGACGCGACTTTTGCGCTGAGATTGTTGTTGCTGATTGAGATAGACGTTTGTCTAGCGCGAGTTGAAGCACAAATAATATGCCCGTGCAAGCCATATCTTTTCTGGTATTCTTATCTCGCGGCAAAACCAATGTCACATTAGGTGATAAAATGTGCTGATAATGTTTCACGAGGTGGTATTATGAGGGAACAGCTTGAGAACTTATTAAAGTGGGGCGGGAGGGATTCCATCATTGCCAATTTACAATCTTTGTACTTCCAATACATTTAATCAGAATTCATGATAAGATAGAATAATGTACGCTAGTAATGAAGAAGTAGGAATAAGTGTACCATATGTGCATCTATGAGAAAATACACGATTGCCAACCAGTATCAGCACTCTTCCGTACATCCTTCGAAAAGGTAGTTTTTATTTTAAATCAACCTTTTCTTTTTTTTTTAAGTTTTTGCCACATGCCTGTCTTATCAGATGAATAAACTATTGCATACTTTTGTGGCTATGTTGCGCTTCGATATCATGCATACTTTTAAGCTTTTCTAGAAAAGTTTATTTCCTACAGTCTAGCTTATTTTTGTATGTAATTTGTTTGTAATTATTTGTAATTTGTAGGTTACTGTAACTATATTTTGTAACTTATTTGGTGTAAATCGTATATTTAATATATGTACATATTTCCTTTAAAAAATATCAAAGTTAAAAATATCCCAAAATTTAGTCAAGTTTCACACCTGTGTGACTTACTTGAGCGGACACATTTCTAAACACCCTGTGACTTTTGTTTATTTCTTCTCTATTGGGTTTCGTTCTTTGTTTTGCCCTATTTTGGTTCATTTATCGGCTTAATTAAATTGTTCCCTATATATCAGACCTAGATAAGATAACCAAAACATTATTATCCTCGAACCCTTCCGCCACTTTCGGAGTGATTGGTTGATGCATAGGGTACGATATCCTGTACCTTCGAAAACTGGGTACAGCTCAGTGTGCTGGGACTTATGCCAATATACAGGGGGATATTATTAAATCCTTGTGGTGCATTTCTCGGCTTACTAATATAAATAAAAGGACATAAAAAGTACTTAGTACGGGAAAATTCGTAATAAAAAAATATGGGTATATATTTTAGCTAACGTGTGATATGAAAAGTTCGCATTAATCTCAAAGAAAGAGGAAGAACAAGGTGACGACCCGGAAGTAAGATTAACCCTTTTTCTGGCCAATGTGCCTATACCCCAAAAAGTGGTTATATTTCCTTAGGAAAACTTATGTATCTTATAGTTCTTTATAGGATGCTTTCCTGACCATCCATTTTATACGCATTTACGGTGCATTTGAAAGAAACGACAAATGAGAAGGGCGAAATGAGAAAACACACTCACACACAAAAGCGCCTTGTGCGAGTTTCCCATTCGCTCGGTTATTGCATTTTTTCTACTGCGCCTTGCGATACGCATCACCAGTTGCTTTTTTAGCCCCTGGACAGAGGGGGAGGGGTGCGCGATGGTAAAGCCGGCACAGGGGGAGGTTTGAAAGGTCAGTCCAGCGCTGCGGCATGCGCCATGTTTGCTCTGTGTTTGGAGCCCGTTGCCTTTGAGTTGCCAACGGGCAGGCACACACATACATATCACACACACACACACAAACACACACACCATGATGCACGCGAAGCACTGTGCATGTCACGTGTTTTTACAGTTCATGACGGCTTAATTAAGTCGCGTTTTAGTTTTCCCTTTTGTCGTTTCGTTTCACTTTGCGAGATTTTTCCCAGCATTGCGTCTGACTTTTCCGAGCCAGAAAAATAAAACAGAAAACAGCAGACAAAGGCAAAAAATCAAAAACAAAAATCAAACAAAAAGGAAAACAAAAGCACACAGTGTGCATTTTGCATTACATGTTAAACGAAATGCATTAATAAACAACGCCGTTTAAACGCGCGATTGCACACAAATTAGTGACCGAAGCCGCGACTGTCTGGCCACGCCCCACCCCGCTGGCAGCACTGCCATCCAATCCCGCCTTACCACACGAGACAGACCGCACTCTGCGCGCCCCTTGTCGCTTGTTTGAGCTGCGCTGATGTATGCGATTTTAATCGTACGCTCAGACATAAACATGATGCGAGTCCAAAAACCAAAATCCATGGCAACCCCGCAGCAAGCGCAGCAGAGTCGGGAGATGGTGTGGGCGAAAGGTTTCGGGGTAGGATGCTCAGAAAATAACGTTCCACTTGCACACCTACAGTAGACACAACAAGCGAATTGGTCTACAGACAGAACTGAATAAATGACCATAATCAAACACTTTACGCCTGAAAGCATGCTTGGGCACGGCTCCCTACCCCAGCGAGCTCCCCCTCACAGTGGACAAAGAATGCTGCTGTTGCGGAGGCTGCTTCTGTCTAAGCTGAGAACTCCGGCGGGATCTGTGTCTACGTCTATCTGCGTGTGTGCATCAATGTAGCCGTCGCCGGTGGCCAAATTTAATTAGTACCCTCGACTGGAGTCCCTACTTAGTTGGTTTCATTGGGTACACGAGGGGTATGCTCGACTTGGCAGTGGGTAGGCTGAGCCATAAAAAGCAGGAGATAAAAAGAGATAAAACGAGATAATCGTAATAAAATCATAATCTTTACCGACTTTAAATATCTGCAGTTTCTCTTCTTCTAAATCAAACTACACTTTGCTCAAATTTCTCTTTTATTTCTGTCTGCTTGGGCTGCTTTTGAATTAAACTTCATTTGCCCATCGCACGTGGACGACAGCTTACTTGTACACCCTCCCCCCTCAGAGCTACCTGTCGGCCCGGCGGTGCCCTTTAATCACAGTTGGCGCAAATCAAACACAAACAAATGCCCAAACAGAGAGCAAGAGATAGAGTGTGGCAGAGTGAGAGGGCAGGCTGCGTCGTCGACCGTTGCAAAAACTGTTGCATACTTTTGATGGCGGCTGCGTTGCGTTGTCGCAGGCCTTGCATACTTTTCAGCTGCGTGGCCGAGCGCATGAATAATTGATTTCCATTGCCCAAAAGTCGCGCTGTCTTCCTCGCTCTCCCTCTGCCCTTCGCACACGCACTCGCATTGCTTCCATCTCACACTACTGTCGTCTCGCATTCATTTGTCAGTTGATTCCGCCCACCTCGCCCCGCTCGCTTGCACAAAAGAGCGTCAGTTTATTCGTCTATCCGTTTGTTTGTTTGTGTGTTGGTCGCGTTGTTTATTTGTTTGTCGCTGTCGTCGCATGCAACATATTTTCGCCTCGTCCGCCGGTCCGCACCCCCCAGCAAACCCCTTGCCCGACTCTTCTCAGCTAGCATTGTTTTTTCAGGCTGTCGCTTATCAGTTTATTTTCGTTCATTCCATTTGCGTGTGCTACTGTCGTTGATCCCAATCCCCAAGCGCCCATTTGCCCATTTTGACCATTCGTCTGTTCGTCCGTTTTCCCCATTTTCCTACTTTGCAATTTTTGCACTTTCCCTCGCCCTGCTTTCGCTCCTTTCTTGCTGCTACTATTGGCATATGTTTTGCCCTGCTCGCGTGTTTCGCCTTTAATCCCTTCCGAACGCATTTTGTTGCCATGACTCTTTGGTCGAGGCTTAACTCGAGCTCCAGTACAACAATGCTTCCCTAACTTTATTCCGATTTATACAACAAATATATACATAGTATGCACATATATATATATATATATATATATTTAATTTTCATAATACGCTAGTCCTACAGGGTATTTGTAATGCAAATGCGACATTAGAACTGTAGCGTGGCCGTAATTACTGTGATTACAGTCTCGTATCGTATGTCGGATCGACTGTTGCGATAGAATGATATAATAACTCTATTCATTTCATGCCTGGCTCGTTTCATATGATGTTGCTGACAGTGCGGCAGGCAGGCTTCAAGCTGTCAGCGGAGTTTCTTCAGTAGATTATAATGATATGATATGATTTAAGGAATAAATATTATAGTAACTGCCTATCCCGTTTTAAATGTATTGTATTAGAGTATTAAAAGTTCAAAGAATTCATAGAATAACTTAAGTTTGATCTTGTATGTGCTGCTCTGCTTGAAATCTCAGCTGCAGCTAATTCAGGTCCCTTGCCCATGCTGCTAGCTTGATGTCGTCTAGCTTACCTTCTAATTGCGTGATATGCTGCCGTTGCACGTTCGTCTGCTTGACTTGCTTTACGTGCAGCAAGCGGACAAGTCTCTCTTCAGCATTTCCATCTCTCAATTCGCAGTTTCTGGCCGTGACACGGCAGTTATCGCGACAGATTCGACTGGCATCAATTTGCCGGCGAGCCACAGCGAGTCACCGTTTTAGATTGCCGTGATATATGCGCGGACATTGTCTGTTTGCTGTTTGGACACTCCCGACTTCCTACTCGTCGCACTTGCCTGCTGGCGAGCTGCAGGCAATACACGCGGCAATAAATGTCAGGCGGCAATTAAGTCGAGAGCTGCACGCGGAGCAGTCGCTCAATTTCCCCGTCCCGGTTGGGGTAGTAGGAATAGCCCAAGTGACGTCACGACGGGCTGAGGGGTTGCTGTTTTTGATACTACCAACTCACCCTGCTGTTGCTTCCAGGCGCCTTTCCAGTGAGTGAAGGTACTTTCTCTCTCTCACTGGCAATTTTGCCATTTGTTATGGGATTTTCTTGGTCCCTTTTTGGGTGAGCAGGGGGAGTCTCTCTTGGTTTTGGTTAGCGCTAAAAACTCGAGACGATGCCAGGTGTGTGTGTGTGTGTGTGGCTTAATGGAAACTGAAACACCAGTTGATTGCCCAGTGGTATTGCATTTCCCTTTGCCCCGGCGACTGCCCCCTGCCCCGGGCAACTGTAAGGTATATTGCATGTGGTTTCTGTGGCAAGTGCGAGGTGCAAGGCGCGCTGCCTTTGTTGCTTCTAGTTTCTTCTGGCCAACTGTTTTGACAAGCCAATATTAATGTGCAACCCGATCGGAGCTGTCGTAGATGCAACATTCTGTTGCACGCTGCTCGTGTGTGTTGCATGTTCTCCGGGGACCGTTAGCAAGAGGAGGGAACGGGTACGCGGGCTGGGCAAAATGTAATTAACATGCGATTTGCCTTTTGCATTTCAAGGTGTCATAAATCAGCGCATTGTTTGCTCTCGGCCTGGCTACAATGGGGTCTGTGCTTGAGTGTGTGTATGTGTGTGTTAGGTGTCAAAAGGGCGGGCATCATCGCATGGGGAAGGTGCTGGTCAAGGGGTGTACGGTGTGCACTTCATTAAAAAGTTCACATTTCGCTCGATTTCCTAGAAACATTAATTCGGTAAACACGTTTGTATTGTGCAGGTTCATCGTGCAGGGGGGGGATACGGTGCAAGGGGGATGGTTAACTGATTGCAAAATGAGATATTTGCAGCGTTCTCTCTGTTTCACTCTCTCCTTCTACATGCACCCTCACTAGTTCCCTGACCTGGTCTCGTTGCGAGGCTTCAGTTTTAACGCTATCTGCGATGTTGACTTCACCGCGGACTGACAGCGTTGACATGCGCCGCACTTCTCCTCACCGCTCCCCCCCTCCGATCCTTTGCTAACTAATTAGGTGTGGGTGTGTTGTGTGTGAAAAATGCAAGGGGCGAGTTTGAAGGCGGGAGCAACGTAATTAAACAAGCTCATGCGATCTGTTTAGAGAGAGAGAACTGGCTTTAAATTTATGAGGGAAGCGTGGGCATGAGGGTGAGAAGGGGCATTTAAATTGAATTGCGAGCATAAACAACAAACACAGAGAGGCAAATACAACACAGCAAGAGCGAACACTTCCGTCTGCTGCTTGCCATTTCCGTTTCCGCTGTGTCGCGTGCGTGTGTAATGTAAGCTCTGATTTTGATTGCCTCCTCGCTTCGAAAAAAGAAAAACTGTAAATAGAAATGCCGAAAAAAGCAGTGTAAACGTCAAAGAAAGCGGCGAAATAAACGACAAGCCCCCACATAGATTAAAGTCTAGTCAGGCTGCAGTTAATCCGGGCAGCTATTCCTCCCCAGCCTGATGTTGGCTCAATGGGGGCGAGACGAGACACAGCTAGATCAAAGGCAGCCAAGCATTAGGCCATGTCATTTGCTGCTCTTGTTTTGCATACATTAAATGGCCTAGACGACAGTTGGCCAAATGTAACTAACAAACAAACGAAAAAATGGGGGCTGACATGCTTGAAGGCGGCTTAAAGCTCCACAATCTTTTCTGGCATATTCCTTGTGGCTTGCAAGCCACAAATAACAACACGCACGCACACACACACATACAGAACCGCCCACAGAGGCAGCTAAAGCTGCAACCACCTTGAGTCGTGTGTTGTGGTTTGACTTATGGTTTTGACTTTTGCCTGACAGTTGCCAAGCAGCAGCGTGCTTGCCTCAACTGACACCCCCTGCAGCTGAATGTCCCATCTACATATTTCAGCTGTTCCACCTGCCACTTGGCACCTGCTCTCCTTCTCTCTCTCCCTCTCTCTCTCTCTCTCTGTGCGTTTTTGAGCCATTTTCGGCATACATCGCAGCACACACCACACAAATGCGTATGACACATTTTACACATGCGGTTTGCCACGCACAAAGCAACATCTGCCTGTGGGAGGCGAGGAAAGGATTGCCTTGAAGGTATGCGCTTTTTAAGTCATTGTCAATGAATATTCATTAAATTGTTGAAGCGAAAGTAATCGACAAGATTTTGCCAGCATTTCTCTTTTAAATCTTGCAAGTATTCTCCCTAATGCTTCTAACTTTCGCCAAACTGTGGCTAAACGTTTAGGGAAACACTCCGCCAAAATACTGCGCGTATGTCTGTGCAGCCAGCTGGCAAATTGCCAAAAAAAACACGAAAAATTCAAACCGTTGAAACTGCAGGCAAACACATAACTCACAATGATATAGCATATGCAAAGTTTTGATAAATTAAAGCGGCTTCGGGGCTTGAAATTGATGCTGATTAATAGATAAACTTTTCGCCATTTGCATATATTATGCATGGCACAGCCCCAATTATGGTTTTAATAGAACATTTGAAAGTCAGGATGTGTTAGGAGAAACAGGCATTTCAATCAAGCGTTCTCAGAGCAGTCAGTAAGAACTTTAAATAGAGACAGATCTATTTTGCCAACAGAAACTTGCGATAATAAAAATTAACACTCAACTTGTTAGGCAAAGCCTCAAAAAGTAATGAGAGGGAGGGGGAGCTCTACTCATCTCTATGTCTTTTTCAGCAAACTCTTTTCTCGCGGAAAGCTAACACAACTAATTAAAAGCACTTTGTAGACTTGCCGGCAGACACATTTATTAGTGTGCGCGAAACGCAGCTGAGCCTCTTGGCAAGTGCCGAGCGACCGCTAAAGATGTGGGCGTAGCTCGGCGTAGGCGTGGCCAAAGTCATGCAACAAAAAACCGGAACAAGAACAACAAGGCCAAACTTCATTAAAAATGCACACGAAGGAAGCGCAGCCGCAAAAAGGCGCCTGTTTAATTTGAATAAAGTTAGGAAGACACAAACACACACAGACACCACACTTACATACACATACCGGTATGTGTGTTGGCTTTAATTTATGAAGTCATTACCTGCAATTCTCGTCAGCACCTGAGCACCGGCAGCCCGGCTCTGAGCTGGCAATTTGGCGGGCGTTCAACAATTGTCAATGCCAGAGCAAACACTCAGACTGCGTAGTCTGTGACCCTAGGAACATCGAGGCCAGTCCCTTTGGCAGCCAACAGACTGCAGATTGCAAACGTTTTCTAATTTTCCACGCCATTAAATCAGGGATTTCAAGCCAGACGCCGCATGCCACATCATGACACCGAACGTCGCAGCGTTGCAGCGTCCGCAGCATCAGCAGCATCCGCTCTCTCTCTTCTTCAGTTAGCTGGCCCAGAGTCCGAAGAGTGACCAAAACAAATGTGAGTCAGAGAAAATTGCCTGCAACTTGTCTGTTTTCAATTTCCGCATGCCATGTAAAGTGATTGAAATTAAATAGACAACACAACAGTGCAATTAATTAGACTTTATTACTACGAATATATCTCTCAGTTATACACAAAATAAATCTACAGTAAAGTAGAAACAGCACTTGCTCGAAAGACTAACATCGTCGGCCATTGCACGCAGTTAAGCAGAGAGAGAGTAGACAGAGAATCCTCTCACGCTATTGTTGTTGCTTTTTACATGCTGCTCTTAATTTCAGCATGGCTGCCGCTGCCTATAACTGCTAATGTTAGTGCGGGACAACAACAAGCATTGAGTGCGACAAAATATTCTGAGAGCGCAAAAATATGCAACAATAAATGCGATGACGATCGTTGTGATTGGCCAATTGGCGGAGAGAGAGAGAGGGATATGAATAGTGTAGGTTTAGCTGACTTGGCAATGCAGTACAAACATATAATTCTTCTCACAGCTGAGCAACAAGAGATTAAATTAAATTACACACACAAATGCAAACTACGAAAAATCACAAAATATTTTTGCAAGCCATAAAATGTGATTTTAGTATTTTTGTTTATAAAAGGTTTACACACACGTAACTTCTGCTGCTGAAATCCCATTTGAAAGTCCATTAACATAATTTAAGCATATACCACAGTAGAAAAACTTCAAGTGCAACCTTCGAGTTACTTCATTGTTTCGCACTAAAAAACCCAACGGAGTATTATATTCTGCTTGGCCACAACGTTCAAGGGTAGACTGGTAACTACGTCTTGTCGGTAAAGTTTAAATTTATTGCACTCTACACCGAGACACTAGAGAACAGAGAGAGAGAGAGAGAGAGAGCTGCGAATGGAACTGACCTGCTGTAAGGTCGCGTAGGATGGTGCATCCGAAAAAGCAGAAACCAAATACAAAGAGATAATTTCGCAGCTAAGCATAAAGTGAAACAACTTTTGTGCGGAAAGTTTTTATTTTTTTTTTTGTATTGGGCAACGCAACGTGACAGGCTTGGAGAAAACTTGGCAAAAACAAGTTTTAACACGTTTCAGTTACCTGGCACGCCCCTGCTCATTAACAGATAGGGGGAGTAGGTGAGTGAAATGAATGCAATGCAATTAATTGTCAACGCACACCTGCAGGGCTTGTAGCCTCAGCCTCATCCTCAGCTATAGCTTCAACTTGAACTTCAAGTTCGGCTTTGATTGTTGTAGCAGGAATTTAATTGAAAAACTTTTACAAAAGATCGCGCAAAATGCTATATAATCTGTGCGTACGTTTGTATTGCAATTACCGTTAGTTGTGCTCGTATATTGCCGTTGGCCGTTAGCAGCCTTGTCAGTTGACAGTTGTGCATCATCAATAAAAATCGCAACACTGTCGGCCTAATAGCGATGGCGATGAAAAGATGGCGACGGCATCCGGCGCAGCACCTGACTAACTTTTCGAACTTCGCCTTGGCTCCTCCTCTCCTGCTTTTCTTGCCAAAGTGCAATTCAGCGTCAACTTGAACTTTGTGTGTTTGCAACGTGCTTGCAACTTTCCTGTTGTTCGTCACGCAGGCTTTTTCCACTACCTTATGCCGTTTGTCAACTAAAATATATACGTATTAAATACTAGCTACTGCAGAGATCTTGGTAATAACTCATTTAGGATATTCAAATAAATATACTATAATTAATTTTTTAAGTTCCTTCTGCAAAACCTGTTAACTGCAGTAATGATGTTTGCTATTATATCAGTTATTCTTTACTTTAATCTAAAAACCGGAAAATACATATAAAACCGTTCTGAAGTTTCTGTAAACTCATTTTTAATCAAATGAAACATGAAAATGCAACGTTATAAATTATTAGATCATACAAGTTTCGATAACTTTAAGCTAAACTCGAATGGGGAATTGTTGCTGCTGTAATTGGTATGCGAGCTTCATTTGTTGTTGTTGTTGTTGCTGTTGTTGAGGTTGTTCTGCTTGTTGTTGGTACTGTAGTTAAAAGTTAGACGATGGCAACGACGCGTCGTCTGCAGGTGCCTGCAGCCTGTGGCCTGCCATATTATTTACACGCGCACGGCGAGAGCACCTGCTGCAGCGAGCTTCGAGGTCTGAGGTGTGTGTGGGGGAAGTGGGACTGAAGTATGGGGTGTGGTGTCGCGGTATTCGCCCACAAGGCAGCTATAATTTAGCGCTGTTTATTTGTAAATGTCTGTTCGGGTAGGGGATCAAGTTGCAGGGTCCTGGCCCTGGTTCTGGTCCTGGTCCTGGCCTGAGTTCTTGCGCTCGTCACGCTTCATGTCAACAGCGGCAACTTCATTGTCTCTGCTTGTCGCTCGGTGTAGGTGTAGGCTTACATGCGCGTGTGTTGGTGACATTGAGTGCAGTCGTTGTTGTTACTGAGTTGGTTGTCGATTCGCAGAAAAACGTTTTGCAATTTATTAACTGACATTTGAAGTAGTTGGCTGCCGGTTGCCCGTCTCCGGCTGCGGATTGTCGTCTGCCGTTTGGCCCCTGGCGGAACAGACGATGGCGGCAACCCTATGACACTTATTAGTGTGGCAGCTGTGCGGCAGTAAGCAGAAAGAAACGCCACAGCGTTGCATGCATATTTGATTAAGCTGCCGCAAGGTAGGCAATGATATTTGCAAGCCAAACTTTGCAGACAAACGCGCCCGCGGGGTCCTGACAAACATGGCAAAAACAAAGAGCGGGGGAGTGGGAGTAAGCGAGACAATGAGAGGGGGGAGGGGAAGGGAAGCAACATGCAGGGTTTAAGGCCAAGTTGGCAACAATAATGCGTAAGTTTTTGGTCAAAAACAAAAGTTGAAAACGTTTCGAAGCACAAACAAAATGGCCGGAAGCGGAAACTGTTTTGTACATTGGCAAATTCGATATGTAAACCTGGCCAGAATGGGGCAAAACCTACTAAGACAGACAGACAGACTAGTGGATAGGGTCGTTCTGTCAGGCAAACAGACAGACAGCTTTATGTGGTTATTAAACGCTTATTATGTAGGCGGCCAATGGAGCAATAGCGGCAGGTGAGCTTGAGGAAGAAAAAACCCAACTCGACATTTACCCAACGTGCAGGCGATTAGCAGAGGGCACGACCATGGCTTAGAAGGTTGCACAGTGCATGAGGCACGGGTCAGCTAGTGTGGTAGCCACACACACACTCATACACACTCATACACACTCGTATCCTGTGAAGCCAGACAACTGCTGTCGGCGCCAGCTAATTGTTTATTTATGAAGTGGGCAATCGAGGCGCATGAAAGCGTACTAAGCTTTGGGCTTAAACTGAAGCTTATGGTGCGTTTGGTTGGCACGATGGAAAACGTCTTGGGTTCAGTGCAAAAGGAGTTTGAGTTGCAGTGTTTTATAATAACGGTGTTAACAGCTTGCAGATGGATGCGCTTAATACAAATTTAATTATCAAACGGGCTAGAAAACTTCGTCTTTTTTTATTCAAGTTGGAAACTCTCTCTTTTTTTCTCTGATATAAATTTGACAATGTGACAGGGTATGCCATTATGTTTATTGATTTCTTCGGGTTTGCAAGTGAGGTAATCTGACTACAACATGTTAGCTTGGCTTGGACATGGCTTAACCTCGTTGGACCCAGTCCTGCCTCCTCCTCGCAGTCTGCTTTTGTTTTGCTGCGCGTAATCAGGCCACATTATTTTACGTTAGTCCATCTGTGCTGTGCCATTTGTGAAGCTCGTTT
This sequence comes from Zaprionus inermis, assembly GCA_018151445.1. Taxonomy (NCBI): domain Eukaryota; kingdom Metazoa; phylum Arthropoda; class Insecta; order Diptera; family Drosophilidae; genus Zaprionus; species Zaprionus inermis. The sequence continues at coordinate 2,491,713 of JAECXD010000634.1, read as the reverse complement.
CGTTAAATCTCAGGTGTCATATTCCAGATGTAATGATGTACTCTCGCCGACCCCCCACCCCGGCAATCTGCACCCCTCTTTGCTCGCACGTAGATATGCTCGTGCCGGTCTCGTTCATTTGATATGCATAGCACGCCATCAACAAAAACAGCAGAGCAAAAGAAAGGGCAAAAACAAACAGACCGGCAATGGCCATTTAACACTTTAATGTGCCACACACACGCACACTGCCTCCCACACACATACACACACAAGTACACCTGGTGTGAGTGTAAAAACTTCAATTAAAATGCCAGCGTAACAATGCACAATGGAGATGACAACCACACGCTTATGCTCGACACAAGCTGCCTGTTTGCCACGCCTCCTCATGGTTTTGCATTTGCAATTTAATGCAAAATAGCCGTAAAGCCACAAAAAGGCCAAGCCAAAGGCCGAAACGAGAAACAGTCAAAACGCTTTCGCAATGCTCACAATATCATAAAACGCAATGGACCTCTTAACAGCCCCCGCTCCCGGACTGACGATAGCCCTGACAATTGTATCCGCTTGCCGCCAGCGAGGCAGTGGAATGCCAGAGAGCGGGGAAGGGATGGAAAATGTGTAAAAGCGGCAGAGAGAGGCAAGTGGAGTGCATCAGCGTATTCCAAATATAATTTCAGCGAAATTTTGCTGAAAATAAATTTAAGGAGTTTTAATTCTTGATGCTGTATTAATTTAGAAACAAAAAAGACAAAAATTGTGTAACTTTATGTATGAAAATCTATTCATACAAAATATTACCATAATAATACAGTTTTGGTAAGTAATACTACAATTTTAACTCAAAAACTCCGTCGAATTCTTGGCGAAAACGTTTCTCAACGCACGCCACATTTGTTGCTCAAGCGATGGCTTTGTTTTTCTTTGTAGCAAAAAAGATGCTATAAAAATTTACAGTTAAGTGATTTTGTAGCAATTTGCAGTTTGTTGGCGTTATAAGGACAGGTGAGGCAGGAAGCGAAAACCTGCTGGCAAACGGCAGGGAAGCAAGAGCAGTTGTTGGACAGGCCACACTCGTAAATCCTACAGAAAATGTTTGCCAAGTGTGAGCCAAGTCAGCCAGGGTCGCCAGGTCGCAATGTTGTTCGCCCGTGTCTTGGCTGAGTTGTTGTTGTTGCTTTCGCTGTTGCTGCCGCTTCTCAAACTGTCAGTAAATTCAATTTATTTAAAAGCATGTCAACAATAAGTCAAATGAAATGCTCAGCTCAGCTGTAAATATGGCGGCCCGGTAATAAAGCTGATTTATTTGGCCCCGCTCAGATTTACAATCCCATAATTGCCCCTCGCTGAAAAAGGAAAATATCTAAATACACTGAACCGCAAGTGGATCGAAATGAAATGGCCATGTGATGTATGTAGTGTAGTGCCTGTATTTGCGGCTATTGTGGCAATAAATAAGTTTGTGTATATTCAAATTTCACTTGAGAGACACATATCCCAAAATAGTTGCAGCTGGCTGCCAATAGTTCTTCCTTGTGCCGAGCAGAGAGTAAATAAATCTTTGACTTATACGGGGAGGTTTGCTTGGGTTACAGAGTTGAGGTTGGGGCACAGGTCAAGCCAAGAGATAAGCCCGATACAGTTGGCAGTGGCACAATGGTGGACACAGCAATTGGCTGCAGGACATGTGGCATGTGGCATGAACAGCAGTTAAAGTGCAACAAGCAGAGGCAGCAGGGGAGAGGGGTGGCTTGGCAGCTTTGCCACATTTGGCAAACAATATTAAGTGTGTCTGTTTTTTAGCATTTGAAGCACAACTAAAACAATGCAATATTAAATACGTGTGTATGCGTGCGTGTGTGTATGAATGTGTGCGTGTGTGTAATTATCATTGGCAGTGCCATTAGCGAGGGTAGGCAGAGAAAGTTGCAAGAAACATAAACTGATTTATATTTCATATATACATATGATCAATTAAAACAAAAAACTAACCTTGCTATTTTTTTTTAATAATATTTTTTTCTTTTCCATTTTCAGATTTTTATCCAAATGTGACCAAATTAACTGTATTTGTTTTATGTCAACTAGTCTTAAAATACTCTCAAAAGGAAGTTATTCAGGTGAGTCGCTGCTGAGGTTTTACTCGCCCGAGCAACTTTAGTTTTCACCCACGCACTCAATGGGAATATATATAATATAAAAATGCATGCATGCCTGTGCATGTCTGTGCTTGTCTCTGCTTGTGCATTGTTTGAGTGTGCAACATAAGTGTGTGCAGATAAAAAATGCCGTTAGTGAAGTTTAAACAATGTTATTGACTGAACAAAATGCTATGCGCCTGTTCAAGTTGTCCCAACTCCTTCTCCCACTTTCTCCCCTAACCTCTCACACCCTTGCCGCGCTGCTGCTGTTGACTTGGCTCATAAATCTGTGCGAGTGTTGTTGACTGACTGAGTGCGAGTTCGCTCGCTTAAGGATCTCTTGAATTATTGATTATTTTTGCAGAAACTTGGCCACAATTCGCAGTGTGCAACTGTGTAGCAGCTCTCGCATTTCCCATGTCCTGTGTCTTTGCCATGTGCATGTAATATCTCGGTACACTTCATTAAAAACAAAAGACAAGAGCATAACGCGCACTAAACCTAATGACTTTTAGCAGTAATTTGAACAAACATGCGCTGCGTATTGCTCCAATGGTCACAGCACAGTCCAGTTGCCTCTAGCCCCATCCCCTCCTGGGATCCATGATATGTGCACGCGGTATGGAGCAAAGTATACCATTTTCAGTTTTTCTGCTGTCATAACAAACAAATTCCCGGCATGTGTGCTGCGCTGCGTTGCGTCGAGGGAGGGGCACAGAGCTGGTGGCCAGGACTGGCAATGGAACTGGAATTGGAAGCGGGAGCGGAACCGGAGCCGACGTTTGCTTGCTGGGTCAGTTCGGGCGTGCAGCAAGAATTTAATTATACTTTTGATTTTAATGAAAATACTACAAGCGTGCTTCGTCGCATATACCCTGTAGAAGGATAGGGCGATATAGGATGTGCGAGTTCTCAAGTTAACCTTGTAGTATTTTCGTTAGCAGGGTAACTGTTCGTCGAGCACATGCAGTTGATCCGCGCGGAGCCATGTTTTCTTTTACGCTCAACAGCGTGCCTTGTGCTCATTCATGTTGCCAAGTGTTGGTTTTTTCTTTTTTTCTGGCCGCGTTGAGCACAAAGTTAAAGAAGATTTTTAATTCGCCATACGCTCTTGTCAATTCTTTTCCAATTTTCCCCCTTTAATTATACAACAAACTGAGTTTTAAGTAAGTTTCTCCCAGTTGAGTTGCACAATTAGATCTGGGACTGGCTGCGCCACATCCTGTGGTCGTGACTTTGCCCCATCTAAGGTCGCCGAGTTGAGCATTCCCTTTCCTGCGAATGTCAACGCCGTCTCTGATGTTGTCTGTCGTCGTGTCGTCAGTGTAAAACTGCAGTTTAATTACAGTTTTTAAACACTCTTAACTTGCCTTTGAATGCGATTGTAAATGGACGACATTAAATGGAATTGGTCTGTGCAGGCGCAGGGATGGGGCAACAATAACAAGACGGACGCGTAATGAAATTGCATCATTGTGGAGCGCTTTCTCTGGGGGATTTATGTTGTGTGCAAATGGAAAGAATATTGAAAACAAATGCTCAGTGCAGACGCTTAACGAGAAGCGAATATGCTATGAGGCTGTGTGGAGCTGTGGAACGCAAGTGGATCCTATTTATATACATGGAATGGTTTGCCTGTTGAAATGTTATTTGTGTAGTTTAGTTTGCATGTCGACAGCATATGGATTATAGGGTCGTGGAACGTATGTGGAACCTGTATATAATTCAAATATGATTAGAGATAAAATGAAAATTATGAAAAATATTTGTATGCATTTATGTGCATGTGGATTGAGTATGGATTGCATGTGGACTGCATGTGTGACTTGAGTTTTTCATGTCATTCAGAGTATCCACACACACAACTTATTTGAACTAGGTTATTGCAAACATTTCATCATTATTCCAAGTTTCCAATCATATATCGCTTTACCACCGTGTTTCACGCGCAAACATTAAGCAAATCCCCGACATTTACGCCCGACTCCGAGCGCGTTTTTGGCTGCACTTGCGACCCGCCTACAGTTTACAATTGCCCCGGCCACGCTCCCCTGTTGCTCATTTGCAAATATGCGCATTTAATATGCAGCACATGCACTGCCAGGCTTTGCCAGGGTATCTGGCCTCAACAAGCGTACACCTCGGTACCCCCGCATCCCTATGCGTTACTCGATGGCGGCTGTGGACGGCCACTTGCCATGATGCATGCACAACATGCACTCGCAATCAAACATGTCCGCCAAGCGCGACTCTTGCTGCAAAATGTGCATGTGGGACAGGGGAGTCGAGTAGCAGCTTACTGCGTGGGGAATCTTAAGATGAAGTTACCATGCACTTCTCGACCCTCGTCCCACCCACTCGCCCTGCTACGGCCGTCCTATTTGCATACAACACTTTGACGCATTGTTCTCGCTTGCCGAAAGGGCCGCACATGGCAGCACATGTTGTGGAAACTGCCTGAGTGTTCCCAGCTCTCCCCTCCGTCTCGAGCACTAATTAAAAGCAAATTTAAGCATATTCCAACTGTAACTACGACTTCGAAACTACAGAGAGATGCCCGAAATTTGCCAAATGATTACGCTGGCAAGCGTCTCTCAATAGGATCCCACGTAACAGCGTTCCCTTTGTGCAAGTGTATATTGATGTGTGTGTGTAAGCCTGCCAGTTTATAAGTGCGTCTGGCCCTGTGATTGGAAAGCGCTTTGCTCAGCATCCAAATAAGTGTTAATTAATACGATTTTAAGCGGCAGACAATCGAAACGGCTCCTCGACTCCGGCACCAACTTCGTCTCCGTCTGGCAGGCCTCATTAACCCATTTTAGGTGCAAATCCAATTAGGCAGAGAAGCTGCACAATATTTTAAGCCGCACATAGGCAAATTGAATTCTGTCCATTAATTAAATTTACCGTAATTGTTGTGTACTAATCCAGTCGAATCTGTGCACAATGAACTTAATTTATCGGCGACACTAAGCGAAGGCAAATCGATTTGAGTTTCTAATTGGCATTCGGATCTAATTAGAACATTTTCCTTGTGCAGGGTATAATACATAATTGAACAGCTCATACGTTTCATACTCTGGTGCTAATCTATGTCGCATAATCCATGCAAAAGCGACTATAAATCAGCTTTTGCTGGGCGGAAAAGCGCTAAGTGAAAATCTTTTAAGAGTGCGCCCAGGTAATGCACATAAATAATAAATACAACGCGAAATTAACTTTCCGGCGACAGTCTCCGACTGCCTGACTGGCTGACAGCCTGCCACGTGCCCAGACCGCGGCACGGACTAGACCAAAAACCAACACTGCCAACGCCATTCCTTTATTTCATTTTAGATTGTTTTTTATGCCGTACACCCATTGAAAACAGTTAGTAAAAGGTGTACAACATTTGTGCAAAAAACAATTAGCAGTAAGATTTTGTATGAATGTGTAGATTTGCAAAATAACTATGAGCTGAACAATTAATTACGTTGCTAAATGACTTTGTTAAGTTTACTCAAATTTGTTACAGGGTATTCAATAGTCGAGTGTGTTCAGCTGTTGCTTTCTTCACCTGTTTTATTCTGCTTTTTCTATGTTGGTTTTATTTTTCCGGCTTTACCTGAACGCCGTCAACTATTTAGAAATGCAAAGCACATTGAAAGTTGAAAGCGTGCAACGTTGCTTTTGCCTTCGGTTTTTGGTTCGGTTCTTCTGGTTTTGGTTACGGTTTTTGCTTTTAAGGTGGCAAAAGCAAACAAAAAACTGAGCGAAAGCCACGAAGAAACTGTCAACGCACGCGTTAAGCTGACAGGCGTGGCTTGCCGGGGGCGTGGCAGGCGCAGTAAAGGCGAAAAATCTCAGTGTGCCCGAGCGAGAGTCATAAAAAATCATAAATTTTATTATGTATTAATGTCAGGCGTGTGAGCGCGCGGTTGACAGAGCGAAATTTTGTGAATTATTCAAAAAGCTTAGCATACTTTTCAGCGCTTGCTCTTGAGCTTAAGGTCAATAAAAAACGACCGCAGAACAGACAGAGGGCAAGCACTGAAGACGCCCTGGGTAGAGGCAGGAGGGTGCGTGCATATTTGACAATTTTATTAGATTAAATTTCATATAAATGTGTTGATAATGGCAGTCAGCCAGACAATGTCTAGACTAAGCGCACACACACACACACACACACACACACGGGGAGAGCGACACACAGCTGACATTTGAGACAGTGCAAGGTGCGTGTGTGTGTGTGGAGACAGGTGTGGGAGACAGTCGGAGACAGGCAGATAGGGGAACATAACTCGGCAAATGCCACAAAATCCACACGGCTGCAGCAATGCACTAATAGCTGTTGCATTCGACTTGCACAGGCTCCACTTTCCTTCTGCATCCCGACCCGCCCTAGCACACCCTTGCACAACTCCGTCGGCAACTGTCTGCTTCGACTGACTTGGCTATAATTTCAGCTGCATCATCATCGTTTAGCGCAAAATGTCAAGGGCAAGTTGGCACAGTTGGAAAAACTTTGCTTATTTTTCTTCTTTTTTTCTTCTTTTTGCTGACGTGCGAGTTGCGTGTGATTTATGCAAAAGGACGAAACGCAAATCGTATTTGAATTTCAACCGTTTTATCATTTTACTATTTGAAGTGCGGCTGAAAGCCTTTAATCGGTGTCCGGCTAAAAAGTTGAGAAAAATTCCAGTTGCAGGAAATTGTCGAAGCACAAACAGGGTGCTTCGTTGGGAAACGGAACAAGGCGAATCATCTGTGTAGCTGGCTCGAGGTCATCTCGTCTGATAGTGAACAGATCAACCTACTGGGTCGCCCTGTATTTTATATATATACCCCCTAGGAAACATTCAAAGTGACATTTGCATTTTATTGTTGAATGCCGGGCATTACAACGGCAACTTTCCGCTCTTTGGCTTATTGTGCAATTTCCTAGCCAACCCCCGCTTCTCTCGCTATGTTCTCCTTCGAACTAACCGTATCTCTCTCGCTTCCACTTTCTTGCCTTCCGAGTGTGTCTGCATGAAATAAGAGTTAATCTTGCGTCCACTGGGGGCACACACACACACATGCACAACAGGCAGCATCTTCTTTCGTTGCTGTAACAGATGTCCTTGATATTTCATCTGATGTCAGCATTGCCAGCGCGATATTTCAAAGGCAAATGCTGCCGTCTACTTTAGATTCGACTGCAATTTTCTTTTGTGCGACATCAAAGTGCAAGTTCATCAAGCAAATCCTTGAGCCCGAAAGCAAAAAGCCGATAAGGCACCGCCATGAAAGTGGCTTCTTGGGCGACCCCAAATATGCCGCAAAGTATGCAATAATAATCCAACAATCGAAAATTGTCAACGCACCCTCTCCAAATCGCCCCCTTCGCTGACTCCGTGTTCTTCCTTTGTGCTCTTTTAATAATAATATATTTTAATAGAATCAGGAAACTTGCGACTTTATTCATACCTTTTTCTAGCCCACGTCGCCCTCAGAAGTTCATTCTTCTGTTCGTGCATCGGTAGAGGTTGTCTCCCGTCCCCCTAAGCAGCTGGAGATCTTTTGATGAATGGTTGACAGTACTGAGGCATAAGTAAAGTTGTTTCTGTCCAACTTACATATCATAAATCATATGCCATGTGACGGCAAGTGGGTAGATTGGCTGTGGAGTGTACTTGGGGAGTTGGCGGGAAGCGTGCAAGTTGCCATTCACTCTCATACATTGACTTTGCAGGGTATCCCACTCGTTGACTTAGATATCTATATGATATACTCGTTGTTTGCCCTGCTGCTTGCATAATTATTCAACACACTCGTGACATGACACACGACCTGTCTTCCCTGTCCCATGTCGCATGTCCATGCTGTTGCTGCCATGTTGCCAAAGATACGCTGCGAGGCATCCGCTCGCATCTTGAATCGGATCTGGTGTCGTGAGGCTTATTAAATCCTGTGGTTATGCTGTGCTGCGTGTGCCTTGTATTTTCAGCTCCATTGAAGCACGATAATTGGGCCACGTTGGGCCACAGGTATGAAGGTATGAGCTCAGCAAGCCGAAGACGGACTCCTGGACATTGCCTCACTGTTTGACTCATGTCTTTGGGTTTGTTAGTCTCGGGCCAATTGCGTCTTGTTAGCCCTAAGGCTATTGATTTTGGGCCATGGTCAATAGCCCCGGGGGGAAATGCGCGTGTACTGCTACTACTACTACAAAGCACATACCTCGGCTTGTCATTGGGTTTTTTTTTTGAGGACATTTTTAATTAAAACTTTAGCTGTGCAGCATGACTCGGCTCGCTTCGGTTCGGCTCGGCCGGCGAGGTTCATGAAACATCCAAGAGTCAAGCTCGCTGGCTTCATTCGCATCTTGTCTGAGGTAATTAACTTGCTGCCACCTGCTTTTACTTTTCGTCAGCTCAGATTTAGCAACACCAAAGTGCCGTTAGTTGCCCAGTTAACGGTAGCATGGCGCAAGGACATCGCTTAAGTGTTATGGGTCTGTAATAACAGCAGCTGTGCAATTTGCAATTTGGCTTAAGTTCAAAGAGAAAAAAGACTTTAAATTTAAGTTTAGGTTATCATCATAATACAATATGTATGTTTAAACACGTGTACACCCGAACCCGATAAGACCTTCCATTACCAGTCATGCAAATCTTCAACTCCCGAGTTCAAAACTCAAAATTTTGTATTTAGTTTGAGAAGTTTAAACTGTTTTCGCAGCTTCTTCCGCTCCCCTACACTTGCCGGTCTGATTGCATGCACAATGGAAAATTGCTTGTTTTGGTGTTGAAATTTTCCGTGCTGTGCGGCAATAGCCAAAGTTTAAATTGCATGCGAGGAAATCTGTCGCGCTCGATTAACGCTCAGATGTGGCGCACACACACAAAAACATGCACTCGAGCCGAGCTTATTTGCATATTTAATTAAGTAACAAGTGCCTGCAATTAGGGCTGGCCCAAGTCCAGGGAACGAGCCTCATATATGTATACACATGTATGTCATTTCCATAGAACACTCGTAAATCAATTAGGCGCAAAACGGGTGCGACTTCTCTGGGCATAAATTACCAACTCTCGACGGCCGTGTATATGTTGCGTGTATTTTCCAGGGTATTTTAATTATCTTAATTTTTGTCAAGCTGTCACAAGTCGTTAGGTCAACGTAGTGGTATGCAGCATATGCTGTTTGTGGCACATACGCATACGCCCATATACATATGCAGCACATTTTGTCAGCTTATGCCAGGCTGTTGCCACTTTGACAGGCGCGACAAGTTGAAAGTCTCCGCGCTGACATTTATTAGGCTGTCTTTGGTAAAGTTGAGCGCGTCTTTCCTTGTCTCTCTGTGTGTGTGTGTGTATGGGTGTATATGGGTGTGCGTGTCATGTTGCATGTTCCATGACTGCAGCCAACACAATTTGACAAGTTGAGCGTAACTACGCCAAATAACGACTGACAGCGCAAATATTTTAACAACTTGTTCGGGCACCTGACTGCCTGGCTGACTAACTGCCTGACTGAATGGATATAGCTCTATGGGTATAGATGGATACGATAGGTGGAGCAGCCGGCAGAATTGTCAGCTGGAGTCGGGAGGCGTCTTCCTTTGTTGCACCTGAGTAAACTTTGCTTGGCACAAATCAAATGTTATCACATTTTATCGGAAATATTTCTTTTCTGATTCTGATTGCTCGTCGGTTCGTGTGCAGTTAATTTGGCAAATCAATTACAGTGATTTCCTCTTACACACATACACACACACACTAAATCACAACGTTTGAATATAAATAAGGTTAAATGTTATGAGTTCGAACTGTATACATAATTTATGCTTCGGCAACGCAGGCAGCAGTGCAACGAGGCGTATGAGTGATTTTCGTGCCTAAGAGAAGAAAAATGTAAAAAGTATAAATAGAAATACAAATCAAGATATAGAATAATGATAGCCTTTTTGCCATATAATTATTTAGCCATATGTGCATTTGCGAAATAAATTCGCTTAGATATCAAACTCTAATTACATGGAATGTATGTACATATGTATATATATATGTAGATATGTTTTTCTTCCGAAACTATATATATCAGATAACAGTTCTCATTTGTGGATTGTGAATTTAAAGAATGTATGCATAAATGTGAATATATAAATTAAATCACGCATACGCAGCGTTGACTGCAAGTAATGTGAACTGAAGGCCTCTGGTTAGACCCCAAGTCGGTAGCCTCTACTCCAGGCACGACCTAGCACAACAGACAACAACAAGAGCAGCCACAAACAAACAAACTATGCTTAATTGCAAAGGGGTTTAGGGGCTCATGACGTCAAGAGTTGTGGGTCCCCTCGGCTCTTAGGAAGTCAAGCAAATGTCTCAATAAACTGCAAAAGTTAGCCGACCTCGCAGGCGGCCAGGCAGGCAGGCAGTCAGTCAGGCAACCACTTGGGAGCAGGACTTAACCTCAATTTTGATTAACAATGTCTGGCAATGAAGCTGTCAACGTGCGGGCGGCAGACACACACAGCCAGACCCTAGACGACGGAGGTAGAGTTCTGAAAAATGAGCACAATTTGTTTGTCGGCTTGCCAGCTGTGGCTGCTGCCACTTGGGTAGAGCCTCGAATTCGTTGCCTGCCACGCAGCCTCGCACCAATTTGCCGCAAATATATATTTTATTTGCTCGCATTATTCATTTGCTAATAACATGTTTATAGGCGAACGTTTGGCGTTGCCACCTTCGAAACTGCCCGGTTGCCTGCTGTGGCTGCTCGGCCTTCAGCTGCATTATATAATGCTCCAGCTGACTGGGCACATTCTGGCGCAGGTTCAGCGTGGGCGTCGTCTCCAGTTGTCGTCGGCCACGCAAATGCTGACTCAGACCCCTCATGCCGGAGGCTGGCACCTCGATGCACAGAAAGTAGGCCAACTCCATGCCGCTGATGAGGGAGCAGCCCAAGAACAGGCCGGCAATGCCACCGAAACTGACTGCCAAGAGAGAAAAGTGTCGTAAAGTGTTCATTCATTATGCTAGAATTGCCCGACTACTTACCCATTAGATCGACCCAACCAAATACCAGACTGGTGCGGTAGACCATGAGCGTGTCGAAGCGAAAATGTACATCCAGATCTACATAGGAAGAGTTGCCAACCATTTCCGCTGGCAGAAAAGAAGGACGCACATCGCTGACGAAATTCAGGGAGTAACAATTGCGAAAACATTTGCAGACCATGCCGTCGTTGTTGTTGCGCACGTAACGCTCCTCTCCCGGTTGATGCGAAAAGAGTAGTCTATCTATAGTGGGGGAAAGGGATAACATACACGGTCACAAGTGGACATCGAATGTACAACGGCTTACGCACCATTGTTCTCGGCAAGGCAGAGTAGATCCTGAGCACGACACGAGCGATACTGGCCTGCAAGGGGTTGGAAGTGAAGTGATGGCTTTGCGGTTGTACGAAACGTGCTTACCCGGCGGAAAAAGCAGGTCCAGCGTGCAATTACAGTAGCGTACCAAGTACTCCTGATGGCACTCAGATTGGCAATTCTCAATCATGTAAATGTAACCCATCAATGACTTGAAGTCACGACTGTTGCGCTCGTCCTGCAACAGAAGCAAGTTAGGTTTAATAGGCCACAGGATGAGATGGGATAAGTGAGTCACCCACGTCGAAGACACAACGTCGCTGATCGGAGCTAACGGATCGTGTATCGTTGTCATAGAAATATATGGTTGGCTCGACCTCGATGGTCGTCTGCGTATTGGCAGGCACGACATACGGTGGTGTATGCCAGACATTTGGTTCGGTCACCATCACCTCGATACCCTTTTCGTTTTGCCGTTCCGGCCAATGCTTGTCGGGTTGCAGGAGCACACGTAAAAACAGCCCACTTCGGGAACCAGCCGAACCAGTGCGCCAGGGCCACATGGGATCGAGCAGTTGCATGCGTTTGCCCGCGGCCGATTCCAGGGTATTGAAGGCCCAGCAGAAACCATTCTTGCTGCGTCGCTGCGAAAAGATCTCACAGCAATTGTACGGCAAATGCCGCCATTTACAGTCCGTTAGTAGCTCATCACAATTCCACGACATGTACTCCACAACTAGACTAAAATTGATGTGATTGAGCAGCTCGGTGGGTTCATTGCGTAAATGCTGGAATCCTTCGAAATGGCCAAAGGACATGTCGTCGTAGGTGCTCACAATGCGATCGAAGAGGCGCAGCTGCAAAGCATCGCTGACATTGCCCATGAAGCGACTTCTTGCCTGCCCCAGACGCTGCCAGTTTAGGCGATTACGATTGCAAATTGTGATCTCCGGGAACGAGATGCGATAGACCGGAAATCTGGTGCTATCCACAACTGTCTGAAACTTGCCGGCATTGTAGCGCTGCGAGAGTATCAGACAAACATAGACGGCGCCCAGAAAGGCGGTCACGAATGTGCCCAGCCAGACGAAACGCTCCCATCGACTGGCACGTGCCGCCAGCAGCCTGTCCAGTCCATGGATCGTTGTACGCTTGCCAAAGCGCAGTGCCAGCTGCCATAGGGCTTGGCTCAGCTGCGCGAGCAATGCATAGCGAGGCTCCAATTGACGCGTTTTAAGCGCCGGACGTGTTGGCGGATAATAGGCCAGTGTCATGACTGGCCGACAACTGATTCATTTATGCCTGCAGTGCGATACTTTTATAGAACCGACGACAAGGGGGCGCTAACGTGTTTAACGCCTATTAAACCCGTTGGGGTGTCGGCCCGCACGTGGCCCAAAGGTCAAGTTAAAGCTAATCGATGCGATTGCGCTTTTGACTCGGCACTGCTGCCCCAGAGACTTGACTTGATTTGCGTCAATTCTGTCAAACTAATTGGACACTAACCAATTCAATTGAATGCAATCAACTGCAAATGATTTGCACACAGAGATTGGAGCTGGAGTAGTCTCCAGCCAATGACTAGTTGTATATACTCTTCGAGGGGTTAACAAGAGAGACTAGTTGCTTGGATGAAGTATAAAATGCACACCAATACCTATATCTGCAGCAGGATATCATACTGTATGCGTCGCTAACTTCTTGACAAATTGAATACACTTTTGTCTAGTGTGCAAGAAAAACAAGTTTGTTTTCTATTAAAAGAAAATAGTTTCTTTGCTTTGGCTTTCCAAGGATAGTTAATTAATATCAAGGCTATACTCTAAAAGGATTCCAACCGTAAAGGTATAAATAGCTCTTCTGTGCGGATGGAAACTGTTCAGAAAATGCACATCGGCCCGGTGAGTAGAGTGAAACGAGGTCACCTGCGTGTCTGGCAGGATCAGCGAAGGATTGACAATGAAGCTGCCTGGATGCAGTTGCTCCGGCATTATACTGTCGGCTCGCACATACACGGATTCTATCAGCTCTTTTGGCCCACAATGCGTCGACGCATGCGGTGAGTTTGGATTGAAAACCTTTTCCATATACGGACTATTCTTATGTAATCAGGTTCCGTCTAGTCTGCTGTGGACTCTGGCGCTACTCTGTGCGCTGACAGTGCTCATGTATATAACATACCTGCTGGCAGAGCGACATCAGCGCAAGCATTTCCATACAACAGTCGCGGACTCGCTGTGGCCCATCCGGAACCTTGCATTCCCGGTGATTGTGGTCTGCAATAAGAATTCCCTGAACTGGTCACGTCTGCCGGAGATTAAGCAACGCTATAACATCAGCGTTTTACAAGAACCACTGCTGGAACGTGTGTTAACCGCCTACGATGCCGTTGCCTTTGGGCATTTCCATGTTTTCGAAACATTGCACGGGCAGCCACTGGAGACACTGAATCATCTGAACTTCACTCGGATTGTGAGCGAAATGACGTGGCGCTGTGATGAGATGCTTACCGAGTGTAGTTGGCAAACAGTGGCCCGCAATTGCTGTGAAATCTTTCGACCCCGCCGGCTACCCTACGGCATTTGTTTGGCCTTCAACGAGGTGGAGAAACGAGCCAGCCAGGAAATGGGACATGATACTGGGCTGATGGTGCGTCTGCAACTTAACCAGCCGCTACATGCACCCGGTAATCAGCAACCCAAGGGTTTTGTGGTGCGTAGGATTCTATTAGCAATAACTACGGATTATAACTAATCCAGTCCATTTCACTGGGAATAGCTAAACATTCTGGAATCCAATTTGTGGTTCGATTCCCCCATACAGCTGTGGCCCGACATGGATACCAACATTGCAGTTCGCGCGGTGTTTCACTACTACGATGAGGATACCTTCTCAGTGTCAAGTCAGCAGCGTCAGTGCCGACGGGATTACGAGAAGCGTGACGATCATAGTCCCTCGCTAAAGGGAATGAAGTACATGTTGGAGAACTGCATGGCCGAGTGCCAGCAGTTGCATCTGCTGCGCTACTGTAACTGCACCATGGAACTGTTCTATCCACCATCCGATCATGTTGCCTGTCAACTGAAGGATCTGCCCTGTCTGGCCGATCATAATAATCGCCTAAAGAACTTCGAACAGCCTGGCGAGCATACGTATGTCACGCATCCGGAAACGGGATTCATCTGCAATTGCCTGCACAATTGCAACTCCTTAATGTGGGTCTACGATGTGCGCAAACACGTGTTGCGTCCCTATCAGTTGCCAAGTTCCAAGAAGATTCCCAACGCCAGCTCAAAAGGCAACCTGCATAGCGCAAATCGTTCGGTGTTGCTCAACGTGTTCTATAAGCGCAACACAGTGTTGGTGTACAAGACCAGCTTGATATACAGTTGGCTGGACTTGATTGGTGGGTGTTGGCTTGGAAAATTGTGGTTTGGCTTTTTTCAAAACAACAAGCTTTTTTTTCCTACTTGCAGTCTCTTTCGGCGCGATATGGCAACTCTGTTTGGGCTGCTCCATCATCAGTCTGCTTGAGTTGGCGTACTTTGCCTTGGTTGATGTGCCCAGGTTTCGTTTGGGACGACGTGTCAGAATGTTGCAATAAAAACTGCTAGATGGCGCTTTTGTGTGTTGTAAATTTGTCCGTTAGTTTTGGGTGTAAACTTTTTGTTATCCTGAGCTTTTGTGCGCAAGCTTTTCAACAGTATTGCCAGCAGTTTTACGCTGGCTGTAAGATTTTTCACACACAAGCAGTTCAGAGAATATGGCGAGATGGCGATAAGAAGCATTGCAACAAGGAACATCGTGATAAAGAACATCATCACAAAAACATAGTGTACATAGAATGCTTTGAGTTAGACCTGCTTGCTTTTTATAGGAAAACGTAGAATACAAATTCAATGCAAGCGTTTTAGACCTTTGGCCTACTTAGTATCTATAACGGCCGCTGCAAGCGTTTTTGTGCTGTATTTGAGTTTTCTTATACCCTGCATGAAAACAAACTCTCTCGAAGGCATTCTGGAACAAATACTTTATGTTTAACAAATTTAACAATTTATGAAATTTGTTTGATAATTTATGAAATTGAATTTATGAGTATATCAACGCAAAAAAATTTCACAATATTTGTATTTAGTTTCTGGGAATTGTATATTATTCTTTTGCAGTTTTCAATTTGTGTATGTTTGTATATGTTGCTTAATGGATTCGCCATTAGCAGCTCAAAGGTCTGACTGGAGAATGCTTAAATAATTATTTCGAAAGTCTCTATTTCTTAGAAAAAAAACTGCAGAAACTGATCAGCTGCCGTCTATGCTTTTGTGTAGATTTCTTAAGCACTTGTTCCCTTCAGCCAGCCATGGCTTTTTCGAGCAAAGCTACTATCAGTATAAGGAAGCGTAGTAGAGGCCGTGAATACTTCTCCGTACTTTCTGTTTTTTTTAACAGTTTATTGACTGGCCTCGGGCGGCGACTTAACTGCTGCAATGTCGCGCTAACAAGCGGCATCCGGACGATTACGTGGGACTTGGGGGTATGCCACACACACACACACACACACACACACTCGCACACATACAGAGCAGTTCACAAATACATATATATAAAGCATAACCGTATACCCTATGCCGTATGCCCTTTACCATATAGCCAGGGTACTATAGCTATACCGCAGAGCAGCTGGTTCTGTGGCCGGGCGCCTTGTCGAAATTACGCTCATAAACGTGACTTGACATAATAATCTCTGACTGGCGCTCTGACTGCGCCCGCTGGCTTTGTCTTCTGCCCTTTGCCAGCTGTTTTTTTCTACGCAGACATACGGACTGAGAGAGAGCGAGAGAGAGAGACATACAAAGATAGCGCGGTATATAGGGTATGCTAAAGTATTTCATTACAATTAGAGTGCAGTGTGGCTGATTTAAATTTCAGGCTACTCAGTTATCGTTCAGTGTTGGTAAATGCTCTAAAAAATATGATATACTGTGCGAAGTACAGAGTATCTACTAGTGATGCAGTTTTGGGTACGATGTTTCGAAAATGTTAGAGGGCTTGAAAAGTTGGCGTTAATTTTGTTGCCGCCTTCTTTGCTATTTTCTTTTAATTTTTTTGATTTTTTCTCGTTGTTGCTGCCGCCTCGGCCGCGGCGCTGGCTGCGGGGTCAAGTTTTCTTTGGTTTTCCCAATTGTTGTTGCTGTTGTCTTTTGGGGTCAGCAGCCGGTTAGCTAATATTGCAAAAATTTCATTAGTTTTACAAACAAGCAAACAAACAAAGCAAGAAACAAATATTTGTGCTTGAATTTTTTAACAGTTTAGTTGCCTTTTCTTTTGTTGTTGTTGTCGCCACAGTTGTTGGTCTCGATGTTGTTGCTGTTGTTTTTGTTGCTACTGGCGAGCGGTACGTTTTTATCTTAAATAAAAAAGCTGCGCCAGCTGGGGTTATGGGCGGCTGGTTCAGGTGAAGCCAGCGGTCGCCAGGGATCTGGCGTAAATAAATAAACGACAAAAAACCGAGAGAGTTCTGACTTTTACTACGCCACACCGAAGGCAATACACACACAAACTGTCCGTACTGTGAATATCTATACAGCTATACTACTGTTGGGGTGCAACAAGCGTGCTGAGCTTGTCCACATGCCCGGCAGTGTAGTGCAGCACAAAACAAATGGCGCGTGCGCTTTTGCAAAATTGCTATGCTTCTTTTAATTGAAAACTGTAATAAGGCGGGTGTTGGCGAGCTCACATACACACACACTCACACACGCACAGAGTACAGATAGTGGCATAGCCGTTAAATTGCATTTACATCACAGACACACACACACACGCACTGAGATACATACACACACGTCGCGTCGCTTATGATATTGGCGCGCCTCGCTAATTTCGTACTTTAAAATGCATAGCGTCCACTCATGTGTGCCGTCTGTTTTCCCAACATTTCCCCCCCACAATTTCCCATGTTTTTCTTGTACTCTTTTATTTTACTCATGCTCGAGCTCGTGTGTGCGTGAAAATGCTGGCATGACTTCACAATAACTAAACAGAAGAAAAAACTTGTGACCCGTTTCGGGGTAATTAGATGTCTCCGTTGATCTTTGTACTGAAGGCCAAAGGGTTGCCTTGGCACAATTTATACCCTGTACTAGGTTTACACAAGTAATATTTCACTGTTTATTATTCGATTCCTAGCAAGTTCGGTTTGTGATTGAATCCAAATTCCATAGTCATCCTTAGGGGGTCTGAAATTTAAGAGTTTATACGGAGGTAATAATGAACATGACTATATTGTTTGAGCTGTTGTTGCTGAACAAGATCTATATGTATACTTTAAAGACTTAAAGGTGCCTTGTGTCTGCTGCTCGAATTCCAGGGCATTTTCACTGTCTACTACCGGGTCAAGCAACGCTCCATTTGCCCCTTATCACCTTGGCACATAAATTATGACGATGAGGTTACTTTGTAATCAGCAAATTAAGTTTATAGCCGTTGGCATATGAAACACACACTCACTCCCACATATACACTCACACTCGTACAGCCTCACCAGACAAACACGGTGCGAAATGAAAAGTAAACTTTTCGACGACATTTTTTTGCTATTTATGCCCTGCACACGATGCGAAGAGGGGTATATCAGAAATGATTGTGTCTCCGTGCCGTGCTCTCTGAGTTCTTCTCTTTCTCTCCTTCTTTCATTCACTCCTTTTATATAATGGTATATTCACTTTTATAATATATCCTTCACAGAACTCTTATCCCTCATACTCCTATATTTAGCAGAGTATCTCGTGGCTGCTTACACGGCTCGATTGTCGTGCCGTGCTTGCCTTGAAAATATGGGCAAATTTAAGTCTCGTTCTCACTTGATCCGGCAGCAGGGCAAACAATACACAAATCAGTCATTAAAAGCGCGCAGCCATTTTTGCGTTAGATAATCGAAATTTTAATGCCCCGCTCCGCGTTGTTTGTACAGTGCCCCAAAATGGGCTGCACATTACTCAGCCGCTCATCCCTCTCTGCCCGAACCTTCCCTCACGTAGCCCAGCCACTGCTCCAACACACCCGGCTTGGCGGCGCTTGTCGGCGCCGTCTAAATTTGCGGCCTGTCGCGGTTTTTGTCGGCATTGTTTTTGGCACACAACGCGGCCACCAAAACGAGAGAGTGTGACCAGGCTGCCTGTGTGGTGTGGGTGTGTGTGTGTGCGTGGAGGAGTGTGTGTAGACACTGTACCCGCAGCCGGTAACCGACACATGCGGTAATTTACCTAATTTTCGGGCGTTACGCTTGTTACGCCCCTCGACTCAACGACTCTTTGATTGGATTTCGTAGCGCTGAGCAGAGTTTCGCCCCGGCGATCAAATCGAATGCGCCTTTTATATTGAAAACGCATTTTAATAGCAAACAGCGCAGTGGAAGCTGCTTCTCTTCTTCTACTCCCAGCTCTGTCACTAATTTCGGTTCATAACGTAGCTACAACAACAACAACAACCACAACAGCAGCAACAGCAACAAGCGAAATTCGCTTTGAGTAAGCAAATTTTCATTATGCATTTTAGATGAGACAACGCGTTAATGACGCCTCCAGTGTGGTTTCTCTCCCTTTTTTTTCGCGGCTTATATACTCTGCCTTAAATAAATATTTTCGAAAAGTGTATATTAAGTATTTGTATTACTAATCCGGAAATCTACGCCAGAAAATCACGCTTCTCTTTCCCAAAAACTAAATTTCTCAGTGTGCTAAGCATCTTGTGCTTATTACTTGTCAACATTGTGTAGGGTATTCGAAAGCTGTGTGCGCTCTGCGGCTTCTTGTAGATTATCAGCAACTGGCAACTCTGATGGGATTTAGCTGATAGCTGGTTGGCTTATTAACTGCTGTGCCCATCCAAAAGCTTCGCCGATAGCTGGTCTCGATAGTTGTAATAGGCTTACGCGCTGACCCTTATCAATATTTGCCGAGCTCGGGCCAGCTTAGGCGTTGACTGAGGCTTTATTGACAAGGGTGTGTGTGTAGCAGATTTTTAATCAAGTCTTCGATATGTCTACAGGTGAGACAGCGAAGCTATATGATAAAGCTACGTACGGACATTCAATCTGGCGATAAGGCACAGATTTTGCACAGATTTTGATTGATTTCTGTCGACTTGTATTGCTTGATATAAGATAAATTATATTTATAGCTCTTTATAGCCATAATACCCTTCGGCATTTGACAATTTTGCAATACATGGCATGTTTATTTCACAAGCAGCAAGAGGCATTGGTTAAATCAAGCGTATACATAAGTCGTTCATTTTCTGTGGGGCTTTATGCTGTCAGCTGCTTTATCCATCGATATCACAAATATCCTGTTCAATTAATAAACAGCAGTCAAAGATTGGCTTGGAACGGGGGTGCTCGCGGCTCGAACGGCTGTCAGAATGTCATAGCAGGAGACTTTCATTTGGTTTTGGGTCAACTGCGAACACATGCATATGTATGTACGATACATATGTTTGTGTATGGTACGAAAACGTATGGGATGGTTGTTGGGCTGCACCTGCCAGACCCAAATCCGCACTTGCTGACGTGCTCCGCAGAGCCGTTTAATAAGACACGGATTATCGCCTGGCATTATTTCAATCACATACCAAGTGTCGAGTATTTAGCAGACGACAAACACGCGCCGGGATCTCCACTCGGCGCGCAACACCCTTCATCATACCCCCACATCTTCTCAGCCTAGTCACAAGTCCCCATGTCAGGCGGTTGAACAGCTAAAAAAGCCAATAAAAATACTTTGTTTGACAAATAAAAACCGCAGTGAGAGCTTTGGCGATAAAATGCTCTAGATAGAGCCCAGGCAGCAGTTGCTGGGGCGAATGCCTGTTTAACTGACAGTCACATAAAATCACATACGTTTACTTACTTATATATATATATATATATATATACCATATTTGTGTGTAGGTGTCACTTCCAGTCTCTGTGTGTGTGTGTGTGTGTGACTGGTCGTGCAGCAGCTTCTTCACGCCGTTTGAGACTTTACGAGTCGAAGCCAGTGCAAATGTCCAAGCCATCTTGACTGCCCGTCCGAGTCTTCGTTTAATACGCTCAACCTTTCAAGCACTTTCAGCACACACGAACACACATACACACATACACAGCATGCTGACCATCTTCCGACTATCCGCTCAGGTCTTTGTCTATGTCTCAAGTATTCTCACCTATTTCTACCTTAAATCATAAGCTAGAGACAACGTTGAGTAAAAATCAATCTGTGAAGCAAAGAATTATTGACAATCACAGCTATTTGAGGATGAAATGGACTAATTTATAAATTAACTCATTGATTTATGTCATTGGTCTTTGAATTTATTTATGATATTTGATATATACGTTTCTGTATTAATGTTGCGAGCTTATACACTTCAAACTCATCTCTTGAATAGAAATTACTTAAATTATTTAAATTTAAATTAGTTTGTGAAAATTGAATTCCTATGATAATGTTTAACAGTAATCGTAACAGTATCAAATTCATAGAAATATCCCTTTCCTTGTTTCCTCCATTACGCCTTTTTGCAGGGTATTGCGAGGCTTATCACTGTCAAATCTAATGTGCATATAAGCTCGCTTTCAGTTTGCTTTACTTTATGTTGACTTCCACTCTACGATCATTGTTGTTGCAGGCCAGCGGACTGCAAGGATTGCTACCACGTTCCTGCTCAACTCTGTCTGTTCTGGTCTGCTCTGCTCTGCTTTTCTGTTTGCGTGTTTTCTTCATCCTTCTGCTGCTGCCGCTGCTGCTGTTTGACAATAATCAACGCTGAGGCCGCTGCCGGCGCTGACGTAGCGACGTCGCATGCCATACATGTACCATATTTGCCAACATGAGCGTCCATCGTGGATATGTTTTATCCGGACACACACACACATATTTTATGCTTTAACCTGACTTTAAACTCGGCTCGGTGACGTCACAGGCACATCCTCCATCAACATCAGGCGGCATCGCATCATCATCAACAGCAGCAGCAGCAGCATCTTGTCTGCGTGACTTGGCGTTCCGCTGTCAGCTTTGGCTGGATACGGGGATGAATGGGTGCCGGCGTGGATAGATGAATGAATGGATGGACGGGTGAATGGATGATGGGGTCATGTGAGAGGAGGGGTGGGAGGCATTGCCAAAACTAATTAAAATTGTATCGCGGGATATTATTTTTTGTGGTGTTTCGTTGCGTGGAGGGGAATGCGGTAAGTGGACGCGCAAAAAGTGTTGCCTACTTTCGGGCGCAAAATGCAATTAAAGGCTTGCAACAGGCATCGAAAATGCGAGCTCTCAAGCACGTTTCGACGCGAGCTTCGAAAGCTCGTTACGCATTGCGTGTGACCTATGTTTGTTCATATGCTGCAATTATGTCAACAGAACTGCAGACATAGACGGAGTGAGCGTGGGTGTTTGAAGTAGGGGAAGGGGGCAGCGAGAGATACGCATATGAATTCCGCATATGGCATCATTATTAATCAACTGACCGGCTGGTCAGCAGCAAGCGATGTTTATGTCGCCAACATCATCAGCATTGAATACCCTGCCATTTGTGTACACAAACGTTTTGATGTACTTCAGGATACCCCATTATCCTGTAGGCAAGTGAGGTATGGCAAAGCACTTTTGGCCCATCACTTTGCTTTTATTTTATATTTATAGTGCAACTAGTTCCCTACTAACAGAATATCTGCTAGTCGAGCAACTAGTTGCAAGCGCCGGTTAATATGCCGTATTCCCTTTACCTTTTGGCAACGATAGACGTCGCTTGAGAGCTGGAAATTCAATAAATGATTGCATATTTTTGAGTGCTTCAATATTTGCCGGGCTTTGTCCATATGTGAGCGTTTATATGCGCGTGTGTGTGTTGGCGAACATTTGTCTGTGTGAGTTCTCGTATTTGTGTATGTTTGCTGTGGCGGCTTTTATTATTGCTTTTAGAGATTTTGCGCTTCTGTTTGCTTTATAATATTTTGACTTGGTGATTTGTGGGCTCCCCCCACCCCCTTCGCCGATCTCTACCCTGCACCCAAGCTCTGCATGTGATATATTTCGAAAATCATGATTTATATGTATGAGCCCGATTGAAGCCAATAACTTTATATATTGAATCGCAATAGAGCAACGGTAATTCAGTTTTAGATAATAAATTGCACTTTTCTGCGCAATTTAATGCAATTATTCGTCGCATTTGGACAATATGTCGGTATCTATGTGTCTGTCAAATAAGTAACAGATTTTACAATAGTCATGATACATATTTTTGTGGTATGTATGTATATTACTGGGTATTCCACAGTCGCGTGCGCAGCTGTGTAATCTTTCTTTACTTGGAGTTCAATATATTTTCGACTGATTTCCACTTCAGTTAAACAATCAATTGCGGCTAATCAGCGCTTAAGCATTACTTATTGTTGATATTATTAATACCATCAGAGCTGCGATTGGCCCCCTCACCTGATCGGGTCAGCCGAGATTTCTGCCCAGTTGCTTGCAAGTCAATACATCTGCTTATCGGCGTGATTTCCTTTTGGAACTGTATCACAATTCTACGCTTGAATATGCTAAATTTGTTGACAGATTTCAATTGGAATTTGCGCATATTTCTTAGGCAAAATATTCACACTCTGAGTGGCCTGTGAATTTCTGCACGTGATGCAGGTTGGCTTGAGTGCCCTTGTCCCATCTCTCTTGCACAGACTCTCTCTCTCTCTCTCACACACACTACTTCTGTATTTACACTCTTAGAGGCACAACAATGAAGCCGCAAACAATAACAGACAAACACTCAGACACATGGTAAACAAATCAGCAACCACGACAAAAACAGCAACAACAATTTAAATCGCAGCAAACGCCAAAACATTTACAAACACTGTGGCTAACCGCAAACATTATTTCACCCATTGCCTTTGCAATACCCTGTAGAAGAATGTTTTGTGTGTAGAAAGTATGTGAAATGTGCGTAGAATCACAAGCTAAAGCCGAATTCTTCCATTATGCAATAAATGTGCCCATAGACTTTAAAGTATTAAGTATTTTTTTATATATGTATGTGAATGTATACTCCCTCGTTGTGCTGACTACAGGGTATAAAGTAGTCGAGTGTGCTTTACTTTTTCAGCTTTGCGCCAGTTGCGAAACAGTCGCCAAAAATAACGTTTAATAAACATGCAAGTTGTTGTTGTTGTTGTGGTTGCCAGAGTTCTGGATGAGCAGAGGGTGGGCGTGGCTGAGGCAAAGTGCAAAACTGGACACTCGGACAGACGGTTGGACGCGCGGCCATGTTGCTGCTGTCAGTGACACTTGAACGTGCGAATTTAGCCGCAGATTCCGTTGCCTCCTCTGTTTATATTTGTTGCTGTTGTTGTTGCTATTGTTGTTGCTATTGTTGCTGCTGCTATTGTTGCTGTTACTGCTGCCGGGCTTTTTGCGCATTTTATTTTGACAAACATTGCGACAAAACGTCTGTGTGTGGGAGAGCGTGGTGAGCAAGGGGGGAGGAGGAGGAGTCGCGCTAGAGAGTGTCGGGGGATCGCTGACTTTTCATATGGGATCCGACAGATTATGGGATTATGTTATCGCCGGTTGCAAAAGCTGAAAGCTAAAGAGTAGAAATTTGACAAATTGTGAAATAATTGTGTGTTTAGGGAAATGAAAATAGAAAAGATTTGAAGAAAGTGTTGCCAAACGAAGTGGGGAATAGCGAGAGTTAAGAACGAGCTTATAAGCTGTCTTCTACTGTTTATATTCTATTATATTTGTATTTAATTTTTAAACATTGATTTCTATTAACATTCTACTATAATCCATTAATAAGATGCCTTAATTCCCATTCTATGCCTATATTGACCAACATAACGACCACTTATCAAATGAATCGACACGTGTGCAGCTCTGTAAATCCGGCTCTGGGCAATAGTCGCACGTGACGAGGTGAAAAGTGAGAGATTCTCTGGATCGAATCGGTCGTAAAAGCAGGCCGCGTGCTCTACGCCCATTGGCTGTGCTCATTTCAGTGGTTTGCTTGCTAAGTGATGCCCGGCGGTTCACGGGGGCGCGGGCTAGAGATGGAGAGGACTGTGGGCAGCACTGTGGTTTGCCCACTCACACGTAATTCGGTGGGCATATTGCGTCACTCGAACACGTGAAATGTGCCCGTTGAGCAGTTTAAAATTAAACTTAATTATTAAACGATTCACAGCGGCAGCGAACTAATTTGACTTACATGAATGAATGAAATTGCCCACTGATAAGCGCGCACACACACACTCACATACACACTACAGTAAATAGACAGCAAGGCAGCCGGAGGGCACAACGAGCGTAGAAATCGCACATGGAATATCAAGTTGTGTGGTCGCGCGAGGAAACCGCAAGCCCAGCAAACTGAGCCACTCGACTCGACGACGCTGCAAACTGCTGACTTAACATAAAATCAAGACAGAGAGACGAGAGACAACGCGGCGGGCAGACGGACATACAGACAAACATACAGACAGACAGACAGATAGACAGACACACAGACAGCGGCAGAAACCCAACTGCGAAAGAGAAAGAGTCGCATAAATGTTGTTGCGCAGGGTATTTTCATTATATAAACAAGTTCGTAATGGGCTTAACGAGTGGGATTAACAATATAATATACATATAAAGATATAATCTAGATATAATGACGAATGAATGTCATATATCTGAATTAATGCAATCAGATACGAAGCGATATCTTTATTATAACTTCGAATATAATTGTAATATTAGATTATATACGACTTTGCGCAACAGTTGATTGGTGAGAGTATTCAAATCTGAACATAACTTTTCCAATGGAAGTGTGGAACTTGCTTAGCGAAATCTTCGAAACAATTTCATCATTCCGTGTACATTTCCTGCTGCATTTGCAATGCAAATATCACTTTCAATTATGTTTGGCTGCTTGTGAATTAAACGAGTGAACGAGCGAATACTCTCTACCCATAGCCTGTTGCAGAGCATCGTCTGCTCGGCTATTCGGCTACTCGGCGCGCTACCTTAATTAACACTTGAGGTGGGCAGACGATAGACACAGCAGGCGGCAGACAGTTGTCGCCGGGCGGGCTGGCCTGCTCATGTTATGGTTAACCTTATTGCGGGTTTTACGCTTTGGCTTTCGAGTTTGAGTTTGAGGTTTGTGGCTTGCGGTTTGCTGCTGTCGTATCTGTTCATGCAGATCACGTGTGCAGCTTCTGTTGCTGGTGTCTTGTTAATGGTCTATTAATGTGGCCACTGAATGCGGCTGTGGCGGCGGCAGCAGCGTTGCTAGGGCAGGTGACTTGGTCCATGAGGCGTATGAGTAATATGCCAAAGCGACCTTCAACAAGTTGCCAAGTGAAACTGAATAGCTTTGCTCACAGGTCTCTCTTTAGCTCTCGTACTCTGCTTTCGTTCTTCCCCGGTCCGTATCTATCTCAGCCTCTCTCATTCTCTCTCTCTCTCTCTCTCTCTCTCTCTCTCTCTCTCTCTCTGCCTTTTTCTCTCTCTCTCACACTCTCATTGCGCACAGGAAACGCGTTAATTAGCAAATAAATAAAAAGCGTGCCGGCAAACAAGACACGCACGCCGAGCATATGGAACTCTATCTCTCTGTGTATGTGCGTCTGTGGGTGCGGGTGTGCCTGTGAGTGTGTGTGTGTGCGTGTCTGTGGCTGCTGCCTCTCTGCCTGATTTCAATGCATGACGATGGCAACGTGAACATTTCTTATGCCGCCTCTGCATTTCATATTTCCCATTGGCAATTTTTCCGAATGCGCTGCAAGTTTGGCAAGTTTGGGAAAACATGAAAATCCAGAGATAATTGACACATATGGTGAATGTCGTATCTATTGTATAAACATGCTATATTTTGGGCAAATCAAGTTCCCAATCTAAGCTGAAAAATTGCAGCGAATGCGGCTTTGGGATTAGTCTAGTCGGCTCAGTAGATTCGAGACAAGCTTGATACACTATAGTCGAACAGTCTGTAGGCTATTTGCCAGTTTATGTGGCTGCATGTCTCGTTCTATTTTGCACTGCTCCCAGCTTTGCTTTGCTCTGCTCTGTTTTAGGCGGACGCCGCGCTTTGCTCTTTGACCCCGCTTCGCACGTTGTGCACGTAATTGAAAATTAACTTGTCCTGCTGCCTGCTGTAAGTTACCTTTGGCAGCGCCACGCCCACTCCAGCCTGGCGAAAGCTTTGAAGGATTTCTGTGGGAATATGTGTGCCGCATACTGATGTGCCGCACGTAGGCGCAGGCATAGCAAGAAAAAGTCTGAGGGAGAGGGTGCAAAGAGAGAGGAAGAGAGAGAGAGAGAGAGAGAGAGGAGCGGGATCGCTTTACTTAAGCATAGGTTTTTTCTTTATTTACAATACTTTACGGCCGAAGATCTTAAAGCAATACAGCAGCCGCAACCCGCGGCTGCGATCTGGCTACCAAAATGCACAGCGCTCCGGCGGATTCATGGGCGTGCCGGGCGCGCAATGAAAGACCTCGGCAAACTCGGGCATCTGGGCCAGCGTGTAGTTGAGCCGCTTGCTGCCCTCGTCATGGTATCGATCCGCCTCCTCGCCGCAAAAGAACTGTGCAAACTGCAAAAAGTACAGTCGTCCGTTGCGGCAACGCTGCTCGCCGTGCTGCATGTATGTGTCCAGTGCCAGTCGCGTGCCACTGATGTCTGCTGCACGTTCGTTCAACACGATCACTTGGCTGTCGTTCATGCAACGCACACTTGTCACATATGCCGCATTTCGTTGCAACTGATCGCTGTAGTCACGCATCACTCCCTGCGCATCGTAGTCTACGAAATACGTATCGAAGGCGTGTGACATCTCGTGTCCCAACGTGTTGGCCAAGTCTCCATAGAGCAGAGCTGGCCAGAAGTGCGCGTGGTAGAACGGCAGCAGCACATAGGCGTACGGCATAATGATGATGCTGCCCAGGCAGTAGAAATACGGTGTGGCATCGATGTTGTCGCCCAGCTCGGGCGCATGATGATTGAAACTGTAGAAGAGCTGCCGCAACGTGGCATTCTCGCTGCGTTCCAGCTCCGCCAAATGGCCATAATAGTGCAACAGACTGTGCAAATGATTGACATAGAAATCATCGGCCACATGCCAGTGGCGAGCGCAGTCCGCAAAGAACTCGGTCGTCGCCTCACGCGGCATGTTGCCAACATTGAGTCGCAGGCCGTGCACCTTCTGCTGCAGCGCCTGCAGCAGTTCGTCATTCACTCCGAACTCATTGCGCTGCAGTCGCCTGGCAAACTGCGCCTTCAGCTCCTCGAAGACGCCGTAGATGATGCGCTCGTCGGCGTCACGTTGCGGCGCATAGTAGCTCTGCTCGTAGGCATAATTCATGGCCAGATAGAGCGTCTTGCGCATGTGCCGCACGCAGCCGACGGCAGAGTTGTCGTTGTGGTTCCTGCTGGCGTGGATTGGATTATGCGGCAACTGCAACAAATGCTGCAGGAAACGTGCCAGGCTGTATAGACGCAGAAGACGCGCATCGCTTCGATTGAGAAACGCGATCAGCTTGCGCAGCGCCGGCACATCGTCTACGAGCAGCTGATGGCTTCCGTCATAGACCACACCCAGTTGCAATTGCAGTGTGCGCGTCCAGTTGAGCTCGGGCAGTTGTTGCTGCAGCTCCTGCAGCGTGTAGGTGCGTAGTGTCTCCATATCCTCCTGCTGCGGCGCTGGCCTGGACAGACGCTGCAGTGTCTCCTCCAGGCTTGCAAAATGATACCGCAGCTGTGGCAACCTGAGCGTCTCATTGCCGTCGTGCATCTGCCGTCGCAACTCGCGGTAAATGGGCATGCTCAGATTGAGTCCAAGATTATAGTTGTGTCGCTGTATCACGATCATGTGCTGCGTGGCATTGTGATGGCTCACCTCGATCTGCACGAAATGATCGTGATAACCATACCTTCCCAGTACGGCCAACAGTTCGAGCCAGTGCGAGTTGCGTGCACCGTGCGGCAGCTGCTCCAGATAGCGATGCAGGCGCGGCTTGTTGCCCAACCCACGACAGCTCTGATAGTAGCGCAATAGCTTGCCGTACATGGGCAGTTGGTGCTCCGTGGCCAGCGGATCGCGTAGTAATCGCTCAAACAAGTCCACATAGCGTTGATCGATTCTCTTGCCGCTCAGTGACATTGCGGACGCATCGTTGCCGTGCACGGTACGCCAATTGCCACAGGCATAGCCATGGAAGTCGTGACAGGGATCCACCTCGGGACGCATGTACCGTTCCATTTGCTCGATGTGCCGCAAATTCATGGACTCGCTGCACGGCGAATCGCTGCTCAGGCGGCAGCTCTGATTCACATGGATGGTGGGCAGGGCTTTGGCGCTTGCCAGCAGTAAGCAGAACGCCCATAGGCGTGGCATTTTCACAATGAGAACAATATACAATTCTCTGCACTTTTATTTTCTTTTATTGATTCTTTTTCAGATCCTTTTATACGCGTTTTTGTTCGCCGATTTTCCTGTTAGATGCTGACGACGTTGCCCTCGATAGCTCTCGATAGTTTTTGTTGTTGTTGTATTTGATATGTCTTGGGAGCACACATGTCAGCATAGATATTTAGCAACTCGGTTCAGGTCTGTAGAGCTCGTGGAATAGGAGGAGGAGGAGGAGAGGTAGCGTGTGTGTGCAGGGATTACGAGGGGTTCTGCGTATACTCCGTGTTCGATTCTCGGTTCGGGAATCTTTTTAGCGTTGCGCGTTTGTCGCTTGCTCAAAATCAACTAAAAACTCGTTTCACGCGTTTTCAATTTTTATTCGAATTCGTATTTAATTCATGCAACCCGTGTACACCCCTACAGACATACTTGTGTTGCGGTGTGCGTATGGGCGTGTGTGTGTGCGAGTGTGAGTGTGAGACAGTGTGTTAAATTCTTGCAGCGCGCTTTTTACAATTTTTTTTTTTTGCTTGGCTTATCATTTTTTTTTTTAAATACGTCTTTTCTTTTAGTTCGTGAGCGTCGTCACTCTTATCTATGCGCTACACTGCAAAAAAATGCAAGAGAGTCTCATGAGTTTGTCATAATTTCAATTAAAATTATTTAGGATATTCGAGTATATGCTTAAAGTAAAAAAAGAGCGCACAGTCATACAGGGTACGTTATTATGTAAAGCTGTCACTAAGAGCTTGCTAGCAAAAATGATCGAAAATATACAGCAATCGATAATAATCGGATTTGTTGAAAATACATACATATAAATGTAAGTGTAATCAATCTGAAAATTCGCAAACAACAAACATATTTCCCGTTAATTTTCATAGAATTCTATCAATTTGTGTGCAACGTTAGCTATCGATATTAATTCAGTACTATCGATCCCGGAATTTTCCTCCAGTGTACTAGACTGGGTTTATACACACCCATGCTAAAACTGATTTCGATTCATGTTTTAGTTCTTAATTGTCATCGTCGTTGCCGGCGGCCGCCTTCGTCCGCTGCCATCGATTGTCGACGGCGCTCGCTTGGTTGCCTTCTGATAAGCGGTTGATTTAACGGATGACGCAATTGGGCGCTGCAATTAATGACTAACCTCAAGCACGAGAAGTTCGCAGTGGGGTCAGAGAACGGAATTGCTGCGATATGCTGCCGCTGTTGCTGCTTCGCGATGGTCACACTAACACGACCCTTGGTTTTTTTTGTCACTCAGAGAGGGGCCTGGCCAAGAGCGGAGCGCGAGATAGAGTGATAGAGAGACAGAGAGTGAATGGGAAAAAAAGAGCGAAACGCTTCTTATCGGCACAATTAGTCGTTAATTTAATTTCAATTTTTATTGCGCTTCCCCTGATTGTCTATGGTTCTTGCTTGGGTTTATTACTATCAATTATGCATGAACAATTTGCGGATAGTTTTCTTTTGATTTTGGCATTAATTGGAACATGAAATTCGAGAAAACCATGCACATGATAAGCCTATTTAAAGCCTAAAATAATCATTAAGGCATATGCTTAATTTGCTTCTAAATGATTGGTTTTTAATTAAATTGCAATTTGTGCCATACACACAGTCGCACACGAATTTAAATATATGGAAAAGCTTTGGGAAATTGACAACGCATGAATTAATTATTTATATTTTTAAGCACACAAAACTTTAAAATGGCATAATTTTGCTTGTCATCTACAGCGTGTATGCCAACAAAATATGGAAAATATTTCGAAACTACTTTAAAAATTTTTGATAACCAGGCGGGGCATGAAACTGAGGTGGGTGTAGTTTGGTAGGTAAACGCATGCATAAGAACTGCGCGTACAATGCGTGTATCAAAGTGAAAGCTTAACGCGAATAATTTATATTAAAAATTTCACTTTTCACTTTTCACTCCCTTCCGTCCCATCGAGCGGAGTCAAAGCGCGAATGTGGCTCGTCATAAAGGAAAATTGCATTTTAATTTATTTAATTATTAACATGAGAAGAGCGAGCTACTATTTGAGCCACGAGTCATGCCTCTGCCAGGATGCGTTTTTCGCATTTTTCCATTTTTTTTTTTGGCCAGAGTAAACAGAAAGTGCAAGCATGTTGAAAATGCCGTTAACGGTTCAATGATAGCGGCGAAACAGTTGCCCAACTCCTTTATCGTACCCCCCCGGATGGTGCACACGATGTTCATGCTCATGTCCTTGGCGCCTTTTGCGCTGCCTGTGAAAGCGGTGCCCCGTCGAAGCACGATTTCCATAATTCAATTACGCCAGGCAGGTCCAGTGCGAAGCCACCATGCTAGGCAAGCCTATAGAGATGCTCTGCCAGAGTGCACGATAGTTGCCGATGCTATCGTACGTTAGTTATTTTTACCCTTATATATGTTTATTTATATTCCCAGTAGGAATTCGAGCACTCCGCTCGAAGCGGCAGACGTAGTTGCCGGAAAATGCAATGGGAAGGGAGGTGCCTCTCACTATTTGCCTTGTTAAATGCTTCGTTACGCACACTTGCTGCCCCCCTCCCCAACATCTGCCAACCCTCCAATAGCATGAAGCTACGCTAAATATTTGCGGTTAACTCTGGCAACTGAACTTAAAGTCGTCCCTCGCAGACACCCTCCGCAAAGGTTCCCTTTTATTTTTTCGCAGTAGTCTTTTTATTCCCGACTTACTCTCAAGTAATTCAATTTCCGGCGTCTGTGCGCCATAGAAATGATATTAAAGTTATTGAAAGCGACGCAAACACACAGGCAAACAAACAGACAGACAGACAAAGAATTTCAAACACTAAAGGATAAAGCATTATGGCATGATTGAGGATGTGGGGGGAGATAGGGGCGAGAAATGTGAAAAACCTTTTATCCATTCGATTTTTGTTTGGCAAATTTGTTGTCTGGACAACTTTCCATGCGTGGAAATTTGCCACGTGGCTATTAGCAAATTGAAATGGTCGATTTTTTGGCGACAGTCACGCCATATGCGAATGCCGATGACGCCACCTTCTACCCTCACTTGCAGCATCAATTATAGCTTAGCACCTGCTTCTTTTTAACTCCCTCTCTCTCCCTATATTTTGGAAACTGGAACTGATTTACATAAGGCGCCGAATGGCGATGCCAACAAAGTTTTCAGCTTACTCTGGAGACACTCGCGTGGAGTTTCCTCAAATCCAATGAAATCAAAGCTCATCCCAAGAGCTTCCGTCGGCGACAAGTAGAAATTTCGTGAGTGTGTGATTTTTATTGTGGTACACAGCTCTCGAGGGTCTTGTTAGAGCTCGCATTCTCGCATTCTCACATTCTCTCATTTTCACATTCACAGATTTTCGGTTTCCCCGCTCTTTAGTGTGTACTTATAGGTGTTCGCCAGAGCTTATGGTGTCTTTCTCAGCACTTAAGGTGTAAGTCCATTATGAATACCACGTCTTTTAACTTACTTTCCACTCAAGACATTGGTTTTGCCCCACAATGTGCAACACATAACATGAGACTTGGCAGAGAACATGCCAGATAAAAACCAAGTACTGTCGAATAATGAGTAAATGAATATGAAACTAGATTAGTAATTCAGTAAATGACTTCGTCATGATGTTATATTGAATTTAGCGATGAATATGGCTATAAATATAGCATATTTCTAAGTGAAGTCTATATATTAGTATTTGTAGTTGTAGTTTGTAAGTATGAACCAATAAAACATTTAACATGATACTTTCAATATTTCCAGAAAAAAATCTTTCCCAAAGAAAATCGAACATATAACTAATAATATGCATACATTTTCACAGCTTACTCTCTCCTCTTCTAAGAACTTAATAAGTTTTGTCCATCACTATATACCCCTATATCTTGGAAAAGAAGTTACTCGATGATATTGAAAACCCAGGATTGTATGTAAATTGCAAATACCTTTGGGCTTGGGTTTTATTGCCCCCGGAATTTTATTAAGGTAGAGTACTCCTCGCGAATTTCTTGATGCGATGATTTTATTACCTGTTTTCTTTAATCTTCCTCAGCATTCCAGTGTTTCCTGGAAGTAAATTAAATGCGCGTTAACTGTTGTGGAAAGTCCGATCGCGCAGCTGTCATCATATTGAATTACCTGATCTTTGGATCACCTACTGACCAACTGACCCGCACCGGAGCGAAGGATCGCAGGATTAGCGGATGATTGTAAAAAAATTGTCTTACGCGACTACCTGCTTAGCATAAAAGCGCCCGTCTGCGTGTAACTCGTCACAGTTACAAACTGAAACGTCTAACGTGAAGAACGTGAAGAACGTGAAGAACCGAGAAATTGAAAATAAAATTATACCAAGATGGTACTAAGTAATTCGACGCCCAATAACAATCACAAGCAGCACGAGCTGATTGTGGACACGGCAGCCATGAATAGTGAAGATCTTAGTGAATTGATTCAGTTAAATGCTGAAATTGAGGAGCGACGATCGCGACACAGCCACAACCAGTGTTCGGACGATGGACGCGGTCTGCTGCGTGCAACGATGACACGTGAGGAGCTCTTTGAGGTATCGTCGATGGATGATGATCGCTTCCTTACTGCCCTCGAATTCCAGAATTCGTATGTGCCATCGTCTCGCGTACAGGTCACCGATTTGGATCTGTCTAGCATTGAGAATCTTATGAAGTATTTCGACGAGGAGGTGCCCGTAACACCGAGCAAGTCACTGGGCACAAATTGCACTGGCAAAGTGGCCAGCGCTATTGCCAAGTTGTCTAGCCAGCAGTCATCCACGATGACATCGCCAAGGCAACCAAAGCCGGACAGTGGCAAGCAGAAAATTAGCGAACTGAAGCAGAAGTACGAACAGCAGCTGCCGCAGGAAAAACACGAGTCACTGGCTTCTCCACAGCCTGTGCGTGGTGCTCGTTTGCCCATGAAGGTCAAGGAGATGGCGCAGCTCTTCAACACGAAATTCAATCAGGTAATGCGGCGCGTCGAGACGCCACATTACTCAGAACTGCATAACGAGCTCTCACGCTCCCTGTCGCCTGGTCCAAAGTCGCCGGGACCCTGCCTTGTCGCCGAGGATGTGTTCCGTGAGTTAAGTGTCAAGGATAAGGTGTTGCTCTTCAATAAGTTTGTGAGCGATTTTGCCGCCAAACATCCCAAGTTCAATGAGCATGCTGCCGATCTTCGAGCGCAGGCCAAGAGGCAAATGGCACGTGGTGAAGTTGTGGCCGAACAGCAGGCAAGTGTCAAGCACTTGGCACAGGAGCTGGAGGCCAAGTGCTCGCTGCAAGCAACGCCAGTGCCACGTATGCGTTCATTGCCAGTCGCAGCAGCAGCAGCTAAAACTCCAGCTCCAGCCCAATCAACAACAACCACAACAACTCCCAGCAAATTGCATGTGAGTACATTGACCGTCGTACTCAAGCCAAGCCCGGAGCGACATGTGTTCCCCCTCTCACCATACGGCGGCCAACAGTGCGAGTCGCAGAGCTCGCAGAAGCGCAATCTGGCTGCCATACGCAGCGCCATGCCCACCGAAGCATATGCACCGCCCAAGAAGATTCGACGTACTCGTCAGGAACGCTCCGGCAACGACAGTCATCCGTTTTTTCAAAACGAACCACTGGAGAATCTCTTTTACAATTGGCTCAGTGCCGAGAACGGGGTGCTCTTTGACATCACGAGCGTGACGAACCGTGAGCAGACCATTGAGATTGCCACCAGCTTCTGCGAGGAGCTGCCCATCAGTCAAGCCACGGCCAACTCCATTGGCGATATGAGCCAGAAGTCTGCGGTGGAACGTTTGCTTGAGGAGGCAATTGCCAAACTGGAGCTGGAAAGCAAATCCAAAGAATCAACCTATGTTGAGGAAAAGGATGTGGACACCGCAGCCGTAATGGCTCCAGCAGTCACACCTGAAGTGGACTCAGGCACTGCACCGGTAACACCTACTCCACGAAAAACCAAGCGACAAGCACCGCCTGTGCCGGCACCACGCCCAAGTCTGGCTAAAACCCAATCGAACTGCATCACATCGAGCAGCTCTTCGAGTTGCCGCCAATCTGGCGCTGAGGAAAGCGAGTCCGGGTTGTCGACTCTCCCAAAGGTGAGTTCACTTGTTCCACTTCAGTGTCCAATCTAGAGACCTTTTGAGTCACTGAAATGACAGTTTGCATTTTATTTCTCATGTTAATACTTCAACTTTAATTTACTGATGGCACGTATTACTCCTTTGCAGATAACTAGCGATGAATCCCAGCCAGAAATGCCGGCGACCGCAGCTGCCGCAGCAACTGACTTTGATTTCGTCAAGCCGGTGCGTCCGCCGCGCAAGAAGAAAATGCGCCGCACATTAACATGGAAGAAGGAGAACTCGATTGTGGAAGCAACGGCAAATGCTGTGATCAGCACGGATTCCGATTCGGATTACAAAAAGCCACAGGCGCAGCAGGGCAAGAAGAAGCCCATCTGTATGCCACAGCCGCAGGCAGAACAGAGTTATATTGAGCTGGACAAGTCGCTGATGCGGCAGGTCAACTCACCCAGGAAAATCAAGTCAGCTTACACACTGACCGTGATGTCGTCGCCGTCGCCCAATGCAGATAGTGATCAATCGCTGACTCAAACACCACGTCAATCGCTCGAGCAAGAGGAACATGAGAATGATCAGCAGGAAAAGACACAAGTTCAGCAGCAGCAACAGTTACGCGACAGTTTCATTGATCAGGGCTTCGAGACAGGCTCCAACGATGCAACAGATTTTAGTCCGTTACGTCGCCCCTCATCGGGCTGCAAACCTTCGGGCTTCTCCACGCCCGTCAAGAGCGGTGCCAGTGCCGGTGCCAAGCAGCAGCTTTTCAGCCCGATCGGGCCGCTGGACAAGTCACGACGCAGCTCGATAGTTATGCAGGTGATACGTGAAGATCATCCGCTTGACTTAGATCTGAACTCACCGACAGCCACAACGCCGACGTGCAGCGAGCGTGAGTTCTTTGCCAATGCACCAACTGTCGAGATGAGCTCATCGCAGCTGGATGATGAGTCGCCTAAGACGTCGAAGTTTTGGATTGGCGCCGGTGACTTCACCGTTTCGCTTGATATTATACATAACTCGGCGGAACGATTGCGACTGCTTTACGAGATCTTCACCCAGAAGAGCTGGGAAACTCGCGATATTACTTTTGGCATCGATGGGCATAAGTTTTCCCGCTCCACAAGCGGCGTTCAGGCAGAAGTGCCTAAAGATTTACCCGAGCATTCTTCGTCGTGCGGAAAGGATTTCTCACACTATTGGTTCGCTAGCGGAGATCTTGCCGTGCCCTTCAGTGGCAAGCATATGTCTAGCGATAAGATCGACCGTCTTTTCTGTTTCCTTGATGCCGAATTGGAGCAAGATCCGGATCGAGAGTTACGTTTTGGCGTAGATCACTTTGAGTTCAGCAGCGTTCCAGAGTTCTGGGTCAATACGCCCAAATTCTCTATTGAAAGCAGTTACAGCATGCTGGTGGGCTTGCAGACTGGCAACAGCAACGGCCTGGAGGGGCGCAGCAAATACGCCTGGCCCAACCATCCACATCAGCACCAGGACAACGACAACTCCAACCAAGTGATTAAAACCAGCGACCTGGACCAAACTGATTTCGAGTCGGACAGCTTCAGTAACAATAGTGGAAGACTCTCGTTTTCGCCAGATCTATTTAGCCAGGATTTCGAGGCGGTGCCGCTCGACGAGCTCTTCAATAAGACGTTGCCCAAGGAACGCAGCTCCATGTCGAACTACAAAACAAGCTCATTACCAGCTTTGACCATGCCCCAAATGCTGCACACACTGCAGCAGCAGCAGTCGCGACTGAAGAGCGTGGAGCAACGCATGCGGAACTATGAGATGCCCCTTAGACTGAATGAGTCGACTCTGAAGAAGTGTCGCAGCAAGCCCGAGTACTCGCAGCGTCTTAAATCCATTGAAAACATCGCACGCAGTAATGGATTCAGTACATGCTCCATGGGCGAACTGGAAAGCTTCATGCAGTTCCTAATTGAATATGCCGACGTTTGTTTGAGCAGTTGCAGCGAGCACATCGACAAAATAATCGACTCCCTAATGGATCGTCGAGCCGTGGCAGTCTAAATTACGTGTACTTCGTAGGGCACACTTAACTAATCTTTAATTTAAGTCCTCCTAGGGTCACTAACATAAAATGTTACAAATAAACTATATACATATATTTTATCAATAAACTTTATGAAAAGTTAACAAAACCTTTGCAGAATTGTAGGCGCTGGCTATTAGGTATTCCAAAGGCAATTTTATAAAGCATCTTTTTAGTGTTTTGTTTAAAAGCTCTGGACCATATGAAGTAAAACGTTTATATCCCATAATATTATACAAACTATGCTAACAAACCAGCACCCGCGCAGAATGAACTATTTACCGGTGCATATATAAATAAATAAATGCGAATTCTCGGTAACCGCAACCGTATACGAGACAAATCGATTGGCTAAGGTAATAAAGCATTTTATATTTAATAGAATAAAATAAAAGTCGATATATTAACAGGCGCACTGTTCAGATCAGCAGCAGATTACCGACGAAACCCGAACAGGATACATTGCGTGTTCTCACATATATAAAAACTTGTGCAAAGATGGTGTCCGCCTGGCTTGTTATAGCTATTTTGTGCTGTAATTTGCAAAACCACTTCGCGGATAATTTGCAAAAAAGATCGGTATATGGTAAATTGTAGATTTATAAATTGTACATGTACCAATTTCTGTATTGTTGGCAACAGTTAAACCGGAATGAATTATCTGAAGATTATCTGAGACAAATTAAATTAATAGAAGCACAAAGAAAAGCTGAAGACGTGCAACCATTTAAGTATACATATATACACCTCTTAGCTAGACAATGTTCATATTTATATTTTTTCTAATAGCCTGAAGGACAATTTAATAGCGGAATTGGATAATTTCTACTCTGAAATTGACACTTTTATTTCAAACTATAATGATACTTTGGAGAATCAGACGAAGTTAACATTTCTGGATATTATTAACCTCTTCATAGAAGCCAACTCAAATTCTGAGACTAAAAAACCTGCGTTTTGTCCACTCAAAAAGGATGAACAGGGCATTTATACGATTAACGTAACAGGTCTGCAACCCTTTGATGTATTGTGTAATGCAGATACAGCCGGTCCCGGCTGGACCACGATTGCTCAACGTCAGAATGGAACGGTTAACTTTCTTAAAGACTGGGAGTCCTATAAAGCAGGATTTGGCAATTTCCCTGACGAATTTTTCATTGGAATGGAAAAACTTTACGCGATAACCGCTAGCCAAGTCCAGGAACTTTACATCTACCTCGAAGACTTTGAAGGTAATTTCCGGCACGCGCGCTATGATCACTTGTTGATTGGCTCCGAAGCCCAATATTACGCCTTGATCAAGTTGGGCTTGTACAGTGGAAATGCCGGAGACAGTCTAAGTGAGCATGTGGGACAGAATTTTACAACATTCGATCGTGATAACAACAGTGAAGCTGGAAATTTCGCAATTCATCACCTGGGTGCTTGGTGGTATAGAAATTCTACTGAAAGGTAAGTATCAATCTCGATTCAATCAATAGATGTACGCTTTTTGATTCTTGTGTTTTTCCAGCAATCTCTTTGGGCAATATTTGAACGGAAAACATGACGATGAACTGAAATCAAAGTCCATGTTTTGGAATAAATGGCTCGGTAATGTATATTCGTACAAGGTTATGAGAATGATGGTGCGACCCAGGTGTCCCTGCTTGTACGATAGCTGAGTGCAAAACTAAAATCGGTTGAATCATATTTTTACATGGATCGCACGCAATCTGAACTAAACTTTATAAAATACTTACATGGAATTATATATGTATATTGTTATATTAGTACTGTTATCCATCCATAAAACTGATTCTCCATAAAAATGAGCAGTTGACCATTGAAGCGTACTGATTTTATTTTAATTATATGGTTTTATTTCTCGATTTGGATTACTTTATTAACTAATGAATACGACTAACCTTACCATAAACCTATTGTGTTGAAATCATTCTGTGCAAGCGAACTCTGAATGAATAACGTCATGGGAGGAAAACAGATTTTCTACTTGTGGTTACTGACACTTTTATTCATAGTTAAAGAAAGCGTATGTTTCTGGGAAATTTCTCATTTCGAATTTTTTGTTTAATATATATATATAGTTGTAGAATGGAAGAATCTTTCAAATGACAAATATTGTATGTGAATCTCGCAATAAGTCGTGGGTACTGTTTGACAACTGTCTGCTTAATGCGACAAAAAAAAATCGCATGATTCTCAACGTAGCTTTAACTTTTTTGCATCCCACGAATTCAGTTACTTTGCGTATACAAGTTTTGAAAAAGGTGAAAATCTACAAGCCTTGGCTAATGGACGTTACAGTGGATGGCTGCAAGTTTATGCGGGACAAAAACAACAAGATAACCAAGGCATTTTGGGATATTATCAAGGACTTTTCCAGCTTTAACCATT
This sequence comes from Zaprionus inermis, assembly GCA_018151445.1. Taxonomy (NCBI): domain Eukaryota; kingdom Metazoa; phylum Arthropoda; class Insecta; order Diptera; family Drosophilidae; genus Zaprionus; species Zaprionus inermis. The sequence continues at coordinate 2,452,240 of JAECXD010000634.1, read as the reverse complement.
CATGTCCCTATATGGCAGTATATAACACCATTATCTCGGATTTTTAAAGCAAACTAACCAAAATTTTTTTTTTTTCTACAGGGTCAACAATTTTTAACGGATTTTTACCCAATTGCAGACAAACTTCCCACTCTGCCGACTGGTGACTTTGTTATACTGATTGCCTGGAAATTTTATGGAAATATTCAATTCGTTACAAATTTATACTTTACGTTTATCGATAAAAGCTAAAGGTCGAAAGTGTTATGTAATTAAATTATTTTTGCGTCATCTCTAACTTTAAAGACTCGTAAGTATATCAGTATTGTTTTATATATGTAAATATATATGGCTGTATCTTATATAAGTCGAGTTGTCTTTTCAGTTTCATCATAGTTAGAAAATCGTTGATTGATTTATAACGGAACGGAATTATAAATTCAAAATGAATGGTCGTTAGCGTTAGAACTTTATTTGTTTATTTTCCGAAGCTTCCATAGTCATATTAATTCCGTTTGTAGAGTAGAATGGTTTTATTATGGCCAGACCTTTAGAACTTATTCGGGAGAACTATGTGGAAGTTTGAATGGTTCCACTCTTGAAAATATTGTATAATAAATATGCTGACAGGTAAGTTAAGAATTCTCTTTGTTTGCTGTTAAGTTGTGTCTTCCGAAATTATCTGAATACTCGAAGTCTAAATATGTGATCTGAAGTCCTATTTCAGTGTTACGTGTAGTAAAAATGTTTTATTTTCTCAAGCATTTAGAAACAAGATGCATTTACTTACCGTTACTCACCGAATCAATTTTCTCAGGCAAATAAAACAAACATCTTAATAGGTTTATTTATATATATATATCTTATTATTCTCTCTTTTTGCAAACGAAGCAATCTCATTATGATGTTTATAGCGCGTCTGCTTGTGTGTTGTTACTTGGGATTGATTAGTTAAATGTACATTATCACTCTTATCATTTAGAAACACAAACTAAAGCCTATGATATATTACGTGTATTTACGTTTGGTATATGTTTTACTCTTTCAGTTATGTTTACTGCAATTAGTTCATTCATGTTCTTAGGTTCTTTGCTCGGCCATTTGAACATGTGAGCATAGCGAGGAATATGTACGGGAAACATGATTCATGCATAACTCAATGCAAGTGTCGCTCAACAATAAATTGATTGTTCAAATTAAGCTAAGATTATTAAACTTGATTTAAAGGTTTTTTCGTAAATATCTTTACTTTCGTCATCAAACCGATATCAAGCAGGAAGGGATTTCACACAAATTAAAGCACAATTTGTATTAATCCTAATAACGAGTAGATAATTTACAGTTAGTGTATGTATTTGTGTAGTTAACTATTTACATAAGCGTTGTTCGATTACAGTTAGCAACGCCTAACGTTTTGGCAACGTGTCGCAAGTGTGTCTTTGGGATATCCGTTTCAAACATCCTCAAGCATATTAAATAATTCGGTTTCCCACCTTAGGTGTTTACTCTATTCCCACTCTTTGCTCAACTGAGTTGGAATTCGATGTAGTGTAGTAGCAACTAACCGGCTCGAAAACAGAATTGAAGACTTATACCTAATGAAACCGAACCGGAATTAATACTTGGGAAATACTTATAAATTAGGTCATAAGCTGAAGAAACTAAAATAGACAATTTAAAGACATAATCTTAAATAGATAAATGTGTCCATAATTAACTCTTCAGTGGGAAAGAGTATGCACTTGCCGACTTTTATTCATTTAAATTTCCGACTGATTAGTCATTGTCAGGGAAACTTAATTGCTTTAATTTCATCTCTGCCTCGTCTTGTTTCCGTCTGCTGAGTTGTTTATTTGTATGTTTTCGTTTGATTTGTTGTTTCTTTTACGTTTGTTTTTGTGGTAATCGCACTTTAATAATACTTTCGACCTGAAAACTTCTAATGATGCGAGTGCGTTGATAGCAGTGTGAACAGCGTTATCAGCCAGCAGGCAGATCGCAGACCATGAGCACCGCTACCCTTTCCCTTGGTCCAGTCGTAGCCCTCTGGATTGTTACCCATCAGCTTCTGCTCAGATTTTCCTATCTCATTTAAATTCGATGGGTATTTATTGCCCACTGTAAATCAAAAATCGTAAACATTCGTATAAGATTCAAACTGTCAATCGTTTCGATTTTGGAGTACTCACATTTATCGACTACAATCACCGAGCTCGTGGGCTTTCCTCCGCCATGTGGGTTGTAGGGCGTATTTGAATCATAGAGGAAATTGACCATTGTTGTTGTTGTTGTGCGCAGCGTTGTGGTTGTGGGCGGTGGCTGTGTGGTTGGGGGACTGGACACTGCAAGAGGAACAGGAAGAAATGCAGATAAAGACAGGGAAATAAAGAAACAGATGACAGATAGAAAGGAAAATATGAGTAACATCAAGAAAGATAAAGAGAAGACTTTAAAATCAACCTAAGTAGCGTCAAGCTAATTTAAGATTCGAACTGTTCAACAGTTCAGTTATTAAATATTCACTTCCTTTTCCAACCTTGCTTAAGAGAACACACAAACGAACACACAGACACAAATGGCCAATTGTGCTATACCCTTATTTAGGCATCGGAGTCCTCGTAAATTGGCATTCTTTTGCCCGCCGCCTTTTGCTTTTCGTTTTCAATTTCGATCCCTTCAGCCCTCTGCCCGCGCTTGCCATATCATCATTATTGACGGCAATTTGTTGAGTAAATTTATATGGCTTGGCCTTTCGGTCTGGCTCGAGTCTCGGGACCGCTTATCGGGCGGATAGCCGTAGGATATTCCCACTTCCCACTAAAGGAGTGGGCCTGACCACTTAATAACATTGTCACAGGTTCATTGTACCCATTGTGATGCTGCCTTTTGGTACACACAAGTTATGTGTATGTGCGCGATTGTGTGCCTGTGTGGTTGTGCCGTGGCTGTGTGTGACCATTATTGCCGCCCTCTTATTATCAGCTGCTGTGGCTGCTCTTTGTTACCTTTAATTGGTAGATCGTTACTCCAATACCCGCCAGCCCCTGTCCCTTGTCCCCATTGTGTTGCTGTTGTTGTTGCCTCAACGATGGCTGCGTTTTTATCGCCTGCGCGCCCAAAAATAAATTAACTTGTCGCATTTTCACATTGACAATTTCTGGCCTTTTGCTTGCGGTCTGTACTTTCTTTTTTAATACCCTGCAAGTACTTGAAACCGATGAAGAATTTTACAAATAATGGAAGCCATAGAAGGAGTCGCCAAATGTTATGATCGAAACATTTGATTATACTATAAGCCAAACAAATTATTAAAATTTAGAACTTTTATTCCATATTAAATTCCTAATTGTTTTTTTCGAGTGCAGGGTATTAAATAGTCGTGAGTGCATATTTTTATTTTACTTATTTCTTTTTGATTTTTATTGTTTGCCCATCGAATGTAACGAACGGATATTTTATATTGTTTTATGAACTTTTGCCACCGGAATCGAAGTTATGCACTTCTTTATGCTGTGGCACAACGACGCTACATATGGAAACATATAAAACAGCAAAATATATATATATTCTATAATAGCCTACCAACGGGGAGAGATTTAGCAAATTGACAGATTATTGGCGTTTTATTGGCCCACGCTGTCGAACACTTTAATTGGCGCTGTTGTGCGCTGTCTCTTGATTTAAGTAAGTGTATTAATCTAAACAGATTAAATAGTAGAAGTCGATAGACTGGACTATACAATTTGTAAATTTATATAAATGTAACGAATATTGAAACTTAAAGTCGAGAGGGATTCCAGAGAGAAACTAAACGAAACTCGATCATATTTCAAAAATACTTTTTTCTCAGTTCGTGATATGAAAGGGTCGCACATAAGCGCTGTATATTTCCCTCTTTGTTGTGCAATTTCCAGCACAACAGGCCTAGTTTTCGAACACTGAAACCGCAGCTTATAGATCACATTATTTGAGACTAGATTTTCATTAAGTATACACGCACACATACAGAGAAACACACGCATGTTCGGTTCCATAATTAAAGCCACAAATGGTGTTGTTTTGTATTGCGCCGAGTTCAGACGGGGACACACCCAACACACAACACACAACACACACACACACACACACAGGCACGCAGCCGGAAAGTACGTTTAGGTCAACACTCAGTTATTTATGGCTGGGCAATATTACAAAGTATAAATAACACATTGCGGACACACTTACTGTAGAGTTTTATGTTGCCATCCATGTCGCCACGAGGATTTTTGGCGACACATTTGTAGTTGCCATAATCGCTGCCCTGCACATTGGTTATCGTCAGTCGCATGGTCGCCTTGTACGAGGGATTGCCCGGAATTGTTTCTGTTCTGCAACGATAGAGATCGATAGGGAGAGCGGGAAAAGAGAGAGAGAACGGCCACAAAAAGTGTCCACAGCATGTCAAAAACAAAGCACATTAAGTACTACATTCTATAGATTATATATACTCTTATGTCTATATATATAATGCACGCAATCGAGCAAGTTCAATGACAGCAATTGCGTCGTGCGGCATGCCGCGCTTGATTACATGTGGATCAGCGGGGCGCTTGGAACATATTTGAGGCACCGGGCCAGGCGGCTAATGAGCGCCAATCAGAGAAATCAAGGCCAAGGTGAAACTGATAAGCGAGTCAGTGTCCACTTAAGGCTAATCAGAATGCGACCCGGTACAGCGTGCACAGTGCGGTACCGTCTCGTTCGAAGTGCCATAGATTCTGTCACGCTATGGTTAGCTCCGTGTTTGCTGTAGTTCGCACCAGTGTGCAGCAATACGATGAAGACTGACAGGCGGGTTGCATGCCACTGGGTAACTCGACTCATCCAACGTTCCGTCGCCAGTTACACTTGCAATTGTATCGCGGCACCATCATCAACATCGTCATGCTGAAGCTCAGCCTGTCCGCCTGGCTGTTGTGCTCGCTAGCGTGGCGCACCACACCCACCAGTTGCCGCCAGACACAGCCGGCGCCCAGCATGCAGGAGCTGTTGGCCAATCAGCTGCAGAGCTACATGGACACGAAAGCGCGTCCGTGCGAGAATTTCTATCAGTATGCCTGCGGCAATTGGCAGCTGCAGCAACACGCACATCCAAACCACGAGGAGCCCCACCAGCATGACCAGGAGGAGGAGCTGCTCGTGCCGCAACAACCACAGCTGCAGCAACGCGAGGAGCAGCTGCAGCCAAGCGATACGTTAACTGTGCTGGACTACACACTCAATCGGCAGCTGGAACAGATGCTGCGTCGTCCGGCTGGCAACGAGAGCGCCGCAGATGAGTTGCCACCGCAGCAGCTGCTCGAGAAGATGCGCAACTATTATCGCTCCTGCAAGCGCCTCAAGCCCTACAATCTAAAGAAGTATCTGCAGCTGCTTCCGCCGGCCAACGGGACGCACTGGCCACTGCTCAGTCGCAACTGGCAGCCGCACAAGTTCAACTGGCTGGCGACAATTGGCCGGCTACGGCTGTACGGCCTGAATGGGGTGCTGCTCAAGGAACAGGTGCTGCCGCGCTGGGATGATGCCAGCAGCTACAGCCTGTATCTGGACAAGCCCAGCCTGGCAGACACCATGCCCATGGGCGAGGGCGCCATGATTGAGCTGCTTCTCGACATAGGTCAAACGAAACGCGTGGCCAACGAGTTGGCGCGCCATGTGGATACATTTGAGCGACAGCTGCAGCGTCTACAGGAGGTGGAGGATGATGAGGGACCCAAGGAAATGCAGCTCGGCTACCTATCGGAATATATGCCACAAGTGCAGTGGCTACCCTATGTGCAACAATTGCATACCACGGCCGCGGAGCCGCTGCTCTCGACGCTGAACATACAAAATATGCCCTACATGCGTGCTCTGGATGAGCTGCTGCAGCGCCAAACGCCCGCCACTATCTGCAACTACATCATGCTGCGATTCCTGGCCTACCTCAAGCAGCAGGGTCCGGCAGAAATTTCCCGCGTGGAGTGCATTGCCAGCCTGCGACGTGCAATGCCGCTGGCTGCCAGTTTGCTTATTGGCCTGCGATTCCATGATCTCGCTTCCGAGGCACTTATGAACGAACTGTTCGATCGGCTGAAGGAACGGTTTGACCAAGTGCTCGTCGAGAATCGTCTACAGCTGCAGCAGCCCATTGTTCAGGTGCTGCGCGACAAGCTGCAGGCAATGCGTCTTCAACTCGGTTTCGTGCAGCTAAACGACTCCGAATTCGTGGAGACATATTACGATCAGTTGGAGCTCAATGCGCACAGTTTCTATGGCAATCAGCTGCAGTTGCTGCGTTTACGCGTGGAGCAGAGTCATCTGCTGCTCACACCCGAATGCCAGGCAGATGCCAACAATGTCAGCTACCTTGCCGAGCACTGGCAGAGCAGCAGCTCGTCCCCGCTGTATGTGAAGCCCCGAAACCTGGTACTGCTACCCTATGGCCTGCTCCGGCTACCCGTCTGGCATCGTAACATGAGTGCACTCCAGCAGCATGCAATGCTAGGATTCGTATTGGCCCACGAAATGATGCATGGCTTCGATAGCTCGGGCATTGAGTACGACAGTGTGGGCAATATCATGGGTCCCGGCGAGGAGATCTTGGCCAATTCCCGTTTCGCACAGGGCCTAAACTGCATGCAACAGCAGTTGGCCACCGGTTCGCGATCGCTTAACGAGAAACTTGCCGATTACGAGGCACTGCGTCTTGTCTACGAGACGTTCTTCGGCGCGGACATGCTTATCGATCGTAAGGAACCACGTGATCCCCTGCTGTTGCAGTTCAGTCAGCGCCAGCGTTTCTTCATTAGCTTTGCCCAGCTCTTCTGTGGCAAACAGCAGACGCTCAATCTGCATGTCCAGCACGTTCAGGAACATGCCATCGATGAGCTGCGAGTGCTGCAGACGTTGGCCAACTTTGAGGAGTTCTCCCGCGAGTTCGGCTGTGAGAGACGCACCAAAATGCAAGCGATGCAAAAGTGCAAGGTGTGGTAGAAATGAGAAATAAATGGAAACGAATACAAATAAATAACTTGATATTATAATTAAGAAATTGTCGTAATGGAAATTGGGTTTATATTCGATCGCCTACCAAATGCGACACTTGGCAGCCGGATGCATGGCATCGCGCTCCTCGAGACAATTGTGCGAGTGGGCAAACGATTCAAAGTTCTTCGCCAGCTGTCTGAGACGAAGTTCGTCGGAATCGTGATCATCAAACTCTGCCAATGGATTGCCGCAAAAGAACTGCGCGACGTTGAGAAAGAAGAGCTGCTTGAGTGGGATATTGGTGAAAGCAGGCTGAGACTGATTGAACCCGGAGTTGGCATCAAAGTACATATTATATGCCAGGCGTATCGCTCCAAAGTCTGCAGCACGTTCGTCAACATATTCGGTTTCATCGCGCATCAAACAACTTTCGCCTAAATTGTAATCACTTTTCTCATCAATTACAGAGAGCAACTCGTTGTAGTTGCCCTTAAAGTCGAAGGCCAGGTTTATGGAAACGAAGCCATGCATTAGCTCATGACCGATCAGGAATCCCATCAGGCCAACTTGGAATATATCATGTACATCGTACTGAATGAACGGTGCCTGTAGTATGCCATAGGGCAGAAAGATGGTGTTAAAGCGCCCAATATAGTACGGAGTGGAGCTGCTGGTTGCGTCGAGATTCGAAATATAGAAAAAGTTACTCGCATTGGTCAACGGGCCGTTCAGCTGCTTATTCAATTGACGCATACGAAACTTCTGAAGCTGCAGCCAACTGCTGGCATAGTCCTTATCATCGGCCAGGGGTAGATCGGCATAGAACTCCCGAAGAAATTGTGTGCGATTCAAATGCTGCGGCAAGTTACCAAAATTGAGCAGAATATGCCGTGCTTTCACCTTCAACAAATTAAGTTGTGCTGCAGGCACTCGGAAGTAATTCTCGTCAAGCATTTGAAGAAATTTCTGGCGCAGTTGCTCGAAAAGTTTCTGCACCGCGTCCATATGCTGCCGCAGTTTTTTTACTCCAATAAAACGTTGCTCGTACAGCATCTCCGTGGCATGTTCCATGTCGCTACGCACTGCTTGAATGCATTTGATTGGTTCCTGGTTTTGCGTGGTTGACTGGGTCAAGTGTCTCTTAAAGTGCAGCATTATGTAGCTAGCGATGACTTCACGATCCCAGTCTTTCAGCAACTCCATCAATTTAAATAGATAGCTAACATTATCTACGCTAACCACCAGGTCAGCGGGAACGGTGCCACCTAGATAAATCTGCAGATACTTTCGACAGTTTCTACCTAGGCCAGTGAGGCGTTCAAGTTCTTGCAGTGTAAGCTCCTGCGAATCTTCTTCGACTTCCTCGAGGCTATTCAAAGAATTCTCCAGAGATACGATTTGATGAGCCAAACTATTCGCTTTGGTTCTTCGTACACCTGCTGTTTGCAGCAACAATTTGACTATTCTGACTTCACCGAGAGTTTTATTCTCTTTCCCGTAGCTGGATCTTTGAATATTCAAATAATATTTTGTGTTGTTCAATGGATGGGGCATCACGTCTACACTGATAAGCGCGTCGTTCATCCCGTAGAGACGTAAACGAGCCAATGTTTCTAACCAGTTGAACTTCTGGCTAAGCCATGTACCAGGGGTAAACTGCGGCCATTCGATGTGCTCATTGGGCGGCACCAGTTTCAAGTAGGTCCTTGACGATTGTCTCGGTGCCAGGTGGCACGCGCGATAGTAACTCAAGGTCTTAGCCTCCACTGAGCTGGGATCAAGCGTGCGCTGCTCGAGCTCCTCCATCAATGTAATCAGATCCCGATTGACTCGTTCATCGATTAAACCAGTGATCTCGAGGAATTTGTCATCTTCATGCCTCTTGGCCCAGTTGCCACACGCGTATTTATAGTAATCGTCACACGGTGCGACAGATCCGTTCGTATAGCTTAAGATCTCATTTAGCCGCGTCACATTGGGATCTTCAGTACTTTGTGCCGGACAATTTACCGCGATGCACATCAATATCAACAACAACACAAGATTATTTCCCGTCACGCTGTACGTTGTGAACAGTCTCATGATTATGGATGAACTGTTTGCTGCTTGAGCTCATCGATAGATTCGCGACAATCAATTCGTATTACGGCCACATAACAAAAAGTAATCTCACGGCGTATTTAAGAAACAAATAAAACAAGCAAACGTTTCTATAGATCGAAGATTTTATACCCTTGCCGATTATGAAAATCTTAATAGTATTGAATACTTTAAGCAGTAAATAGTGAATCAAGCTCAAAACTATTTTTAAATTCATAGACTGATTTCCATACATACGGGAAATATAAGTATAAGGTCCAAAGAAATGATTATTGAAGCTGAAATCCAAATAAAAATACAAGTAACAAAAATCGGATCGGATCTCACAGAGATTCGACTCTTGTAAGTGGAATAGCAACAGGGAATTTCGCGAGAAACAAATACTAAGATCAAAGATTAAAAGAGATTGTATGTACATCATGTATATATATATATATATATGTATTTCTGACCTATAAAATAGACCTTAGTTATCAAAGGTCTCGGGAGAGAAGAAAGGTGCACTTAACGTTATAATCTCTTCGCACTTAAAGCTTTAAAAATATTGAAGCTTTCGATGATGACTATGCACTGGGAATTTTCCAGTCGAGTGAGGTCAATTCTTAAGAATAATTGGACTCACTTGTATTTGAACGACTCGGTGATCATCTGCTCGTTTTCACGTGTCCAATAATTGAGTGAAGTGGGATTTGCTTCGATGAAGCACTCCAATGTGATATTGAAGCCCATGGGGATGCCGACCAGTTGATGCGGTATCCAGACCATTGGTGAAACTGCAAAAGCCTTATTAGCACCATTCCAAAGAGACAGACGGATAGAAAGATTTATGGGCCACCAACGGCCGAGTATGACTTACAGTCCACGCTGACTTTGATGCGCTTTGACACGCTAGGTGGCACACCATTCGAGGCTATACAGAGGTATGCGCCCATATGGAGGCGAGAGATGCGCTCCAGTTCCAGTGTGTCAGCCTCCAGGTCGTTCACTGCAACAATGAGGAATGGATGCATTTGGAGGTATAGTCGGCGAGATGGTTGCCATGATGGCGGCAGCTGAACTTACCTTCGAGCGTCTTGTTGATGACAATTTTATGGTTATCATCCCGCTTCCATTTGATGGACGGCTCGGGGCTGCCTTTCGCCTTACAGCGCAGGGTGACATTGTCGCCCTCGCGCACAATGACATCACTGGAGGTCAGCGCATCGTCAATGTTCGGTGGCACTGTAAAATAGAGTAGGAAACGAAAGGAAGGAAGGGAATCGGGTATTATTATTCATGCCGGCTAAACAGAAACTCAAAGCAGCAGCAGCAGCAGAGGCAGCGCTTGATTTAAATGCAAAAACTTTTGCATTTTGGCAACGTCTTGAGCGCCAGGAAAGTGGAAACAGCAACAGCGGAGGCCCAGACAAAGCAGGCGCTACGAATGCTGTACGCTCTAACCCAGAAAATCCCATAATATTAAACGGAATTGGATGCACGATGAAATATTTCCCATCATCAGTTTGGTTTGCGAACTCGAAGTAACTTCAGTTAAGCCAGGCGGATAACCGACGACAAACTCGATGAGAAAGTTGTGTTGCCCGCGATTAGTGTGGTGAAAAAGCATTTCACGCATTGTTGAGTTTGACGCGCGGATTCAACTTTGTCCTGGGAGATATTTTAGTTTAAGCCTAATTAGCTTTGCGACAAGTCTTTGGCCTGTCTAACTTCAGGGGCGGCTCTGTTAATTTAAAAATCGATGCAGCAACCTTCATCAAATTGTCATCAGCCTTCGGGGGACACCAGCCCTACCAATCCCCCCACTTTCTCGTTTTCCCTCTCTTTCTCCAACTTATTTCTTCCTTGACTTTCAATTGCCGCCTGAACGTTTTCTGTCAAACCCTTTTTTTATTTCACCGAACTCTTTGCCTCCGCTTTGGTCTTCAAGTTGAAAATCTATAATGAAAAATCTATGCAAATCAAAGCGCACAAAGCTAGAGGCTGTAGATTTTGGGGAGAGGGAGACCCGAAAACCAGACCGAAGGACGGGCAAACGGACGAAGGGCAGACTGAGCGAATAGCTGGACATTTGGACACCCGTGTCGAGCAAGAGCTCTGTGGTAGTCGTTGACAGCTGGCTGCAGTTTCTCTCATTTCATATTCCAAGCGACGCCTGTAATCAAAAGATATCGCATGCAATTTTTTCGTTTGACACGAAACCCGAACAAGGTCTCACAGATCACGTGCCCGACGCGTTTAGTTGTCGTCCGACATTGTCGCACCATATACATATCCAACCCTTTATCTGTCTGGCTGCCTATCGTTACGGGACACATAATCGATAATAAGAATTTCGGCAAATAATCTTTATGAAATTTTTGAAATTTTAAACTTTTAAGTTTTTACTTTTAAAGTTATTAATTCTAATGAAAATTGTTTAACTTCAATTTATCTACTCAACTTATAAATTTCCTCGGAGCTGCGCCAATTTCTTGGTCCTACCGCAGGCTTCTTTAAGAACTGGTCGGTTGGGTTAAACCTGCACCTTTTGGTCACATCATCCCCGAGGGGACATGGGGCATAAAACCAAAGTGTAATTAAAAGTTGCAATTACTTGAACTTTTTCTATGCGCTGTAAACTTTTGTCTTTGGCTCCCTCATTTCGCTTGGCTCATAATGCGAGGACCTTTATGACACAGTGGAGCAAAACAGCGAGCCTGCGAGCGAGCGAGCGAGAGATGTCAAGATAGAGATGAAGGCAAGACTGGAAAAACCGAGGGTAAAAACTTTGTTCGAACCGTTTGCTGTGCTATTAATAAACGCTTGATGTGCTAATCGCCGTGCCGGACACGAGATCTAACCGAATGCTCGCGATGTTGGCCCCATCTATCCGCTGCATAGGGCAGCCGTTGTTCCGTAGCAACTCGGTATCCTTGGCCTCCCATTTGACATATTAGTTTCTTTATTGATATTTAGCAGCTGGCGACACGAGGAAAGCTCACAAAGTTTGCCGCACAGACGTGTCATAGTTTTCATGCTTGCACACATGCAGTTACACACATACACATACGTACATACAAATACATATTGTTTTCCACGCTAAACTTTTCACATACATGTTAGAAATTTAATTAGCAAAGTCAACGCAATGAGCAAAGTTTGACAGTGAAGCCTGTCATCAGCGCATGCAGGCCAGCATGCACAAACACCGACCACAATATGTTTGCGCATTGGCATCTTCTATAAACTATAGCTGTGGAGCAGTGGGCGGGATCGAAATGAAGACATTGCACCAAATTATTTAATTGCATTGTCCGCTTGCAAAGTTTTTCCGCGCACTGATAGCATCGCGAACACCAAAGGCATCCGACCATTTAATGAGCGATAATTAGTCCTCATATCCGTTGACTCAGTTAATTGGGCGACAAATTAGTTTTGGAGTTGCTTTTTATGTGCTTGATATATGTATTCAAGTCGATGGTAGATCCTGCGACTGCCTGCGTCTCCAATGTCAAAGTATCTTGCTTAGTATCTATTTCGTTATATTCCCAGATTAGGGAAGAGTTAAACTATTTCGCATTCTAGCTATCGAAAAATGTATCTTGAGCTTATATTTAGAAGAAGTGAGTATCAGTTTCAGCTCCTCAGCTCTTTATGTCAATTCAGCCCAATCAATCTGAGCGACAACTCCTGCAAGTAACGTCAAAGAGATCTTCCGCTTTAAGCTGCCAACTTATTCAGTCAACTTTAAATAGTCAACTTCAGTTTTTTAATTGAAAATGAGTGTCAACTCCTTCAACTTAAGAGATCATGAGTCATCAATTAAGTATCAACTGTTTTAGCAACTTCTTCAGCTCTAAAGATTCAACTTTTTTTGCTTTAAGCTGTCAGCTTCTTTAGCTTATATATATCTACACGTATGACTGCAAGTTCAAAGTCAAAGCAATTAATCAAGTTCTTTAGTTCAGCCAAAATCAGTGACATCGTGGCCCACGAATTAAGTATCAAGTACTTCCGCTTTATAGTGTCAACTTCTACAGCTTTAGCTTCCGCGGCTTCTAACTGCCAACCACTTCGAGTTAGCGAGCTCGGGAAAAAGCTGAGGATTTCGCTCGTCGGCGGGCTTGTTCTTATGCAATAACTTAACTGATAAGTCGGGAAGAAATATATACGCGAGGAAAGTAATTTATGAGCATGCACACATGCAAATACATACACACATATGTACATGAGCATGCACACAAATGTATGACAGTCCCCTTTGCTGGCGAGTGTCAACGTTGTAATTGAATTTAATAAATTGCCTCATTATGTGAGCAGAAATTAAAAATTATGCGCCAACCGAGTCAACAATGTGCCCAGCTCAGCTCGTTGCCGATGTTGTTGCTGTTGTTGTTGTTGTTGTTGTTCGCGTTTGCTATTTGTTGTTGCCGGTTGCGCTCTGTGTGCTGTTCGCCTCGCCTTGTTGCATGTTGTTGCATTGTTGTTTTGCATTTTGTGCGGTCATTTGGTCGACTTTTGAGCTGGGAATTACCCCGCGTAACGCTTGCCAGGCCCCTGCTCCACATGCTCCCATGCCATGCTATGCCACGCAGCGCCGCAAAGTATGCAACGCAGCCGCTGCCGCCGGAGTAAAGCTGGAAACGCATTTAAATGCATTCGGTGTGCGAGCCTCATAAATTGAAGCGCGTTTAATGTTTGTTTTTACCGTCCCGCCATTTTATAATTTCGTGTAGATTTCACATTTCACAAATGTTGCTGTGCTCGCCCAAAAATTTATTTATTTATTTACTATGCTGTGTGTGTTTTTTCCGCCTTTATTTAGACGGCAAATGCAACGTTTTAATTTCATTACATTTGCTGCACAATGTAATTATCATTCTTGTTATTTGGTTTTTTTCTGCGCCGCTGTGACCACTTAAATTGTTAAATTGAGTGCCCAGCTAAAAAGCGACCCAACCATGCCTGTCACCCCGTCGTCCCTCTATGATAAACAGACCTGACGTTTTTTAAGCGTGGCGCATCATTTAATTTTGTTGCATTTAATTGGATTTGGCACGTAAACGAGCTGCATTTCACTTGATTTCGCTTTGTGAAACAATTGACAATTTCAAATTTGTGTTTATGGTCGAGGGATTTTATTAAAATATACACCCTTTTTTTTGGCTGAGTGTAGGAAGTAGTGGTTAATGGAAGAGTTGGAGTTGGCGTGTGTACTCGTGTTTGATTTTGAAATTGGTTTAAATAAGTTATGCAGTTTGCTGCGACAGCTGAATGGTTGGGTGAGGGCAATGGTCAAATGTGCAGCATGTGGGCAAAATCAAATGAAGTGCGTATTTTAATTGAGTTTCTGCGGATACTTAGCTTTAAAAAGAACTGACAGTGGTTTAGTTGATTTCCTATTAAATCTGTTGGCTGCGCTAGTGCCTAATATATGGCCAGTTGAATATTGCCTCGCCTATTGATATTTATTCAGAAAATTTTGCATGCAAAGGCTCCTGTCATATACATTTTCATTTGCATAAACCCGTATCCTGAAACGAGGCATAACAGCTGCATAGAGATCTCTTTCACCCTTTCTCTTTGCTGACCCGGCACACTTTACACAACGATTTGAGCCTTCTTTTCACAATAAAGACGGACAAGCCGTAAATACCACAAATGGCTTGTGGTTAAACTGTTTTTGTTTTTGTGTTTGGTTTCTCGTTTTTTCCTCACTTTCACAGCCAATAAAACAGAATGAAAGACTGATAGAGCGGGAGAGCGGGGGTTCGGACATGAAGGGGCTGTCAAGGGCAACTGCAACAATTGCGCGATAAAAAATGTTGAGAGACGGCTTTGTTTGAGCATTTGGCAGTTTTCAGTATTCAGTTTTCAGTTTCCCGAGTTTGCATAGTTAATTGTTTGGTTAGTTTTCCCTCTGTGTTGTTGCAGCTCTTTGTCGCTTGTGTATGTGTGTGTGTGTGTATGTGTGTATGTGTGCTTTTTGGCTGCTATTTGTTTTTTATTTTGCTCGCACTGTTGCCTGCCTGCAATTGGCTGTGGTTGGCTCGCGGCGTTCGCAAAGTTAACCTATAAATCTAGTAAAAATGTATCCAAGTTTTCAATGTGCCAGGATGCAGGAATTTCGCACGAGATCCGCTTTTCAAGTTGACAAATCAACATCATCCGGTGGACAAACATGGCAGCACCACTGAGAATAACGCACTGGACACTGGGGAGACGCAGAGACTGAGGAAGGCAGCGAGCTCGAGGCTGGGGTTGGGGCCATGTTGGAGTCTATGCGATGGGGGAGGAAACAGACGTTTTGCGGCAGTCACATAAATCAGTTTTTGTGGCAAAACTTGAAAAATATGTGCGCAAACAAATAGCAGCGAAGCGGAGGAAGTCGAGCAGGAGCAGCTGGGCGGGGAAAAGGAGACTGTAAAGCTCAAATCTACGCCATGCAACAGTTAGGACATGAACACGAGGGGACAAACCCATAGCAGCAGTCAGAGCTATAGCCGTAGCCGGAGCCGTTGTTGCCGGAGCCGGAGCCGGAGCCAGACAGCGACGGTGGTGCCCACATGCAAATGCGCGAGGACCATGAACAGACAGACGGACGGACAGACAGACAGCTGTACGGACAGCAGACAGCAGAGGCCACATATGCTGCACGTTGCAGGATTTTCGTTTAGGCCGGTCAGAAAAAGTGCTCAAAAAAAAGTAGTCGCACTGTGCCAGCAAGTGGATAAAAGCTGACAAAAAGTGACTATAGCTACTTTATGTAAATTTGTGTTGTATTTATTTATATATTATACGGTTGAAACTCTATCGTTGTTAATAGCCCGCAAATTGTTTTAAATTGTTGGCTTGCATTTACATTGAAATACAGCCAACGTCATGTTCCAGCTGATGTGCCGTTGTGCGGTAGAGTATTGAAAAATGCCTGTGGCATATTTTAATTTTTTTTTTTATATTTTCTCTTGTTGTGTTGTTTTTTTTTCTGCTGACCAGCAAAGCAAAGTTGTCATTTTCCCATTTTTTTCTACTGGCAAATTTGCCTTTTCAGGACTTTTGCCACGACATACACGCGCCTCTTGCTCTCTGCGGGTGCTCGCGAGAGTGTGTGCATGAAAGAGAGAGATAAGTGTAAGCTTCGTGTGTGAGTATGTGTGTGTGTGTGTAACAAAATAAAATTGTAGAAAAAAATGGCAGAGATTTTTGCGGAGTAGCGGCTGGCGCGGGAGTTTTGGTCACGCCACGTCAAATTGCCAGAACACGCGTGCGGTGCGTGTGAGGCGTGTTATTTGAACATTTTACAACACTGAAGCGTGCTTAACGGCTTTTTGAAAGTGCTATCAAAAGAAGAGGGAGTAAGAGAACGGGACAGAAACAGAGACAGGGAGCACAAAGCACAGCGAGAAAAACAGTAGTGTCAGGCATATTGCCATGTTGCGTAAACATGCAACGTTTAGACCCACACACACACACACACGCATAGACATACTGGCACGCTTAAGTGCCTGCTCGCTATCCGAGAATCTATGGATATTATGGAAATGTTGTACAGGTGCAGGCCACGGCAGCAGGCTGCTGTTATTCCGGACACTTTATGGGCTGTGAAATGTGCAAGTTTTTAATAGGTTTTTCCAGAGCTTAAACTAAGAAGGGAAAAGCCTTAAATAAGACTGCTGAAAGCAATGGAAGCCCATAAATCAAGGAAATACTTTTGATACACATTTGCGAATCTAGCAAAGTAGTGGACGTTGCTATGTACTATGATATATGGGAAAACTAGACTTTGAAAGTGTTTTCTACTTGTGAACAGAGCTCATATCGTAACATTCTTATGCTGAGTAAGTATGCAATTTCGAAAAAGATGACCACATAAACTCCAAAAACAAATCTTTATAAACTTTACCAGTCTCGACGATCCCAAGTCGTTGCAGTCTCTTGCTGATAATGGGTAACTCTCCATGACAAATCTGCTTACACGCTGGGACCTCCCATGGCCAGTGACTTGTTGGGCACAAAGTGCATTTCAATTGCAATATTTTTATAGCATACTTTTAAGGGCAGGCCGTGAGACCTGGCTCGACGGGCGGCCGCCTCGAAGTTTGTTTGCTTTAATAAAGTGCTTTGTGTGTGTGTATGTGTGTTTGAGGAATTTAATTGTATGCTTGCTTACTTTGCAGTGTGTAGAGCCTGCCCGGTCCGGAAGGGGTGGGAAAGGCGGTCGAGTCAACTTATACCTGACAGCAGTTTGTTTGGCAAATGAAATGAAATATGCAGGGGACATGTGTCTAAGTTCTCAGTGAGCTTTCCCATGTAATTCTAGGCGCGCACGCTAGAACAAATATTTCAATGTCAGGTGTGCTGACAAAGTACACACACACACACACGCACACAGAGACAGGGACACAGACACAGAGAGACACGCGACGCCACTTACCTACTACTTTGACAAAACCATATTGGGTTTTGGCCGTCACCGTGTTGATTTGACACATGTACCGTCCCATATCCTCCTCCTGCACGTTGTTGATATGCAGAAACCAGGTGCGATGCTTGTCGTGCTTATCGTGCGTCACGCTAATCCTGGGATTGCGCGTTATCACATGATTGTGCACCGTCAAAATGGCCGATTGCTCAAAGTGCATCCACGCCACCTGCAAAGGCAAATGCAAATCAGAAACGACGATTATTAGCAGCGATTTATGTGTGTGTGTGTGTGTATGTTGTATCCTTAATGTAATCAGCATGCTTATCGTCAGTCCCTGCTGAAGGCTTATTAAATGTTCATCTATAAGCAGCTGACAAAATGTCAGCAGTTTTTATTGCCAAACTTTGCCTCCATCATCATCAATTTTTATGAAGGATTAACGTAAAGCGGCACACGACAAACGACACGAGAGACAAGACAGTGGAAAAAGAACGACATGGATGTCGTCCTCCTGCTGCTCTGGTCAAATTGCCAAAGTTCGCGTCACATGTGGCAGCAGCTGTTGTCTTGTCTCGAAGTTGTCCTCATTGGGATGCGCCTCCAATGTACTTTCCGCTCGATCACTCTTGCCATCGCTCCACCATCAAGTTCACCTCCCTCTTCCCACCCCAAACACCCCCACTTCTTATGTAGTTTCACCCAGAACAACAAACAATTTATGCAAATTCGTGTAGAGCACATAACATTGCTAAGACGTGCTAAATGTAAAAAAGGCACACTCACACCATTCTCGATGCCATTTCAATGATAAATTTTAGCTCGCACACACACTCACACTCACACTCACTCGGGACGCTGGGGAAAGGCAGCTGAACAACTGACAAAAGAAGTGACTAAAGAGCAGCGCGTGGATCAAGATGGTATGTAAAAATAGAAGTAAATTACTAGCTAGGAGAAAGAAAAACAGAGAGCGAAAGAGATAGAGATGACTGAGCAGCGATGGCATCTGTTTCGCTTGTTTTTCTTTAGTCAAGTGGGGGCGAATAAAAAGAATAATTGCATGACTAAGTACTAGATCGAATAACTGTTTAATACTGACAAAAGCTGCATGAAATATACATAAATTAACATTTCAATGATTAATAAGCCATGGCACGAGTTGCAACTTAAGCTGCATCTTCTTGAGCTGCTTATGATTTGCGAGATAAATGCTACTGAGTTTGATAAACTGCTCAGGATGTATTCGAGTAAGTAGTGAGTAAAATGAAGCAGAAATTCTTAGAATGAACACTAAACAGTGTTGATTATAAGCTTAAGTAACGGAGATAGACTTGATAGACATGATAGTCTTGCCACTTAGCTTTTTCGAGGCAACCGCTGATAGACAAGTTGGAAACTTACCAATTAGTAATTGGCTTAATGGCAAAACAAGCTATCGCCCTCTCTTACTCGCTTCATCTTTCTCTTTTTGCCCCATTGTGCTATTATTGCAATTTTTAATTCAGGCAAAAAGCTTCATGGGAAAGCGAAATGATCATTTTCCTTATTATGTCTGCGCGTTTAGCCGCGTTGATTGATATGATACACCGTGGTTCCATTGTGCTGCACTCAAGTTGATAGCTCCTGCGCTTCAATGACAGCAACTTTCAGCTGCTTGCACCTATTATCAGTTAGTTTCCATCCCTGTGAAAGCATTTCCATGTTGGGCACGAAACTTAATCGGGGGGTATGGGCAGGGGAGGGTGCCGACATAGTGTCAGGCAGCATAGACAGATATTGGTTAATTTTTCAATGTCGGCAATGAAAACGTGCGACAAGCCAGTCGAGACAAGCACAGCCAAAGACCAGCCCAGCCCAGTTGCCCAAGACGTCGTCGCGTCGTCGTTCCTCCGCATCCGCGTATTCGATGTCGTTTTTATACTTTGGTTCCTTGTCTGACTCTTTGGCATCTTCAGTTGAATGAGAATCAAGCATGCTGTAGTTTGCTTAAGTAGTTGCTATGCGCTAACACCCCCCCCCCACGACACCCCACCACACTTTCCACACCTCTCGCTCTGTCCTGTCTTATCCCTCAGCACCCCTCAGTCTAGCAAGCAACAGCAACAACAATGTCAAATATTAATGAACCCAAGTTTATCAGGCGAATGGACGTGCTAACAGAGATGGGGGCAGCGTAGGGGAGGGTATAAGAGGATAGCGAGAGTGAGTGGAGCGCAGGGGCAGGGGGTCTGGTGAGCGGCTAGAGCCAGCTTAAAGTGGGCGGCGTGACGAGCTTCATGCAAAATCAATAAAACTGCATTTGCTGCCCAGCAGCTTTTAAAGCCAAAAGCCAGAAATGCACATATAATGCAAACACCCTGCCACCCACACAACCTGCTGCCCACACCCCTAGCCTTAACACACACACACCAACAGAGTAGCGGACACTTTAAAGTGGCTGCCACAAAATGTGCAGGAAAACCCGCTGCATGCGCATTTCACATTTTGGTAGTTTTTGAGGTCATTTGAATGAAATTAATTAGGCTCGTGTAATGCCAGCGCAAAAGTTGAAAAGCCAAACAAAATGGACACCCTACGGCAGGTTGCTCCCCAGGGCCTGCTTCTCCTCCTCCTCCTGCTCCCTTCAATTGAAACTGGATAGCAACGTTTGGGTGTGCGGTTGCAGTGTGTGACATTTGGCTTAATAATTTCGGTTGCAAAATGTCAGCGAAAGTCAAGGCAAAGTTGACTTTCCTGCACACGTGTGTGTGAGAATTAGACTGTGTGTGTGGATCCAACTTTATAATAGGCTTTCCATCTGCTATTAAAATTTTGCGCATATTTAAGTCCATTTGCAGTGCAGACGACTCTGCTCTGCTCCGGGATTAGTGAGAGTAATGGGAAGCAATGGGATAAGTGGCCGTCCAAGCTGACACTTGACACTTCCTTTCCCGCGTCACTCAAGCGGCGACATAGTCAACGATTTTGGTTACAAATTGCTCGTTAGTTAATTGAGCTGAGCTTGAAAGTTGGCAGTGAAGTTGAAGAGTTCGGAGTCATCTACTCCGTCGGTAAGCTCTCGTAAAACGTAACCTCGAAAGGTCCAGATTAATTGGACAAAGGAGAAGCAGTTGATGAAATTCACATATGTAACTTGAGCGGGATCTTTAAAGTTCTGTGAGATCCAGTTGATTTTATTTTCGTTGCCTCATATTCATATGAAAAAAGTTTCTGTGAGTTGAGAACGTAGTGGAGTCCATAAAGTGTGTTTCAAATCTGTTAAAATTTATTCTCTACGGGAGTCTTCTGCGAAAGTGCCAAGGCCATGACATATGCTGATGGCACAAGCCGATAGACTAGACAGAAAATGGCCAATTTGCAATTGCCGTAATGGCGCAAGTCTTTGCTTCGACTCCAGCTTCGTCTCCTTTTCTTACTCTCTCTCTCTCTCGCTCTGTCACCGCCTTTCGTTTTGGTCTATACTTGGATGGCAACTTTACTATGGCACACTAAATGAAGTCATAAAAATTTAAACAACAACTAAAAAACTGGAAAAACTTTCAGCCCGAGTAAAAATAAACAGACTTTATTATGCCTGAAAATGTTTATGGTTTGCTCCGGCGTAGAGCGTTGGCAAAAACAACAAGAGCTCAGCACAGAACAACAAAACCCAACACACACACACAAACACACGAAAGTACGCACGTACACACACAAAGCTAGGCTTGTGGCACATGTTGGTCTTGTTGTTATTAT
The DNA here is from genome assembly GCA_018151445.1 of Zaprionus inermis. Lineage (NCBI taxonomy): Eukaryota > Metazoa > Arthropoda > Insecta > Diptera > Drosophilidae > Zaprionus > Zaprionus inermis. Next base: position 2,431,014 of record JAECXD010000634.1, on the reverse strand, counting down.
GTCTGCCATTGTTACTGTTGTTGTTGTTTGTGTAGGCGTTGAAAATTGAAATACAAACAAGGAGACGAGAGAGTAAAAGGCGCAGGCAGCTTAGGCAACTGCAGCAGGAGTAGCAGCAGCAGCTGAAGCCCTGTCAACGCTAGGCAACCCTGGCAGCCCAGGCAGCCCTATGCACGATATATTAACAATTTAAGTGTAAACGTGTTAAAAGAGCGTCGCTAAACTACGCGAGTTAATTTACACGCAGCTCAAATATTTGCCCGCCAAGAATAGCAGCACTTAAAAAGAATTAAGAAACGAAACTAATGAAGGGCAAAGCGAACTTTGAATACTCTGCAACGGTTACAACAAGCTATGTACAATATATCAACAAGATTTTTGGGATTTCCTAGCGTATAACTGACTATGCCATTTGTAAATATTTATGTTGATATCGAATATACTACTAATTATTGGCTATAATCGTTAATTTATGACAAAGAATTTTTGTCTATAGAAAATCAATTTTTTGCACATGTCGAAAGTGTATATTTATAACTAAATTCTACATGAATATATTATATTATATTAAATAACAATTGATATTTTTTCTCGTTTTTTAAGTTTCTTGAGTACGTAGCCAAATTCGGCAACAAAGTTTATGTACCCAGGGCGGGATTAAATAAAATCAATTCCAATGTAACCTGGCCTGCTGGCGGCTACGCAACTATTTTGCATGCAAAGTCACGTTTTATTGCAGTTACGCGTCGCTCTTGCTGCCACTTGCCGCTGGCGTTGCTGCTTCAGTAGCTGTTGCTGCTGCCACAGTTGTTGTTCCCGTGGTTAACTTTTGAGCATACCTGCGGCGGCGGCACTGGGCGCTGCGAGCATTGTTAAGTACATAGTTGTGTGCTGTGCTAGTCAAGGGATGCTGCTGCTTTCGGTAAGCGCGGGGGTAGGGTGAGCAGTGCATGCCAATCTTAAGGGCCATAAAAATTATTACGAGAGCTCATAACATGCGCTCGCTTGCAGATAAAAGGCGGAGCAGGCGGTGGGGGGGAGGGAGCAGGCACAACGCTCGTGTCTCGCGTCAAACAGAATTTATGCACGTTCCGCTCAACGCACATTATGGAAATTCAATTGGATGCAAATTTAAATTGCCGGGCGAGCCATTCACACGACGAGCAGAGCACACCGTACGCAAAGCATTCGAGAGAGCTATGCATATTGAGCGCAGCCTGAAAGTATGCAATGAATATTGAGGAGCCACACTCGCCAGTGGCCAATGCCTCTCAAACTATGCACTGTCTGTGCGACAACTGATTAATTCGCTCGACGTGATCTGACACGAAGGCAGCTTTTGTTTTATGCATGATCTAAGCCTCAATTACTAAATTTGAGTTGTATCACTGAGCATATAACTTCACTGTCCGAAAGTATGCAACACGCCTGTTTGTTGCAGTTTCTAATTAGCCAATTCTACTAAAACCTTTCCGATTAGCATTTCCGACAGTTTGATTATGCCAGACAAGTGGAGTATAGACAAAGAGAGAGATAGAGTGAGGGAGTGCCATCTAGTTGTTCTCAGCGCTGTGTGCTTGTTTGTTGTTCTTGCATCTGCTGTTTGCGTGTGCTGTCAAGCGCTGTGCAAAGGGCAAACACGGGCGCACAATGTTACGTACACACGTACACACATACACACACACACACACTCATTCAACAGCAAGAAGTCCTGCCACAAGTCATAGCAAACTCAAGTGTGGAGCATAGCCCGGCAAGTCAACAAGTTCAATGTTGGCCTCCTCCAAGTCCGGCCACTAGCCACCAGAGGGCGCCTGTTGCTCTTCCCTGGGCCTTGACTCACTTCAGTTTGTGCTGTTGCTTTTGTTGCCGCATAGGCAAGTGTGTGAGTGTGTGCGGCATATTAGTTTCCTGCAGGCTTATGCGCCACGTCAGTTGTGCACACATCACAAGTCAAAAAGCCTTAGTTGACTTCAAGTTTGAGTTTGAGTTGGGCTGGTCTTCATTTGATATGCAGCCTCCACTTGAGTTTGCGTTGATGATATCGTGTTGCAAATTAATTAGTCTCTCATTTACAGAGTATCTACAACTCATTCTACTTGTTGTTGACCATGCAGTTATTTATCCAGTTTATTTATTTATTTCATTTGTCTAACTTTCTTGTTTTTTCAAGGGAATTCGCACGTTTGTGCCTTACATGACTTGCAGTTAATTCGATTTTCGTAATCGTCATCAACAATCCTTTCAATCCACATACTGAACATTCCACTCACTCACCTTATAAGAGCCGAGATTCTTCACCGAACAAGCCAATTTGACATTACGACCCGCGGGAACCGTTATATTATCGATGACGTCTGTGAATTCGGGATCTTCCTGGATGACTGCAACGAAAGAAAGGGGAGACAAGCAAGCAAGAGACATTAATAATTAAGTTAAATAAAGCGAGAGAGAAGGAGTTCCCCCTTTTATTTTCGACAGCATTATTAATAGCACAAATGTTTTAGTCAGTCTGTCGTCTGTTTATCGCTCTCTTGGTTATATTTTTATAGCCGGCACTTAAGAATTAAGCGCCATAAACACGCGAGACAAGACGATTAGCTTGTTAATGCCGCCAGTCGCAGAGAGTTTTGACAGCGCTAAATAAAAACTCTCAATAAAATATGCATTAATAGTACGACAGAGAATGGGCGAAAAAATAGAGATAGAGGGGCGGAGAGAACTCTCCCATAGAACAATAAATCATTATTAGATTTTACACGCCTTTAGCTCGCATTGTGTGCAGTCCAACCTAGTGTGAAATTGCAGTAGGCTGCATTGTTGTTTTATATGCTCGTCGATCCTGGCCAGCTCCATAGGGAACATGGCGCACAAGACAGCACAGACAACGAAGAATCATTAAAGAGAAAGCGAGATGCAGAGAAGGAAAGCAGGAGAGTGAGAGAAATCTGTTGTGAAGCTGCTCTGTCTGAGCTTCAGCCCACACGCCAAGACTCGTTCTTTTTATTCACCTCTCCGCACACAGAACCCACGCAACTATCTGCGTACTGCATCATTTATCTCCAGTTGCGTTGGCTGCAATCATGGTTGCGCAACTGCATTGCAAACTCATTGCGCCAGCGGGTCGAGTCGAACATATCGCTTTACAGCTGCCGTCGAATCGGACACGAGAATGTCAGTTGAACGCACAGTCCGCAGCAGAACTGTCAACCACGTGGAGCAGGCGGGGGGGAGTATACATTTGTGGTATGTTTTCCAATCATTATGGTCTCGTGTTGACGGTCTGTCGCGACGTTGTTGCTGCTGCTGCTGCTGTTACTGCAACTGCACTGCTCTGAACGCCGCAGCTGCAACTCATTTAAGTTCTAATCACCTGCAACGACGGCAATTAATTAGCTGGCTTGGGCTAACGACAACGGCAGCAGCAGTCATTAGTTTGGGCAGCCCCAGGGCTCCAAGCAGCGGGCAGCCAGTAGCCAGTAGCCAGCAGCCGGCACCAGGTATCCAGGTATCCAGGTATCCAGGTATCCAGTAGCCACTAGCCCGTTGGCGGCATCAGATAAACAACCACATCAGCATCAGCATAATGCGGCAAAGCACGACGAGGCTGCACACGGGCGCGACAGCCAGGCAGACAGAGGTAGACAGAGAGGGGAGAGACAGAGAGAGAACAAGAGCGAGAGAGAGAGTGGATTTTGGAGTGCCTGGAGTGCGCTATTAAGGTGACATCCGATGCAGCAGCCGGCACCGTGACGGATATTACAGAGTACAACAACACTTACAACGCAGGGAAAGGCAAAAAACAAAAAGAAAAAGAAAATATAATTAAGCTGTGCGACATTTTGTTTGACATCGCTCGAAACGAAAAACTGCTTGAACTTTCCTTCGAAGCCCGAAGCGCTGCCAAGCGAAACGGTCGAAATAATCAAGATACTTCCTTCAGGCGTAGTAGATAAACGACAGGTCAAAACGGTTTGCTATAATAAACTGCGCTTGCTACAAGCTTCATTTTGCCAGTTATAACTTATACACCATATTAAATATAAGTATTATAATATAGCTTTATTCTAGGCCCTTCAGAATACTTTCCAAATTTTTTGAAATTTAAGTTTGTTAATATATTTATGCAGCATCAATCTAATGTTCAATCCATGATTGTATATCTTTATTCTAGAGCAACTCGTGGCACTTGGCCTTGATCATATTAAAGCTGACACTGCCCACATTCAGTGCCGCATTGTTGATCATCTCGAAAATGTGATGGTGCTGCTGTTGCTGCTCCCGTCCTTGTTCCACTGTGCGCTCGTGCAGGCGTCGCAGAGCCTGCGTATATGCCTCGTATTTGGCCGAGCTCTCCGTGTCCAGCTTGAACGTCATGTAGAGCTGCTGAATGTCATAGAGCTGCCGCTGGGTCTCATCGTACAGCAGACTGGGCGACTGGGGCAGCAGTTGCTGCCAGTGCTCGTGCACCAGCTCGAGGAACTCAAAGTTGCTGAACAGAAAGATGACAAACAGATCCAAGCCCCTGGCCTTGAGCTGCTCCAGCATCTGCACAGTCAGTTGCTGCTCGGCCATGACACTGCGGTCGTTTTCCGGCGTGAGATGACGTTCGAGAAAAGCGTAGACACTTTGCCGCTTCTCAAAGAAGTCTGTTGTGGTCAACATGCTGTCGAGCTGTTTCAGTAGCCCCTCCAACCGTGTCGTATTCTCTGCCAGATCCGCATACGCCGCATCGAGTATATCCTGCAGGAGACTTCGAAAAATGTGCAGATAGTTGTCTATTATCGCCGCACCCGACAGCTTCACTCGCTCGTAGAGCTGCTGCCCGAATTGATTCAAACTCAGCCCGTTCTCGTTTGTCTCGCCTGTCTGGGTGAGATTCAATCGATCCAGAGCGGCACCCACAGTTGCCTCGTTTATCAGTCGCTGTCCACGCTGCTGTCTAGCTGCAGTGGGACGAAGCGGGTGCTCGAACTGCCGGCACAGACGATGTAGGCGTAGCTGTCGAATCTCCTGGGTGCTGGCCTCACTGGCAGCGCGCAACTGCTGCTGCAGTCGACTGAGGATGAGCAAATTGCGCAGCACACAGGTGTGCTCCATATCCGAGACACGGTCATGTTGCTGTGCATCCAACAGTTGCTTGATTAGCAGTACCTTTGGCTGCAGCTTGACTGCGGCCCGTGCCTGGGCCAGTTGCACCGTATAGTTGCCATAGTGGGTGCTGTTGCTCTCCAATTGCAGCAGATAATCGTTGAGGCTGAGCTCGGCACGCTGCTCTGCCAGGTCGTGCAGGGAGCGCAGCAAGTTCAGCTGAAAGTTTTTGTCGCTTAGCCTGGACAGAGGTATGGCTTCTGCTCTAGTTCCACCTGCTACTGCAGCCACTGCTGCTTTTGCTTCTCCTCCAGCAGGCAATCCTACACCTGCTTCTCCGTCAGCTGCCACTTCCGCTCCACCTACCTCTGCCAGAGCCAGCTGCACTAGCAACAACAAGCACGGGGACAAATTGAACATCTTCTCGCGAATAGTTCGCATTGCCAACTGCTGCGCCTCAACGCGAGTCGCAATGCAAACGGCATTGTAACGTCAGCCTGATTACGAAAGCAGCTGCGGCAGGGGGGAGATGGGAGGTGGGAGATGGGATGGCGTGTATGTTGTGGGTCAGCGCTGAGGTCAGTCGGTTTGTCGACTACGACTGCGACAGCTGCTGCCGAACGAAACGAATGAACTGTCTTATCGCCGCCGACTGCGGGCGGCTGCACTGGGAGAAAATGCTATGTGGTTAGCCGTGGCAGGAGGCAATGTAAGTTTGCCACGCGACTCGACCGCAAGCCAAAAGCCAATTTAAGTTAAGCCCGACAGCATGCGTATACCCTGTTGAAAGCAGTTGAAAGGGGTATGCCAGGTGCTACTCAGTTTGAATAGTTTGTGTGGGGAAGAAGCTTGTCAGCTGACAGCTCAGCCCATACTCACTCTCCTGCAGCCTACTTTCGTTTGTTTTTTTCTCTCTTCCAATTCTCTACGTGGTATCTTAAGACATTGCCGGGCACGTAGCAAAGCAAGCTTCATAATCATCAAATTGACTATATAAACAGCTGCTTGTCAAACGGTTCTCACCTTCGACAATGAAGTGCACTCAATATAAAAGACATATTCATTTGGATTGAGAACAAAGTCGCCTTTGTGGCAATTTCGACTATTGCCAACTACATTGAATTTGCGATTGCGATGGTATCCAGCACAGAATGCTACGGCAAGGACTGCTGCCACCACTCGTTTGCTGCTGCTAAATAGCTAAAGACCAAAAAAGGAGCAACTCCAAGTTGCTTTTGCCATTTACCTTTGCCTTGTGGGGCTGCATGGAGGCGAGTGGATGTGGGAGTGATTCGGGGGCTGTTGTGGCTGTCTACGTGAGTGCACGTTCTAGACAGCAATTGTTGACCAAGCTCAGTTGAGTTGTGCGTGTGTGTGTTACACATACGTGTTCCGGAGTATGTGTGTGTGTATGTAAGTGTGTGTGTGGTATGCCCCCTCGCAAGTTAAATAAAAGTTGCAGACGGTTTTCATTCATTGACAAAACCCCAACGGCATCCTAATTGTGCCGTGGCGTGACTCTGGCCCAAACTCATCTCTGGCCCAAACTCTGATGCGAGTCTCTAGTTCGAGCCTTACCTGGAGCACTCGTTGAGCGTTGGCTTGCAGGGTCCAATTGAGGCAGTTTTCACCGCAGCCTGATTGAAATTTGTCAGGTTGATTGAACTCTTTGCAGCAGCAGCAGCAGCAGAGGCAAAGGCAAAGGCAAAAGGCAGAGGCCGAATCGGAGTCAGAGAAGTCCTAGTCGATTTTATGCTGTCGCTTCTGATGTTTCTCGTGCTGTTTTCTGTTTCTATTTCAGTTCTTTCTGCTTAAATCATTGAAAATGCCAAACAAGTTTCGTTGCAGTTTGGTTTTCACTACCATTTTGTTGCTATTTACTTTTCGTTCTTTGTTTTATACCAAAGTTGGCCGTGTGCCCATCTTGTTCATTAGCTTTAAATATTTGATCAAAGCGACTAATGGTCTTGCACACACACACACACACGCAGGCACACGAGCACAGATACAAACACACACATGCACACACACATATACTGTGGCTAAAAAGTTCACCATTGACTCGGTTCGCGTTCCCGCCAGCAACTTCATGATTGCCAACACCTATTAAGACAGCAGCATCACCTCTCCCCTCATCATACCCCTACTCGGCCATGGTACCGCCAGCTGGCCATAGTTAGCCCTGCAGCTGGGAAACCGCAACAAACAAAGCTTACGGCGTTACAGAAAGCATAAAAACTGAGACATGACCAACAGAATAACAAAATAAAGATGGCAAAGCGGGACGGGGTAGCGAGCGGCGAACCAAAAGAAGCTGAAAGAAAAGTCACAACGAACAAGTTTTTCAGCAAAAGAAATTTTCCAACAATTGCACAATTGGCATGCGCTACGCATGCGGATGAATGGGCTGTTGGGGATTTCAAGTCGGGGAGTTTGGTCAACAACAAAGACGAATCGACGCATCCTTCGAGTGGGGCGATGGCCAATGTGGACAGAAGGGTCAGCTCGGCAAGATAACGGAGTTATAAATTATTTAGATAACTTAATTTTTTAATTTCATTTCATTATCACAAACTTGTTGGTTTTAAATTGGGCAATAAATCTGGTCTCCACACAATTCGAACTTAAATGATTTGATTATAAAATACTTGAGATTTAATTTCTTATTCTTGTATTTCTACAATATTTAAATTCATGTTGTTGTTCAATGGAACTAAGCCACGCCACGCCAACTCTCAGGCAGAGAAACAACGTAGCCGCGTGCTTTATGAATCTCTTTTGGACTCGGTTGGGGAAACTTTCAACTCTAGTTAGCCTGATTTTGTTCAATCGTAATGCTCAGATAGTTTCACTTTGTGCGTTGCAAAAACTTTGCAATTTTTTTCCATCACGCTGCAACGTCGACGACAACGACGACGACGAAGCAAGACAAAACCGAAACAAAACTTTGTAAGACGATCCATAAAAGTGTAGACGAGCAGGAGACATCCTGGTTGCTTGGCGTGAAAAGCGCTAAAAGCGTCTAAATGAATTTAAAGGAGCAGAACTTTCGTTTTTGCTCAGATTCGTTTTTTTTCTTCTCCCCAGCCGGAGGAGAAAGAACTAAATGGATGAATTAAATTGTGCAACTTAACTCCTTGCTGGCCAAAGGTTTGAGCTTGGCTACACATTGTTTTGCCAAGCTGTGATTCAGTTTAAAGTTGTAAAGTTGGCACTTGGGGGAAGCCGTAGCAGAGGGAGAGAGATTGAGAGAGAAAAGGGGGTCATGCTAGTAATTTCCATGCAAATGATAAGCCGAAGCTGCTGCTCCTTCAGCCGGAAGCCGATGCCAGCTTAATTGATATGCTTTGAAAGAACAACAGACAACGCCGAGAGTCGTTGAAATTTGAGCTTAGCAAACTTGGACTCACTTCTCCCACACCCACGTCCCTTCCATCCTCCTGGCAGCCTTTCGCTGCCCGAGACTTTTTTGTGAAGTACTCTTGCGCTGTCACAGTCAATTGCTTGGGGCAGACTGCCGGGCTGTAACCCAATTCGCAAGTCGCACAAATTGAGATATATGGCCCATATAAATGCAACTGAAAATCGCTTGGGCCAAAAGCTAAAAATGCCAAACAGAACGCCCGCACCGAAGCCGAGGATGCTCTCAGCAGTTGAGTCGTGTGCGAATCAAGTAATAGCCTTAGCTGTAGAATATATAACCGCAGTGCTGGCTGCATGGTTATGTTTGCTATGCACTGCTACAGCGTTTGCTCTAGCCCGTTTGCCGGAAAGGGTATACGGCAAGTTTGTCTTGCTCTTTGTCCGGCACTTTTGCTCGTTGTTTCTCGTTGGCGGATTAAGTGATGAGTTGAGAAGCAGCGAATAAACATATAAAAACTAGATAGACAAATATATATTTTTTTCAAGTTTACTTTTCGTTTGCTGCCGAGTCTGATGAAAAGTGCACTTTAAATTACAAGCGCCATAAAGTGTGCTACAACTTGCACAACTGCAGCTGCCCGCCTGTCTGGCTATGGGCATTGGCATGGGCATGTGCAGCCCCAATGTGGGTCAGGGTTACCCCACCCCCTTCCTGGCCGCTGCTTATGCATTTAACAACGTGTCTCTTCCTCTGAGGTGACTGCCAGGCTTTACCAGTGGCTTGCCTCCTTCATTTGGGTAGCTATATTTCGTTTAGTTTTGTTTTTCTTTGACCGGATCCAAAGAGTTGGCATGCGATTCAGCTGCTGTCAGCATGGCACCCCATACACATTCACAGCACACCCACGAACTCACACACACACGCAGACACACGCAGGTGGGAGTGAATAGGGCCGTTCGATGGGGCAGAAGTTCAATCAAGCAAATGTAATGCTGCCCCGACTGCCAATTGCAGGCAAGAGCACAACACACAAAGATTGAAACTAGCATTGACAGTTTGACTGAGTGAATGAGTGACATGGCAACAGTGTGAGCGAGTGAGTGTGCGTGTGTGCATTCGTGTTGTACTTGTTATTGTTGTCTGTACTGCTTGGGCGATTGCGAATGCAAACGGGTTGATCGATCATTTGTTCGAGTTGTTTACGAGTGCTTAAACATTTCTGCATGATTAATATTGTATATATTATTCGGGCATTTGGTTACAATTCTTTGCGAATCACACTATTTTGGGCTTTTATTGGTAGCGTACTTAAATCGTTTATATGATATTCAGATTGAATTGTAACGAATTATTACAGAATTATAATAGGAGAATTGAATTCCATAAATTTTTTTTAGTTGATTTTGTTGTAATACTTTTTCGTTATTTTTTTTACTTTGATTTTCGTATAAATAAGCCAATTCTAGATGCCACATCATCAGATTCTATATCCATTATTTTTACAAGCTGTAACTCTTTCTTGTCGAAACTCAACTCTTTTGCGTACTTTTCAAGCAACCCTCGAGCTTTATTGACTGCGCACGCACACACAGTGAATATGCACTTAAATGTAAGCAAAGCAAGCCAGCAATAGCAGCTACTCAGGCGGAAATGCGCATAACTGCATCACAGCCACGACACACACACACGCGTACACGCACACGAACGCACAAGCATACACGCACACACACACACACACATACACATTCATAAGTAGAGCTGAGCTTTGGACTTAAGTAGCTACTCTGCCTGCGGCAACGGCAACGAGAGTGCATACGTATGTATAGCTGCTGCTCTGCCTCTTGGCTCCATCGAACACTAAGTGCTGCTTTATTAGCCGGGAGACAACAACAACAACAACAGCAACAATGGCAACAACTGCTTAAGCTAACCATCGAGTAGTTTGACGTGAACGATGGCCACACAGCAGGCAAATAAACAAACAAATGAAAACAAACACACAAACCAACTAAGAAACGAGCAGTCAAAACAACAACAAAAAGAGCAACACAGCTGTGACGTCACTCCGAAGAGAGAGAGAGAGAGCAGACATTGCTGCCTCAACTTGGTTGTTTGCGTCGAACCTGCAAGACGCTGCCTCAATTATGCACTTTATCGACCAACGCCACCCGATTGAATTACGAGAACCGAATTGCATTAGAAGCAGCTAATGGCCAATACCATGGCTGCTAATGAACCGAAGCACAGTGAAATCCCATTACATCTCAGGCAGCACAGCAGGTGATCAGTGTAGTTGCAGCAGTAGCCATGTCCAGACCAAACTGGACCCATTGGGTCATTTGCTGCCTTGTTCATTTTTATAACCTAACCGTGTCACTGCAAAACTCCATAGATGAGTCCCTTGAGTAAGTCCAATTTTCCTACCAATAATAATGCTCAGAATCGAGATCGATAAACGAGATGTGACTCACCGTATTGCGTAACCATATCTGCCGATATTGTGTAACCCAAACGTAATCCAAAGTCTATATATTATAACATTTTCACACTACTCAAGTTGTGTATTTGTGTTAGTTAACTTATTCTCAATTTCATGCTCAAGACAAATTTCTACGGCTTACCGCGACCAATTTAAGTTAAACATTTCAAACAATTTTTTGCAGATTACCGAAGGAAATTGACCGATATAGTACCTTTATATTATCCGCATCGGGAAGTATTTACTCGGAACAAACATATGGCATAGTTGCAGCTGTCTTCAATAGTTCCACTATCTCTAGTTGCACTGTGTATCTTACGGGCCCCGGAATGAATATGAGCACAGATATAAACCTGACGCCGTTGTATCCAATTAGTAACTACACTTTCCATTTGCCACCGCTTAAGCGGGGAGATTACTATCTAAAGGTGTTCGGAACTGAAGGAATTGAATTCGAAAGCACAACGAAGCTGCACTTGAATGACTTCAAGAACTATATCAAAATTCAGACACCGAAATCAAACTATAGGCCCAGAGAGTTGCTTCAATTTCGAGTGATTTTCCACAACGAACTTTTGGGCAGTGTCGATCCTGAGGACGATGCAACAATTTGGATTTCGGATTCGAAAAGCAACATTGTCAGGATGTATCGGAAGTTCGAGGTAATAAAAGGTGTATTTAAATCGCAAATAGTTCTGGGCCGAAATCCAAATCTTGGCCTTTGGAAAATTTGTGCAAAAAACTGGGAAGATCTCACCCCTACATGTGCATTCGTTCATGTTTGGAGCTATGAGCTACCGACCTTTGACATTCGACTTGAAGTTCCTGATGTTGTACACAAAAGAGATCAAGAGATGCCAGTTACCGTATACGCGAAATATCCCATTGACATTCCCGTTAATGGTTCAGTAGATCTGGAACTTAAAAAAGTTTTTAAAAGTGGAAAAAAGTCATGGATTCAACGAATTAATGGCACACTAAGTAACGGTAAATGCAGTTTAAGCATACTTTTACCCCCGATAAAGGCCAGAACCATGAACTCTAAAGAAGTCAAATTAAGATTAACAGCAACTATCACTGAAATAGCTGAAGAAAGAGTTGAAACTTACAGCAAGATCGTGACACTTATCACTGATGATAACGATCCATATGTAAATGACGAATATATCTCTGCAAGAACTGCTCCTGATAAATGGACAGCTCGCAAGCTTCTCAATAACAAGTAAGTAAACTATCCAGCATGGATCTCTTATTTTAACTGCTCAACAAATTCGACTCTTTGAAGATTTCGAATCGACTATGGCACACCCAACGAAGTCCCAGAGAAAATCCATTTTCATTTCGACAACGATTTTCAATATGCCTTTTGCGTAGTTATGTTCAATGGACTCATAGTGCACTCGGCACGGGTCTATCCGTATCCCCAATATATTTTTGACCTGGAAATAAATTTCTCCATAAAAATGTGGCCGCATGCCCACATATTTATGTATGGCATGGAATCCGACTCCAACATTTTGTATATTGCCACGCAAACCATTTCCGTAAAGCGACAGCTTCACAATCATGTGCGTATTAGAATTGATAGAAATAGGAAGTTAATTATAATTATATCGAATTATCTCTTGTTTAAAGACTGAAGTTAAGGCTCCAACAACTGTAACCCCCGGACAAGAGATTACTTTGCGTTTTAAGGCCGTGACAAACTCATATTTGGGCCTTCTTGCAGTCGACAACCGTATTCTTGAATTGGATGATACACCTGTTAATGATTTCGACCAGGCCTATCTAGATATGATCAAAGAAAAACTGAGAGTTCCACTGGATCTTGAGCAAGGAAATATACTGGCTTCCAAATTGGGTCTTGTTACAATGACAAACACGAAATCCGTTGTCGATGCGACCATAGGTAAATCCAATATTAAATCCACTCATTAAAATCATATCTTATTAATTAAAATCGTATGAAAGGCGTAAAGGCCAGATCTAAGGAATTCCAAGGGGAAGAGGAAGAAGAGGAACCCTCAATCGAAATGTCAGAAGAAATAGAAGCAAATGATCCAACATTGTTTTCAAATGAGCTAGAGACTGAAGATGATGAAAATAGTAATACTTATTCTAAGACTCCAAATTACAGAAGTTCCGATACAAATGGTACCATCTCTGCGAAAAAGTGTTGTGTTGTCCCAAAGGAAGAAATATTTAACAATGTTTGGATTTTCGATACAATTATAAAGTTCGTTTTGTTTCTTACTAAAAATATTTACCACAATTTAATTTGCTTTCTGTTTATAAATATCTACTTTGCATTTAGAACCACACCCGGCTGGATGACTTGGAAAACAAAGGTGCCCAATGACTCAGCAAACTGGAAACTAAGCACATTTACAGTAGATCCAAATGTTGGCATAACCATAATGCAGCCAACGCATTTTACGATAATATCTAGCATTAAATCAATGTATCTGATTAGCAAGGTACCTTTTAAAATCAAAGTCGGTAAGTCTATTAAATAGATAAGTCAATCGAGAGAAAAATCAATTCTATTCATGATCAGATGAGCTTCTGCTGGTAACTGTCAAAGTTTGCAACCAACTTCAAAGACAGATCAAGGTGACTATCCGTACGAGACAAAATAAAAATATGTTTGAGCTATTCGACATGAATCAGAAGAAGTTATCAAACACTATATATGTGGAAAAAAAGATATCCGTTTCACAGCTTAGTTACACAAATGTGTCATTCTATCTGCGTGCGTTTAGGCACGGCAAATTGAAACTTGAGTTTGTAGCTATTTCTGATACTATGAAAGATACTATACAACAAGAGATAAGAGTTGTGGCGGATTTCCTGCTAGTTGGCCAACATATCTTTAGTTATCAGAATTTGACAAAAGCGTTGAAACAGAGTAATTTTACAATTCAATTAGAGAGACCACATAGCACGGAGGGAGTGATGTGTTTTATTACTACCAAAACAATCAATCTTCAACTTCAGATTAATCGATATTTCGGTCACATGGACAATGCCGAGCAGATAATAAGCAAACTAATATCCTTCTATTATTTGTTTGACTATGTACGTTCATTGAAAACTAAAGCAAGCGAAAATTTTATGAATTTAATCGAAGATAAGCTAAATGATGGCTTTCAATCGCTACTACGTTTCCGAATACACAAGGAAGGATTTCGGTATGATAATCTAACGGAAAATGGGTGCAGTTCCACTTGGGTGACAGGTTTTGCACTTCAAGCTATGCATTTATTAAGCGATACCCCTATGAAAATCGGTGAACATGTAATAACGGAAATTGAGGACTTTTTGCTTAGTCGTCGTAACAATGCTACATCGTTTTTTGAACCATGCAAGATACCAAATCGAAGACCCCTCGATGAATTGGAGTTGACCATTGAGATGTTGAAACCTTTGCAGAACTCCAAACGATTCTTAAAATTACAAACCTCAAATCATTGGGTAAGCACTCGTTTAGAAAATATTGAGAATATCAATCTGATAGCCAAGCGCGGTGCTACACTACCGAAATGGGAAGTTCCAGAAGAGCCAACAGCAGAGAACTGGGCGATTGAACGACGCGATTTGGAAACGGCGGGACGGATTCTGTCAATGCAATTGGATCGTAAAATTATGCCAGAGCCTAATCTATATGCATGGATATTGACAAAACATTTCGGACAGACATCAACCTGCTATGAATGCTCGGTAGCAGAGCAGGCCATCTTCCAGAGAACGAAGCTCTCCATGAATGAGGAATCTTATAAAATGAAAGTCTCAGTCTATGGAGATGATATTCAAAAGAAAAAGACATTAAATTTGGATATAACCGAAGATTTGATGTTACAGGAAATTCGCCTACAAACCAAAGAAAATGTGATTAACTTTAAAGCTGATGGATTAGGCCAGCTGTTAGTTCGCTGTTCCTACGAATACGAGGTCATACCTAATAACAAGATCGAGACAAAATATTATAATCTGCGACTAAAACAGGTCACGGCGATTAGCTTGCCCCCACATCAAATTAAAGTCATGTTTTGCGTGTGGCGCATTACTTCTGCTCGAGAGAATTATGTAGGCACTGAGGTAATAATTGATCTACCTTCGGGTTACACCATAGACCGTGAGAGCATCGATCTTCTGTCACTAAAGCCGGAAGTGCGCGTAAGTTGATTTCAGACATTAAATTTTTTGATTCCAATTTTCTACATGTTGTCAAATCGTTTCAGTTGGCCAGTTCAGGGAGAGGTGGTACCCAGTTCCGAGTGAGTATGGCGGAGACACCAATATCCAAGTATATATGTGGGCATTTTATTTGCCAGCGATCTCATATTATTCAAAATTTGAAGCCTGGTTATTTTGCTGCCCACGATACAAACTCACTGAGTATTCCTGACATCATTTCTTTCGAATTACAATCAGAGTCTTCCTCGTCAAACTCCAGTAGTGAAACCTCTTTGCTATCTCCGGTCAATGTGAGGTCTTTCACTAACGACCATGATTCGTCGAAACACAGCCCTCATGCTCATAAGTTAAAGTCTAGTAGACCGAACAAACACATGTCGACTTCCGTATCGCCAACTAAGACAAATTACCCATTTGGCAATACACCAGTGCCTTCTTCTTCAATCAATGAACGTTCCATTGACGCAACTAACCATGATCGAGCCTCTCCGAAATTTTCTGATGCAAATATGTCCCACTTATCATCCGAGTCATCTTCCGCATCAATCTACAGTCCTGAGAGCTCTACCCGAGCCAGCTGCAATCTTAGATCTTTCAATTCCAACTTATTTACACCGAACGCTTGTACTACTGAATTGGAGTCTTCTACCCCGAACGATGGATGGCCAACATCCGTACCATCATCTGCGCTGTATGTAAGCCTCTTCTTTCAATCATACTCTCCAACTAATATTTTTCCTCCCTCTAATGATTTAGTGACTACGCCCGAATCATCTGCCAGGATATGAAAGTTTCCTACCTATGCCCTTCCACCCAATGATATCCACTTAGTACATTCAATTTGAAATCAGATACTTTTCATCTAACCTCTAACTCTTCTACTTATGCATGTTAATTGCCAATTTCCGTAATAAACTCGTGTAAATTTTATATTAATTAGTCGGCCTTCTCATTAGCAACATTATCAAGTCGACTGCCAAAACTTTTACCCAGACTCGGCTGTCGGCTGAGTTTGAGTACGAACTGTTTACGTGACACCCACTCGAAAGGGGTCGTAGGAGGAGAGGTGGGAGGAGAAGCCCATAGATGCGGCGGCTGCTTAAAAAGTTCAAAAGCCGCGTAACCGCTGAGGGTGGTGCCGGATTCCCGATTTAATGACCGACGCGTGGCGAGTCTCGGCTAAGGACTCACAGCTTGAATCATACTCTGGACTCATTATTGGTGCGAGACGTGCTCAGAAAATGGACGATTCCGGCCTCTGAAGCCTTTGCATATAAAGGCATATTAATGAAGGTGAGTGTGAGTGAGTGTCGGTGCTATATGCATCAGTAAATACAAATAAATATGAAAACAATATGAATAATGCAAAGGAAAACAACATTGAAAATAATTGCCAGGGGGAAGTTCCAGTGCAAGTACTTACAAGAGGCATGTCAAAATATCATATGAATTTTATTTCTGCAGTATATTGAAATATTGATTGAAATTTAAGAGCTTAACAGTTACCTTTTCGATTACATTGTACATTACATAATTGCTTTGGTTGCAAAGAATTTTCTCATTGTTTTGGTTTCAAATGAAATTTGAGCCAATATACGTATTAGCCAAAATTGCAATTCCTTTAACCTCCTGAATAACTTAAACAGCAAAACATATATATGATAAGTGCTGGCCAGGCAGCCTGACCCAAAAATAAACAAGGAATATTTGAAAAGAAAACAAGCTGAAAAATTTGCACATTTTGCAACGCCTTCAGGTGGGCTTTGTCGCCCCGCTCCCTTTCGCCATCCGACTGCTGTCTATGCAAAATTTGAAATATGTGATAGAATTTTCAACAAATATTCACATAAATTGCCACGGCAACAATAAATGCTCAGACAGAGATGGACACAGAGTTCAGGATAATATGTGTTCGAGCTTATTTCTACATCTACACCTACATATATATTTATATACATGTGTGCATATCCTACATTTATCGCACTTCGATGTGCCTGGCATAGCTTATGATAATGCCCCAACATATATCCAAGTGTTAATAAAAAGCCATTGCCCAATGCAAAATCTCAGCCTGCAGGGTCCAAGCCGAGGATGATACCGTGGCGTGGCGTTGACAACGTTTGCGTTTTTAGATGTAGTTCTAGTGAAAATTTTCAATTTCTTCGCCAGAATACAGAATACTAAATGAAAAATTGCCAGAAAATAAACATGCATATACGAGCGGTACAGAGAGAGAGTGAGAGAGAGAGAGAGGGAAAGGAAGCGTGTACAAAATAACAAAAGGGCCAGTAGACTGCAAAATGCCAGCAGCATGAGCATCTTTTTGAGACGACGAGTGAGCGAGAGAGAGAGATAGGACGCTACGTGGCCGTAGGTAGGTTCATGGCAAAAGACCAGACTGAGCTTAAATAAATTTTCAAGTACGTTGGCAAGTCTCTTACCGAATTCTTCGAGCGTGCCTCGTCTCGCCTCAGCCTCATCATCACTCACACATGACCATCGCATACTTTTTGGCTTTATGCATAAGTAATATCATGTTAGTTGTCAATAGTTGTCAACGAGACGTTGTTGACAGTCCCCATCTGCTAAGCTGACATCTTCGCACAGCAGGAAAAAGAAAAGAACTCAGCTTGTCGTACTCGCACGACCTACTACTCTCCGTGATTGTGTTCTTTTTTATTATTATTATTTATTTAGTCAATATGTACACATATACCTTACATACATACATATATCTATATATGTATTTATATCTATATCTACAGTGTGTGCTTTTTTCGAACATTTGTACATTTGTTTCGTGGCACTTCGTTATCGCCATAAATGTACATCGCCCATCTATTCAACGGAAGCCTGCCAGCGAGCCCGCCCCCAATACGCGTTCGGGAGGAGTGCACAGCTCGCTCAACTCCCTTTTCCCTTGACCCGCACCCCCTTGACCCCCGGCCTGTGCTAACACATGCTACACATTGTATTATTTTAGATTGGCATTACTTTTGGGGCCATTCGGGAGAGATGCCTGCGCTAAATACAACGAAGCTCGTTAGTTTCCTCTCGCAGTTGCGATTCGGTCTTCTTTTTGTTGTTGTAGTTGTTGTTGTTGGCGGACTTATTTTTTGCTGCGCTGCGTTGCCAACTTCCGTTGCCTCATGTGCCTCACGTTGCCCAAGGCGTATCCTTCAGTCAACGCCTTGCTAGTTACAGTTACGTATACGCATGGTTGTCCATGTGCATGTCTCTGTCGGTCTGCCAGTCTGTGAGTGAGTCTCTCTGTGAGTATGTGTGTGTGTGTAAGAGAACTTGTCGGAGAGCCGCATATGTTACTTTATTGGCATTCAATTTGAGTTATCGCTATTTTTTCCTGTTCATATGCGTTTTTTGCCAGTGAAAATGAATTTTTTTCTACTTTTCGCAATGTCCATTGTTGTAGCTGCTTCTGTTGCTGCCGGTGTTCCTGTAGTTGCTGTTGTTGTTGTGTCTGCAACCGCCAACAGTCTGAGATTTCAACGCTAGTTTACTTCTGTATCTGAGCACGTATTTGTGTGTAAGTGTGCCGGACAGCCAATGTGTGCCGCCCCAGAGCCAACACATTCGTCTTCAAATGCACCCGTTCTCATTCACGTTCGCATACGTACTCACATTCGCATTCATATTGGCATAATCACATTTTATTTGAACTTTTATTTCACTTTATTTGATTTGATTTCTTTGCCATTTTCAATTCGAGTTGCCAGCGGAGTTTACTACTCGCATTTGCCCGACACATTCGGTTTGTTATGGTTTGCTCTGTTTGCTCGCCGGGCGCAAAAGTTTGCTCAAGCCGAGCGTGCAGGGCAAAACGCAAAGTTCAAAGTTTATTTATATTGATTGGCCTTGCAGGTCATTTGGGTATAGTTTCTGCATTCTGCAGTCATGCTCAATGCGTGTCTGATGAATGTGCGAACATTCAAGACGCAAGCGGACGAATAGTGCAGCTGCAACAAATGGATCGCATATGGATCTTGAGTTGCCCGAGAAATTGCCTTAATCTACCAACTGAATTTCATCTTGGGCTTATCCTTCGCGCTGCTCATTTGGCAGCTTAGTGAGTTACCATGGCAGCAGAGATGTCTATTTGAGGCAGCTTTTAATTAAATTACGGACAAGAATTGTCAAACGCAGACGCTGAAAATGTTGCACGATACCTGAGCAGCAACAGCCACAACAAGTACAAGGTAGTGAAGCGAGGTGGAGGGGGTAACCTTATTAAAAACGTGTCAAAAACATTTTCATAAATATATCAAGTGAACTTTTTGCGGCTTGTCAAAGTGCCAGTGCCAAGTGTCAAAGTATTTGCGAAAATGCGAAACGACGAATCAATAAGCTGGTAAACTTTGTAAGAGCAAAACAGGCGGGGAGGAGCTACAGCGGGTCAAAAGGGTATTCAGCACTGATGTCCGAGACATCAAGCGTATTGAGCGTGCAACAAGTTTATAAATTAAATAAAATATGCAAATGCGATGGAAATGCGGCTAATGAAAATTTATTGAGGGAAACCCGAAACAATTTATTTACAGATCTGCGATAATCAAATGGATTTATTAATTTTGTTTGACAGAGTACACGCTGGTACACTGAAAGAAACGGCTTCCAATGCTTAGGAAATTGAGAATCACAAACAAATTGACGTCATTCTTCGAAAATTTCAAATCCATAATATAAAAATACGCAAAATGCTATCGCGCGCTGCCACTTAGACAAGTTTCAACAATACAATGTGAACAAAGAGTTTTGGGACAATTTCACTGCCAAACAACCCTCGTAAAAGTGACATTGTGCAGATGTCGATAAGACGTGCATACCCTATCCTCTCTCTCTTTACGAGTATTATACTAGCCGGACCGATCTTACTTACATATCAAATCAAAATAACACACAATATCAATGAACGAGGCAAATAAAATCAATTGTTATGATGCTATAACACTTCACGCTACTCGACCGCGTCCCTTTTCTCAGCCCCTGGGGTAACTTGCTCGCATCCTCCCCGCCTGCTCCCCCACACCTCGCTCAGCACCCTGCCAATGTTGCAGTGTGCCGCGTCAAAGTTTTTCGTTTACGTTAGCGAAAACTTTGGAAATTCTCGAGTGTGTGGGTAGTCCACGCAGTAGTCGCAGTTCTGGACCCGGTTTGGGCTTCGACTTAGTTTTAGGGAATTCGTGTTTTTAGCCTCGGCTACGTCTGCGACTTGGGATAAACAAAGCCATAATTCAAGCAACGCTTACGCGCGTTCGCAGCCGACTCGACTTGCATAAACAAATTGTGCTACACTGCGGCTTGTAGTTGTAGCTGCGCTCTGTGAATCAGGGAATCTGTCTGGCAATCTGAGAATCTGCGGGAGCATGCTCGTCAAGCTCGGCGTAAACATGATAGATTTATAGTTGGCTCCGGGTCTGCTTGTGCTTTTGCCTCTGCTTCCGCTTGCGTTGCCTCCGTCTCCGTCCCCGTCCGGCGAGAACACGCTGCAACGTGTAGCATACTTAATGTCGCTTGGTCGGGCTGCCGTTGCCGCTGCTGCTTATCACAGCTCGTAAACACATGAAGCACTCACATGGCAGAGACGGGCGCCCACAGAATCTGCTGCAATCTTAGCATGACTTGGTTTGGCTCGCTCGCCACTTGACTTTGTTTTCGTCAATAAATTTGGGGCAAGTTTTTCCGCAGGCGAGTTTTGGGTTTTCCTTTTTTTCTCCTCATTTTTTTTCTGCAACCACATTCTCGGCGCCTGTCGGCATGCCACAGTTTTTTGCTCGTTTTTGGCCACACTCTTTCGGTGAGTGGAAAGGGAATGCGCCGGGCAAGGGGGCGTGCCTTGTGTGAATTTGCGTTTAAATGGCGTGTTAACATTTAAATGTTATTTTTACGTCTCATAAAATGGCTCTATAAAAACAGGGTAAGACACTGGAGGAGTGAAACTTTTTCGGAATGTTTTGATATTTAGCAGAAAATGGAAAACACTTTCGATACGGTTTGTTGATTTCACAACCCCCCCCCCGGCGTTCAGTTGAGGCGCACAAATTCTTCAGCTAGTCAACCCAGTGCCCTGTCAGTCGGGTTCGTGGTCCTTTTTTTTTGTTAAATACTTTCTGTAATTGCGTGATTGAGATGAGATTCCATATCTCGGTATTTCCGCTTATGAAGCTCAAAAGAATGCCCCGAAAGTATGCTTTGTTTTATTGCTTATGCAAATTGGCCCACTAATTCTGAAAGGACTGGCAGCACAAATCCTTTTTCGCAGTCGCTTAGTGAACCTTTTTTTTCCCCTGCCCGAGCAACTTAATCTAGTTCGGTTTTCTTTTGATTTCACACAGAACAAGGCAAACAATCCGACAAACAGCCAAACAGACCGACAGACCAAATAGACAGACCGACAAACAGCCGGACAGACCGTCCGACAGAGAGACAGATGGAGTACGAGCAGCAAAGTTGCTTGTATTTTATTTTCATTTTTATTTTTTTAGCCAAAACTTTATTTGTGCTTAATGCGCCTGAATGAGTTCTGCGTCTTGTTTGTTGTTGTTGTTATTCTCGTTGTTGTTGTTTATGTTTTTCGGTCTGCTTTCTTTATTGTTTTAACATTTTTCTTATTTCCCCCTTTGCTGGTTCTTTTTGCCAGATTTGTTTACTGAGCGTTTGGCAGGCTATTTTCCGTAACTGATATCCGCTTAACCAAATGCCTCGAGCCCAACTTTGTGCCAAGATTTCCACCCCTAACTCCATATAGAAAATGGTTACAGGTGTTTCCTAAATTGAAATATAGCTGCAGGCAAGTGAGCTCAACGACAAATACAGCTTTCTCAAAAAAAAAAATCACTACACAAGTGCTAAGCATTTGGTTAACTTGCTTAGTGATTTCGCTTCGTGTATCATTTATTATACTGCAATTGAAACGACGCTTCCGTGAAGGGGAAACGATTTCCGGAACACGTTACCGCGTTGCCAATGTGCTTTTGAATTTTAAAGCGCTGCAAACTGCGCTATGTGTGTGTGTGCCAAGTGCAATGCGGGCTTCGACGGCGCCTCTCTCTCCCCGCCTCCGACACCCGCTCCACCACGTTGAGTCAGCGCAGAGCAACCACGCCTCGCTGCCGTCGAAAGGACTCGACTTGACGCCAAGGTCCTTTATCAAAGCGAAAGTTGTTGCACAGTTGCATGGCCAACAGACACACCAACAGACACTCAAACTCTCTGAGACACACACACACACACACCTTGATACTCCAGCTAGCTTGCAGGTCAATTATCGCGCTTTGCATCCCACAAGCAGCTCAGCTTCTGGGGTAGCAACCCCAGTTGGTTTTGGTGTTGTTTTTGTGCTTGTTTGTACTGCTGCAACGGCTGTTGTTGTTGTTGTTGTTGCTGCTGCTGTTGTATTGCTGCTGGCGTCTGTAGGTATCTGCAAGCCAAACAAATTTCTGCATTGAGTTCGCCCGCTTCTTGCTCGCTCTGCTAATGTCTGCCTCAATCTGTCTGTCGATCTGTCTGTCTGTCGGTCTGTCTATCTGTCGCTTGGCTGTCTGCTCGTGCATTTGTTGTTGCATGACCCGCGGTTAGCAATTGCAATGAAAACTTTTTCGCTTGCGCTAATTAGGCATTACGTATACGTCGTGGTTGAACATCTTAAAGCACACGAAATTGCGCTAATCATAAAGCAAACACACACACTCACACGCACATACACACCATCGTGTAGGTCGGCCCACACGCACACTCGGGGGCAACTTTTAGTAGTTGCGGCCTTTGTACGCCTGGACATATGCAACGGTTTGTTTCAAGTGCTGCTGCCATGTAAATTATGCCACCAACAGCACCAGCAGCAGCAGCAGTGGCAGCAACAGCATCCCAAGAATTGTGGCAATGTGCACTCAGCGTCATTTAGAGCCACGCCCACACGCCTACATTGTGCTCCATTGTGCGCATTGACGGCGCGTGCAACGAAGTGACTAAGTTGAATGCATGAATATGTGTGGCTTTTGAGTATGAGTGTGTGCGAGTGGGTGCATGCCAGCGCGTGTGAGTACCGGGTGTGATTTGGAGTGCCAGTGTGTGCGAGCACATGAGTGTATTCAAGTCCCGGCTAAGTGGTGCAACAATCGTTGCAACTATAAGTTGGTTTGTTTATTGCAATTGAACAAGCGAGGCGGCGGCAGCCAGCCAGTATGGTATAAGGCGTTCCCCATTGTAAAATTGAAGTGCCCAAAAGCCTTAAAGGACTTACTCGAAGATTTTAGATTGGATTATTCAGCTGCTTAAGCAAGCTTGCACAGCGCAAAGTTTTACGCTTTTATTGACACTCGAAATTGATTCATTTCGCTCTCACTCACTCACTCACTCTGTGTTCCCTATAAATAGGATATTTATTACTAACATTTCGGGAAGCCGCACACAAATTCACTTACCCAATGAAATCAAACTTCCCGATAATGAAAACAAATAGCAGAAATCTGCTTTATCCCTTCTTACCGACTACCCCAACACCACCAAAAATTGCCGTCAATTGCCGGCAATTTGGGTAACAGAATTAGCCTAATTACTTGATAGCCAAGCTAATTTGTCTTTTCATTTCGAGCATAGGCATTAGCTCACCTTGGCTCAGCAGCAGCAGCAGCAGCAGCAAGAGCTGCCAGAACAGGAGGAGGAGCTCATAAACGGGTTTTCATTCAATTTTCCCAAAAATGCTGACATCATTTGCAATTTGAGTTCGTCCTTAGTAACTTGCAGCAATTAAGTTGAAAAGGAGACATGCTTGCTTGCTTGCTTGTCTGCGTCTATCTGCTGCTGTCTCTTTCACTTGATTTTGCCTGGCTCTGTCGCACAGACATCCACACCCACACACACACACACATATGCATAACATTACATAAACAATTACAGAACAACAACAAGAGCAACAAAAAGCTGTTGCCAAAGCAAAGCAAACTCTAATGACAGCAACGAGATGCCACGAGAGAAATGTCGAGCAGGAAACACGCTGAGACGCGAGAGCAGCAAGAGGTGAGGATGAGGGTTAGTGTGAGGGGGAGGAGTAGGGTGGAGGAAAGGGCGCGGAACTCAGGAAAAATCAAATTTGTCAAGTGTTAAAGTCAAGTTGTTTTGTCGTCTAACTGCTGCTGTTGCTGCTGCTATGTTGTTGTTGTTGTGGCGCTGTAAACAAAATAAAAATTACACTTAATTTGGCATTTAAGTGGCGACGACGACAACGACGTCGTGGAAAATGTTTTCCTTTGTTAGCAGCAGCCCTAGCTATAAAAAGGCAATCGGGCGTGGCCAGCCTGCCTCGACCCTCACTCGATTCACAGTCCCCGCAACCCGCCATCGTGCATGTGCTGAGTGTCATTATATAATGTGACATTTAAACAAAAGGAAAACGCGTGTGAAATGTGTTGATGGCTTTGTTGACATGTGAAAAGAAACGAAACTGAAAGCAACTAAAAGGGCGAGAGACAGAGAGTGTGGGTGAGAGTGGGAGGTAGTGGGAGAGACGACACCGAAAAGTCAAGTGGTTATTACCACAACACCAAAGTATTGGGGCGTAATGCATAGCGTGGGTGTGCTAGTGGAACCTTTCCCCTTGAGAAATGACACAGATGACGGACGCGCAGATGAAAGACAGACAGACAGAGTAATGTACATAAAGTAGTATTTCCATAAGCAGAGAATCATTTGTCAGACCACAAAAGAAATCTGTTGCCTGCATTAGGCGACACGCAGCGAGGGCGACAGCTGGACGCGATAAGCTAGCTAGCGAGCTAGCCCACAGTGCACAGTGGGCTTGAAACAGGCTTGCTTCCGCTCGCTTGGGCCATAAAAATAAAATGCTTTCCGCTTCGCATCATCGCTTAATGGCTGCGTCCCACGCCTTATCTGTCCGCTGATTAGCAATTAGCACGTGTCTTCCTTGCCAGCCTCGACTCGCATTGAATTATTATGCTGAAGGTCAGCCACGTGGCAACATAGCCAAGTGCCAAGTGCCACCATGCGCCATGTGCCACATTGTGTCCGGGCAGTGTCCCGCATGGGCCCAGATTAATGATGTACCCGGCCTGGGGACCACCAAGACCACCACCACAGGCGACAGTCAGAACAGCGGCAACGGCGGCATTATTAGCGTTTCTCATGTGCCTGTCCTGTTCTGTCATGTCCTGTCCTATCCTGTCCCGTGTCCCGTGTCCTGGTCGTGGGCCTAGGCCTGCTTGGCATTAGCCTGTCCCTTCGGGCTTCGTCTGCGCCTCGACTCGTACGCCTGTGTCTGTGCAGCCGCATAAATCAAGTAGATTATCAGGTAGCGATAGTCAGGGCGAAGGATTTGCATATGAAATTTAGTTGACAGCCACAAGCAGTTGCAGGATTTCCACCGTCTGCTTTCTGCTTTCCCACAATCTGCCTCTGCCTCAGCCTCTTCTGCGGGAGATGCTGCCACATTTGTGTGTCGCTTTCGCTTTTGTCTAAGAGCAGGGCTTGCTGGTGGGCTTAGACGTGGGCGGGGTCAGTACGTGTTATTCTCTTTAGCTGCCGGCCAATTAGTCGCTACTATAATGAAACAATATTGTCGTCTGTCGCCTGACGTCTGTCGCCTGTCGCCTGTCGTGTTCGTGTTCCTCTTCATGTTCGTGTGACATGTGGGTTATCGATGAATAGGTGACAATTGGAAAAGGGGCATGAGGCTTTTTTGTGCGCTTTGTCACCAGGTAGTTTAATTTAATTGAGGTTAATTGTGAGCGCAATGAGGGAGTACGTTGTGTGATTTAATTAGATTTGAATAAAAGATTTTGTCGATCATGCAGAGATTACAGCTTGTAACACAGTTGGGCAGCCTGCTTGAGGTTGAGTGTGAACATGAACTCAAAGCGATGCTGATTTAATTGGATAAAATACTTATACATACTAGTTATGTTTGGACTGTCTGTAACTCCAACACAAGCTTAGTTATTCCAACTGAAACTTTTGAAAACGCCTGCAAAATACGCTGCCTACTTTGCGGCGCACTTAAGTCGCCCAAGTTGATGTCAAAGTTCCAAGTGCATTTGCAGCAACTACAATTGGTCTGGCACTTTGGCTTGCATCTACAGTGTGGCCAGCACCACTTGGCAGCGTAATTACCAAGCTCATTTCAGAGCACGCCTGACCGCACACACACACACACTCTGCAAAGCACACATTCTCTCCAAGCTTGGCGCGTAGGGTACCGCTTGAATCTCATCAAAGTCGCATAACTAATTCATTGGAAACTTAAAAAAAAAAGAACATCGTGTAGCAACCAGGCCATTAAAAGGCCGCTCATCAAACACACACACACACGCACACACACACTCTGCAAAGCACAAACGCACATGTGCTCTGCGCGCTGTTCGGTTTTTGTTGCCTATTTAGCGGGGCAAATATTTGGCTTGTCAGTCCGTAGCCTACAACGAATTCAGGCGGGGATTTGACTTAACCCCAACATATATAATACATATCAACATATGACCCTTTTTGCATACCCCTCCCACGCTTTGCTGCTCATCTTTGCAGCCGCGGTTACCGTCCACCCCTTCTTTACCCAAGTTATGCTATGAACATTTACTCATTAGCATTATTGCCTGCGCTCCTCGGTTTGTTTGTTGTCTCTGACGGTTTTCTTTCTGTTTTCGCTGCCTACACCTCCCGCCCTCCCGCTGGCTACCGCCCGCTGCGCGCAAATGAGAATTTCATTAACGTTATTAATATTTTCATTGTTGAGCGTTTTGCATGCCTGCCAGCTGCCACGCCTTCTCGCACACCCCGTGCAGGGGCAGCACAGTTGTATCTGGCGCAGTAATAACTTGATTATGACGTTTGTTGACTTGCCTTCACCGTTTGTGTGTGTGTGTGTTTGTCTGTCTGTGTGTGTGTTTTTTTTGTTGCCCAGTTTGTTTTTTTTTTGCTTTTGTTGTATGTTTTACATTTTTCATGGCTTAATAATTGCTCATTTCACTTGCAGCTGCCTTTTGTTTGCTCTCTGCGCTGTGCTTGTTGCTTTTATTGTTACTCCTCTTGTTGCTGTTGTTGTTAACAATGTTATGAGGCCACTTAAATAAATTTTATTGCTGCCAGCCATTGTCCGCCTCCGACTCGGACCATAGTCTCTGTCCTCTCGCTGCTCCGGCAACCACCTACAAACAAATTGACAATTATTTCGCTCGTTGGCATGGTCCAAATGACAAACGAGCGACCAAAAAGTTTCCATGCCATTTATTAGTCCAACTGAAAGCTGCAAAGTTTTATGGGTGTGATTTTGATTTAGCCCCAAGCCGATTCCGGCTACGTGGCACACAGCACCAGTTGAACTCAGTCCAGGCTAATGAAGTTCTACGTGGTAAGCCAAGACGAGGCGAGGCGAGAGACGCGAGGAGCCTGCAAGTATGACCAAGACATGTTGCCTGACTCTGTCTGAGTTATGAATGACCAATTGTGGGCGTGTTTGAGTGTGCTTATCTCGCCGACCCGAAGTCACACAATTAAATAGTGTACAACAGCAAAGTTCTTCGAGTTGATAATTTTAATTACCACAATAAGGAGAACTAGAAAATCTATCTTCGGGCAACCGCAATGGCAATTAAATATGCATAATCTTAGGGCGAGAAGGCAGGGGCAGCAAAGCAACTATACAATTGGCATCATGATTGGCTTCAGGTGGTTTTCGTACAAATGTTTGCCAATCTTTCTTTTCTCGGTGTCGAATCTTTTTAAGTTTGTTTTTCAGTTGATTTTCTACTCAATATCTTTGGAATGTTACCCACAAAAGTTGAGCTATTAGTTAATTAAATGTATAAATTAAATGCTTATTATGAGTTTTTGAATAGCAAAGTTCGGGCAATCAAAAAGAATATTATGCTTTAGGGAACCAAAGTTTTCTCTCCTTTATCCTGTTAACAAATTTTTAAATAATTTACAAAATTGTGAGTAAGAAAAACAAATTAAAAATGACACTTTACCTAAGGCTTATGGCTGTTCAGATTTAACATTTATAAATTGCTCTGCCTGTAAGTCAATTTAGCAAAAAAAAAAGTAAAATTTATTTATAAAATACTGGGTCACCTACGCTTCACGCTTCGAAGATCTGTTAGATCTATCTAGACTGCCAATAAAAAATTATCATGGCATAAGAGATCTGTCTTTAATAGCTTGCCCTGCACAACAATAATGAGAAAAATATTTGAAAAGTAATTATATCGATATGTAGCGCCTTTATACGCATCGGCAATTCATCATATAACCATGCACGTGCTTTCACTACTTAACTCGACAATTAATCGGTTAATCGCTTTAAATACCCCTACATCCCCGTGAGGCGATTAAACATCGCCGTGTCACGTTTTAATTGCGCCGACGTTGTGACAGCACGTGAACGTGAGGCAGGGCTTTATTTAGTTAGTAGGCGTTTCCTTGACGTTGCCAGCAAAAAAAAAAATGACATACCAATTTGATGGGACAGCAGCTACAGCTACAGCTAGAGCAGATTTATATAATTATGAAAAATAGCGCGTGTGCAACTCACCATTATTGACCGTGGAGCCGCCGACGCTGCCGACGTTGAGGTCGCTGCTCAGGGCCAGAGTGCGCGACGTTTGCGACAGGAGCAAAACGGAAAGAAGTGAGCATAGATGCAGCAACATGTTGTTGGCGATGGCGCAGAGTTTCCAATTAGAAAGGAAAGCCGCAGGCCCCAAAAGAAGGAGAGAGAGAGAGCGAGCGGGGCAGATAAAGAGCCAGTAATATCGTTAGATAGATAGGTAGATGGATGGTTCTATGGCAGAATATTGACTCAATTAACGTGCATGATCGCTGCGCTGTTTCCACAAAAAGTCCACTGGCTGTTGGCGATTTCAATAATGATTTTTAATTGCTTTTCTCGCTTTGTGCGTTTTGCCTGCAAATAGATGGAAAAAGGAAAATTTTCATAAATAATATGGCATATTTAATCAGAGCGTGGCACATAAATTTAAAGTATACGCCTATGTTCAGTTTGCCTATGTTTGCCGCCGTATTTGCGTTTGTTTGTGTGCGCCGCATAGCGCCTAAAAGCCGACTCTACTCTGATTTATTTGCCGACCAACAACAGCAACAACAACAGCACAATGAACACGAACCGCGGGAGCGGAAAAAAGCAGTGCAAATTCTTGATTGAATTTCGCCTGACGTAAGCGGATTAAAAAGAAATTCTATGAGAAACAAGTAAAAACAAAAATAATAATAATAAACCAAAGCATAAAACAGAAATAACGCTCAAGTCATAAAAAAACGCAGCAGACAAATGAAAGCGGCCAATGAGCAGCAGCAGCAGGACAAACAGCTCCAACGGCAAAGGATTCTTCATGTCTGCTGTCTGCCTGCCTTCCGCCCGCCCCGCGCTCCCGTCTGCCGGTTGTCCACACGCGTCTATACCGTGTCTGGCGTCTGTTTTAATTCCCGACAACTTCCGACACGTTCCAATGGCCAGCGAATGCCCTCTCGCTTCTCCTGGCCCTTCCGTTCTCCATTAACATCAATTACAACAGCTAACTGCGATATCAGAGCATCGTGTATGAACTGCCAAGGTTGCCAGTTTTAGAAATATCGCATCCTGCTCGATTCCAATTAACATGCTACCATAATAAGCTTTTTATAAGCTTGTGGGTGTACCACGGTGCGTATACGTAGTTACCTAGACGTGATTTGCTGGCTACACTCGACTCAAGTGCAACCTAATCAACTCAACGGCATTCCATAAAAGTGCTGATAAATGTGAAGAGACCGCCGGCTGCACATTATAAATCCCACCTAGTCCCGCGCCCCCTTCCCTTCCCTTCCCACGCCCGCTAGCCCAGCCCACCATAACCCGACCAATTGCTCGCGCCCGGCATTTGGTAACCGCTTAACAGCTCACCCCGCAACAACAGTGGCAGCCATGTCTGTGGCGCACGGAAGCCGAGCAAATTCCAAAACCCCATTACCCTGCTTCATCGTCGTCATCATCCTCAAATCCCTAGTCAGCAGCCGCAGCGTCTCTCTTGGCGCCGTCGCTTGCTCGGCCACGGCTTTGCATACATACACACACACACGTATATGACGAGTGATGCTACAAGCAAGCACATACCCAGTACCCTGTACGGTTTGTTCAATTTTACAAATATTTTCCATGAAGCCGATTATGCAGTCTTGTAGAATGCATCTTAAGCTGCCGCACCGAATGCAGTCTGAGTCTCAGACCGAGGCGAAATCGAAGTTGCTTTTTTGAATCAATTAAAAATGAAACTATAAATCAACAAAAATAACTTGCTAAATTCGAGAGCGTATCGCAGAGCATCTTGCCAGTTCATCAAATTCGAATTACACTTTTTCTTATTCGACATTTTTTATTCTGTTTTGTCTGTTCGTGTCATAAGCGCAAAGCAATTTGCTCTGTCAGCTGTAGCCGCTGACCCCCCAAGCTTCTTCCTCTTCCGCTCTGTGTCTGTCTCATCCCGCATACCATAGTTGAAAATACAACCATCCCAACCACGCTACAACCACTCATCCTTCGTTTTCGCCCTATCATTCAAGTTTCGCTCTATTGCAATATGAATGCATTTCAATTAAAAATGCTGCCGATGCTTTCTTAGCAGCAGCTGTTGTGGCTCTTTCATCTCGTGTTGCTGTTGTTGTTGTTGTTGTTGTTGTTTTGTTTATGCTGTTTGTCTTTTGTGCAAGTTATTGAAATCAATTTGCAAACTTAATTGAATCGGTCCCGCGATCGTAGTTTGCTTTCGCTTTAATCTCGTGCGGCCCTTAAAGCGACCACCGTGTGCTTTGGCAATTTCCCAATTTGCCCGAAAGTATGCAACACGCGACAGGGCGACATGTTTGGCATGTCTATTAGCCGCCAGAACAGGCAGCACTACTATTTCCGTTTCACACCGCCCAATCCCCCACTTGCCGACAATTCCCATGCTTTGCATATTTTACACAAATATTTTTCACAGCCCAACGATTTGATACAAGCGTGTGCCACAGTCGTGTACCCCGCCCCCCAAACGCCCCCTCCCGAACATGCAGTGCTGAGAGAAGCAGGCTTTTTGTATTATTGCCAAAAGTTATTATGCCGTGGCATTCCGTGTATTCCGCTTTGTGTTGCATACTTTGCGGCTGGTTGAAACTTTTACCATTTTCTCTATATACAGTTTTTTCCCGTATTATTTTCCTGTATTTTCCTGTATTTTTCAGCATTTTCCTGCATTTCTCTGTGCTCTTTTGCTTGAAGAACTTTAAGCGCGTGATTTTTGCAATTTGCCTAATAGCGAAGAGTCAACGCAGCCGCCGTCGGCTTTGAATGGCCACAGTGACAGTGAGTAATGACGAAAGAGACAGAGAGAAAGAGAGCGAGAGAGAGAATGAGGAAAAGAGATGGGTAGGGTATTTAGCTTCTCAGTCGCACGCACAGAACGTATTTAAATCAATATTAATAGCGATGTTTACGCCCCGCGGGCACATTGCAAGGACGCAGAATGCATCTGCCAAGCGGCGCCTCCAATTGAAGATTTACCTGCTGCTGCTGCTGTTTCTCCTCCTTCCTCTCGTTCATCTTATTATTCATTTTTTTCATTGGATTCTTTTTTTTATTGTACGCCAGGAAGGCATGCTTGGCGCATTCGCCTCCCGCCAAGAGTCCTGCTGCATTCAGTCGCTTGTGCATAATAAATCAATTTACATTTTCTCTCACCACACGCAAAAATGAAATGCAAATAACGGCAACAAACCATGAACGATGTAGTATATGAGGCTGTCGCGTAGGATCTAGGGCCCCGGCACCAAGCGGCACCCAGGGCCGAGGTCGGGACTGAGAACGACGGACTGAGCAATGCGGCAGCGACAGCGAGGCTGAGGCAAAGGAAATGGGGCAGCAACGAAGCAGCAGCACCACTTTTCACCGCAGAGATTTACGCGCACTTAAATCACAGCCACCAGAATTGATCGCCATCAATGATGGCGGCCGCAAGTGAGGCAGATCTGCTGCCGTATAGTTGCCAGACCGGAAGATACGCCGCACTCAACTACGGCTTGCGGTAAAATACGCAGTCAAAGTCCAAGCCAAAGTACGGCCATAAATCGGCACACTCAAGACGCACGCAATTACCATGCCTACCGTACGCAATCAAATATTTAAGCAGGGTATTAAAAACGGCTACAGCCTGGGCAGGAAACCGACAGCCGCCACTGTAGGCGCCGGTAGTTGGCCATTTGCTTGAAAGTCGCAAAGCAGTTTGCACTTATTGTGTCACTTAATGAACATAAAATATGTTAAATACCCCCTTTAAGACCCCCCTTTTTACTGCTAAAAGAAGCACAATGCCGGCATTATGCAAAATCATTAATGTACATCAACAATTGCCCAGGCAGATCATGTCTCAATCACAACGCCGACGCCATAGCAGTATTGATATGCCATGTGGAAGCCATTAAAATTCTGGTGGGAGCGGAGCCCGGAACCCGGAAATTGTAAGGGGAAAATTGCCCTGACTTGCCTTTAAATTTATCGTTTGTGGAAACAGTTAAACAGTTAAGGAAAGCAAAATTGATTTCTGACAAATTTCTGCAACAGTTGCAAAAACAAAATAAAATAAATTTCATTTGCAGCAACGAAAAGCTTTTCAATTGATTTCACTCGAATAAAAGTAAGTTATTAGTTGTTGTGTTCAAATTCGAACAACCTCGAAGATATCATAGAAATATATGATTCAAATCGAGCACAAAAAGGTAACACTAACGTTATAAAGAGATTATGTTGCATTGAGAGGAAACTTGGGAAATTGCAGGTGAAAAGTTTTCGTGTTTGTTTTTATGCATTGTATATTTAGTTTCGTTTGTTTAGCTGTTTCGACTGTTTTGCTTGTTTTACAATTATTTCATTTTGCTAATGCTCAGCTCGTTGTTATTCCAAGCGATTTTGTTGCTGTTGTGCGGAGAGGGAAGGGGGAAACGCAATTTTCGAAATGCAATTACAATGATAATTACAAGCAGTTTAACTGTTCCCGCTGCTGCCATTCGACCACAACCGGCAAATGTGCAAGTTATGAGCTGCACACTCAGACAGAGACAGCAGATGGTGTGAGAGAAGCACTTAATGCCTGCTCTAGTCTTGTATGAAATTTGGCAACATTTGTTAAGTTGGCGAAGTTGGCAAATGCAATGCGTGATTTTTCATGCGAATTACGAGAGTAAAACTTGCTAAGGAGTTTAATGCGAGGGAATTATCACGTTGAACATGCAGTTTGGGGGCTTCAGACTTGTGGGGTTTGTAACGGAAGCAACACATAACAACAACAACAACAACAACAACAGCAAACACAGCAGCAACAGCAACAACAGAAAGTGCTGCCAAAGACACAAAAGGCAAAACATTCGCATCGCTTTGCTGCTTGTTGCACACACATTAATAAACAAAGCAGACAGCAAAAGTGTTTAATAACTCACTGTGGCAACCGAGACGATGCTGGGCAAGAGGGAGACGGAGTGGCGTGAAGGAGGGGGCTCGGGCAGCTGTCTGCTGCAGTTGCACAGGGGCGTGTGAATGCACAACGGCAGCAGCAGCTGGTTTCCATTCGAAATTGTTTCCATCGTTTGATGTTGATTTGTATCGATGAAACGAGTGGCAAAGCGAAGGGAGAATCGTAGGCGTAAGGGCTAAATACGATTGCCCTTTGAGCTGCAGTTGTGCGTGGCTTAACGAGTTAACGAGATCGGGCAAAGGATCAACATGAGTTTTGCACGAAATTGGATTTACGCGTCGAAATGGCAACATCGCAAATGTCGAATGAAACACTTCTATGTATTACTGAAATCCAAGTTCATAGCATTTTTTTTTCCAATATCATTTACAACTACGAAACACTCAAGTTTATTTTATAAAGATTCTCTTGGAAGAATTTAATTGCCTTTGCAATCGTTGTTTTTTTTTTGTGCAATCTTCAGTATTTTCGATCTTTTCTATTGAAGAAATATTTTTTGCAATTCTAAAACTTCTCTTTGCTTAAAAAATAATATTGCAAAGCTATTATTTATTTTGATATTGCGACTTTCCTGTTGATGATCCTAACATGCATCAGTGATCTCATCTCAGAATTATACATTTCCATACCATGATCACCAGTAAATTGCTAACATATATCATTAAATTTAAGATCAGCTTAAAATATTATTTATAGATCTTGACTCTTGAAAATCCCATTTATGAAAAGACTCAACTACTTTCGAGTCAAGCAAAATCTTGCTCAATTTAATTACATTTTCTATTTTTGGGCAAGATCTCTTTGCTTATGATATCTTGTCAATAATTTATTCATTTTCCTACTGTAAATTTCCAACTATGATCATAGCAAAATTTGATTATCCCATGTACATATGTATATATCCATACATTTCCTGATCTCAAGTTAGTTGCAATCTTATTCGGCTTGAGTGCAATTTCAAACATTATAAATAGATCCCCCTCTATGCTACTGTCTGTCTGTCTATGTTATTATTCCCGGCTCGTTTCTTCCCCCTTCCCATTGTTATTCAAGTCAGTTTTGTTTTGATAGCTCACCGTGTTAATATTTTGAGCGGATGGCGATGCGGCGAGTCCCGGCGGCTGTGGGCGCTGCTGCGGCTGCGGCTGCGGCTAGGCAGGCTGTGGCTGTGGCAGTGGGGTCAGGCGGCAGTCAGTTTATAAATAGCAAGATGAGACGTGCACGCAACGCATTCTCGTGTGTGTCGCCGATCTGTTTTTGCAACATTTGCACCACAACTTAATTAGGCAGAATATCGAGAGAGCAGTTAGATGTAGACGCAGACACAATGACGCCGGCACACACACACACACGCGGACACATAGACACACAGAAGAGGGGGAGAATGGCTACGCAATTGCTTAAAATAACAGAATGATTAATTGGCCTGTGAGTGCAATTACAATTCCATTTACAATTGCAATTACAATATTATGATTAGAATTCTTGTAGCATGTCGTAGATAAACAACAACAAACTAAAGACGCGTGCTAATCTGAGCAGATACTATAAGAACGCAGCGCAGTGGTGCAGATGAACCGCGCGTAACGACAGCCGATTTGGCACTGACTTCAAGCGAGCGAGTGAAGAACGAACGATGCAGCAGCGGCAGCAGCAGCCGAGGCTGTTGCCGAAGACAGACACGAGACGAGAGCAGACGAGACGAGGCGACAATCTGCAGACCGAAATCCATCGCTGGTCATCGCTTCGCTTAACTCTTCGGCTTTGGCGTGCTTTGGCTTACTATGCTGGGCGGACCATCATCCATCCAGGCAGGTACTTAGTCCCAATATAGTTTAGAAATACGATTGGTTAAGCAGATGGCAGCATGTGCTATATTATTCCATTTGAGGATGGTAATGCGCCTTTCCTTTCCTTTAGCTATAAAAGTATATTTATTGATAGATTATAACAACCTCATACATACTCTCCTCACGCTCTAAATATGAACATTATCTGTATTACATTGGGCACACAAATGAAAGGGTAAATAACATTGAATAATTTAATGATAATAATAACCTAGTTACTACTGGGGGCAACTTTTAAAATCAAGCATGGTCTGACACGTATTTAAGAGAAAATATTGTTATCTCAATCTTAAATATTATTATATAAATGTATAAGTATTTCGGAAGTTTTGAAAAGTAGTACAGATTCGTTGAAATCAACTTGCATTATTAAATGATTATTATTATATTAATAATTATTTATTTCTTAAGAATATTATTTGATTTATCATATTTATATTTATACTATCCGTTGATCTTTCAGACTATTAAGTGTGGAAGATTTACAGCTGCTCCTTACTCAAAAACAAATGATTCCCCTTTCTTTAGAATAGCTTTAAATACAAAACACATTCGGTACATATGCCGACAGCTAAAGTGCATTTCATGTCTTGGCGTGACACAACCAAAACAGACCAGATCAGAAGTGAATGGGGGCAGAGAGCAAAGTGATCAAACATCACTAAAAAGAAAGGCTTTCATCGACATGTGTGGAAAACGAAACGAATCGGCCTCCTCCCTATACCGACTGATAGCCAACTAGAATGTCTAGCATATGGCCTGGCACTGAGAAGATAAACAACAATGCTTTAACCCAACAACCGCTGTCAGTGTGCTAACATTCAACATGTTACCCTTAACAGATGTTGCGGTCTTCAAAAGTCTGCCAAGGAAATTACACGCTCTGTCTCTTGCCTAAACAAACTCATAAGATATTTTTGGTAAATAATAATGCATAAGAAAATTACATTTTTATGGCTTGCATGTGAAAAGAATTTATGAAAACAGCTTGGGAAATTGCATTATCAATTCGAGGGGAGTATGTAAAGCAACAAAAACTTGTTCCAATATTCAAAATTCAGTCAAAATTTAATGTAACTGTGAAAGTTATCTGCCACCTAGCAATTCTTTGAAATTGCTGAGGCTTCTAGCATATTTATAGTTATGTTTAAGCAACGGGATTTTAACAGAGGTTTGTAAAAACTTAACAGAAATTACAGTTACATGCCACATAACAGTCAGTTGAAATTGCAGAATTGCTTTGGGTTTCTGGCAATTTCTACATTTACGGTTAAGCTGGCAACATAACAGTAAACTGAGATTACAGAGTTTCCTTGTAAATTTAACAGTTAAGCTTAAAATAAACGAATTCCGGAATCCTCTTCAAAGCTAACACAACTATTACAGTAACCATCTGCAAACAAGTTCGATGAAACTGCAGAGGGTCCTTTAGAAAACATGTTTGAATGGCAGAAGTTCGTAGAAACATGCTAGAGTAGGAGAAATTAGTAGAAACATGCTTGAAGGCCAACATAATTGTTACAATAACATTTCACAAAAGTTCGAATAGCGAAAGTTCGTAGAAACATGTTCGAATAGTTGAAAACAGTCCGAACATAATTGATGCCGTAAAATTCCACATAAATCTAGAGATTCCTAGTAGTTTTTACAGCAAAACTTAAGCACCCAGAAAATCTAAATTCTGTTGAATTCTACATTACAGGTCGTTCAAAATTTTATTCGTGACAACTTTTACAAATAAGTTCGAGTAGCAGAAGTTCGTTGAAACATGTTCGAATACTTTAATTCGGTTGACGCCCACCGCAAATGTTGCAGTTACATTCCTCGTAAAGTTATGTTGGAGAGATTCCTGGTAGCTTTAACTAATAAGTTCGCTAGCAGAAGTTCGTTGAAACATGCTCGAAATCAACTCAAACCCAACATGAATTTACAGAAATTATCCGTTGTGTGGATTCCTTCTGTAAAGTTATGTTACAGATATTACGACAGCTTCCACAAATATGTTCGAGCAGGAGAAGCTCGTAGAAACATGTTCGAACAACTTGTATTCATTGAAACCCAACATGATTGTTACAGTAGTAACATTTCACACTACGGTTTCTTAAAGCTACAGAAGGTCCTTAAAGCTTGAAAAGAAAAATTTGATATGCAGAAACATGTTCGTGGAAACTTATTCGACCACAGTTAAAACCCAACATGATTTTTACAATAACAATGAGGTTAAGTTGTAGAGTTTTCTCGTAGTTTCCGCTAAAAGTTCGTAAAATTAAATTCAACCAAACATTTCTCATTAAAGTTAGATTCAACTGCATAGAATCCTTGCAACTTTAATAGAAAAGTGCGAGAATTCACACCTCAGAAATACAGAAACTTTTGACATGAATTACTGATATAGTGAAATTCCTAATAACAAACAGTTCTTTGAAACTGTTGATGCTTGCTTTAGCTTAATCATATTGTATATTTGGGCAGCAGAAAAATTTAGAAGCATGTCCATATACTTTAATTCCGATTGATGAGAAGGTCTCGTCGGCAAGCGCAGCTCTCTTGGGTTAGGTGTCTTATTGATACTGCTCAGCTACTCAGACTCTCGAGCGGGTATAGTACCTAATGCCTTTCACTCACACTTATAGCATGGTGCAGAATTAGGGCTCGTATTTTGCCGAGGAGACTATCTAATTTATGACAGCATGATTGTGGGAGGTGCCAAGCTCATCGCACTCGAGAGCTTTTTCTACACTCTCTTATACTCAAATTCAATTGGAAAGATAACATAGTAGTTAACAGTAACATTTTGATTACTGCGCGTGTCCTATGCCATTTGAAGAGAACTGTTAGAAAACTCTCTCACGTTTTGTACAACCCCGACCAACAATGTCGATTCCAGCCCCTTTCAGGCTAACTTGAAAAAAAACACCATTATTTCCCCGAAAAGGTTATCAAACGTATCGTAAACCTTATCGTAAAGCTCTGTCGGCAACTTGAGACACTTGGCGAAAGCTCTCTGCTGTGGCACTTGACGCTTCCTTTTCGACTTCGTCGAGTGACAGTTGCGCGTACGTGCAAGTACAGCTGATTGTCAAAGGGCCGACGGCCCCCGTCGTCGCCTACATCGAACCCCTCGCTAACGGCGATGTTGTTGTCAGCTGGAACGACATTGCATTGAGCAGAAAGTTTCAGTTTCAGTTTACACACGAATAGAGAGAGCGCCTCGTGGCAACACGCGGTGCGTCACCCTGACTGACGTTCGCACGTAGCCAAAACAGTTACGCGTGTGAGTGTGTGTGTATGAGTGTGTGTGTGCGTGTGGAGTAGCATTGAGAAGCAGCCAAAAGTAGAAAAAAAACGAAAAGAAAACAAAGCAAAGCAGAGACAAAGCAGGGAGACAAGCTGAGCCTTGACCTGAGCCAGTGCAAGTGCAACCACAACAACAACAACAACAAGAAGTGCAACACCAATTGTAATAAACAAAGCCGAAAGTCAGACAAAGTGGGCGCGCCATGTGGCCCACTGTGCGTCAATTAATGCACGCAACTGGAAGGGCAACAACAACAACGTGAAAACTGTGGCACAATCACAATCGGCCTTGCAGCAGGTGCCACCAGCTGAAGCAGCAGCCCCAGTGGAGTATGGGTTCATGTCTCGGCAGCTGCGTCACCTCTGCCACAGCCTCTGCCCCCGGGTCCGCCTCCGCTTCCGGCTGCAATTCCAACTCCAATTCACACACAGGCTCATCGTCTTCCTCGACGGCCAGTTCCGCCTCCTACAGCTGGCTGCTGTGGTAAGCCTCTCGACGCGCACTCGACCGACCAGCTGCCCCTCCCGCCACCCCCTCTTTGACTCTTGCTTGCAGCTAATTTAAATTTCATTCCTTGTTTACTTTGCCACGCACAAAAGTATGCGATGCCCGGGCAAATCCAATAAGCGTGCTGCTGACTAGGCAATCAATACGGGCTTAAATTAGTGATGATGGGAGACGGCGCGAGGTGAGGGCAGGCGAGGGCAGGCGAGGATAGAGGCGTAAAGCGTTGCCTAAGGGCCCCTAATTAGCGCGCACTTCCATTAAACGAGACGTTTTATACGTTCGCTTTTACTTCGAATTGCATTGGCAAACATAAATTACCTCTAGTCGAACGCCTGCCGCGACTGGCCTCGCCCCTTTTGCACAGCCCGGGTCAACAGCCTAAAAGTATGCAACGCTCGAGTGCGTGTTGCCTGCCACATACAATGGCAGCACCCAAAACGGGGCTTCACTCGCGGTTGCAAAAGGCATAAGCAACAACACGAACGTAAGGCATTTCCGCCGTGACACTAATTCCGTGCAGTGTAATACACTTCGAAAGAGTACGCTGCAAATATATAGGGACTAACCACTTTTATAATATATTCGTAGATTCAGGAATCGGGTTTCTTGACCCAAGAAACTGTTGATATTTCTTCTAGGATCATTTGCTTGGAATTGTATATAATTTGCATACCCTTCTAAATATATAGCACTCTTAATTTATTTAAAATTACAGAAATATGTGGAATATTATAAAAAATACAATCAGGTCTAGGGCAACCCTTATGAGTTTACCCCAAAGACAAACTCAACAGCGAACGCAGCAAGTCGCACTTAGCTGAGTCTAGAGAAGCTAACAAATTGCATTTTCCCTGCTTTCTAGGCGTCGTTCCCGAGCGAGGCCCAGCAGAGGCACCGCAGCAGCAGCAGGTGCTGGTGGAGCGGGAGTCGATGAGCCGGAAGCGGAGCTTCTGCCGAGTATCCCGAACGAGCGCTGTCAGCGACGTGGCTTTGTTTATCGCATACTGAAGTTCAAACGGAAACAACAATGCCCACAGTTCCTGGATAGATACTGGGAGCAGCAGCCTAGCTACGCCAAGCTACAGAATGACAGGTAGAGTGCATGAACTTCATTCCCAACCCACCTAGCCCACTTATGCGCTCTGTGCCTGTCTTGTCTTGTAGTGCCCTGTCGGATATACAACTACAGAATCTGGACGTGCACAAGCTAATCAATGCCAACAATATAAGGACGCCCAGTAAGGAAACGGAACTGCAAAGCTATACACGCATGGCCAGTTCGCGAGCGAGCTCTTCGCTGGACCTGGAGTGGGAGCACGAGTACTCGCAGCTGCGCCAGTATCAGCAGCAGCAGCAAAAGGAGCTGCAACAGCTACACCAGCAGGCGCAATTTCAGCAGCAGCAGCAGCGGCAACAGCAGCAACAGACAGCGCGACCGCAAGACACGCCGCCCTCGATGACCAATCATCAACCACGTTACGCTTCCCTGGACCAATTGACAACAACTGCCGCGTCGTCGTCGCTTGCCGCCAGCGTGCACACTGGTCGCCAGACAGCTGCGCGTCAGTTGCGGCGCTACGGTGGCTCCTTGACGCGCACGTCCTGCTGCTCATCGACACAGAACTCCTGGTCACACATATCGACGCCTGAGTCTCTCGAATGGGACATCGATGCGGAGCAGGAGCAGCAGCGTCAACTGCGTCAGGAGGATGATAATCTGGACGATGAAACGCTCAAGTTGCTACATCAAATCGAACAGCTCAAGCATCATGTACTCCAGGAGACTGGCGATGGTCTCAGCATGGGCCACGGCGGCGTAATGGCCGTCGAGGAACTCAGCGAGGGTCTACACTTTCGCGCGTCGCATTTTGGATTAGCTGGAGCTGGAGGATCGGAGCTGGAGGCGCACATCAGTTGATCCATCGGGAACTGTAAATAGATTGTATAGAAAACGACAAGACGAAAGATCTACAAGAAAGACCTGCGTAGAATTTGAAAAACGAACATTAAATGATAATCTGTGCTATCTATCTTATTTGTAAGAGATCCTAAAGTTAACTTTAAACATAACTCTCGTATATTAGCGCGACTTAAGTGCCTAGCTAAGAATCTTCTCCAGATAATCCCCCACAATGAACCCCCCTGTCAGATGCCAGATTTTACCCGCGTCCCAATTACTAAACTTATGATAATACATAAAAACAAACCGTTACGTTTGCAGATATTTATGATGTTCAAGATAGGAGAGTACGCTTTATCCAATCACATACGAAATTCGAAAATCTTTTGGCTTGATTTCGAAAAGTCGAACAGAAGCACAGCACTCTACGTATTATATTTATTTTCAAAGTTTATTAGGCAAAATGCGAGTATTACACACAAGACAAATACACATACGTGAATATGTGAGTGTGTGTGTATGTTTATGTATAATAAGTATGTATGTATTAGATCGATCGAAACTTTTCCTTTTAAGACTAAACTAAACAGATTAAAGAGACGTTTGTAGAAAAATGTTCCCCGTAGTTTGACTGTGTGAATTTGATTTTGGGATTTGGTTGTGGGACTTCGGCAGCTTAGGTTTTGCTGTGGCAGTGCTCGTCGGAATCCTAACCGAAAAGTCCAGTTACCTTCTCCTTTAACTTATTGAACACGCCGGGCTTGGGATGAATGCAACAAAAAGACAAAAAGTTAGATGACATGGAGAAGATTCCCTAATAGATGCAAGCTTACCTTTGTTTCTAGCGGCTGCGCCTGCTGTACCTGTCCGTAGGAGACCGGACTCACTGCGTCGACCTGCTGCTGCTGTCCAACAGCATCAGAGTTCGCCTTGTAGTCGGCACTCCAATCGATTACATCCTCCTCCTGCTGCTGCTGCTGTCCACCATCGACCTGATCCTGCGACCAGCCTAGATCAACCTGCTCCTGTTGACCCAAATCGACCAACTCCACTTGCTGCTGCTGCTGCTGCTGCTGCACATCGGGTTCCTCACCAGCCGCACGACTCCACTTGCTCGACAGAGCAGCCGAGGCGCTTGCCGATGAGCCTGCGGGTCCGCCACTTGCAGCAGCCGAAGCACTACCAATTGGCACATTGAAGGTGTAGTCTGTGCGTCGGTATTCAATGCCGGCATTGCCGCCAGCGCCAACGCCGGTGCCGCCACCATGGTAGGGTGACGGCGAAGGAGGTGTCAGAATGGGCAGCGGACGAGGAAGCGGTGGTGGAGGCCTGGTTTCACCCTCCAAGCCCGGTTCTTCCTCCTCGTCGATGTTCTCCTCGTAAACATGAGGTGGCTGATCGCCACGGTCCTTCGAGATAATGGGCCTATTCACTGCCGTCGCATTCGTGCTACCATGATCGACCACGTAGCCACCGCTGCCGGAGGGCAAATCAATTAGTCCCTGACTGAGCAGGTACAACGTGCGTCGCCAGATGCTCAACTCATGTCCGAACTTGCCAGACTGCAGCTGCAATTTCTGCAGACGTCGCTGCTGCCTGAACTCCCAGTTCTGCACCTCAGACTCCTGGAGCAGCTTACGATGATTGAGATAGGTTAGATAGCGGAGCTCCTCGTCGCGGAAGCTCTGCAAATCCGTGATCGAAATGCCATAGTAACGGGCCACCGCCTGAATGCGCTCGAACTCCTTGAGCTGCCAAGCTTTGAGCTCGTGCAGTCCAATCAGATATTGCTGGGCGTAACGCTGCAGCTTCTGATCGTCCTGTCGCTGCCAGTCGCGCAACTGGCGCAGCGTCATATTCTGCGTGCCAATAAACTCGTAGAGACGATCGCGTTCCTTTTGTTGCCAGCTGGTGAGCACATTCAGCTGACGCTGCTCCAGCAACTGCTCATTGTTCATTTTCACGATGGTAATGCGCTGCAACGGCACCAACAGGCTCAAACCGTTGGCTGCGTCAAGACGGTAAAGTTGTATTAATTCATTCTGAAACTTTGTATCGATGGTAATAAGATCTTGCAGCTCCTGGCTGGTAATTATAATGCTGGAACCAATCTGACGTATGCGTTGACGCTCCTGCGACTTCCAGTCACCGCCCCGAATTGAACTTTCATCGGCAATTAGACCCAAGTCAGCAAATCTCTGCAGGCTCTCGCGAATGAAGATGCGCAGCTCCTCGACGCTGACATGGTACTGGAGCGCCAAGTGGTTGGCGTCGCGCAGCAGCAGCTGCTCCAAATCGGTGCGACTAATCGGATGAAGCACTACGGCTTTGTAGATGCGCTCCAATTCTTTGGTTTGCCACGACAAGTCGAATCCCTGATTGATTTTACGCAAGTCCAGCAATCGCTTCAGTTCATTCTGGTACCACGTCTTCAGCTCCTCGATGGAGATGTGATACTGTCGCACCAAATCCAAAAGATGTTTACGATCATTCAGCAGATTCAACTGCAATTCGTCGATGGTCCATTTCTGTTGGCGACGCAACTGTTGATTGATTAGATCCTGTACATACTGACGCTCTTTGATTTCCCACTCCTCGACGACCAGGGAGCCGATAATGAGCCCCTCGTTGGCCAGCTGTGTGGCCTCATTCTTCAACCACAGATGAAGGTCCTCGATTGTGACATGATACTGCTGCGCCAGGCGTTCGTGCAGGGGTCGATTGCGGCTGACATAAAGCTCAAATTCTTGCCACGTCATGGGGTGGAGCGTTGTCTCGCTGCGCAATCGTTTCGTCAGATAATCCTGCCAGGGTGTTCTCTGAGTCTCCTGTTGCTGATTCCAGATATTGATCTCCTCATAGCGAATGTTATGCTCGGGCTTCTCGATGACGCCAATTAGCGAAAGTCTGGCTGTCTCCTTCTGCACCCACTCTTCCACCTGATCGACAGTCAGATGGTAATCGTTAACGATGCCATTGAGACGCGCCTTGTCGCGATGTAAGAAGTTCACAAAATCCTGATAGCTGGTCGAGTCCCGCTGCTGCTGAAGCCAGTTGTTAATACCGTTGCTGATTTTCTGTTGCCATTGAGTCTGCTGCTCGAACTGGACAAGTCCCGAGTTGCGCAGACGTTTTAGTTCATCGTGCAGCCAATTGTCAACCTGATCGATGTCCACATGATTCTTTTGCGACAGACTCTCGAGACGCTGATGATCCTTGTTCAGCTCGCGCTCAACCTCGTCGTAGCTACCGTCCTGCTGATGCTTGAGCAGCAGCTCAATA
The DNA here is from genome assembly GCA_018151445.1 of Zaprionus inermis. Lineage (NCBI taxonomy): Eukaryota > Metazoa > Arthropoda > Insecta > Diptera > Drosophilidae > Zaprionus > Zaprionus inermis. The sequence goes on along the minus strand of JAECXD010000634.1, from coordinate 2,386,525 downwards.
AGACGCTGCTGTTCAGCGATCTGCCACTTGGTAAGATTCTCTACCTTGGCAGAGCCGGTCGATTTCAGATTAATCAACTGCTGACGCAGCCACTCCTCGATCTCCTCGACATTAACTGAGTATTGTTGCGCCAGCTTCTGGAGGCGTTCTCGCTCCTGCTGCAGCTCCATCTGGAATTCCACGTAACTGATATGCGTCTGTTCCTTTAGCAGATTCTGCAGGCGCTCCAGCTCCGAAACCTGCCAAGCACTCAGCGTTTTTAGTGATTGCTCTGTGTTGCCGCGTAGACGTCGCAACTCCGCAATCATCCACTCCTCAATTTGACCCACATTCACACGATACTGCGCCGCCAGTTGATTGAGATGTGATCGATCGGCCAACAACTTCTGCTCGTACTCCGCTGTTGATAGCGCATTCTTATGACTAGCTATCATTCCCTTTATGTAGTCCCGCTCCACCAGCTGCCACTGCTGCAATTGCTCGATCTCGAACTGACCCTTCTGGCGCAGATCCTCAATGACCTGCCTGATGTATGTCTCGATTTCCACGACACTCACGTGATGCTGATCGGCCAGATTGAGCAAGAAGCGACGATCGTTCTGTACCTTTTCCTCAAACTGTTCCAGAGTGATGTTCGACTGCGATTGCAGCAGCGAAAGAATTCGTTGCTGCTCGGTCCGTTGCCAAGCTGTGAGCTGTTCGATATTCAGACGACCCTGCTGCTGCAGGCGCTCGATCTCGGTTTGCACCCAACGTTCAATTTCCTCGACAGATGTGTGATACTGGAAAGCCATGGTCTGCATGTGCTCGCGATCCTTGCGCAGCTCTGCCTGCAGATCCTCGGCGTTCCATTGCTTGTTTTGCTTAAGCAGCGCCTCAAGACGTTCGCGCTCGGCAAGCTGCCACGAGGTAAGATTGTCGATTTGCAGCTGACCCTCATCACGCATACGTGCCAGCTCCTGTTTCATCCAGCTCTCGATCTCCTCCACCTGTACGCTATACTGCCGCGCCAATTTCTCAAGCAGTTCGCGATCCTGACGCAGTCGTGCCTCCAGTTGCTCTGTCGATTTGTATTGCTGCTGCGCAAGGTTCTTAAGATGCAGACGTTCCACCTCTTGCCAGTTGGTCAAACGTTCGCTTGGTTTGAGCAGACCCATGCCGATGAAGCGTTGTTCCTCCTTCTTGACAAACTGTTCGATTTCCTCGATCTGTACATTGTGTTGCATGGCCAGGCTCTGGAGACGGGCACGATCCTGTAGCAACCACTTGTGGAACTCCTCGACTGTGTAGTCGCGCTCCTGCACCATGTTGGTGAGATTGCCACGCCATTCCTGCTGCCAGTTCTGCAGGCGCTGCATCTCCAGTAGGCCGTCCTCTTGCAGCTTGTTGATCTGTTGCTTGATCCATTGCTCGATCTCTTCGACGCGCACCTGGTTCTGCTGGGCCAGACTGTAAAGATGTGTCTGATCCTTGCTAATCTTCGACTCGATTTCCTCGATCGACAGATGGTTCTTGTTGATCAGATCCAGCAGACGATGTCTCTCGATCTTCTGCCAATTGTTCAGCTGTTGCTCCATGTGTAGCTGTCCTTCACGCTGCAAACGATCGCCCTCGGACTGAATCCATTGCTCGATATCAGATACCTGAACATTATAGGTCTTCGACAGATCATTGAGTCGGGCACGATCGGCCAGCAGTTTCCGCTCGAACTCCTCCAGCGAATACTTGTTCTGCTGCACCAACTGTGCGATCTGTTGACGTTCCGCCACCTGCCAATCCTTAAGAGCTTCGGCCTTGAGTAGACCCTCACTCTGCAAACGCAGCAGCTCCTTCTTCAGCCAATCCTGTATATCCGTGACCTGTACTTGATACGTGTTGGCCAGTTGGAAGAAGTGCTCCTGATCGTTCTTGATCTTTGCCTCCAGCTGTTCGACGGTCAACGAGCTGTGCTGCACCAGCGACTCGAGACGCTCGCGCTCACGTTGCTGCCACGACGCCAACTCCTGCTGAACATCCTTGAGCAGACCCTCGGATTTGAACTTCTTGAATTCACTCTGAATCCATGATTCGATCTCATCCACACGCACCTTGTAAGTGCGAGCAAATTGCTCCAAACGGGCACGATCGTTGATTATGGAGTTCTGGAACTCCTCGATTGTCAACTGATTCTGTCCAATGATATTGCGCAGATTGTTGCTCACGCTCAGCTGCCAGTCCTTGATTTGATTCTCCAACTGCTGCTGTCCAACAATCTGTAGTCGCTGCAGCTCCTCGCGCTGCCACTTCTCCAGCTCGTCGACGCCCACGCGATATTTGGCAGCCAGATTCTGCACATAGCTGCGATCCTGCGCCATCTGCTGCTTCAGCTCGCTGAGACTACCGCGATGCTGAGCCAACATGGCCGCCAGGCGTTCGCGTTCCGAACTCTGCCAGGTACTCAGGCGTGTCACCTGCTCGTTCTGCTCCTTAATCAGATCTCCGATACGGGCAACCTCACCACGCAGCCATTGCGTCTGGCTCTGCATATCGCCCTGATACTTAATCGACAGATCCTTGAGACGCTGCTGATCAGTGCGTATGGAGCTCTGCAGCTGCTGCATGGTCGCATTATGCTGGCGGATTAGCTCATTCAGGCGCTGCTGTTCCTGAGCATTGTCCAGGATCAACGACTGGGAGTCGGGTATCGATGGCTGTGGGCCATATGAGGGCAACTGTGGCAGCTGAGGACTCAGCGATTGGTTAATCTGACTGTAGTACACATGTACACGCTGCAACTCCTGGCGTTGCCATTCCTGCAATTGCTCTGGCTGTATGCCGTATTTCTGTGCCTGCACCCGCAGTTTGGCTGCATTCTCGCGCTGCCAGCGATCGAAGTCCTGAGTGGTTAGGCTATTCTGATGAATCAGCCAATCCAAACGACCGCGCTCCAGACGCTCCCAGTTGCTGGCATCCTGCACCTGACCCTGATACTGTCCCAGCAGAGCCGTATAGCGTGCCAACTCGCGACGATGAAACTCCTGCAGTATGGATAAAGTGGTCTGGTAGCGGTGTACAACGCCCAACAGACGATCCTCCTGCTGATGCTGCCAGTCTTCAAGACGCTGCGACGTTGTCAGATACCAGAATAAATGCTCGCGCTCTTCACGCTTCCATTGCTCATCGCGAGGCACCGAGGATTGACCGAAGGGTCGCTGATTGTCGTACACCAGTTGGCCATTCACCCAGCGTTGCTGCGACTCGGAACCATCCACAGAGCTGGTGCCGTCCGAGTGCTGAGTAATGGTTTTATTGAAACGCCTAACGGTTACCGTAGAGCTAGATCCCGGAGAGCTCACCTGGGCGTAAGAAGGTACAGAGCTTACATGGTTATACGGGATGGGCAGGCTACTAGGAGCATCCACATTGATCACTGAATTGTAACCCATGACGGTTGGTTCCAATCCGTTTATCCAATTCTGCATCGATGCCTTTTGCGAAATGCTATTCGTGTTTCTACTGCTGTGACTCGGCGAATAGTATGGACGCGATACCGGACTAGTCTGTGCGCTGTACGTGTTGGTTACCTTGGTGGCTTCGGTGCAATTACGATGCACCACATAGGTCTTGCCATCAATCACCTTAACCTCAGCCGGATAGGCATAGTTCTTCACCTCATCGAAACCACTCAAATCGACTGGCTGGAACGGGTTCAGATCGACCGTCTGTTGGACCGATTCGCCGCCGCTGGAATAGCGCTCCAGCACCTCAGCCGATTTGGCATCAAAGAACGCTGGCTGTGCGATGTTCCCGTAGCTGATCACTCCCTGCCGCATATCGTTCACCAGCTGCTGGCTGATTTGCAGGCTTAGAGCATCCAGTTCGCTAGCATTTTTCCCGGTTAGCTGCTTGATTTTCTCTGAACGAAAAAAAGCAAATCGAGATAGATAAAGTCAGTTTAATAATCGCCTTGCATTAAAGCGGAAATAAATTTGACAACCCACGAAAGAAACTATTTTGATATGGAAACCAACCAAAGATTCGATTGGTACGTAAACATCATACATTCCATGATGTCACATTCTATTTCAGTCTAAGGTTTTAGACATTATCTCTTCCAAGTTCGGAAACAATAGTTTAGCCTATTTAAAGTACTTTGAATTCTGTTGAACATGGTCATGTTTTCTACGCTATCGCTAAGTGAGACGATTGAGGTGAGATAGGTCTGAGGGGCCTTTCTACTGAACCCTCAGAGCGCCCAACAATCTGACATTTCGACGACCTTCTTCTTGATAATATTGGTATATATAGATGACAAGCTAGTATGCAGAGCCTAATCTTTTCGGATGTTCTTTTCTATTCTACAACATTTTAAGAAAAAGTTAAGTAAGTTTACAGTTCTCTCGTTTTTTCTCGTTTAAATCTCTATAGCTATTCAAATCGGATAAACCCGGATGATACTTACCACTCCAGGCAATGGCATGTTGAAAGCTGGCGACGGCTCCCGCGGACATCGCATTGTACACCTGAGTCAAGCGATTGGCGAATTCGCGCACCTCATTCAAATGCGAATAGGCCCAGTTATTCAATGCCTGTGGCCGCCCAGCACCAAACGAGGATGAAGAGCTGCTCCGGTAGCCGGTTCTATAGCTGCCATAGCCCTGGCAACCGACAGAGAGTGCCAAGAGCAGTGCACACACACCCAGAGCACGCATTCTGGGCGCAACTAGGGGGAGTGGGTAGGAAGAGAGAACTGTGTCATTCATAAGTAGAAAATGGGTTAGTGCTTAGCTAAATACTACATGAGTCGATGAAAATATATTTCTTTGAATGGGGGAAAAGCTTGCTGCTAATTGAGACGTTTTTCGGCTGTCCCGGCGACGCATTGATAAGGCGCCTCAAACTGAAATCTAGTTCAGGCTACGGAGCTACGATTATCTCTGTTCCAAGCGGGAAAGCAAAGGTTAACCGAACGCGCATGATAACGACAGCCTGGCGCAGCTTTTTATTCAAAATCATTTCACATACTTATATTGTTTTTTTTGTTTTTTTTTTGGCATTAAGTTATGCTTCATCTTTCATCCGGTGTGCAGTTATGTGCGTTGTTGATAAGTTTTAAAATGACAACGTGGTATTTTCGTTTTTCTTTAGCTTAATTAGCAAAAAAAATTGCATGAGGCAGAGAGTTGGGAAAAAAAATTAAATATTGCTTCAGGCAACCAAAATTTGCTGTTTAGTTTTTATTGTTCAAAACTTTTCTTGTAAACTGTTTACTCGAAGACATGCTCCAATTTTCTCGCCGTGTAGGCGGATCGTTCAAGTCAATCAACACCTTTCGAACAGCCTGGCACATGAAACAAACAATGCTCCATTTGGGTCACACATCCCGAACTTAAATTGACTATTTCTGGAACAACTAGTTGTAGAATTCGGGGCCTGCCGCAGGTTGCAGCACCTACACACGGTCGTCAGGCGATATCTATTTTCGGATGCACATGCACATATTACTCGACCCTAACGGACAATAAACCGTAGCTAAGTGTGGCATGTTGCATGCAGCTAGGTACTCACTCTCACTTGCACTCTGATTTAGCTTAGTTTGTATATATATATATATATATGACGAAGGATCTCTTTCACTATCACCGAGTTTACCGAGTTAACCTTGGCCCGATTGCAAGTGAAAAACAAACGATGTGCTGCGTTGCGCAGCCGAACAGCAACTGATGGCCGAGCTGATGCTGCTAAGCTTTTATTAGAAAAGATTCACAAGATTCATAGAGAGAGAACTTCGGAGAGCATGCGAACGGGAGAGACCGAGCGAGCATCTCCTCTAAGCACTGTGGCGCAGTGCCGTTATCAAGTGCCGCAGACTGTGGCGCACTTTGGAAAAAAAGTCGAAGCTCAGCCGTAGACGTCACTGTTTAAAGCTAAGAACCGGTGTGGGATCTTCTAATGAGCCGTCATGCCGTCATTGTTAGTGATTCACAGGCCGCTTGAGTTGACCGCTTTAATTTTGTTTACTGTCAATGACAATAGATCAAATATACAAAAATCAAAAAAATATTAATGAATTTTTTGCAACTTTTTTATATATATATGTGTCTATGATCTCATTACTTACAGCCGCGCACTGGTTGCATAGTGAATTGCCGGGGCTACGGTGCCTGGCGAAAGGGGTCGACATGGAGGCGCGTCATTTGCGTGGGGCGCAAATGCTTGTGTAAGTGCTTCGAAGTGATTCAAAATAATTAAGAAGAATATGTATGTGCATCCGAATATATAGTATCTATGTATGTGTGTTTTTGTGACAAACGTATGCAAATTTTTACTGACCTTGGCGACGTTTAACATTTTTGTGATATCATTTGATTCCGAAAATTGACTGGGGGAAACCATTATATCGAGTTGACATCCTAGTTCATAATTGCGTATTGATCTTGAACGTGTTCTTCACATTGATAACCACAAATTTATTAAAGCCAATGCTCTGAAGACACCTCGACCTGAAGATACCTCTCATACGTTTTATTATATTCAAAGTGTTGGAGTTCGAAGCCAAACAATTGTGATTAATCATAGCTGCTTCTTCAAACCTGTATCAATCGTAAGTTAGATATATTTCCAAAGCACATTACTCACAAAATTTCGAAGTTCTGGGAATTAGATAAACGACAATAGCGTTTTACAAGTAAACGCGCCTATTAATATCCGGTTTTTATACTCTTCGAGCTTTGAAAATGTTCAAAAAGTTAACGAAAGCTACTGTCAGGCGATTATATAAATTATATAGTCTTGGCCAAAAAATAGAAAAAACATTTCAAACCTCACTTGTAATTCCCAACAGCGAAGTCTGCACAAAATTTTTCTGCCACTTACTGCTTTCTCGCTCTCACACACAAGACTGAGCTTTCGTTACTCCCATGTAAGCCGCATGCAAAGCGCCATCTGTTGCTCACAGTCATCAATGTAAACAGTGAAAGTAAGTTTCACGTGCTTCGGGTAAATACTAAAAAAGCGGCATCTATTGCTATGGGAAAAGCGCCATCTATTGGCAAAGGTTGTGCTCTTTTTACAAAAAATGACAACGGATGGCAATAGTTTTTTGTGTTTACCAACACTGTCAACAACTGTGCTGGTTGTGAACGTGGCTGAAATTTCGAATCTGACAATCACGAACAAATAATCAAAGCATACCTAGATATTACAAAAATATTATTATTATTTGAATATTACGCATTAAAAATTAATTCAGTATTTATTTTTTCCTTTGTACTTTCTGACGCTTTCATTCCCTAAATTTTGCTTATACCTCATCAGACTATCGGCCAAACAGCACATCTCTAGCGAAGTAGAGTTGTCGCATAAGTTCACGAATTCGTTACGAACTTGTTCCCAAATGTTATACGTGGTTGATTTGTTGTTAGTACGCCCACAATCAGCCTAAAATGTTTCTGCAGCGTAAAGAGCTTGGAGTTAATGTAAAACAGAAACAGCACCTCAACTGAGAGTAGTCTTATAACCAGACATTGGTGAGTTGACTCATAAACAGCTATAAAAACAACTGTTATTCATGTTCACCATACACACAGCAATGGCCAAGGGCAATGTGGAACAGGAAGAGGAAGCGAAAGCGGAAGCTGAAGTTGCAGTCGGATCAAAACACAAGAAACAAACACTGCACCTGACATTCCGTTTCGCGTTGTTTCTCATAGCTGGCAGCCTGGTCGCCTTTGGCCTGCATGCACTGGGCTGGCGACTGCAGGTTCGTCAGTTGCATCATCTGCCTGCGGCGCACTATTTGCAGACGCGCGATGAGTTTGCGGTGTACTCGGTGGACGAGCTGAACGCCTTTAAGGAGTTCTACGACAAGAGCATCAGCGACAGTGTGGGCGCTAGCTTTACGGAGGCCGAACAGACTAATATTAAGGAGGCAATAGGTGCACTGCGTCTTGCACAGGACATGTATATGGCGGGCAAGGATGACAAGGCAGCGCGGCTCTTCGAGCACGCTCTCGCCCTGGCGCCAAAGCATCCCGAGGTGCTGCTACGCTACGGTGAATTTCTCGAACACAATCAACGTAACATTGTACTGGCAGATCAGTACTACTTCCAAGCACTTAGCATAAGTCCTAGCAACTCGGAGGCTCTAGCCAATCGTCAGCGTACTGCGGACGTTGTGCAGACACTAGACGAGCGTCGACTTCTCTCGCTGGATGAGAAACGCGATGCACTTTCCGCCATTCACGAGGCGAACTCGGCTCTTCGTCGTGCCAAAAAGGAAGCGTATTTTCAACATATCTATCACTCGGTAGGCATTGAGGGCAATACAATGACCTTGGCACAGACCAGATCTGTACTTGAGACTCGTATGGCAGTGGACGGCAAGTCAATAGATGAACACAACGAAATCCTTGGCATGGACTTGGCCATGAAGTACATCAATGCCAGCCTCGTTCAAAAGTATGAACTACTTCTGACCTAATCTCTATTCAGATAACTATTAATGTATTTACTTATTATAGGCTGGATATTACACTCAATGACATTTTAGAACTACATCGCCGCGTGCTAGGCCACGTGGATCCAATCGAAGGTGGCGAATTTCGTCGCAATCAAGTCTATGTGGGTGGACATGTTCCCCCTGGTCCCGGTGATCTGGCGCTGCTTATGCAACGTTTCGAACGCTGGCTTAATTCCGAGCACAGCAACTCATTGCATCCGGTGAAGTATGTAAATAAATTGTACACCTCGCGATCAAGACTTTTAACCAACAAAAACTACTTTTGCATCCAACAGTTATGCTGCACTTGCCCACTACAAGCTGGTGCACATCCATCCATTTGTCGATGGGAATGGACGTACATCGCGTCTGCTTATGAACACACTGCTCATGCGAGCCGGCTACCCGCCAGTCATTATACCCAAACAGCAACGCAGCAAGTACTACCACTTCCTTAAGCTGGCTAATGAAGGCGATATCCGTCCGTTTGTACGATTTATTGCCGATTGCACGGAAAAGACGTTGGACTTGTATTTGTGGGCCACCAGCGATTTGCCGCAGCAAATTCCAATGCTTATCCAAACGGAAAACGAAGTCGGCGAAGTTGCCAAATTGCAACCGCACATTGCCTCAGAGTTCTATGAACAAGATTCGGGATCAGGAGTAGAATCAGCAACGGTAGCGCAAATGGGAACACCCTGACCCCTCTGCACTCGATCCCATTTTATCGCTCTTCAACTACTGTCTATTGTATATAATCTGTTCTAGCCACAATTGTCTGTATATATATATATATGTATAAAATAGCAAAAATGTTTGTCAGACTGTGATCGTAATTAAGTTGTAATTGTAACCAAAAATCGAGATAAAAATATAACGCACAAAACACTGCAAATATCAGCCAATATCAATGATAAATTTTTTGTGCAAATTCTTTAATGCAAATTAAAGTGACCTATAACGTTATCTATAATAATGATTATAAATTTATTTAATTTTCTATATTGCACAATGTAAATAAAATCGGTTTGGCCGAAGATCAAAAATTAGAAATATTTAAACGAATGGCTTCTTAAGAAGGAATATTTAGCATATATTGCTTATCGTGCAATAATGTATTTTTTTTTAAAACAATATCAACTGGAAGCGTATAATGGCGGAAGCGTTAATAGATTGTGTAGCCTTGAGACTTATCTGAGAATTCAGCAGAGAATGAAAGAGCGTGGAACAATAATTTGAAGCTCAGTCTTGAGACGGTTGTCTTAAAATGAAGAAAGTCTGGATATTTATTGTGCTCATTTCCTGCATTTGTCCACGTTGCCTTGCATATCCTCCCGTAAGAAATAATCAAAGCTTAGTTAAATATGAATTAAATTAACAAATAATAATTAATAAAGATAATGGAAAATGATGAAGAGTATGAAGAATCTTACGATGTCCAAACTGTCAATCCCAGAATAACTAGGTAACGAAAATGACGTCATACATAAATTTATAAAAATCTATTTGAGTATTTTTACAGAATGCAGCAGGATCTTGACGAACTCTATAGTTTGGCTAAAGAAAAAATCCAATCTTATGAAAATTTAAATAAAAACACAGTGGATATTATACGAAGCTTGATAGATTCTAATGCTACCGGCATGCTGCATAACTATCCTGAATCCTGTCCCTTATTCTCCAATATAAATGGAATCTATACTGTTAATGTTAGTGGCCACTCCCCATTTGCGGTTTATTGTGACACAAAAATGGCCGGACCGGGTTGGACCGTAATTCAGAGACGAACGAATGGAGATTTGAATTTTTATCGCAACTGGACACAGTATATGGTTGGCTTTGGTAATCTGTCCAATGAGTTTTTTATAGGTCTCGATAAGTTACACGCGATAACCGCATCCAGAGTTCACGAGCTCTATATTCAACTGGAGGATTTTAGTGGAGACAAGAGATTCGCCCGCTATGATGAATTTCTAATCTCTGGAGCGTCGAACCAGTATAAATTGGCCAAATTGGGAACTTATTCGGGGGACGCGGGAGATTCGTTGAAAAATCATTTGGAGCAAAAGTTCAGCACGTTTGATAGAGATAATGACGGCATGAATAATATATGTTCGGAGAAATTGATCGGCGCTTGGTGGTACGGAGGATCGGATTGTGCTTACAGGTTACTAAAGTAGTGGACTCTTCTACCAATTGCTAATATGTTCGGTTCTAATTGTAGTTCCCTTAATGGCCTATATTTGAATGGAGCCGTCTCCGATGGCCTCTCTGAAAAAGGCCTTTACTGGCATACTTGGAAGGGACAAAGGTATTCGTATAAGTCAGTACAAATGATGGTGCGTCCTAGATGTGCTTGTTCTTATCCAAAAAATTATTGATTTATACTACAAACTATATTTTCAACACGCATTTACACAAATGTATGCTAACTTAACCCATTTTATCAAATAAACAAATACAATTTTCACCAAATTGATACAAGTACATAGACAAATTTATATCACATTATAAAACTGAAGAAAGATACTGAAAGCTCAGCTTTGATTAGTACATTGTGCTCTGTTCTACAACTTGGCATTTTGCAGATAGTTTTTATATGTGACATCACGCCACCAATAGGGACGCTCGTATACGCCAGGAGTGGCAACAATGCTGCGTTGCAAATGCTGATAGACATTGCCATCGCTCATTCCTAGTGGAGAGTTAAGTATAAAGTCGATAGGAGCAATGGCATCCACTAAGGCTATGGACTGGTCCTTCAGCACTGGTAGCAAATCCAGTATTCCTCGTTGATAGAGTTCAATGTGGGAATTATCACGGAAAAACCCGCCCTGATAAAACAATGCGGCGTACTTGTTGATCAAATTGGCGCCATAAAAAGCTAACACCTTCAGCAGCACCTGTTGCTCATTTGAGTTTGGCAGACTAGTTACGAATTTATAGAAGACATAGTAAACGGTGCGCTGTGAAAAAATTATTATTTAATATTGCATATTCGAAGAATTTAATTAACACCCACCTCTGCATAGATTATTGACAGCTTTTGTGCTGCGAAAACCTGAATATTGTTGCGTGTCTCGAAAGCATTCTTTCCAGCAGATTGCAGCTCCCCAAAACGCTTCACAGTGGCATCTAGTTGCCAGGCTGTAAGCCAATTCAACGCCTTCAGTAAATCTTCAAGGAAAAAACCGTTTAATATGATATTCATAGCTGATATTTATGCCAACTACTCACTGCGCACGTCCAACGCTTGAGCAGCGCTACGTTCTTCCGCCTTAGTTTGCAGAAGAGCATCCATGTCACTGAGGAAAGCGACTGTCTCTAATGGCGAAACGTCCACAAAGCTGGAATTGCTGCGACGCAAATTAATCAACCAATTGGATGCTTGCTGAATTAGTGTATTATTTTCACCCTCGTAGGTGCAATTAGCATCGTTGTCATTCCTAAGATCACCCAAGCCTGTTGACTTCAAATAACCATGTCCTCCACAAGCTTCACGGCACTCCTGAATGCCATCCCGTGCTGCCCAGGTGCAGTACGGTTTCAATGCCGAAGAGATCGCATGCATTTCCATACCCATCTGCGAAGTATCTTCCCCAGACATTCCACGAATGGTCATATCTGTATTGGTATTGCCAATCCACATAGTTACAACACGCAGCGCTATTGCTGTCGCCAGGTGAGGCAGTAATCTATACTGTTGCGACTGGTATTCGATCACTGGCCACTCCAATTTGCTGTCGGGCGGTCCAAATTGCCGGCGACTAGCCGAGTAGCGTGTTGCTATTGTTATGGCCTTATTGAGAGCCACATAGGTAATTGCGGTAATGTTAACCCGACCTGCTGATAATGCACCAAGAGAGGCGCCAAGACGTTTGCGCTCATCTTTAATGGGACTATTGTAGTTGCCCTGCGCATCAATGTCACCCGTCTTCGATAGCAAATTGTCCTTGGGTATGCGATACTTATTGAACATCACAAAACTAAAAAATATTCAAAAAGAGCATAAGTATAAAGTGGTTCCTTTATCATATCAATCGATTTTACGCACCCATTGTCTATGCCATTAAGACCGATTTTTTCGCCCAAATCGCCAACTGTGACGCCCGGGAAAGCCAGAAGCGTTCGCTCATCTCGTATGGGCACCAGAAAGGCGTTCAGTCCCTGATGATTGCCATCCGGCACATACAGTTGAGCGTATACTATGGCATGGGTGCAAGTCTTGCCCAGGTTACCCACCCAGCACTTCGCTGCCTCAAAGTCGGGGGTGTCTATAATAAACTCTTGCGTTTTATTATCGTACGTGGCGATTGTACGCATACCTGTTAAATAGAAAAACAACTCAAAAAATTATCAATAGCATATAGCTAATCATCTACGTTACCATTAGCATTCGTTCCATGTGATATTTCAGTAAGTGCAAACGCACCGACTATTTTGTTATTTGCACTTTTGGACACATATTTTCCCAGACGTTCGGTGCCATTCGATACCAAAGTGCTGGGAAACATGCCATTGGAGAGAGAGAATTTGACAGCGAAACTGAAGTCATAACTGAAGATAGCCTGGCTAAAAGCCAACAATAAATGTGGCTTTGTCAAATACTAAGAAGTATAACAAAAACAAGTTAATTCATTGGTCATTCATTAATGATAATTCGAATATCCTCACCATCTCGATGCCAAAGAACTTCTGCTCCCATAGCAAATGATGACGTTTATTGGCCAACTCACGTGTACGCTCCAGATTGGGAGTTTCTGGCTCACGTTGGAAATCGGGATGTTTTTCCATCCATTGCCAAATTTTGTGCTATGCGAAATTATATTTTAATTAATAGAAATTATAATAATGATGACCCAATTTTTTAATATGCATATCTAATCTTGGTGCTCCAAATTTGCGCTCTCATAATCTTTAATAGTCCCACCTGCAAGAGTTTTCAAATTTCTGTACAAATCCAATCAGTGATTAACTATTAATTTTTAAAAACATTATTAATTACGCCTAGTCACACTATTTAAGTGTTTAGATAGAATTCATCATGGATCTACAATCATGTTGATAATGAGTTTCAATAATTGTTTGAGCTAGTTTTGTAGTAATTAATTTTATCAGGTTGTTCGACTTTGAACTTTGGCTCCGCGCATGAAGATAAAGCACCCGATTAAAGCTGCACAAATGTGCATGCACATATAACTCCAAAAATTATATTATACGATCTTTACCTTTAAACGAAGGTGCTCTTCGCCTTCCAACAACACATTCAGGCGTTTGTAACAGAAGGTCGCCTTCTCCCGATACTCGTCCAAAGGTCCGCTGCGAAAATTGGGGAATATTTTCCTGTCTTCATAGATGTTAGCCACTTCGGCCGTTGTCTCTGTCCTGTAAGGATCCGAAAGGATATTAAGTACGGAATCCAATTTATTTAATTCCGTAACGCATTCGTTTCGAACAATTGCGGCCATTGCAAGTGCAGACAATAACGACAAAATCACAATAAGCTGCCTCTGGCCTGTAATTAGTACTGTATGTGCTATTTACTCACTTGGCAACCTTAAATGCAACCATGTCTGCGCTGTCGATGTGTTAACGGTTAGTAACTTGCTCCAACTGTTGAATATTCCGCAATGCAATAGCTATTTACTACAATTCGATTGGCTAGCTAATCCGTTGTTTATTTCTACCTTTTCTTTTGGACTCTAATCCAAAATAACTACCTAGTTTCCGGCTACGAATGTCGATGATTGTGGCGTCGCGTAGGCCAGTCCGTTCATAACCAATCATCATTGATAAGCGGCATGATAAATTAGTTGTATTGATAGGAGTAGTATTTAATTCATGCATGTGTGTTGTTGAAATCAAATTGTATTTGTTTATTTTCAGTTAGTAGAAAAAGTCAGTCCGACAGCTGATTAATAGTGTTGAAAATCAACAAAAATTTCGCAGCGTAATGGTCACACTGTCGTCATTCAAATGTTTGGAGGCAAATTGTATGCCTGCATTTTTAATTAAATTGCATTAAGAACTGAGTTTATTGAGTTTTATTGTTGTATTTGCATTTTTATTCTGACTTACACAAATAGGTAACATGCACGGCATTTGCTTGGCTATTTATTTAATATTCTATGCTGTTGTTTAAATTAATTGATTATCATCATATCATGCACTTAACACGAAATACTTAATGCCTAATTCTTTGCAGCATTAATTTCGTAGTCTGAATTGAATTTCATTGATATTGTACTTAAGTTTTCTTCTATTTCTTTCATTTTTTATATTTTGAAATCAATTCAATAGGCTAAACGTTACGATTTTTTTAGTTCATAGATCCGAATTAAACTAATTAGGTAACATGTAGTCATTGATTAGATGTGTAAATCTCATTTGATTTCTAGCGAAATTTCTGGCATTACTTCGTTACGTTTGGGGTGTTAAAAAAGCCTTATAAAATTAGCTGCGCTACAAATATTACGTTGCTTACACTGTGTATTTGTATGTATATTTTATAATATATGTATATAGTTGATAAAAATTTATATAAGCAGCTAAAATGGACTAATTGACGGCTCAAATGAATGTGTGAATTGCGTGATATTTGAATTTCACTGATACAACCGTATATGTGTGTATACATATCTATGTTTTGTGTATGTTAAGTCCTATTATACAAATTTCAGTTTTGGATTAATATTGTTAGCTACATATATGAATATTCTATAATTAAAAAAATGACATTTTAAAGAAACATTAAAATTGTGCTAAAAGAATCCGAAATCGAAACGAAACATTTTGCTAAACTTAAACTTAAACGAGATTGCAAATCGATGGCTTAAAAAAATATATCTGGCGTATCGAACAGATTCAAACTCTTTTCCATTAGTGTGCCGGACATAAGATCCAATTCGTGATGTTCCGTTGATGTTGTGGCCGGCGGGTCGTCTCCAGCACCCACACCCAGCCCGTTCTGTTCATATCATCGACTCTGGCACGAACTTGCCGCCGATGAGTTAGATGAGAATGCCGACTGCAGACTGGTCATGGATCCCTTGTAATTTACTGAGCTGAGCACCTCATAGAACAAATTCAGCTGGGCTCCCGATGGACTAAACCAGTGCATTATGTAACTGTCGTTGTGATGCATAACATGCGAACCCTGTACGCTCTCCTTGTGCCGGCAAATGAGCGTGGGCTCTTCTCGGAAATAGTTTACTCCCTCACTGAAGTCTAGCAGATCGAAATAAGAAACCGCAGCATCTGGGAAATTACGAGAAATATGATTATATATACAAAGTAAATAGTTAACAAACTCACCATTTTTTTCTGGTAGCTCCTCGGTTATGCGATATAGCGTAAAGTGCAAATCATTGCGCAGCACATCAAAGTCCCAGGTGAGCACACTCTTCGGGTCCGAATTACGGATGAGCAACTCGTGAGTGAAGCCCGGCTTTAGGTCGACGGTCTTATACAGATTCTTGTGATCATGCTGGTGTGCAGCCGACAATCGTTTGCCTTCGCTGCTGGCCACATCGGCTTTGGAGGCAGAGGCAGACCGAGAAGCGACTGGCGTATCGTCATCGTGATCTTCCAGCGAGTTCATCTTGTACAGCGTCTTCGGCACAAGTCCGCCCTCGTGTATCATAGTCTATTGGAAAAGAGTAGGCGAAGAATTTAAAAAAATTTAATTGCATTGGCTTAGTGCGTTTCGGTGTGTGTGAGTGTGTGTGCATGATTGTGTGTTTCAAAATAGACAGTAACTACAACGCAACTCGCGGGCGAGACAAACGTAGGGAACAGCATAAACACTCACAAACTATACAAGGATACAATAACATAATAGTAAACGGCACTTTATACGATATTTAGTCGACTTATTGGGATAAGGATTGAGAGATCTGAAGCTGCTTACACAATCGCATTCAGCTAAATAACAATGCGTTAGGTATTTTTGATTGACTTGTTCCACATGCGATAAATGCGTCTAAATTTCAAAAGGGATTGGATAAACAAAAGTTCGAGAGCACGAAAAAATAACAATATAAGATAATATTATATTATATACAAAAAGGAGATCGGAATTGTACGGACAGATTTCTTTTCTTTAAGTATTTACATTGAGAAAGTAACTTGACAAATGTTCTTACCTTGCAGGGTCCGCCTAGGAAATCTGGTACTATTTCCTCATCAATATATTGAGCAAGTCCTTCCCGCATGTGTTCGCTATCCGGGCCATAGAACAAGAACTTGGAACGCGTGTGTTCGTCTACGAATTAAAAGAATCATGTTAATCACAATCATAATGTTTATAATTCGAGCGCTCTACCTATAAAAGCACTAACAATAGTCCACGCTATAGGGAATACGCGAGGAGCTCGCACCACCAGTACACGGCCCATGGTTTCCGGATAGTTGCGCTCCACGGTTTCGGTTATGTAAAGCAGAGCCTTAATGCCAGGACGCCATAAGTGACGCATGGACAGACCTTCCAGATCAACCAAAAGGGACCAGTTGAGCACTGGCTTATCCAAGCGCTCGGCCGACTCGTTAATCTTCTGTATGCCCTCTTCGCAAATGTGGAGAGCCTGTGAAAGGTATGGAAAGAATATACTTTAGTAAAAGAAAACTCTATAACGAACAATTGACCATGCATTTTTTTTAAATCCATGGCCTAATAAAGCTAAATTAAAACTGACCAATCGTAGCAAACCCTCCATGCCGAGAGACTTCAGTAAGCCCTTCACATCCATGTGCCCCAGGCGTAATATGTAAATGGGACGTCCATCCTTGTCGTGGTGATGCCAACCGCCAGGAAAATGTTCAACCACAACCGACGGCTTGCTGTACTCCTGCAGCAAATCATCGATGCGATGCTCTCGTCGCCATTTGAGAGAATCACAGAGCATGGCATAGGCCTGGCTCACATGCCAGTCGCGTGCTGACAAGAAACGCAAGATGGTCTGATAACTGGGCATACGCTCCAGATCATCGACACCATCGAGCATTTTTCGCAGCTCCAGCAGCTTGGACTCTTGCATAGGTGACAATTGGCCCAAGTTGCGGGCTATGAAATCGCCGTCGAGCAATATATCATGATGCTGTTCGGTTCCCGGTGATTTGGGTGCATCCAATGGCGGCACCCAACGCTCCACATGCGTTATACCTTCCTCCTTGAGTTGACCAATGAAGAACTCAATGATCTCCTTGCCCTTGAGTGTTGTCTGGGTATATTGTTTCATGCCCATCTTCTCCATGGAATGCTCAAAGCCAAAGAAATTCTTGATATCCAAAGTAGCCGTCTGATCGAAACACGTCCACTCAGAGTTTTCCGGATGGGCGTAGTAGCGACAACGCTCGAAGATCTCGATTCTTGAGGAGAAACTCTCGTTCACCGCCTCAATACTCAGCGTGCGATTCGTCATATCAAGATAATTGTGCTGCAGAAAGAATACGAAATCCACTCCGATCAGCTTCTTGAATATGTAGGGCGCATCCACGGCCAGCTTGCAGCGACGACTCGTGTTGCGTTTGGCCCCATTCTCCAGGCACTCGTCCTTGATGACCTCGCAGTCCAGTACAATGGGCATTTGCGGGCATGTGGGGAAGCGGCGTTCGTAGGCCTAGCAAATGTGAGAGACGATACATGTGTACAATAGTATAAGTTGCTATATAGGGTGCTTATAGTGTGACTGGCCTTGAGGGGCAGCCAATTTATGACATGAAAATGAACATGAACTTGGCCTAGGGCCACAGTTTCGATACAGATATAGCAGATATAGATGCAATACACCAGCACAGATGTAGGTCTTTATATCTGGGCGCGTGTGTGTGGGTCTGTGTGAGTGTATGGCACCAGCAGCCACGCCAAATATTTGCAAAGTTATAAAACAGCTGCCTGTCTATTTGCGCCAGCTTATACTAGATATTGATTGGAAGATTGCCGCCGATATAGCTATTTCGAATGCAATTAAGCTAAAAGCACCCAAACAATCAGTTTGAAACCATATTTGACTTAGATCGACAATCGTTTCAAGCCGAGGCTTATCAAGTAATTACCTAGGGATAGAAACTTTTAATCAACTGAGAGGCAGAAACGTTAATAATGATCTATTTTCGGTACACATACTAAAAGAGTTATAACACTTATGCTTATGTTGCAGTGTGTGTAAATTCTCACACATGATGCAAGAGCTTTGTAGTTAAACAATTTTTTATTCGTTCTTTATGATTATTGCTTAACTTCTCGGGCATTAACTTATACTTATACACCCCTTCCCGCACGCGTCATATGGTTGGGCGTGCTTTGTGTGTATGTATATGGGGAAAAACACTTTCTACGCCGCATTCTAAACACATCGTACTGCAAGCCCATTAATAATTCCGACAGGCGCGAGAAATTTCTCACGTTCTTAAGTAATTCAGGTTCAGAGTTTATTTCTTTGTGTACCTGATTTACCAGAATCCACTGTATTATGCTTGAATTATTTAAACGGGACACTCGGTAAGGGCATTTTCCATCCGTGTGTTCTAGAATTTAAAAGCGATTTCCAGGGTGCCAGGGCCAGGCAAGGACAAGAACGTGACAACGCGTGTCCTTTAAAGCACGCCACATGATAATTAAGTATGGCTCATATATATTTTAAAAGTTCAAGGCGGACACACAACACAGCACAGTGGCCTGAAGCGTATTTAAAACTGACCCATTCGATTATAAAAGAAAGATACATACTACAATTCCGAGAATTTTAAAGAAAGCTCGACTAAAATGAATCCCAATTTAATTGTTTTTTCATTTCAAGGTTGCCTGCCACGTTTCATTGCGTGCCATGTGCTATCATTCTGTCTGTCTGGGAAAAAACAGCAGGAAGACAACTTATTGTCGTCTAATCCAATATTTTCCTCATCGAACTCAATTATTCAACAGTCGCAGTCGTGTGAAAAGACACATGAACCGAGTCGAATTCGAGACCATACCCAACTTGGGTTATTAATGTGCCCAGCAGCCGCATAAAAAAGTCGTAAGACTGACAGATTTACAGCCTAGACTTTGTATAGTATTTTGTAAATTGGGTTCGCAATTCACCAAGTCGTTTAGCGTAGTACCATATATTACTAATTGCCCATTAAAAGTTTTGGGGTAGACCCCGTTGAGGGCGATTTGTTGTCGTTGCTAAATTGAGAACGAAATGCAAAAGTGTGCAAATTTTATGTCTCATGGTTGTGACGTATCCGTTCGTAGGGCTGCACTTCTGGTAAACTGGAAAAATGGATTGCCTTGTGGATAAAATACCCATCCCCTCGCTTTTATTTTGCCGTACGACTCGACTTGCGATGAGGCTTCGTCAATGCCAAACAGCAACCATTTTGCAGTTCCCACATTGAGGATAAAAATAGTTGCGACTTAACAAAAGGTCTCTAGAATGACTGTTGTCCTATATTTATTTATAAAAAACATAGTATAGACTTATGTATTTATAGAAGATCGGTTTTTAAATATAGGTGGGGTTATTTTTTCAAAGCTTTGTTGTTCTATATAAAATTGAATATTATATATATTATATAGGTATATAGGACTGTTGAAAGAAATTCAGCACTCTCTAAGGCCCCGAGTTCAATGGAAATTTCATTTTTTATCACTCCCTCGCTCTCGTGGAGTTCGAATATGCATATTTCTATTTCAGTATTTTGGTAACCTCCAAAGTTGAGATAAGACTACAGTTCCCACAAAAAGCCTCTGTAACATGTGATGCGAGCATGTCATATCCAGTTCCCCAATATGATTCACATCAGGCATGTGATATTTGCTACTATAGCAATATTTCCATAATAAAAATAAATGCTTTCGTAACATCAATAGCTCTTAAAGCTTTCAATAACGTTTATCATTTCGAGTTGGTTTACACGATCTCAAAATACACAACATTCTATTGTAATCCTATTATAACCTTTGATTTATTTAATTCGGGGGGGAACTATCTCCAGTTTCGTTGACCAAATAGGCAACGTGTGCATTGGAAACGTGACCATTCCGTTTTGATGAGCTGGATTGTCAGGTATAAAGCGATTATTTTTACTGTTAAGCCAATTAGCGCCGACTTACTGCAGGCACAGGCAAATCGCGCCCACAGTATTTTCTATACCATATAGTATTTTATTCTCAAGTCAATGACATTTGCGAACGCTTTGAACAACTTTTGCACCCAGCAACAACATGATACTAATTCAACTGATAATAATAAAACGTATTTGTTTGCTGCCGCGCAATCAATTTATGCGAAAAACTTTAATTAAATAGAATTTCCACATAGCAGATTGAGCTCGACGCAATTTAGGCTACACATTGATAGCTAAATCGAAAAGTTTGCCAACTATATTTGCGTGTTATCACAACGGAAACAAAAATGGCGTCAATTAGGTCAGCTAGATGATATGATTCGCCATCGGGGCATCGTAATCAACAGTCCGTCTGCCTATACACTAACAACAGAGAGAGTTGTACTACGACATGAAGATCTAAGATATTGTTTACTCAACACCCCGCCGATCATTGTAATGCCATCGTTTTATTAGCGTATAAAAGAGTTCGGCTTGTTGAGGACACCCCTATTGTTGTCTCATTTCTCTGATTGTTTTTTATTGTATACAATGGGCCATAATCGCTTATTTCCTGCTGCCGCTGGCTCTCTATATCAGCTTGATGCGGATCTGGAATGCAAAACACGAACCGGGCAGCTGACCGACAGCGTCCCATCTCTTCTCTTCTCTCTCGCTCACTCGTGCTATTGTGTCGCGGCTTCCCATTCATGAAATTATATACGCGAGCTACCCCGAGAGGGTATGAGAGAGTGAGAGAGAGCGAGAGAGGGGGACAAAGAGGCGGAGAGCAAGCGACATGTAGCTCCAAGGTTAATTTTATTTATCTTCGGCATGCGATGTGCGACGTACTAACAGCTTGAAAGAAAATAAGAGGCAAATGCAGCTAGGAACGAGTAATGAAAAATGATTCGGGAAATGCGGAAAATGCAGTCAAACGACAGCTGCGCGTAATTATCAACGTAAGAGAACAATTTTTTACGTGTTATGTGAAATAACAAGACACAGGCACGCGGGAGGCGCGTACACACACACATACAAACATTTGTATACCCACTCACCCACTCAGTCAAAGTGTCTCAGTCGTGGGACGTGCATGGGCGTGAGTGGTTATGTGACACGCCTACTGCAAATAAGATACACACCTTCATAACGAGCTCAAAGGGATATTTGTAGACCCGGACAGGCGATTGAAATTTTTGCACCATTTTATTGCTGTTGTTGTTGGCACTTGACACTGGTTAAAAATCAATTTTTATGCTTGCACTTCTTTTTTTATGCACTCGAGCTCACCCACACAGACACACGCGCAAAATGCGCCCTTTAATTATCACTTAGAAATCGACAGCAGGTTTAGTTTATTGTTTTTTATAAATATATATTTGTTTTGTTGACAGATCTAAATAAGTTTAGAAAAGTGCTTCGTGTTCCTTTGCAGCCCCAGCGTTTGTTGTTTGTGCAACTGCTGCAGCTGGCTGAAAAGAAAGCCTTTCCTTTTTTGTGTACACTCCGCGAGTGTTTGACTGTTTTGCATCGGCTCTGTTAGAGCAAGCATTAATGTTGACAGAGAAATAACAGAGGCACCTATTAACATAATGTTAAGCTTCGGGTGGTTGGCTTAACCTTAGTAAAATGTAAACTAAGCTTATTGTCTTTTGTACTATTAAATAGCGTTTTTTATCACACTTAATTAATTTGATTTTCAATAAAAGTTAAATTATGAAAACTTATTTTAAGCTATAGTGTAAGTATCGATAAATTTTATTTAATAACAGTCGATACCGGTGCTTCTGTAAACCGCGAATGTTTCGATAAAACTTAACACAAAAATGTATGTACCAGGGCTGTAGGATACAACATTGAAAATCGTTAAAATCAAAGTTCATTTCTGTTACTTTTCAATGATTACAAAATCATAAATAAAAAAAAATAAACAGAATGGACGCTGACAGGCGTAGGTGTCAAAAGCGCGTCTTTTTCATATACCTTGTGACATTTGTGATAATTGTTCTATTTTTCTATCATTTGTTGGCTAATAATAAAAAGAGTATTTCTGCGCTCACTCGTCTAAAGGAAGATGTAGAATGCTTATCGGTAAATTTGTTTATTTAGAATATATGTACGTATTTACTACCGGTTTGAATTTTTACAGAATGCTCTTAAGCAGCAAATGAAGAAACCCGGAGATGTACCTAGAGCTAAATTCAGCTGTATAGAAAGTGACCCTCAGGGGATCTCAGGATCAGGAACAGATACTGTACTTTCCAGTTGTTGTGCTACACGAGAGTTAAATGCACAAGTTGATGCAATAATTAAACGGAAGCTTGGAGCACTTATGGATGATATGTACAACATGAAAAAACAAATTGGTGGTTCTAATTGTATTGCTCAAGCCAGTTCAAACAGTGAAGCTATAACAGTGATGCCGAAGACCCGCATCAATTATGCCGCCGACGAGTTGGGTGCTCGAATCATTAATGTTAAGGCAACACCTATAGGAAGCACGAATTTTTTTAAAAGTCTCCTCGGGCTAGATTTTAGTGGCAATCCCCCCATAAATATGTTGCGGTCAAGTATAGCGCCCGGAGCTTGCTTCGGATTTAGTGGCAATAAGGCAACAGTTTCCATAAGATTAGCTCAGGTTATTCTCGTAGAGGAAATAGCCCTTACACATATTTCCAAAGACATGACGCCCAAATTGTGTACGGACAATGCGCCAAAAGAATTCGAGGTTCAGGTAAGATTAATTTAGTATTAAAAAGCTCTTGATACATTATTATTATTTCTACTAGGGTATAAACCAAGATAACAGAAAAAATGAGTGTCTTGGTAAATATGTATATGAAAACTCAAGTAAGCGTACTCAGAAATTCTGTGTTAAAAATAATGGTAGATTTCGAAATTTAATTTTTATATTTAACACAAATCATGGATCGGATTCAACTTGTATTTATCGGTAATTAACATGTTTAAATTTATTATTAGTTAGCATATTATTATGTACATTTACAGAGTGGAAGTGTACGGAAGAGTCGCTTAAGGAAACCTTTGTTTTTTTTTTTTGTTTTTATAGTTGTGTTACTAAATATTATTGTTATAAATAAAAATCAGATTTGTTATTATAGAAAAATGTTGATAAGTTGCTTAAAATTTAATTATTTTAATATCACTGTTAAAAATAATCGATAGTTATCACGTCTTTAACATATTATTTCGATAAGTAAAAACCATCTCTAAGGTGTAGGCTTAAAGTTTGACATGAGCGATAGCGATTATAGTTTTGGTTTTGGCAAAGATAAAATTGAATTAAATAAGTTAAAACACGATGGTTTGTGGCGATTAAATTTAAACAATAACAACAATCTGCTTGGCTGTCATTCGACACACAATTTCGTCGGCCTAGTTGATGGCGAGGAGCATTCACAGCTGCAAAGGACAATGGCAAAAGCGAAACAGAAACAGACAACAGCAGCCGCAACAGCAGCTGCCACAGCCACAACAACAACGACAGCAACAACAACAACACCAATATCAACAGCTACAACAACTGCAACAACTGCAGTAGGCGCAGTTGCCATTACGCCCACCTACGTTGCACACATTGAGGACGAGGGTGGAGGAGAGGAAGGAGCTGATGACGAAGACGGCGACTGCGCTGCTGCAGCCGCAGCTGCAGTCGACACCAGTGATAAGGCAAGTGTTTTTTTTTTCATTTTTTTTTTTATTTTCTCGCCATTGTTTGCTGTTTTTGCAATAATGCAAATTTCGCCACAGCTAAATGGCATCTGTGTCGGCGCTGCCTACACGCTGACTGCGCTGCCGCCGCTCAATTGTGCTGCAGTTGCTGCTGCCTCCGCACTTTCGCCCACCGATGCAGCCATAGGCGGACTCAGCTCCAGCCGCACTTCGATGAACAACTCTACAGAGAATCTGAGCTATGCCAGCGACAACTATTACGGCGATGATCTTATCCTGCTCGACGACGATGACGATGTGGAAGCCGAAGAGATCTCGCTTAACTCGGATGACTGCGTTTATGCGTATCGCGGGGACGCAGCTGACTTCGATATGGCAGCGCTTGATGCCAGCACAGGACGTGGCGGACGTAACCTTGACTTTGGGTTAGTGAGGGATGATGAGATGGACTTTCTAGAAATGGATTTCGAGCCGGATCCATCGTCGGAACTTGAATTTGCTGCCAGTGCACAAGATGCGGCTCACGCCAATCTACTGTTGATGCAAAGGGATTACAGTCAGTTGCAGGCAGCAGGAGGTAGACACATGGCCACGCCTACACAAACACGTCAACTATACAGTTCTCCCATTGAAGATCTGCCGGCTCCACAGGAAGCACTGCAGCGCTTAAGTAAGAAATTTGCAAGAATAAGCCTCAATTTGGATCAGATCAAGGCGGATGCTGATACTGGATCAGATTTGGATGTAGATGAGTTATTTACCAGCAACGGCGGCAAGGAAGAGGAAGATTTGGTCGACTCAACTGTTACAGATGGCATAACCACATTGGCGCACTCGTTGCCCAGCACATTGGCCTACAGTAACTTTAGTCGCAGTACAAGTGTGCCTAGCGAGCATATACATGCCACCGACGAAGAGGAGACACGAAGCAACTGCAAGTTGACGGGTGCTAAGCCAAAGCGTTTGAGCACACTTTCCACATCCTCATCGCTGGTATCTACCGGAAAAAGTTGCGCCTCTGCATCTTCCAAGTCGCGCCGCTCGCAACCCAGCTTCGATGAACGTTGCTTTAGCTGCACCGACTTTCGTGCTGTTTCATTCTCTCAGCAACAACAACAACAGTCGGACGTGGCTCCCATGCTCGTGGCAGCGGCTGCCGTGGTGGCCGCCAGTGCAGCATTACAGAGTTGCAATTCAACGCAGTTCGATCTGAGCAGCGGCGAGGAGACCTGCCTAGATTGCCTGGAAAAAGAGTTTCTGGCCAACACAATCGGCAAGGCGTTGGATTTGACCAGTTGTGCCAAGTGTCGACGATATCTGGGCGGACGGGGTAGCAGTCTTTCACTCTACGCTCGAGCTGAGCAGACGCGCTGTCGTAGCGGTTCGCCCGGCTATATGGATGAGTTCGGCGGCCTTTTTAGTTGGCACACTTCAATGCCTGGTGGCGCTGCGGGTGACTTGGGTCATTATAACCAAAGGTTTATTTCGTGTGATAATAATTTTGGCGGCGTGCAAGTAAGCTAACAGGAATGCAATTACATTTCCAATAATCCAGTAATAATATATGTGTTTTTCACGAAGCAGCTGCTCAAGCAAAGCTTTTCGACTGAACCGCTGGTTGTGCGTCTGTCCACGGCGCAGCTGAGTGAGGAGCATCTGGTGCAGGCGCTGGATAAACTTCACGTCTCCTACAATGCGAGCCTGCTGCAGGGCTATTTCAATCAACCTATACGGAACAATGTAGGCGATCTGAGGCGGCTGCTGCTGCACGTTTCAAAGCAACAGTGCAATCATCACAAACTGAAGAAATTGATCGAGCTGATCTCTCAGCAGCAACTTAACGTGCAGTTCAAACGGGTAATTAACAAGATTGAAATTAACTTGATTACCTCATATCTAACCGGGAGGTTTATCTGTTAATAGAGCAATACTGCTGGAACTGTTGCTGCGCTGGTGCCGCTCAAGGTTTCTGATATTCTGGCCGCTTGGAAACGCCATCCCGATCTCTCTGTGCTGCGGCAATTGGATGCGCGCTTCCATCGCGCTAATGTGCTGGGTAAACTTGTAATATGTTGATCGTTTGCTAAGTAATACTTACAAACCTTTTGTACAGGTAAAATTGGACACATTGTGCGCCAGGCTCAACAGCAGCAGCCAGTAGCGACGACTTCTGCCTCGGCTGCCGCATCGCCTCTAATCTCGTCGACGCGACTCGCGTTACCCGAACTTATAATGATACCACAGTATTATCCTTGTGGTGAATTGACCCTGACGCGAAAGTGTTAAGAGCAGTCTTACACACCCACACACACAGCACATTCACATACACACACAGCACATTCACATTTACACACACGCACACCACATACTACGTTGTTTATACGTGGCTGCGTTTACAATGATGTTTCGGCAAAATGAAACCGCAAAATTCTCGGAAACGTCTCGTTACTCTGACGGGATTTCGTAAGGTATTGTGAAAATGCTAGCAAATGCAAACTGATGACATAAGTTTATAAAGTGAAGATATTTATAATAATACAGATATGGGACGCATTCGTTATTCGTTCTATAACACTGTTAGCTTTCGAATCTCATTTATGTTGTAATAGTCTCTTAATTTTTTGTTATTTAATGTGTTAAACGTACTCGATAAGATGCTTTTCATAAGCTCTTGCTAAAATTGAATGTCTTAACACTAAAATTATTCTTTAAATCTCATTGTATTCTGTTTATTTTATTGTTATTTATATCTACACTCTTGTCCTACATGTAAACTATATATTGTGATTTGTTAAAGATTTCCTTCCCCTCTTTAGAATTGATCCGTTTGGAAATAAATTCTGCATAAAGAAAACTTTTAAAATTACATGTTCCTGTTTTCCTTACTTATTTCCATTCGGTCTCTGCTCAGTGTTCTATCTCGAATAATGTTAGATCTAACTTCAATTAATTATAGTCATCAGTTTTAATATTAAACAATTAAGCGTAATACCACTTCAGAGCCGAGATAGTCGCGAATTTGATGTATGTGTTATAGCGTTATTCACAATAACCGTTAGTCGTTTTGCAATATTTACGTATTACCACTAAACCTATATCACAATATGAAGTAAAGATATACATGCCTATAATAAATATACACATGCATACACAAATAAATAAATACTAACCTATATATATATATATATATATATATTTAAATACAAAATATAGCTTAGCTTCAGTACCGAATAGCATGATAATCTGTAAGTAGTCAAGTAAACGAACGCACAAAGCGTCTCACGATAAACTGTTGCTGATAAAGAATATATGAACTTATCGAAATCGAATTAGTTTCAGGATATAGTCATATCTTTATCGCGATAAACTGCATCGTGTAAGCGCTCACATCACAAGCTCATTACATTTCATAAGCCAACGACTCCAAGCCGCCTCACTCCCCACCCCGATCCCGCGCGAAGGTGCGAATACTGTTTGTTTTAATAAAATTACGCTTTATTAATATTTAATTATTCATGTGATTTCCCTAAATGAATTCCATTTTATTGATAGCGCTGCTGTTGTTGCTGTCTGCCGGCATTCTGATAGTAACCCTGTGCGGGGCCACCTGGTCCTTGACCCATGTTGGGTAGCATGGGCGGAGGCGGAGCCGAAGTGTTGTAGTGCGTTGGCGGCGGAGGCTGCTGTGTCCAGGCATTGGGCGCATATGGCGGCATTGGTACCACAGGCGGCGGCGGTGGCGGTGGAGCATGGTACATGTGATAATTGGATGCGTTGCCGCTCATGTTGTTCGGCGGTGGCGGCAGCGGTGCACCAACTGCATTCGCTGCGGCAGCGGCAACAACTGCCAGGGGCTGCGCATCATTAGGAGGCAGTATGGAAACAGCGGGAACAGCGCTGGCCAGAGACTTAATGCTTTGTATGTTGTTCAATTCGATGCCTCCATTGCCGCTCGCCTGTGGTGGCGGAGGAGGACAGTCCACGTTTAGAACCATTGACTTGTTAATGTTTGTGTTGGGGCTGTCGGCGCGACTGGGTGGCTTCTGAGGCGGGCTGTTGGGCTCTTGGCCTTCTTTCTGCGTTGACTGATATAGATCAAGCACCTGATGGCAGATATCCTCCAATATTTCCATTGTTACATTCGACACGAACATGTCCCACCAGCGCTGATGTTGGGGCTGCCGCCCCAGCCAATCGAGTACGGTGAACTTACTCAATTTACTGGCCAGATGTATTAGGGCAACCGCTATGATCTCTGGCTCCCATTGCAGGCATACTACTGTGCTGAGGGAGTCGTTGACGAAGTTCCATGCCATTTGAACCATTTTCTGAAGCTTTTGCTGGTCGCCCTTAAAGCATTTGGCATACTTGAGTAGAAACGTATATGGATGCTCCACCTGTAGATCGAACTTAATAGTCTGCAACAATATGCGCTCCAGTGTCATCACTTCCTCTTTGGGGTCATCGCCGAACGAGTAGAAATAATTGTCGGTGAGTATGCTACGGGCCGTTTTGATTATGTCGCGACACTTTTTCGGCGTCTCCTCCACCTTGCCGGCGAGAAAGAGGCAACAACAGGCGGTAACGTAGCGCGGAAAACTCTTGAACGAGTGGAACATGTAAAAGCGATGGAAATACACGACACCGGTTGCCATTGTGTTGTGGCCAAGCCCCATTTTGGTGCCGCACTCCATGATGAAGCGGGCGCCCTCCTTGCGATAGCGGCGCTCCGTCTCGTATGTAACGCCATCGAGTATCGAGGGTGTCT
Source organism: Zaprionus inermis (assembly GCA_018151445.1). NCBI lineage: Eukaryota > Metazoa > Arthropoda > Insecta > Diptera > Drosophilidae > Zaprionus > Zaprionus inermis. The sequence goes on along the minus strand of JAECXD010000634.1, from coordinate 2,357,492 downwards.
CTCGAAGCTCCTTTTTGTCATAATACCAGCAAGGCATCTTATTTGGTGCCTTCACTTAGGCTGGTCGTTTTCAATAATAACAAAGACTGTCAAAATTAGTGAATTTTGCTGTGTGGTATTTGTTAGGATATTATCATGTGTGTTTTATAAGGTGGCAACGCTGCGTCAGCTGTTCAAGCAAAAAGTGTGACCAGGCAGCACTTTAACTTGGAATTCACATTCAAAACCGAGCATGTTTGCAGATTACATTTAATAACTCAATGAGAGTGAGTGTAAAATGTCTACAATTTAAATGTAATTAACATTTCAAGTAACTTTTCTCTGCCACAGTTATAATTTGCTTTATGGTTTAATCGGTTGCTGCAGCGCAACCTGTCGCCGCTTGCAACAAATGGCACAAGCGCTACCTGTTGCTAGTCCATGGCCAATGCTTGCCAATTAGCCGCACAGTGCCTTGGCATAGTTGAGGTAACTATTAATATATAACTAGCCATTCCAGTTGTCGTCAGCTCTTAATATGCCCATGCAGCTCCCGCCAGGTAATGCGGTCAACTGCTTGCACACCCGTTTACAAACTGGCTAACAGGAATTTGGTTATGTTTGTCAGCCAACAACGCTGGCAACTCCTCCAGTTCTTCCAGTTTCGTTGATATGCATTTTGACTTTGCCCCTTCTCGCCCACTTTTGTCGCCTGTGCACGCACAGTGTACTGAGGGTAAGTTTTATAATTTGTATTGTTAGTACACATATTTAAGAAATACTATTGTGTTAATTCAATCGAATGTTTCCACTGTGCCATGGGAACCTTTATTTTTTTTGTTTTTGTTTTTTGCTTAACAACAGCAAAATTGCAAAATATGAAAAACTGGTTTGCATGCGGCTTGAGGAAGTGTCGAGCCAACAGGCCACAGAACAAACAATGGCTCGCCTAAGGGCGTCGCCGGCTGGGACTTGGGGACCAGGACAAGACTAGACTTGCTCAGCAAGCTCTACATGAGCAATGTGTGCTGGAAATACTCACACACACACACATAGACATAGCCCATTTTCAGTAGAAGCTCGTCTAACATATCACATACAATTTGTATGCACAGTTGCAGTTGCGTCTGCTTCTGAGTCTGCTACAGCGTCTGCTGGGGCGATGTTATTAACCTTGGCCAGTGCGGTACGCTGGGAGCCTGCTGTGATAGCTCCTGGGGGCCATCAGACAGGTCCGCGAGTTAGTCAATAGAATTGTGCCGGGTCCGAGCAGCGGCAGCAGCATAACCAGTTTCTTTTAATGCGTTCTTTGTTGTAGCTTTTACTTGGTCTGCGGGCTCTCTCAGCCAGTTAGCTAGTGAGCACGCTCTCCCTCTCTCGCTCTCTCTTTACGCTCGCTCTCTGCTGGTCTTTGTGCACAGTGCGCACCTTTTGGTCGTTTAAGACACGTTTGCAGCTTCGCTGCGCTCGACGCTTTCAGTCACTTTTGAAACGTCGTCAGCTTCGCCAGTTACCAAAGCGGATCGCGCAGCTGGCTCTAAAAGCAGCAACAGCAGCCACTACAACAGCTACAACAACACCAAGCAACAAGCACATTCCGTCCACTTGGTTGTTGCTTTTTTTATTATTTTTACTGCTGTATCTTTTAATGCGCGTTCGTTTCGGGCAACGGCTCTGCAAAAAAGTAAAGAGAAAAAAGTTCATAATAAAAGAAGTGGATCTCGAGTGCTAAACAACAACAGCAAAAACTTAAAGAAAAGTGCCTAGGCTAGCCCTAGAAAAAGAAGATTTATTCAATCATACAATAGAAATTAAAAAGAAATATGAAAGAAATTGTGTGTGCTATTTAAAACGTTCAAAAGTAATCGTAAGTTTCTTATCGTGCTATCGCACTCGCTCGCACTCGCGCTCTCTCTCTCTACTCATTGTGCCCGTCCGTCTCCATCTGAGCACGCACTCTGATATTTGTCCCACCCCCACTCATCCGCCTTCCTTACTTCGCGCGCGCACACGCTCTACTGCATGCATTCCTTGGAATCATTCTATGTGGATTATATCGAGTTACCAGTCGAAACGCAGCGTTATTTGGAATATTTTTTACGTTATACCTCAGTCTATAACGCTAAATAAGTAAGTGGAATACTTTTCATCTATTTTTACATTATAATGGTAATTATAGATCAAACAGTGCTTTATTATTATATTATATATTCAATTATTAACCTTAATGTGGTCTATCCGAAATAAATGTAAGATTTGATTCAATATTGTGGTTATAACTAGTCAGCTAATTTTTAAAGATGGCGTAGCTGGGATGCAGGGAGGGGATACACGAGTCCATCCTACACTTGTTGCAGCTGTGTTTGTCATTTATCATCGTGCCTCGTGCATTTCTCTACCGAACTGGTCGTTGCGTCGTAGTCAGTCGGTAGGTTCGGAGCCCGATTAAGTGTTAAGTGTTCGGCGATTAGATCATCCGTGGGGCGCGTCAAGCCGCTTAGGCAAGTTAATGAGGGTTTTGGCCGCCGCAACAGTTAGGCGCAAGCCAAGGTCATTAGAGCCTGCTTTGGTGCCTGTTGCCAGTTTTCAGCTGAAGCCGACACGAGTTGATTGAACCGGCAGCCATGTGGCAAGTTGCAAGCAACTGTTTCCCATAGCAACTACATGAAAGTGCGCTATAATTATAGTAGATAGGAGCACCAGCTTCAAATAATTATAGGAAAATTATATTTGGCTTAGGCAGATCAATGAATGAGTGAGTGTCTTAAATGATTCATCTTGAAATGATTCTCACACTAGACAAATGACAAAGCGTCGATTTTGGCTTATTAGAAATAAGTTGACTCATGTCGTGATGTAGTATGTAAAATCGTGATTAGGGTGCTAAGATTATAGTTAATTATAGTCAAGGTCTTTGGAAATGGCAGAGAATTGATATACGTTTTGCTAGTTTAGCCTATTAGTATCTATATTTATTAAACTAAACTTGGAAATATAACTTCATGAAGGTTAATTTTTCGATAATTCAATCTCGTATTACCGATAGGTTTATTTATATAGAGTATCAATATAAATTGCAGTAGCCTTTTCGCAATTTATATGCGAATCTTGATTGCACACACTGTACACATACTCACATGTTGTTATTGTTGTTGTTGCCTCGTTGATTTGCTGTACCAGCCTGTTGAGTTGTCTGCCCAGCTCTGCTCTGCTCTGAGGCTTTCATTTCCACAATATGTTAACAATTTTGATTGGCAATGCGATGCGTGGTGTTTGCATTGTTTTTACTAGCCGCCGCCGCCGTTGCCGTCGGATCTGTTGCATGTTGCAAATTGCAATTGGCAACTGCAGCCACAACAGCAGTAGCAGCGGCTGGGGCAGAAACACTGCGCCAGCGTTGTAATTGTTTCGGTCGCCACCAAGCGTAACCAAAAACATCCATCCCCATCCCAATGAACTCGCCGCACGGCCGCAGCACTTCAAAAACGATTCTTCATACACTCCGAAAAAATGGCAGTTTCTGAACTCTGTAGATCAAAGATAATAAATAATGAGGGGAAAACACTAAGTTTCCTATGGAAAGTAGTCAGAGTTGCGTGTGCAGGCCGTAAGAGTTTATAAAATAGAATATATACATATTCTTGATCAGCCTCAGCATAGCTTTTTTGTCAAAATATATTTAAATATTAAAAATACCATAATATATGTATGTTTATATGTTTTATCTTCAATGTACAACTCTGTATGAGCCGTATTCGTAGACACTCCAAATATATATGTATAAAGCTAGAGACGGGGAACTTAGAGATCTCTTACTACGCACTCGACTTGGCCATAAAAAGCGCGTGCCTCAACCATATTTGTCGAGTGCTACGCACTGGCCACAGCCCATCAAATGTCAGTTACCTTTTTTGAGTTTGGCGCTTTATTGTCTATGTAGAAGTTGTTTTGACCATATTTATTGGCCGCTAAGTGCTCATAATTCGTGCCCCTTCCATGTGGATCTCATGAAAATTGCCCAAAAAGAAAACGGGAAGAAAAAGAGCTTGAAGTCATTCGGAATATAACTGTGCCTACAATTTAGCTACTGTCAAAGTGTCAGTTGTTCCGCTGCGTTTTCACCGCTTATATAATCTTTGTATAAACTTGATTGCAGCTATAATATTTTCTGGCTAACATATATTTAGATATGAATTATGAGCCAATTTAATTTAATTTAATACTAAAACTCTAGAAATCAATGATTTTAGCTTAATTCATTTGTTAATTAACAAGTATTTTAAAGTTTTTAAAGTTCTTCGAAGAAACCTGAAATTAAAAGTTCGTTGCGCTCTGTAATTCGTTCGTAATACGTTAGCACGTAATTTGATCATAGATAGAAACAGGAAGAGTTGCTTGTTGCAAGTTGACCCACTTCGGAATCAAGTTTTGGTTTTTTTTTTTTGGGAAATAACTGCCCGCAGCTTCTTCTAAATAGATAGATGATTTCTGTCTTTAATTTCATTTAAGCAAATTCGGGCGAGAACACTTGAATATTCAGTATGGCCTTTGGCCAATAATAAACAACAGGTATTTCTTTTATTTTTTAATATTTTTTTTTGCGTGTTTTCAAGGCGTAGATAGATCCATGCATTGACCTGATTATCGGCAGCACGCACACTCTGGCCTGGCTCGAAGCTCATTGGACTCTGAGTAGAAAGTGTCGCCGCTCTCTATTTTCGAGTCGAGTCGAGGCTCCGAGACGACTTATTAAACAGTCTGGGGAAACCAATAAAAGCCAGCGGGTTCTCAAAAGGTCTCTCTTTCTCTCCCTGTCTCGCTCTATCCCCCCTAACTGAACTTTGACGTTCAAATTGTGCTGTCAAAAGTTCATTGAAATAACGAAAATAGACAAAAATATTATTGTTGTTAAAAAGGTTTTTAAATATTATGACAATAAGGTCCGAAAATGAGCTTTTAGCTGAGGCTTGGCTTGTTAATAATTTACGCGCTAAAGAAATGTCGACTTTTAAGTAGGTTTTTTCGTTGTTATTGTTGTTGCTGTTGCCGTTTGCCGTGTTGAAAATTCTAATTAAAATGTTAACAAAACCGACGAAAAAACTTGGTAACAAGCGATGGGGCTGAGAATCTTCTCACATTTACCAGATGCTTTGCTGGCGAGTTTTGTGTTCCATTGTCGTGTGTGTGAGCGTGTGTGAATGTTATTTCTCCACTCATGAGGTTAACCAAAAGATAGACATGATTTGTAAGTGTCTGAGTCTGAGTTAAGTCTTGGATATGCCCATTGCATACTTTTTCAGCCAAGTCAATTGTCTGCTTTGATTCACTCACAACTACATTCGCCAATTACTTGGTACTTGTGAGTGCATTCGTTGCTCTTAAACATGCCCACTGGGTACGTTTCGTCTTTGGACGTAGATTAATGGGAAAATGAATTACTGTCTGCGATTTGCAGCACTTGCAAATAACTTGGTACTTGTGAATGCATTTGGTTTGATTTATTTGTCATTTCAGTTGATTTCAATCAACTTAATAGCTCATGACAGTCATAATTAAATAACTAAATAAATAATAAAAGACTTGGGTGAAAACTTTCTTTATTTAGCTTATTTATCATACAAATCAATGGATATAATTCATCAATCTTTTATTTCGTCAATATGCAATCATTTCTCTTCCCTACCTCGCCTGCTTATTAGTACTTTCAGCGAACTCCCCTTTGTGATTTTGAAGGCAAATTAATTTTCCCAACACTTTTCTAACTTGCCGTAGAGCCAAACGCATAATTTATAAGAGAAAAGGTTAGCTCGGCAAATCGAATTGAATCAGTTAACGATTTTTGACGCCCCATTTTGGGTCGAGCGCGTTAAACTGATTTTGAGCAGGGTGAGGAGAGCGATGGGGAAGGCGTGAAGGCCGCCCCGGCACTTGGCTTCAATTCGGGCTAGCAACATAATAATGACTAATAATGCTGGCGATTTGCATGCTATAAGGCAGCAACATACGGCTGCAGCTTGGGAAATCAAAACTGGTTTCGTTTGCCTTTTAAAGACTTTATAGTAAGTAGTACACACACACACACACATTGCACCCGAGAAACATGAAACATGAAAGACGAAACAATTATTTAACATTTCAGCCGGATCCGGATCGGAGTTTGCATCAGAATCGAGTACTTTGCGGATTCACTTCTCAAATGGTAGAGTTTCATGAATTAAATTGGCAGAAACTCTTTGCTCTTCGGCCTTGATCTATCGGTCTATCGATCTGTTACATTTGACCCGTTCAAATCGAAATTTAAAACGTAGCAAATCGCAAAAATAAATCGTTGAATGAACGCTTTGAGCGTTTGGCCGTCGGACACGTTCCCCAAATGAAAATTCGAGCAATTTGAAGATCGGTTAACGCTACTTGGGCTCTCTCCTTTTTTTTTGCCCACTGTGCGGCTTGGGTAATAGTTTTTGTTTAGCATGCGACAGAAAGTTGAATGAACCCATCCACCTAGATGGCGAGAGATTCTTGTGAAATCTCCTATGATACTACGCTTTGCCAACACTTCCGCCATGCAATTGGCTACAGTTAGTGCCTACTGTAGCTCAATGGGCTTTATGGTTTTCAATTCATTTTGTTAATTTTCTCGGGCAATTAAAGTGCAGTGAGTGATTGAGAGTTTTGCTGTCACAACTTTCACCATTCAAATGGCGTAAATACGTATACAAATGGTTCGATGAATTGACGATAATTTCATAAGTGACTTGACTTCTTCTCTGCACTTTGCAGCAGTCGTCGATCTGTCTGAGACGAACGAACTTGTGACGAATCGAAAATATATTATATATATATGTATATATATATATATATATATATATATATATATATACCTTTTAAAAGGAAAATATAAAATACTAAGAGCGTTACGTCTGTTATGATTTTGGCACGCTAAGCTCTGGGTGTGTGCGTGTGGGTGTAGGTGTGGATCCGATTTCTTTTTGTTTACCGACAGTTTTTTTGTTTTGGTTTTTTGTTTGGCTTTTTTTTATAGTTCGACTACCTCTTTCAGCTATCTTGGCCTAAATTTGCATAATTTATGTAATTTCTGACCATTTTTTATTGACTCTCGATGGCAAACTTATAAACAAAGCAAACAGACGTCCGCCTGCGAAGTGTGTCTGACTGGCCTGAGGTGTTTGAAGGTGTTGTGTGGCTTCAGGTTGATATTTTGTATATTTGTTGCTTAAAAATAATATTTGTATTGTTCAATTGAGGCTGAAATTATGGAAATTATGTTTAAATATCATAATACTGATTGTTCAAATATGTTTCCTATAATTTCTACTTATTTCATTTAATTAAGCTAGATTTCTAAATTGGTTTCACAAAGGTTATCTCTGTTCTTCGCTGCACTTGCTAGGGCCGTGTCAGACTTTTGTTCCCCAGTGAACAGTGGTAACAATAAAACCAACAACAACTTAATTTTCAACTCTACCTTGAGCTGACCCGATTCCCACCGCAGAGAACTGAACTGTACACTGGCTACCTAGCCCCATTTTGCTTAATTTACTTCTTGACGACGATTTCAGAGAGTGTACACTGCTCTGCGGTTTCATTTCGTTTCGTTTTGCTTGGGTTTACGAAACTGTGGAAAAGAAATGGTATACGAAAACTTAATCAGGCGACCGCAGAATAAAGCAATCAAAAGGTAGCCACGATAAATTCAAATCGAAGTGGAGTCTAATTTACGATGAAGTCAACCGACGAATCTGCAAACTCTGCACGTACCACATCTTCTGCTGCACCCACGTACCACTCTCTTCGCTATCCACACGACACAGCTGTCACTGCACTACACTATAAAAAAAACTTTCAAATGCAGAAAAGAGTCAAGAAAAACTGTTGCTTCTGATCTAAGATCTGAGTTTTGAACATCGTGCCTAAGGCAGAGATCAACTGATGGATTTTATGCGAGCTTATCAGTTTAATCCAGGCCCAAGAGGCATATGTTGTAAGTTTGAACATATCCTGATCGCTTTTAATTAAGAGACTAACTTTATAATCAAGAAATTAGACACTTTGTGGGATCGTAGACGTCATTTTCTGTGCCTCTGCAAAGGTTTAACAGGCACGAAAGCTTTTCTTGCAGTGTGCAGCTGTTGATTGAACGCCCACCTACTTTCCCGCTGCTGTCCCAGCTGTTCCGTCTGTCCGCTCTGTCTGTCTAACTGGGCTTATCATTCGGGTCTGACGTGGTTTGCCTGACTGACGGCCATTCAAGTGTTGGATTCTTAAGTGCCACTTTGCTGCCTTCGCCGTTGCTGCTGCTGCTGTTGCTGACGGCGCTGCGCAAGCACTGAGGCGTGTCTCAGGCTGGCAACGTCATCGCCCACATCTTGCAACCAATGCGCAATCCCTCTGCTGCCCCTCTGCTCTTCTTCTGCTTTTCGTCTGCATTCTCAGCCATTGTTTCTCTTCTCTCTTTTGCGTTTCCTGCACACTCCCGCAAATTCTGCGGCTCTTGTGCTACTTCAGCGTGAATTTGGCACACAAAGTCGACTTGATGTTCCTCAGCAATCCCGCAGCCCCGCTTGCTCCTCCTTCCACTATTGTGATCTTGTCATTCAGCCCGTTTGGCTGCCTCATCCGAGAAACTTATAATTTTTTTTTTGCCTAATGGCATTTTATGCATTGCAAATTGCCGCTCGCTGCGCATGTTTTCAGTTAGGAATTTCTATGGAGCCTCCGAGAGATGCGACAGACCGCGAGGCAAGACCTTTTAGCGCAGTGAATACAAAACTGGGCGTAGGGCAGGGCGCACCATGATTTATCTTACCCGAAGTTGGCATTTTCGGAAGCAATATTTCAGCCAACGTCAAAAGGCCTTAGTTTTTTGAACTAGTATGACATAAACTAGAGACTAATAGGCAATAATAGCGAACCCAGAACAATCATAATCATCATAAAGAATCACAAATTATTACGACGCAGTATGGAACACAATGTAAACGAGATAAACGATGATTATAATGAGGTTATTTTAAGATTGCTTGCACATCGCATTTTTGCATAATGACGAAAGCGCTGGAAATGTGAACTCTATAGAAGTAGTTCGAGTCGAGTTCAGATCGTTGTGCGATCCAATAAATTACGCCACAAGAGTCTCCAACAAGTTTTGCGGTTTTCCCACGACATTTTTTTTGTTGTTATTGTGTTTGTTCAGGTGATTTGGCGATTTGTTTGTGACAAATGTCACCGAATACACTGCGAGAAAATGGCGAGTTTGAAAATCAGGAACTTGGGATGCATTATCGAGGCTATATTACTTTTTGTAATATGATGTTCTACGTGATAATAATAGTATCGCAATTTTCTTGCCAATATCCACGCCTAGCAGGAACTAGAGTTCCCAGAAGAAAACGAAACTAATGCGCAATTATAGTAATCGAGTTATTAGACCACAACAACAGAAATTGGCCGCAAGGTTGCATTTTGCATCGCTTGGAGCATTTCATTAGAGCAGAAAATCTGATTTATAATGAGCCAAGCGAATTTGCATGTAGCAGAAAAAAGCGAAAACTGAAAACCGAACACACGAAATTCGAAATTAGAAGGCGTGCCTTGTGATCAATTAATGTGCCCAGCTGCATATAGTATATATGTAGTACCTGGTCTATATATAGTATATATCTCGTATAATTCAGTTCGAATACTTGAAGGCATTCACTTTTGCGCTGCGAAACTTCCTGCTGTTTTCTGTTCCAGTCGAAACCCCAATGCGTTGTGTAATACCTGAGAATACCGGGCAGCAACAGCTACAATAACAACAACTCCCCAATAGCTATACCAACAACAATAAACAATGGCTTTAGCGGTGAATTTCGTAAGTTTCCCCCAACTGAAAATAGCCAAAAGGCAACCTGAAGAAGCCGCAACCAACAATCGCAACAAGACGCAAATGAATAATGGGCAAACTGAAGTGTAGTCGACTCAAGATACTCAGTGGTCGGCGCTGCAGTATTTCGTACAGAGAGCAAACAAATATACCCCCTATCGGATACCCCAAATACCCCAAAATGAGATTGCAATTGTGCAAGGCTCTTTAGTGTAGGAGGCAAATCGAGTTTGGGTTCAAGCTTAGGATCGGGTTTGAGTCGTTGTTGTTGTTGTCTCTGCCACTCTCCCACCCTCTCACTATCTATCTATCTCTCTCGCCAATTGTCTGCAGTTTTCGGAGCTCAGCTAAAAAGCTACAAAAAATGTTAATGAATCTCTTAATTTTGGTTGCAAATCAAATGGGTCTCCTCGGATTCAGCCGGGGCCCCGGCTCACTCGAAAGTGAAAGTCTATTCATGCATTCATTCAGAGTGTGCAAAATGTAACTATGAATAGAAATGCGAGAGCGCGCACCTTTTGTTCAGATTTTTCGTGCGTTTCACACGCAAGTTTATTACACTTTCAACTTTGACTGGCGGCGCAAAGAGTGGAGTGTGCGAAAAGTGTGCGGAAAAAATGAACATAGAAAAACCAACTAGAAAAAGGCAATCTGCAGTCGAAAACGATTGACTAAGCTAAGAAAGGTGTGAAAACGAGTTCGTTATATTATGTACAAAGCGGTAGGGTATGCGGACACGTCGTGCAATGAGATCATGATGATGTGAGATTAACGGACAAGTTGGGTTGGCGCTTGGGAAGTTATGCTAATTAGTGCAGATTGGAAACTCAGTTGAGTTGCGCTCGTTAAGTTAAGCTGAGGAATATGCTATCTCCCACGACAAACTGATCATTTAAAGGGATCTTAAAATCTGGCTACATTTTAAAAAAAATATTTGAAAATAATATTTTGATGCAGAAGCCATCCCACGACAATTTGATAATTTTTGACAAAGTGTTAGCAGACGCTGGATCAAAATTATTCAATTACGAGTATATCTCATGCATTACTTCTACGTTACGCCACGTTGTAAATCTCTCTCTAATCTAATTCGTGTGACAAATTGTAATTATATTTTAACTGATCGAGTTAGTGTCAATAGAGATTTCAATAATTGTTTTACAACACCTACGGTCCTAGTATCTGCTATTAACTTAGAGCAGGGTTTCTGTTTAAAGATTACAGTTTTCTTCTTCTGTTTTCTATCATTCTACCCGCTATACGGCCTTCCTTATCGGGATTGCCTTGTGCCCAATGCTTTGACGCATTACTTGGCTGTTGTCCAACGGTAATCAGCCTCAGATTTAACACCCTGATAAGTCTTATCACTGCCGGCAGTTGCTGTTGTTGCTGCCGCTGTAATTTCGAATCGGCGAATCGTTTTGCATGCTAAACTGACCAGTTTGGTTTTGCCAGCTCGTGTGGATGGGAGGCGCATCATGCCCCACAAATGTGGTAAGCGTGGGCGTTGCAGCAATTGCAGCAAATCAACACAAAAAAAAAGAGAGAGCGGGAGAGCGCGTGCAGCAGTGAGAGTAAATATTTACGGTTATTTATCGTGTAGTTCGGCAATCGCGAGATTTGCCGATTCGCTGCGTTGGGAAATATTAAATTGTAAATAAATACGAAGAATTATGTTCGTGTCGCCGTCGCGGCAGTCCCTTTGAGTGTGTGTGCCTGAGTGTGCGTTGTTTTTTTTACTAGTAGTACTCAAGCGCACCTCAGACGCTGCGGTCGCCGCCGATCGTCGATCGGGAATGTCGTTAGTCGTCGCATTTCCCGCTGCTTCTTCTTACTTTCCTTTTGTTTGGGTTCGGCGTGGCGTGGCGCACCTTTCGCCTTTTTAGAGCGTACTAAATGCCGTGCTTGCTTCAGTACTAAATCGAACGGAGCGAAAATTGGCAACGAACGATCGCACGAACCTATTTTAGCCAATTTTTTGCCATTTATGTGTGTGTGTGAGTGTGTGTGTGTGTAGACAGTACGCTTATCACACAACGCCACAGATTATTGTTATGTTCCGCAAGATAACAGTAAACAGTTGAAAACGACAACAACGAGACATCATTTAGAGCTCAGTGCGAAATGTGTTAAATACGAACTAAAAGTGCCTTGGTGTTTCGAAAATCTTAGGATTTTAGCATAAACTACTTTCAAGGATTACACACAAAAACGACTCCCCATTCCGAAACTTAACGAACACAGGTAAGCAGCGGGGAAATTAGCTGGAAAGAAGAAATGGGAGTGTCTGCTAGAGTAAACGAGAAAAAGTGCACTAGGAAATGTGATAAAAATGTTGTCACGTACTTATGAATACTTTTGTATTTGAATGATTCACATGTTGAATAAAAATAACTCTGAAAAACTCTTCGTAAAACTCTTCATAACTCTGGGATAAGTTTGGCTGACCTTTAATTAATACACTCTAGACTTGTCTGAATAAGCACTATAATATCTTTAAAGACCTCGCGTATACGCAATTATTCCCCCTTATTGGACATACTTATACGATATAATATCGTAAAATCCCTGCAATATTGGATGACTCACTTGACAGCGACCGGTTGGCGAGAGGCGCGCCTCGAAAACAAACACAACACAATACCGAACACAGACGGAGACAGAGTGATCCCCTCTATCCAATAATTCATCTGAGCTTTGCTGTTTATGAAAGGCCAACAAGAAATCGTTCGAAATTTATACGAACCAAAATAAACAGAGATTCAGTTGCAGAGCATTGAGAACAGAGAAACAATGCGCTTGGACATGCCGGAAAAAGAAAAGAAACAGTCGGAAAGTGATCGAAATTTTCATAAAGCTCTGCTAGAAAATATCCTATGAAAAGAGTAGGGAAATATTTCAAAATGTACCTTATACTAATTCCATTTGCAAAATAAGCTTAAATTTTATTTCAAATTTTGATTTCAATACGGTAGTTTAGCGAAATTCAGGCTCGCATGCTACCCATTTAGCATACGAGTATAGGGTATAGGAAAATCAACAATATATGAAATAATTTATAACTGCACACTGGTCTCATCTCGTCTCATAGGCAACTGAACTTTTACAATTAAAAGCTGCTCGCAACTCTGGCAGACGATGCGCCATCTCAGCAAACCAGATGGCCTAGCCTAGGCACGACTTTCAAAGCGTTTACGGGGAAAATTTCCGCAATCTTTTTCATGTTTTTTCTCGCTGACCTAATACCATATACTACCAGAATCGGGTATTATGTCTAACTTACTAATTAAAATATTTTTTTTTGTTTTTCTAAGAACATTTTTGGCTGCCCTTCTCAAGAGTGTTGTTGCTTGGGCTCTTTTTTAAGGCTTATTATTTATAGAACCTCACGAAATGTGACGCATTTCGTTTAATTTGGCTGCTGAACTTATTTATTTGTTTATTTTTAATTTGTTCGTTCGTTTTTTTGTTTTTGCGCTTCGAGTGAATGACTTCTGTGCGCTTTTTCATTTAGTACATGTGACAATCTTTCAATTAAAAAATGCATTATCGGTAACCCTTATGCATACACTACACGCTTTACTCGTATATACAATCAATCATACATTATTTACTTGTATATTTTATTGCTAATCAGTTTTTAAAAAAATAAATGTGTATATAAAACAGCCAAATAAGCAATTCTACAATTATTTAAAATTTTGTAAACTCATATAAGTGTATTTTTTATTTCCATATCATATACCTTCCTCATGTTTTGTGGTGTTTTTCGCACGTTCCAAAGTTCAGTATAGTGAGCTTAGTAGACAAAAAATTGATGGATGCATTTGGCTAAAGCCTTACGTAAATAACTTCCGATTTATGATAACTATACAGGGTGTCTAATGGCTGGTAACTTTCCGCCTACATGTCTTCCTATCTTATCTACCGGGGTTTTTAGTCCAATAAATGTTTACTGGTGTTCACAGCTTTCAGGCAGCTTTCTACCTGTGATATTATACTAAGTATACATATATGCGTGTGATATCTGTGATAAGCTGCCTAGGAAGCTGTATCACGATTGATGTCAGACTTTTAATACCCTGTAGCTGAGTATAGGACACATGGGCTAAAAGATCTTAGTTCCACAGCCTAAACTCATTTAGAACTTATTCATATGATAAATTGGGAACGATTTGTTGCAGCAACCCGTCGGTTATGACAGCTTCCTTCGTGGGGAAAAAGAAGGGGTGCGCAAGTGGCATGAAAGTGAAAATTGGTCGAATAATGCGATCTGAAGAGCGTCAACGTGGTAAATAATCACTCAGCTGTTTGCGTCAGTGATAAATCCGCTTCGGAAAGACAAAAATAGGCATTTCGAAATGTGGTAAAACTAAATGTTCTAAACATTGCCAAAAACGTATAAACGCCATAATCAGTTCACTGGATGCGTCATTGATAAATCTGATACAAATCAACAGAAAAAGTGTACTAAAAGAGTACTAAAATGTACTCAAAGTAAACTAAACATATAAAAGTACCATATTTAACTTTGATGTTATGTTTTTATCACTATCCACCATGATTAAGTAAGCTATGACCGTTTGACAGTTGTTATACCGTATGAGCAATATCTGTCTGTATTCTGTAATCAATCTTTCGCAGAGATATTTAGACAACAAGCCAATCAGTCGCCCCACCTGGCTGTGACTTGACATATCTCATCGTCTTTAATTCCATTCCTTTAGTAAATTCCACAGTGGATCCATGTGGATTGTGCAATATTTAGGAATTATTCCGATCGATTTATAAATAACTTAGGTTTACATAGCACACAAATTGCGAAGTAAACAACAGATCAAATATATTAAAACAAAAAAAAAGAGACTGTTGCCTGTTTATGTTACGTGTCGGGTCAGTTCGAAAAGGAACTGAACGGATCGAATGGGGATTGGATGAAACAAAATACAAACAAAGTCATTGGGGCTTTTCGACATTGAAAAGTGCTGGCGGCATCGATGGGGAATTAGGTTATCGCTTGTTTTTTCGCAATACAGCGTGAAAATACTTTAAACAAAATCTATAAGTTGTAAACTATACTATATATAATGTATGTACTATAAACTGTATGTGTACGCAGTGCAATTGGAAACAAAGCGCAAAACATTCGCGATACCCGATGCTCGACTCAATTCTCGCTCTCCCACTGATCGTACTGCCCACTTTGTTTGGGGCTGACTTGAAATAATAATTCTATCTATAAATATATTTGTAGTTTTCTATACCATGCCATGTGCACGGCATACAGAAATACACATTAGCATGCAGCGCAAGCTGGTGCAATTAAAAACGCCCCCGACTCCGTATTGATTGAGAGGTTAAGGGGGCTAGCAGGGTGTTACAGGTAATACCGGCTTGCTGGGTTAGGTCTGCTTTATTAATAGTACATCTTGAACTTGAACTGCTGTTTTTGCTATTCGAAAACAATTAAATGCAACTGACAGTTGTGCTAAAGATGTACTAAATTAATTGAAGGTTTATTAAGTAAGTTACTTTTGAAGGTAGCCCTATAATAAACTAGCCTAGCTGCGACTTATGTTACAGCTGCGTCGATGTTTCACCTACTCCCACTACACTTTAGATTGATAACTACTTAAGATCTAAGACCAAAGAGAAACTCTCTTACGATTCTTTGCAGAATTGCAAAGCTCTCTTTTATATAACCCTACACTTATCACCAATTTGCACTAACATTCTTGGCGTTGTTTCTTTCTTTTCCTTTCTTTTTTTCCCCGTCTGCAGATATCGTTTTCGCCTATCGAAAATACAACAAAAGTCTGTACCGAATGCTGCCGCTAAATTGCACTGAAAACACTCAAAATTATTGCGATAAGGCAATAGATGGAAATAAATGTTGCCGTACGGTGCCCCAGTTGCATTCAATGAGGAGAAACAGAAGAAACTGAATCAGAAACGAACCGATGTGATACCTAAAGACTACTACGGATTACAACAACGATATAAATACATTATTCTTTAGTACTCTCTTAGTAGTTGACGAAACTACTTAAAAAGAAACTAAAAGAAAAAAAAAGGAAAAGAAAACAACCTTTGAAAATCACTTCATTGCCAGAAAACTTGCCACATTCCCCCACAATGGAACACTTGGATCTGGCGGGTTATATGAATACTCCAGTTACTTGGAATTTGGGCGCATTTGAACAGCAAGGTGAGTACGGAAAGAAAATCAATTGTGAGTTGTGAAAAGGAATTGTAAAGAAAACAATTAGTTACATTCAAACTGATGCATCAGAGCTTAAGAAGAAAAGAAAAAAAAAACTAGTTGAGAGCAGAAACAAATAATTAGAAGAGTCATAAATTAGGAATTCAATTGAAGTGTTTTTTATATGTGATATAATACTCAACAAACATTGGAATTCAACAATGTTTAATTTATCTTAATAGTTAGAAATGATACTTGTTGAAAGTAATGTTTGAATGCATAGTCTTATGAGTTGAACAAACAGAAGAATATGCGAAGACTGTTAGCGCATCTATGTAGTTATATACAAAATCCTATAGCTTGGTCTCACTTGAAGCTAGTGTCATTACCTTCAGTGCGCACAACTGGTCACTCTGCGTTTTGCGCTACGCTTTATTAATAAATTGCATAATTAAACGGCATGATTCATGCCATGAGGCAGCGCTAGAGTAGGCCCCAGAGGGAGACAGACAGAGAGAGGGACAGGGATAGGCACTGAGCCCTGGCTGCGCGATCCCGATGCGGGCGCATGGCGATAAGATCGCGCTGTGCTGCAGCGCAGTTGCAGTTGTTGTGAATGGAGGACTTTGTTGCAGTTGTGTATGTTGTTGTTGTTCATGTGTTGTTGTCGGTGCCGGTTTCGGTGCTGTGTCGCCCAGCTGCAGTTGGTGCAGTACGCAGACGGCAGCGCAGTTTAGTTCTGCGACAGGCACCACTGGAGACGGTGCTGTACAGAGATGCGCAAATGGCAGGACAAGTTGTTGAGTAATGAGCGACAAAACTGAGGAATATGTTGAGGATAATTGTTTGATCTTTTCTAAAACCCTTTCTTCTCTTCCGCGCAGATGCCATTTACTTGTCCAGCTCGCGGCAAATGCTGGAGCCCATCATGGAGGAGACTTCGGAGGACGAGGAGCATGCACAGAACAGCTGGAACGGTTGTGATCGAGAACGTAGCAGCTGTGGCGGCTTCTGGAGCTCCGCCGAGTCTGAGACTGGTTCGGTCATCAGAGTCGAGATAAACAAGGGTATGTCTGGCCACGATCCACCCAAGAATCTGTATTAAACCAAGATTTTTCGTCATCTAGATATCGACGCCATGTCCGAACGTGATTTTGCTTGTCCGCCGAAACGAGCGCGTCGCTGCACACTGGACACGGACCAACCGCACAGTCTGGAAGATGTGGTGCAACTGCGTCGTCCGCCGCCGCCGCGTTACGATGCCGAGACGCATAACAGTCTGGAGCGCTTCCTTGCGCTGGAGGCGGCCAGTCAGTTGGGTCAGGTGCAGCGACACAGCACGGGCAGCAACGGAGGACGCCCGCGCGGTGTAGGCGGCGGCTTCGATGATTTCTACTCGGACAACGAGTCATATCATTCGCTATCGCGCAGCTCCTCGCTGGTGCAGTTCGAGTCACTCGAGCGCCAGCTGACACTACAGGAGCAGCACCAGAGCATGAACAGTCTGGGCAACAGTTCGCCGTCGCTGCTCAGCATCGGCAGCGGTTGTGGCAGCGGCAGTGGCAGCCACAGCAATCCGGACAGTCGACGTGGCTCCGCGTCGTCGCTGCTCAAGCGCTACGAGTCCAGTGACGGACGACTGCATCAGACTTATTTCGAGCTAAACAAGCTGGATCTGGAGGAGCAGCAGCGTGAGCTGTTCGGTGACTGCAAGATCGGCCTGCATCAGGCCGAGCTCAAGTCAGACTCAGAATCCAGCAGCAGCTCATCCAGCAGCGATAGCAGCGGCCACAGCCTGCTCAGTGCGTGTCCGGGCAAACAGGATGGCAG
Source organism: Zaprionus inermis (assembly GCA_018151445.1). Taxonomy (NCBI): domain Eukaryota; kingdom Metazoa; phylum Arthropoda; class Insecta; order Diptera; family Drosophilidae; genus Zaprionus; species Zaprionus inermis. Next base: position 2,339,595 of record JAECXD010000634.1, on the reverse strand, counting down.
CGGAGGAAGCGCTGGCAATGGCGGCTCTCGTCGTGTGCCATTGAATTCGGCGGAGAATTTGTCGGAGGATTCGGGCTACGGTGAGCCGAGCACATTGCGGCGCACCAAATCGAAGAGCATACCAAAGAATTTCGACAAACTCTGCGAGGAGGAGGAGGAACAGGAGGAGCTGTCGCCGCCGCAATCGCCGCTGCTAATGCTGGAGCAGCATGCCAAGAATGGAGCAGCATGCAATGATTTGTGTCAGACGAAAATAGAGACGCCGATGGCGTCGGGGCAGACGATGACGACGACGACGACGTCGACGCAGTCGCCTCTCCGCTCTCCAAGCTCGTCTATTAATAGCTGCGAGAGAGGCGCACACTCGCCCTCCTCCTCCTCGTCCCCCTCATCATCCCGCTCGTCACGTTCGCCCTCGCTGTCGCCGTCTCCATCGCCGAGCGGATCGGCAGCGACTACGTCGGCATCGTCGGTTGCCTCTTTCACATGGCTTCGAAACAGTTTGCCCGACATACGCGAGCCGCGAGGTTCGTCGTCATCGCACAACGCATTTCCAACGGACAACTACAACAACACGCGAGCGAGCAACTGCTCCGCCTCCGCCTCCTGCACCTCAGCGTCTGCCTGTGCGTCCAGCTCGTCCCCGAGCTCATCCACCTCCGGCTCTCCGGTGTTGGCACGCAGTGTGCCTAACGAGCTGCAGCAGCTGGGACGCCAGCGTCGACGACCGCGTGCGCGTCCGGCACGCAATTGCCATAGCAGCGAAGACGCCGCGGCGTACAGTTCTAGCGAGGATCTGGATCAGTTCGATTGCCACAGTTTGCCGCGCATGCGACGCAGCTGCAGTTGGAACGAGCGTCCATTGGCCGGCGTAGCAGCAGCTGGAGCGGGTATATCACGTACGAGATCGGCGGCAGGAGCAGGAGTGGGTGCGGGCGCAGGGGCTGGCTATCTGAATGCCAGCTATCATAATCTTACCCTGCTAGACTTCACGGATCGCAGTGAGAACTGCAAACGAAGCAACGGCAGCTTTAACATGGAGAAACGCAAGCGTCTGGGAACTAGCGAGGATTACGAGCACATCATCTGCAAGGGCAACTTTTTGCTCGACGAACTGAGTCAGATATATGACAAGAACGCATCCATACTCACCGACAAGACGGCAGAAGAGGATGCGGAGTGTGAGAAACTGCTGAGTTTGCCCAAATCTCTGCCAGATGATGTGGATACACCAGACTTACCCGACACACCGCCTGCACCGCCGCCAGAGGTGCAACATGTGCAGCTAACCATACGCAAGCCGCCAGCGCGACAAAAACGCCCGACGCCGGAACAAGCATCTCCCATCGCATCCCCAGCTCCGTATCAGTCACCCCCGGCGGCCGTCATTAGTTTCAGCAGCTTTGGCAAGACTTTCGATCAGGATCCCACAAATCTGCGCACCAGCTATGCCCAATCTCTGGAACAGTGCAATATACAAGCGGAGCTATCGACACCACCGCCCGCACCGGTGCGTGCGCTGCCCAAGCGACGTTTCCAGAGCACTACAGCCAAGCAGCGTAGCCTGGTGAGCAGCACGCCCAATCTGTCGGCCTTCGATGGCGGCCAGAATGAGACAGAGGATGATATCTATGTGAGCAGCGCACATACATCGATGCATCAGTTGCCCACACAAACATCGTCGCAGCCCAAACCGTTGGGCATACTGCTGCCTGCGGGATCACGTAACTCATTCAGCAAGGAGGTGAGTTTCTGCCCGGTGGTGAGTAAATACTGCTGGCAGGAGCAGTCATCGGAGGAGCCGCAAGAGGAGCATAGCGGCAGCAGCGATGAGGGCGACGAACAACTGGACGAGGAAGAAGATGAGGCTAATGCAATGGACGCCACTGTAATGTTTAACACTAAAGAGAACGAAAACATCGCAGCGCGCTACCATGCCGAACAACAGCAGCAGAAGCAGCAACAGCAAAGAGAGCGACAACAGCAAAGAGAGGCAGAACAACAGCAAGAGAACGAGCAAGCAGAAGCGGTGCGAGAGTCAGCGTCTGCGACTGCGATCGAAAACATCGCCGACTACAACACGACGACGCAGCCGAGCGAGCTGAAAACATCGCCGCCTGCGCTGCCACAGCCCGCTTCAATTTCAAGCGTCGCTGCCGCTGTCAGTCTTGAAACGCGCGTCGACGCGAATCCATCGTACGCCTCGCCTTCGCCATCGATCGCAAAATCAACAACAACAACGACAACGACAGTAGTTCCCACGCGTCCGCTAAGCCTGCACTTGCCTATACTCAGTGAGCCGCCCACAAATCGCGCCCATCACATACTCTACGCCTCGCAGCAGCTGCTGCAGCGCTACGACGATCACGAGGACGATCGCGAGACGGACAGGGATACCGAATATACCGTGCCGAGTCGAAGCTGCAGTCGCAGCAGCAGCGTCAATATGTCGCATCTGAGCAACAACAACATTGAGGTGACTCCACCGAGCAAGCAGCAGCGTGCCAACAAGTCGGACGAGAAGCATCCGAGCTCCAAAGGTTTTCTATCGCGCTTCGCACACGGCTTGCGCTTCTCGCTGCGTCGCAAGAAGAAGCAACAGCAGCAGCAGCAACAGCAACAACAACAACAGCAGCAGCAACAGTTGCCAGCTGCGCAGCACATCGCTGTCAAGCAAAATGGCAAAACGCAGGATTACGTCTATATACCGTTAAAGCCGCCACCAGGAGCAGCAACAACTGCAGGAGAAGCGACAGCAGCTGAACCGATTCAAAAACTTGTAACGGGCAAACCGCCACTGCCCAAGCAGCCGCCCCCGACATTGCGTCCTGCGCATGCGTCGGCCAAAGCGCAAAGTGTGGCCCAACCGCCGGCGGCCACAGCGTCCAGTGCTGCCCATGCGAGTCATGCTCTCTTGGCCGCCGAACGACAACAATACGCGGCCTTTGCACGACAGTTAAATGCGGACCATCGCCAGCGACAGGCTGTGAATATGCGCGAAACGGAAACGGTTAGCACCAGCGGTGCCGGTGCCGGTGCCGATGCCGATGCCGGTCTGATTACCGATTCACCATCTCGCGCGAGCGTTGCCCAAAAGACGCAAATGTTCAATCAGCTGGGCGCCAGCAGCGCTGCTGCCCACTCGACACCGACTCGTCCGCTGACCATGGTCACCGCGGTGCCGGTGGAAGTGTCACCGATGGGTCTCATCGAGACCAATTTGGATACACAGGAAACGGTTATATCGGGTAAAACTCGTTCGCTCATGGACATCACCTGCAATCCGATGCTTCAGTTGCCGCACAAGCATTATCTGGTCAAGCGGCTGAATGCTGATGGAGCTGAGCACGGCGGCTTGCACGATGATGATGATGAGAACGATGAGCCGCATGGACAGCGGATTAAGACCTCTAGCCATGGCGGCGGCGTGCAGATTGCCACGATGCGAAGACCACACAAAAGCATGGAATTTCTCTTGGATAAAGAGAATCAAAAGAATGTTTTGGTAAGTAAACCAAACCCACCCCCTCCCAGACAAGACTCCTTTTGCCTCGTTCTCACGTCCGCTGGCGTGGCCCCACCCGGTTTTGGGGAGAGACGGTTCGCTTGGCAAAAACTACTTACCATAGTTTTTATGGCTTTTGTCTCGTGCAACATCATCATGGCCATCGTTATCGTCAACCCCCAACCACGTCAGGGGGTTGGCTTTGCGCTCCCTGTAATATTTGTAAATGGGGTCGATTCGCACTTGAAAGTAGGGCGCGAATTTGAGTTACTATTCCTCTTAGACTGACTACTAGGGATGATGTTTATCTTCGAGTGTAGGAATGTATTATAATATTACAGGGTATTTGCCTGCCATGTCGATTTGTATTGCAAGGCAGGCCTATTATAATATTATTATTTTCTGTTTTCTTTCTTTACTGTCTTTTGTGTCGCCTTCCTCTATTGTGCAATTATTATGCATACGACGCGATTTTCATACAAGTTCGCCCTTTCCTCCTTTTCACTCTTTTTATGTCAATCTCCCTCTCTATCTCTCTCTCTCTCTCTCCCTAGCTTGTTCTTACATTTCCACTCGAGTGGCGCCAATGGGCGACTTTGATCTTCCTTACGGGCGTTAATTGATTTCGGATGCCACACGTGACACACCTTCCTTCTCCCACCCCCCCTACTCACTGGCGCGTAACAGACAATAACTGTAAAATTTGTGTCAGTTTAGCTGCTCGTCCCACTTGCACATTTTGTGCGCTGTCTCGCTCACATAATGCGTGTCGCATTAACATTAACAGTTTCCTCGTATCCTTTTTAAGCCGCGCGGCCTCTTCATTTCTCCTCTTCAAAAAACCTTGGGACGTGCTCGCCTTATGAAAAAAGGCGCTGAGATAGCCTCGGGTTGCTGTGATTTATGCGACACTTAAAAATATACTATATGGTAATAATAAAAAGTTTCACAAATAATATGAAAATCCGCTCATAATATTTGTTTTTCTTCACATTCCCCAACAAATAACGAGCAATTTAATATAACAACATCATCTGCTTTAGCTCCTTCGTCTTCTCTCGAGACAATGACCAATTGACCTTAGCTCTCGCTCTCCAGTTCGTCTGCATAATTTTTTTCTCATTATGATAATCAAGTCCGAAAAAAATGAAATTGTTGACCCAAAAGTTTGCCCAGTTATTTTACGATTTTACTTCACTTTTAATAATTCATAAAACGAATCTACGACTGTGTTGGGCAACTGAGTGTGCCGACTAAGCTGGACGCCAGTGTGCACTGACACAGGGCCGTGTGCAGAAATTGCTCATAATTAATTCAGGATTACTTTGGCATTGAAATTACTTCACATAACCTATGCATAAGCGATTATACCCTGTGTTAATTAATGTCAAATTAGTCAGCAGCATTTACCTATTGATTTGTGTAATAAATCTGAAATCGGAAATATTAAATAGCTACACTAGTTACGTGCTTGTTCTACTTGGCAGCCACTTAACTAATACCATATATAAATTTTATAGCACCTCTTTCTATGTTTTCAATTTTATTATGTCACTTTGCGGCCTTTTCGTATATCGTTTCCAGTTCTATGCGAATTCGTGCACACATTTTCTGGTTTTGACTTAAACAAATCCAACGCAAAATATGCAAACATTGTTTATAAATAGAACAACATTTAAATTATTCACTTGGAAGAGATGACTCAATTCCGTTCGCTGAAGAGAAAAAAATGCAGAAATTCGTATACTTTCCATATACATAGTATACCTGGATATATACGGGTATATTGTATATATGTGCCTGAAGTCTGCTGATTCGCGGGCACTTCTTGTTTATTTATTCAGCTATACAAGACTGTTTACTACTTCCTAACTTGAATATTCATTATGACTCTTCAACTTGTAATCGAAGAAAAAAAAAAACATAAAAGCAAAAACAGAAATCATTTAACTGCGCCCTTTTCTGTCTATGTACTACTCCTACGATCGTCAGAAGTCGAAACTTTCACCTCGATTTCCGCTAAAATCAAGTACAGGCGAACTACACTAAAGCGACCTGCTGCAGATAGTTAGATCACTTTGTGGCTCGTTTTAGCTTAGCTTCTCTGTGCTGCTTTGCTAGTTGCTCGTGCGGAAACGTGTCGTTGGGCATTGTCAATTGTCGTCACATGGAATAATAATGAAAAAATAATAATCGTGAAGAAAGAAAGCAAAACAAAACGAAGCAAACTAGAAATTATGCTGGAGTAACCTACCTAAAAACAAAAAAAAAAAACAAAACAAACTAATTAAAAACCTAATTAAAATCTGTTGTTCTTTCGTTGTTGTCTTGTAATGCAAACAAATTTCGTATGATAAGAAAAATCTCTTTTTAATCCAACTAAAAGAAAAGCCCCCCACCCCTTGATTTTCGGTACCTTTACTGTGGCACCTCCTACTCTACTCCTCCTTTGACTACTTCGGGCACTTCTTAATACTACGTCTTTACTTATTTGGTTATCTTTGCGTGTAGTTTTTGTGGTCTGATAATGCTGAAGAACCGAAAGAACCACAATAACTACACAAAACAAACAACGACAACCTGCTTTCCCTGCCCCATCCCCAGCCGCTTGGGCAAATGATTATTTAATGTGCGGCCCGCTCGGATTTGATTTCCATTAAATGTTTGTGCTCACCTTATGCCATTCAGAGAGTTTATTGGGCTCCCGTTGTAAACATCGCTAAAGCGAAGGCGAGGGCGAACAAAAAGGCGAAGGCAAAAAACATCGCGCACAAGGCGCTTGACTACGTGCCAAACTGAGCGGCAGATATGGAGAGCGTACGCGAGAGCATAGCTTAACATTGTTTACGTTTGTGCTCTCTCTCTGCTTATGTTATGTGATCCGCGGCTGGGGCAGTGGCAGGCAGCGAAACATGCGCATTAACATCAAATGTAAGGGCACCTAAGCTGCCCGACTTAACATTAACGATTGCTGCTACCTGTATGTTATATTACACTGCGCACTCTCTCTCTCCGTTTCTTTCTCTTGATCACATCTATGCCAGCTGTGCACTAGCAGTAACATCTGTTATCTTGGCTACCTGTCTGTTACATTACACTGCGCTCATGCGCTCTCTCTCTCTCCCACTGTCAATGCCGCCTGTCAACTACTTGCGTATTTTTGATTTTCTTTCTACCTGTTTCTTTTACCAATACCTGTGCTGGCTTATCTCTGGCCACAGATTGTAAACGTTTTTTCCTTTTGCCATATTTGTAGCAATTTGTTGTGCCTGAACGATTGCATGTCTATCATTAGCAGCACCTATCTCGCTCGCTCCTGCACCCGCTTGCCTAAAATGTCAAAACAATCGCGACAAAAATAGCGAAAAATGCAATTCGCTCTTTATGGCAAAAGCAAGAAGAGACAGGAAAGATGCAAGAAATGCACTTTCTACAAAATGTCGCAAAATATCACTTGAAGACTCATCGCTTTTAACTAATTAAACTACTCGAACACTAGACACATAGCTTAGCTCATGGCTTGTGCTTTTTTATTGTCGATCGTCTCACTCTTTAATTTATTCAAATTAAAACGGCATTTTTGTCGGCATTCGGTGTACCTTGAGACGCGGCATTCGACTGTTTGTTACACTCGCTTCCCCACATAGTGGGAGCGCCTGCGGCGAAAGTGCGCAAAAGGCAGGAAATTTAATTAATTTAAGTCCATTTTCATTTAGATTTGCTGGCCACAATTTATTTTTCACACGCCTCTAATTTCGCTTAAATTTTATTCGCAGCGAGTAACTTTTGCTTATTGTGTAAACAATTTGAAACAATTGAGAAACTCTTTAAACAAACTGAAACTCATTTCGCACTTTACTCAAGGGGGGAAACGCGCGTGTGTGTGGGTGCTGCTTGAACTGGAAAAATAATTGCTGAAAATTAGCTGAAACTAATTGACGGATCTCTCAGATCTCAGTTCTCAAGCTCAAATTCGGTTAATCAAAGCAAATGTGTACTATTTGCCTTGTAGTACAAATAATCTATGTATAAACATTTTTTCGTGAATGTTTTTCTCTTGACGGTCGTATATCTTATCTGCGACTTACTTGCTTACGGCTTTCTGCCATATCCATTCACACCTCAAATTGCCATTACCTTTTGCGCAGACTATGCAAATTGTAGTGCAAACAAAGCTATTATTATCATCATCATTTATCGTATCGTATCGTGTATTTACGAACTTCGGGTACTCGCAATTTATTCGCTTAGTGGCATATCGATTTACTTTGTGCTCCAGTTTCGAACGAGTCAGCTGATCACGCTGTCACGCCGCATTTCTGCATTTACAAATAAACGATACCCTGTGATTGTTTATTATTTTGATTATAATATTTGTAAATTTAAAAAAAAGTACTTTTCCATTTGCAATTTCGTTTCTTTTCTCTTTTTGATTAACTCAGAAAGTGATTTTAAACGAATTTACGCAGTTTGTTGCAACTTTTCACGATCTGTTAATTTTTACAAAGCGGGAAAAATAATGATAATATTTGTACTGTTTCGAAATGAACTTGCAATCTATAAATAAAAAAAAACAAGCGAAACAGCAGCCCCCAAAAGCCCGAAAAACATTTTGCACATGCCATAAAATCTGAACACGAACAAAACAAAAAAAAAGAATACTAATAATTATAATATTGTGTATGCAGGAATTTTAAGCTGCTTGCAGCTTGTTTTTCATTTTTCAATTTGTTTTGTTTATAGACGAATTTCGAGATCTTGGACTTTTGTTAAACAAATGCCTGGTTTCCAAGTGGGCGCCCCCACCCCGAGTACAAATTCGAATTTGAGTCCGAATCGAAATCATTCAATATTCTCGTTGTTGTTTTCTCGCTCGCTATTTTTAGGCGTTGTCTATGATATGAGAAGAGAATATGATAAATTATTGCACGGCCAGCTGTGCTTACTTATTGTTAGTATGTATATATCCAACTCACTGGGATATATGTAGTATTATATATCTACAAGCATACGTATATGCGTATGATTCAAGTTTGTGCTAATCTACATGCACTGCACGATTAAAACAAAAGGCGAGTCAGATGTGTAAATTTAAAACTTAATTGCGCACACACTCAAGCATTTCGCACAGTGTACTTCGGTGTTTATTGCCTCCCAAGGGGAGCAACTTTTGCCAGAGAGATGCTGAGTAATTTATGAGCTGGCGACAACAACATTCCAATGCCTCATAACGAATTATGATCCATAAAAATGGAAATTAATACAACATGCTATGCCGCATGCAATCGCTGGCTGGCACAGATCGTTGCCAATCACATTTCACTTTGCAGCTCCCCCCGCACACTGTGGCAAAGCCTCTTAAAGTCGTTCACATTGAATGTGCCCCTCGGGCGAAGAAAAAAGAAAAGCCCGTCAAGATATGCGGAAGTTGCATGAAAACCAAAAGAGCGCACAGCGTCAGAACTCGAGCAAAAGGTTAAAGGACTTTATCATGCTGAAAATGGGTCGTAATAGTAGTGCAGGATGTGCGGCGTTCAGGCGGCTTAGACGAGCCCTTGTCCTAAGCCAACACCGTGGAGAGTGCGTCGAGTGGCCTTTAAATCCGGTCGCCAGCCTCGCTGCAAACAGACGAGACGAGCGAGAGTGCGAGAAAAGTGCAAAGGAAAAAAAGAAAAATGTATAATGTTTCTTCCTTTAGTGCGCCTGCAATTTCCTGATGGTTAGACCGAGTGAATCGCAATATTTAAATGTGTTATATTCCATTATAGAGTATAGAAATAATTATCTAACGAATGCAAAGCTTATCCTATTGCTATTGTTCGACAAGCTGTTATATAGCACATTCATTTGCTATGTTTTATTACAGTATAACAGTATAACATTCCTAAGTTTTTTCGCACTTCATATATAAATAAATATATAGACACGTACAATATTAAGTATGTGTGTAACCTTACATTACAATATACTTTACTTTTAACAACAATGTGCAACTTGTAGATATTTTATTGCCAATAGCTGGCATTGCTGTATAACAGTTTTTCATTCTAACAGTCAACGCCCACAAACTTGTAATTATATGCTCTGCTCAATAGCTTTCAGTTTAGTTCAGTTCAGTTCAGCTCAAAGTTAAAAGACAACGTACAAATGCGTGTACTCAAAGCAAGTGTACTCCTAACACGGGATCTCGCTCCATAGCGTAGCACAAAACAGTAGCAAAGTTTCAACTGCCTCTCCAACGTGCTTTGCACTCGGCCCACGCACATTTTGCACGCATTCTCAGCCAACAATTTACGGTTATACCGCCCAGACAAACCTTAACGTGTTGACTTGAGTTGATTCAATTGGAGTCGAGTCTGAGCTTCAAACTGGGTTACCAAGACGACGGCGTTGGCAATACGCGGTTCTGTGGTGTGCGTTTGTGTGTGTGGGCCAATTGCAGGCAAATTAAGTTAACAACCAAAGCAAAGTCCAAGGCTGACGCTACGCTATGCTGATTGGAATGTCTACACTCAGAGAAATTGTAGTCGAGTAGTTTGTTTTATAAATGTCTAACGGTGTCGGCTGCTACCGCCAGCCCTGCCCCCTTCCGCTGACTACGCACACCTGCCTTCGAGTTCGCGCCGCCAACACCCTAAAGCAACAGCAACAACAACAGCAGCGCCAGCAGAGACAACGAGCTGAGCAAACAAATAACGCGCACTTCCTTTTCCGCCGCTGTGCGTTATGTTTCAGCTCGCTACCCCCGCTATGCTCCTTACCTTCCCTCCCCTTCCCTGCCTCTCTGCTGCTTGCATTCCAAAAATAGTTGTTGGCATTTTCGTATAAATCACATTTTAATGTGCCGCATCGCGTTTTGTGCAGAGAGAGTGAGAGAGAGAGAGAGAGAGAGAGAGAGAGAGCAGAAAAGTTCTTTAGTTCCCTGCACGGCGACTTTGTCTGCAGTTTTGTTTACCTTTTTGCCATATGTTGCGAGGCATTAGAATGCACAGAGAAAGAGAGAGGGAAAGAACCCACAGAAAAGAGAGAGAGAGAGTGCGATGTGCGCCCTGTGCAGGCAAATTATGCACGGTCACAAGGAAAACTGGTGCCTTCTCTATAGGGTAGGGTTTTCATTAGGCTGCCCGACAGTACTTTTTAGCCGGGAGTTTCAATGCCCTCGCGTGTATCTTTTAGAGTAGCCCAGGGAATAGGGTATGCTCGCTTGACAGTTAATCAATTAACTTGCTCTTGATATTATAATTAAAACGGTCTTTGAACTCTTGAAATCACTCGATAGAGTGGTAGAATCTGCAGAGGTATTTGGTATTTTTCTAGAATTTTTCTTGTTGATCAAATTTTAGTTCAGTCATCACGCTTGAATTTATCTTTAGTAATTCACTTCCCACATACAATTTTCCATTTTCCTCTCTCGTTCTATTTTATCTAAATCCTCGCACTGGAAATCGCAGCGAGTCGTGCATTTCCTTCGAGTTTATTTTCAATGACACATGCAAATGGAAATGACATTTGCTGGTGGCCTCGCTCTGTCTTCCCCGCTGCCCCCTCGGGACTCGAACTAAAAGGTCAGGCGCAGCAGCGTGCAGCTAGGCATCTCCTGCCCACATCGGGAGAGTGAGGGAGTTCTCCGTTGTGGCATGCCACTGCGACAGCTGATGCATTAAGTAAACTGAAATAAAATATAAATGAGGGGAGTATCATATCAGCACTTGAGACTCAGCTGGGCGTGAAATGCGTCGTGTCTGCTTAATGCGGGGCACGTGCGAGAAGTTTACAGTTGGAACAAACTGCTCGAACTCTCCATTTGTGAATTGTGGCCAATTCGGATGCCTTTTGTAGAGAGAGTTCTTGTTCCCTGTTGGACATACTGCCTGACCATAATCAGAGCTGAGCAGAGAGGGCGGCCCAATGACAATGGGCACTTCACACAGACAGGCGGTTGGGTCACCCGTCTGTCTGTCTGTTCCTCTGTCTGTCACGTCGTTTGTGTTCTTTTTGCCCATGTCATAATTACATGACATGCTCGCCTAATTGCAATCAACAGGAAGCATAAAACGTGGAGATGCAGTTATGGATGCCACATGCAGCACACACGTAGGTAACTGCGCATAATTACAGTCTGAATGGTAGTAGCAGATACCCTATAAATGACAGTGTTTGGAGGTATATGCTGCTGGCATAAAAGCTATAAATAACTTTGAATAATCTATATGCTTTTTCTGTTCTGCGCTACAGGGTATTTGCGTATCCAGCATTTGTACTCTGCTCGATTAGTTCTTGTAGCCAGCCCCCATCAACGATTTTGTCGTGCACATCCGCTGCACTCTGCTAGTCACGTCACTTGCAATGGGGTTCACTTTGTTTCGGTTCTTTTCGGATCTTGCAGGGTTGTTGTTCCTTGGCAAATGGTCGCAAATCAATAGGAGGAACACGGGCGAAAAAAAACAAACGGAACTCTTGACTCTGTTGGCCCGGGCAACCGGGCTATGCAAACTCAACAGTTTGTCAATCCATCAGGGGGTTCAGTGACCCGGGCTGACCACAGACACCGCGCCCCTGGTCAAGGCGTCCAGGTGGCCCAGGTGGTGGCACCCTGTTGCACCCCGCGTTCAGCTCAGCGCAGTCAGGCATAATTTTCTCGTTGTTTTTTCGTTTGAGTGGATAAAATTGTGTAGGGAATGGGGAGAGAAAGGGTTGGCCACGGGTTCAATTGAGTTTGCTGTGGCTGAGCGTGTCGTGGTGGTTGATATAATCTACGATCTACTGCAGCATATACATATGTATGGACTAATGGTTTATACTAATAGGTTATACCATTTATGCCATGTTTTACAAGAAATAGAGCTCTCAGATAGGCGAAACACGATTCTGCACTCTTTATAAAAATTGCCATTATGTTGATATATCATGTGTATGTGTATGTGTATATCTCGAAGAATTCCTGTTCATTTTGTCGCTATTACGCAATCTACGTGACTATTGAGTTGTTTGTTCATTTCTCGAGTTATGCAAGCATTGAAAAACATAGGAAAACAATTTATTGAGGTTATATCATAGTTTATTATTAATGTCTAGAGCATTTTTTAGTATTTACTGCAAATTGACACTGACAATTGCCATAAAACTTAATGATAATCACGCATATCGAAGAATACCCGATAATATTTGCAATTCATTTTGTATATTTAATTTTTTTTTTAAAGCTTGCAATGTTGTTTAAAAATAATTATTTCTATATTTAATAGTGCTTCTATTGATATTTATATAGTATTTCAAATGCGAATAGTGTGATTTAGCAAGATTAACTTGTATAGTAATTAATCTTTCCCTCTCTGCCCTGTGCGCTCTTTCTCTGCTCAACTGCACTTAGCATACATTACGCATACGCCGCGTTGACCCACTGCCTTATCAAAACTGGTTGCAGTTGCCTTCAATTACGCAAATGATGGCATTGTCTGTCCTCGCTTTGAGTCTGAAATATTTTATACTATGGCGAGATATTTCCGTTGTGCACAGAGAAATAAACACGCCATATTCGTACTTAATTCGACATATGTCACATCTCATCAGAACTATGTGTCTCCCTCTCTGCCTCTCTCTCTCTCTCTCTCTTCTGCTGTCTCGCCTGTCTGTCAGCGATTTTGGGTGGACAAATTAAGGTGCTCAGCATGCGGAACTGAATGTCAAATTAACTAACATTGTCAGGGTCAGCCTCATCCCCCTGACTGCCCCCTGTCTTTCGTGCTATCTGCATGATTGATGACAATCAAATATTATGCTTTTTCCACAGTGTATTTCGTGCAATTCAATTGCGGACTTCGCTTAGTTTGCTAAGGCAAACTTAAAGCAAAATTATTGCATATTTATTTATAAAACGCTTAGCATTGGCTCAGCTGTTGCTGTTGTTGTTGTTGTTGCTGCTCTTTGTTGTCATTGTAAACAAGTCGGGGCGCAAAGGCGACTCCCCTGAAAGTTCTTCTGTAATAGAGAACCCGTTTATTGAAATTCCACTCTCGCGTCTCTGGTGTTATATGATATCATTGAGTCAGTCAGGCTTGCGCAACGATTGGGATGTTGATATATGAATACTTGAGCGAGGGTCGCTTCAAAAGGGCATAAAACTGTTGTGTAGGCAGATTGCCAACTTTGAACTTGAGATGAGGCATGAAGATTTAATCAAAATTCACATTTATGAAGTAAAAACAAAAAGTTTTAAAGATTTTTATATATAAAATCGAATAGGAATTTATATTTATTATGCTTAATTTACTATATTTTTCTATTTATTTATATACTTGTATATTTGTCACATTTGTTTTGTATTTTAAAGTGTCAAGTGAATAGTTTTATAATTTGGGGCAACTCATATTTCTCCCCGTGCACCTACTGCTTCGGTAACCCTCGTTTTGGTTAGCGACTTGAGACGTTGCTTAGCTGATGTCAGCAATTAGCTTGATTAACGCCCCTGCTTAGGCAATTAAATTCAATTACTCGCGTTGCCAGAAAATTATGCAAAACGCACTTTTCACCTCGCTGACTCAGCCGCAGTCAGTCGTCCCAGTTTCCCGTGAATATAGTAGAGCAGATAGGCCCGTTCACAAATGTTAAGGTGCTACGAACTCACACTGACCGAGTGCACCCATTCAGCTGGGTGCGAGCAGAGAAAATGAGGCAGGGGGGAGGGGAGATTTGGGAAATTCTCTCTCAGTTTGTCAACTGCCGCATGCCGCACATTTTCATTTTCATTTTGTGTTGGTTTTTTGTTTAAAAGTTAATTGTGCGACAGTTTTCATTCTTGGCCTGCTGCCCGGCCTGACGCCATTACGACAACAAGTGCAACAACAACACAAGTGCATAAAATTTAATTAAACTAGCTGCAAAATTGCATTGGGTCCGCAGTCAGTCGCATAACTCAATTCGATTGCAATTTGCCTTTGGCTTAACGCGAAATTCTATGGCAAATGCCGCATTGCATGACGGAAGAGGCAAGCGATCGATAGCCGATAGACCACTAATGGAAATAATTTATATATGTATATTTATATAACTCAGGCAAATATTTTTGATTTCATTGTGAATGGTTTTGGTCTCGCAAAACGCCCACATCCATAAGGAAAACTGCAGCAATTTCAATTGCATTATCTGTGATTGAGTGTGTAGTGTATATATTTTCGAGTGCAATTAATTTCGCGTTGCTCCACTCGCTTCAGCGATAGCTGTGACAATGAATAACAAGAAAGAAAGCCATATAAGTCATCCCACTGGAGTGTAGTAGTAGTACCCCTCTTACTAGTAGACCGGCATCAAAGCACGCCATTCATTTGCTAGCAAAGCAAATCGCCGAACGATCCACATGTTGGCCAAGCGTTCAATAACCCCGCGAGCAGCGGCAGCAGTAGTAAACGCCTCGTTCAAAACAAAAAACACGAACAGCGAATCTCTGGCAAGAATTCTTTGAATGTAAAACAGAGAGACGCATAGTTTGGCAAATATTCGCTAGATGAGCTCACACATGCACTTGAAGAAAATACGTACTTAAGCTGACAATGACGAAACTGATCAATTATAATTATAAATGTTCTCTATCTTATCTTTCCTCTCTAAGAGTCTTTCCAATCTTTTAGATCTTAACTAGTGCAATGCTCAAAGTAAATACTTTTAATCTTTCATATTAATTGCCCTATGAATAGGATAGATAGATAACTCAGTGCTTTCAAGTAAGAAACATGATAGATCTAAAAGTGCAAATTTTTAGGAAATGTTGTTTGTAATGATGAATCAATGTGCTCTCTCCCTAGTGCTATTATAATAACTAGTTGACTTGAGAACTCTTCTCTGATTTCTCTGAGTGTACAACTCTGAGTTACGTTGTCTTGTAAATTGACTGCGGCTGGGCTGGGCTGGTCTGCTGTTTGTACTGGGTTGGGCTGAGGTTGAGGTTGAGGTTGAAGTTCGGGTTCGGTTACGGATCGACATCGGCATCGAGAGGGAGGAGCACATAAATAATAATTACGCCAGCGTCAGCTTGACATCTGTTTGAAGTTTCATGCTGGCGTACCGCCCCATGCCCCATGCCTCATGCCGCATTCCGCATACTTCGTAACTTCCAAATGGATCTGCCCGCCCATAGATCGTTTTCCGCTGCTGACGGAGTTATTACAATGGCCCTATAAATAGACAGCGAGTGCGGGGCAGACAGACGTGCTCGATTGTCGATCGGCACGCAACCAGAAGCAGCCTCCGAAGTTCGGGAGCGTGCTCCGCTTCCCTTTCAGTTTCACTTTGCTCTCGCGTTATTACAAGCTGACCCTATTTGTATAACGCGAATGAAGAGTTAAGAGAAGAGCTGGAATTCACAATATACCAGCAGCAGTTACAAAAAGGGGTCAGAGTCTGAACTAGACTAATGCGAGAGAGATCAGTGAAGATTTCACTTGCTTATGCCTTGGTTACTCCATCTATATAATCTCTAATTTCGAAGCATTTCACTTCTCTAAAGTTGCTATCAATCTTCGTTTCATACACACACACACACACACACACAAAATTAGCCTCTTAGTGTCAAAATGAATGTGCTACAAAATTTTCCCCGCCACCCATGGCTATTACTTAAGTATTTACCGCAACCCCTGCCCCCCTCTGTCTACGCCACTGTTGCTTTGTCTTTAACAAATGTGAAGCAATTGAAGTTTTGGTTGTGCGCCGAGCGTCCATCAACAACCCCCTGCGACTCTTGTCTTGGGCCTGTCATTTGCCAATTGGCATTTATGTTTCGTAAATTGATATTTCCGTTGGGTGCAGTACTGGGAGAAAAATAGACAGAGAGAGAGGGTCAGTAGCTTCTTTAGAAAGTTAAATTCCAGAAGACAATTCAACTAATTTGTTCTCTCTCTCTTTATCGCTCTCTCACTCTAGCAGGTATGTCGCCCGTCTCTTAAATCAGCTAACGTTATTAATTTAAGACAATTAATTGAAACACTTTAAACGCTTTGACAGTGAAAACGCAATTTGCAGCTCGTTTGGCAACAGCCAACGGCAACAATGGGTTAAGCGCTTCATGCCACTTGAGTACGTGACTAATTGCAAGTTCAATGGATTCCAGCAGCTTCACTAGAAGTGCACAACTGCTTACCCAACCCCTTCGCCTCGCACTTTTTCTCAATCTCAAGTGCAACTCATCCCAATGTCTTCCCCCATCGCCTCTCAGATATCCCATCTATGTATCTCTCTTAAGTGTATTTTATCTCGCTTCGCACTTTAATTGCATCTCGCTTGGACACGTCCAGCTGCAAGTTGCCTTAACCAAAACTAGAAGACACTTCCAGCGACATTGCCAAAAGTGAACCCGTCTAGACAGACGAGTCGAGTCATTTGTCTTCCTTTTGATGAGTGTCTGTCTCTGTTACTCATCTAGCAATTAGGGTGACCAGACACGCAGCAATTCAGTCTACAGCTGTGTCGAAGTCTAAATTTGATTTAACTCCTGCTAATTTGCTGAATTTTCTGTGTAATCGAAATCATTTTCATTTAGCGCGAAATTATCCCAGTTGCAGCTGCACTTGGCTAGCAGCTGTTAAATCTGTCGATGGATCACTCTCGCTGACTAAGGATCGGCCAAACTGTCTAATGAAACCCTCTGTAACCATGAGACTGAACTGAGAAATTCAGAGAGAGAGAGAGAGAGATTTGATTAGACCCCTCACTCTTATCAACTGTTAGCAACTTACTAGGGATCATTCAAGCTGATACCCTCTTCCATTAATAGCTTTGACTGATCTGAAATTCGACTAGACCCCTCATACTTATCAATTGTTCAGTCGAGCAGATTGTGCACCAACTATAGCTAAGCTAAAGTTGTCTACGAATAGACATGCTTACCAAACCCAAGCTGATGATACCTTTAATCATAAAGAATTTTGACTCAGTTTAATTAGACTCCACAATCTTATCAATTTACGCACCTTAGACATGTCTTTTTGGCTGTCAATGTCAGCATTATTAATAGTGCGGAATTTTAAATAGCAAGCGAAACATAGATACGATTTGAACTTGAATTCCGAACATTCTCGAGCTGGTTTTATCCGTTGTGCAGCTGTCACCCTGTGTAGGTGTTAAGTGTCACGCCAGATGTCATCGGTTTTATGGCAGCCTCTTCCAGCAGGTTTGTCAAGTGTGAAAAGTGAAAAGCTGGAAAGGTGCTCTTGGCCTGCGCTGTACACGTGCGGATTGTCGCGTCGGGATTTAGGGAAAAGCCGAAATTAAAAAGCAATCAGGGATAACCCACACAAGGGCGGCACCTAATTGCACTTACCGCGAAAGGGACGACGCCACCTACCTGACCAGTTGGTACAGGTAGGTGGACCGAATGGTTGCCTGACCCAATCTACGCGACCTTTGCTACCTGTGCGCTATATAAACTATGCCTGTTAGCACCAACGACATCAGTTGCACAGCAGCAATCACATCGTACGCATTACTCTCAACATCATTATCATACGACTACGACATCATCAGCATACTCCAACATCATGGTCAGCTACACTTGCACACAGTTTGTGAACTTCGCCGAGCCACTGTCATATGTGAATGGCACAATGAGCACAACCTACACCTTGGATGCAGCTCGATTCGGGCAACGTGACTTGGGACTATTCATCGAGAGTCTGGAGACGATCTCCCGCATCGAAAGGGAGCGACATGAGCGTCGCCAGCGCCGTCGTGATCAGAAGGTGCGAGAGGCACGCATTGCCCAGATGCAGGAGGAACAGCAAGAAGGTCGCTGTGTCAGTCCCACGCCCAGTGCCGACGAGGCAGTCGACGAGCCCGTCATGTACATGGAGGCCAAGTGCATACCGTATGCCATAAGTGATCCACTGCCAGTTTCGCCCAAGAATGGCTCTAGCGAATATGATCTTTGCGCTTCGGATGAGGCCTACAGCAGCGCCAATCAATCACCACGCAACAGCGTGGCCTATTCTAGTTGCACCGGCCTAGATTCCGATTCCGCCGAATCTGGTGTCTATGCCGGCACACCGCCTCCATTGCGCCCGCGCTCACAGGTGATCACCAAGCCGAAGAATCGCACTACACGTTCTCGCATCATAAGCATGGTGCTCAAGCGGGAATATGCTAAGGCTCCCTCCGAGCCCGAGACTTTGAACCACGCCGAGGAGGATCAGCGCACTGAACATCTTCTGAACAGCACCATCAAACATCAATATGACAAGCTCTCAGCGAAGTCTCGACGTGGTATTGCCTACGAGCAAAACTCGCCCGAGGAACGCTTCTTGGACAAGGCTCTGCGCTATCTGACCTTGTGAGGGTGTACAATCCCTTGCAACTTTAACTCCGAGTTCCTTAAATCAACTCATCATATATCATCCTACATCCTAGCATAGATTTGTTTGTAAAACATTTTCATATTAAAGATTAGTAACGTTACAAATTTCTGCATTTCACTTCGATTGTACTCAGTTTCAACTCTCGCTCTCTTCTGTCTTGGCTACCCGCAAATAAGGCAGCGTTATGCCCACTCTCTTGCTCCCCCAATCTCCCAGATAAATTCTCTTTGCTGGAGCTGTCAGCTCACTGTTTAGACGACCTAGTGACACGTTTGTCAACGCAGCTGACATCAGTTCGATAATCCGCTCCAATTTAACGGCCTGTCAACTGTGGCTGCCTTGCCGTTTCCTCTTCTAGTTCTTCCTGTTTTTTCTTTTATCTATTCACCGAGTTCCGTTGAACTAAGTGGCAGAGTGTACTAAAAATAGACAGACGTGAGAAACACCCTACTCTGCCACACACTGCATAGGCAGCTGTACAATTGCACTAAGATAAATTGTCTAGTAGGTTAATCGTAATTTAGGGTAAAATACTTTCTCTTTCAATTCGTAGTAACAAGAGTACTTTTCGCTCAGTGTACTCTTTGCCCAATCAGCTGTCAGCTGTAACGAGTGTGAAGACAAACACCTTGAAAGTGTGTGTGCGTGTGCGTGAGCTTACTTCAAGCTGCCTGCCGCCTGTTGCTGTGGTTTTGTTTATCCATGCTCGCCTCGCGCACAGGGTGCTTCAGCTGCGGCACAGGGCGTTCATGCGGGGGTGCTGCATCCTTGCGCCGTTGCCATAAAAAGCTCGAGCGCTGTTGCGCGTCCAGTGCGCTACTCTGTTTTGTTTGTCATGCGCGGCGAAAGCTGCCATAAAACAGTTTGCTGCAAGTTAGCGACTTGGCCAAGTTTGGTAGGCTGCCTCAGCTGGCTCAGTATCTATCACAAATTCGAAAGCGTAGCATACATTTCAGCGCCGGAAATGGCAAACGGCGCGTAGTGCCAGCGTGTGCGTGTGTATTTGTTATACATGAGTGTGAGTGAATTTTTGTGTGTGTGTGAGTGGTGTTGCATGTCGCGCGCCATGTTTGCTCAAGTAAAAGCCAAATTTGATTAATTCATTTAGCCTAAAACAGGCACGCACACACACACATACTCACAAATCGTAGCACAGTGAAATCCTAAAAGTGACCAAAAACGCATTTGACAAAAGCAGCAACGCAACACCCTTACCACCCCTCCTGCCAACCCCCGCGCTTGCCTAAGCCTCCCCCTGTGCGCTCTTCCCACTTTCCCTTGACAATAAAATATGAATTGATGCGCGCGCTGCGTGTGTGCGTGCAAGAGTGTGTGTGCGAGTGTGCGTGTGTGTGGCTTTGTGTATTGCTGTGTTTGACATTTTTTGCTTGCCAAATTTTAAGGTCAGCTCGCAGCGCGTTTAGCTCGAACTGAATCGAAAATAAATAAATAAAAATTCATCGAGCAAAAAGCCACACATTTTGCAAGCTTCCTGAAAAAGGGAATTCGATCTAAAGGAATTTTCGCAGCCCTTTTTGGGTGTGCCTATTTTATGGCTTGCACTTCGAGTGTGTGTGTGTGTGAAGCAACTTTATTGACTGCTTTTTTCGTGTTGGTGTGTGCTAATTGAGTTTGGAGGGTGTGTGTGTGTACAACGGGGCTTCGTTCTGTTCTATTTTCAAAATGAATTTCTCAGTAATCTTGCGCTGCCCAAGAGTTACCTAAGTGAAACACGGAATAGTTGCGATGCTTGTGTGCGTGCGTGTGTGTGTGCGTGCGTGTTAGTTGCTTTTTCAACTCACAAAATGCTTTTGTAATTTCCATCAAAATTTCGTATAAACAAAAAGTAGTGCAAGAAAATCATAAAAAAAATATATAATTTTAACACTCTTATTATCGCACAGTAAGAACTGAGAATATGCTGCAATACGATCAGGTAAATAACATTGAGAGACATAGAAAAGAGAGTGCGATGCAATTTGTTTGATTTCATTTTTATTGTTGCCTTCTTTTGTTGACGTCAAAATCAGCTGACAACATCGTACCCCCACATACATCCACAACGCCTACGCCTCTGCGCGCCGGCATTTGAATACGAATATGACCCAAATAGACTGCGCTTTCTGCTGCAGATTCAATTGCAGCGTGGCAGCGGCTGCACAAACAACAATTGTCACGCCAACTGACGACATCCAACGCCTTGACAGCACAACTGCTTCGCCTTCTTCGTCTTTTCGTCGCTCTCCCTTCGCTTCCATTTCCTGCCACATTTGAAGTGCCATTGCAAATGTGTATGACGACTGTGATTAACTTTTGTCTGTCTTTTGTCTTTGCGCCTCCTCACCGCCCTCCCTCTCCGCCAGCACTCTTTCTCTCCGGCTGTGGCAAGCTTTTGTCTTGTGGCACAGCCAAGGCAAAACGTTAGTAGACCCAGCGTTGTTTACACTTGAGATGCTAACTCAAGTTTTTGCTATGTACTTGAAATCTTTTATTAAGCACTTGCCTCGAGAGACGACCGTTTCGCTCTATACCTGTGTGTGTATGTTTAGAAGGACTGTGCCAGAACTTAAGCATAGAATCCGTGTAGGATTAAGCGACTTTGCGACAGTGGAAACAAAGTTGTCTTTTTAAATATAGTTCATAAGCCGATAATGCTTTGAGTATATATGTTCCTGAACTCTCATAGATCTAATTTATTTGTTAAGTGGGTTTTTTCAGGGAAAGTATACCCAGCTCTCCCCATAAGTATTTCGCCTAAAATGTCAAGGCCTGCTTCCGTACCCGAGTTTCCTGTTGTTTATCTAACGATTTTATCACGCTTAACCTAGAAACGTCTACGAAAAAGCAAGGGCGGATTTGCTTGTTTCAGTTACTTCCTCACAGTTTCAAAATCTCGTTTAATAATTTCCTTGAATATGCTATATTTGCTGAATCATTTTGAAGAGTACCTCGAATTGAGAGTATACTGTATAAGATTCAAATGGCGACCCTGCCCATAGAGGCGCAGTAAATCATGCAAGTGGTGGGTGGACAATCTCAGCTGACAATCAAAAGAATGGCGAAAGACCTGTTGATATGCGGCAATTATTGTGGTAGGCAGAAGCGAAAAAGAAACAGTCAGAGAATGCTGTAATTTAGCAAGCCTGACTATTGAATACTCTACCTAAAAAAGAGAAATGTGTTGCATATTTATTACACAAATCTGAAACCTATTTAAAATGAATTCCAGAGCCTCAATATAACTAGTTTTTTATATATATATATATATATATCTTAAGTTATTCTCTGTGTCTAACCTTTGCTCCCTCTCTGTCTTTCTTATAGCCACCCGAGAATGAACTACAGAAATCGCACGATCACAATCCTGCCGCCCTGAGCGAGCATCAGCTACGCGTCCAGGCCTCGCTGCAGCGTCTCAATATACCCGACTGGTTCCGACAATACAATCAGAACAGCGCACGGTCGCCAGATGGCGCCAGTGCAGCTGGCGGCGTCGGTGGCAGCAATGTCAGCGGCACCACGGGCGGCTACAAGCCGGGCAACTTTACGCGCAAACGCACACAGGACTCGGGACGCTGGCAAGGACTCAACTCGAAGACGACATCGCTCAGTTCGCTCGGCTCGCAGCGCTCCGATCGCAGTCCGCTGCTGCTGAGTCCGTCGGCGCACAGTCATCATGGCGGTCAGAGCGGCGCGGCGGCGAGTCAACATGGCCAGCAAGGCCATTATGGTGGTCATGGTCATGGCCAGACTGGTGTGGTGGGCGCCACACGTTGGTCGACCTCGCATCTGAACTCCTCACAAACATCGCCGAGTGTCTCGCAGCGCGGCAGCTTTGCCCGTGGCGTTCCCATCAACAGCAGCTTCATGTCGGTGGCGAGCGGCAGCAGTGCCGGCAATCCAGGCGGTGTCCTAAGGAACTCCTATCGTCAGCCCTATCTTGGCTGGCGCAGCACAGAGAAGCTCTCGCAGCGCACGCCACACGAACGGTGAGTAACAAGGGAAGCTGCCCAAAGGCTCCCTTTCAGTTCATTAAAATAGAGGATATCTAATCTCTTCATCTCTCGTTACTTGTCTTACAGACTGGCCAACTCGCTGCTGGCGCAACGCACATCGCCCACAACGTCGACGCCTGCGAACGGTGTGCGTTTGCTGCAGCCCGTCACGCCGGAAATCCAGAGCTCCATCAAGGAGGTCACCTCGGCCATAGTGCACTATGTGAACGATCAGACGCAGGCACAAGCCCAGCAGCAGCATAGTCGCTCGGCGAGTCCAAATTCGAGGTAGGCAGCGGAAAAGTTCAAGCAGCAAGGAGAATCGTCGCGAAACCGCAGTCAATATCAGAAAAAGAATTCAGCAATTTCTTATAGCGTTCAATTTGTTTGTTTTAGTAGTCGCGTGTCTAATATTCAGGAAATGAATACCCATGTGTGTGTAGTTGTTTTTTTTCCAAGAATTTTTCCAATCAATCTTTCTGGATCTATCTCGTATCTTCCTCTCGCTATACTTACCTTTATCAATGTATATGTATTTCCCTTCGTTCATTTTCTGACTTCACACTCAACATTTTCATTTCTTTTCGGCAACTGCAAAACGCGTAGCTACCTGTAAAACCAAATACCAAAAAAAAAAGAAAAACAAAAACCAACTCCAACTGCAACTACAACTGCACATGTCCAGTTATCGCCGCTGTCAGAGACGAGGTAAGCCAGCCCCCGCTTTCGTCCCGTTCGGGCTCTGTCATCCTCCTCATCCACCTCAGCGTCAGCAACGACTTCCATGTGGCTAACCCACCGACTAACGGATAACAATTCTCATCTCTTACTCAAACCAAAACTATATGTTATACGTGTGTATGTGGGTGGGTGTATGTGTGTGTATGCGTTGGCTTCTACTAATACACTAAAACTTAAACTAAACAACTTTCACCTCGAAACTTTGGCTGGATTGTTGCCAATTGGACCAGTTTCCGTAGTAAGGGAGGTGATTGGGCCAAAAACAAAGACACAAACAAACATATTCTTAGAAAATCTCATAGTGCTTCATATCCTTCGTATATCCCATATACCATCAGAGATAGCGCAGGATTAGCACAGCAATTCTCTGGGTAATACCTTAAGCTCAATTATAGCAAACCTTTATAATGCTTCTCGCACTCAACTCAAAGGTATAACGAATCAATGCCGTGTACATATCCCAGAAACTCATAAAGTTCCTCTGTTCGCCCCCATACCACCTGGACCACTCCCCTCTATGCAATTTACGATTATTATTTCCCAGTCCCAGTCGCCTCGTATCTTCAATCTAAATCAATGGCTTTCTTTATCAGTGCGAATCGTGGAAGCTTTACAATCAGCCTTCGCACAAAGGCAGCCCATTCAAATCGGAATTGAATCTAACAGTCCATAGAACTGTGGGCAGGAGAGGATGTGCTGGGATAGTAGGAGAGAGCAGAGAGACCTATTAATAAGGCTCAATATGTAATGTGAAAGAGAGATGACCCACTCGGCCGCCCGCCAGCCACGGCATCGCATGCAATTTAAATGTCAACAATGCAAGCCCTTCCCACTGTCAGTGTGGGGCTTATTCGTAGTCGGCGGGGTTCCCAGCTACCTACCTGGGCAATCAGCGAGGCCGGCGAGCGCACTTGTACACGCTGCGAGAATAGAGTCCACTTTGTGCCAATCATAATGAAAATCGATAATATTAAAGTGGAGCAACTCGCATACAGGGTGCGGCGTTTAAAACAATTGACAAGCTTATAGGGTACATGAGATATTCTCTATATTTTTGATAGGATTGGAATCATAAGATTCAAAATATACCATTTCAAAAGTAATAGAGATAGTATATTTCGTACATAGAAAATATAAATCTTTACGGCATTATTTTGGTTAATCAGTTAACCACTTTTTTTTCATTTGATACCTGTCCTTTATTCCTTTAGATACATCAGGTCTAAAACGGACTCTCGGATGATTATATCACATATATATATATACGTACATATCAAGTCCTTTTTTAGTTTAGAATTCTTAGAGTATCTAAGAATTCTGCATTGCACACTGCAAAAAACTAGCTTGTTATGTGTAATCAGGCCGCCAGGCAGGCGCCTTCGTTTTCGGCACCGAGTACTACCCTCCTCTCCATCTACTCTCTCCAACGAGGCACATCCGCAGCAACCCTCCGGCCACAGCAGCCAGTGTTATGCTACGCTTATCTTGCTGTCTCTCTTGGCCCATCTTTCGCTCTTTCTCTCGCGACCCCATTCGAGGTGGCGCCATCCTGCAACCGCCCCCTTCCCCGCGGCCCACACACAACGCTTTTATGCTCTCGATCCCACAGTGCTGGTGGCTTTGCTGCGAGTATTTTGTGTCCATCGACGTTTCATTCGTGTGCGACGTCTGCTGGCAACAAGAGTTCCTGCGAAATCGGTGTGCCATAAAAGTGATAACTGTATATTTATTATATAAAACTATAGTGTCAAATTGCAAGAAAAGAGGAAAATAAATTTAAATTTTTACATATAATTCGAGTGAGCAACACAACAGTCAGTTAGTTGACCGAGGTTAGTGCAACTGCAGTGCCGCCAGCTAATGATGTCACAGTGCACAGCTCTGTGTGTGACGTCACTTATTGATTTTGCCTAATGTACTACTTACTAGCCTGGTGTATGTGCTCCGCCTCGTCTCGTTACCAAAATGCACTTATCCTTTAAGCGAAGCATTTACTAACCCCCTGCATTATCCTTTCGGTTCACAGAAAGTGCTGGCTGGAGAGCAGTTTCGTTGGCAGTCGCCCGCTGGATTCCCCGCAGACGCCCGTCATCGACAGCAGCAGCAGCCCGCCCACATCGCAGCAGCAACTCGATGCGGCAGCAGCAGCTGGTCAGATACTGCAGCAGCCCCTACGCATGAACGGACTCAGCCGGGTTGGCGGCGGTGGCGGTGAGTCCACCATATATATCTGATATCTGGAACAGATATAGCACTCACACATATACACGCCCAAATACACACATATGCTACTAGCTATATATAGCTTAAGTAGAACTTTATGCTTTGATTCGATCACAAGTTTATCGATTTTCGTTTTGTAATTATTGTGCACAAAATGAGAAATTGTCGTAACATTAACTTATGATTTAGTTTGTAGAGATATCCCAACCACACACACACACACCAACCTACACCCGTGCTAGTGTAACATTCGTTGATAATCGTATATATTTTACTAGGGTGCAAAGTGCAAATGCGATTTTTAAGTTTCAAATTTGTAAATGTTGAGAAAGCAGTTCAAGAGCTGAATCCGTTCGTAATCGACAATGCGTAGTTTTTAGTGCGTATGAAATTAATTTTAATAATTTTAATATTTAATTTTATGCCTAATTTTTAATAAACAAAAAAGCAAGCACAAAGCGATGATCAATATTCTCATTGTATTATTATTATTATTCACATATCATATACAATCGATGAAACGTGCATAGCATACTTATCTACGCATAAGTTAGCTACGCACTGCATTCAGCCAATCAATCAAACAATCAAACATTTAAATCATACGCAATATGCCCACAACCCCCCTCTTTTATATTTGGAATTTTCTATTTTAGGCTTGGTTTTTAAAACTAGACAAATTCACAACCCTAACCACATCAAAAAGAAAGAAGATTAACCATAACGATAACCATAAAACCTAAGCGTGCTATAAATATAATTTCAATACGATCATGTATTATTGCAACAACAAGCACAACGATTTAAAGTGTCTTATTCGATTATACACTGTAATCTTTATACGATATACTTGATATAATTATTATTATAATTTTGTATAAACTACCATAGTTTAAACCTTATCAATACCGAGTGCTTTATACAAGTGTCTACATTTACCGCGGGCTCAGCCCTCGCCGCAAAAAATAAAACTGATTTAATATTTTAAACCAAAACCTCTTATTTTTTTTGTGTATTTTTAGGTTTGTTTTTGCATATATTTTTTCTTCATTTAGTTGCCTGTGTATCTAATATGCACTCCTTGTCTTGTACATACTATAGAACATTTTCTCAGTGTAATTCACATATTAGTCATGCCATCCCAGGATCGAGCTGTATCATCCACCACCATTTAGTTCTAAGATCGTTTAATATGCGCTCTCTATTGTTTATCAAGCCTAACAACAATTTATTTTTGTATTCTTATATTTTATAAATTAATCCCAATCAAAAATCAAATTACCAAATAACTTATTCAAATCGTTATCGAAAACGAATCGTATCGTATCACATCGAACTCGTATTGTTTTAAATCCAAAAGCGCCAGAACGCTCATTGAGCAGCGCATCGCTAGAAGATGTCCTAGCCTCACTTTTAGGATTGCCAACTACCTCCTCCTCCAACAGCCAGAACACCAACAACACCAACATCAACAACAGTAACAACAACAACATCAACAACACCAATAGCAACAACAGAAACCCGGCGACATCGGCGACCGTAGCGGGGTCCTCGACGACAGGTATGAACCTGTAAGTTTTTGTTCCAATATAACCGCTACCCACAAAAAAAACCAAAAATCAAATATGAAAAAAAGATAACAACAAAAATATGTTTGAAAATTAAAAAATGAAAAGATGAAAAAGGGGTATAGGCAAAAATCTACTTGCGTTCTTGTTTGTTGTTCGTTCTTGTTCTCTCTCAACCACTATATAAACTATAAATATCTCTATATAATCGTATGTATCTCAAGGTTTTCACAAATACCCTTGCAGAGACATCTCCGACTCTGCCAAGTATATATACATTAAATCTACTTATTTAGTTGCTCCTACTTTGATTTTTTTTTAGATCGGATGGAACTTTCGAAAATGACATTCTTTTTTTATGCTTTCTTTCAAATCATACTATGATAGCCTGCAAGGGTATTTTGACTTCGGCTTTCTTGTTTTACATGTATTCCTTCCGTAATTCTTCGTAGTTTTGTTGTCATTATTCAAACTCCATCAAATACATTGAATACATCCAAAAATACTCGTAGTTCTTCTTGCTCTTGTTTTATTCCGTACCAATTACACTGAGAAAAATACCAGAACTTCATGCATAGAGCAAAATACCCTAAATTCCTTTTCTTAAATTCATAGATCATAGAATTTAATATGCCTGCCTGCTCCATGGAATGCTAATTGTTGTTGTTATTGTTAATAGAGATCTAAGCATAATGCAGATAATCAAATTTAACCTCACTTTTCGTATTGTTTTCATAGCAGATTCAGCTAGTCGTCAGCAACTGGAGGTGCTATCGGCAGCAGAGCAACAGCTACTGCGCCGTCGCAGCGAGGGTGACGCTCCTACCCAGAAGCAGTCGAAGTCGAACCAAGCGCAAAGCCAATCCCATTCTCATTCCCAATCCCAATCGCAATCCCAGTCCGAGTCGCAAGCGCTTCAAGGTCAAGGCAATGTCGGCGGTCAGAATAGACGCGTCTCGCTGGGCGACTCCAACAGCCAAGCCCACGCGGACCGGAGCGGTGGAGGCGGCGGAGGCAGCAACGGCGGTAGCGTCGATACCCAACTACAGATCCGGTGCCGCAACACCAAGTGTGAGGCAAGTGCCACGCCCACCGATGCCAAGAAGCTGTACAAGTCATGCCATAATTGTACCCATCTATATTGTTCACGTGAGTGTCGGCGCGCCCACTGGGAGAAGCATCGCAAGGCGTGCCTGCACTCGCGCGCCTCCAATCTGTGCCGCCAGGTGCTAGCCACATGCAAGGACGACATCGACTCGCAGCGCCATCTCAGCCTGCTGGCGCGCAAGGGCAGCCTCTCGCAAGGTCGCGGTGTCGTTCGGGTGCTCTTTCGCAGCGCCGAAGCGGCGGAGGGATTTATCAAGCATGGCTTTCAGTGCATGGGCGAAGCCTCGTACGTACGCTGGCCGGATCTGATGCCGGCTGAGATGGGGCTGGAACTGTACTCGGAACTGCTGAAGCTAAGCACGGAATACAAGCCCGAGTCCAAGATGCTTATCTATGTGGCAATATGTGTAGTCTCCGAAGCGCCTGGTATGGGTCAAGCGCCGGTGCGCTGGGAACGCCAGCTGGTCTCGCGCTGCGCTAAGCTCAAGCTCTGCAAGAGCGTGTTGGCCGAACTGGAACTGCAGCAGCAGGCGCTGCAACAGCCACTGGCAGTGAGCACCGAGATTCTCATACTGACGTTCAATCCCGGCCTGCGCACCGTCCCCGGCAACCGAGAGCTAATACTGTCCAACATCCTGGACATTCTGTCGCGACGTGGCGTCCTGCTGCGCAAACACTATCCGGAGATCTATCAGCGCCTGCAGACCTATACAGAGGGACAGACGGATCGATTCAATCCGGTGACGCTGCATCCGCGCGACTCACAGACGGGACAGAGCTTCGTCTGCATCATCATGCCCGTCCATGCGACGGATAGCGAACTTATCAAGCTGCCCTCGGCAGCCGATGGCGGCGGCAATCGGGTGACGACCATTGATGTCGGCTCGCCAGCTGCACTCGCTCAGTTGGACGACGATGAGCTACTGACGCGCACTACGCCGGCGAGTTGATTGAAGGCAAACTGTAGCAGTGCCACGCCCCCTACGCACGTCCTTAGCGTCTTCAGCGATGCGTTGGAGAGTACGCGCATGTGAATACTACCAGGATCTCTAGCGCTCTCTTCCGCTCTATCATCACTCTATCTCTTTCTGTATCTCTATCAAACTCTCTACTCTTTCTAGACAAATATTCGCGTTAGTTAGTTCTCTTGAACTAAAGCTTGTTAGCCGGTGTGCGTGGTCAACACACAAATACTACATAAACATACACACATATATATACTATATCAGTAGTATTCTCGAATCCCTCCTCCAAAGAAAGGATAGAACACTCGTTGTCTGGCACTCCCAACCCATGAAATTAACTAACAAGATGTTTGATTTAGTGGATTGAATGGATATAACAGTTATCAGTCGCTTGGAATCGACGATCGATGTAGCATCTCTATTAAAAAGGAAAATATTCTAGTGAAGACACTAGAGATAAAAATGCAAGCTTTATTATTACAATACATACATACATATATCTCTGAGCTTACGAGTGCCCGCAACAGCGAGCATGCATAATATACGATACATGCTCGTTGCCCGCACACTTGCAACGGCGCTATGCAAAGCTATACGCTATATATAACTCCACACGGCGGATCTGGTGGAATGAACCATGACTTTCAGGCATCAAAAATTGTTACTAAACTCCACTCAGATCATTCATGCATACATACATATATACAGACTTTATTGTATGTACTGCAGCTTCCAACAAATAACTAAGACAGATACTACACACCTTTAATATTAACTCGAGCAATAGTCTAGCATAAGGGCCCATAAACGAGTTAAAGCTAACTTGTTTCTTTCCTATATACGCTGCGGCGCAACTCGAAGCATAACCTCACTTTTTATAAAGCAATTCTCACACGAAAACACATCATCAACTTTACAAAATACTTATACCTAGAGCAAACTAGCTACAAATACAAATACATATGCGTACACACACATACATATAAATACCTATATCTTCTTCTACTATTGTGTTAAATGTAACAAGAGCAAAGGATTTGCTGATGGCCTTATTTAAAGTTTGTTGAATTTGTTCGCTCCCTAAAACAAAAAACAAAAAGAAGCACACAGAGTTGTAACATTTTGTAGCCTTTTAAATTAGGTTTTTAATTTATATGTAAGTCGGACGCGAGACTAGGTTAGCTTAAATATATGTACATACATACAGTTATGTAAGCATATTGTATGTATATTATATCTGATATTAGTTAAATTTTGTGTAACAACAACCTAACTAGAGTTGAGAATCAAAAGCTAGTTGTACTTGTAATACCTCCCCCAAAGTCATTATTTCTTTAGCTAAAATAATACTCGAACCCCGACATCCTTTGCTTAAGCAACACACACAAAAACAATTTTGTGTAAATACAGCAACAAATTTGCATTTCATTAACATAAACATTAAATCCCTCGGATTCTTATATCAGGCATCAGTTCTCAAAGGGAAGAAAATACCCTAGACAAAGAAAACTGTAAGTTGTTTCGTACACGGAAGAAGGACTTGAAAAACAATAATAAAATGCATTCGAAATTATTGAAATCATGTGTGTTTCGTATGGGTCGAGTTGGTAAATATATTCTCTGCGCATTATTATCCCATCCCGAAAGTATGCTATGAAAAAATTATTCAAATATGATTTATTTATTAAAGTTATAATTGTTTCTGTATAATACTTATTTAGATTTACATAAATTGTATTTAAAATGTTGCTTCTGTTTTGTTTTATCACTTAAAGCTAATATTGTTTTTAAACGAACTAATGAACTATCCATATACATATGTATATACCGATCTATGTGTATACAGCCTGCACTAGTGTTTAGTACATTCCTGCGTAGATTCTTACGTATTTGTTTTTCCTCTCTCGATACGAACTTTTCTCTTATAAATCCGTGTTAATTATAGCTACAATTTGTATACGGAAATAGACTATAACACTTAACTGTACCACACGATCTATCGCCATATCTATGTTACACTCTATGAATAAATTAGGTTCGATTCGTTTTCTTTTGTGTTATGTTTTTGTTTTGTTTGATTAACGTAAAAAGCGTCGTTTAGAGGCGCTCAATACGAGAGCCCCCAATTCCTACAAAATCTACTGTATTCCAGAAAAAAAACATAAGGGGGGAAATAATATAACATTAATGATGCCTAGCTTGTAATGGTGATGATGAATATGAGGCTACCCCCTCTCCCGGTCTATGTACAGGCGCCACTTCAGTAGTTTGATGAAGCGCTAAAGTTGGCGCCCTGCTGCTGCGGCGGCTCCGACTGCCGTTGCTCTGCCCGTGCCGTAGGCAACTGATAGTAGTAGCCCGGATAAGGATGCGTTGAAAAGGCGCTAACTCTACCCGTATCTGTGGCTGCCTGGTAGGCTGCTGCCGTCGCTGCCGTAATCGTTGCTGTGCTGGTCGTCTTGGCATTGGCATGTTTTGCTCTTATCTATAAACCGCCGATTATGACCTCCTGCTGCGCATCGTCATCCATGTCTGGTAACTCCTGTTTATGGACGATCATACCATCACCAGACGGTTGCCGTGGCGCTGTTTGACCGTACTTCTGATGTATGCCACGATGACGTTTGAGCGCAAACCGATCGGCGAACGCCGCCGAGCATATTTCGCACTTATATGGTTTCTCGCCCGAATGCACTTTTGCGTGGTTCTTTAGATGCGCCGCCTGTGAAAATGCCGAGCCGCATATTTCGCATTTGTATGGCTTCTCACCGGTATGGATACGACGATGATTCCACAACGTTGCATGACGGGCAAATCCCTTGTCGCAGACGCCGCAAACGTATGGACGTTCTCCGCTATGCGTGCGTTCGTGGTTCTTAAGATGTGGCGACTGTGAAAATTGCATTCCACACGTCTGGCACCTGCAAGTAAAGACAAACAAAACAGTTTAAGAATAATTTAAACTCTTTCCCGGAGGAATCGTAAAACAGCTACGACGTACTTGTAGGGCTTCTCGCCCGTATGAATTCGCGCATGATTCTTCAGATAGACAGCTTTAGCAAAGGCCAATCCGCAGATAGTGCACTTGTAGTTCTTCTCCCCGCTGTGCAGTTTCTTATGCGACCATAGACTGGAGTAGCGGGAAAAGAGGCCACCACAAATGTTGCAGCTGAACGGTTTACTGGGATTCCTGCAAGTAAAATCAGAGTTAGTTCATAGCATTCTTTATCTGTCTGATCTGAGCTTAAGGTACATACTCGGTTTTGACTGTGACAGCGTTTTGTTTCATTGAGCCACCGGCTCCGGTGTGCGTGTGTGTATGTCCTTGTCCCATCAGCACAACGCCGGAGCCATTGCACTTTTGGCATTTGGTCATTTGTTGGGAATTACGTTTCTTCACCGGATGATGTCCTGATGAGCCGGGCTCTCGCTTGGGCGTCGTACCACCCGTTTGCTGGGCCACTATCTGCTGAAGTTGCGCTTGCGCCTGTGGTGTGGTTGATATGATTTGCACTGGATGCGCCATTTGTCCTGCAGACACAAGAGATTTGATTAGTATGGTAATTTATTAGATTGTCTACACAATTCAAGCTCACCATCGGGCGCCACAAAGATTTGTTGTGCCGCATGCTCAGCCTGCATACAAGACTCGCATCGAACTTGCTTCGGTCCCTTCCGTTTCGATTGATGCATCATTGCACTGCCGCAAGTGATGCACTTATTCGACTTTGAATTGTCGTGCTGCTGTTGTTGTTGCTGTTGTTGTTGTTGCTGCTGCATAACTGATTGCTGCACTGGTTCAAGTGAATCGGAAGCCACAATTTGTATCTGACCCATCTGACCATTACCGCTAAGTATGTTTTGCGTCTGAACCAGTCCCTGTGCATTGACCACCGCTATTGCATCTGAAGACTGTTGTGCGTTGTGCTGCTGCTGCCCATCTGAGCCGTCGGTGTGCATACGCTTGTGTGCGTTAAGTAGAGCCAGGTGCTGGAACATCTCCGAGCAGACATCACACTTGAAGCTGATGTTTGATATTGTATTCTGCAATGGGGAAATAGTCTATAATGGAAAAGCGAAATTCTATTATTAATGCTTGCAAAAACAATGATTGAACGGCGGCTTCGATGAGAATGGCACGCAACAAAGCGTTTAACCGAGATTTAAAATTTAAAAGCCTACGATAACTTTATTATCGAAAATATTTCAATGTTTTTGTCGTTGTTGTTGTTTCTTGATGAAATTTGTGGTGTAAGCTTTATCGTCTAAACCTCGACAACTTACCGCCGCAATGGGCTTATTTTGATTGACAATCTGTATACGTCCCTGGGCATCCACAGTGGCTATGCCAAGGGCGGTGCCCTGGTTTAATGGCATCCCATTGACCAGAGCATAATTGTAACCACCCACCGGCTGTGCTATGTAGCAAGTCTTATTATCCTCTGTGGTAGCCAGTTGAGCTAAATTCACCGTCGCCGCGTTTCCCTGCAAAGCGAACGCGAAAGAGTTATAACGTTTAAGGTGACGTTTAATTTATTCGTCTGCTCACTCACGTTTGTCGTGTAGTAAAAGGTGGGCTGCTGGTCGGCCTTTTGGCCCTCTATTTTGGGTTGCTTGAGAATGGTGCCGTCTGCTGTTTGATACTGTATTGTTGCTGGTTGACCGTTTATGGCGTTTGTTGTGAATATTATGTTTTTGGTGAGGTCTTCCATTATGCGCGTAACTCACTAAAAATCATAAATTGTGCAAACGTATTGGTTTAATCTTTGCGTCGCACAAGCTATAAGCGAATTTCTTGTTTTAAAAATGCACAATTCACGTTGTTTTACAACACTGTCGACGCCACTTGGACGGCGCGCGTAAATGAGACAACTATAGCGCACACACGTCAGCGAAAAACGACTGATTAAAAATGGCGACGATGAGACAAAAAATATGTATGCGCTGTGCACACACATTACAAATGCGAAAGAATACAATATTAAAACTCCAGTCTAGACTTGCCGCTGACCACTTTCTAGTTTATGAAATATTTTGGCACCATTTAATGCACTTAAATTAATGGAAAGCACTTCACAAATTGCGTACAGTTACTTAGGGGGTACGCTTGATTTGGCAATTTACCTTTTACGCAACCAACCACAAATTATGCTTCTGCTGCGCCTTGCACGCCCAGCGCAGCACACACAATTTCGAAAATAACTAGGTTCACGTTGGCACAGTTTGGTGATCGGCTTTCGTGCAGCCGGTTATCTAATTATTATCCACTATATTTTGTTTGGAATGAAACCAAAACTTTATTATTGTTTTTTCTTTCTCTAACAAATTAAATTCCAGCACAAAAACCTTCTGCTCGTTTGTTCCAACGTACGTTCGAATGTGGACTGCTGAAGAGAGACGGAGAGTGAAGAAAGCCATGGAGAGAGCAGTAGCGCATTAACCGCGTAAAAAGGTTGCCAGACTGCATGATGTCTTTGCGTAGCCAGATCAATGTATTTTTACAGAACCGTTTTATTCCGCAGAAAACATCATCAAAATGGTAAACAAAACATTTATTAAGCTACATTATTTAATTTTAAATCTTTAATATATTTATACTTGTTTTGATGAAAAAGAAATCTCTGATTGACATTCACAAGGAATTTTCCTCCATAACCACTTGCAACTTCCTTTACAAACGATAACCGTACTTGGCTTCTGGGAGTGTGACCAGTCAAGCGCGGCCCTTATTTTACAGATGATTGCCAGATCATTTCAAAATTATCAGGGGCGCTGCCAGTACAATGTTTACGCACTCATGTGAATGCCAACACATCACAAGAAGCGCGCCAAAATTGAATTCGAAAATGGGGTTAACCATATTGAATACGAATTAAATTTTGTATTGCTACACACGTGCAACAGTTAACAGCATCATGGTAAATAGTCATCGAACGGGTGTTTGAACAAAAGACGGCCGGCATTAAGCCGCCCACGCCATGCATACAGCACACAGCAATTGAAAGTTGTAAACTGAGAGCTGTTGCACGGTCCAGGTCCAGACCCAGGTCCAAGTCCAGCGTCGTGTCGCCGTCATAAATTACACTTTCAAATTATTTGCAAGATTGCATTTTGGAAAAGCTGTCGGGAAATTTAGGTCAGGCGCAGTTTGCAGACTTCGTGGTGGAGGTGGTGCTGACGACGACGATGGTTGCGACCACAGCAGCCTTCAAATTAATGCTCATTTCCATTATATTTTATTCATTTGCTTCAAATTAATTGCCTTGCTGCCTGCCTGGCTTTGTACAATGGCCGTAGAAGCTTTTTGGAGCGCAAAACTTCAGACAACGCAACGTGCAGAAGAGGATGCCCACCGCAACAACAGCAATAATTAGATGTACCACAACAACAAAAATAACAACGGCAATAAGTACTTGGATTGCAAATTCATTTTTTGGTTCAACGTTCTGCTTGGCCCAAACACATTTTCATGTTGCACGCTTCGTTGCACATCATTGCATTAATTTGTACGTTAAAGTTAAATTTTAAAGAAATATTTCAACATTTGTTGCGCTGTTAATGTTATTTGTGTACTTTTGGTCTGTCTGCGCACACGAATTCGCCGCCGCGGCCGCCGCCGCCATTTTTGTCTTATTGTTGCTGTTGTTATTGTTATTATAATTAAGTTCATGGCGTGCTACTATTTGCCGTTTTATGTGCGGATTACAGCGTACGCTGAGTTGTTGTAAGGCACTTTCAAAAAGCCCATAAAAATTGTAGCAACGCAATTGTCTAGCAAACTAAATCAGCGCAAGTGCGTGGAGAAATTTCAAACTCCGCAACTGCTGTAATAGACACTCTCGCACACACATGCACACGCACTAGGGATGAGCGATAGTAGACGTTTCGCTTTCACGGTGACAGCAAAAAAGATTATCGGCGACTTTGATAATTAAACGCAATACTCCCACAACGATTTTATCAAAGCTGTACAATTAAGTTCTACGGCCCCTGTGATAGCGATAAAGATTTAAAAGTAATCATTACAAACTGCGTATAATTCGCTTACGAATCACGACTTTGATTTGTGCGTGATTATCGTGCAACACTCATACGCACACATCGCAATCTCATGTATTCAAATAAGCGAGCAATGGCCGTCAGCTTGTTTCAAGAATTGTAAAACAGAGTTGCCGTGACGCCTCGAGTTTTCACTTTTATTCATGCTAAGTAGACTTCTCGCTGTCGCTTTTGATATTTTATAGCTCACAGTTTACAGTTAATTTATGTATGCCGGCAACGAATTTTCACTCTCGCTATTTTTCCGCATTTCAGACTCCAGTCTGGGAAAGTGGGCAAGCGCATCCGCCAAAAAAATGAATACGAAAAAAAGCGACACAGAAATGAAAAGTGCGCTTTTAAAAATAGCAAAAGCCAGTCGAGACTCTCCGAAGTCTGAGCCCGAAAATTGTGTGGATGCCGCGTCAGACGGTGGCGGCTATGACTGCGACAGCGATTGCAACTTGTGGGCTAGATTAGAAAGTGGTTACCAGCGCCTCCTAAGCCTGCGCAACGGCTGCATCGACAACAGGCAGAGATTCTTTTCGAAAAACTGTGCCGGCCTGCACCACTCACACTAGCACACACAGACACACACTCACACAACCGAACATTAATTGGCAATTTTGCATGCGTTGGGAACCACTGGAACCGGCTACAGGTAGTGGTTGCTGCGCAATCGTTGCTGTCGTTGTTGTTGCTGCGGCTGCTGTCGTCGTTGCCAATGAAAGAGAAAATTGGCCTCGAATCAAGTTCACTATCATCGCGTCGGCTGTCGGCTGTCGACCGTCCATTGTCCACACAGTCCTCTGTCGGCCGTCGGAGTCGGCGTCGCTGCACTTTTTGTGCCAACTAATATTTTTAAATTGTTGATTATGATGACTTTTCAATCGGTTAGCCGCGATCTGGATAGCGCATTAGCCGCAGAATCGACGGCAGCATCATCAGCGCACAGTGGACATAGTCTTTGCGGTGGAATGCAGTCATTAATCATAGTATTTATAGCGTTTAGAAGTATCTCATTTTTGATTTAATCCAGCTCATTTTTGTGTTTTGGCCACTGTGCGGCTGCAGCAGCGGAATTGCATTTGCTAAGTGTGATTTTGCGTTGGTATCTTTTAATTTGACGCTTGGATGCCGACACCGCCGACGCCGCCGGCTGCGGAGATCATTAGCCACGCTCGGACTGCAGGCAGCTAGCTACCTGGACTGCACATCAAGCATACGTAGCTTTGCACTATGGACAATCCAGCCGCTATTGCTATTACTCAACATCCCTGCCCCCAATCTCACGGCCCACTCTTTACACCCCTACTTTCCTTGTCTGTGTTGAAGTTGGGATAGCAAATAATATTTCATGGCACATCAAATCTGCAACAAGCTCTTTTGCAATGACCAAAACTATCCATCATACTGCAAATGCAACATGCCGCATGCAGCATGTGCTACAGCACATTCACGCCCATTCAGGAAGCAACTGTGACTCTTGCTGCTACTGCTGCGGGGCCACCAGCCGCGACTTACTGCTCCAATGTCAGCCACCATCAGTCAAAAGCGCCAACTGACTTTGGAATTAGCATGTCGAGCGCCTTGTGAAGTGCGCGTAAACCCTGCCAGTTTTACTGAGCTGCAAATTACTGAAGCGAACTCAACAAATTCTGTTCTGCGACGTTAGCTGATTGTGCGACCCATTTGTGCAGCCAGATGGAAACTACCAAAACAGATAAGAACACAAAATTCTTGACTTGCTTGTATCATGTATGTAACCGCTGTAATTACTGTACTTTGTAGACATTATATAGATATATTAGCTATTGGGCAAGTGTATGTTAAGTAAACCGCGATTGCGACTTACTTTACAGTTTTGAAACGTATACGTAATTATATTTCCTACCTATATGTGGCATTGGTATCCAATTAAATCGAACCCATTGTCGGATTATGACAGCAGCCCTTGCTCTAATGCTAAATCATTCTGGCCACATTCGATTATTGCAGTCATTGTGTGGGAGCTTTATTGAATTCGAACTCAGTTCACATGGTAGACGATACATCAGATCCGCTAACCTTCGCAGCACAAATCAGACCCTTTTCAGTTCATCGGCATAGTATTATTATGGCCTATTTTATGTTGGGTATAAATTTCCGTTGGAAAGCAAAATAGAAACTATATAATTAGTAATGGCTCTAGGTACGCCCCAAGGCGTTACGTTTTCTAAGGCCGCACGGTACATACTACAACAACAATGACAACGAAGAAGCAAAATAAGTGAAGAAAAAGAAGAAGAAAAAGCTTCAAGCTTTATCTAAAAAGCAAAGTGAGCGCAAACGAAACTGAAAACTCTCACACGCCACAGCCTGAAGATGACAGGCGACAATGATATATGGGATTCTTGAAACTGAAACCGAATTGAGAAGAAAACGAAATACAGTGAAGACTCGAGAGTATAAACACTAAAATTAACTGATCAATATTTTAAGGAATATCAGTGTAGCCGACTGTAAGTGCCCAACCATCGAGTGGTGACTGTATCTCGTCGCTTGGAGAGCCAACTGATAGCCGTAAAGCAAACATGCAATTGACTTTCGCGCCGTATGACACTTGAGGAGCGCATGGTAAATGGTTGACGGTACATGGCAGATGGTAAATGGTAATGATGACGGAACAGGCCCAGGAACAGACCGAGAGGCACCGGGAACCGCAAGACACGAAACTGGCTAGAACCACTTTCCACAATGAACGCAGCATCGATTCATCTCTCGTGGGGCGAACAAAGTAAAAGTTAATTTTTTTGAGAGGCTGTCGCATTTTTTCTTCTTTCTTGGTGGATTCGAAGCGACGTTTTAATATCAGACTGCGTTTTTGTACCCTATATTTGCGGAGGCCAAAGAGGGGTTTGAACAGATCACAAATCCAGTTTATAATCTTAAATGTCTTTAATCTGCCTACCATACACGCTGATCTGAAGTGTTGTAAGATGACTTATAAATGGAGTTCCAAACTAATCTACGAGGTATATATTAAGCCGGTCTATACTTCCAACTAAAACCATAATTGTTTGTTTTTAATTATAACCCGAAAATCGTATCGCTATATCGTTTTTATGTTTCGAGGGCAGCAAACCAGAGATTTGGTCAAATCTGTGTCTTTTGTCGCTTCTGTGTCCGTTTCTTTGTTTTCTGTTTACTTTTTCTTTTATGAAGAAAAGGAAATGGGAAATTATTACGAAAATTATGTTACGCTACGCTGGGAAAATCGAAAATTGGGTCACGTTGCGCTAAAACAAAAGACTTAAGACACAAACTTGAAGACGCAAGCAGCTGCGCCCGCATTCAGCGCAAACAACAAATTAATTATAACATGGGGCTACATGCTTGTCTTCTGGCCAGACGCATTCATTATGCTAACGACAACAAAAATAACAAGAGTGAGGAGTTGACAGCGAGGGAGTCGTAGGAAGCACAGTGAAACTAGGTTAGGCAGACGTTAAGTTACATAGTTAAAAATTATTTTAAGAGTTTATTCTAATATTCCAATACACTGTGCTTTAGGTTGACATTAAGCTATTTTATTAGTTTGAGTAGTTTACAGAAACATGCTTAAGCTATGCATGAGAACAACCAAATTTTGCCCCACTGTTCCGGTGTCCACAATAATTTGGTGTCGCAGTAGAAAAGACAAAACTCTTTAACAAAGATTTGCATAAGACCGCGAGACGATAAAGTAATCAACCCAAATTCTGTGCAAAGTTTCGCACGGTCAACTGACGCACGACGCGCTGCAGTCGTCGCAAACGGCGCAGCCAACGCAAACAGCAGCGGCGCAGCAACTGTGAGAGCCGCAGACTTCGACAGAACAGTTCCAGCAAGAGCATCACAACTGGATGTCAAACGGGGGAAATATTTATGAAATGCAACGGAATGCTTGTTATGGATCCATAATGAACTTACCCGCCGTTAGGGAGCCCACGGCGAGGGCAATGAAGGCGCCCTGCAGCATTCGCAGATTTAGGGCGCTGATCATTTCGTTATCCTGTGGCTGCTGCTCCGCCTTAGCGGTTTCGCTGGTCTTCGTGTTCGCATTGGCATTGGCATTCTCGACAGCGGCTAGCTCCAAAGACTGCTGTGCCTGATCCTTGCTCATCATGCGAGACTGTACCTCGTATTCGGCTGTTGTCATCTTGTCCAGAATGCCACCCTCGAACAGATGCATCAGTCTGCAACGGGAATCGATAAATCGATTGGTTGACCCATATATTGAGGCTACCTACACGTCATTCAGGCTGTCCAGGAAGGGACAACCAATCTGCACCGCGACTGCGGAGTAGCGAGTGTAGAGCTTCTGGCTAAGCTGAAAGTTCTTTGCACCATATTGCTGTATGTTAAAGTAGAGGGTTTCTCGGCCGCCCAGCACCGCCTTGTTCTCCCGCCCATCGGCAATTAGCTTGATGCCCGCCTCCACGGAGTCAATGAGGAATGCTCTGTGGTCGTCCGGTTGCTGTTGACGCATCAGCGCGTACAGCTGACGGAACAGCTCGGTGCCATTCTCCAGCATCTCCAGCGAGCTGCTCTCCTTCTCCACATACAGACGATAGCCATCGCGCTGCATTGCCAGCTGCAGGCGCTGCAGCGTGTTGATGGGCGTCTCGTGCGCCGGTCGAGCGAACTGTGACGTCAACTGGGCGGAGTAGACATCGGCAAGCACATAGGTGGCAGCGATCCAATAGACAATGGTGAGGAACTTGGTTCGATAGTCATGGTACAGTTCATGGCAAGCTGGGGGAGCAGATAAAAAACTACTTATAGATTCTGGTGAAGAAAGGAATTTCTACTCACATTGCTTGAGGAACAGACGCAGGGTGAACCAAATGCATCGCTCGAAAAGCTGTGGCGGCATGGACGCCGACGATCGTCTGACAGCCGGTGCTCTCAGTCGTCTCACCTTTAAAACACATGGTGTTATCTCCTTTATGTAGGCCATATATATGCAAAGCTCGCCCAGTTGTTCCACATCCAGTGGCTGTTGCCGCCGGCGCCATTTATATGGCAGGGCAATGATGGCATAGAAAATGGGACCCGAAAACACAATGGTCAGGATGAGATACGGCCAAATGTCCAGCTTGAAGGGTCGTATGATGGCCAGAGCCTCGTTGAGACGACGTGGCGCGTGCGTGGCAAAGGCGCCCGAATCCGCGAGTGTGAAGAAGGAGAACTCGATGGCTTTGCGACGTTCCCAGCTGAGTCCAACGTCGCCCAGAAAAAAGTCTGCCAGCTGCGCATAGATTAGAATAGCCTCTGTTACGTAAGAGAGGGAGAGGAGGGGAGGCAGTGAAAGCAATACTACTTACTCCACTCTGAAGCATGCCTATGCCGCCAGTGAAGCTATCGTTGGTCTCGCCGTTCTCGTAGGGCGTGCGCAGTGATCCCTGCGTTCTGCCCGGTGCCTCAATGTAGACGAACTGAAAGTTCATGTGCCGCGCCAGCAGTGTGAGCAGTCGATGATCCCGGCCACCCGTCACATTCACCTCGTTGTACTCCACCACGTTCTCATACTCCTCCAGCGAATCCTCTACGGTTCCATTGCTGCTGCTGGCGTTGCTTGTGCCATTGCTGTTGCTGCTGCCGCTGCTGCTGCTGCTGTCATTGTTGTAACTTACCCAGAACCAGGGCGGCGACTATATGACCAAGTCTAATCCGTCAAAGAACTGTGGATTCATCAAACAGTTTTGCATACTTACATGAAAAACGGGCACTCGAAAAACGCGTCCCTCAAAGTTAGCGTACACCGTGGCGGCGCTGGGCAGCAGCGGTGTCTTCTGCAGGCCAAGATTGTCGCCATCGTACCAGTTGACCAGCCGCAGCTGGCTGGTACCCGTGGGCACAGCCTGATTGTAGTAGATGCGAAATGCCTTGCGGCGCGGCCGTGTGATGACAACCGCTCGCATTGGTTCCTCGAAACGCATGCGCGGTGTGTAGCTGGGCAACTGTCGGGCGCCCCAGTAGAAGATGAAGAGGCTCAGCCTATGGGCTAGACGACGCTCGTGAATGCGCGCCGACAGCTCCTGCGGTTCGTGGAATATCAAATTGACGCACTCGATGGCGCCCTGCAGATTCGCCTCGATATACTCGAAGAAGAGTTTCGTGTCATAGAAAATGACCGACTTGTAGTAGAGTCGATGCAGTCGCTGCACGAAATCGTCCACCTGAATGCTGTCGTCATTGTCGCAGTC
Organism: Zaprionus inermis; assembly: GCA_018151445.1. Lineage (NCBI taxonomy): Eukaryota > Metazoa > Arthropoda > Insecta > Diptera > Drosophilidae > Zaprionus > Zaprionus inermis. The sequence continues at coordinate 2,296,882 of JAECXD010000634.1, read as the reverse complement.
GGCACTCAACAGCCGCGAGCTGGGCAACGCCAGAATGGCCAACTGACGTGGTCGCAGTCCGTTGATGATCTGTGACAGAGCTGAAACGAAGCAGCATCGTTAGAGATCAGTGGGATGAAGTGCTACGTCCAAGTTTACCTATGGCCACATCGGATTCGTTGCACGGACTGAAAGTGAGTTTCGACCAGGCCAACGGACACAAGTAGATGGCAACAACTGCCACTGCAATTGTGGCTTGCATATCGTAAGCGGAGTAGGACGCGAGTCCTGTGCCCGACGCCTTGCTGCGTCCTTATATAGTGCGGCATATGATGGCTTTTGATGCGCAATTATGGCATCAAAGCTTAAATATCACATGTCAATAAGCGTCAAAAGGAGGCGCAGACAGCTCGACGTGTTTAGGCATGTTCAGGGCGTAAATGCACTGAGAGAAACGCTGATTGACTTGCGAACTAAAGAGCTATGTATTTTTATAACGATTTGTCAAAATTGATTGCAGAGTATTCAGCAGTCGTTTGCAGTTAAGCTGTTGGCTGCTGCAGTCATCTTGTTTTCTTGCTAGTAATATTTTCTTTATAGTGTAACAATTATTATATTGATTTTCATAATCACCTAACTTACAAACTCCCTTCCCGTCTCCCTTTCTCATCGACGATATCACGCACACAGCCGCAAACTATCGTGCCACGCGAAGACTTGCAACTTTTTAATTGTCAGAAGTTTGTCATTGCCCGTTTTCGCATTACCCCGCTCCCGCTCTCTCTCTGCCTCTCTTTCTATCTCGCACTCCGTCTATCTATCGATCGTTGGCTCGATCTGTGCTTGTCGTCAATCTTCTAATACTCTTGACATTAATTCCGTGTTGTGCGCATTTTTCATTTCTTCAGCCTGAAGACGGCGACAACGTTGAGGCTGCTCCTACCTACAGTTGCTACTGCAGCGGCTGCAGCTTCTTCTTCATCTCCAGCGTTCATGTGGCATGTCAACGCTCTACTTTGGTGCGCCAGCCGAATGATTTATCACAATCGGAGCCTAGTCGAGATTACAAATGGTTGCCTGGCTACTCGACTAGTTAGTGGATTTCTCAAGGGTTCTACCTGCAGCCCTGAATCATCTAGTCTAGTAGAAATATATCCATATATATTCATATAAATATATGTATGTGACGATATTGGGGCACCAAATTCGGCTTAAGATTAAACAGCGAAAGAGAAAAGCGACAAAATGCGATGACCCGATTATGATATGAGAGTCTGTATGTATGTACCTATGTAATCGCCTCTATGAGTGGGTAATTTATGCCCCGAGGCAGTGTCAGAAACACATAGGCAAACTGGAGCCTTCTCCTGACCTTTGAGTGAAGGCGCTAGAGGGATGCAACAAACAGATTGCACGCGGGCGGGACGGGAAGGCAGAGAGATCTGTAACATCCGAGTCGTAGGCTATTTATAAAGCCGGCTAAGAAACAAACACACAGAAAACGAACAAAACAAATAAACCCCGCGCGCTCTACGTTCGACAACTTGTTAAACTTCAAACTGTCTGCAAACGCGACATTGTCTGATAAACGACAACAACAGCAGCAGCAGCAGCAACTGCAACAGCAACAGCAACAGCAACAGCAGCAACAGCAACATAGCAAGAGGTAGTGCAGAGTCGGCGTTCATGCTGAGTGGGCAACTGTCTGGCGATTGCATCTGCTCGTCGCAGTGGCTGATGCTGACGCTAACTCCGGCTCAGACTGCGACTCCTACTCTGGGCAAGAGCTCTGGCTGGATGCGAGGCCCAGGATGCAGCCGCACGCCAACACTTTTTGTTTCAACGCGCACGATAGTGAAATGTGGCCCGGTCCGGTCAATGGACCGGCCCTGCGATCGCACAGTGGTTGAAAGCGCTAAATAATTGCATAGCAGCACTCTACGCTGTAATACCCTGTAACTACAAATATTACTGCGTTCTTAATACTAGAAATTACTGCACAAAGTACTCTGTAGTCCGTCTATTTTGACTTATTGTTAATTTCTAAAGTGATTTCCCCCTGAAATTTACACTGGAAGTCAGCTATTTGTCTCCACTGTGCGACAGGGTACGTGCCAGCTGCGGCAGACAGCGTAAGTGGATCGCTGAATCGTTGGATCTCTGACTGTTGCTGTATGCTCGATGGCGGATGCTGGATTGTAGATGGGGCCGGCACGTTTAAATGCACTTTATTTGTTTTGTAGGGACTCGTGATTCGCCCTCACATCACCATAACGAGCTGTCAATGGGCTCGCATGTATGTAAATTACTGAGCTAAAACTCTTCTCTCTAAGAACGCACAATGAAACCGTTAGAATGGTTACCAATAATTCTAGAATTTCAGCTTCAACAATGTTAGTTCTATTATAGATAGAAATATGTGACAAACTTTATAAACATAATATAAAAACAAAAAGAAAGTATAACATAGTTTCAATTAGAACAGGGAGAATATAATATCCCATTCACAACATTGCTTGTTGTTTTTGTTATTGTCTTTGTTATTGTCTTTGTTCTTGTCATCGGATTCTAACTCATTGAGCGCTTTCTGTAGCTCCTTCAATTTATTTCTGTCATTTAAGATAGCGTTGAGAACTTTGGTGGCAGGGTCGTAAAGCCCAAGTTTTTCCAGCACCGCAGTTACTCTCTTATCAAAAGTAGCTTCTTTGTTAGCTCGAAGAAGATACTCAGCTGGCAGGCGATACTCATTGTAGGCGGTAATCTTTTTGTCCAGTTGATCAACGGGCAGCCCAACTGCCAGTTCCAGACGTTTATATTTGTTCTGGAACTCTTCGTTCGAAGATTGACTGCTTTGGTTCCTGTCGTCCTGCAGCAAAGTGTTTATGCGATCCGTGACGATTTTGTCCAGCTTCACCAGAGGATCTGGCTGTGGTAAAGGCTCTCCTCGACTATTCTGCATCAACTGCAGCAGTCGAAGCAACACCAGCAGACCTTGCATAACTCTCGACATGACTTCTGACTTCGCCGAACTTGTAACTTTGACTGGTTGCAGGTTTCGAGGCTCAACTGACTTATAAGGTGCCACCAGTATGCCGATAAGCATGAGTTATGGATCGACTAGCTGTGTATTCTAGGCTTCTAGTAGGTGTTAAGTCGAGAAGGCCCCCAATGAGACTTATCTATCCAATATATGTTTCCCATTTTTTACCGCATACTCATAAAAATGCTCGAATGTATTGGGCTTTAGCTTTTCTCACTCAGTTTTACTTATTCTTCAAATACTTTAACCTATTTAACAACGCAATTGTTGTTAAATTTCTTTTTAGCGCTGTGGTATTACTAAATAATAATTTGACAAGGATAAGTAATATACAAACTGTAAAATTTAAACTCAACTATAGCTTAAACTTTAAATCATTTACCAATTAGTTAAAATATGTTGTCATATGTTTATGATTATTAAGTCTTCTATGCATTTGCCAAAATAATTAGCCAAAGTAATCAAAATTCGGCCACCAATTTGTCCAGTCGCAGGAACTGGAATCTTCCGAGTCATCATCATCATCATCATCGTCGTCATCCTTTTGGGGACACAACTCGGTCTGCAACTTTAGCACGTGCTGCTTTGCTAAGTTTGATTCGATTAGTGCGCTTTTTAGCGCCTGTTTCTGTTGCCGATAAAACTCCTTGCAGCGTTTGCCTATCTTGTTATCGTACAAATAGCTATCGATAACAGCAATTCGTTTCTCTAGGTCACATTCCAATTTCAGTCTCAACGCATTGTAGTGTACGAACTTATCGTACGTATGCACTTTCAGTTGCGCGGAGTTTTCATCGAGGAAGGATACCTGCCGGAGTTCCTGCCGGTACACGTTGAATTCGTGGTTTCCCGCATAGTGTCCCGTTTTGGATAAATCCAGAATATGTCGTATGTGTTCATTTATCTGCGCATTCTTTGTGTAAAATACGTTAATGGCATACATTATCAATTTCAGCCAAAGACTGACAAGCTTACCAATAAAGTGTTTGCTGAAATTGTAGTCGCTGCGGTTGACGTAGTGGTTGTAGTTGTAGATTCCATTCCATTACTAGCTAGGGTTGAACTCATATCAGAACCAGCAGAGATTACTTTATGATTAAATTCAAATATCAAAATAAATGTATATTTATTTGCAAGTGTGTTTGTTCTAACTTACAAACTGCAAGGTGCAGGGAATATCCAAAAACAAAAAGTAGCTTCATATTTCCGACTCTCTATACGGTGTGTATAGAGTAGTTTTTTAGGTAGTGGGATGTACCTTACTCGCCTGCGAGCTTTTATACTGAGTTTTTGCGGATATTGAAAGCACGCAGTTTGTTGTTTCAGATAAAACATAATTGAACATGTCGAATTTGTGTTGTTTACGAAGAACTTTAAATTTTCTGAAATTTTTGTAATATTCCGATAATTTTCAATGACCTTGCCTTTAAGCATTTAGCACTATTATATTGGCCTTGAGCTTCGTGTCATGTAAGAATGCAAACGGTTTCCTAATCTAACCACAATTTAAACTGTCACTCATTGTTGATTGGAAATACTGCACTCGGTTTAAGCTCGAACTGGGAATACAATTTTAACGTTTTTGCGATCGTAACTTGGTAAAAAATTGATCAATTTTATATCTCACATTTATCATACTTATAGTATGGGCTATGGGAAACCGCACTAAGGAATCGACTAAACGTAATACATATATAGATAATGATAGATGCAAATAATTATAAATAGGGTATTAAAATAATGGGTATAATAATGTAAATATATGAATGTTAAAGCATTTCGATTCGGATTTCTGTCAGTGTAAATGTTGCAATTGAAATTAATTGAATTTGCTACGATTCATATTTAACGTCTGCTCACATGCGTTCCACATCCAATGGAACCTAAGGTAAGCGAACAGCTGTGTCGTGGTGAGCACAGGTGAGCGCAGCAGAGAGAGAAAGAGAGCGCGCGCAAGAGCATAAGCGAGAGTACACGATCCACAACCGGAGACGTTGGCAACGCGACGTCTTGCTGTGTCTTGGTGAACATCGTGTTTACGTTCTCGTCCTCTCTCTCACTCTCTCTCTCTCTCGCTGACACTATCATCGCCAACTCAACGCAGACGTCTTTTTGTGCAGTTGGACTAAGGTTGAGCTCAGTTCTTGAACGACTGCTGGCCGAGTTGGTAGCCAAACGCGCAACGCTGCTCGAAACGTGAGTCGAGTCGTCGTGAATCGTGAGTCGTCGTGTGTCTCGAGTGTCGGAGGCGGCATACGACGCGTGTTTCTGAAGACGTTACTTTGTTCGGAGCCCCCGGAGCTTGCATGCGGACGGACATTTGTGCAAATGCGAACGAAACAAAAATAAAGCCCAAAGCGCAGCGGCAAATCGGAGGCAAAGTGAAATTCAGTTTTGAATGCGATTTGAGAAATTAATTGGCCAAAGCAAAACGCGACTGAAATGATTGTAAATTAAGCGTGTTTTCTTTTTTGCCCAAAAAAGAAATCGTTTCCCAAATATCTACAAAAAGCAGGAAAGAGAAAAAGAAAAACATCAAACACACACCGAAAACTAATAATAATAATGTAATTGAAAGTCAAGTCGAAAAGGTGCAAAGTTGCAAAAGTGAATGAAACAGAAAATTAGAATCAAAGTCGGAGCGTGTAAACCCAAGCCGAGCCGAATTTGATAGGGCGCAAAATCTTTAAAGGTGCGTAAAATACAGAAATTTAAATACAAATACATATCTTTAAAGATATCTAAAGGTAGAGACAACAGAACAAGAAATAACCATAAAAAACAGCTGGGGAAATAGCAATAAATAGGAAGAAAGAGTTGATCAGCTGCCAAAACATAAACAAAAGAATTGAGAAATTACTATAGAAGACGAAAATCTTCAAAAACTTATGTTTTAGTTGCAATATTTTCTATTGTTGTTCTGGTTCCCTTCGCGTTGTTGTCGTTGTTGTTGCTGTCGTGTAATGCAAAGTTTGGTGGCAAAAATAAATTCGTTAGTATGCGTGTTAGTGTGCCTGTATGTATGCAGCGAGTACAACAACAAGAAAACTGTTAAAACCAGTTTGCAGCCAACGGAGACGGCAGCCCATGCGCCAAGCCGAACTGGTAACAGACAACAACAGCAACAACAACAACAACTGGCAAGAGAAGAAGAAAAGCTGGTAGGGCCGAGTCGCAGCCGAATCGAATCTTTAAGCAAACTGTGAAGAAGCCGGCACAGGAGAGCAAAGAGACCGAAGAAAGAAAGGAGGTTCCGCATGTGCAGCCGCTGTGTATGGACCATGCTCAAGGCGGATGGGGAAGGGGAAAGAGAAGGCAAAAAGGAAATGTACAAAATTCAATTTTAAAGAAAATACTACATGAAAATCGAGGCAAACGAAATGCGGCTGCCGTTTTTTTTTTTTTTGGCCAAGGAACGAGTACATCTCACAAAGCCACAAACACTTGTGCAAACCGACGATTCTGTCTTCTGAGCAATTCTGTTTCAAGGTCTTCCCCCTTACCCCACGTTGCACCCAGCCCTAATAATACCTTGCCGCCCTAATCTGGTCATATCATTCCTCCAGCCTCCTCCCTGTCTTGCCGGCTCATCTATTTGGACAAGCAGCACAGTTCACAGTTTTCGTCTCTGCTGTTATCTGAGAGCTTTTTGCAGGCGTGAGATAAGTGAGATAAGCTCAAAGAAATGCCAAAAAAAAAACGTGAAACGGAGGACGGAAGAAAGAGGCAGATAAAGCAGTAAGAAACTCCCAACACCTGCAACCACAACCTGCCTCAGCTGCAGCTACAATCCCTTTGAGCTCCTTGCACGGCTCTCCCTCACTCGCCCTCTCTCTCTCTCGTTCTCTCTCTCTCTCTCTCGTTCTGCCTGTCTCATTCTCCTTTGGGATTTATTCATTCATGCATTTCGTGTCCGTTTCTTTGTTCTTCCACATGCAAATTTTTGCGTTTCGTTTCGTTCTCTACATGGTTTATGGCATATGGCAGATGGAAGAAGTGTATTTGAGCTGTAGGTAGAATTACGTTGAGTGTGCAGCAGATACAGATACAGATACATAAATATGGTATGTACATGCACACAAGTCCGAAAAACACTGAAGCTAAAGAAAAACCGCATAAAGCTCCTCGTACAATTCCTGAAACTGTTTGTTGTTGCGGCTGTGTTGTGTTGCCAGGGTCACGAGCCGAGTCACAAGCCAAAGCGAGCAACTTTCATTAAAGCCAAACCCACAAAAGGCATGCCAGGGTATTATACGAGTTTGACTATGATCTATAACTCAGTCAAACTCAGTCGAGTGTTCAATCAACTGTGTCAAAGATCACGCGGTCTGTGTGTTTTTGAAGTATACATAGATGCGTCTTCCAAGTTAGACTATAGTTAAACCTTTTTTCGATTTACATTTTAGTGTTGTAATACTCTTGCAGCTCATTACCTTCACGAGAACCTTTCGTGAGTCTCTTGCGCGAACTGTGGTTATTATGCAAGTACGCGGATTTCATTTTTTTGTCACTCTAGTCTGTCCTTGGCGGGCCCGCATTAAGCAGCAGACCTGCAATTAACTGTCATTCGTCTACGGCTTGGCTTTTGGCTCTTGGCTCATCGCCTAATTAATCATTTGTTCGAAATGCCAAATTTGTTTTCTGTTTCTTTTATCAATTCAATATTTTTTGCTTTTCTTACAATTAAGCAACTTTTGTGCAATTGTATATATAATAAAACTGTGGATCGTTTGTGCTCTGTAGATAGTTTTTTTTTTTTTATTTTATTTTTGTATATCAACGAAAATATTTGTTTTTGCTTCATGCGCTCGACGAGGTTAAACTTTGACCCAGTTTGTTCAATTTGCCGTTTGCCGTGTGCCGCCAATTCATCATGTTGCAAATGCGATTCGGAATTGCGCAAATATTTTGCATGGCATGTCAAATTGGCCAAACGCAAATACCGAGACAGAAAAAAAGAGAGGTAAAAAGAAAAAGAAGTGATTAAGTCGTGAGTCTTCTCGAAATAACCCGGCGGAAATCAAGAGTATTTTGGCCAGAACCCCTCTAGTTTCTATAAATAAATCATAAGCAGACACTTGATAGGCAAGTAAGTTGTTCATTTATCTCTGAGATATTTGGGCAATTTACGGAATTATTAATAGCTCTGAAGGGGTTGAAGCCCCTCTTCAGAAAGACTCTCGAAGCTGTCAACTCAGTTTGTGGTGGGCGTGTGTGGAGCTAGAGATGGTGCATAGTTGCCGATAACTATCGCATACGGCTGGCCTAGATAGTCTCACCTACCATCAAGAATCTATCTAAGCTAATAGCGCTAATTAAGTTTACTTTCTAAATAATTGCGTGTAGCTAGAATGATTAATCTATTAAATGTTAGAAATGTAGAATATTCTCACATTTTCACGCTCCATTCGAATTCATTCCGGTTTCATTAATCATCATATTTGCTCAGTTCACACATCACTAAAACGCGAAAAAAAATGAAACGAAATCAGAGCGTTTTTGGCTCAGCATGCACTTGATAGTTCATTACGGGGGATAACCCCCAAATGGGTGTTATGCGAGCGAGCACCCGTATAATGTATGTATGTGAATGGCTTGAGCCCGTTCGACTCATATCGGAGCACGTAAACACATACGTGTGCGCTCTGTGAAGCGACAATCGACACAATATTTATAAAGTTATAAAGCGTAATTCAATTTCGATTTCACGCCCGAGACCCGAGGCCAAGTGGTCTTACCAACTTATTACTCGGCTACTGGCAATGCAGAGCGAACAATTAGCCAGTCTCTGAATGTTTTGATCTGTTTTGTTTGCAACGCCACTTCGATATATCAAATTCGATCATGAAGAATAGAAGAAACACTCAGATTAATGACGGGACTGTGTTAGAGGTCAGCATGTTGCCGCGCTGCAAGAATACAAAGCCGAAGTCAAGGCGAGTAAACTGTATCAGCTTCTGGTCGATCGAGTGCGTCTAATTGGATTTAGTACACAGCTAGGCAGTGCATTGAGAGAAATAGTCGAGTAATTTCAATTATTATCTATACCGAATCAGTATCAAATCTTCCCAAATGCATTCGCATTGAGTCTGGAATTTCTTGCAGTGTCGATTTAGATTTAGCTGCAATTGGGTCGCTTTACCTGACAGCTGTACCGTTATTCCCCCGTCCGTGTGAATGTCATGTGGAAATTATGTCACACAAAAGTTTGACAAACCAAAGGAAATGCTGCTCCAATAAGCTCGACCCGTCTCTGTCTTCGAGTCTTGCAAACGGGAAACATAGCGCAGCTCGGCCATAATCTCAAAATAATAACCGAAAAACGAAGATGAAGATGAAGATGAAGAAGAAGGGGAAGGAGAAGGAGAAGCGGTAGAAGAAGAGAAGAGAGAGAGAAAAAGAGTTACATAGTTCCAAAAATTGGCCCTTTGCTGCGGAAATAGCGGCCAATAGCGGCATTTCGAGGCTTTCTGGGGCTTTCGTGGAGTTATGTTAGAGATAGACGCACAGAGATAGAGATAGAGATAGAGATAGAGACAGAGATAAAGTGTCATCACAAACGCCATTTAATTGTATAGCGCGAGAGGGGGTGGGAGGGCGGAGTGGCGATAAGCACGCAGACATCGGACAATTGCCTGACCTGGTTTCCATTCCAATTTTATGATTGGATGGGAAAGGGGACAGCGAACAGTTTGGCAGTTTGGCGGGGGTTATGTAAATGAGTGCACTCGTGAGTGCACTTCGAAAACAGTCAAGTTCACAACGGCTCGAAGGGAATATCGATGGGTAGTTGGGCAAACCGATGTGTATTAACCACATATCTCAGTTGGAAAACCGAAAAGGTATTCGGACTTCGTATTGCTGGAGATGGAATTGCTTGGGCGATTCGTTTCGATTGTTTTTGTTATGCGATAGTTGTGATTGTTTGTTGTTTGTCGTCAAACACACACACACATACACGCATACAGGTAGTCGCACACGTAGCCCCCCAAATGGGTCAACTGGGCACGATTTTCGATGTAGTTCTTAAGCGCAATGTCGTGCCATGAAATGCAAACACACAAAACACGAAACAAAAAACAAGTTCAATTTTAAAAACATATAAAAAGCGATTTAAAATCGTGCTGCAATGCTACAAATCTTTGGTAAATAAACCAATGCCAAAGCGGAACCAGCTCGGAGACGAAACACGAAAGAATGGGAGAGATGGAGAGCGGGGGGAGAGAGCGCGATAGCCGGTGGCAACAACTTGAACCTGTGCCACTTCCCAAGAGCCGCGTCGCTAATCAAACAGACAGTTTGGACCGACGGCCCAAAGACAATGCACCGATGATGACGACAATGAGAAGCAGGCAATAAAACACAAATTGACAGCCAAGAATGAAAGTGGTGAAATTTATTTGCTTCTTTCTCGCCTCTTTCTTTCTTCTTCACACTGGCCTATCCGTCTCCAGCTCCGTCTCCGTCTCCGTCTCCGTCTCCGTCTTTGTCGGAAAGTGAGCGACAAATGACAGGCGAACAGATATCGGACTTGAATGCGCAGACTCGATACCAATTCTTGAAGAAAAAGCAAAATCGAAACCGAAACGTGAGAGCGCGACTTTCGTTGCGAGTGCGTTTAAAGACGCGCACGAAACGCGCACGGTCCGCGCAGCTGCAGCCGCACAAACTGTATGTACCTGAAAGCGCGTCTAATTACTCTGACTCGGACTGTGACTCGAACCCGGCTGTGACTTCGAGTTGATCTTCCAATCCCGTGGCACGCGGCACTTTTTCTAATGAGCGTGCAGCTCCAAGCATATTCTAAGCGGCATTTGACAGTCAGCACGAGCGAATTGAGGACACACGGTTGTTTTCCCCCAGCCCTGGCAACAAGTGGAGTATTGCGTGTCATAGCAGTGAGCTTTACGCAGCATATATATGTGTAATTAAGAGTGTCGTATTTATGGGGATTCGTCACGTACAATAAATGATGCTTAGTAAAGCCGCAGTATTTGTCACAGTTTGCGAATTTCGCCGATTTCGATGATATTGCAACTTGCCGGGTTATTTTTGGACATTTTAAAGCTTAAAGTCATCAAATTTCAAATAACAGTTAATGGGCTTTTTGGGTATGAGTAGTTAGGTTTATTTTCGGATGGAGCGCTAATTGCATTACAAAACTGTTACTTGATAATGTTTAAAAATTATATGCTCAATGTTATGAATGTTTACACCTATGTATGTGTTGTTTTCTGGCAAGTCTCAAATATTTGTTTTGTAATTTTGAAAACATTTCCTGAGCAACATACACGCCCCCACTCCCAGATCGTTCTACAAAACGAGCTTTACGAAACACACACGGTCCCCTCTCTCTCTCTTGTTTATTACTTTTCCACTTCTATTTGCTATGACATTTTCGTGCCGCTAATTAGCAGTTAAGTTGTTTGGCCTGACTTTTTTACGATCGCCCCCCTGGTTCCACCGAGAATAACAGAGTAAAAAGTATGCTAAGTTATGCAGAAACGTGCAGTTTTTATTTGGTTATTTCGTTTGGTCGTAAACCTTTCGGGGTATGTAGCACCGAAAAACATGGCCAGCTCATCCACACATCCAGTTGGCTGTCACATAGCGGTAATACCTAGTCGTATAGGGTATATAGAACAGGGTAGCACAGGTTCTACCATGGTGTTTGCTGAAAGTTGTACTTATCATTATGCTGTTTCTACATAATAGATTTCGCTCAAAGAGTTATTCGTTAATGAAAGCGCAAAGTCTTAGGGTATTTTGCAGTCCTTCTATATATCTGGCTTTGAAGGTTTCTTCAATTGTATTTCCCTTTTTTTTTCGTGCCGAGGCAACTTTAATGGCTTCTGTGTGTGCCGTCGGCTTGGAAAGCGTGGGTAATTTTCATTTTGCCTGACAATAAAATATAATTATGACTGCGTTGTTTATGTTGCACAAACAGATGTACATGTGCATGTCTGTATATTACTACTATGCAGATCTGGCATATTTAAGTTATAAGGCTGTTTGGCAATCCGGCGGATTGTGAGAATCATGTCGAGTCACTGCACGTTTCCAAGGAAATTGTGCAATTTGTCTACCAGGCGATGGTAAACGGAGTCCCTCTTTCTCTCCCTCCCTACACCTCTCTCTCTGACTCCCAGTCTTTGTGTGTTTTAAGTGAAGATCTACGCATGACTTGGCGCATCGATGGAACAAAAGACTTTCGGTTTCCAATTGCCTTTGCTTGAAAATATTTCTTCTTTTTGCCTGCGTATCCTGATGTTTCCTTTCCTTTTTGGATACTATCGGACTCGAATTCGGCTTCGATTTCGGGTATTTTCTTTGTGTTTTTTTTATTTTCATCTTTCTTCCTTTACTTTTTATTTGGGCGCTTGCAAAACTCGTTTAATGTCAGGCAGTTTGCCTGGCTAATTAGCCGGCTTTTTGTTCAGCTTCTGCTTCTTCTTCTTCTTCTTGTCCAGCTACTGCGATTCGATTCGAGCGAGTTTTATTTATTATGATCTTCGTCTGGCAGCAATTACAATAAAATCAGCCTCTCGTTCAGTTCGTGCTCTTGCATTTGCAGTTTCCTGTTACCCGAAATAAAATAAATTGCGATCACCTCCGTTTCGGCTTTAAATGAATTGCGCGAGCCTCGAACCTCGCTGGAATCGCTCGAACCGCACGTCTTGAGCTCTTTGCTAATTAATTGCGAACAAGAGCGAGCGGGACAAATATACGAATATATGTATATAGATGGTGAGCGGGGGTAGTATTATGTATTTATGTACTTTTGTTAAATGAAGGCGACTTCCTTGTATGGTGAATGTCCAAAACAGGACTGGGATCCGCTCTGGTTTCATAGGGGCGGGGAATATATGGGCTATACACAGATCTGTACAATACTAGGCAGAACATAATCAAACCGATATTGATTTGCATTAGCACCTTTAAAATTTAAATAATATTCATAAAATCATTTCGAATTTAAATCATATTCAGTTTTCGTTATAATAGATCTTTCTTTCTGAACGAACTTAGTTAATGGCTTCGCCGACTCCAGCGATCATTTGTCAAAAACTCGAGGAAACTCTATACCATGCCTGGGGTTATCAAGCGATCAAAACGATCAACCCGCCCAAGTGCCCACCTATCTGCGATCTTTAGTCGCGACTCGACGACAATCATTAGCTAGTTATGGCATATGCCACGCCCACTGCCACTCGCCCCTTTGTTCGTCGCGAAGAAAGCCCGTTAACTCCCTATTTATAGATCTTTTCCGGTTCTAATGACATGACTTTAGGCCAAGCCCAGCAGTAACCGCAAGTCAAGACAGACAGACAAACAGACATACATGCGTGCTTACGTTTGTACTTACATACAGTATGTGTGTGAGTGTGTGCATTTGTGTGTGTGTGTCTGTGTGTAAGCACTCGCATTACACTGTACAAACTCCATTAGTTTCTGAAAGCTATAGAGAACAACAAAGGAACCAAGCACAAATAATTCTTTTTCCTACATGTTTGTCGCGATCGAAGGGAGAGCGGAGCGGCGTACGGGCCTACACACACATAGTGTAGTTTCCCCCCCGGTTCTCTCGACTGTGACTCATATGCACTTTGGAACTGCTCAATGGGCCGCAAAACGACCGACGACGGATCACGCCGTTCGCCAAGTGGGCCGAGCGCGACTGCAGCGACACGTGTGTGCCTTGTGTCTGCCTCGTTCGCTGCCTCACGCTTTGCCCCACTCTCTGCGCCGCACACTGGCGATGGGTGAGTGTGGAGCGTGCTGCGTGGTGTCGTGACACGAAGTCAAAGCTTTGCAGCTTATACCATATTTGTTAGATGTGCTGCGTCCGGCCCGTGGCCATCACTAGCGTCCAATCTGTGGCCAGGCAAGCTCCACATACAAATGGAAAACTTGCAGTTCATTAATTTCCATTGTCGAGCATTTTCGGGGCGGTATGCAAATGTCAAAACTTTTTACGCTCAAGTAAAATGTCACAAGTCGTCGCTACGATGCGATGACTCACACAGACCAGATGCGATACCAGACTAGCCAGATCTCGGCTCTGTCTTGCTCCCCCTCTCTCTCTCTCTCTCTCTCTCTCTCTCTCTCACTCGGCACTTATTGGACTGCATTTTTACGGGTTTTTATGGGTCGATTGCATAAGTCGCTCAAGTCTCGCTCGCGTCTCCGATTCCAAGTGCGGGCATAAGTTTTAAATAAATTATGTAAATTTTCTCGGAGCCTGCCTGACATGTCTTTGTTCCTGCTCTTGCGGCATAGTTCTAAGTTTCCCGCTGTGTTTGTTGTTTGCTGCTCCTCCTTCTCCAAAGATATTGGATAGTGCTCCCCCATAGTCGCTGTCCCGCTGGGTGTTTTTCACTTAAATTGTTTGTTTTTCGGCATATTGTTCTTTGGTTTTCATTAGGAGGGTACATTGCTCCATCGACACGAAGACGACGATGACGACAGCGACGACGACGACGACGACGACGACGAATTCCGTCAGACACTTTCTAAACAAGCATTCACCCAGATAACAAGTCAATTAGACCCAACACGGAAGATGAGCTCAAGATAATAATCTTCTAGAGTTGATGCTTCTGCCATCGCAATAGAGTTATCTCTGTTAGAATAGTCAATTGAAAGCTGTTAACAATTAGATTCCAGGCAGATCTCAGCGAAGCGGAACTTATCGCCCTTTTTGTATGATACCAATTGAAATGATCTTTCCCATTAGGCGATTGATCGAGTTGGTTATGCGATTAATCAAACGCTTGTTAGGCTTTCTACACGAACATCTCACGCATCACGCATCAGTCCTGGCATCATTTCCCTTTCCATTTTCCATTTCCCTTGTCGTTTTCATTCTCTTCCATGCGTAGATCGAGCCACACTCAATTAGCCCCCTGCCTGAGCGGGGGCGGGTCTGTTGAAAAATTGCCTTAGATTAATGCGCAAACACACACAGAGCGAACCGAAAATGTTTCGGAAAACGCAGCGAAACAAATGTGAAAAACTTTCACTTTTGATATTTCTATAGCGAGCAAAACGAATATGTTTAGTGGCACGATTTTAAATCTGGCTTTATTTCTTTGGATATTACCATAAATTTGAATTTCGTTTACATCATCATCATCATCCGCTGAACGAGCGAGCCAGCGACAACGACGTCTCTCGGCGCTTCTCAAGTGTAAAGAATTGCCCAGACATCGGCGTGGGGCGGGGCGTGGTTTCGGTGTGTGGGGTATCTGAAGCGTCAGACATGAGCTGGAGCTGGAGCCGGGGCTGTGGAGCTGGGCCGGGCCTTTCTTTGTGCGCGTTTTAATGCGATAATTTAAAACTTTTTCGCTTTCATTTCGTTTAAGCCTTGGCTATTAATCAGTTATGAGTCTCTCGAGCTCT
Organism: Zaprionus inermis; assembly: GCA_018151445.1. Taxonomy (NCBI): domain Eukaryota; kingdom Metazoa; phylum Arthropoda; class Insecta; order Diptera; family Drosophilidae; genus Zaprionus; species Zaprionus inermis. The sequence goes on along the minus strand of JAECXD010000634.1, from coordinate 2,281,461 downwards.
TGATTCAACAAGACGCGAGAGAGCCTCTTCCAAATTCCGCCAACACATTCGAAGAAGAATAACAATACCCGACTGCGATTGCGCAAGCTCTCTGGTCGTTGTCTGGGGAGGAGGATTGCCACGGGAGGGGTCCATCGCACAGCAGGCCCATTTATCTTTGAGTTTTTCAATTAAACTTTGCCTATTTGAAACGCTCGACTCGCTTACATGTTGCCCACCTCCCTCTGCACCCTGCATAGATAACATTTTAATTTTGCGCCCTGTTTTCAGACATTGTGCGACCCGAACTCGAAACATGCATGCCAAATTGTTCAGATAAAAAGCACATTAAGTTGAAAACTATTTTGCGGAAACAGAAAAACGTTACAGAATGCGGGCGAAATCAAAGTGAAATAATCATACAATCAACATAATGATTGGTATGGGTGCCAAAATGATATATGGTTATGATTTCGTAGATGATATTCATTCTCGGCTTTCTACTGGTCATTGTGATGAAGATCTCACCAAACTGGTGCGATGCTCCAACAACAACTCCAGCTTCAACTCGCCGATTCTCATTCTCCGCACTCATAACCCAGTTACAACAAAAGGCGACCACCAATGGGTACTACAAAGACTATTTTTAGTAGAGCCCTCGAGACAGTTGGCAATTTCAGTCGTTTTCCGTTTTCTTTTTGCCTTTTTATACCCAGTACAACAGATGCCAAGAGGTATATTTGCTTGGCAAAAGGTAAGCAAGTTTGTTATTAAGGTTCATCCTTGATGGAATCCCCTGACAGCAGCCTGCACTGATTAAGCTGCTATAGTATGCTGGCCTCGTTATGGCCTACCCGTTTACAGGGTATTTTGTAGTGAATTTCTCTGCTGTTCCTGCTGCTGCTGCAAATTTTACTGGTTTCAAAGCGCTGCTGAAGACTTCAATGAAATTTCTTTCGGAACGACACCTTCACAGAGTGCGCGCAGACCTTAGAGCCCAGACCTCAGAGCGCCCCGAGCTGAGTAACCAGTCAACAATGATAGCCCTGAACTTTCGTTGAGTTGTTAACTCGTTGTTGTTGTTGTTGATGTTGCTGCTGTTTTATTCGCTCTACATGTGCACAGCTGTTTTTTAATTTAAAACTTCATTTCGAGCCCAAAATAAAACTTGTTTTCCAACATTTTTGTCTCTTTTTGCAGTGGGTGCAGTTGGCGCTGCGACAGTCTCTCTCTCTCCCTCTCTCTCTATCTCTCTCTCTCTCTCTCTCTCTATCTGTGCTTTCTGCCCGTCTTCAGTTATACCCCATCTCCCGGTCGCTTGGAAATTGTTTTTGTTACCTTTTTGCAAAAGAAATATATAAATAAGTCGAGACATTTTTGGCATTAATTTACATTGGTGGAACATGTTTAGTGCATTTCATATGCATTTTTTCACTTTGTTTATGTTTTGTGGTTTTTTCTGAATTTCCAGTTGCCTCGCTCTCCCTCTTTCTCTCTCTCTCTCGCTCTCCCGTGTTTCGGCATTTTTGGCTTAATTTATGCGAGTTTTGTTGTTATTTTTGCGTCAATTAAATTGCATATGTATTTATTTTTTTTACTGCGCCTGCAAAGTGCTTATCACTGCGTTTTCTGTTGTTTTGTCTTTTTCGTTGAGACTGGGAAAGAATTTCAAAGTTGTGTAATGTCAATTTCATTGAAGTTTGAACACGGAAAACTTTAGAAAAAGTAAGGCGAGATAAAGTAAAAAATAGAGAGAGAGAGAGAAAGAGAGAGCGAAAATAAGTAAGATCATACGTTCTTTCTAAATAATAATAAATAAATTTATTTTTTATTTTTACCAAATATTTTATATATCCAAAATTGATTGTTTTACTAGTAGTATGAGCTTTACTTTTCCTTTAATCACTTTCAAAGACCTCTAACCTTTCGCCGACATTCCTTGCCTATTTCGAAATTGTCTGGCTCAATGGAACTTTAGTTCTAATGTCTCGAGGGCAGGAAGTTCTGTTTCTGTTTGGCCAAGCACTTGGCATGCAGCGTCATACCGCGATCGCCCCGAGAACCTGCTGCACTCCATCGATGCAGCCAATGTGTGGTGCCATATCCCATGCTCGCGGGCATTGGGTTACCTCTGTCTGTCTACTTCTTCTTCTTCTTCCTCTCCGTCTGCTTTTGTTGTTGCATTTCTCGGTGCCCGCTTCGACAATATTTAAATAGGAAATTAGGGTCGACTTGGTGCTTGTCTTTCGCCTCCCCTTGTCTGTCTACTCGTCTGCCTGTCTTTCGTCTGTCTGCGTTTGGCTTCCGCCTTTGGCTACGCCCTGGGCGCAGCGCCGGGCTGGTTTCCACTGTAAACCGAGAACCGAGTGGCCCCAAGGTGCTTTCACAAGGTTTCCCGCAGGTTGGTTAGCACTCACACACACGCAAACACATACACCGCGTATTTGAGACATGCTAATTAACAGTTAAGTTGTGTGTTTATTTATTTATGGCCTGGCTGCTCTGGGGCTAATCAACTGCACTTACCGTTGCAGTGCACCAAAACTGGTTCACATTAAAGGATGCACTGCATCCCTGCTTTCTCTCCCCAACAAACACCAAACCCCCCTCCCCCCTCACCATTCGCTTGGCCTATTCTTATCTTTGTTTCCATCTCTTTTTGTCGCTCGACTAATGTTTATTATTTTTCACTTTTAATTGCAGCGCAACGGCAATTTTCCAGCTGACAAGGAAGCTCGTGTTTGAAGGTAAGCGACAACGACTCAAAACGGAAGAGGGGAACTGGCAGAGCGGGAGGGGGAGAGGAGTTGTGCAAGTGGTCAGGGGTATGAGATGGCCAATTGTCGGTTAAGCTAAACGAGTTCTCGCCACGCGACTAGCGTCGAGATCGACTTCGCTGCGACTGGTTTCAGCGGCTCATGAAATTATCATGTGAAAACATATTTCACAAGATGAGCAGTCATAAGAAAGCCCCATCGGGTAAATGACACCATGTGGGTAAATATGGTCGTTGTGACTAAGAATTGCCGCATCAGACTCAGCGACCGCATGGCATTCAGGCCAATATGATGTGTTTGCCAGGTGGATTATAGACTTATAGGTCAACATATTAATCTAGAGCCCATAAGTCAAGTACTACAAAGAGTTATTTTAAAACAACCGATGGTAAGCTAAATATAAATACCACACATACCAAACTATAAACAGACTTATACTAATGTGTATTTATATTGCTGTAAAATTGCACTACCAAATTGCAATGATTGGGCAAATGAGTTAAGCTTTTCTGCTGCTTTGCCTGCGGCGGAGAAAGGCGGGCGGGCGGTTTCCCCGTTCAATTTGAGTTAATTTCAGCTGTTTTGACTTTGACTTAATTTGTGGATTCGCAACCCACAATGTAATGGAGTTAGTCAGTTTGGCAACCGGTTTGCTAATCGATCGTTCTGGCCTAAGTCTTTTCACTTAAATCGGATAATCTTTGCTGGCTTACGTAAGGGTTGCGATGCGAGTTCAATGCCCGTTCTAATCTTTGTGTCAAGCCGATCGCGCCGCGATGATGTCAGTTCACAATCTTGATTCACATTTATTCATAGACGCATCGATCATTAGTTGTAGTTTCAAATTATTCAAATAATATACTATCATATGGTATAATGTTATAATGTTCTTCCTCTAAACAGTTTCTACTGCAATAATAATGTAGAACCCGTAAGATTCCAATGGCATAACCAACCAGCTCAGTTGGTGGTTAGCCTGACTTGGTTATTTCCGTACTGTACTTTTGTTTTTGCAGTTACGTCTTCTTTCATCTTTGTCGACCTCAGTTTGTTCTTGTTGTTGTTGTTGTTGCCCGGTTCTGCAAGGTTCCTGCAATGCTCTCTAATTGGATTAGAAAAGGGGGAGAATCTAACAAAATACGCATAATACCCGTTGCTATTTCTAAACTATAGTATCTTGCCGTTCTCTCCCTGTGTCGGACTTTAATTTAATTAGGAGGTCAACGCACCTCGCAGCACATTTTCGGAGGCAACTACAAGACGGCAACAACAACAGCAAAAAAATTGAAGCGTGAAACGCTTTTTTTTCTTTTTTTTCGATTATTTTTCGCGTCAGGTCAGGAGGAGGCGCGCTCGAGAAATGTTGTAGATCAAGTTTTCGCATTCGATATCTCACGGGCACAATTTGTTTATCTTTTATTATCGCGCCGGCTCTCCAGCTATCCCACAATCCGGCTATCCGACTGTTCGACGGTTCGACTCTTTTCTTCGAGTGTTGTTTAACTCTGAAATTTAATTTGCATGTTTGAAAATCATTAATTCGCCTGCTACTAAAAAAAAAACAATTTCTGCTGCCAGCGAAATTTTACGCTGTTTCATTTCTTGTTTCTTTTGCGTTTTTTTTTTGATGATTTTGTTTTTAGTTTAGTTTTTTTTCTTTCTTTTTTTTTTATTTTAACAACAAATTAGCCGCCATGTGAGCAACTTATTTGCATTTTGATTTTGCTTTTTCTACTGCGAGCATTTTTTTATTGCTAGTTTTTCAAAGTTTTCGAATTGGTTTGGGTAGTTTTAGTGCAGGCAGCAGCTCGTAAAGTTAACGCTACCCGAAACTGGTGAAATTCGTAACGCCACAATGCATCGGACTTTCGCTGCTCTTCGGGTTTCCCTTGCTAGACTGAAGAAAGTTGGTTAGCTGGGTAGACAGGTCGTCAGGTGTGAATGGATGCAGGATGAGATAGGTTTTTCAATTTTAGAATCCTCTGAAATACTTCTGACTTAAATATCACAGATTTATGCTAAAATATAGTCAATTTACGCTTATCTCTATCTCTAAATCTTATTTTAAATAGATTTAGTAAGAAACCTGCCTCTATATTTTAGTTCCAAGAACTTTATCCATAGCAGATATACAACAGTGTACACCTTCTCCAAGAAGTCTTAGACAGGCGGAAGTCTATCATATCGTATTGTTGTATTCGAGTTGGAAACACGCGTCACACTCGTTCGACGCGCTCGACTAATCAATCACGCGGCAAACATTCACAACTCTTGCGGCTTGAATGAAAGTACACAAATTTGAATAGTGTTTGTCGGCTGTCTCGTTCACTCCCACTCTCCCATTCTCTCTCGCTCTCGGTGTCTCTTTTTCTCCGATTTGCTGTGGCATGCAATATTTGCCTGTTTACCTGTGGGACAGGTAGTTACAAACGCATTCACACTTTGCAAACGCTACGCTCAGTCAATCGGCCACCCGCCAGTCCGGTCGCTTAGTCAGTCAGTCAGTCAGTCAATCACGCTGTCACTTTGTCAATAGCTCGATCGATTCGCAGCGCACGCTGCACGTGTCAGGTTGAAGAAATAAAAATGATATGACGAGTGGTGCGAGAAGTGAAAGACGCGTAAGACCCTCGATAGACCTGTCGCTTTGTCTTTGCTTAGTACCTTTTGCACACTTGAGTTTTATGAGTTTTCCCAGCTAGATAGATACTACGTATATGGGATATTTCGGGCAAACTCAGCGGTCAGTCTTGGTATGGCGGGGCGAGGGCAATAAACCGTTACGCAAGATGATTTTTCACTTCCTTTCTTACGTACGTACATTGCTTTCTATATCTGTCAGTTTTGAGTTTGTCAGTTTTCAGCTTTGTCACTCGCCCCACAAAACCAGGTCAACCAACTGTCAGAGCTCGGCTCGGACAATTTGTTAGCGCATTTTCCCCAAAAGAAGATCGATGAATCGTCGTTTGAAAAGCTGACAATTTAATTGCCATCTATGCTTGACCCATTTCCATAGCATTTACCGTTGCATTGCATCATTTCGAGAACATTTATGACTTCTTTCTTGACCCTAGGTATATTTCAGTATTTTCTGTTGTATTTTTTGTATTTTTCTCCCGCATAAAGTTTTGAACTTTTTTTCTTTTGTTGTCTTTCGCCGTGAGATCAGCCGAGTCGCGTCGAGTCAATCGACGATCGTTGACTTTGATTAGAGCTGCGTGGAACCTGAACCCCCTCGGATCAGCTTGCCTCATTTACATTATCCCAAGCCGGGATTCATTGACGAAACATCGGACATCAATGGTCTCTAATTAATGCCAAACACCATCGAAGTGTCAAGCCTTGAAATTCGACTAGGTTCGACATGATATCCAGATCCGATAACTACCTAAGTATTTACCTGTCTTCGCTGCAGTATTTAGGAACAGGCACACACACACACGCATTTATATACACGTGTATGTAAACTCAGGTAGTTGGTAAACACACTTCGAGTGTGTTATCATCGAATTTTTAGGGTCCTTTTGTTCCGATATTTATGCAATGCCCATTTTCGGTGCCTTTGTTTCATGAACCGCCACCGCTGCTGCTGCCTACACTCAGCGAAAACTCAAGTAACAAGTACGACCTTCAACTTTTCCGAGTGCAAGAGACGAATATTTTTGCGTCTTTTTTTGTCGTTTTTCGTTTTTTGATTTATTTCGAATGTTTCGAGCGAAGCGACATAGCAGACAAAGAAAGACCAAACCGCACGACCTTCATCTAATGAATCATCTCATCTGTTGCAATAGAAATCGAAAAAAACGAAAGAAATCGAAATGAAAATGGAAATTTTGTATTTGAAATTTTTGAGCGCAGCTACGTGTGACGCCACCCAAGGCGAGCGATTTTCGGCTAGAAAAGTGTAACGATCTGCAGGACTAGGACAACGCGGTAGGGGATTTGTAAATGCAACTGATCGCCCCTGGAGCGGCTTAGGCGTAGCTGTCAAGCCTTGGCACGTCCCGCACGGCGACAATGCAGCGTGTCACCTCTGTGTGCCCCTATATAGTGCATAGTCCATTAGCCTTTCACTTTTTATCAGCACAGCTGGAGGCGGGCGGCATTATCCGCTTGTAGGTGGTCGCAGTTTACCCCAGAGTACCTGCACCGTGAACACTCCTGCCTGGATCGCAGCTCGCCATGCTTCCTTGGTACCTGGCAGCCGCACCAGAGCTAATCTCGGACGCGTTGCGGGCGTGGCTGCTGCACTGTTTATTTTAGCAAATCCAGCAGCTTTACGGCATTAACGAGACTTTAATATTTTGCAGCAGAACTTTGTTTTTCGACTAGCTGATCCAAAACATTTGATTCGGTTCCCGAAAAGGCCAACATCGATCCAAGCCACACACACACACACAACTCATTCGTCTCGGCCAATTAAGATAATTTGTTTAGGCCCGCTGGCGGCTGCAGTTAGACAGCGATTTGGCTTGAATTCATAATAAATCTTGTCGAATCTATTGTGGCATAAATATCATATGCACAAATATGGTATTCTCTAGTTAGAAACGAAACGATTAATCGATGATCTGCCGTCCATTGCCTTTTCGATTGAATCAGATTGTCCCCGACAAGACTCAACATCAAATCAATTGCTTGTCTATATGATATTTTGACAGAATGCTTAAATATACATTTCCATATAGGGAAATGATATAAAATTTAAGAAAGTTAGGTTCTTGTAATTGGATCCTTTGACATAAATGGAATTTCAATAATATTTTGCTTCTCATTTTACCAATATGGCTATTTCAAAATTTTAAACTTGAAACATATGTAAAACACCATTTCCCGAAAAGCTTAAAGCCGCCGGGATTCGATTTCAGCTAACAAATTTGGATTAAATCACATGATACTGTGTTCTTGCGGGAATTTCTTATGCAGCTTTCCCACCAACAACCAAGTGGAAGTAAAAGATATAGCTAAAACGCGCCAGTTTAATTTGGAAATACTTTACGATTTACTTTTTTGTTCAATTTCTCCTCGTATTGCATTGTCATTATGATCGCCTAAAGAGATCATTATTATATATTGTATATTTTTGGTTTGTTTTTTTTTTTGCGATTTAATTGGCAACAAGCACGCGCAGTAAAAGGAAAAGCAACTTGCCCACTCGACTGACTGCCCATGCGTCGCGTCTCTGCCGACGTCGCAGTTGCAGTCGACTGCGCTGCGGTGTTGCGCATATTTTCTTGGCGCTTTTTAATTGCTCCTCTCTTTACAGTTCATAAATTTACAAGCATAGCGTAACGAACCGCGCCAGCAGTGAGCAGAAAAAAAGATAAAGAACAATGTCAGTTACCTAATAATAATAAAGCTGCACGATAATAATCCCCCCGTGAAGTCGCCTGTTGCAACACTTCTGAACTTGCTACGAAATCGAAAATCGAATCGGGGCCATAAAAGTTTCAACAGCAAGAACCTTCGGCAAGGTGCCATATACCATAATGCCACCATATCATTTACCCAAGCGCCCAATTCAAGGTTAGGTTCACAATAAAGCCCTGCAAGCTACGACGGAGACCCTATGCTCTATACTAGTAGCACCAGCACAACAACTACTGCCTACAACCGCTATAAGACTAACACACAATAAACCACATTTTGGACAGCCTCAAGAAATTCCCAACTGATCGTCGACAAAGCAAACAATTTTCGGCTTGTTTGTTCGAAAATTAATAAATAAATGAGCTATTGTTATAAATTAATGCCCGTGTTTGTGTGTGTGCGCGCGCCGAGGCGAAAACTCCCGAAAACTGATAACAAACTGAGCTGATATAAATCAAAAAGCTCTTTGATGTCAATAAGATTGATATAACATATAAAAATCAGAACTAATTCAACTTGACTTTTATGACGAAAGTTAGTATTATAATTTTTTGCGATTTTGAGAAACTTAATAAGCTTCGGGAAGAGCTTTTCCTCCAGTAAATACGTTTGAAACGTAATTCAGTTGAAATTTGAAGCGCTCGCATGATTCTTCCTACCTCGGCGGGGTTTATAAATAATTGCGTGAAGCCGACGATAAATGGTTAGGGTAATTTAACGATTGCAACATATCGATCGCTCCACACTTCGCAGGCGCCTAATTGTCTCCGCACCGGCATGCCGATTTATCGATATGCATGTTTGTAACTGTCATTACAAGTGTAATCAATCAATTATGGGCGATTATTGTTAGCGAGTGGAATGTTAATTGTAAGATCGATAACTAAATTAGCTGAGACAACGGCTGTGGTGGGAATCGATTGAAAACTAGCACAACTAATTTCGCAAATTTATATTATATATATTTTCCTTCCCATTTTACAGCCAAGCCATGAGGTTGCCGCTATTCGACCTATAGCAGCTCATTCGACAGCCAGCAGCAGCAGCAGTCCCTAACCCAAGCCCCCTTGCCCCTTTCCGGCAATATGTTTAGCCTGTTGAGCAGCAATTCCCAGATCTATGGCCTGCCGCAAACAACAACAACAGCAGCAGCAGCAGACGAAGCGACAGCCGCGGACAACAACAAGAAGAGCAACAGTTTGCCCCATAAGCATAACAAGCAGCAGCAACAGCAGCAGCAGCAACAACAACAGCAGCAAGGCACAACAACCCATCGACGCTCGACGAGCAGCCTAAGCGACACCGGAGGCAAGTTCTTCGCGAATCTAAGCGCCAAATCACCCAGCCAGTTCATCGAGAAGTTCATACGCAGCGAACTGCTCAACGGTTACGATACGCTCAAGTGTCAAGTGGCCGGCGGCGGAGGCGGAGGTGGTGGTGGCAAGTCGCCAACAGACAAGGAGAAGGACAAGTCCGTTGCGGATAACGGCCCTGTGTATAGTAATCTACAGACAGACTGGGGCGGCTTCAGTTGTTTGCAGGGCAGCTATCGCAGTCACGGCGACGGTGAGTTTTACGAAGCGGTGCAGGTCAAATCGTCGCCCGCTTCCTCCTCCTCTAACGACAACAACCATAAGAACGAGGTCAATATGCGCTCCAAGTCGACGATGTCTGGTGCGGCCACATTGCAGCACTACCAAAAGCTGCCTGAGCCCGGCTTGGAGGTGGAGTACAACACTCAAGCAGCAGGTCATACGCCCGCGGGCAAGAAGCCAGGATTCGGTGCGAGACTGCAGAAGCAGATGGGAGAGCAGGTGAGTGGGCGGGATAATCTAATTGGCTAATACATTGCCCCTGCCTGCACGAGTATTCCCCGTGCAAGATAACAACTTCAAGTCGATTTAGATTAATCTAAGGCAGACGTTGGGTTAGTCGACTATTTTGTTCCGTTTATCGGAGCGGCAGACAGAAGAAGCACGCGGCAGGGCTTTGCTTATCAGTGGGGAGCTTAGTGGGGTCTGGCCAGCTGGGCCTGATTGCTTTCTTGACTTTCTAATTGCTGTGATAAGCCCAAGAGACCGATGGGCCGATGGTCATTCGCCTTGGCACCAATTGGATGAGGCATTACTTACAAATTACCTACGTTCAGAATCGCATTGCTTGTCGCATAGTTGCGCATAACTGCGTACGCTGCTGGCTCAAAATGTATCTGTATCTTGTGAAACGTGCCCATTGCGGAGTTCTCCAGCTGCTACCGTTATTCCCATAGTTGGTCAATAGCACGCAGATGCCAACTGACTGTACCAATGGCCTTCGATGCGTGCGATGAAACGCCAAAACAAAAACATCATAAATCTTTACATATTCGCCAGCCCTCTCTCTCTTGCTCTCTCAGTTTTTCCTTCTATCTTTCTCTGATATTTTGACTATAAGCCAAAACAGGTGATAAGATAGTCAGGTGGTTAGAAGCGCATGGACGCTTTGATGGACACTTAGATGCTCTTAGAAAGTCGAAGACGATTGATTGATGACACCTTTATGTGGGCTAATAACGTCGGGTATTAAATGAATTGAGGCTCTGATCTAAAATTGCAGTATATGTAAAGACCAAAATATATATTTTATGCATATTTAGTGCGACCTAAATGTGGTTTAGAAATTTTTGGCTACTTCTTTCCTATTTAGCTGAGAGTTTCTGAAAATGGAATCATGGGAAAGTTTTGTGTCGTGTTTATTTTTCGTTGATATATTTTGTAGCATACTTTCGAGCATGTCTGAAAAATAAGTCCACTTCAACCCTTTTCCAATGCATCGTGTATTCAACTATCTTTGTTTATTCTGGGGGTGGTTATTCAATTAATTAGTCACACCTAGCAACAGTACTAGTCGATAGTTTCAACTACTCCACGTACTCTTTCTAAGGGTAAAGTCGGACATAGATAACTCACCAGGAGAGTTGAGTAGAGCACAGCTGACGTATGCGAATCAGTTGGGTAAGAGATAAGGTTGGCACACGTCGCTATCAATCGACAAAGGCCAGAGCACGGCCATGGCCAGTTGACGATAGGAGCTGGACAAACGTAGTGCACATACACGCGCCACAATGGTGGGCAAATGGAACTTTGGGGGACATTTTCATGTTCTGGGACATCACAAGGTTCGCCCATGCGAAGTTTGCAACGATCGATTGCCACAGGAGTAACTAATAGTTGAATCTATTTTCTCACCCACAGACCTCAGACACACAATCACAATCCTCGAGGACTACGCGAAGCAGCAGCGAGGTGGAACGCAGCTCATCCGGTTCCAGCTCGTCCGGTGCGGCAGGTGTCGCTGCGGGAGGCAATTCGCCAGACCGTACGCAACGTCGCCGCCTGCTTCAGATGATCTCTAACTACGATCTGCAGAACAAGCAGCTGCACCGTGAACTGGCCAAGGAGAAGCGACGCCGCACCGAGGAGCTCGCCTGTGTGGTTAAGTCGTTGCTGTGCTTCGAGTCCAAGCTGAAATGTGACATGAAAACAGTCAACCAGCGTCTACTGGATCGCGATGCCGAGATCTGTCGTCTGCTGCGCCAGAATCGTGCGCTCCGCAAGCGCTTGGTCGATCATCAGCGCGACGAAGGTATGGTTGCCGATCAGGAGACTAATGCCGACGACGAAGACAAGCATGTGGAGGAGTGCCTGGTGCTCGAGGCTTTGCAATGCAATAATTGCCGCAAGCAATTCTATGACATTGAGCTGAGAGCCAGTGGCACACAGACCTGTGGCAAGGAGCTGAGCGCCAGCCCAAAAGGTGAGTGTTCTAAGAGTGCATGTGATGTGATCAAAGATTTGTTGTAATTTTTATATATATACGCGCGCGTGGATGATAAAGATGAGTGTCATTTATTGACACCATTCTTCAGAAATCTTTAATTAGCTACGTCGTAATTTAAACTTTAACGTGACTGATAAAAACAAATAGACTGATAATCGATAATGACGCATCGATAAATATTCCGTTGCACTCACGAGTCTATCGTGCAATGCTGCAAATTAGAGATCGAAGAAAAATGCTTTGCATACATCGAAACATCTTGCAAGAATCGTGAATGAACCATTTTTTTTCCCTCTCCACATTACAGCTGAGCAAGGCTCGTCCAGCGATGATACCGTCTCATCGTCGTTCTACGGCGCGAGGCGCAGCGTGCGCTACACGAGCAAGAGAACGGCGGGCACGTTTAGGGATTACATGCGCTCCCGCTCGATGCATATTGATGACGCCGCCCTGGAACAGCAGTCGGAGGAGAACACAAGCAGCATCAGTCGTGAGGACTCGCAGACAAGCTACGAGCAGCTCCACAATTATGCGCGCGCCATGGAGCGCATGCACGGCGTCAAAGCAACGCTCCAGGACGGCGACTATTCGGAACACAGCAGCCTGGAGATAGAGCAGCAACAGCGCCGTCACAGCAGTTCACCATCCAGCCGAAGCAGCAAGACTACGTCGTCGGCAGCACAGCTGGAAGAGGATGACGGCATATTTTCACCCACACAGGATGACGAGGATTTCGATGAACTGGATCCGGAGCAGGAACAACAACTTATGTCACGTGGTGCTATCAAAATTGTCCAACGACGCTGTGCGGATTTTTCGGAGGCATCGCCAAAGCAGATCTATGAGACAACCACAGACGATTGGTATGCCAGTGCCTCAGATCAGGAGGAACTCAGCACGGCGCCGCCAGTGTCCAAGCCATATGGCCAAGGTGCTGTGAATCCCGTGCTGGAGTGCGTCAATCAGATATTGCTTCAGCAATCAATGGAAGAGACGATGCCCAAGTCCGCATTGGCGCCCAAACCTGGCAGCAGCGGCTCATCCAGCTTGCCGCGTCGCAGTTCATTGAGCGGCCGCAGCGGTACAAATGGTCGCAAGCGTGTGCACTTCTCCACAAAGAACAGTATGGTGCATGTGCCACGGCACGACGATGAAGAGGAGGAGGAAGCCCAAACCGATGAATTGATCTCACACTATCATCCCATGGTCAACTATGAGAGCATATACAGCAATGAGTACGAGCCCATTGGATCCGAGCGTGCATCCAATCTCTATGTAGATATGGCTGCCGCTGCAACTGATGCCACTGGTGTATCCAACACTAAAACACACCCAGCCCAAGCAAAGATGCCGCCAGCGTTGCCACCGAAACCGGCGAATCTGTTGAAGTTCAAGAAATCACTGCAGCAGCTCGAGGAACTAGAGGTGGAGGATGAAGGCGACTGTGCCGTGTCCAGCGAACCAGACTATTGTTCCATAGCTGAGGTGCAGATTGTAGCGGATGTACACAAGGAGCCGACTGAGACGGAGCAGCAAACGGATGCCACGGAGCCAGACGATGCCTCACACAAGACTGAAGAAATCGAAGAGATTTTTGCCGACATACCAAAACTACCTAACGTGGCGGCCATCATAGCGCCAAAGCAATCAGCTGACTATATGCTGATGGCGCCTAAGGCGTTGCGCCTCCAATTGCCGTCTGGAAACTCCTCCGGAAGCGCATCAACCTCGACCACTTCGGCTCCTCCGTCTCAGTACAAGCGAAAGCACGTGCCCAACATTCTCGCTGAGATTAACAAACGCATGAGCTTGCCCAGCTCACCCGCCACCACACCCACTACGCCTAAGAGTTTGCCTACATCCAAATCACTGCTGCAGTTGGCGGGAGATACAAGCGGTGGGCTGCCGCTACAGGCAGAGTTTGACTGGTACAATTTGGATGCGGAGTATGACAGAAGCAACGAGGTGCCAGCGCCTAAGAACTCACAGGGCGACAATATGCTGGAGGAGATAAGCGAAGAATTGGTTACAACAGCGGATGAATATAACTTGGACGAGGAGTTCCAACAGGAGGAGGAACAGCTAGAGAATTCGGACCCAGCTAAGACTAAGCAAATGAAGAAGAATCTGGAAAGTTTCGAGAAATTTATAGAGGGCTCCGGCCTGAGTAATAAACCCTTGCCGAGCAAACGAAAAATATATTTCAACGCGCCCTTCGTCTAGGTATCTGGAAGTTACCTAGAAGTGCCCACTATGACTATGTATACTAATGATAGCTATATAGGTATATCTTCCTATATACTGTAACGAATTTAAGGTTTTTATGTGTTCCGTCTTTTTGTCTAGTTCTTAAGTTGGCAAAGTATTAAAATGTTTAGACAATTTTCACATGAATAAATGATATCAATAAAAATGAATACCTTAGGAAATTTCTTATAAATAGCAACGAGCGAAGAATACCATGCCTACCAGACAGTCATAACAAACCATAATAAACCGAATTTCCCAGCTATTTTCGTACTGGAAGAAGTAGTCATAATTACTTAAAATAGAAAATATTGATGTACAATTGCAAATGCAGAGGATACTTCATAACGTTAACTGATGTTTTATTCATCATTGAAACACAATATTACAGGCGGTGCAATTTCTTAGCTTTTGAGAACTGAATATACTTTAATCTTATACAAGGAGTTGCCATTGCCATGCAAATTATATTAGATAAATATTAACTTTGTTTCAGAATAACCACTTCAATTTGATTTCACAGCGTATTTCATTTTCTGAGAGACTAAAAAGAAGCTCTTAATTCGAAATAGTTTCGAGAAAATAAGAAATGCATTTTTGGTTACTAAGTTTCAGATTCATAGCTTCAAAATAATCTCACAGCAGAATACGTATTTAAATTTCTGTGAAATTAATGGACATGGAAATTTTTGACAAATTATGGTACATAAACACTTACGAACTTAAGTTCAGAATTTGAACATCGCTATAGTTTCACAGTTTACATTTTTAAATTTCAGTGAAGTTATAGGGATGATACAAACTCGAAACAGTTTGGACATATTATAAAACATAAATTTACATAAATAGTTTAACTAAATTCAGAATTAGAACATCGCAGTAATCTCACAGCTCAAGACCTATTTAAATTATTTATGAAACGACTGCGATTATTCAAACTCGAAAAAGTTGTTCGAACTGGACAATAAATAGGCTTAGTCAAAACTGAAGGAACACTTTAGAACTTAAAAATATACAGAGCGCGGAATGTGAATGCGACTTAGGGCTAGCTAAATTCAATTTGAACTCTGTGTGTGCAGTAGCGCTTAATACAAACTGGTCTTTTTCATGATACGCAGGAACTCCTCCTGATTAACCTCGCCATCATTGTCCAAATCAGCTTCATCAATCATTTCTCGGAGTTCCTCATCTGTCAGCGTTTCGCCAAGTTCACGTGCGACGCGCTTTAGATTTTTAAATGATATTTTACCCGTCTCGTCGTCATCGAACAGGCGAAAGGCCTTCAATATCTCTTCTTTGGTATCCTTCTCGGCCATTTTCATGGTCATTAGGTGTAGAAAGTCATTGAACGCAATACGACCGCTGCCATCCTTATCGATTTCTGCTATCATCCTTTTGATTTCCTCCTTTTTGGGTTCGAAACCCAACGCGCGAATTGCCACCTTCAACTCCTTAACCTCAATGTAGCCTGTGGATTCGTTGTCAAACAGATCAAATGCTTCTTTGATATCCGACTTCTGTGCCTCGGTCAGTTCGAATTTAGGTCCAGACTTCTTGCGTCCTTGTTGCGTACCGCGTTTGGCGTTTGCAGGTGCGGCCGTGGGGGCATTTGAGGTGGTCGTTGCCGCAGCGGCGGCGCCGCCAATATTGGCTCCAGTTGCGCTTGGCTCCATTATCCGTACTGATAAACTAAATCAAATTCAATTTCACAAGAATAAAACTTTTTGCAGTTTCAATAAGCCGACAATAAATGTAATTTCATAACACACGCAAATGTCACAAAATGAAGACGTCACGCGGTTATTTGCTCACCTTGACTTTGAAGCGGGGACGCCAAGGACCGATGGGACAACACTAAAACTGTTTCGTGTATCCTTGCACTTGATGCGGTTGCTGCCAATTACACGACGCCCACTCACAGCACAACTACAACTGCTCAGCCTTGTTAGGGTTTGGGTTTTGGGGTAGTTTCTTGTTGTTGTTTTGCTGCTATAAATAAGCAGCTGCAGTTGATGATGCAGCTGTTCGTGTTACTAATGACTACGCAACTTCTTAAATTTTGTCCAATTGGCACGCCGGTACAGCTAATGTTGTCCCGTTGCTATAGCTTTTTTTTGCGCTAAGTTTTATTAACAGTTATTTTTGTTTACTAGCAGAGCAGCAGCCGCACACTGGTTGCTTGGCATCTATCGATAAATGGTATAGCCATCTCGCGTGAGTATCGCGAAGTCAACGATAAGCGATAGCTATCGCAAAGTATGCCAGGGCTTTTTTAGTGCTTTTTCGGTATCTTTTTAAAAATATAGCGGTTCTTTTTGCATTTCAAATCAGAATTGAACAAACAAGCATAAATAATATAAATATCTTTTTATAATAAACTTATTTATGATTTATTTTTTTGTTGGGCAATTAAGTCTGATTGTAAGCTTATATAATTAACATTAGTTGCCAAAAGTTAAATATTTCTACAATAAATATTTAACATTAATGTTAAATTTATTTTCAAACGGCTTATAATGTGTATAGGGGAGTGAATTGAATAAGCTCAAACAATTAAGTTGTTTTTTCTTTTTGTTTAAGTTCATTTATCATTCATAACTCTTAATGTTATCGCAGAAGCTGTCAAAAGCATATGGAAAAGAAGGAACCAAAACAAAAATATCGTAAAGCCGGGTTTATTAATTACCAGTCCAGAGAAGAATCCATGAAGTGGACCAGTTTTCTTGGCCGTTGACATCGTTAAAACCCAAGACTCATGAGGTACCCTCCTCGGTAGCCGGGGCGTTGACTACTCATAATCGCCGATCGCCGGTTGCAAATCTTTTGTTTTCACTTCCATATTCTCAAGAGCAAAAATCTTTCCAGGGAGAGGGTGGAGAAGTCGGAAGACTATGAGTTAACATTTTTTTGTTTTGAATACATCAACCTAAATGTATAGTAAACATATATTTGCATATCAAATATTTAAATTGGTTCGCAGCTTAGAAAAGTATCCATAAGGGTATTTCGCACGCGACAACTTCTCTCTCTCCCTTTCTTTCGCATTTTAGAACGTTGCTGCGTTACGATCTTGCTTTATTTTATTTTTTAATTTTTGCAGCACGCTTCGCGTATATAAAGCGCCTCCTCAACGCGATCGCCAACAGTTTCGTTGCGTGCGCGCATGCGCAAAGGTTCTCGCGACAACGAAGAAAGACATAAGAGGAAGACTTAAAAAGCCCCCATTGGATTAACCAGACTTTTGGGATAGGCCGCCGCAAAGTAAGTGTGTGGATGAGTCAAGAACAGAGTGAAACAATAACGTCGTGGACACTTTCTATATAAACTTTTGTTGTTCTTGGTGTCGTGTGTTTAATTGTGCCGATTGTTTCAACAGTAAATGGACCTCCAAATGCATATAAAGTGGAATTTTTGTGTGTGCGTACGTGAAGTGCATGAGGAATTCTCGAATCGAACTTTGAGAACTCGAGAAGTTTATGGATTTTTAATAGTGCTACACAAAGAAAAAAAAGTTTAACAATTCTTTTGTTCCACGTGAAGATCAGATAAGGTCGTTACAAAGAAATTACAGAAATAAATAAACTACAAGAATATATATACATATATATATTAAATTGATCATATTTGAATTTTCCAAGTTGAAGGTTCCACGCAAGCAAAGCTCGACCTTTCACCACCTTTCACGGTTGCACAATCTCTTTCGCCAAAAAAAAATTCTTAATGAAATGCAGACAGGATTAAGTGGATTCTTGTCTTGGCGGTTCTTCGGCGTTCAATGAACCCCCGTGTGAAAACCTGACCCGTCGTTCTGGATCGTAAAAGTTGTCCAACATCTTTTCACCAATCGGTTATTGGCCACTGAGGCGTGGGTTACATTTCTTATTACCATACATAATAATCACCATGTTACGTCTATGCCAAACGGCCAAACGAGGGGGCGACATTCAAAATAAAAACAACAACAGGAAACCGGTAAACATCAGAAGCTCTTAACCTAATTCTAAAAAACCGATTGGCAAGCAACAGAACAGATTATTGAAATGAGCTAAAGAGAAGACAGAAAATTACGAAAATTGAAGAGAAAGAGGGAGAGTTCTGTCATTATATCGTTAGCTATAAGTCAACACGAAACTGAAAAGAAGCAAATAAATAAAATAGCACGCCAATTTCTGACATTTTTTTAACAGAAGCGTCGAAGATAATACTTTAATAAGCTTTAAATACTCAGAATATGAAGATCACCAGCATTCTCTGGTAGAGAGTTTGTACTAGATTTATAGCCTAGCGGCAATTTCAAACGTATTTTAAAATAAACAAGGCAATATGTTAATCTAATTAATAAATTGCCATTAAATGTTATACAGTAAAACAAGTTATCGTTTTCAACGATGAGAAAGTTAGCCAGTTTTGCGAAAAGCACCAGAAGTACTTATTTTATTCTGTTTTTTCGGGGGCGTAACAAGGCCACAAACGTTTTTGAAATATCAAATGAGCTGCGCCTTTTACACTTCCCCGAGATAAATAGACATTAATCAGTTACAAACAATAGGCATATAAATATCAGTTCCGGGCGCCATTTATTTCACTTCCCAATTTGTCATCCGCAAGCGAGCCCGCAACCTGAATTCATTAATATGTAAGACGCGGCACGGCACACGGAGGACAACGCTGATTGCGTGAGTCTGCCAAAATAATTCATAACATTATATATAGGGTCATATGCGTGTGTGTTTGTAATCCATTTAATGCGAAATATGAAACAACAATTTCCAATTATTATGTATTTTTTTTTTTTAACTGCACATATTATTCATCGCTGCAGATTGCGGCAGCTGATTTTGAATAACCGTTGTGATTGGGAGGCCTAACGGAATAAAGAGAAAATATGTATGCTCTTCTTTTTTGCAAGGCGACTCTGACATCCTGACTCGATATATCCGAGTAACTTATACCCGATATTATTGTTTTATTTACAGCACAACTGATAGTTAGCAAGTAATAGAAGAGGAAAAGTCTTATAATGCGTAGAAGAGCTACGCAGAGCAGGCTGCTGGTAAGCTAACGAAATCTCGCTCATATACACTTATACTTTCACATGGGCACACACTTATACTAACTTTTCTACTTATAATTACGCTCACTCGTCTTGTAAAACTTTAACTCACATTTACTTATACTGGTACTTGTACTCTTACTCACACTTGTACTCCCGCTTATACTAGCACTTATTAAATTCAAACTTATACTTATACACGAATCTGTACTCGTACTTATACAGTTGCTTTGCCTGTGGGCAACAGTGGCGATGGCGCACATACGTATCGAGGCGCCCGAAGTGCACGTGGCGCCGAGCTACAAACCCGCATTCGTGCGGGCTGCCGTCGAGAGCATGCCACTGGAAGACGAAGCTGGTGCACTCAGCCGATTCAGCATGCGACCAACATTTGGAGATGCATTTCTGCCGCTGCGTAGCGCCGTTGAGAGCGTTCCGACCATCAACGAACGGAACGTAGCTCAGCTGAGAGAGTCTTCGCCGCTGCGTTCATTTGTTCGCGATTCAGTTGAGGCGCAGCCTTCCGACGATGACGAGGAGGACGACGCAGAGCAGATAGCTGAAGTCACATCTAGCTTTGTGCGTGATGCCCAGCTGTTGGAACCGGATCCCTGGTCAGTATCGGACAAGTATGCTGCCTTCATAGCACCTAGTGCTAGCGATGATTATAAACCGCAGCCATATCGTTCGGGATCGCCGCATCAGCAACTGCTCAAGACCGTGGACATAGAGCAGTTGGATCACATTGACGAGCTGGACAACTTACGGGATTCGGATCAGCAGTTCTATGGTGCACTGGCGCAGTCACAGGTTGTTGAAAACGGTGCTCCTTACGGGGCGCTGTTGCAGCTAAAGGCTACGGAACAGAAAAAGAACTACAACATGGCTCCCAAGGTACTGTGCTACATGTCCAATTGGGCCTTCTATCGCAAGGGAGATGCTCACTTTGTGCCCGAACAACTGGATCCCAAACTGTGTTCCGCCATTATCTACTCCTTTGCTTCACTGGATCCAGATCATTTGACCATACGTGAATTCGATCCGTGGGTGGACATCGAGAATCAGTATTACAAGCGTGTGATCTCTCTGAGCGTACCCGTGCTCATTGCCATGGGTGGCTGGACAGATTCAAGCGGCAATAAGTACTCGCGACTGGCCAGCGATCAGATCAAACGCAAAGTGTTTGCCTCGAGCGTGGCGGGATTCCTGCAACGTTACGGCTTCAGTGGCTTACATCTGGACTGGAATTATCCGAAATGCTGGCAAAGTGATTGCTCCAAGGGACCGGCCAGCGACAGGCCCAACCTGACAAAGCTGTTGCGCGAGATCCGCAACGAGCTGCAACGTGCCAGCCCCAAAATGCAGCTGGGCGTGGCCATTTCCGGCTACAAGGAGATCATCAATGAGGCCTACGAGCTTGCCGCGCTCTCCGACATCGTGGACTATATGACGGTGATGAGCTACGATTATCATGGCGCCTGGGAGGGTCAAACTGGTCATGTGAGTCCGCTCTATGGACGGCCACAAGACAAGTATCCGCAGTACAATACCGACTACACCATGCAGCTTCTTGTCAAGCTGGGTGCTCGCCGCGAGAAGCTAATCATGAGCATTCCCTTCTACGGACAGAGTTTCACCCTCGCACAGGCCAGCCAGCGTCTGGTGGGCGAGGGCGTGGCCAGCAGCGGAGCCGGCGAAGCAGGTGAGCTTACCAAACAGCCAGGCATGTTGGCCTACTATGAAATCTGCCAACGCATACGCAAGCAGAAGTGGCAAACCGGACGTGATGCAGAACGCAAGAGCGGTCCCTATGCCATGTCCCGCGATCAGTGGGTTGGCTATGAGGATGCAGCTAGTGTGGAGGCCAAGGCGCGCTATGCGGTTAACAATGACTTTGGCGGTATTGCTGCTTGGACCGTTGATTTGGATGACTTTCAGAATCGATGCTGCAGTGAATCGTATCCCCTGCTGAAGGCCATCAATCGCGCCCTGGGTCGTTTGAATTCCGAGCCGCCCACGCGCAGCAATTGTGAACGTCCGCCAGCTCCGGTGACTCCTGTGCCACCAGAGATGACCACAATTAGTAGCGATGGATCCGTAGGATCGGCTTCGCATGATCACACCACCACATCTTGGCCTAGCTGGGATGCAAGCACTAGCACGACCACCACTCGTAGACCCACCACTACCACCAGTACCACTACGAGAACCACAACTAGAGTCACTAGCACAACTCTAGCCTGGTGGACAACAACGAGTTCCAGCACAACGGTGCGACCGACGAAGCCCAAACCGAATCCACAACCGAAGCCAACTCGCACAACAGCTCGTCCTGCGCACACCACTATTCCCGTGCCAGCGCTAGTCTATCCCGTGGTTCAGGCCTCCAGCTGCGAGCCTGGCCAGTTTTATGCGGATCCCAAGAACTGCAACTCGTATTATCACTGCATCATAGCGGGAGAAATGCATCAGCAGTTCTGTCCCGGAGGTTTGCACTGGAACAACGAGGTCAAGGGTTGCGATTGGCCCGCATCTGCGCAGTGTTCTGTGCGTGTGCAACCGCCAAGCAGTAGCACTACCAGGAGACCGCTGCTAACATCTTCTTCTTCGGCGGCCACAGCAGCTACCAAAAAGCCAAAGAAAACTACGCTAAAGCCAATCGTGACTAGCACCACCACCAGATCTCCGACCTCAACAAAGAAGCCCCGAAAAACTACACTCAAACCCAAACCCACGCAGCGACCACATCGCACCACGACACGACGCCCGGCGAGGCCACCCAGCTCGGCACGTTGCAACGAGGGTGAGTACTACACGCACAGGAATTGCGGCAAGTATTACATCTGTGTGAATGGAGCCCTTGTACCGAGTGAATGTGGCGGCGAGCTACACTGGGATGCACTGCGCAAACTCTGCGATTGGCCCGAGAACGTGCAGTGTTTGACCCGCAAAAAGTATCTTCGGATTGTGCAGTCTAAGGCCTCCAGCGAGGAGGATCCTTGCAACGGCGAGGAGCGTGTACCTTATCCCGGTGACTGCACGAAGTATTTGTTCTGCCTATGGAACCGATTGCAGGCAGCAGACTGTGCACCGGGACTGCATTACAACGAAGCACTCGGCATCTGTGATTGGCCAGCTGCGGCGCAATGCAAGGAGGAAACCACTTCGTCTGGATCCAGTGCTGGAAGCAACAAGCCCAAGCCTCCGCCAACGGCAGCTAAGCCTGTACCGACAACACAGCGACCCAGCACCACACCCAGACCTACGTACCCCACCGACAAGCCCCAACTGAAACCTCTGGACGGCTACTACAAGGTTGTCTGCTATTTCACTAACTGGGCGTGGTACCGCAAAGGGTTGGGACGTTATACACCCGACGACATTAACACGGATCTTTGCACACATGTAATTTACGGCTTTGCCGTTCTAGACTACTCCGAGTTAACACTGCGCACCCACGACTCTTGGGCAGATATAGACAACAACTTCTACACACGCGTCAGTGGCTTAAAGGACAAGGGCATCAAGGTCAGTCTGGCCCTGGGTGGTTGGAATGATTCACAGGGCGACAAGTACAGTCGTCTAGTGCGTAGCGCTACAGCACGCGCCAAGTTTATTCGTCATGCCTTGGAGTTTATCGAGAAATATGGATTCGAGGGTCTCGACCTGGACTGGGAGTATCCAGTGTGTTGGCAGACCGAGTGTAACAAGGGATTCGCCGACGAGAAGGAAGGATTCACCGCATGGGTGAGAGAATTATCGGAAGCATTCCGGCCACGTGGACTACTGCTTTCCACGGCCGTTTCGCCCAGCAAGAAGATCATCGACGCAGGCTACGATGTATCGGAACTGTCACGATACTTCGACTGGATTGCTGTGATGACCTACGACTTCCACGGACAATGGGACAAGAAGACCGGTCATGTGGCTCCGCTCTACCATCATCCCGACGACGATTACGACTACTTCAATGCGGTAGGGAATTTATTTATATTTCAGTCTTTGTCGCCCTATGATAATCTCAATCTTTCTCTCTTCCCTTGACAGAACTTCTCGCTAAACTATTGGATAGAGAAGGGTGCTCCTTCACGTAAGATTGTCATGGGCATGCCACTCTATGGCCAGTCCTTTACCCTCGAAAATGCCAACAACAATGGACTTAACGCCAAGGCACCGGGACCTGGTCAGGCAGGTGAATTCACCAAGGCAGCCGGCTTCCTGGCGTACTACGAGGTGAGTTCGATCTTGTAGGGTAAACTTCAGATTATCATCTTGAAAGCATTCTTCACTTTTAGATCTGTGAACGAGTTAAACATCAAGGTTGGGAAGTGGTGCAGGATGAGCGTGGTAGAATGGGTCCATATGCCCGTAAAGGTACCCAATGGGTTTCCTACGATGATCCCGAAATGATACGCAAGAAATCTCAGCTAGTACGTGCCCTGGATCTGGGCGGTGGCATGGTCTGGGCCTTAGATCTTGATGATTTCCGTAATCGTTGCGGTGACGGTGTGCATCCTTTGTTGCGTGAGATCCACGATGTTCTCAAGGATCCGCCAACTGGATATGAACCAACGCGTAAGGCTTTAAATTCAAATGCCTTGATTATTATATTCATTTTCACTTCTTTACACACAGCTGGTCTTATTCCGGCCGAGGCAGAGTCTGTGGAGGAGCAACCAATTTCTGGTGAAGTTGGAACTGCTTCTGTTGAAATAGAAAGTGAACAGGCATCCCCGGCAGAAGAACAATCAACTTCTGACGAAGAAAGCAACGAAGCAGAAGCAGTTGAAAACGAAAGTGGCGGAGAACCAGAAGAACCGATAGTTGTAATGAAGCCTGCAGAGCCGGAAGTGACCGCGTCAGAAGAATCGGAAGCCTCACAAGAAAATGAAGTGAATCCCAACGAAGATGTTGAAGACTTTGAAACCGAAGCAGAAGGCTATCCAGTTTCTGATTCCGGAGTCGAGTACAAGGTCGTCTGCTACTTTACCAACTGGGCATGGTATCGTCAAGGTGGCGGCAAGTTCTTGCCGGAGGACATTGATGATCAGCTCTGCAGTCATATTGTCTACGGTTTCGCGGTGCTAAACAGAGAAAAGCTAACAATTCAACCGCATGATTCCTGGGCTGATCTGGACAACAAGTTCTACGAGCGTGTGGTAGCCTTCAGGAAGAAGGGCGTTAAGGTGACGGTGGCCATAGGAGGTTGGAACGACTCGGCTGGTGATAAATACGCTAGATTAGTGCGCAGTGCTGCAGCTCGTGAAAGATTTATACGTCATGTCATGGACTTCATTGAGAAATACGGATTCGATGGTCTTGATCTCGACTGGGAATATCCGGTGTGCTGGCAGGTGGACTGCAAAAAGGGTACTCCAGATGAGAAACAAGGATTCTCGGATTTGGTTCGCGAACTTTCCAAGGCATTCAAACCGAAGGGTCTGCTTCTCTCCGCCGCCGTTTCACCCAACAAAAAGGTCATCGATGCCGGCTACGATGTGCCCGAGCTGTCACGTTATTTCGACTGGATAGCTGTGATGGCATACGACTACCATGGACAGTGGGACAAGCACACGGGACACGTGGCGCCCATGTACGAACATCCGGAGGGCACGGCGACTTTCAATTCGAACTTCTCCATAAACTATTGGCTGGAGAGTGGCGCGGATCGCAGGAAGATCATTATGGGAATGCCCATGTACGGTCAATCCTTCTCCCTAGCCCAGTCCAACGATAATCAGCTAAATGCCCCAACCTATGGCGGTGGAGAGGCTGGCGAAGCGACTCGTGCTCGAGGATTCTTGGCCTACTATGAGATCTGCTCGTACATTCAACGACGCGGCTGGAACGTGGTACGCGATGCCCGAGGTCGTATGGGTCCTTATGCCTACTCTCGCGATCAGTGGGTATCGTTCGACGATGCTCCTATGATCCGGCACAAGAGCGAGTACGTGCGTGCCATGGGATTGGGCGGTGCCATGATATGGGCCTTGGATTTAGATGATTTTAAGAACGACTGCGGATGCGAGTCATACCCACTACTTAAAACCATAAACCGCGTTCTTCGTGGCTATGCTGGACCTCATCCAAAATGTGCGCTTGAGAAGAGCGAGAAGACCATGGGTATGACATATAGAAACAGTTACCATACACAGTAACTAAAATTATATTCGACTTTGCAGTAACTGGCGACAAGGGAACCCTCGTATCGCCGAAACCCACGCCAAACACTGTCACCCCGACTATTCCGGCAGTGACTCCATCTCAGTCCGAGGCCGGGCAACCACTGGACTGTAACGGACGCAACTATGCGCCACACGAGCGCGACTGCAACAAGTATTACATCTGCCAGTATGATGAGCTCATCGAGCAGAGGTAATACAGGGTAGCTTCCTGCCATATATTTCTTGCTAATCTCTGGTTCGGTCTCTAATTTCCAGTTGTCCCTCCGGTCTACACTGGAATGAGAATTACTGTGACTGGCCCAATAATGCAAAATGTGCGGTACGCGCTGATCAGACGACACAGAGACCTGTGATTCATCGTCCTAAACCCACAAGCACTGCTCCGGCCACAAAGCCCACAAAGAAACCTTTTACGCCGCCCAACAAAAAGCCCATTGCACGTCCCAAACCGACACCCGCACCCGCCCCACTGGGCAGCAATGAGGACTACAAGGTCGTTTGCTATTTCACCAACTGGGCATGGTATCGGCCAGGCCAAGGCAAGTATGTGCCCGAAGATATCGATGCTAATCTCTGCACGCACATCGTCTACGGATTTGCGGTGCTCAACAGCAACTCGCTGACCATCAAGACGCACGACTCCTGGGCTGACATAGACAATCGATTCTATGAGCGAGTGGTGGAGTATAAGCAGAAGGGATTACGAGTCACCGTTGCCATTGGCGGCTGGAATGATTCGCTGGGCAGCAAGTACGCCCGACTGGTGCTCGATCCTTCGGCGCGAGCAAGATTCATAGAGAGTGTACTTACGTTTATCGAGAAATATGGCTTTGAGGGTTTGGATCTTGATTGGGAGTATCCAGTGTGCTGGCAAGTGGACTGTGCCAAGGGCTCCGCTGACGAGAAGCAAGGATTTGCAGCTCTAGTGCGTGAGCTGTCCGACGCCTTCAAGCCACGTGGACTCCTTCTCTCCGCCGCCGTTTCGCCAAGTAAAACAGTTATCGATGCCGGCTACGACGTGCCGAAACTAGCGCGTTACTTCGATTGGATTGCTGTGATGACATACGATTTCCATGGACATTGGGATAAGCAGACGGGTCATGTGGCGCCGCTTTATTATATCGATGGCGATGCGAATCCTTATTTTAATGCAAACTATAGCGTACACTACTGGCTGGATCAGGGCACGCCGCCCAGCAAACTTGTAATGGGAATGCCACTCTATGGTCAATCCTTCTCGTTGGCCGATCAAAAGGCGCGCTCCCTCAACGACAGATCAATTGGACCCGGCCAGGCGGGCACATACACACGTGCCGGAGGCTTTCTCGCCTACTACGAGATCTGCGAGAAGCTTAGCAACGGTGGTTGGACCGTGGTGCGCGACGAAGACGGACGCATTGGCCCTTACGCGTACAGCGGCAATCAATGGGTGTCCTATGACGACGTCGCCGACATCCGTCGCAAGGCGCAGTTCGTGCGCAGCCTGCGTCTCGGCGGCGGCATGGTCTGGGCCCTGGATCTGGATGACTTCCACGGACGTTGCGGATGCGGCAAACACCCGCTGCTACGTACACTAAATCAGGAGCTCCGCGGCATTCCTGGGCAACGTGCCAACGATTGCACATAATATTTGTAATTAATATTATTGACTGACGGTCGTGTATATCAATATCTGCTGCTGACTTGGCTCGCAATCTGTTTTTAAGATTTTTGCCAATTAGTTATAAGCACACAAACATAAAATAACCTATAAAATAAATAAATGTATTTAATATGTTCGAATTCTTTTCATTTATATGCGCCAATTTAAATACCAGAAAAAATACTCATGTATATTGTGAATTTGTTCCTAAAAATACCCAACAGTATTATGCTCATTTTTGCAATTTCTGTCAACTATCGATAACAAATCAGCTGATAATCGAATAGAAAACATCTTTGAACATATTCGTACATCTTTATTTTCACATTATTGACTTGTTGCATTATTTTTAAATTCTTAAGTAATCAGAAAATTGAAACATGCGTGGACTACAAATCGAAAATCTTAATAATGCGTGTGTGGGCGCCCAAACAGCTGTTTGATTCTGGAATTTAAGCGCAAAAAAGTACATAACGAACTTTGGCGAGAGACTATAGTACAGAAACGCGAAAGAGAGCGAGCGCGAGAGCAGTTTTAGGCCAAAAAAGCTTTTTAACCCAAACACCGACCTGTCG
The DNA here is from genome assembly GCA_018151445.1 of Zaprionus inermis. Lineage (NCBI taxonomy): Eukaryota > Metazoa > Arthropoda > Insecta > Diptera > Drosophilidae > Zaprionus > Zaprionus inermis. The sequence continues at coordinate 2,253,814 of JAECXD010000634.1, read as the reverse complement.
TCATCGCCAGTGTCGTGCGGTCGGTCGTCATCTTAGTCGAAAGGGCAACGACGTGGTATACGCAACATATTACTTGGTCAGCGGGTCGCGGCATTGTGCTTGTTGTTCTTGTGCGTGGCAAAGACAGACGCAGAGGCTGAGGAAGAAGCCAGTGCAAAGTAAGGCTTGTGTTTTTGTTTATATTCGCACACTCGCGCATACCAGTGTTGTCTCGTGCATACACACAGCCAAACGACGGAAGCAAGTGCGCTACGCGAGTGTCAGTGACGTCACAAATAGCTTGATCGTATCTTGTGTGATTACTCACGTTCTCAAACACACACAACGATGAGCCTTTTTTGGCAGAGTGCCTTCGGTTATTTATTGCGTTCCAATGGCGCGCAAACCAGGATGCTCAGCAACAGCTTCTTCAGCCATAACCGACGAAGACTCACCATCTTCTCGTGCAGCACCAGCAACATACACGAACAACAACACAGGCTGCAGCAAGAGTCTAGAAGATACTCCAAATTTAGCACCCACCTGAACACGGAACGGGCTATGGAACTGCTGTGCAACCTGGACGACGAGGAGCGACATAATCTGCGAGATGCCATGTGCAAATTGGAAGCAGACAAGGAGAAGAAGCTCTACGAGAGTGAGTACATGTGTGAAATAGAGAGAAATGAAAAAAATTAAAACACTAGTCCTGTAAATGTTCATAAATTTTTAAATGTTTATTAGCAATGTAAACAAAATATAATTATTAATAAATCAATGTGATAACTTGGGTAAGATAATGTTACTAGTTATCGATTGATTGCTTATCGATTATTAGGTAGTTCGGTAGTCCGGGTTCGTCTTCAGGTTTTGTATTCTTTTTACTTTTTACTCCTCCTTTTCACCTACATCAGGCCACGTTTAACGGCCTCCGTCCGGAAGCAATTGCCATAGGCTTCGGCTGCTTCGCAGTGATCGTCAGGTACAGTGAGGGCAGAGCAAATGTCCCCAATCTCGAGGGCCACCTTTAGCTTGGCCGGATCGTTGCCTGTATACTGCTTGGCCTTTTCATGACCCGCCTCCGTATCGAGCTTTCCATTGGCGTTTAGCAAATTGAACTTCTTCATGACGCAGGCGCGCAAACATTTGCCCTCATACGTGGATGCAGGCAAACGATTGGCCGCATCCTGCACATCGGCATCGGATGCCCCTGATTCCGTCTTGCAGGTTTCGGCCAGTTCCATGAACTTGGCCAAAGCAGCCTTCTCGTCGAAACCGCGCACCACAACCGCACCCAGTAGGGCTAAGATCACCATGGAGTACACAATGCGTTGCATGTTGTTTTCGTTAATTTGCAAATGAAACTGTTGTAAATTCGGCTAAATTGTCAGCTTTTTATAGCTATCGGCGAATCAGTCAGCTGTGAAATTATAGATTTCAATCCGTTCATCATTGTCGATCATTGTCGAGACGATGTTGTCAACTAATAGCCCAATTACTAATCAGTGTTATTAAAACCTCATTATAGAACTTGCTTTTCGAGCAATGCTCCAGTTCCGCCCACTGTGAAGTATGCACGTAACAACGAAAATTAAGTACTACGTTGACATGTCTATTGTGCTTAATTACTGCGACGGATGAGTGTTCCCAGTTTTCAAGTTCAAGAGCAAATTGAAAGAGTACGCTGTAAGAGTTGGGAATTACTTAAATTCTTAGCCTTTGCATTCGAAATATTTATCAAATTCTTCAAGTAAATTTTTAACTAAATACAGAAATGTCTGCACATAAGCAGAGCAAGTAAGTCCAGAGTTTGTTTCGGGGAGGAGCAACTGAATTTACTTGAGCTTTTTTCCTGTGCGTACGTGACCAGAGGCGAAGACACATCAGAAAATCAACGCACAGATTTGCCATTTCCTGGGGCATGCGCTGCCGCTTTTCTTCCGTTTCGCATCCTGTGCAACATGTGCCATTATGGGCATTACTTATTAAAATGCTGCAAATGTTTTGGCAATAAAATCTAATTAGCTTAAGCACAACTTGACACTGCTATAGCAACATTTGTGTTCTCACCAGCTCAGGCAAAACTAATTTGTGAGTGAGCTTAGAACCAGTTGCAAGCAAGCAGTGCAAATTTCCATGCACAAAGATCGCTCTCTTCGCACGCTCTTTAAATATGCGCATATTTTTAAAAATATATGTATTGTTGCTGCTGTATATATGTATGTACATTTGTATTTATGTATCGCATGCTACGCATTTCGTTTTGTTTTCGTTTTCGTTTTGGCGGTGCTGCTCATTAAAATTTCAACAGGCAACAACAACAAAAGGCACAACTTTTGCTCCGCCTGCAGCTGGTTGAAACTTGTCGAAACTGCTTTACGCACTCTCAGAGCAGAACGTCGGCGTCGCAGCCATTGCGACGTCACAGTTGTTGCCGTCGTCGCAGTCGTCGTTAACTTTTCTGATTGGGTTTTTGACGCTTAAATCTGGCACTATTGAAAGCTGCACTTACCAACAATTGCAGCTGTAACACAAACCTTGTTCAGACTAAAACTTCAAGAAAAGCACAATACTACTGAAACTACGTATAACTATATTGAGGTAATCTGGAAAAAGTTCCATGAGTTTGCACACGTAGCGTTAGCTACCTGATAAGAACTTGTTGAGTGATTTGATAAATGTTTGGGTAAAGCAAACGTTTCATGGAACAAGTAAGCCGTAAGTAACGTGGGACAGTAAGCCGCGAAAGTTGCTAATTTACAGAGATTTAGAGATTTATTGTGTTGTAATACGAAGAGAAAATAGAAGAAATGAAAACTTAAAAAGAAGAAAAACTATTTCCACAATAGAAGAATTTCATAAATTTTTATAAAATCGCTCTTAACTTTGCCAAGATACCCTTAAAACCAACTTTCAAACTGTTGCTGTTAGCAGTTGAGCAGTTGGGTGGGCTTATTGGGCTGACTGTGCAGTTGTGCAGCCTGCAGAGTACACTTGAGTCGAACCCCAAGTTAATCAAATTAGCGGTTCTTGAACACTCAAAACGCCAACAGCACTTTCAAAAGAAACATCGCCAAAATGGATGTCGTGCAAGATTCGCCTCAAAAAAAAAGAAGAAATATAAAAGTCGAACAAAAACCGCAAAAAGCAAGCAAAAACAGACGCAAAAACCGACAATTCGTTTGGCATTAGGGGTGGTTAGTCAGCTCTATAGGAGATGTGCCAAGTACCTCCCACACCGACGCCTGTTTACCCCTCTTCAATTCCACCCTACACCCCGACATTAACTAATGTTCATTGTGCTGTGCGAAAAGTCATGAGCCTTGAAGGAAGCAGCTGCTACCGGAACTACCCCAAGTCCCTGCGCCACTCTCGTCCCTGTTTGCATGTGAGTTCTATTAAGCGATATTTGACCCCATTTCGGGCTTAACTAAGCATTACCGACCTTGAGAAAGCCAAGCAAAAGCATATGCGAAATTTCCTGGAAATAAAAGAAAGTAAAACTGACTGACTGTAGGTGAAATTTGTAAAACACTACATGCTGTTGACTTATGACAGGGTGTCAAAACACCCTACTGGAAAGAATAAATAACGCAAGTTGAAAACAGAAAATCAATATGCGAAACAAGTTGCAAATTAAGTCAAACTTTGCGCGGGTAAAAGTTAAAAGAAAAAACCAAATTGATAAACAGAAAATGAGAGGGATAAATTACTCGAAAAAGAACGAATTCCGAAATATTTAAGGTATCTAAGGTATAAGTCCTTAAAACAAGTACAACTTTTTTTTCGCAATGTTCAATTTATTCATAATTTGATGTAAGACAATATTACAAGTAATCGCTTGATGGATTTCAATTATAAGGATTCTGCGAATTCTGTTTTTCATTTTTCTTGGACTCCCTGAGGAAGCAACTGTTATATTCTTCGGCCGCTTCGCAGTGATTATCAGACACAACGAGTTTAAAGCAAACGGGGTAGTCCACAGCCGCCGCGTGATTCAGGGTGCCGTTTTGGTTCATTATATCGAATTCCTTCATGATGCAGGCGCGCAGGCATTTGGCACTAGCTGTGGTTGCTGGGACAGGCTTGAACATATTCTGTAGATCGACATCTGATGCGCCTGTTATCTTCTTGCAACCTTCGGCCTTCTCCATCAAATATGCCCTAGAAATCCCGGCCGGAAAAGCCATGCCCAGTAGCGAGAGAATCGCCATGAAGTACAAAATGCGTTGCATGTTGGTTTCGTTAATTTGTAAATGAAACTATTGTAAACTCGGTTATATTCTCGGGTTTTATAGGAAATTATCGACGAATCGATTGCGCAATTTTAAAACAGAAAAGCAATATGCGAAACAAGATGCAAAACGCATGAGTAAACTCTGGGCGAAAATAAATTATAATATTGTTTTTGACAAAAGAGAAAACTTTACAATTTGCGCCAGTGTTGAATCATTTATGCATGTAACAAGCTTTTAAAACTTTTCCAACCAACTTCGCGACTAAATGAGTCGTTTCAGGCATAGCCAGGTAAAATGTCTTTCTCTCACTTTTAGATTCAGCTGAATGAGACACTGAAAGCTGAAGCTGACGTTGACGATGGCGCTGCAAAGTATGCAACATAAAACGAAGTTGGCTACAGGCAGCACTTGCCTTAAGCAATTTGATTCAATTTGCTGAGGCCCTTTGTAGACCACGTAGCACGTGCCATGACATTGAGCTTGATGGCGTCTTGTATATTGCCAACGACACCTGAAATATTTCAGAAATTTATTCAGGCAACAGGCAGAAGCAACAGCTGCGAGTGTGCGGTACAGACTTAGCCAGCCAGCGAGGGAGCGAGAGAGCAAGAAAAAGAGCTTAAAACTCATAAAACAAAGTACAAATATTTAAAAGAAGTGAAGTGCACTCGACTGTTAAATACCCTGCAAATAGTTGTGAAAGCCTGAAAGCTCAAAACAACGCAAAGAGAATGAGCTTTCGACTGCTCTGAATATGTTGATGTAATTTAATATGCTCCTCTGTCAAGTACACCTGATTTTAGCTGGGTGTTCGCTACGGTGCGTAAGAGAACAAAACTCTGCGGGGGTTGTGCTGACTCCCCCCCTCTCACGCATAAAAACAGAGCGATAAATTGAAAACTGAGCACATTAAGCTGGGAGAAGAGACTCCTCACATTCTGTGGCCTCAGTGCCCGGGCAGGTGCACATACATAGCTCAATATGCCTGCACCATCTGTATCTGTATCTGTTTTTTCATCTGCCTGTATGTATCTGCCAGTTTTTGTCTGTATATTTGGCCGACTTAGAGAGCTTTATATGCGGTCGTTATGCCCGTTTTGATTGTAACACATTGTGTGGCCGGAGGATTTTCGGGATTTACAGAAAAATAACATAAAACACGTCGGGTCTACTCGACTGTGGGATACCCAGAGGAAAACGAACTGCAATTCAAAAAGATAATCTCTGCAGCATTTCTTAAGCACTCAAGTACTCTACTGGGTATACCTCAACATTTTTCAATTGAATGATTCGATAAGCTGCAGCAATTGTCAAAGTTTGAGGAAATTGTTTTGCATAGTTTTGCCACTTTGCTAATTTCGTTTTCCTGAAATGTAAGATAATTGAAATGCATTACTAATGTTAGTTTAAATCAGCAGCTTACTTGTTATATATATATATATATATATGTATATATATATAATTATTATTTATGTACATTTTATATTCTTCATTAAATTTCTCCTTGCATTCGGTTTTGCCCGTCGATTTTCTTCGCTTTTTGTACATAATATTTCACCTCGTTCGTCGAGAGATTCAACTTCAACTGTTGTATAATTAAGAAAGTTAAATTTGGCATTGAAACTCCGCAAACACACACACACACAGGAGCAGCAAACTTTGGCCCTGCCGGCATTAAATTCAGTTTGCTTGCCTTGCATGGCATGTGGCATGGGGTGTAACCTCTGAAATGGCTTGTTCACCTCTTATTGCTCTTCCTTTCCTTTGACTTCCTCCTCTTCCCCTTCTTTGTTCATTTGTCATTCAAGGTGAATTTCAACCTCGCACCTGAGTTGCAGTGTAGTGTGTTAGCGTGGGCTATTTAAATGCTAAACAGGCCAAGACGGGCTACTCTCAGCCAGTTGGCCAATAAGCGCTACTAAATGTTATGCAAATTGTGCTCGCACACAGAAGGAACATGCGCCAAACTCACATGCACACATGTGTGCGTGTGTGTGTGTTTGTGTAGTCAAATTCTCACCCCACACAGATACACACAGAATTCACACAGCGTTGGGAGTGCAAACAGACAAATGTGCGGCACGTCGCCGTCTGAGTCTTCCTGTTGCTTCTTTTACGACAGCAGCATCTCAGTTCCGAAATTGCTTAGTTCGCTTGCGGTGCCATAAACAAGCAAAGAGCAATAGAGAAACCGAAAAAAAAGAACACAAAAAAGCATAGAGAACGAGGCACAGAGAGAGATAGAGGACAAGCAAGGAGCGCTGCTCAGATTGCAGCTGGGGTAGGCTCAATTCGAAAAGTGTTGCCTACTTTCAGGCGGCACATTCAATTCTCGATTTTCACAGCAAATCAAACGCTTCGTGGGCGCACGTGTATCTCTCTCTGTGTGTGTGTGTGTGTGTGGGTGAGAGAGTGAGAGTGTGGTGTACACACGTCGCACAAGCTTGCGCAGACACACAGCCCACAAAAAAAGCATATAGCAAGGTCAGTGAATTGCTCTGGTAGCCTCTCTAGGGAAATACCCAAACACTACACGCAATTCCCGCCGGGTATACATGTGAATTCCCTTTTAGCTGCAGAAGCAATATTTTAAAATTATGTACATATTTAAAAAATTGCTATCTCAGGCGCTAAAAATACTCCGAAAATTGTTTAGCACACCCTTGGGTCAATCATGTGCGGAATCGATACAATGTACTCTGCTCGATAGAAATCTATTGTTGATTTTTCTTTGGACAAATTCAACAGCAAAATGTGCTTTTGGTTTTAATTTTCTCATGTAGTATAACAATCATTGATTTTTATTTTTTTCATCATCTCAATAGATACATATAAACATATTAAAACACTCAAGTACAGGGTATATGACTAGTTACGCCACAGTCGTTCCCCATACTACTATGTTTTACTGCATGTTCTTGTGATTCGTCGAATCAAGTGAGAATTTTATGTTTAACACTTAACCGTCAGCTAAGTGATATAATTGCCCTGAAAATTGCCCACTGCCCATGCATAAAACAAGTCCAGATTCTTGGCTTGGCTTTTATGGCAGCCCACACACGCACACATTCGAGATAAACACGTTGTACATGTGTAATTGATGTGTGCTACTGTGGCAAACGAGTATGCTCCTTAAAAACCGGAGCAGTGAAGGGTATACTTTTCAAATCTATTCAACAAAAATAATGTTATAGAAAAATATGTATATTAAAATGTAATTACTAAACATAATATAATATTTTTTTGTATACTATACATCATAAAATATGCTACTTTACAGGGTATTTTACTGTGCTGCATTACTCAATTACAGTACAGCAATTTCTGTCAGCTGTTTAGGCAACTCTAGCGCTCCTCGGGGCATACTTTCGACCAATTGCTAATGATAATGATGATTGCACTAATTATCATTTGACTATGAGGGGTATTCCTTTTATGCCGACGCACATGATAAACACCTTTGTGTGCTGTGTCTCGTTGTTGAATTTGCACCCGTTGACATACGCTTTTTGAGTGTAATTAAAACAGGTTTCTAATGGCCAGGTGTGTGGGCGCACTAACGGGCATAAGTGCCGTTTAAATACCTCATTTAAACACACACAAACACTGACCCGCATACACGCGTCTCTTACTGTCTCACTCACGCTTAGCCGCGTGAAAGTATGCAACGGTTAAGTGTCGTCGGCAGAGGAGGCCGTTGCAGAGCGTAATTGAGTTTCGCAACAGCGCGGCGAATTCACACGCACACTAACACCTTCAGGCGGTTTTCGCTGTGCTTTTTGTTTGCCATTGCAATTTTAATGCAATTCAGAAAGTGCGAATTAAGAACAGGCTCGCGTTGGCCAGGTCGTGTGGGCGATGCTGTGCGAGGCGGGTGAGCACGGGGTCGCGTCGCGTCGGGTCAGGTGTTAGCTTGTGTAATTCGACAGCTTTTTATAATTTTTTGTTTTTTTTTTCATTAGGCCAAAAAGGGTTGAAAAGGCAAAGACCCGTATATACTTTTTTAATTACTTTTGCTTTTAGAACTTTTTAATTTCGTGTTAAGGATCATCCTAAAGTAAAGGGATGTCGTAAAATATGTAAAAAAATCGCTAAGGCACCATACAAACATCATGGCTATCATGTTCTCTAATATATATTCCATCATTTTTATGCATTTAAGCTCTCAAGTTTTCCATTCTTATAGAGTTTCTTGACCTATGCATGCTACTGTACTTAGTTTTACTTTAGTAATAGTTCGAACTCATTAATCAAGGCAAACATAACTATTAAGTTGTTGTTGGATTTACTTTAATCTACTAATTTGATCTCTTTTTTATTTACATATGTAATTTCATCTCTTCTGTTTTGGTTTTGTATCGAACAATCACACATCGTCCTCATTGCAACACACAAACAACACAACACCACTACAACAACAACAACAACCTATGAACACACGGGCTAAAGGTCAACTGGCGGTCGGCAGTTGGCGAACACGCTTCGGACGACTCTCGAACAAAACGCCGCTGGGAGCGGTAGATCCGTCCGGCACTTTTTGCGCCGTGCCCGACGAATGGCTGAAAAAGAAAATGGGTAAAAGCAGCAATTAAGATGAAAAAAAACAAGAAGTTACAAACAGAAAAAAAGCAAGAACTAAAGCAAATGAGTAACTAAGATTTTATTTCTACTTACCTATTAATTCTGTTTCCCCTCTCATACTCTCTCCTACTCCCGCAGTTGAAGCAGCAGCACCTCCAACAGCCAGACAACTGTACAGTAGTAAGTAGAATGAGCAAGAAAATTTCAAGATTTTTCGCTAATCTCGCTTTTCACATCTTTTCACAGTTTTCTTTGTTAACGCTGTGCCATTTATGGCCTTTGGATTTCTCGATAACTTCATTATGATCATGGCTGTATGTAGTGCAATATATAATTGATAAATAAGAATTTCAATTTACTCAGGTGTCTCTTTTTCACTCACGCACAGGGTGAATACATCGAAAGCTCCTTAGGTCACTTTATAACCGTATCAACGATGGCAGCTGCCGGTTTGGGAAATGCCGTTAGTGACATTATGGGAATCACAATGGCCACCTATGTCGAGGAGGGCTGCCAGCTGCTGGGCCTGAAACAACCTCGCATGACTCCTGCCCAATTCGAGCTCAAGTCAAGCAAACGCGCCTCCAGTTGGGTAAGTGCTCCGCAAGTCAAGCAAATATATATATATTAATATAATGTCTAATCACTTTATTCTCTCTCTTGTTTTAAGGGTCGCATTGTGGGTATCACGGTGGGCTGTTTAGTCGGCATGTGTCCCCTGTGGTTTACCGACGATTCGAAGAAACAGTCTGAGGCAAAAAAGACCGATTAAAGTGTTCTTCGACCATGAACTGTCTGCAATATTTATGTTAATTATATCAATCATCAGTCTAGATCAGCGGCTTTTGTTTAAAAGAAACATTTTCTTCACAAAATCCAAAAAGGTAGCATTAGGTGACAAAGATAACCCTGTTGTAACTGAAAAATTATTTGTAAAACTGTGCGATTTAAGTTATGTTCTAACTGTATGCTATTCAAGAGAATATTATTTGGTTCAATCAATGTATGTAAACTAATGTGACACTCAAAGTACCTACAGATTATCTACTATTAAAAGTTAGTTTGTAAACCTACTCTTAGTTCTGTTATAACTAATTAAGCTTACGTGTAGCGTGCATACATACATCGTGCAACAAACACCGATTCTGCCAAACAGCACTAGCTGGATTATTTAAATTAAGTTTTGGAAATGATGTCGAATCAAATCGAAAAACTATCTACGAGTAGCAATTGAATACATATATATCGAACATATATACAGTAAACTGTTAACTGATATTGGTCCAAAAAGTAATGCTATAATCAAAATATCCATTTTTGTAGAGAAATTAGCGACGATCCGCAAGCAAATAACACTTCCTTCGACTATCGCCACACTGAAAAGTGCCTACGAAACGCTTAACTGACTGCACCAACTCCGGTCCTCGCTGTTCCACCCACACGACGTATTTTATAGAGCAATTCGTCTGTAGATTCGCGAAACATTAGCTTATTGTATAATGCATAATGTATCATCAGTTCAAGTCCAAAATGTAGAGAGCTTAACGAATAAATAAAAACAAATCAACGAAACTAGAAGAATTAAAAAACAATAAAATTGATCTCGAATTCCTTTAATTAAAGGTTCATTAGGTTCAATGAGACTATTTTATTTATTTCAATTTTTAGGTTTAAAAAATATAATTTATTTTATTAACATTTTTGAAAGAATTTAATTCTCATGAAAGATTATTAGAAAAGAACATTTGGATCGTGTTCTATACAGCTGTAAGACCCTAAAGTCGTTCGACAACCGATGCGAATCTAGATGAATTTGGGCCACAGTTCCGGCCACCTTACTAGGAAAGACGGCTGGGACATTGCATCGCTGAGCAATTGCCAAAAGACGGACGCGTTCTGGGCATGATGATGATTCCGATTCCAGTTGTGTCCATCGCTGTACTGCGATTTGATGTTAAGCCAGTGTTGGGTATTGTCTTGCTGCGGAGTGGCGGCGTATTCCATGCGGTAACTGGGCGGAAGCAGCGGATTTGGCACCCTTTCCAGCCGTTGCCTGCGTTGCAGTTCGATCAGTCTCTCTTCAGCACAAAATTGTTCCTCAAGTTTCAGGAGTTCAGCTTCCACATTCAACGCAGCACAACATTCATTTGTCGACGACGTGGCGAGGCCGCCTCCTATAGAGATCTCCTCTCCATCGTTGATCGTGACAATTGGAGTTGTCAATTGCGTTGTATTTACCCCTGTTGTTGTATTAGCAGCTGTGGAAGTCGTGCTTGCCTGTCGATGCCATAGTGTTCCGGGCACCTGGCTGGCTATAAAGAAGGCGCCGGCTATGGTAAACACACTTGCCGCATAGCTCAGCGCCAGCACAGCCAGATTATTCAGCAAGAACTTCATCAGCGTAAAGCTTGGCAGCAACTGCACCAGCTCGCTGTAAGTCAGCCAACCGCGTCGTAACCCCTCGCGTTGTGCCAGTGTGCGCTCCACCACGCTCAACTTCTCAAAGAAGTGCTCATTCGATATGTATATATTCCAGTCCTACAAGGGTGATCGGCAGAAAAAATAGAATAGTTATGAATCATTATTAAAATCAGACGCATCGATTAAGAATATAAGGTGCTTTCGCTGGGCAGCACCTTGTACTCATTACACCATTAGCTCACTCACAATGGCTGTCAGAAACTCGAGTTCCATTTGTTTAAGCTTGTCCTCACTCATATTGCCTTCCTTTGCCCAGTCTTCCAAGTAGAAACGTTCGTCATGGCCGGCATAGAATTTGGTTGAAATCATCTACGAAGCGTAAACAAAAAACCAGTTAAATATGTGACGTCATTGCAACGTGATATAAATAAACGCAGTTAAAATAAAAAAAAAACAGTCACTGAATAAAATATGCACGCACAAACACGTGTGTATATCATCTTTTGTAGTTCGTTATCAGTACGACTGCCGTCCCCATTACGTCGAAAACAACTAGAAACTAAAATAGCTGAGCAACAACAAAGAAACTGTCAATCACTCACACAGAGCACTGCATTCTGTGCATGGTTGTGTGTGTGTTAACATGCACAAATTTAGAACAAAATATAGCTGCTGATCATGAGTCGCGTTTTCACTCAATTTGTCGATGTTGCTTCAGAACTCACTTGAAAGACAACACACACTCACAGATACCCATCAGTGTGTGCGCATGACAGTGTGTATGCGTTATTGCGTGGAAGGCAGGTTATCAATCAACAGGTTTCGAACACAGCAACAACTCATGACACCACGATACTTACCAATGATACTACAAACAGCTCTTGTGGTGTGATTCTGTAGCCATAGCCCGGATCGATTATATTCAGTCGATCCAAGTAGATTAAAGCCATTATTAGAGAGCATGGTGTTGCATGGGTTGTACCCGCTGCAATTGAGCTTAGACGATGCAAAGAGTGTCCACGATGCGGCTCGGAGAACAGATCAGCTGCATATTCAGCAAAGGGCATGGACACCTCCATGTCCGCCTCCGTAGTGTCCACTCCACCATAGTAGAGTGTTTTTCGTATGCGGTTTATAAACTCGCCGTGCTGCATCACCTAGAATATGTAATAGATTAACAATTAGGACCCTATCAAGCGCAATCTGTGCAATTTATTTTCATTACCTTTTTTGGCGAAGAAGTGACGAATTTACTTCGCCCCATTAAAAAAATGTTCTGCGTCTCAGCGTGTGCAAACGAATCGTTTGTAAAGAGAATGTTTAGCGTTGCCACATCGATTTGACAAGCAAATGTTATGCTATTCGCACAAAATGAGACGCATGGATGTTCGTACAGTGCTCCAGTAAAATTTTATTTATATCCGTTTTTGTATGTACTATAAAGGAAAATTTTGATATATTTTGATATTTTGAAATACATTTTTATTAGAACCACACGATGACATCAATTGGATAATTGTGTAACTAGCTTCTAAGTATATTTTTCATTTTTAAATAACCAACCTGTATAACACAAATATCTTGGTGTGATGTCACCATGGCAAACAACAATAATTTGGTCTTTTAATCATTCACACGTCCGAGCATAAACATATGGTGTGCCCAAAAACAGAAAATTACGATAAGAAAACAAAAACTTGATCAAATTTATAACTATGTCGCGTTTCAGCGGAGCGCTGCAACTTACCGATCTAGACGACTTTATAACACCCTCACAGGTAAAGTATTTACATATATATAGCACAGGAAATTAACAGATATCCTATTGATGTTCCAGGAATGTATTAAGCCCGTAGCTATAGATAAGACAAAGTCAAAGACTGGCGCTAAAATTACGGTGCAGGCTGATGGATATTATGAAGAATCTGATGTAAGAATTATACAGTACGCAATCAATTTATTATCTTTACTCAACAATCCCTGCTTGCCCCCAGAGCGGCAAGCAAAAGCTGCAAAAAGTGGAAATTACGCTGCAGGATTGCCTAGCATGCTCTGGCTGCATTACATCGGCGGAGGGCGTGCTTATTACCCAACAGAGTCAGGAAGAGCTTCTGAAAGTGCTGCGCGAGAACCAGGCACTTAAAGCCACAGGTGACAATGACCAGGGAAAGATTATTGTCTTTACGATTTCCATTCAACCGCTTCTAAGTTTGGCACACCGCTATCAGCTGAGCGTGGAAGATGCAGCGCGTCATCTTGCCGGTTATCTGCGGCAGTTGGGAGCCGACTATGTGCTGAGCACAAAAATTGCTGATGATTTGGCCTTGCTCGAGTGTCGGCAGGAGTTTGTGGAACGTTTTCGTGATAACCCCGATATGACCATGTTGAGTTCCTCCTGCCCAGGCTGGGTGTGCTACGCAGAAAAGACACATGGCAATTTTATATTACCTCACATCGCAACAACGAGATCGCCGCAACAAATTATGGGCGTGCTGGTCAAACAGTTGCTGGCTGAGAAATTGTCTGTTTCGGGCTCAAAAATCTACCATGCCACAGTGATGCCCTGCTACGACAAGAAGCTGGAGGCCTCTCGCGACGACTTCTACAGCGAAGTTAATGCTTCCCGTGATGTGGACTGTGTGATTACCTCAAGTAAGTTTCGAAAAATATATGGAAAATTGATTGACCTAAATTTCCTTCTTTTCAGTTGAAGTTGAGCAAATGTTGCAGACGGAGGAGCAAACCCTGCAACAATACGAACCCTCAGATTTGGACTGGCCCTGGACAGACCAAAATCAGCCCGTTGACGGGATGCTCTGTGCACACGAGGCTACCATGTCGGGTGGTTATGCGGAACACATATTCAAATATGCCGCCAAAGAATTATTTAGTGAGGAGTCACCCGAAGAGCTGCAATTTAAAACCCTGCGTAATCGGGATTTCAGTGAAATTTCTTTAGAAAGTGATGGAAAATCGGTGCTGAAATTTGCGATTGCCAATGGATTCCGAAATATACAAAATCTTGTACAAAAGCTGAAACGTGGCAAGGGACCCGGCTATCATTTTGTTGAGGTTATGGCCTGCCCCTCTGGTTGTATTAACGGAGGTGCCCAGGTGCGTCCCACCACAGGACAACATGTGCGCGAGCTAACACAACAGTTGGAGGAATTGTACAAGAAGCTCCCACGTTCCAACCCCGATAACACCTATACAAAGCAGATCTATGCGGATTTCTTGGACGGAGCTGAGACCGATAAGTGTGTGGAGCTACTGCACACCAGCTATCATGCTGTAGAGAAACTTAATACGGCATTAAACATTAAGTGGTGATGTTATTTCGGCATTATGATAACTTAAGTAATATTATGTTAACGAACACTTATCATTTTGCTGAGTATTGAGCAATATATGTGAAGACCTGTTAATAACCTTTGTTATTATTATTTAAAAGCTGGTTTGCAGGCAGAACAATAAAATTGTTTTTTAATTATTTTGTATTTTAATTATAGTCAATAAGACGGCCCAATAAGCTCAGTGTAAATGGGTGTTACCAAATTTTATTTTAATCGATAGCTCTGATATGATATCGCTCTGAGGTTCTAGAAGTATCGATAGCTTCTCAACATCCCTAAATGACATACACGTAAACCTTTAGTAAGGGCCCCCAAAACAAAAGAATATGTTAGTAAAAATATACGCTGTGCTATCCATTTTAGCCGTTGTTGCGGCTTCTGAAGATCCGCAAAAGCAAAAGGAGAAGTCGACAAGATTGCCTCCTTGCAAGGCTTGCACCGTACTCGTAGAGTCATTTAATTTGGGCTTAGAACGCACGAAAAGAGGCAAGCATGCCGGTGGCGACGCGGCTTGGGAGCAGGAAAAATTACGTGCCTATAAAAACAGTGAGGTGCGCTTTGTGGAGATCCAGGAGCAGTTATGCACGGAGGTTAAGCGCGGCCAAGACCACTGCCATGCATTGAGCAATGACCATGAGTCCCTGATTGAAGACTGGTTTACACACAAGCAGGAGGAAGAGCCCGACCTACACAGCTGGTTGTGCATTAAAGAGCTAGCTGTCTGCTGTCCACCCAACACTTATGGACCTACTTGTCAGCCTTGCGTAGACTGCAACTCTAACGGTCAGTTCTAAAAAAAAACCAGCAAACAATTATTCGTACTATAACTAAAATTCATGAATTAAAATAGGAAAATGCAAAGGGAGTGGGACTCGCAAAGGAAATGGCCAATGCCTATGCGACTCTGGCTATGCGGGCGCCAATTGCAACGAATGCGGTGAACAGCATTACGAATCGTTTCGGGATGCAACGAAACTTCTCTGCACAATTTGTCATGCAGCTTGTGGAAACGGCGGGTGCAATGGAGCTGGTCCAAAGAGTTGTCGAAAGTGCAAGGAAGGCTGGCGCATGGACACGGAAAACGGATGTGTCGATGTAAACGAATGTCTGGATAACCATCGAGCTTGTAAACCGCAACAATTTTGCGTGAACAACGAGGGCTCCTTTACTTGCCTCGAGTGTGACCGTTCTTGCGACGGCTGTGATGGGGATGGACCAGATATGTGCAAGAAATGCGCCAATACCTATAGACTCAGGGATGGAAAGTGTGTAGGTATGTATGGTTTTCGATAATTGTGATCAATACTGCGATTAATTCAACTATAAAATCTATTTAAACCTAACGGTTTACAATTAAAGATATGTCGTCCCAGCAGCGCGAATCGTTCGTCAACATCACTCGATTTCTTACCTACTTTGGCATGTGTGTGGCAACATGTGTCATCTTTCAGAGCTCCACACACATCGCTTACATTGTCGGCGGTGCAGTGGCCATCTACATTGCTGCCTCAGAATACTGGTTAAACTCAACGGCGCAAGTCGGCCCAAAGCCTGAAATAGACACAAAACAGCTTGAGGATTTAATAATGAAGTCATTATAAGCCAAACGTCATTTCAACAAATCGATCGATAATTTTATTCTGTGAATAATTCGTACGAATGCATTAATCTGCAGTATTTTTTCATTGTGAATGTTTTGTTCGGTGAATTTATAAATGTTTTTTGTCATATTTATTTTGTTTACAGTAGAATTGCAAGTGGACAGCGATTCGGATGCGGTTCTCGGAGAGGAAATGACGCGCGAAGAACTGTAACGCACAGACACACTAGTTGAATTTAGTTTAAATTTACAAATTTATAATTTCTATATATGTATGTAAATGTATGAATTACCAAAATTTGCCAAATAAAAAACATTGTTTTGAATTAAATCTGTAAAAACTTGTATTTTATGCCAACAGGCGAACCTTTTTTTTCGCTAGGAGTTATAACTTGTTTTAATTAGTATTCAAATCGAAAATCGTTATTCAAAAAGGATACACCATTAATGAATTGAAAGCTTAATTTAATATTACATAGTTCATATGGTTTAAAAAGCCCTATGATTTTAATTCGTTTGTTCTCTATTTTTATAAATACCATTTACTTTAGTTTTGAAAATGTCATCAAATTTTGATGTATTATATAATTTGAATAAATCTTGTTACATACGTATATATACTCACGATCCCGTAAGAAACAGTCGCCTCTAACGCGGTAACGACGCATATCCTGGTCAAGCAGTGCGCATGTCATAACTCCAGCCCATTACCATAGTCAACAGCAGTGGCGGCTGGAACTAAACGTCGTCGTCGTCGTCGTTATAGCAGCATTGGAATGCGGCATGTTACTGCAGCAGCAGCAGTAATGTAGATTGTGGCTTGTGCGAGCTAAACTGCTGACTGGCCCAGAAGGTCAACCTTGCGGGCGGAATAAAAAATCGAATCTGCTGCTGGTAAAAAATGTCAGAATAACACACAATAACAGTGTAAAAGCGTTGACATTTGTAATTAGAAAGCGGTTACATTTCCGCCGTAAAATCAATAACAGCGTCAGTCGAGGCAGCTGGTGGTGCAGTGGAGCGCAAAGGAGGCGCGCTGTCCATATCCTGTTTTTAGTAGGCTTTTGCGTAACCAGGCGTATAAGTCGTAGTCAAGCTAAACACACATTTTCCATTTGGTAAAAATATAATAGATAAAAAATTTGTGTTTCCAATCCAGTAAATTTAATGATAGAATGTCGTCGTCGTCCCCGCCGCCATCGTCGTCATCACCTTCACATCCATATGGCTTGACAGCGAGTGATATTGCCCACGAGTGTCAACCGTACAGCGGATCTACCGGCATGATGGCTACCAACAGTGTTGGACAACGGATGCATCAGCAGCTGCTGCATGAGCAGGAACGGGAAGATGCCCTCGAGTATTTTATCAAGTTTCCAAAACTAACGGCTGACAATGATTTTGCCCTGGTCGATGGAAACGAGGAAAATAATAATGTGCCCATTGTCATGCTTCTCGGCTGGGCGGGATGTCAGGACCGCTACCTAATGAAGTATTCCAAGATCTACGAGGAGCGAGGGTAAATTATTACTCTAAATGTTATGATTCAAAAACTTATCCATAATCATGATAGGCTTATAACAGTACGCTATACGGCACCAGTAGACACGTTGTTCTGGAAGCGTAGCGAGATGATTCCAATTGGCGAGAAGATTCTAAAGTTAATACAGGACATGAACTTCGACGCGCACCCGCTAATCTTTCATATCTTCTCCAACGGCGGTGCCTATCTCTACCAGCACATTAATCTTGCGGTCAGAAAGCACAAGTCCCCACTCCAGGTGCGTGGAGTCATCTTTGACTCGGCACCAGGTGAGCGGCGTATGCTGGGCTTATATCGCGCCATTACGGCAATTTATGGACGGGAAAAGCGTTGCAATTGCCTCACAGCACTGGCTATAACTCTTACCCTGAGCATCATGTGGTTTGTGGAGGTCAGTGTCCTATGAATCCTTCGCAACTGCAATAATTGATAAGAAGCCTTTTTCAGGAATCTTTTGTGGCCTTCAAAAGTTTGTTCGTCAAGTCGACGCCAGTTCACGCAAGTCCATTTTGTGAACTGAAAAATGAGACAAACAAATATCCCCAGTTGTTCCTCTATTCCAAGGGTGATGTTGTTATCCCATATCGAGATGTTGAGAAGTTCATACGATTGCGACGGGATCAAGGCATTGATGTATCATCTGTTTGTTTTGAGGATGCCGAACATGTTAAAATCTACACAAAATACCCCTCTCAATATGTACAGTGTGTTTGTAGTTTCATCAAGAACTGCATGAGCATGCCCACTTATCAGGTAGTTGGTGATATTTGCGATTCTGAGTCTTCGGAGCAACTTCAGCAACAAGAACGGTCGCCAGGCAATTTAAAATATGATTAATTTTGTTTGGTTTTTATTGAAAAGAAAACACAGAGGATAACGCATCAAACGCATGTGATAGGCAGCACAACTACTATTATAACAAAAAAAAAAAAAAAAAACAAATAAGTTAACTAAAGCAAATACTCTTGCAGCAAATTCTATGAAATGCAAATTTTAGAAAATCATGACGTATTTATTGTGCCGCTTTAATGTAGAAACGAATTTAAGAGTTACTCAATTTTCCTATTATTTTTCCTTACCCCTGCAAAAAGCAGAAAATAAAAAAAAATATTTAATCATTCATTCAAATTGTCATTTATTTTTAAATTTTAAATGCAATTTTGTTTGACTGACGACATCTGACTGCTATGTAATACAGCAGGGCCGTCGTGTGTCTATCGAAAATGTTGTGGTGCAATCGTTCCTTCGATAACTTTTGGCTGTCGCCATCTTGAAGAAGAAGAAGAACAAAAAGCAAGCGAAAAATCTTTAAGCGTATTTATTTAAATGTATAAATTGCATAAATCTATATATTTATTAAGACCAAGCACACACATTTAATGCTCTACTTAACAATATAAAAGAAACCCCAACACAGCTGCCACGTAGCGTTTGTCCAAAAACGGCTCAGCCAAAAAAAATCGAAATCTCCGACGGCCCGAAGGTATCACACACAAACACACACATACAAATAGGCAGGCCACACATCCAACAGTATATCCAGCAAAAGAGACAGAAGAAGCAGAGAGGCAGGCAGAGAGTGTTTTCCCATTAATTTTTGCTAAGCTACTTCAATCTAAAGGTAAATAAAACAACTAGCCAATAAGTGTCTATGTTCAAAACTGCGTCCAAGCATATTCGACACAATTTTGACACAAGCCAATCAGCAAAGCTCACGCCGATTCTGCATTGCTATTTGCGCGCGTTTGTGTTTGTGTATGTGTGTGTGAGTGAAGATTGATCCATTTTATTATTTTGCAGACGCCGTTGGTGACTTCTGGCGAGGCACAACCAAAAGCCAGCAATATTGTGTTCCGGGCAGGTGATATAACAAAATAATCGCTACAGCTCGCAGCGGACTATGTCTGACTATTTGCGCCAGCAGAAACCACAAGAGCACACATAGCCATGGCTGCGACGAGAAAATTGCAAGGTAAGCACATTTCCCCACACAATAAATAAAATTACATATATAAATACATATGTTGTGTATGTATGTTTTCGTATGTATGACTTTATGTGTGTGTTTATATTCTGATTTTGATTATGTGCATCCCATCGATAGGCGAAATTGATCGATGTTTAAAAAAGGTAGCTGAGGGCGTCGAAACGTTTGAGGATATTTGGAAAAAGGTACACAATGCAACAAATACTAATCAGAAGGTAATTAACTGACCGTTTAACTTTTCTGATTTCATCTCGTCTTTAAACACATTTAACTTATTTTGATTCAATTTTTTCAGCAAAAACATCTGCAAGAAAAATATGAGGCAGATCTCAAAAAAGAAATTAAGAAGCTCCAACGATTACGTGATCAAATCAAATCATGGATTGCTTCCGCTGAAATCAAAGATAAAAGCGCGTTGCTTGAGAATCGAAGGCTTATTGAAACGGCAAGTTGAACGCGCATTCGCGTATATATCATACAGAATGAAATATTGAGAATAGTATATTGAAACTTATTTTGAAACCCTGCCTATATAATCGTATTACTGCCTATTACAAATCATATAAATTAAACTATCTTTTGCTAAATATTCACAAAGTCATATTTTCCCAAATTATATGCTGTTATTTCTAATTTATTTGTTGCTTAACTTTATATTATACAAATTGTTTCAATAATCATGTATATTAATTTTTTCGAAATCTCTTTCTTTAGCAAATGGAACGCTTTAAGGTGGTGGAGCGTGAGACAAAAACAAAAGCGTATTCAAAAGAGGGTCTGGGCGCTGCACAAAAAATGGATCCAGCGCAAAGGATCAAGGATCATGCGCGAAATTGGTTAACCGGCTCAATAAGTACACTGCAAATTCAGATAGATCAGTATGAGAGCGAAATCGAATCGTTGCTGGCAGGTAAAAAGAAACGTTTGGATCGAGATAAGCAGGAACGCATGGATGATTTGCGTAGCAAACTTGACCGACACAAATTCCACATAACCAAACTGGAAACGTTGCTTCGATTGCTGGACAACGATGGTGTCGAAGCTGATCAGGTGAACAAAATCAAGGACGATGTTGAATACTATATTGATTCATCGCAAGAGCCGGACTTTGAGGAGAACGAGTTTATTTATGATGATATCATTGGTCTTGATGAGGTCGAACTGAGCGGCACGGCCACAACGGATAGCAACAATAGCAACGAAACGAGCGGTTCACCTAGCAGCGTCACTTCTGGCGGTAGTCCATCTCAATCGCCGGTCACAGTGCAGCAAGTACTGCCATCTTCATCCTCCTCCTCCTCAACACAACAGCAGCAGGCAGGCACGACGGCGGGCAGTAGCAGTAGCGGCAGTGGTGGTACCAGTGCCGCTAGTGCTGCACAATTCCAGCATTTGCAGGCAGCAGCAGTCGCCGCGGCGGCACAGCAATCGAATGGCAGTAATGTGGGCTATGCGAGCGATACCAGCGCAGCCTCATCCTCAGCGACTACGTCAACGGAAGCGACAACGGGTGGAAGCGATAAGCGTAACAAGAGCAGCGAAAGTAATGCAACCAGCAGCAAAGCCAAGGTAATTATTTTACAGATTATTCCCGAATTTGCTATTTATCTTAATATGAATGCATTTTTAAATAATACCGCAGCAACCTCAACAGTTGATTAAGCCGATACCAGTGCGTGCAGTACCCAAAACACCAGCGGGTAGTGAAAGTAAGTATATTTGATTGATCATAAGTGTATCCGAGAGTAATATGGCAATTTCCTTAGCAGCTCAAGTCAATAAGATTGTAAGCTCAACGCCCAGCAAAAACCAACAACAACAGCAGGTACCCACGGCCGCTTCCGTATTAGCGTCAAGCGGAACCCAGAACAGCAGCAGTGGCAATAGCAACAACAGCAGTAGCAGTAGCAGCAGCATTGTCGCTGCAAGTGGTCACAATCCTGCCGTGCAGCCACATGCTCCAACGCCTGGTCTAAATGCATCTGGCAGTATCACAGCAACAGGCGCTGTTCCGGCTGGAACAGCAGCAACTGCTGCTGCAGCAGCAGTAACAGCAGCAGCAGTTACTAGCAACAACAGCAGCAGCAGTAATAACATTCAAGGCCAATCTGTGATTCAAGCGACACCAACAATTGCATTTGCAGCGGTGGCTAAACACAACACATGTAAATATCTTATAGTATATAGCTGATTATGTTCTTATTGAAAAATCTGTTATATTCCACTAGCACTACTGGAAAACGGACCTGTGCTGCAGCAACAGCAGACAGCAGCGCCTACGGTGGCCGCCATTGTCAGCGCCAGCGCACAGAGCCAACAGCAAAAGCAGCAGCAGGCGGCGCAATTATCCAATCTTCAAACGAATTCCTCTCACTTGCAGAACGGTATGTATTCAAAAAGTTAAAAATATAACATGTAAAATAGATTTATATATTACATTATTCTTTTAGGTCTGCCAGTCTCACTCAACAGCAGCGGCAGTAGCGGCAACAGCAGCAGCAATAATAACAATAACAGCAATGCTGTGGATGCGATTTCATTAAAAACCATGGCACAGGAAGCCATTAATCGATCTGTGATCGACCCTAATTCCCTAAATCAACAGCAGACAACTAACATAGATACGAGACAACAACAGCAACAGCAGCAGCAACAGGCACAACAAGCAGCTGCACAGCAGCAATCGTTGTTGCAACAGCATTTCAGCACCGAAACAACTGCCAATCAACAACAACAACAGCAGCAGCAGCAACTACAGCAGCAGCAACAACAAGCAACAGCAGCAGCGGCAGCTCAACAGCAACAACAACAACAAAATGCAGCTGCCGCAGCAGCAGTTGCAGCTATTGGAACAATTGTAGCGGCTGCCAGCAATGGACCCACAGCAGGTAGTGGACTTATGAATCTGGCGAATGCTGCCGGTCAGCCGAACACGGGTGGCAGCGGGACAGCTAACTCCAAGGCGCATACACCCCAACAGCAGCAACAGCAACAACAACAACAACAACAGCAGCAGCAGCAACAACAACAACAACAGCAGCAGCAGCAGCAAATGGTAACAACAGAGGCGCACATACCTCCGCTGCTCGGCGTAACACCACTTGGTCCTACGCCACTACAAAAGGAACATCAGCTGCAGTTCCAAATGATGGAAGCTGCATTTTATCACCTGCCACAGCCGATTGACACCGAAAAGCTGCAAACCTATTTCCATCGCTATCCAGTTCAAACGCCAGCGCACTATCCACAGGTGAGTCAGGTACATTTGGCTGTCAACGTTCTCCTATGGCTATCTATATCAACATCAATTTTATCACCACTCCAACACTTACCCAACTTACTCCATACACGTCACCTCATAGGCCCAGCTGCCCATATATGACACCGTTGAGTTCTATCAGCGACTCTCGACGGAGACGCTCTTCTTTGTATTCTACTACATGGAGGGATCCAAGGCGCAGTATCTCGCTGCCAAGGCGCTTAAAAAGCAGAGCTGGCGCTTCCATACCAAGTACATGATGTGGTTTCAACGGCACGAGGAGCCGAAGATAATCAACGATGATTACGAACAGGTAAGTAAAGTACACTACAAACAGCAAATAATATAATATAATACTTTATTTGAACATAGGGGACGTACATCTACTTTGATTATGAAAAGTGGAGTCAGCGCAAAAAGGAGGGCTTCACCTTTGAATACAAGTACTTAGAAGACAAGGAACTGAATTGAATGAATGCTACGTCGTTGTTGTGATGCGGAAACGGAATCAGAATCGGATACGGATGCGTCGGCTGTCTGAGAGAACCCTAATCCATAAACTGCTACAGTAAATTGAATCAATAGCGTACACATTATTACACACACTAAAACACACTCAAACTCACAAACTCAAACAAACACATACGAAATCCATAATAAATCATGTAGAAGAACAATTGATAAAGCAGGGCAAGCCGTAAGCATAAGTGAAAAGGAAGAAATGAAGTATATGATAACTGATACTTGTTCGGAAAATGCATGTAAAAACATATGCTTTTTTATATAAATGTTTTATTGTTTATTAATTTCTTTAAGATTTACTTTCCTATTCAAAAACCAAACAAAAATCGAAAAACTAAAAATGGCAGCCAAAACCATATAAAGTTATGCAAATCGAGTGCAACATTTTGAATATTCTGGCAATCGCCCCTCCCACACTTTACACTCCTTGTAACGACCGTTCGCCTATAAGTACTATTAAATCGTATCGCTTAGCGTGTTTACATTCAGCCACACCTGCACTTCCATCTATCCACCTGCCCCTTCCCAGCACATTGCATCATGTATAAAGAGAGCGCATCCCGTGTGCAGTAAATACTTTTAATTGTAAACATTTAGCGCACCGATTTTTTTTTGATGCGTTTTGCGTAGAAACGTTAAACACAAAACAAATGAAAAAAAAAAACAAAAAAAAAGAAATTATAAAACTTCAGCTGATCTTATTTAAATATAATAATGTAATTACGATTACTAAGATCATTTATTAAGTTGAGCATGATAATGATGATGATGATGATGACGCTGCAAAGCAAACAAAAACAAATTAATGCGTAAAATACCTTTTTTTAAATGTAAGCGAAATAAAAAACAAAACAAAGCGTGAGTAAATAGTTGAAAGAGCTGTTTATTGTTTTTATTTTTGGTTTTGTTCTTTCAGTTTATAAAGTCGTTTTCTTGTTCTTGGTTTCTGCCTAGTTTCCCCACTTAGCGTGAAATTCTTTTGAGCTGCATTTGGAATCGTTTATAGGTTACATACATATATTGTTTATCGTTTAAATGTTAATAAATCATATAGTCAAATGATATATATAAACAAATGCATTTTAGAATGTTTTTGCGTAAATATAGCATTTTTGCTAAACGAAAACGAAAAGTAAATAATTTAACAATTTTACAAAAATAGTTTTAAAACAATAAAAAAAAAAACAGAAAACAAATGCATGCCAGAGAACATGAAAAACATTTTAAATATTATTAAAAAAAAATGCATCAAAATATACATACATACTATTATATACAAATGTGTTTGAGAACTTTTCATCTATCAGTTTATGACCTCTAAGCATGGATTTGCTTTAGATAGTACGATCGATAGGTACGATCTTACATTGTCTTAATAAGGGAAAGATTGGTGACAGTGGTAAGGCAATCAGTGATGATTAAGTCCAAAAAGTTCCTAGTTTAGTTGTAGGAACAATCATTATAGCACCAGCGATCCCTAAAAAAGTTCTCAAAAATCATCGTTTGAGATATGAGATTGATCCCTTTCAATAATTCCACCGAAATTCATTAAACAGACATACAAATTGGGTTACATACATATATTACAATGATACGCAGCCCCAGCGTATGGAATGGGAATTTATTGGATACAGATAGAAATATCAACATACACATATATTGAACGCACTTAAAGTTATTGGGGGGACAACTTGAAATTTGTATAATCGGATCGGGCATTGCGGCGGCAGAGACGGAGTTCAGATAGCTAAGCTTAGACTTATGCTTAGGTTAAGTCATTCGGTCTAGACACTAGACAACGTTTGACACTTGAGTTGGGGCGGTGTTCCCCCAGACCACGTCATCCTCATCGTCATCATCATGGCCCCAGCCATGATCGGCTTCGGTATCTGTGTCTTGAACATGACAGCTTGATGAGCTGGCCGCAAAGCGACTTGCATCCACATGGACAATCTCTGGCTCAACGCTTGCAGGTTTCGTTTCAGTTATAATAGGCGCCATGTCCTTGAAGAAATCGAATTCTGCTGCTTCTGTGGTATTGCTAGGCGTCGTCAGCTGAACTTGTATGTCCAGGGCACTGAGGTCGTCCATGAGTTTTTGTTTCGATGGCGGTTGCGGCGGGAATGGTTTAGTAGTGGATGCGCTTTCTGCAGATATGGTAGTGAATGCCGTCCGAAATGAATCGGCTTGCGTAGAAGTGTTACTGGTGGTTTCCACAGCCTGCTCGTCTCCAGCCTCCTGCTGCTGCTTAACATTCAGACGTTGCAGTTCGTCTGTATTATCCCAATCCGACCAGGCCTCCTCCTCGTCATCCTGTTGCTCCAAGTCTTCGTTTACGAGGGTCTGCTCGTGTACAGCACTGCTTGTGGAGCTGTCTGAGCTTAGCTCTAACTGAATCTCTATAGGCTTATCGCTCTTATCATCCTCGCCTCCGTCAGGACTTAGACGCAAAGGCATGGGCGCCACATTGCTGTCCACAGGTAGCGGGCTACCGGAGACCATATAGTCGACAGCATCCGATGCGCTGCCATTCATCAGTGGTGTTATTGAACGCGGCTCCGTCCATTTTGTACTACTATCAGTAGATACCGCCGCATGTGGTCGTCCATCTGAGAAGCAGCGTCTACGATCGCCACCCAAGACGGTAGCGGCCCCCAAAATGGGGACCAAGTCGGCCAATGCCCGCAAGGTCTTGGCGACCAGAATGTCGTTAGTATCGCTCATTCCGAGCTGTAGGTGCGGCAAGATTTCACTCAGCAACTGTTCATCACTCAGCAGACGCACATATTCCATAAAGTAATCGAGCAAAATGAGGCGAATCTGTGCATCTCGAAGGCGAAACATCTTTAGCACATGTGGCAGTAGATATTCTACATATGTCTGTGGTGAAAAGAGTGCTGTAGTGCCATTCTCTGTTTTGGTGCGAAGCACAAATGGTGTCACACAGTGCTGGGCGGTGGGATCTAGTAGCACCATGCGGGAAAGCAGATCGCTGGCTAATTGAGAGGCGACCACCTGTTCGTCAAAACACCGCAGACGCTCGATTAGACTGCTGAAGAATTGCTGACGCTCCTGTACTGACTTAAGCGGCAACTCGAATAGAAAAGAATGGATGAGTACAAATTCATGGTTGAAATATGGATGCAATAGCACGGCCGAAAGCCTGGGTCGTAATTCCGTCTTTTGGTGTTTCAAGTGTGTATTACAGTACTCCCGAAACTCCTGAACATGGGGTGTAGTAGCGGTGTTGCCTCCGGCGCCACCTCTACATTTGTCCAGAATATGCTCGCAGAGTGTGGCAAAGGCAAACTGTTCCATAGCCTGCTCATTATTTTTAGGATCCATGGAAGAAGGTTGCCGGAAACTGTGCGCCAGTTCCAACAAATGTTTATTCAACTCTTTGGCCTTCCACACGAATTCAAAACCTGCCAAGCGCCAACTGCCCTTATCGGTGACGTACACAGATTGGGTGCATATGTTGAGATGTCGCGCCATGGCTTTTTCTATTAGAAATATCAGGCTACAGAGTATCGTTCGAAGACCCAGGCAAACCTGTATGTCGCTCTGCTGGGCCAACACATCATTCAGTGGCCTCACTCGCTCGGTGGCCAAATGTTTCTGTCCCGACTGTTCCCAAGTCGACATATACTTAAGAATATATGGGTGGCGATATATCATCAGATTCTATAACAAACAATCAATTAAATATATATTGTTTATTTTGTCAATATAATTACCTTTATGGCACGTTCCATTGGGCCCTGGGAAGCCCAAAGTTGTCCCTTGACAAGCACCTCGCCCTTGAAGATGGAAAGTAGTTGGCCGCCCCCGCCTTCTTCGTTACATGTTGTTGGTGACTCTGCATTGTATAGGGCCCAGAAGTCATTCACTTCGACTGCATTTTTGTCAATTATTAGGCCTTTTAACTTGCTGCCTTCATTGCCCATTTTCTTTATATTTTTTTAACAAAAAAGTGTGTGGAACAAGTGAGTAAAACATAACATTTTGCTGTTATCCATTAACAGCGAGCCCTGAAGAATCAACCAGTACATTTTGTTGACATTTTTTTTATGTATAATTCGAGTTTTGAATATATTTAAAAAAATTTTGTTGCTTAAGCAAAATTAACAATTTTTTAGCACAATACAGATTCTATTCATTTAATCAAACATTTAATTAAGAATCGTTAGTATGTAACAGAGCACTGTTCCGTAATTTTAACAGAGGGTTACATTTACATTATGATTTTTAATTTATTTCTTTAAAAGCAACTTTGATTAAATATTTTACAAATAACCTATACGAGTGGATTTAAAAAAATTTTTATTATAAATTACATATTTTAATGGTTTTATTTAATAAGTTGGTATTAATTTTATGAAGTATCGAAACGTCAAGTGGCTGTTAAGGTCAGTGTTAAATAAAGCCGAATTAAACGCATTCTTGAGCACTGTTCACTGGCTCCCCAGTCGCAGACGGAAAAGTTTTCGTATTATTTGTTTATAGCTTGGAAATATAAATATGGACTTATACGACGACATAGATGCTAAGCCGCGAGCCACCCAAATGGATGGGTGGTCATCGGGCATCAAGATGCTGCAAACACAACTGGCAGTTAAAAAGGCACAACTTCCTAAACCCAAACCAAAGGAACAAATAAAGAAACCGGTGGATACTGTTTATTGCGGCTTATAATATATATCTCTAATATGGTTATTTTGTATGTGCTTAGCTAATGACTCCAGTGGTTAATCTGCGTGCGAAGCGCACTACAGAAGTATCAGATAATTTTGTACCCGCGGCCGCCGTTGCCGCCAAGCCAATTGTGAGCAGCACGACGACGCTGGCACCTGGACCTGTGCTGGAGGGGATTAAGACAGATGACTGGGATTTTGTAGATGAGTACGATCCTCAGTGGCCCAATGAATATGAGAAACTCAAGGACAAGACTAAGAGTGCCAGTGAAAAGCCACGAAAGGAGCGAGAAGATCGTGGCGATCGCGACAGAGAGAGAGACCGAGATCGGAAACGCAATCGTACCGGACGCCGAGAGATGCCTCATCAGCATGATTCATCTCCCCCAGCCATGAAATTTACTGGCTTTGGTCAGCGACAAAGCGACGAGGACAGATACAGTCCGCCAGCGCCTGGATCAGTGGCAAAACAGGGCGGTGGCGCGGCCATAGCACCACCCCCCTCTCTATCTATCGACAACGGAGATGGCTCTTCAAATGTGACTATACCCTACTCAGCTAGCTCAGTGGCTGCCAAGATAATGGCAAAGTATGGGTTTAAAGACGGCCAAGGATTAGGAAAATCTGAACAAGGCATGTCTGTGGCGCTTCAAGTGGAAAAAACTTCTAAGCGAGGTGGTCGTATCATCCATGAAAAGGATGTGTTTTTGCCTCCACCAGCTGCAGGAGCGGTGGCGGCAGCAGATCCATCCTCTCCCCCAGCCGGTAACTCAGGAGCCCCATCAGTCCCGAATCCCATCCCTGACGCATCTGCTTTCATGCCACCACCTCCATTACCTGGACCAGCTATTTCTACAGCAACGTTGGCTGAACCAGAGCCTAGCATAACTGAAATTATGAAGGCACCCAGCAAAGTTGTCCTGCTGCGTAACATGGTCGGGCCTGGTGATGTCGATGAGGAGCTCGAGCCCGAGGTGAAAGACGAATGCAACACGAAGTATGGCGAAGTAAACAGTGTTATCATTCATGAGGCATTCGGAACAGTCCCGGAAGACGCCGTAAAAATATTTGTCGAGTTTAAGCGCATTGAAAGCGCCATAAAAGGTTTGATAAACAAATTAAATACCTCGGTGCTCTTAATATATTTTAAATATTTTTTATTTTACAGCTGTGGTGGATTTAAATGGACGCTTTTTTGGTGGGCGTCAGGTGCGAGCAGGATTTTATAACTTCGATAAGTTTAAAAGCTTTCAATTAAATTAAGTTTAATAACTTACAATTAAAATGCAACAAATTATTTTGTTTACTTGTTTTACTTATCAACTAGCCGTGTTCACAATAGATGGCGCCAGCAATTGTTGTAGATATCGATAACTGTCGCTGACTGTGACAGCACTTCAATGAATGAAGTAAAACGTACACGATACGACCAATGTATTGTCTAAAGACAAATGTTTGTGTATATATTATATTATTTTGCGTGTTAGTTTCACATTAATATTGCAATATTATTTACTATAACCCAGCAGCCATTGGTTGTAAAAAAAAAAACAAGTTTGCAACAACTGAGCAAGCCAGTGTTGTTTTGTTATAGCTCATAATAACTAGTTGTATCGTGTCAAGCACACCAACATACATATGTAGCAAAGAGGTTTGGTTTTGAGAACAGAAAACAATTATCGCAAATATTATTCGCTTTCGCTGTGTTGCAAGATTGATTAACATAAATAACCGAAAAACCAAGGTGAGTGCCAAACGCTGGTGCCGTTAACAAAAACAAACTGAAATGTAATTCACTAAAATTCGAAAAACAAAGCAAACAAAAATGAAAAATAAGAATTGTGTTGTGCTGCTTTTTCTCTCCCCCGCCCCCTTTGCGCGAATACCTAAGCCAAAGCAAACGACTAGAGAGCAGAGCAGCAGAACGGTAAATTCTCCAAATGTCAACGACACACAGTCACTTGTAATTAAATTCAATTAAGTGCAGCCGCAGTGCTTAATTTGTGTATCAATTTGCTAAAAGGAAAAGGCGAAAAATATACGAAGCAAAGTTTCGCAGACACTCCAGTTAGGCCTAAGCTCTTCGCCCCTCCCATTCCACCACGTTGAACTCGTGCCCAGCCACGAACTGCAGCTGTGCTTGTAGTTGTAGCTGCTGTTGTAACTGCAGCAGTGACACACACACACACGTAGAGGCGTACAAACGCTGGGAGAGAGACGACGACGTCGCAGCGCTGATCAAATTCGTGTTGTTGGTGTTTTTAGTGCTCCAAGCCAATCAACAACAAAAGTTTTGCATTGTTCGTGGTGCTTTCCACACGCCCACCGCCGCCCAATAACAGATGCAGCAGCAGCAACTAAAGTAAGCATATCCATTAAGCTCTTGTTGTTGATATCGCTGGGACTATGTTCCCTCCAAAGTCGCTGCCGCCGTCACCGTTGCTCTATTAAGGTAAGAGGTATCTCCTCTGTTTTTGGTCCACACCCCCCTATTACGCAGCTAATTGCACCATTATTAAATATAAATAATTAGTTTGTATATACATACATATGTGTATAATATACATGCATTTTTTTTTTATATATTTTCCTCGGTTTAATTTCTCTCTCCAGTTACGTTTCAAAGTGGAGCACTCCCGCCCTGATCATATGTATGTATATACAAGCAATCCGTTATTCTGCGGCCCCTTCCACGCACGCACACCCACACTCGCAAACAGGCATATAGTACAACACACGCATTTACTGCTAGCTTCTTCAATTATATTTTCTAAATAATCTATTTTTATACGAAACATTATTTTGCGCCTGCACTGAAGTACTATTTCTATACTATGCACACTAGAAACATATCTGGAAAATGGATATTTTGTTAAAGCTACTTTCCTATCTTTTTTTTAATGTATTTACATCTGTATATATGTAAATATATATAGATATGTCCTGAAATTCGTTTAATGGAGTTTACTGTCGTTTCAATCAAATGATCATTTCTTTAGAACTCTTCAGATGTCAGATATTAAACAAATTATTTTCGGCTTGTTTTGTTTAGTGTACTCAGAATACAGCTACAATAAATTCAAATAAAATACAATTTTAGATTTCAAATAATTCTATTTTATCTAAAATATTTAAAACTTACTCTTCCTCTATCTATACTTGTTTGTGTGGGTAACACCTTACAGTTATGGTCTTGGTCAGCAACGAATGGCAGATTAATAAGGATGAAGTGGAAAAGCCCAATACGACAGCAGCACCAGCAACGACAACCGGGGCAGCAGCAGAAGCAACAACAATAGCAACTGTAACAGAATCAGTTGTTAATAGCGGTACTGCCGTCGTATCTGGGTCGCCCGATCAAGATTTAACTGCCAGGCCAGCACCAGGTGTCCCCGTATCTGGCGAATTGACGAAACGCCAGCAGCGCGTTAACAAAAAGAATCGCAATAAAATGGAAATTAACCGTAAGGTTGATCAGGATCAAACGCTGCTGCGTGAAAAGCATGAGACGGAAACGTGTGAACAGCTATCAGAAAATCGAACTATCCACAATAATATCAACATTAATAGCAATATCAACAATAGCAACAACAGTAACAGCAACGATGCCAACGACAATCTGGAGAATCGGGAAAACAACAATACGACTACGCCGATAGTATCGGAAATCTTTGATTCCAATACGAATACACTGCAGGTAAGGCTCAACTGAAGAGTTATCGAACATTTATGTTGGTACACTTATGTTTTTTAAGTTTATAATTGATATAAATACAGCTTTTGCTGCTCTAATAAGTATGCTAAGCAATTTCACATAACATATGTATCATATTTACAGGTACCGGCCCAAATGACGGCAAACTCCGTATTGAATGCAAAGAATACTGTCGCTGCAGCGACAACGACAATGAGCAACAATCTATTCGGCTCGTTGAGTGCCTTACAAATGACGAGTGAGACAGAAATGGTTACCGCAGCGACGAGCATGCAGGGCGGCTTGCAACGCTTGGGACCGGTCGAAGCGAAAATTGTGTTGCAATGCGAGGGTAAATCGCATAAGTTCGAAACACGAACTATTTCGCTGGCACCGAATCAGGAGTGCAAAGTCGGTCGGCTGATAGCCAAAAGCAAAGCAAGCGAGGGCAATGCCATATTCGATTGCAAGGTGCTATCACGGAATCATGCAATGCTCTGGTATACATCAGACGGTCGATTTTGGGTGAAGGACACCAAGTCAAGCAATGGCACCTTTATTAACGACAACAAACTGGGCAACGATCCGGCCGAGTTACACTATGGAGACACAGTCAAGTTTGGCGTTGAGGTGATCGAGAATTCACGCCAGGAAGTGCACGGATGCATTATTGCACGTGTTACCTTGTTTTTGCCAGACGGTCGGGAAGCAATCTCAATAGATACGGAACAGTTGCAGTTGACGGGTCCAAATCGAATTAGCTATGATGATATACAGCGACTGAATGCATTTCTGCAGGAGGCATCGCAACGTGAAAAGATGCTCAAGGCGAAACTTAGCAATCTGCAAGGTGTCCTTGATTCCACGCGCAAAAATTCGACAATGTGCTGGCAGAGCATGATCACCGAGGATCAGTTGCTGCATAAAATCAGCTTGCTTGAAAAAAAATTACAGATGATGGAGAAGAATGTGCCTGACAATGCGTTACGCAATGAGGTAAAGTCGTAGATTGCTATAGATGATAAAAATAAACTAATGCGTTTTTATTAAACAGATTGTGAAACTATTGGAAGATAAGTCGACGTATCAATTAACTGCCAAAGAGGCGCTGCGCAAGGTTTACCAGGATCGTTGCGATGCCATGGAGATGCTGTCGAAAATGGAGATGGCGTACACAACGTCAGATAACGAGTGTGGCATATTGCGGGGTCAGATAGTTAGTTCGAAACAGACACTTCAGGAGTTCAATACACGATTGGAGCAGTTGCAGCAAGAGTATGCCGATTTTAAACAGGATTCGCTGCGCCAGCAGCAAGAGGCTAAAGAACAAGAGGACCAGCGACTGGGTCAACTGAAGGAGCAATTGGTTGCACAGGAGCAGGAAATGGAGCAGCTGCGCCAACAGCTGATGCGACTGCAGCAATCTAAAGCTGAACAAGACAGCGATCATGCGCTGCAGCAGCAACAGGCGCTGGAGCAACTGAATGCTGCCATTGAAGAGGAAGACGATGACGACGACGACGACGACGGTGAGCATGAGGAAGAGAAAGTTGACAATGTAGCTGGTAACGATAATAGGCCCGAAAACGAAACACAGAAGACTCCCAGCAAGCAAGATAAATCAGTAAGTCTCACTAAGATCGTATTAAGTTCAGAAATTCAGTTATATTCTCTGCAGGTTAAACAATCGAAGCGGCAGCTAAAGGAAGATTTTAACTTAAAGAACAAGGTGGTGCGCAAGGACACGATGTTGAAATGGCTGAAGAATTCGGATCTCAACAAGGGCGCCGAAGGCGGCGATGTATTAAAAGCCATATTCAATAATGATGATGCTGACTCGGGCGACGAGGATCAAATGGGTGCAGGCACCGATGAGCAGCAAAACCATGAGAAGGAGGAGGATGCGCTGGCTAGCGATGAGTTCATACATAAATCTCCCAAGCATGACACGGGTCTGCTTAACGGTATGGATGAGGCAATAACAGAGGATTCAAGTCACAAATTGGAAACCCAACCGACATTAGTGGAAAGGAGTGGATCAAACGATGAATTCGACGAACAATTTCAAACTTATGCCCTGGATATGCTTCAAGAGGAATGTCAGTTCTATAAGCAGAAATCGAAAGCACTCGGGAAAAATATCTGTGAATTGAAAGAGCAAATGATAATCTTGAAGCAGCAACTTAAGCCAGAAATGTTGGAAAATAACAGTGAGGAGAATCAAGATCCAAAGGATGAAGAAGCCTTCAAGGAAATGGACGGAGATCCTCAGATATCGAGTTGGCGAGCCGAACTTAACGAAGTTAAAGACGAGGAGCTCGAAGAGGAGCTTATTGTATACAAGGAGCGCTTGGCACAATCCGAAATTATCAATTTCCAGTTAATAAACGAGCTCTCGGATCTTCGTCTCAAGCAACCTACGGCCGGCTCTGACCATCAAATGTTCCTGCGACATATCCTCCCGCTCGGCTTTGTGGCGCTGGCCGCTATCATCTATTTCTTGACAACCCGTTTCTAACACACACACACACGCACGCACACTACCACAAACACATAGGCACACACAAATGAACACATGAAATACACATACGCAAACGTTGTACCTAAAACGAGATTCAACAACCAATAAACACTAAATCCTGGATGGGATGGGGACAAACGGGAGCGCGGGAAGGACGCAGTTACATATTTATACCTACTAAATATATATTTAAACACACATATACCTTTTGTATCCGAGCTGTACTCTTAAAATTTTTCTATTCTGCTAAATCATAAGGACCCAAAATCTTAAGTTGTACACTAAACAAATGAAACGAACAAAACGAAGAAAAAAATGAATCGAAAATTGATCAATATAGTAAACAGAACCGATGTTAGTTAATTTTGCATAATTATATTTATAAACAAAACATAAAACGGTGCGATCCAAGTTCAAGATATTTGCTTGTGTAAAAAAAAAATTGTAAAGTACGGAGGATCGGCCAGTTGCGACGACGGCGGAGCATTAAGTTTAGCATTAGGATGCAATTAATTACCATTTACTTTATTTACGTATACTTAATGTTGATTTTTGTACTATATTTAGTTGATTTTGTAGCCGTCGTCTTGTGTAAACATTTAATTTTCCGAAGTGAAACAATAACCATAAAATGAAGCTTGCGATGTCACAAACGTGAAAAGAACTATCAATGTATGCAGCAATGAAACAAAATGCAAATGAATAAACAACGCTATAAATAAACGGGACTTAAATCACTTTGTTAATGCCATCAATTTTAGGCCATGTTATGCGCAAAATTTAAATGTTAACCAATTGCGATAACGATACTAAACAAGCAACATTTTTCTAGTATTTAATCGATAACATAAATACCAATTGGATTAGCTGTCACACTGATAGCAGATGTCCGTGTTTGCTAAGCACAGTCACACTCAACAGTCGTCGGTTCGGGTATTCTATGGTGCGCACGGTTTGTCAAGCGGTGCATTTCGCTTTTATCTTTGGGATTTATTTAAATAAATAAATTAAATTATGCAAATCGCATTAGTTGGATCAATTACATGTTATCTTAAAGTTTAATTTCAGAGTAGTAATATGTGGTTGTTTTCGAATCACCTTGGTTATTAGCAAAATCTAGAGATGAGCGAAAATGTGAACTGTGCTTGACTCACTGTGTCAACTGTGTCTGTGATTATTTGTTTTTTTACAACTCAGTGACAATTTTGGATCCATATTATTGTTGATGTTTAATCATTTGTAAAAAGTTACAGGTAACCACATTTAAATTCGTTCATCTCTGGTGCGCTTAAGTGAAGTGGGCGTAATGCCTGGTGGCCGCTGCAGCGCTGGCAGAGTCTAAAGCGCAGTCAAAGTGTAATGGAAAGACGGGATTATAAATTCAGTGAAATAAAAGCTTAAAAGCAATTATTATTATTGCAAAATCTCTCTCTTTTGTGTTTCTAGCTAAAGGCAAAAGCAAATAAAATCGCAGTTTGCATGTGTTAATGTGAGTGTGTGTGTGTGAAGAGTGACAAAGAAGTAGCGACAACAACGACGACGACTGCAGCAAAAACGACAAGCCACAACGATAGAACACAACTCTGTCTCTGCCTGCAGATGTTGTGGCAATAAGTAACCGAAAAACAATACGAAAGCAATAAGAAGACAAAAAATTGCAGCTACGGATTGCCCCGCCAGTCCTCTACACAAAGGTGAGACATCAAAATATTGTGCAAAACTTGACATTGGCTTAAAAACGTAGGCAAAGAAAATGTTCCTAGAATATTTGTGTATTTGTATTGTTGGCATAAAAAGATAAGCCGCGTTCCCTGATAATTCACAGCTGAAGTTGCGTAGCCACCGTCAGTGTGACAGCTCATTAAACAGTGCAACAGTATACGAGTAACAAATTTATCGAAATGCAGTAACAGGAGTAAAATTATTTTTAGTTAATAGACAATTGCGGGAATACCATTAGTATGTTATTTTTAACAACAATAACAGCGGCTTGTTTTGGAAACATACTTGTTTTACCTTAAATAAAATATCACGTCAGTCCGGGTCATTAATAATTAATTTATTAAACCTATCTCATCGGTAAAGTATAAATAATTATTATAAATATTTTATTATTGCGGCACTTATCGCAAGTAAACATTCGACATTTATAACGTCCCATTCCTCTGCTATCTGTATACTTCCCGTCTCTCTCTCTCATACACCCTCTTCACTGCGGTGTTTCTGTTTTTTTCCTAATTGTTTTAAAGAATTCTCCGCTTTGTGTACAGTTTAAAAGCTTTCTGCAAGTGTGTGCGATTGTGTGAGTGCATGGTATTCTATGCCAGCGCTGATTCATAACGGTTTACACGCATATTGAAGTTTGTCTTTTATCGTCGCCTTCTTGTATCGTCAGCAACTATGTTGCTCATCAACATCAAGCGTTGCAACATTTAGCAGCCAATGAACTTTTTGGCAAGAGATAAATAAATAAACTTTCACTTGCCAAACATATTGAGAGATAAATGGCAGTATCCCACTGGTGCCAATATCCATGACGTGCCACGCATGCAGTCCACATTTATTTCAAAACAGTCAATTATAAACAATAACGCACAAAAAATAGTCTATAATAGAGCAAAATCGACTCTTAAATACTCTGATCGAAGATAGATCAAAGGCCGAGCGGAATAAATATAAATAAAACAAATCAAAATAAAAGAGAAGTACACACGCCTACATACCGATCGCAGCCCGCAGCTGTGACGTCATAATACGGCAAATTTTGGGCAAAATGCCAGAAATAATGTACCTAAGCATCAGCCAAGCAAATGTTGCGCGATAATCCTAATGAGTGATCAGTTTGGGAACATATTGCCAGATTACTACTACCCGGTTTCAATTTCGATTCATAATTTACAAACCTTTTGCATACGAGTCAAATATGGCAAGTCAAGTTATCGATTGTATACTCGATTGTAGATTTCTGGAGACTTTGACTGCAACTTTGTTTTTGAGGCAGACCGTGACGTGACTGACCGTAATCGGTTCAATGGCGCTCTCCCCAAGTCTTTTAGTCGACTTTTTCCCCCTTTTGCCACTGTACGCACACTTCAAACTATGACAAAGCGTTTTGCACTCCACTTGAGCACTTGAGTCGTGCATTAAAGCTGGTATCAAAAGGCGGAGCAACAAAAGCCAGAAACTACAAATATAAACAATGCTTTTTTTGCATTGATTGTTTCTGGTTTTAAGCGACAAAAACCACGCCATTTCCTATCACCATCCTCCCTCCAAAAACAAGATTCAAATTTCAATAATGGCAGCGTTTCTTTATTTGTTTATATTATTTCTAATCTGCCCTTTTGCAGCTGCAGACAGCTCCGCTTACATTAAACTATCCCACATGTGCAACATATCGACTTTCACTGTGCTCGACTTAATTACAGCTCCATTGCTTTGGTTTTATTTCCTATTTTTTTGATTAGCTGTTTTATTCGATGATCATGCTAAATTTAATAGCACCTCGGAGTGCTGTTATTGACTGAATTTTTTTTTTTAAAAGTCTTATAGAAAGTGTGCAGAATTTGAATACGATAGTTAGCCGGTGGAGCTAAGCTAAACAAGCTCCGTAGCTCTCGAATTCCTCAAGTTTTGTTTTTAACCGAAAACAACTTGATGTCTGAAATACAAATTCTTATAAACCTGTTCTTATCAACATTAACAATTCGTGCTAAAACTTTAGAGAAGTGCAGTTTCTATACGAATTTTTATTTTTTTCTTCGGTAACTTTTAATAGTTGTAATAAGGAAGATAATAAAAACAAACAAGTTCCACTTTGTGAACTCGTTAATGAGAAAAAGTTACAGTAGGAAATATTTATATTTCCAATTTTAGACTTAATTGTAGGTATACATATTTCTGCACGAACTTTCTTATTATACTAGTTTTTATTCGTAAAATTGACTAATAATACTTACAAAACCTTAAAGTATACTTAAAAATAACAAGTGAACGTTACATTTTTCTTATAAATATTCACGAGTTCATCTTAATTTTAATAAAGCTAGATTAAATTGTATAGAACATTCGTATAGATTGAAGTGAATCTCAAAAAGCACAGCTATCTTGAGTATTCAAGTTTGTAGCATTTTGTACTTATGAATAAATATATTTGCTGATCAAAGCTCGAAAGATATGGTGAGACAGAATGATTGGAGGAGAGAGAGAGAACAATATATGAAGACGCCTCAACTGCTGTTTGATTGCCACTTGGCGCAATAATCAAAAATGTCAAATGGCTTTGCGCACAGATGTTTTTCGTTTCGCTCTGTCGCGCGCTCTCTCTCTCTCCCTCTGTTTCTCTTCCAGTTTACCGCATTGTTCTGACGCTTTCCCCACACTCTCTGCATGTTGTGGCTTGGCATTTCGCATGTGTTTTGTTTGTTGGGCTTATCAAAACGCCGACGCACATAAATAATTATAACTTAATCTGCTTTAATTTCTCTCTCTTGACTCTTGACTACGACCTTGCTTGATGG
Organism: Zaprionus inermis; assembly: GCA_018151445.1. Taxonomy (NCBI): domain Eukaryota; kingdom Metazoa; phylum Arthropoda; class Insecta; order Diptera; family Drosophilidae; genus Zaprionus; species Zaprionus inermis. The sequence goes on along the minus strand of JAECXD010000634.1, from coordinate 2,214,902 downwards.
AAGGCAGAGGGAAATGGGCAAACGCCTGGAAATGGCACTGAAAGTACTCGTAAAATATATACAAAAAAAATTCACTCGACGTGCGCGCTAACCGCGTGCTAATGAATTAAACATGAAAATCAACCAAATCGATTTTCATGTATTTAATAGGTCACAATAGCAGGAGCAACCGTGTAGTAGACGGCGTAGTGAAAGAAGGGGAACAACACATTTTTTATGCCGTTTTATTTTATGCATGCTTAGCACGGTTTATTTTTGGCCATAAATCCGCTAAAATATTTTAACATGAGTTGGCTGGGCTGTAATTTCGATCAAACTTGTAAGGGAAATTTGTAAAAATTTCCCATTTGGCTTAGGTAATTTGCACTGTACAGCCGAAAGAGAAAGAAGAAAAAGAAGCAGCAGCAAGCAAACCGGACCATAACTTGATGCAAAGTTCAAGGACATTTTTGCAGTCTGCTGCGCCAGTGCAGCGTCAACTAGCTGGTTGCGACTTGCGTGAATTGCGTTGGTCGTCGTCGTTGTAGTAGTAGTTGTTGTTGTTGTTATTGTTAGCAACTCGTGCAAGTTTTATGTGTTGGGCCAACTAAAAACTGCCACATGGCAGTTATGCACGACGGACGACGCCCAAAAGAGACGCACTCGAAACAGGGCCAAAAGACGACAAAGAAAACCATTTCGCTTTCCAAAGTGCAAACATTTGTACATCGAATTGAGCAACGGGGTCGTGGGGGTGAGACAGCTGCTTGGTACCAAAGTTGAACTTTTACTTTTAGTTGAAGATGAACGAAAGTCGTGACAAGTCACGAAGAAACTCCCAGCGCATGCCCTTTCACGGTGACCAAACTAGTAACGAGTCACGAATTGCATTGAGACCAGCTGACCAAGGAAAAGTAAATAAAAACAAACAATACTTAATTTTGATGAAAAAGTGTAGTACTGGCAATTTATATGCCTTTTTTATGCATTCCCTCCCACTGTGCTCAAACTAATCAGCAAGCTATTCAGTTACTTTGTTCCATCCCCAATACTGTTTTAATTTTTTTATGCACTTTCTGATGCGGCGTCAGGTGTTTGCAGAAACCCGACGAGCATTAGCTTTGTCTGCCTTTCCTTATACTTCAAGCGCGTGCATGTGTGTGTGTGTTGCGTTTGTGTTGTGTGCGGCTTTTAACCCTTGGCCCTTGGCGAGGGTTGTTCCAGTTGTTTTGCTCGTAAATCTTGCACTTGGCAGCTGGACGAGCGGATTGCAGCCAAATGTTTTGTTTTTCTCTTGTTTTGTTTCGCTCTCTCTCTCTTGTGGAGTTCTGTTTACCGTTGTCTCTCTTTTGCGTCCCCTCTCTTCCTTCCTGTCGCAATGCAACTTTCGCCTTTCGCTTTTGTAGGCGGCAGTTCCGCATTTATGTATAATGCCGGAGTTGAAGTGGAGACGATGCCACTTGAACACATGGTACGCACACTGGGGAGATGTCTCTGCCGACAGCCCATCCAACCATCCAGCCGTCTCCCACACGCCTCTCCCCACTAGAACAGCTGTCAAGTGTCTGCAGTCTGAGCGTATCCCCTTTAGCCTTGCTTTCTCATTGCCAAGGGCAACTGTCACGTTGCTTTCGGCCTGCTTTCCACCCTGCCGGTTCGATGCTTTCAGCCTCATCTTGCTCTAATGTTATTTTCGCATTATACCAAAACACATTTGTGGGCTCTCAGAACTTTTAGTACAATTATCGGAGTCACAAATGCCACTCCCATTTGGTTTTGTCAGGCAGTCCTGTTTGTGTTTCATATAGACAACACAGTTCTTTACTCTCTTCTACCGGCATTCTGCTTTGCTCTCGCTCTCTTTGTCTGTTTGCTCTTTTCCATACAATTCCAAATATTGATTAATTTATCGTTGCACTCGCAAAATGAGAAATACTGTAAGAATTGCGATAAAGAATGATAAATACCATTCGCACTCGCGCTAGAAGGAAAATCGATTTTTTTTACTAGATTATTTTTTTCCTCGATGCTTAATGCATAATTTATCGATCATTTCGATAGTGTCGCATTTTCAGGCTTACGTTATTTCACTTTTCATGTCTCTTTCTCTTTGAGTCCCATTAATTTGACGGTTCGTTGAGTGCGTGTGTGTCTTAATTAAACAACTTTTATGAACTCTGAGAAATTGGCGAAAAGCGACCAAACACGACACGACATGGCATAACTGTCGATGACGCAGTTGTCTCAGTGGCTTTTGGCTTTTGTTGTTTTTTGGGTGCAACAACCGGAGACATCGCGATGTTGGGGGCGCACCTCTTCATAGCGCGTGCCCCATCTCTCGTTTCTCACCTGCCGTTGCCCGGTATTGTTGTCTGTTTTGTTTCTTGTCACCATTTAAGGTATATTTCGATTTTCCCAACAAGTGAAATACAATTATAAATGCAATTTTTAAGTGTCCTCAAACCACGTTTGAGTATCGTCTGTTCTATGTGGGCATTGGTTTTGGTGTGTCTGTGTCTGGTTTGCGTAGGCAACTGATGCGACAGCACTTCAAGCTACCACACACGACAAATAGATACCCTGCAAGGCGAATAGTCGACTCTAGTATAGAAATATTCTATTTCCATGCAGAAAATGTTTAAATAATATGTCATTCGATCAATTGCTAATTAATTATATCTGAAATGAATATTTTATAGAGCCTCTCGTGCTTTTCCAGTTGTTAGGATATCCTTTATATCTTTATTAATGGGTACTGGGTATAAACGACATCAAAATGAGCAATCGGCGCGACGCCAACGCAAATATTTCCTCTGAATGTGGCTTATCGATTTCTAGTTTGACGTAGTAACGCCATTCTATTCGGTTGTTATTACAATTTCATTCACATATAGGGATGTTCCCAGTTGGTATCAACTGCAGCACTCGACATAATATTTCGTCGTATTTATGTAGTATTTGCTAATTTTCTGCCGAAATCGAGATCAAGTTTGTACCAGGTATTGAAATAAAATTAACGCTCAAATTGCGTCTCGTGATAGAATGTGTAAATTAACCTGATGATGATGCCATAAGACTTAAAATAAAACTCTCCAATTACCGCAGAAAACTATAAAAAGCTTTTCAGTGAATGAACACTGAGCTGCATTCATCTTATTGCTAAGTAATAAAACATTTCGGCGTGGCAAGAAAGTCGTATTATTACACACTGTTTCTCAACTTCATATTTTCCAACATTTAGTCACGCCAACTCTCTCCTCGATTGCTGTCGATGGTTACAACATTTGTTGTTTATTAATCAATCGAATACCCCTAATGCGATTAGTGTGTCATACAACGTTCTCACCATTGCATTTGTTAAAAGTCTCCGCTCTTGGCTGCCATTTTGATTTTTCGGCTTTCGATAAAAAAAGGTCAAATCGTTTTTTTGTCGTCTCAGCAACCGAACCGAAAATGCTAAATGTCATGGAAAAAAAAAACGACAACATCGGCGACTTGGGAACAATTGCACTTGCTGCTGTTGGCCTGGCTAGCAGTTTTGACCCACTTGGCAGGCGCAACGGCTAAAACAAAAACAACTGAAAATTACGGCATTAGGCCAATGGTGAAAAATAGAAAATTTTCACCACAACAATCGACGATTATAAAGATGACGACAGCTTTGCTTTTTGCTGTTTGCTGTTTGAGGAGGATTGGCAGCTGGCCGGGGACGACTTTAATTAACTTGAGTACCTGCGGGCGATGCCTTGTCAAGTCCTAAACACGCCTACTTTTAGATGGCGTCATAGCGAGCACCCCGTAATGAGCTAATGGAGTAGTCATAACGCCAGGTATAAATTTCCATTTACGAGAGAGAAAGGCAAGAAGCACGAATGTGTTGCCGCAAGAGAAGCAGCGACAGCAACAACAAAATGTACAAATATCGTAATTCAAATTTATGGCCTGACACGCGAATCCCCTCGAAGCGCACAAACTGAGCGTCGATCAAGCTTAAAGTGTGTGCGTGAGTGTGTGTGTGTGAGTGTGTGCAGTGGAATGCCAATGTGGGGAGTGTGGAAAAGAGCCAGGGGATGAGGGGTGTACAAGATTTTGGTGGAAAGCAAGCAGTCTACGGCTTGTGTATAAAACAAAAGCCAAGTGAAAACAAAATACAAAAATATACATTTGAAAGAAAACACTGTAACGAATTTCTTATACACTCTACACTTAGTCAGGTGTTTTTGGTTTAATTTGTTTTATCAGACCCCGATAAAATAGACAAAGCAGCAGCATGATTATAATTCGTTTATGCAAACACAGTTGACAACTGTATTTTCTGCCTAGGCATGACGATAACATGTATTTCCCTTTTCGCCACCCGGAAATGTGTTGCAAGCTGTGTGACAAAATAACTTCGGCCGGCTTAATGCAGAGTATGCAAGAAACCAACAAAAAAATAAACGGATGGAGCAACAAACAATGGCCAAGTGAAACGTGCCGGAGAAGAATAAAAATGATGAAAAATTTTAAAATCATAAGCAAGCTTCAACACACTGTGCAAGCGAGTGCGGCAAACAGACTCAGTTATGCGAACGTACTTATAAGTCGCTCTGACATAACCCACGTTGACTCGAGGGCTGAACGAACTGTGCCTCTCGCTCTCCCATCGAAGGGGACACGAGGCCGGACTGACTCATTAAGCGGTTACAGAAAGAGTGAGGAAAAAGAGAGAAAAAATGTATATTCCAATTGGAACATCGTTTATTGACAACAATTTCAATAATTTGCGCAGACAGAATGCGACGTGGAATGCCTTGTTGTCGTTGTTGTTTGTGGCTGGGCTTGTATGGAACGCGCCAGAGCTTAAATGAACTTGACAGTTGAAGAGATTTCTGATTGCTCCCAGAACTATATAGCGTGACAGTCGGATAAAAACCTGTTGTGCAATTGGGGCAATTTTCTTGGTGATCCCATGGTGCTTTGTAATGAGATACACAAATTAACATTTGCATATGCATTAATCGATCATTTATTGCGTTTCGAATGTTCGATTGAACGTTTAATCGATTACATAAATATGGGTTTTGCTAGTACTTTTTAAGTGCTTTTTAAGCACAGCTGTGACGTAGGCAGACGTACTAATTGACTCACTAAGGTCCTAAGGTGTGTCTGGAGCGAGCTTCCTCGGCAATGCACTCTGGCTGCTTCTGGGTCGTAGCCAAAATGCCGTCATCAAAGCTTTCGGTCTGGTTTGTTTTTGAAGTTGTTTTTGTTCTTGTTGTTGAGCAGTAAATCGGTCAACGTCGCGGGGTCATCGTTGGAATCTAGTGCAGCAAGTCGCCGTGCCAGACTCTGAGTGGAAAATTTGTACTTGCAAACGTAATTTACGTAAATTAGCGCAATTACAGTTGGTATTCTGCTGTAGCTGCTGCTGCTGCTGCTGCCGCTGTTGCAGCTTTGTATCCGTCAGAAACTTTCTAGTCCGCAAGCGAAGCCAATAAAAACTGGTTTCGACTTATCAGTTTACCGTTTATTGTTAAAGTGTGTGTTCCTTACCCCGTGTACTAGTGTACTAGCGAATATCGTAAAAGATATCGATAACTTACCTAGTATTTGAATTTGATTATTAAACCAGAATCTGGTAGTCAAGGCACTTTTTGCCTTAAATATTCTTAGAAATGTCAGTTGACTTTATAACGAACAACATATATTCACTTTTTTTTTTGTTTTTTGTGGATATAAATAAAATAGAGGGAACCAATTTCCATAACGCACACTTGAGGCAACAGTAAACTATTTACACCAACAAAAAACAAAACTAAAGGGAACTTAAATTAAGTAAAGTTCAAGTAAATAAATGTTTATATTTTTGTTGCGAACTGTAACTTGTAACTATAAAAGAGCATATGGAGCTAATGTTGGAATTCTCACATATTTTTAACAGCATGGAGGTCCAAACTGTAAACAATCTTCATAACACAGCCGCAATCTTGTCATCCCTGCAAGGAGCGAATCCAAGTCCAAGTCCTAAGAAGATGGCAGCTAATGCGGGATCAGCATCCGCCAAGCAATCATCGACAGAAGCTGCCATTCTGGAGCAGCTAAGCAAACAACAACAACAGCAACAGCAGGTGGCCAATTTGAGCCGCGACTGTGAAAGCCCCTCTAGCTCGAATTCGGAGCTGGAGAAAGAATTTGAATTACAAGATATGAATGGTTCCCTTACCGGCAGCGGAAGCGTCGGTAAATCGAATGGTTCCCTAAGCGGCGCATCATCGACCAACTCGGCACCGCCAGGTGTCAATGCAGCTGGTGCTTCCGGAGTTGCCAATACTACCAACAACACCGGCTCAACAAATGGTGCCCTATCGAGCAACACGATCGCGGCGCATCTCAAGAAACGGATCTCGAGCAGCCGCACGCCCACACGCAAAGCGCATAGAATCAAATTTTATCGGAACGGTGATCGTTTCTATCCGGGCATTACAATTCCCGTATCCAACGAGCGATATCGTTCCTTTGAGAGCCTCTGTGAGGATCTGACCCGTCTGCTCGAGGAGAACGTCAAAATCCCAGGTGCTGTGCGTACCATCTACAACATGTGCGGCAAGAAGGTAAGTAGGACCGCAAATTGTTGAGAAATATATTCATATTTATAATATATTCTTTGTAGATCATGTCACTGGATGAGCTGGAGGATGGTTTGAGCTATGTGTGTTCCTGCAACAACGAGAACTTTAAGAAGGTCGAATATAACACCAGCTCGCAGCCCTTGACCAACCTGACGCTGGTGAGCAACAGTCGAACGAACAATCAACGTCTGGCTAAGCTGCAGCGTCCCGGCTCGCCGCTCAAGAATGGATGTTTGGTCAACAGCAGCCACAGTGGTGTGTTAGGCGTATCCAATGGTGCGGCAGGTGGAGCTATCGCTGCTGCCACAACCGGCAGTCCACTGAACAGTTACCGCTTCAGTGAGCGGGACAGTGTAGTGCATCCACGAATTGTGACCTTGATACGAAACGGGACGAAGCCCAGGCGTATAATGCGTTTGCTGTTAAACAAACGCAATAGTCCCAGTTTCGAGCACGTGCTGACCGCCATAACGCAAGTGGTACGCTTGGATACAGGCTATGTGCGTAAGGTTTTTACGCTGGATGGTGTCTCGGTCGGCCAACTGGCTGATTTTTTTGGCAAAGACGATGTATTCCTAACATACGGCACGGAGCGGGTGAACGCCGCGGAAGATTTCAAACTGGAGGCCGAAGAGCAGCGGTCAATCAATGCCATACGCAAGACGTTGCGTACGGCTGGCACCACATGCAAAGGGCCCAAGCCTAAGATGCCGGTGAAGAGCAAAAAAGTCTTTCCGGCCGAACCGGAGGCAGCTGGAGCAAGCGGCGATGGTGCTGAAACTATCACCGATGAGCTAAAGGAACAGGCAACTTTGCTGAAAAACACGGGTGTTGAGCTAGCCGATCTACCGGTAGAGATACGTGAAAACTATACACTCGGCAAAATGATTGGAGATGGCAACTTTGCCATTGTTCTTAGGGTTAAGAATCGACAAACGGGAGATCCTTATGCCCTGAAGATCATCGATAAAAGCAAGTGCAAGGGCAAGGAGCACTACATTGACGCCGAGGTGCGTGTCATGAAAAAACTGCAGCATCCGCATATCATTTCCCTCATCATGGATGTTGATCAAGCGGCAAACATGTACCTGGTGCTTGAGTATGTTGGCGGTAAGTTACTGATTTCTGGAATTTTACGAGTTTTTAAATTCTAATTCCAAATCTTTCGTAGGTGGCGATCTATTCGATGCCATAACGATGGTCACACGTTTCTCGGAAAAACAATCGCGCATCATGATCCAGCATTTGGGTTCAGCTATGTCTTATCTACATTCCATGGGCATTGTACACAGAGATATCAAGCCGGAGAATCTTTTGGTATGCAAACAAGAATATATCCCATATTGATTTAACTTTTTAAACAATTGAATTCTTTATTTAAGGTGGAGTTGGACAAGCATGGGAACGTAGTGCAACTTAAGCTGGCCGATTTTGGTTTGGCCTGTGAGGTAACGGAACCATTGTATGCCGTCTGCGGCACGCCCACCTATGTTGCGCCAGAAATATTACTGGAAGTGGGTTACGGATTGAAGGTATAATCTGCTATTGAAATTCATGCTTAAGAAATTCTGTTAACAGCTTTTTGCTTCCCTAGATTGACGTCTGGGCAGCTGGAATTATATTGTATATACTGCTCTGTGGCTTTCCGCCATTTGTTGCACCGGACAACCAGCAGGAACCATTGTTCGATGCCATCATCTCGGGTGTATACGAGTTTCCCGATCCCTATTGGTCTGATATCGGAGACGGTGTGCGCGATCTAATCGCGAACATGCTGCAATCTGATCCGGATGTTCGTTTCACTAGCGAAGATATCTTGGATCATTATTGGACAATGGACAGCAAGGAGAACGACGACGGTGAATTTAGCAGATGAATCATGGCCGTTTGGGGTGTTTGATGAGGAGCAAGACCGTCTAGTAGTTTTTGTATTAAGTAATTTAGCGCTATTATATATAGGCCTTAATTTATTATTTATAAATATTAATACGATAACACGTTTAAAAAGGACAGCAGATTACACACAGCACGAGTAACTGACGAGACAACCCAATAAACAAACTGACGGACAGTTCTCTAGAAATTCCAATTTGCAAACCGTTTACGGTAAGCAACTTTATATTCTTTGTAACGCATATGCATATATACATATATATTTTTTAATGAATGATGAGGTAGACCGAGATAAACATACATAAATATACATAAACTCATGCATACATCTACTTTATTGGTAATTTTAAAATGTTTTTAATTAGTATTTTAATTGATCGTAAATTATGAATAAATGCATGTTTTGTATATTTTCATAAACTGTTATTTATGTTTTTTGCTTTGTTTAATTCTAAGCGTGCGTACATATATATGTTTTGCCTACACTTGAAACGATTAAAATAACAAAATAAAAACAAATGATAATTAAGCGCATTTATACAGACACCAATAATAATAAAAATATTAGAAATATACTGGTATCTATAAACCTATCGTTTTAATTCGTTATGGATGCAGACCAGTCGTGCACATATGCGATATCGATAACAAAAGCACAGAGTCGATTTGTGCTTTATGTCTAATTGGAATATTGGACTGCGTGAACAGCTGATGAATGCGAAAACTGGTCACACTGGCACGACGATGTTTTGATAACACGAATGCATATGAAAATTTGTAAAAATGGCAGAAACTTTACCAATTAACAACGTAAGTGTAATTGTCCTGTTGGTCAGCCATTATATTTACTCAGTTACATGTTCAGGACGCTGGCACCGATGAGGAGGAAGAAGAGGAGGAGGAGATAGAACCAAAATTTAAATATCAGCGCATTGGCAATGATCTGAGGAATATGTTGAACACCGAAATGGTCACCTGCAGCGCCATACATGCGAAGGTAATGTGGGCATATTCTATTTTGCAAGTTTGCCTTATGCGACCCATACTTAAATATATTATTCCAATTGACAGTTTTTAATATTCGGTACCTTCCAAGGGCGGGTCTACTTGCTGGACCACCAAGGGAACTCAGTGGAATCGAACTTAAGTAACGGAGATCGACGTATGCACTCTGTGGCTGTCAATCATATTGATATCGATCCAAAAGGCGAACACGTCGCTACTTGTTCTGATGACGGACGCGTGAGTCACCAAAAAATGCAACAATGAAATCAATTGATTGTGTGATTAATCATTGGACTATTACAGGTCAATATTTCGGGTCTGTTCAGCTCTGATAATAATCATAATCTCAGCTTTGGCAAATTTATTAAAACAGTCGCTTTGGATCCCGAAGTCAAGTCGGGTGTGCGACGATTCATTGTGGGTTAGTTTTCAACTTCAAAGCAATGACTAAGTCTAAGTTTTTAATGCTTATGATTTATACTTTCAGGCGATGATAAACTAACCCTATACGAGCGAAACTTGCTAAAGCGTCTGAAACCAATCGAATTGTGTGCCGTGGAAGGAAGTGTGTTAGCCATTTGTTGGCAGGGCAACTTCATAGCTTGGGCAAGCCACCTTGGAGTACGTGTATACGATTTGAGTGAAAAGTGTTCACTAGGCCTTATGAAATGGGAGGCACCAATAGATCAGCGTCTTGAGAGCTTTCGTTGCCATCTTCGGTGGTCAAACGAGAATACCCTGATAATCGGTTGGGTGGACACAATAAGAATTTGTATCATACGCAAGCGTAACTCCCTCGAAGTATTGGCTGGCAATTTGCCTGGCTTTGTAGTGGATCCAAGTGGGTGTACATCTTTTCTTTATCTTTAAGCTATTTTATATATATTTATTATTTTAATTTTCAGTTTCGACCTTTCAAACAACATTCAATATCTGCGGCTTAGCTCCGCTTACTGCCAATCAGCTGGTGGTGTTAGGTCATCGGAAGGAGCGTAGTTCCGACTTTAAGAACCTTCGCCCAATCCTCTGTGTGGTCGAGTACAAAATGAACACCTGTGAGGAAGTTTGCACAGACAGCTTGAATCTGCGTGGCTACCAGGAGTACTCGGTCAATGATTACAGTTTGGGCTGCATTGTCGAGGAGAATCGCTATTTTATTGTGGCACCCAAGGATATTGTGGTGGCCAGCCTCATCGAGACGGACGACCGCGTGGAATGGCTCGTAAACCACAAGTAAGTCAACTGATGGTTTAATTTGATTTGCAGCCATAGGAGCAAATAATAGTTATCAATTATTATTTGTAATAATAATTCTAGATCTATTGCAAAGTCTATAACTTCGGCATACCGAATGTTGTACGAAACTTATGTACTATAACATTGCGAAGTACTTAGTGATTCTATCTTTGGTAATATAGCAAACTATGAGTTATTGAGTGGGCTGAGTCCTTTGTTAGACTCCTATACAACAACGCTGTCACAGCATTTATCTGCGGGCTGAGTCCAGTCGTAGTAGTAAGAAACCAATGCTCGTTTTCCGGCCTGCTCGTGGGTACAGAGCTTCCCCGCGTAGAGATCTTTCATCAGTTGACGATTCCGCTTATGCAGCACAATATGATATGAGCGACATTTTACTGGCATGTAGGCGGTATCGAACCGTGGATCATGCCATCGGTACACATTACGCAATGGTGCTAGCCAGGTCCCAAGAGAGGCATCTTCAGAAACATAACTTGAGAGCAATCGCGAGTTGTTGGCCACTCGTTCGCATAAATGTCGGGAAAGCACATAGCCACCGCCGAGGGCATAGTTAATATAGCTCTTGCTTAAGTAGTAGTTAGATTCCCGCCAATGACCTTTTTTCTTAACCGTGGCGCGTCCATTAAAGTATCCCCAATAAAGCTCTGGCAATGGCTCATAACCATAATCCGGTCGACGGCGCAGCAGCTTTCGATCGTAAGAGACGAGCTCGTTAAGTAGATTATCCAGCTTAACGTACGTGTCGTCATCCACTTTCAGCAGATACGAAAACTCATAGTGTGCCGTCAGTACGTTCATGGACTGCAGCAGTTTCTCGGTTAGGTTTAAGTAATCGTCGTACAATTGTGGCAGCAGTAATAGATCTTGGTGGTGTTTTTGCTCCTGCTCCACTTCAATTCGCACCGTGGTGCTCATTTGCTGGGTGCCGATAACAAACAAATGCTTTACCTTAATGTTGCGCTTTACATGGGGTTCTTCCAATTTGGGTAGTTCCCTCTGCCAGTTAATGTACTCCTGCAAACGACTGGCCTGTGATGCCACAGTTTCCATTTGCAAATGTCCACCAGCACCAGTGTAGCTGGGAATATATATGTACTCCTCAGGAAAGTAGGTTTGTCTTAGCGGTTGACCCAGACGTAGCCATGTGTCGCGTATGCCATCACGTTGTTCAATATTCCCCGGAGCACTGAAGATAAGAATCATCAGAAATAGATCTGGATGTGGCTCAATTTTTAGTACACCACTTCTATGCTCTGGGCATTTGTCCACTGTGCTTAAAATACGTGTGATAAAGCTTCCAAAGAAAAAGGCTGTTATCGCTGTGAAAAGCGTCACTAGGTTGTTCATTCGACGCATTGTCAAACTATGTTTTTATGAACAAAAGCGGAAGACTCAGAAATGTGAACTTTTCACAATTTTCATAAACAGCTGATGAAGCAATACTCTTGGAGTCATCGAGTTATCGATTCATTGTTTACCATTTTGAGCATATGGGTGAAGTTCAAATCTGTGCAACACTGCAAATTTATCGAAACTATTTAGTTTTTATCATTTTTTAAAAATACGATTTAATTATTTGATTTTTTATATAGCAAATTCGAGGAGGCAATGGAAATATCAACACATGGAGGCAGCTTGCCGCTAATTTCCATAGCCAGGTGACCAAGATATTATTTTATTGTGATAGTTATAATAAATTTCATTTATTTTCGTAGATTATATATAAACCATTTATTGACGTTGAAACACTACGAGGACGCAGCTAAGCTTTGTCTTCGTGTCTTAGGAAACAACAAGACCCTCTGGGAGGAAGAGGTCTTTAAGTTTGTTAAATGTCAGCAATTACGCTGTCTTAGCGCCTATTTGCCCACCTCGGAGGATTGTAAGCTGGATCCACATGTTTATGAAATGGTGCTCTATGAATTCCTGAAATTTGACGTAAAAGGTTTTCTTAATCTCATCAAAGAGTGGCCTCCACACCTTTACGATGGCCTCGCTGTTAGTAATGCCATTTTAGACCACTTTCGTGAGCAACATGCCAAAGAGCTTCTTGAATCCTTAGCACTGTTATATTCATATCAGGGCAACTATGAAATGGCTCTGCGTATGTATCTCAAGTAAGTCCGTCCTTTGGTCTCATTAAATGCAAGTTTACTCAATATCTGTGGCAGATTGCAGAACAAGGATGTATTTGAGCTAATACGTCGCTTCGAGCTTTATAATGAAATTTCGAAACTTATCATTCCACTCATTCAACTGGATCGTGAACGTGCCTTTAACATTTTTTTGGATAAGACTAAAATAAATCCAGAGGTCGTTGTTCACCAATTGGAGCAAAATCAAGAGCTCCTTTATTGGGTAAATTGAAATTATTTGAATGCATATAAATTGTTTATTTCTTCTGATCATATTTTCTTATTTAGTATTTGGATGCCCTTGAGAAGACCGACAGCCACGGAAAATTCCACCAGAAACTGGTCGAGCTATATGCTAAATTCGATCGTCCCAAGCTGTTGCCCTTATTAAAACGATCAAATTACTACGATATGCAGGACGCTTTGGAAATTTGTAAACGGGAAAACTTTCATTGCGAAATGGTCCATTTACTTGGTCGGATGGGCAGCGTTGTCGAGGCTCTAAATATAATAATTCATAGCGTAAATTATATACAAAGTAGACAAATTTTTGTATTGATATATTTTATATTTTTAGATAAAAGACATTGGGATGGCGATAGATTTTTGTAAAGCGCACAACGATGATGATTTATGGAACATTCTCATCGATGAGTCCACCAAGCAACCTGATATTGTAACCAAAGTTTTAGATGGTATTGTAGGTAAGTAGTTGTCGAAGTCTACCGAGACAGAATGATTATATAGTATATTTTTTTGCGAAGACTACGTCAATCCCGAATTGGTAGTGAGCAAGATAAAAATGGGCCAGATAATTCCGGACTTACAGAAGTCGCTTGTCAAAATGTTATGGCGCTACAATATTCAGGAAGAAATCCTGGGCTTGTCTCATCAAATCCTTAAGACCGATTACTTTAACACACACGCCGAGGTAGTAACTTTGCAGCGATGCGGGCGGAGCGTTTCCTACGATCAAGTCTGTCCTAGGTGTTCTCGACAAGTGGTCTCCAGCGAATCTGTGCCACACAGTGGAATCACCATTTTCAACTGTGGTCATATTTATCACGACGCCTGCGTGACTGATAATCGTTGCGATGAGTGCCTCGATTGGGATAGCATAGAAGAGGAGTTAAATGAGAAGACGACAATTCTTGGATAAAGTCTGAAAGCGGTTTAGCACCATGTATTATACGAGACTACCAGCAAGAACCGTTACTTCTATTTCAGGCCAGTTTAAGCCCCAGGAGTTAGGTTGGTTAAACTTAAGCTTTGCTTGTGTATGTTACTTATTTATTGATTTTTATATGTGATTAAATGTAAAATTTACTCAACATTTATTTAGTTGGGTGGCCAATTTATTGCTTGGAATAAAAGTAACTCATTATAAAGCAAACATACACGCTCCTACGTATGACTCCGTGGGACGCCTTCAAGTCCTACGTGTTATATTTGAATCTCATCGAAATAAGAAATAAATGAAAACGCATGACGGTTTAATGGAAACTTACTAATTTATGCAAGAGATATTGGCAATTGTTTCTTATTACAATTGTTTCCGTGATTTTATTTTGTTTTCTCATTCACCCCAATATAAACTGCAAACGGTAGTCAAATGCACTTATGCCTCTGTCTCAGACTGAAGCTTGGCCACATAGGCAGCCTTGTGTGCGGCAATCTTCTCCTTGCGTTGCTCATTTGTGAGTCTCTTAGCGGTCCACCTCTTCTTGGTAGGAGCTGTCTTCTTGGCAACCTTCTTCTGGGTCGGATCGTTGCGAATGGACTGGTGAGCTTTCTTGTAGATATCCTCGATCTGCAATTGAATCATTTATACAAATTAGCAAAGCGAATAACATATTATTTATAAATAACAGAAACATGATAGAGTTGTTGATGAAACATGTACAACCATAAACAGGAAGTTCCACCCATGTAGGGGAGGAACATCGAACACAGGTCACTGGGATTTACTGTGGTCCACTTTTGGCACAGCCAGCGTTGTGGGTTTTAGAACGCAGCGGTAATTTTGAAAATGGACGTAATTTGATGTAAGAAAACACTGATACTTACATCGTCAGCACGGATGCCCAACTTGATGTAACGGCTGAACTGGCGCTTGAAAGCCTCCTCATCCTCTTCCTCCAAGCTGCGCATATAATCAGCCACGTGCTGGCCGAAGATGTGGGCACGGTGAACGTCAGCGTTGAAGCTCTTGGCCTCAGCAGAGTAGCCAGGGAAACGCTTCACGGAGTGAGGGATGTTCAAACCACCGTCGACAGCACCCTTCATGGCACCGAAGACACGGGCACCGGTGGTGGTACGGGCCAGACCAACATCCAAATAACAACGGAAGGCACCTGGTCCATCATCGACGGGCTCCACGTTGAACTCCTCACCAGTGACCTCGGTGCAACCGGCGTAAAGCGAGTCCAAGCCCAACTTGTTCAGCAGACGACGAGCAACAAGCAGACCAGTGCAGTAAGCTGCAGCGTAGTTGGTCAAACCCACCTGTCAATTATAATGTTTATTAGTTTGATTAACCAATTTAGGGATATTTTCTACTATAACTTACCTTGATGCCATAGTTGGGCAGCTCGTGCGAGTAGGCAGAGCAGACAACACGGTCACCCTCGATACGAGCGTACGCGATTTGGGCGGTGATGTCCTTGTTGGACAGACGCACAATCAAACGGTACTTGGGGGTGTTGTACTTGTTCTTGTCCTGGAAAGTCAGACGCTTCCTGGCATAGTAATCGGTTTTACCCTCACGACGCCTGCGGAATTTAACCTGGTAGCGCTTGAAGTACTGCTTGTTCTTGACTACCTTGACGAAACCCTATAACAACACAAATAAATACACAGAGACAAGTTAATTTTGCTGTTGCCCACACTTAAATCTCTTAAATATGAATGCATCAGTTTCAGTTGTTGATCAATTTCACTTTATTTCACTTGTTAACATTCATATTAAAGCTTGTGTTGTGTTATTTTTGTGTTTATGCTCACCATTTTTCACTTTTTAATGAAATTAAAACACCGACGTTAAATACGCGATGTCTTCACACGTAGGTGAAAAAGAAAAAGGAAGAAGCTGACAGGCCGCTTACAACCAGGGTCGTATTTTTTTTATCAGCATTGACAGTTGAAGCGCGGCCAACTTAGCGTTTAAGTATGTTTGCGCAAACAATCTGCTAGATGGCGCTTGTGTGCATTATGCGCGCGCACAAAACCCTTATTCCAAAAACAAATACCATTATTTAAATGATATTATTACGCAAAGCATAATATTTTATTAAAAAAGATTCCAATTGAATTTTTGCATTCGCTTCCTCTTCCTCATTCGATTGGGACCCGTAAAAACGTTCAATTTCATGTTGAAGTTTCTGGAAACAACGCAATTAACAATGTAAAGCATAAATAAAATTAATTTCACAATATAATGACAAAAATAATTGCTTACCAAAATCGATAACTTTCTTGCATTATCCGGCGCCGATTCTTCACTTTGTAGGTGCTGATTCAAAAAGATGTGCTTCTTTAGATAGTATATCAAGGAAATGTCTTCACTTTGCAGCATTAGGACAGTCTGGTTGTCTTCTGTATTACACTCAACCCTTAGCTCGCTGTCCAAAAAAAATAATTCGAGATGATTTTCCTTAATCATGCCTGTGGCATTGCACAAGACTGATATTTGTTCCAAATCAAGGGAACTGGGCATAGTTATTTTTTGCGTGGTAGCAATTCGTGTCTTCCGCGCACTTGTCCCTCTTAGTATATCTGCTGGCTGACTTTTATGGTATAAATTCAGAGAGTGCAATTGCCCACTAAACAGCGCTCGATATGTTTGTCCATCTTCTTGCACCGTTACTGGCAGAAAGACTGCACTGTGTTGCGACTGTAATTCAATAAATGCTACAAATTTCAAAGTAAATTTTGGTAGACACTGATCGGGTAGTTTCTGGAGAGGAACAATAAGCATGCAGTTGCGACTGAGCAGCAAATTTGTGGGTACACGATACATATGTACCTCCTGGCCAAAGTAGACAACCAATTGCCAAAAGTTACAGTGCATCAAATCGTGCTCCTTGGGAAATTTTAATTGCAATAATGCATAAATGCCGGAGCTGCAGAGATCCACCCGTCTGACTGTGTGAAGTGTCAACACATTGGGTCCATATTCAGGCAAGTGTCTTCGAAACTCTAGCCGCGCCTCCACGATATTCCTGGTCCAAACATCATTTCGAGCAACGGCCACCAGTTGCTGCTTATGGAGCTCGCGCTTTATTGCTGCCAAGAGGATGACAGGCTGCTGTTCATAATGCTTTATTACTTGTGCATTGCAACGCAAGCGTTCTATTGCCATGGGAGTAAGATCACTCAGTTCACTAGCAATTTCAGTTTTGCCAGCAACCTCATCCGGCCGCCGACCAAAGGCAATACGATAAAATATATTATTATCGCTTAGGCAAACCAACTGCTCGATATGCTGCACCCAGGTGCAGGCCTGCATGCCCGGTATAGTCTTCACAGAGCATTGCACCAAGCAATCATCAAACTGAGCATTGTATTGAAATCTCAGGCACACCAGCTGCTCTCCATCCGTGTAGTAAAAGTCCCCGTTTTCGCTGCTGGCATCATAGTCCAACCATTCAGCCCCCGTGTAGTGCATCTGCCGTTGCTTGATCCCTGATAATTGGGAAACATACCATATGTCTACGCTGCCACATTTAAGAAACACTAGACAAAGATTTTGTGCTGGCAGTAAGCGTATAAAACTCACTGAAGTCGCATATACACATAGTAGTTCTATGTGATATTTCTGCTCCGTATCATCTTGTGGGATCAAGCAGAATACGTGACCAGCAATGCTAAATATGTGAAATTCTTTCAGGGCAACTATTTCAGCTCCGAATAGGCACTGCAAGAATGTCTCCTGTTGCTGATCGACGTATATTGTCAGCAACGTATATGGATCGTTTTGCCAGTCGCTCTGGAAGATGTTCTGCTCATCGTAGGTAATGTCGAAGCTGTGCTGCAACGTACTTTCGCCCTTGCTAAGACTCGGTAAGTCTAAGTAAGTCTGTAGTAGTAATTGACGAGTTTCTGCATTATGCAAGATCACAGTAAAACCATCCTGCGCGCGTGAAAATGCCCGAACTCCCTTCAGCCAGGAAATGCTGTGCAAAGACTTGATGGAGCCGAAACAATGGACTCGTCCATCCGACATCAGCAGTAGCGTGTTGTACTCCAGCATATGAATACTTCGCAGTTGAGTGTTGTTTGGTAGCGGTATTCGGACCTTGGTCATGTCCATCCTATTGCTTTTCGTGGACTTTTTGAAGCGATAATTTATCAGATAGTACTCATTCCAAGTGACAAAAACTGATTTGGTTTTGTTGTTGCTGAATGAAGAGTGACTTATAAGGCCAGATGGTTGGAACAGTGTATCATCCTCTATAGACCAAAGTGGTTCATCGTCGGGCACATTAATTTCATCCTCAAACTCGTCAATTTCCATTGTTTTTCTTATGAAAACTGATTTTAAACACGATACACTTAAAACATATGATTGCTTTAAGTGTGACCATCATGCGAAAAGGAAATAAACTCGAAAGAAATCCAGCAACATATGATGTAAACAATGTCGGCAAAACTCGCACTGCAAGATAAAAAAATTTAATTTATTGACGCTTTTTAAACTATAATATGAATATGTTTTTATATGCCTATGATAATTAAGGACTAGAAACAATAATGTAATAATATTCTTATTTGGTCGGTCCTAAAATAATTGAAATTAATTACTTCACGGAATACCTTTTATTATGCTGCTTCTTCTGCTTCCCATCAGTTATCAGAACGATTTCAAAAGTCTTGCAAAAGCAGCTAACAATTAAGTGTATTTTATTCAATTTGTTTGAAATAAGAAGATTCTTGTTAACAAAAATAATTCAGACAATGGCATTGGCTATGCGGCAGTTCAAGCGAGCTTACGCGACCAAGCTGAAGGAACATCAAGCCGCTTTAATGGCTCGCAGCCTTCCCAAGAGGGAAGCGCTCGCTGGAGTACAGGATATAATTGTGGTTGCCTCTGGAAAGGGGGGCGTAGGAAAAAGTACAGTAGCAGGTAAAGAATAGGCTCAATTTTTGGTTATTTAAGATCTGTAAACTATCATTTCCTTGTAGCCAATTTCGCTTGTAGTTTGGCCAAGATTGGCGTAAGAGTTGGACTATTGGATGGTGACATCTTCGGACCAAGTATTCCATTACTAATGAACGTGCACAGTGAACCGAATGTAAACGAGCAGAATCTAATAATACCACCGCAGAACTATGGTGTCAAGTGCCTATCCATGGGCATGCTGACTCCGCCCGATCAAGCAATCATATGGAGAGGTCCGCTGGTCATGTCGGCCGTACAGCGTCTGCTAAAAGGTGCTGAATGGAAGCCCTTGGATATATTGGTAGTTGATACACCACCAGGCACTGGAGACGTTCATCTTTCACTAACTCAGCATGCACCCATTACGGGTGTTTTGGTTGTGACAACGCCACATAAAGCGGCGGTGGAAGTGACAATTCGTGGAGTCGAAATGTACCGTAAACTGAATGTGCCTATTCTGGGTCTAGTCGAAAACATGCGCTACTCAATCTGTGACAACTGCCAGCAGCGCACTGAATTCTTCAAGAAACACCGGTATGCAAGTTCAGACGTGTTGCCCGCTCCCATCATCTCATTGCCGCTCGAGGCACACATAGCCGACTGCGGCGAATCAGGTGTACCTATTGTTATAAAAAACCCAGAATCCGAGTCTGCAATGTTGTTCGAAAAGTTAGCCCGGCAGATTTGGGGCGTGCTACAGAATAGGCACAGCCCGGACGATTTACAAAACAAAAAGGCGGACCCTTAGTAGTTTTCTAAATTGTATGACCACTATGATAATATAAGATGTTTAACTTTTCATTTATTTTCGCTTCTTAAGCTTCTTCATCTTCTTCATGGCTTTGCGGTGCGCATATTTGTCGGTGCGCTGTATAACCTCTTTGTATTTTCTTTTGTTGAACTTCTGGAAGGCTTCGTCTTCCAGTAACTCGTCCACAAGCGATTTCTTTGTCTTGCGCGTATGTCGCTCGCTATAATGATCGAGTGGCGAATGTAGGACTGTGCCAATTTGGAAGTACTTGGGCAAGACCTTCAGGTCGTTCTTCTTATAAAAATGTTTGGGATCTAGCACGGAACGCATCTGTATAACCTTCAGTTCGTTGTGCATCTCATCGGTTACTTCTGTTGCAGGCAAATCAAACCAGCCGCTGCCCTTTGTCTTCTCACGCTCGGCCTATAAATGGAAAAAATTCGATTACTTCAGGCAAATAATTTTAACTAGCATTTTAAATAATATAGAGGATCTCAGATTACTAAAGAGGTCTTCAATAGTGCAACAACGCCCGCCTCAACCACTGCCGTGTTTGTGTCGACAATAGCACCAAATGCTTCATTTAAAATAGTTGATTGTTTGCCCATGCCTAAATTATCTGTCTTGGCTACGCAACAGACAACAGTCTAGCAGTAAATGGCAATAGGTTTTGTGTTCCGCTGGCCTTACAGCAATCGCCACTTGCTCTGAGACGGTTGCTAAGATTACAACGGATGAAGCTGCATATGCTATTGTCTGCGATTGAGTCGATTTACAGCAGTGGCCTCAGGCAGCAGGCGTGTGCGTGCTGCAACGCTCTGCGCGCAGATTCAGCTGTCGAATATGTCATCATAGCTGATCCATGTATGTATGTATGTTTGTATCTAGAGGATAAACTCTTGGTAACTTACTCTGTTTAATATCGGTTGCTTGCGCCTGGATACTGTGGGCAAAGATTGAAGCTGCTCGAATCCCGGTATGCGTCTAGTCTTCTGCATATCTTCTTTCACATTCTCTTTTCGAACACTCAGAATCTCGTCAGGCCCACTTTTCAGATCAGTTACCCGCTGACGCTTCTTCAGCTTATGTGTGTTTGAATTTTGTACCGCCTCATTTACCTTTTCCGTCAGCTCACCCAGCTGAACGGCTAAGTCGCTTGGACGCTTTGTTAAAGTCTCTGAAGCGGCAACCGCGTTGCTTACATCTTTGCTATTTAGCTTCACTCCAAAAAATTCCATTTCAATAGGTTCCTCCCCATCATCATCTTCGCTTTCTGCCTTTTCATCAGCGATCAGCAGACGGTCCTTGATAGAGTAGGACGGTTGAACAGTTTTATCACCAAGCTGTTGAACATCCCCGGCAGTATCCACCATAAAAAACGACGCCATTATTTATGTATTTACGGCATAAGATTTTAGCGCGCTGAACATGTGCGACAATACTGTCGTTGCGTCGTTGTGATTGTCATATTAAATAAGTGTGCCCAGTTTTCAAATGATTCAAAATCCAGATTTTGACCACTTCAAATGCTGACAAGGGTTTCGCTGTCAAGCATTTGAGTTTGACTACAGTTTGTATTTGAAATTCAATTTTGTTTTTTTTTAGGTAATCTTTTCGCTTACAAAAATCAACATTTTGTTTTCATTTCCAGTGCATGTTTCCTAGATATGCTTTCATTCTTCTTTTATCGGTTTTTTTGTCATTAGTTAGTTAATTATCGTTTAATTTTATGCATTCATTTTTATTTATGATTTAAATTTGCCGGTAAATTTAATAATATATACTTAAACATCTTCCCTCTTTTGTTGGAAAATAAATAATTCGGCTTCATTATTTAGAACCTCATTGACAAATAAAACTGATATGTTCTAGAACCTGTTACACTTATCGAAATTTTAAATGTTCTTATGCCAAACAAGAATATACATCGATAACAACGTAGGCGTTTTGTGTGAATGGCACTAGCAGGCAAAGTTATTCCATTAATATTTGTGAGTGTGCCTATTGTAAAAATAAATACTTTACGGTGCTTGAAAATTGATCGAATTGGAACGCAAAGGAAGTTCACTAAATGAGTGACCAACGTGGTAATTCTTGCTAGTTATACTCAGGTTTTTGGATTTGATTCGAATTCGGCTCCAGGTACGCGTAACATGGATTCGCATACGCGATATGGACGCAGCTTTTCAGGCGGCAGTGGAGGCGGTGGTGGTGGTAGTAGCGGAGGCAACAATAGCGGCAACCAATACAGACGCTACAGTCGCTCCCGTTCGCGATCTCGGTAAGAAATGAAGTATAAATACATAAATACTAATTATAATGAAATTGATTGCCTGACATCTTTCAAACACAGTGACCGTAACCGCGATCAAGGTGGATACAGGCGCCGCAATTCACGTTCACGCAGTCGGGAACGTTCAATGCACCATTACCGCAATACTGGTAGCGACGACAAAGATTTGTATCGCGATCTGATCAACGATGACTACAAAGAGGAGCGCAGCAGCAATTATAACAACTATAATAATTCGCGTGGTAATTACCATCGTCGCGGCGATAGTTACGATAATGAACGAGATCGCGACCGGGATCGTGAGCGTGATCGGGACCGTGATCAACGCTGGAAGAATTACGATCGAGAGCCACGTGAACGAAATGCCGACTATGATAGAGGCACAGAGCGCAAGTAGTAAAAATTCAAATATCAGTTAAAATGTCAGATATCAATTTTTAAAAATTCCTTAGCCGCGACTACCGCTCACACAATAGTAATAGTAATGGAAACGGAAGCAATGCCATGACAAGTAGTAATCGTGATCGCGACAGACGCTACTCTTCTGAAGAGGATAGCTACGACAGCGACGAGAGCGATGATAGCCAGTATCGTCGTAACCACGTTAGAACCAGCAACGAGGCTTTGAATCAGATCATAATATTTGGTCTGAAAAAGCACATCACCGAGGCAGATGTAAGTTGTTAAAAATTCTAAGCAAATAATAAGGATCAGCATACGAAAATTGAATCCATTTCTTTTTTAACAGATCATGGGCGCACTAATCCAAGTGAATATGGAACCATCATCCATTCGCCTCATACGCAAAAGACCTACAGGTGGGTTACAATGTCGATGCAATTAGGTTAAGCCTAGCATTATTTTATCTAGTGATAGAAATCAAAATATGTATACATGATAAGGCGTAAGTATTTCTTTGTGTTAACTTGGCAGTAGTCCGGCAAAGTTCGCACCAGCAACCAAAATTGACCATACATAGTTGGCCTTCCCATACAAACGACAACAAAACATACAGAAAAAAAAAACAATATCCAAAATGTTACATGAATATTAAACAAACTACATTTTTTGACAAAAACATTTTGTATCTGCTTCTATCTAAAATTTAGGTGCATCACGCGGTTTCGCATTTGTCGAGTTTAATACCGTTGAGGAAGCAACACGTTGGATGGAATTAACTCAGGTATCACAACAAAGAAACCAACCAAGAAAATAAAACTCAGCGGCAACAATAATATCGAATAAAGTGCCTTAAGTTCAGTTCCCCCAAAAAATTAGCAAACTAACATATATTTTGGCTGACCCCGTTATCAAATTCTTCAAGTTCATTTTGAACGTATCTATACGTATAATTTTTTAATAGTTTTATCGATTTGGATTTGTGTGTCCCAGGTGGAATACTGAACTTAAGGTAAACATTTCAATTTATTGCGGTTTACAATGATGAGAAACGAGAACAACAACAAACATCTGCAACGATAAACAACAACAACAACTACTGCGCGTTTTAAACACAGAAGCAACCTGGTGACTGTGTACTCTGTGCAACTTATGCTAGCCCAAAGATTAAAAACTAATCGATATCATTCCCTCTTCTCTCTTCCTTTTTTCATTCAGGGTACGCTGAAGCTTGGGGATCAACGCGTCTCTCTACAATACAGCCACAAACGGATCACCGATTGGAATTGTGTTAAGGTAAGACTGCTATTAATAATCGATTCATATCAAATTAATTGTTGTTGTATTTCAAGTGTGGCGTCTATAATTTCAAACGTCGCTTCTCCTGTTTCATGTGCATGTCATCGCGAGCTGAAAGCGAAAGCGTCTTTTCCGGCGGCGGCGAGGGAATCGATGAAGTTAGCCCTATATTAACAAAGAGTGAGAAATTCTATCATTAATTATTAGTTTGATTTTCATTAATTTGCCTTCTTCAGAAATAATGCTGCGAAATCTGGATGCACTAACCACTGAGGAAAGCGTACTAACTGCTCTACAAAAGCTCATTCCGAAATTTGCCAAAACTATTACTAAAGTCCTCATCAGTCGCGATACACTGACACAAACCTCTCGTGGGTTTTGTTACCTGAACTTTGAAACTCTTGTCGACTCCATGGATGTACACAATGCAATAACAACGCTTGATCCCCCATTACGCATCGATGATCGAGATGGTAAGATTCTCTTCGACTCCATTGAGTTTGGCATATAACAAATCTGTTATTTTTTCTGGCACAGTTATGGTCAGCTATTGCATGGACAGTGAGAATCGTCAAATTCTGCCAAAGGATTCTGGTAGTGCTGGTAGTGGAGCAGGTGCCAATATACACGGTGGTGCATTGGCTGCAGTTCCGCCTTCGGATTCTGGTGGAGAATACACCCTAGCAGATGTGCCACGCCTGGCCGAGTACAGTGCCTCGTTGTATGCCTCTTCGTCCGCCGAGCATGCACACTATGTGCAATACTATACAGATTACTATGTAGCTGAAATTAAGAAAGGAGGTGGTCAAATGCTCACTGGCGCTGATGGACAGGTGACCGAGGCCAATTCCGGAGCAGCTGTGGCACTTTCAGCCATACAACGGAAGCAGAAAAAGATGAGCAACATTGAGACGACTGCCACAGCGGCAGCAACGGCAGCTGCACATGCGGCAGCTGCAGTCAAGGCGACTTTTGCGGCGCAGAGTATAGTCGCGCCACGCGGTAACGATGGCAAAACTTATCGTGAGTGCAATGATTGATACATATTTATATTTCTGTGCTAATATTTGGTTTGCTTATAGCTACGCCAGATGTTAGCCGTTATCAGTATGATGAAACCTCTGGTTATTACTACGATCCCAGCACGGGATTGTACTATGACGCCCATTCGCAGTACTACTACAACAATGAGACTGGTGCCTATTTGTATTGGGATCAGCGACGCAGCACGTATATACTGGCCACGCCTGCCTCGACGCAAGCAGCGCTACAGGAAACCTTGGCGCAAGATGTGCAGTCAGATCACAAAGATGAAAAGAAGGAAAAGGGCAAGGATAAGGATAATAATAAGCATGACAAAGTAAAGGTAGCCAAGAAGATAGTTAAAGATATGGAAAAATGGGCCAAACAATTGAATCAGAAAAAGGATTACACGGTAGTTGCCACGCCACAGCCCATACTGCCTGGACGCGGTGAACTTAGCGAGGCCCCAAGCACGTCACGTGCCGCATCAGGAGCCTACGCAGATGTAGGTTTCTCAATACTAGAAAAAAAGGAACGTAACAAGCTCAACGAGTATGTGCCTCCGCCAACTGCTACACCCATTAATAAACTTGTCAATGCCTATGGCGGTGGTTCCGATTCCGATGAGGACAATGGCGGTGGAGGTACACAGAGTGCTAGTGTTGCTGGCGGTGGAGGAGGCGGCGGTGGTGCCGTCGACGAAATGGATTATGTTGACTTCCAAAAGCTAACCTGCCTGCTATGCAAACGTGCCTTCCAATCCCATGACATTCTGCAAAAGCATTTAAAAATGTCCAACCTACACAAGGAGAATCTGGCTAAGTTCAATATGGGTGGCAGTAGCGGCTCAAACGCCAACAGCGAGGATGCCACAGGCGCAGGCTTATCGTAAGTTCAGAAATCTTAATAGAACAAACCAATAACCAATAAGTCTGTTAATTTTCTCTTCATTAACAGCTATCGTGATCGGGCCAAGGAGCGTCGGCTCAAGTATGGAGAGGGCGATCCGCCGCCACCGAATCGCAGTCGGGAGCGATTCGAACATGAGATTAAAAATATGCAGACACGTCAAAAGGATGGCGGCGGACCAGCACCTGCCATGCCCATCAGTTCCAGCAATGTGGGTAGTCGATTGCTCCAGAAAATGGGCTGGTCAGAGGGTCAGGGACTGGGACGCAAGAATCAGGGACGCACACAAATAATAGAGGTAGATAAAACATTGGACTTTCTCGTATATTAATAATTATTTGATTATCTTCTTATTATCATCTTTGATAGGCTGAGGCGCGTTCGAGCAATATTGGCCTGGGCAACAAAGGCGGTACACTGGCACCTGGCGATGATTACAAAACGTACATAAAGAAAATGATGAAATCTCGCTATGAGAATGCATGAAGCTCTTTAGTTATTGTTTTATGTATGTAAATGTATTTAAATGATGCATTTTAATTATACATTGTGTATCTCAAGTTTCATCATTACATAATTGTTGTAATCACATTGAACTAGCTAAAATACGAGTAGATTTAATTTGTATATAAATAAATATACAGCTGTATTCATTAAAATAACAGTGCTTACCACCTGAACGTTAAATATGGTAAAATACTATTACAAACACTGATTTGAAATCAATTCTTTTCATAAAGGCTTAGTGTATATAACAATAATTCCATTTGGGTAACTTAAACATTTTAGATGATGTTGCTAATAACTGAACAAAAAGTATATATTATGCTGTTCATTGAAATAGCAGTGAAAGTAATCAATTAGGAAAAAAACGTAATAAAACAGAAATATTTTATAAATAACCAAATATTACTAATATGTAATTAGGTTATGACCTAATATTTTGTTGAATAGCCTTTATTAGCTATCACAGCCTCACACCTACGTGGCATGGAGTTCACCAAATCTTGACATCGCTTGAGGGGAATCTGGCCCCATGCCTCCTGCACAAATTGCCAAAGCTGCGGCTTAGAAGTCGGGGACTTCTTTGACACGTATCGCTTGATGTCCCCCCATAAGTTTTCTATGGGATTTAAATCCGGGGACTGTGCTGGCCAAGGCATTACATCAATTTTTTCTTTGCAAAACCACTCCTTGGCCACTTTGCTGGTGTGCTTAGGATCATTGACCTGCTGAAAAGTCCAAATTAATGGCATTTCTTCCTCAGCATACGGCTGCATGACAGTTTTTAATATGTTCACGTATGCATGTTGGTCCATGATCCCATCGATCATATGTATGGGACCTACGCCGTTGAACGAAAAACATGCCCATACCATGATTTTAAGACCACCGAGCTTTACTGTCTTCAGCGTATGGTTTTGATGGTACTCAGTATTTGGAGGTCGACGGACATATTGTCTTGATCCTTTTCCACCAAATAGGACTAGTTTGGACTCATCTGTCCAAAGGACATTACGCCATTTGGACAGCGGCCAGTTCAAGTGACTTTTGGCGAACTGCAACCTGGCTTTGATGTGTCTTTTCCCAAGTAATGGCACCTTCCGTGGGCTTCGCGCTTTCAAATTCTTCTCAAGAAGTCGTCGGCGAATGGTCACATCACTGATCCCCAAGCCAATCTCCGCTTTTATATCCCTAGAGGATGCAAAAGGATTAGCTTTGCTGAAGCGAACTATGCGTCGGTCCTCTGCAATTGTGGTTTTGCGAATCCCCCCTCGTTTTTCGGGCTTCGGTTCATATTTTACGGCATTGGAAACCATCTTGGCAGAACATTTTAAAAGAATTTGAATTTCTTTATATGTTTTGCCTTCCTTTCTTAGCCGAATAATTTCTTCCCTCTTTTGCTCGGAGCAGTGAGATCCTCTACCCACTAAAATGAAATTTTTACGTGGTAAAGGTGTATTGTATAAACTATAATAACAAACTTAATTAAACTCACTTTTCGCAAAATTACAAAAGATTTCGGCACTTATCAAGACACAAAATCACACACTGCTATTTTAATGAACAGCCAAAAATTTGTGATCGCACACAAAAATACCAAGAAATAGTAAAAGGAATGCAAATCTAACGGGATTTTTTCGTTTTCCCTTTCTCTGTATTCCATTTTACAAAAACAATGTGCTAGGAAAAGGGAATATGCAAAAACAGCGTGGCATTATTTTTAATTCTGTTACACTGCTATTTTTTAATGAACGCAGCTGTATATAAACCATTAAAGATTGAGTTGAAAATGTACAGCTCTAATGAACAAAGTTTACATTTCTAGAGGGAAAGTCGTTCTTAAAATGAAGACTTTCAATAAACAAAAAACATTTAATACAATTGTATACAAAATATTTTTAAATTATAAGTTTCGATAAAAAATTTGGCTAAAAATTAGGAAGCCGTGTGGTATTTTTTTGCCGCGGATATTTCTGTATTTGCTAAGCGCGGTCACACTAAAGTGCGGCAACCATTTGTTTACGTTCTGCAGCCACATGTGTAGCGGCAAATATTAATATATATAATAGAAACAAACAAATAGTGTAAACAATATGAGTCCAAGTAATATCCCGCCGCTGACCTATAAAGTAATCGCGGAGTGCTCTGCCTCCAAAGCACGCGCCGGCCTGATGACGCTGAGGTAATATTAACCATCTTAGTGATGACTAATCTTTTTCAAATGATTTCCCATTTATAGGCACAGCGAGGTACGGACCCCGGTATTTATGCCAGTGGGTACCCAAGGTACCCTGAAGGGTATACTGCCAGATCAGCTAATTGAGCTGGATTGCCAAATTTTACTGGGAAACACGTATCACCTGGGCTTGCGACCCGGCATTGAGACGCTAAAACGTGCTGGCGGGCTACACAATTTCATGGGCTGGCCCCGAGCTATACTGACAGATTCGGGTGGTTTTCAGATGGTCTCACTATTGCAGCTGGCCGAGATTGATGAGCGCGGTGTAAATTTCCGATCGCCGTTCGACAACAGCGAGTGCATGTTGACTCCAGAACATTCGATGCAGATCCAGAATGCAATCGGGGCGGACATAATGATGCAGTTGGATGACGTGGTCAAGACAACCACGACAGGTCCACGAGTCGAAGAAGCTATGGAACGTACAATACGATGGGTGGATCGATGCATCGAGGCTCATGCCCGTGACGATGATCAGTCGTTGTTCCCGATCGTTCAGGGCGGTCTCGATGTGCCGTTGCGAGAGCGCTGTGTCAATGCACTGATGGAACGCAAGGTGCGTGGCTTTGCAGTTGGAGGCCTGAGCGGAGGAGAAAGCAAACATGACTTTTGGCGCATGGTACACGTTTGCACCGATCGATTGCCGCGCGATAAGCCGCGTTATCTGATGGGCGTGGGTTTCGCAGCCGATTTGGTTGTGTGCGTCGCCTTGGGCATTGATATGTTTGATTGTGTATTTCCCACGAGAACCGCACGCTTTGGCTGTGCTCTCGTGGACAAGGGACAGTTGAATCTGAAGCAACAGAAGTACAAACACGACATGGAACCCATCGACAAGGATTGCGAGTGCAGCACTTGCAAGCGCTACTCACGATCCTATCTACATCACATAGCCACCAATGAGGGCGTCTCGAGCTCACTGCTGAGTATTCACAATGTGGCCTATCAGTTGCGTTTGATGCGCTCCATGCGCAACGCAATACAACGCGACGAGTTCCCGCAATTCGTGCGTGAGTTTATGGCCAGGCATTTTGACCAGGATCCAATACCCGCCTGGATTCGTGAGGCTTTGGCAGCAGTTAGAATAGAACTGCCACCCGATGTGAACGAAGCAGAGATAGAAGCGGAGAACAGCTAATAGACACGGTACTAATAAATATGACAAAGAATTTGCAATATAACCAAATGAACTTTCTTCATTTTATAAATTAATGTCCAAGTTGAATAACAACAGCTGTTAGGGTATTAAAATACCGGTTTGACGTTGTGGATAAGCTTTCAGAGTGCTGTCTAGCCTGAAAAGCTCTTTGGTTACCTATGGGAAAAAGCTCCACAATAATATGTATGACGCATGGGAGACAACGAAAGCCGCAAAAAGATCAATTCATTTGCAATTTGTACTCTATTTTCGCTTTTCCTTCTTGAGCACTACTGTATGTACTCACGCAAATACACACAATTTACACGTGAATAAGTGTGTGAGTATGAGCGTGTGTATATGCGATTGCTACTGTTCCAACAAAATCAAATAAAGTAACAACAAAAACGTGCGCATTTTGGGGACTTGCTCTCTTTGCTCTTTGCCGTTCAGATGCGTCAGAGGCAGAGATCAGCAGCAGGCGTGCTTGACAGCCAGTCGCGGACAGTCTGGTCGTTCGTTCAGTGAGTCTCAAAGCGTCGTGGTCGTCGTTGCTTGTCGGTCGCTCGATCGGTCGATTTTTCGATTGTTGTTGTCGTTGTGGCGCCCTAACGGTTTTGTCTACGCATTTCTCGGCAATTAGGCAGTCTGACAAAAATTATTTAATCGCGCTAATAATAAATATAAACGGATTTCTAGACCACACTACCAATTGTAAGATATTATTGTTGTTAATTTATAGCTTGCAAATGCTCATCAATCACAGCAGCGGCAGCAACAACAACGCCAAACAGAAACTGCAAGTGCGTGAGTGAATGAGCGAGCGTGAGTGAGTGAATGAGTGAGTGCGCGTTGTTGCTGTTGTTGTTGCTGTTCCTGCTGCTGGAGTTGTGAATGTGTGTGTGTGAGTGTTTGTGAGTGTGCTGAGGCTTAACGTGCTTCGTTCTGCCCGTTGCCAAATGTGGTCAAAGCAAAATAACAAAAATACACACAGTATGTTTGCATGTGTGTGCACACATGAATATATGTATGTATATTGATATACATATATATGTATATATTGTATGTATTTACGTACAATGTGCATTGCAAAGTGCTTTTTAAGGCTTGAAATTTTGCGAGTTTCTGTCGCATTGTTGTTTTCTTTGCACTTAGTTTATTGAGAGCTTAAAGCAACACGGCAGACTGCATCAACTCTTATTGGACTATCGAAAGGCACGTAAAATGTAACGGGTATTTACACTCATTCAGATTAGTGTGGTACTTCCAGTTTCGAATTGTGCATAAAATTCATCGCACGTTTGCCCAGACATCATCGACAAATTAGGTAAAGTCCAAGGCCCATCGCAAGAGAATTTTCACTCTTCATAGGAATATTTTCACGGTTGGTTCCGAATTTTCGTTTCGTTTTCTTTTCTGTTGTTTTTTTTTATTATTTATATTTTGCTTTGCCATCGTTTTGCTTTTGGTTTTGCCTGTGTGTTTTTGATTTTCATGGTTTCATTTCTTTAAATAAGTTTTATTTTTAGCATCTTTAGTTATTTTTGTGTATTTTTTTTCTCACCAACTTTTTGCTTTTCCTTGCCGTTGGCCGTTCGTCTGATTATATTTGAATATTCTTGGCGATTCTTTGGAATATACACAAACACTAGCAAGTCATACTTTATGTGTGTGTGAACTGATTTGTGTATAAACGCGCGTCGGCATGCGTTGTTTGTAAGCTGAATTATAGGGTGTAGAAGGGCCTGTCGAATCAGGTGTTCTTCGCCTCAGTATTTCTTTTGTATTTACGTTTCCAACTCTTCCTGAGTACTATCTGGCCAGACAGTCAGAAGTCACATTGCCATACTTCTAACAACAATAAAAAGAGGTAAACAGCGATTATGAAAGAGCACGGACGGAAATCGAATCAAATTGAGATTGTTGGCCTCCACAACAAAGTCGAAGCGAACGAAAATAACAATTGAGTTGACTTGTTGTATGAGAGAGTACGTGTAAGGGCACTGGGAGGAGGATGAAGGGAGAAACAATAAAAACAAATTGCAAATTACCCACGAGAGAGAGAGTGTAGCGTCTCAGTCAGCGCTAAGCATAAGCGTAATCTCGCTTGCATTCTCATACAAAATCACACAGACACATACATAGAAATTGTCAATCTTTACCGTTAGCAGTCTATCGTTTCTGCAGCTTTTATTTGTATTTTTAAATTATGACACACAGAAAAAGCCTCCCAATGCCTGCTCATGCTCTCCTCCCTCGCTATGACTCTCTCCCGCAGTCTTGTGCTCTTATAGAATAGCCAGAGAGCAAGCAACTCTTTGAACAGCTGCTGAGTAGGCGGCCGTGCATAACCTCTGCTTCTGTTGTTGTTGTTGTTTTGCTGCCGTCTTAAAATTTGCCACACTTGATTCAAATGAGCCGCAAAAAAAAAAACAAAAAACAGCCCGAAAGAGACGGAGAAGCAATTGCGAAGACAAACGAAAAATGAAGAACTGCCGTGGCTGGCAATTAAGCTAAGTAATTGTAATTATGATGGTGGAAAGGCAAACCATACGGAAATACACTTTAGCGCCTTTTGTTTTCACTGGCTGTTTTTGTAATTGATTAATTACAATTTTTATTGTGATTTTCGTATTGTCACGTTTTCTGTTTTACGCGTGTTAAAAATATGGCACGACTTTTTTACGACTCATTCGCCGCCTGCACTTGAGTTTGGGGAAGTGCTGTAGAAACTTCTCAAAAGAAATTTTAATTAATAAGAAAAATAATTGTTTTTGTTATACCCTGACAAGGGCAAATTATATGAAAATGCGTGTATGCAGTTCAATTTTTAAATTATTTTAAAAAAAAGTGACCATATGTATGTATAACAATTTGTTCCTTACAAATACTTTAATAGTGACGCGTCGTCTCGTTTTTAGACTTAAAAAAAAAAAAAACAATATATATACAAAGTTTTTAGCTCACCTGATTTCCTTTAATTGAAAAAACGGTAATTTCACTTTAAATTTAGCCCACAATTTGAACTAAAATACATTTCGCTGTACATCAATATTTGAATTAAAAACAAGAAGTTCTCACAATATTATTCCATCAGCAGTAGAAACAAGTTTCTCTTCGTCGTATGCAAATTTGTGCAAAATTTGAGACTCCCCATCTCCCATCACATATGTTTTCCGTGTGTTTGTTGTTTCCGTAGTTATTCTATGGAAATTGCAAAAATACGCAGGTTATGTGTGTGCTTTGTTTTAAACGGAAATGAAAATATTTTTCAAAGAAATTTCCATGTATCATTTCGCATTTCTATTAAATTTTGCAAATATTATGTAAAAATCAACTAGTTGCTGGAAATAATCGCATCGTTGAAGGTAACGTCATTGACCGACCGCGTGTTCCATTTGAAATACATATCTTTAAACATGGTACATGAATCATTTCGAAAAAACCTAGGCAACGCACATGTTTTCTCCAAAAATATTTCGTATTACCATGTGGGAGTCTCTTTCTGATGGTATGAACAGGTAAAAATGCCGCTAAAAATCATTTGCGCTTAGTCATCGCGTCTATTTTCATAGCGGATTTGCGGCTTAGAAACACCTACAAATCGAGATTCTGGAATCAATCGCTGAAGTTCCCTTGCTGTTTTTATTCAATAATAATATTATGCTTTCATTTTATTTGGCAATTCCAGTCTATTTGCCTAAATGTTATGAGCGGCAAGAGCTCACGTTGAGCTTTTAGTGTGGTTCGCCTCGGATTTGGTTTGGGTTGGGTTCGGTTCGGTTCGGTTCTCGCAATCGTTTTGTTTATTTTGGCTACTTTGTTTGCAAAGCATTTTGCCAAAGTGTGGGTGAATAAACTTCATGCTGTTTGACTCTTTGCTTAATTTTGAAAAGCAGCAACGTACAAAACAACAACAACAAATAGAAAAAAACAGCAACAAAAGCAGCAGCAAAAAATGTGGTTGTCAATGAATGAAGCTGTTGTTGACTTTGAATCGGAGAGCGAGAGTGAATGAAGTTGCTTTATCTCATTGTCTGCTCGTCTGTCTGGTTCTTCTGTCCCAACTGAAGTCGAATCGAGCTGGTCAAGACATAGCAAAAAAAAAAAGGTTTACTAACCTTGAAACGGGAATGTGGAGTTTTTTTTTAAGCTTAAAAGTGAATATCGTGTGAGGAGCATCATAATGGTACATTTGTGGGTACTCATTCGTTTACTCAGAGTTTATAAAGCAATCCGTGCTCAAATAACCCTCAACACATAAAGATGATATGTGTACTTTATATTAAATTGCATTATCTTGTCACACTTGACTCTATAGATATCATAATGAATTTGTTGAAACTCTGAAAAATTTGTTAACCTGTAGAACAAGCAGGATTTTCTAGTATAGAACATATATTTGCGCTATTTTCAACATTTATGCTAAAAACTTAATTTATAGGAATTCCTCTGACCCGTTATTTTAGACAAATGAATGCGATAAATCTGGGAATGTGGAGATAAGCAGATTTAAATTAAAACAAATTGCATAGAAATGCAAATTGGGATCGTTTCAAATGTTCTTGACATTATTGCATAATAAATGCATATAAACATTAGGTGAGCCTAGATATAATTTGTTGATAATCTTTTATCTTTGCATTTCTTAATCTTTTTTATCAAATCTTTCCGCTTTTCTCTGGCAAATCACCTTCGTCTCGTTCATTTACCCATTTGAGCTCGTTTTCGATATTGTTTTTAACGTTCTCGATTTAGATCTTTGGTCTTTCGACTCATAAATTACACTTTAGGCTTGCAAATAAATCAAAAAACAATTCAATTCACTTATGTGTGGTTGATTTTGATTTTAATTTTGCAAAATCCCTGGTTTTAGTTTCGTGTTTGTTTTGCAAATTTATGGGACGCGTTGGAGGCGTTTTGAGATCATAAAAACTGGATAAAAGTAAAGCGCGGCATTATAAATCAAGTTCAATTCAATTAGAGCGCGCAGGGGGCGCCAAAATATCACGTTGGCCTCATAACCTACGACAATTTATTAATTTTAGCTCGCTCATATACGCACACATTCTCACACACACACACGCACAGCAATGGCTGAACAAATAGAAATTGAAATTGCATACAGTATGCAAAAATAGCACGAAAAATGACACTACAAACATTAAAAGCAATTCGATATAATTTTGTATAAAATATACGAAAATACATGTATATTGTATACGCATGTTCAGGTTCCTATATGCATATTCAATTGCCATAAATTGTTAAACAAATGTTATATTGTAATCAATAAGTAACGTTATTGCATGTGGGTGCGAATGTGTGTGTGTGTGTAAGTGTGAGTGTGCTCTGTCTGTGTCTGTGTTAATAATTTATGCGGAAGACCCGCCCACACAGAAACATGTTGTAAATGTCAATGGGGTTGGGGCACACACACAATTCATTCCCATATTCATATGTACGTGTGTGTATAATTTATAATACTCACAACAGCATGATTTTATATCCAGCTTACACTCATTATTTTAGCACGAACAATGCGAATGTTGTTAATAATTCAATAACAAAAACTCCGAACGAAACGTGAGCGCAAATTTCAATTAAATTGTCGAAAGAAAAATCAAAAATGTTCCGCAATGAAAACCAGAGCTCAAAAAACGCATGAGAAAAAAATACAAGTTTCTTCATATGTTCCGTGATACTATTCAATCGATCAATTGAAATTTTCTTAATAACTTAGCACTCCCCAAAATCATCTTGTCGGGATATAAATACAAAATCTGCGAAAAACATCATCATATTCACCTTGCGTAATAATTTTTCAAGAATTATTTTTGGCCGCACGCAACGCTGAACAGAGTCACCAAAAACTACAACTAAAAAAAAAATAAAAAAATAAAAATTCGCTAGATTCGAAATGTGTGTGGAAAAATTCAATTTAAGAACTCGACGCGGTGGCCTTGCCGACACCCGCCTGCGCTCCACCACACCTCGCCCCTTTCCAAAAACTCGAGTCTCATCCAATGTGGCACACATTTGGCACGATTCAACGATCAAATAGATAGATAAATAGATAGATATATAGATGTACGATGGATTGCTTGAGTTGGCCGGATCGGTCAGAGCAATTATATGCATATTGCAGGCTATCGCACTGGAATGGCGTTGATCGCAAATCAATCGTCAAATTATTGACAGCAAGTCCCCCATGAGAGACATGCAAGATTGTGTATGCCGATTCGGATTTGGATTTGGATTCGGATTTGGATTTGAATTCAAGGCAGCGCAATGTCAGCAGACATTTATTTTGTCCGAGAAAAAATAATAATATACATAAAATGATCTTATTGTACTATATATTCCAAGATGAAATCAGTTAAGCTCAAGGCGAGAAATTGCATTGAGAATGGATTGTCAGGCGTTGACATGTTGAATGTTAATGAATAACACTTGCGTTGTTGCATACATTTCCAGAACTTGAACTTGAATGAGGGCAATTGAATATGCGAGTATTGATAGAAAGAAAAATAACTTTGAATATGTTGCTTAAAATTCATTGATGCCAGTTAATTTCAGTAATTTACCGATATTTATTTAAATCTGAGCTGATCATGCGGCTCGCTATTGTTGTGGTCATAATATCGTATTATTCTAAGTTTCCAGCTTGATTGACTTCTCACGAAGACCGCAAATACAGAAACTATTAGCTAAAGTATATCTTATACAACCAGGAACAATAGTTCGTATTACATACGCAATAAAACAACAACAAATTGTTTATAATGAATGAACGTGATCCGTTGTTGTCACTTCTCTAATAGAGACATTCATAAATGTCATCGTCAATTTCAATTTGACTTTTGGCTCTCTCTATCTCTCTTTCTCTATCTCTTCTAAGGTCAATGCGAATTGGCTAGCGCACTGAATTCATTCGTAGCAGCAGCTACATATATATAGTATATACTATATATCATAGATATTATGTACAGCAAATACGTAGACAAATGTGCGAAAGAGTTCCCCATCTGCGAAACGTTTTGCTGCTACTGCTGTTTATTTGTTAAATGATTTTTGGCGAAAAATAAATAAAATACATTCTATTTCGCATTTGCATATGCAAATATTTAATTTAAATCTGTCCATAGATATACGTGTTTGTACTCGTCGCGTACGACTAAGTAGAAAATCTTCCAATCTTCAAGCTCTGCTGTTGTTTTCTTCTCGGTAACATTCGTATATCGTTCGTTTCTAAATTTAACAAATCGTGTGGGCAGTTTAGCATTGAGCATGGCCAAGGCTTGTGACGTGCCGCGAGGGCGACTTTTATGATCATCACCATCTTCATCATCATCATACATACTTGTTGCCGATTTTTATGTATTTTTCTTTTTTCGCACAATAAAATTGATTTGCTAAACTTTTTTCTGATCTCTTGCAGAGAAACAAAGAACACAGGAAACAAACAAACAGACCGCAAAATGTATGTGCCATTTTAGATAAAGAAGCTGGAAATTTGGAGCAGTATCAGTAGAAACTAAGTCACGCCCGTTAGCAATAGCATTATATATGTATGTCGTATATAGCGCATACACACACTTATATGGACTATAGACAAATGAACCAAACAACGCAAGCTACAGTAAGTCATTCGGCCGAGTTAATTTTCAATTGAAATTCTTCTAATAATGCATAATTATCTACTCAACTGCAGATCTTCAAGAAGAGCACGTAAAACTGGAGAACTTTCATACATAAAGGTATCTTTATAAAGTAACTGGAACCACCTAAACGCACACAGACACACACACAGCACACACACACACACACACATACAAAATGGGCAAAGATTACTATAAGACTTTAGGCATAGCAAAAACTGCCACCGATGATGAGATCAAAAAGGCCTACAGAAAACTAGCGCTACGGTATCATCCAGATAAAAATAAAGCCGCCAATGCAGAGGAGAAATTCAAAGAGGTCGCCGAGGCATACGAGGTACTGTCGGACAAGAGCAAGCGGGAAGTGTACGATAAATACGGTGAAGATGGTCTGAAGAGCGGAGGTATGTTGAGAGTTAAATTATATTATATTGTTATATATGTATATATTATTCACTTTT
Source organism: Zaprionus inermis (assembly GCA_018151445.1). Lineage (NCBI taxonomy): Eukaryota > Metazoa > Arthropoda > Insecta > Diptera > Drosophilidae > Zaprionus > Zaprionus inermis. Next base: position 2,177,182 of record JAECXD010000634.1, on the reverse strand, counting down.
TTTTTTCATTTAACGGCAGGCACTCGCAATGGCGGCGGCAGCAATAATACATTTACATATCAGTTCCATGGCGATCCGCGGGCCACATTCACACAATTCTTTGGCAACAGCAATCCCTTTGCCTCGTTCTTCGACATGGGCGATAATCTGTTCGATAAGAATGTCTTCGATTTGGATACGGAACCAGATTTCTTTTCATCGCCATTCGGTGGTCTTGGCTCTCGACACGGTCTTGGTAGCACATTCAGGTAGTAATAATATTCGATTGTATTGGATTGAATTTAATTAATCTATCACAGGCCATCTTTCAGATCACACTCCTTCAATGTGCACACACCGTTCAAAAAGGAACAGAAACAGGATCCACCCGTCGAGCATGATCTCTATGTTACGCTGGAGGAAATCTATCATGGCTGTGTTAAGAAAATGAAAATCTCACGTCGTGTTGTCAAGCCCGATGGTAGCTCCAAAAAGGAGGACAAAGTCCTACAGATATCAACAAAACCGGGCTGGAAATCGGGCACCAAAGTCACGTTCCAGAAAGAGGGCGATCAGGCGCCCGGTAAAATACCAGCGGATATTGTGTTCATCATTCGGGATAAGCCACATGCCATGTTCAAGCGCGAGGGTAGCGATTTGCGCTATACAGCGAGATTAACGCTCAAACAGGTGAGTTTTGGCGATGGTCACGAGCTTCAATAGTATAAGGAGAAGTATAGTGAGAGTACTCGAATAGAAGTGAAGGGAAATAGAACTGAGAAGCCTGTAAAGTATTTGCAAATTGTAGGGAATATTTTGTTTAATGATTCACTTATTCTTTGGCCAACCCTTCATCGAGTATTTTTGTTTGTTATTAAATTCTTCAATACAAGACGCTACGCAGGCTTGGGTTCTCACAGTATGTGCCGGCCAATTAAAGCTGTCCAGCGCCTAAATTAAATTATAATGAAATCAGCGTTATGGTTATGGCAAATTTACCATATACGACGCTGCACGCTGACCAGATCAGACCAGACCAGACCAAGCCAGAGCCAGACTCAGAGCCAGACGAGGCGCAACCAAGTGCTGAGATTGTCGCGCGAATTTGGGCAACATGGTCAAGTTTCAATTAGGCGTCAGCAAAGCGTTCACAGCAGTTGGTCGACGATGCCTGCACGTACATTAGGTACGTAGTATACGCAGGTCTGTCCATCTGTTTGTCCGTGCCGCAGGTGACACGACTTGTTGGTAGGCAGTTCGTGACGCTGAGGTGTTAAATTTTTCACAGCCAACTGCGTTAAAAAAGTTTGAGGCGCAAACTTCGCGCTGAGTTCTCTCGACCGACTTGATCGATGTTACGTTGTCGCATATGGCGAACGGACCAAAAAATCCATTTTTAATGACCGCAACAACAAGAAAACTTTATACAGATAGATATTGTATGGACATATAGTATTTATAGAGAAACATGCTGGCCAGTCTGTAGTCATGTTAAAATTGTTAATTGCATTAACTAGATTAAATAGTTGCTCTCTGAGTTTTGACATTTTTAACATTTTATTGCTTGTTAGTGCGACAAATTTAGTAAATATTTTTGGGGTCTCAGTTTCGCCATATTGGGTAGATTGAATTTCTGATGATTTTACAGCCAAAACAGAAAAAAATATTGCAGTAGTATCGAGAAATTATGAATACCATTTTGAGCTTGGTTTTAGCTAAAAGTGTCATGTTGTTGTTTCTATTTAGAAATATTTGACACGGTTTTTTGTTTGTGCTTGCGCATGGATAATTATGATGCCTAGCGGAATTTGGTAATATACGATATGAGTATTTAATTGGCAGCTCGAGTTTTTAGATGGAAAATTGTTTGTGGCGAAAATGGGAAAATAAACTATAGGCTCTCTATTATATTGATATTACGCTACTTGATCCTTTGGCGAACTTTGTACGTACCATGCAACCAAAAAATGGGTGCTTAATGAAATGTATTATCATAAAAAATTATCATATGACAATACCATTGTTTCTGGGATTCCACAGATAATACTTAACCTTTTTTTTACAAATACATATCTACATATGTATCTGCTGTTATTCATGAAGAGAACGCAAATAATTGATAATATTCCAAGCGTTCGCTTCAATTTGAATTTTTCGCTGTAGAGCAATGAGAGCGGCAACCTCATAAAGCAATTAAAGCACCATATAAGTACTTCACATAATTGGCCGCAACAATTTCGAATTGGTTTTTTTTGGTCGTTGTGCATTAAATTTAATATTTTCCATAAATTACATCATCAGCAACGTTTACGACAGAATGAATAAACTATTCATATATAAAACGGAGTCGTACGTACATACATGTAACTCGGATGACATTCGATATTTGGCAGCTTCACAATTGAAATGGATCATTAAAATATTGCTGCAGTGCTGGCACTGACCTACTATAATAATAGAAATAATAGAAACATAGCTATATGTAGTATATAGATACTCGTAAATTTAAGATGGAATGCGAATTCAAAGGTTGAATGACAGAATAAAATAATTAAAGCGTAGCTGCCGATGAGCGGTCACGACTTTGAGATACGCAGTAATTATCAAATGCAAATATTTCAAATATATTTATCTGGTTTTTAAAGAGGCGTGGCATAATGAATAAACATGCATAAATTTGCTGTACATTTAAAGATGCTTAGCAACAAATTTCATAGCTCTATCTATCAGAATAACCGAGATCTAGGCATTTTGATTTAAATGAATTTTTTTGGAATACCCTAGCTAACTTTTATACTTGCTGAGTATAAAACGGTTGATGCTTTCGAGTGCCTGCGTCAGAGCAGCTCTAGCAAATGCAGCTCCCTAAAATTGATGAATGCCAAACAATTGAACGTCCGTCTATATATATATATATTTTCGCGGAATGGTCGTGTAACTGATGGCCAGACGCCACAAATATCGTTGTTTTGGATCCGCGCTTATTGTTGTTGCTGTTGGTTTGCTTGTGAATTGTGCCTGCCCATTGCCATTGTCATTTTAGGGCTGTCAGTTTTTGCGAGAAGCAAGAAGAATGAGAACTTTTCGACTGTGTGTGTGTGTGTGTGTGTGGGAGTGGTTCAATACAAAAGCATTCGACGGCTTCGTTTGCATTTTGATGACAGTCGTCATCGTCCTTCACATTGCACCAGGCAAAGCAGGCAAAACGTGGGCAAACAAAAAAAACAACAACAACAAAGAAAGAAATAGATAAACAAAAACTCAAAAAAAAAAAGTACTTGAAAAAATAGAAAATGCTTTATGACATGCGATTGAATGTCGTTGATTTGTTTTTCCTTTTTTTCTAGTGTGTTTCCTCCAAACACTTTTATTCGCGTAATTGTCTGGCGCCGAATGTGGGAAAGTGTTTTTTGCTGTTTTCCTAACACTAGACTCGGTAATGCGAAGTCTGAAGCCGATAAGCGAAATTTATCATACGTTTTCAGCATAGGATGATAGATAAAGTTTGGGTTTTTTTTCAAAAAGAAAGCTGCTTAAAGCGCAATCAAAATGTCAAAATATGCAAGTCTATACAGAATCGAAATCGTGTTTGGATCTATAAAGATAAAGTAATTTGAAAGATATAGTTACTTGATTCGACGATAGCTGATTAAATAGTAGTTGCAAATAGTTAAGGAATAATGAACGATTTACAATTGCTTTGTTATTTACAAGATTATACAAGTTTTTAAGCTTTATATTTATTAAATTGTACACACAACCTTACATAGTATACATTTGATTTCGTTTGATTTCCCTGCAATTTTAACGTATTCGACTTACAAACTATTGCAGTTTCTGTCTGATATAGTCTGACACAGCTATAAAACCCGAGCAGTTGGACTGTGTGCAACTTTTCTAATTGCAGCTATAGCGAGCTTTATAGTTTTCCCCATTGAGTTTGATGTGATTTGGCTCTATATAGCTTTTGGCCTGAGACCAGCGAATGGCATTTTCAGTTTTTACATTTTTCTAAAAATCCCTTTCCGTTCCACTGCTCGCTCGCTGGTTTCCATTGCCGTTGCCATTTCGTATTCCCTTTTATCCGCCGCCGATCGATCCAGTTGTTGTTCTCGGCCCGAAATCGCAGTCGCAGTTTGGCAGTTTGTGCAGTTCGCATTGTTCCCATTTGTATTCCCTATGTGCGTCGTGTGTGCTTTATTTCGGCTCAGCTTCCCTAAAAAGGTAGCAAAGTATTTAAGCGTTTTTCAGTTACAAATATTTCTCGTTCTCGTTCTTGTTGCTGTTGTTTTTGCGTTTTCAACATATCCATTAAAAAAAATATCAATGCTGGCGGCGGCATCGTCATCATCGGACAGTTTTCTTGTTATACTTGTCATTGTTGTTGTAGTTGTAATGGCTGTAGTTGTTGTTGTTGCTGCTGCTGTTGCTGCCGTCGTTGTCGTCATCAGTTTATGCTGTCATCGCTTTAAATTCAGCGCACTCGGCACATACTCTACGTATAGCTTTAAATATTCATAAGGTGTGCACTTTGCTTTTGTCGCAATTTATTTATGTTCTTTATTGGGTGAGGCGGCGATTCGCACTAAAAAGCGAGCACACATGGTCTATGTTGTTGCTGTGGGTGGAGGTGGGTGTGGGTGTGGGTGTCCGACACGATATCAAATCGCAAAACATATGGTATGGCCGTATAGCGTGTGTGTTGTGCGAACTGTTTACAGATCGAAAAATATTGTTAGTTCTGTTATTTTCGGACTGATTCATGCGTTTATGTTTTGCCAATTGCTTCAGTTGCCTTGATTGTTCGGAAATATTTGAAAAAACTAATATTTAAATAAAGATAAAATTGTTAAAATTTAACAAGCATTGACCAGTTAAGATAATGATAATAAACTAGATTAAACTGACGATTTGCTGAAGTTGTGGACTTAAAACTGAACCTAAAGCTCACAGGGTGCTTCTAAAATCTGCAAAGGCTAAATATATGTACTACATTATAAAATATTGTAGTATATATATTAAAATAATCTTCAGCAATCGTCTTAAATCAATTTGTGTTGTAAAAGTTACTTAACGCTTTAAATGTGTTTTAAAAAGCTGAAAAAACTAAATAGATGCATAGCTTTCTTTGTCGGAAAAATATACCTAAATTTATTTGAATCCTTACTTATCATTACAAGCTAAACCCCTAATTAACAGAGCTTTAGTTTATGCATAAAGCTCGCAATGAGTTCTTAAAGTTGCGATTTATAGAAATCACAAGGCTCGAAAGATATCGATCAAAATAGACTTTGAGTGCACTCATGAGCTTGCAAATCTTTTACTCACCGATGCTGACTAACTAGATTTATCTATTATGACGAATTAATAAATGAATATTTGCAAAAGTTTTGCCTTTGATGCGCATTTAACTTGAGTAATCAAGAAACTTTACCACATCTCATGTGCCTGCGATTATATCCAACTTTTTCTGCGTGCAGAACTAATTAAGTGGGGCTCACGCATTAATATCCTGGAGTTGGTTTCGGGAACCATGATTGATGGTTATCTTTTAGCGGGCCAATTAAACAAATCGAATGTCCGCCCGTGCCAAATGGAATCGTTTCGCCAGAGTGGACAAACAAGGCGCAATACGCAATGTGGATTTAGTTTTGCAGAGCAACAGGGAAACGGAGAAAGACAGAATGATAAAGAGTGACAGAGAGAGAGAGAGGGGGAGATGAAGCAAGTGAGACAGCAGTCGAGCAAGATATGTCAACAACATGTTTAAACACGAATTAGGCACATAAAAAGCATAAAAAGGATTTATGCAAGACACAAAGCAAACAATACGAAGAGGATAAACGAACGACATGTTGCCAGTGTGTGTGTGTGTGTGTGGCAAGTGGCAACTATGAGCATGAACAGGATTACCAAAAAAAGATTGATAGATTCGCAGTTAAACCCCATGTGCGTCTGTCTCTTTGTTTGTCCAGCGTTTTTCTTGGGCTTTTGCTCATGGTTTTTATTCCTTTCGTTTGTTGTTTTTTTCTTTTACAGGAAATTGAGTTGTTTTCGGGGCGTATTTGTTCTGCTCGTTTTGATTGATAAGCCAAGCTTGTCTATTTATATATTTATTTATTTATTGATTGATTCACTTTGTTCTCTGCTCCTCCGCCTGTAGGCACTCTGCGGCGTTGTCTTCCAAGTTCCTACAATGTCCGGCGATAAGCTGCGCATCAGCACCATGCAGGAGATCATCAAGCCGAACACTGTGAAACGCATCCAGGGCTACGGTCTGCCCTTCCCCAAGGATACGACGCGCAAGGGCGATCTGCTAGTGGCCTTCGATATACAATTTCCCGAGAAATTGACTGCCGCGCAAAAGGAGGTGCTACGGGATATGTTATAGGTAGCAGGAACAGCAGCAGGAGGAGGATGAGGAACAGCAGCCGCCGGAAAAAGATGAACGACCTGAGAACTAGCATTCGCATTATTCACGACCATGACTCACTCATACGCACGCACACACACACGCTATGAATGCCCAGTTAATTATTCACATTCTCATTCACTTAACAAATATTTCTGTTTTAAATTTCCGATTATTATTCATCCTAATCAAATTGTTATTCGTATTCGTATCGAATTCATTTCGTTGCGTATTCGAAATTCAATTTGAATTGTGTTCAAAAAATGTTTTCGTGCTTGTTTTTACAGGAACTTTGAAATTGTCTAATTAATTTTTGCTCATTGGGCCCACCAAGGCCTGCACCGCCCCGTTCCGCCTCGCCCAACCCATCAAAGTTGCAATATGTTGAGCATTATAGTTATTATATCGTATAATTCTTAATTTATTTGTCTAAATTAAACCTACGTATAATAATAATAATAAAACAAACAAACATGTGAATTTAAGTTTTTTCTTCTTATGTGCAGGGTATGTGTGAGTCGTTCACGGCGTAGTTGCTGCTGCTGCTGCGCCTGAAAGGAAAAGTGCAAATTTCACTGTGGTAATCGCAGCGCGTTTGCCTAATTAGCTGCCGTTGCCAGTTCCGCCACCGCCCCCACTCACCTCTTGCCCCCGTGGTCTGCTCGCTGTACTCGACCATGTTGCTTGTCAAAGAGGAACTCGGCCAAAACGCAGCAGCAGCGGCGGCGGCGGCGGCAGCGGCGCGCTCGTTAAGTCATTAAAACTGCATGAAGTCAAAACTTTATGGTCTGCAAAGTTTGCGTCAAAGCAGCAAGAGGAAAAAAGCCAAAAAAAAAAACAGAAGGAGTAGGAGGATGAATGAAGACGAAGCCTCCGAAAAAAAAACAAAACTAGATGAACAGAGAGAAAAACCTTTTGAAATGCAGAAGAAACCGAACAACATCAAAGCCGACGCTGGATAATTCGTTTAGCTGAGGCCGAGACTGAGCCGGAGCCTGGGACTGGGCTCGGCAGACGCATTTCATTTGCAGACAATAAACAGAGGAAAACAACAACAGCAACGTGTAAATAAATTAAATTTCTGAGCAGCTCTTTGCATACAAAGCAGACGCGCTGCCAGAGCCTGCCACTTGCCACGCGCTTCGCTTGCAACTGATACGAGAGCAGCAAGACGAAAGCGCCAGAGAATACGTATACGACTGAGTGTACGGATACGTGTATTATGTATACGTAAGTCGGCGCATCATCATCGGCATCGACAGTCTCAGCTGAGCTGCACGTGCCCCATACACACACACACACACGTAGAAAAGCTTGCGGCTCGAGTCTGTGTCTGACCTAAGCTTGGCATCTCCGTTTCAGTGTCCCGGCAACAACATTGTAACAATTCGTTGCCATTTTCCACTTATTTTAAAAACGACAGCACGAGTCAGGCGAGGGGAGCTGCAGATGGAGATGGAGATGATGGGGGCACGATGAGGCGGCAGAAAACGTTGCCGAAATCACGGCAAAATCATCGACAACTGGCAAATGTGTGAATTGAATTTTCAAACAATTTGCCGTCAGTCAGCGACGGCGGCGGCGGCAAAGTCAGTTGCAGTACCGCCCTCTCCATCCCTTATCTTCTTTTGCACACAGATTCCCCAGAGCAGACGCTGTACCGGCGCGCAGTCCTATACGATTACAGTGCTCCTTTCTATACGCTTGCCAACGGGTATACACAATATGTTGAGTATAATGCAACAGGTAAGAAATGTGCATGAGAAATAATCTAATTTGTGCTGAAAGAACAAGAATATATATTTCATACTTTATAGGTTTCTAGGGTTGAAACATGGCATAAAATTTGTATTTTTTTTATGATTTTAGTAATCTTTGCATTTACTTTGTGCGTCCGAATTCTAATTCTATATTATATGATATTAATGTCTATCTATCAAAGGAAAACTATGAAACAAAACTCTTTAAACGTAGCTATTCATGCATTCCCCTCGAAAGTCGAAAGGGTATTTCAGCTTCAATATTCCCAAGCGAAAACTCTGCATTTTTTCTGGTTTTCTTGCTTTTGGCTTGTGCCGAAACGTGCATGATTTGAGATTTGATTTGCTGTGTGCGGCCGTGGTGCTACGCGCATTTGGCTACATTACAACCACAACCACGAGCACGACTGACTGCCTGACTCCCTGATCCTGCAACGACGGCTCAAACTCCAGCTCCGTCGGCAACTTCGCATGCCGACTCCAGTTTCGCTCGCTTTGTTTGCCGTGCGGCAGTTTAAACATTTCCCTCACGTTTCGGATGTTTGTGCCATTAGCGCTTAAGTTGCCATACAAAATGCGTCTCGTAAATAACCAAATGCTTTGCTGTTGCCTCTTTGTTCGCCTGCGAACTGGCTGTCCATTGTTCTGCTGCCTGTTATCGATAATCGAAAATTGTTTACGGAAATTTCTGCTATTTGAAAATATTCCAATTTATTTGACGCATTTAAAAGTCAGTTCTGGATTAAGATCGTTGCGATTTACGATTGTTTGACTGGGTTGATAGGTCATTCAATTGTTGAATTACTTTATTTGGTATATACAATTGTAAAAACCATTGCAGATTTTTTTTGATAAGAAATTCCGCTGCTTTGGAAAACTGTAATCGGTAAAGCTTCAAATCTGTGATTATAAAATCCCTTTGAAACTCCCTTAACTGTGTCAAAACTCCTCAGATTTTGGTTGGATTTGACATGGCATAACCTCTAGCTTGATTCTACATTAAAATATCACAATAAGTAAAGTTAATGCTAAACAGATACAGATTCTTTAAAGGGCAATAAAATTACAATCTTTCAGAAAAATTAAGTGAAACTGGAACTAGAAATTAAACGCTTTGATTTAATACCTTATTGTTTTAATAACTGGCACTGTCTGGTACTCTAAAATGATAAATACGTATACTCTATGTGAACCATGTATGTGCTTTATATGGAGTTCTGTTCACTTCTAATCAGAATCAAATGGCAAAGCCAGAGACAATCAGTCAAGCGTTTAATAAGCGAACCCAATGCAGCTGTTGCTGGCGACGTGGCAGAGGACCGGATGCAGTAGCAAGGAGAGGAGAGAGAGGGAAAACGAGTATGTGAGTGGGAGAGCGAATAAAATTTATAAGATATCTAACACGCATACATCATTTTGATATGCATGCCACGGGCACGTTTACCAGTATTTGCTTAAGAGCGTAGCCCGTTGAAGAGCCACAGGGTGCCGGGTGGGGTGGCTGCAGCCGTTAGCAAGGCCAGTGCAAGGGTTATGTGGGTAGGGTATAGAGTGTGGGTTTGGTCTGTCTGTGCACCGCACACACGGACAGACACTTTAATTTTGCTGCTCGCTCTCGAGACCGCATGCAATTTTTCTTCAGCTTGGCTGCTATCGCCTTTCAATGGCAGGAAGTGAATGCCAGAGAAGAGTGAGAGAGGGAGAGGGTGGGGGGAGAGACTGATGGCAGAAGGGGTAGACGAATCGCAGTCAGGCAGCCAGTCAGGCAGTCAGTTAGTCAGTCAGCCAGATAAGTGCGGTTTATGTGCGGCACGTAGACCGTCTCAATACAGTCAATAAATTGCCGCTGCGCTGCACTCTTAACTGACCAAGCAGGGGAAGGGGTGGCAGTAGGGTGAGTAGGGTGCGAACACCATCCTTGGTAAGCATGTGTTGCCTGACCAAATTGATGCTGTGCAGTTTTTTTCAGCTACGCTTTAAGCGAGAAATTTCCCTAAAATCAAAATTAGTTGCCGAGCAACACGAGTTTGCTGCGCCGAGTTCCAATGGAAATTAACTTCGTATTCAGAGCTCATTAATGAGGAAAATACTTTAAATTTTAAACAGCCAGCTATGCGAAAGGGGAAGCGAAGCGGGAGGAGGGATGCGTGGTTGAGGGTAGGTTAAGTCTCAGGAAAATTACAAACTTGCGTGAGTTCAATCCCAGCGGCGGCATGGCTCGACATTCCAGCGGAAAACTCAGCCGGAAAATATGTTATTAATTCAAATTAATATAATACAATCTTTTTTTCGCTCTTCTTCTTGCTGTACGCCGGAAATGAAAACTACTTTCCGAGCGCATAAGAAAAGTTGCCTCGCTGCGACTCGCCTTTTTTTTCTTTACTGCGCCTGATCCCATTTTATGTTGTGGGTTGTAATGATATACGAGCATGTGGAGATGGTTAGCTTAGACTAGGCCTTGCTATCTAGGCCAGGGACCCAGAGGGGAGAGAACCTTAATAATGTGCAGATATGCCAGCTATGACAGCCCCTAAATTTGTGCACATTTTTCACGTAGCTGCCCATTAAATTCGGGCGCCTTTCGCTTATTTGGTATTTATCATTTGGGGAGGGTCAAAATATTTCAACTTTATCGCTCCATTTGCCACATGTCGTAGTGCTGCGCCATGCAAATGTATCAACTAAGCAGACTCGGGGCTTAGGCTTGTAGCTAAATATGTGTGTAGGACTCAAAGAGGTTTGATAATCTTGTATGTCAGAAGCTTATAAATATGAAATACTTGTGTAGTTTATGAGAATTGTTTGTTATCTTTGTAAAAAGAGGAGAATTGTGCTTGTAGTTATGCGTGTTACAGGCAAATGAAACAGCTGCAAACCTTTAAATTACAACAAGTTTAACAAACGCGTCAATAAAGCCGCCTCTGTCTGTATGAACGTTAATATTTTAGAAACTAAAATAGGTAAGGCTACCAAATTTTGTGACAATGCTTATATACATCTTTTGTTTGTTTTATACAACTGCCATGCCCCCTTCCGCCCTTAGTTAATCAATAAAATATATTTATACAAAATTGGACTGTTTAGCAGCTGCTTAGGCAGTCAAAAGTGAAGCTGCCTAAGTGGTTGCAGCTCTACCGAATCGTTCCTCAAATTTTTGCAGCTGAAATGAAGTGAAAGCTGCACTTTTATTTGTATTAAATATTTATTGCAAGGCAGCAGCAGTAAATGCAATTTTCCCAAAACGTGGCAAAGATTCAAGTTCAGCCCGACGACTCAAAGTGATTCAGTATATACAATGTAATACATATATATATATATATGCAGTATGTATATTTTCGGTATGTTCAGTTTCATCGTCGCGTTCGCAGCGAGTCACCCCTTTTGAGTATCTCCTCGAGGCGGCGTCGCTCCTTCACCGTCAGCACCTTTTCGAGCGTCTCTAGCGTCGCGTTGATTTCCCGCTTCGAGTGCAATGGCAGCCAGAGCATGGTGATGGCAAACGTTCTGTGTCAAAAAAAAAAGAAAAACAAAAAACCGTTATGTAAAATTGGCTAATTGACTTGCCAAGGTGCCTGCCCGCTCCCTGCTCACCTGTGCACGCGCATCGCATCGATGGCGCAGCGCTGCATCTGCTCGTGCATTGCCATTTCCCAGCGGAAACGCTCGTTGTAGCGTCGAAACGCGGCCATATACCGTCGCCGGCAGATGTCGGCGCTTAGGGAGTCGGGGGAGTACGAAACGTATTAAATCAACAGGAAATTACAATTTTCACACAATTTGATTCGAGCTTACTACGTCACCTCCTTCTCGTCCTGCGGCACCCGCTGCCCGAAGCCAACGCGTCGCGCCAGCAACACTCGATACCATTGCTTCTGTAGCGCATTCATGGGCCGCTTGAAGGGATTCCCATTCGCAGTCACGTTCGGCGGCAGCCTACAATTGCCTGCGGGCTCAACGTGTGCCTCGACCTGCTCCTCATCGACTTCGTCTGCCTCGGAATCCGTCGCCTGCGTCCCTGTTCTGGCTGCGGCCTGTTCGTTCGCTTTCAGTTTTTCCATTTCGTTTTAGCGTTTTACAAGTTTTCCGTATTAACTTAGAGATTGCTTCCTTACCGTCGGGCATTTGCCATTGCACTGCCCCAGCAAATGTTGTTCCCTTTATCTGTTGGTTGGTGTTGTTGCTGCTGCTGCTGCTGCTGGCGCCCCCGTTTGTCAGCTCCATGACGAGTTTATCGAACCAACAAGGCAAATGGGCTACACACGTTGTCTGCGCAGCAAGGTGAGTGGCGAGCGGCGTGCGGCGTGCGGGGAGCAGCAGTACGAAAGGGGCAACTGTTCTGCTGCGTTAACTGTTGCACAATTGCGAATGCGTTTTGTCTGTTTCAGCTGAATGCGCAGCGCCGCGTCGCGAAATGGCTTACACTTTGATTGACTCGGTTTGATGATGGGCTGCGATGGCAATATATCTGTATGCGTGAGTCAATTCCGTAGTGTAATCAACGGCGGCATTTAATCACATCAGTTGGAAAAACTCGTTATCTGCGAAGCGCCGTCAAATCAAATTGAAAGCAATGCGAAATTATTGCTGCGCAAAAAAGTATGCTATGCTTCGGAGACTGCCAAAGGCGTATAGAAAATTTGCTGGGGCACAAAAGTATGCTATGCCTGCAGGCAAATCTCATTGAGAAACTCGCTCGCATCACTCGCTCGTTGCACGTCGAATTGAAACACATTTTGTTAACTTTGCTAACTGCCGTTCTAAGCCGTCAGCTGATGTCTCTTGCCAAATCGAGCTTGCAACAAAGTAGGCCAAACGGCAAAGCGCACAACAAGCTGCTTGCAAACAACAAACAAAGCGACAGACCAACAGACGGACAGATAGATAAGCGGAGGGACAAAAGGCACTTCGTAGGCGTTGGCGTAGGAGTCACAGCTGTCGCTGACGCTGGCTCAAGCTGGCATTTTGCCGAGTAGACAACAAACAAAACTATCGAACCGAGTGGCGCCTGTCGCCCAGAAGAGGCAATCATAGAAATGTGCTCTAATTTAAAGTGGCATAAAAAGAGAGCGGGCAAAGCAATGGTAGCGAAAGAAGGAGCAAGGGGAAAGGCAAAAGCGAAGCGCAGCAGCTGCCAAGACAAAGCCCGCCCCTGCGCACATATGGCCGCAATGGAGCATGTTGCCAGCAATGCAGTTGGCCAAAACGATTTCAGCCTGCCCGCCCCCGCTCAGCCCTCTCTAGATTTATATTTTATGTTATGTCTGTTCGACTTGGAGTTGCCAGGGGTCGCTTGGGGTCAGGTTTGTCTTCGGGTCGTGCCAATATCAACATTAGTTCTCGGTAATGTCATGAACTTTTCGGGCAAAGTGTGTGTTCTCCTCTCCCGTTGCTGTTGTTTTTGTGTTGCCGTTTTTTGTGTTTGTCTTGTTTTTCTATTTTCTTTGGCCTCAGCTGGCTGCGTCGTCCCAGTCAGCGCTTATTGATGCCCGCTATGGCTAAATGTTTTTCAATTTATTTTATTTCGAAAAGCAAAAAAAAACAATTTATTGGCGCCTTCTGTCTTCGCTTTTATGGCGCCCTTTTGCAGCAGGCCAATTGTTTTTGGCGCGCGCGCGTATCGGCGCGTTTGATTGATGTTGCAACAATTTTGCAGCATAATTTTAGGCTGACACTTAAAATGGCCCGCATTGCGTGCGCCAGAGCGAGACAACTAGCTGGGTCGTCGGCACGTAGGCGCCGTTCGATTTGAAATTGTCCGCCATTATGATGATAATAATAATAGGCGCCATATTTCAAATAACTAAGCAAGTGGCATTTAGTTCAATTACTTCGTAGAAGGATTTCCTATGATATATGGAAATTGCTTTGCAAATCGCTTTCGAAAATTTTCAACAACTTTTTCTTTATGTTAAATTTATGATCAAATAATTTGCTATACTTATTAGCATCACAAAATTGTTTTAAAATTTATTTTTAACTTAAAATGCAGCCTGATCAAATTAGCGCTAATTCAAGCTGTTTGACTTAATTTCAGTTAAAGTCTTCAAAAATTAAGTCTAATCAATTTTTTAATAACTACACAAATTTGTGAGTTCATCAAGAGAGAATTCCTTTAGATGTTGCCCGGGCAATTGCTGCAATTAGCTGGCGAGCAAACAGTTTAAAGCGCTCAAATCGCTGAAATTGCGAGCTTTGCGCTGCACGACAGGCAATGATGGGCGGATGGATGGCTGGACGACATAGCTAAATGGCTAAATGGCTTAACGGCTGAATGCGATAAAGGCAGCGAGATGGAGAAGCGGGAGACGAGACAAGTCGGCGAATGGCATAAGCAAATGCGCAGCACAATGAGTTGATAATCCCCAGGGCAAACAGACAGAGAAGTGGCGCATGTGGAGCAGGGGAGAAGGAGGAGGATGGAGAGAAGGAGGGACCCGCATGTATGTTATGCATACATGTATGCAAAAGCCATAAAGCAACAATAATAAAGGCGCATCATCATCATCATCGTCAGCGGTTGCTTTTGCTGCCGCTGCCGCGCTGTCAGCACAAAAGTATGAAATATCATCTAAAATAGGAAATGCGTAAATGCGAAATCCTACGCAACGGAAACTGAATCCCACTCGCACACACACACTCATACACATACACACACAAACACATGCAGGCATGCTGCTACTTTGAGTGTATGAAAGTCAATTTTTCATTTAGATAACTTTGACATACGCAAACGTCATGGCAGCTCACGGGCCTGAGGGAGCGTGAGCGGGAATGGGGTAGAGGAATGGGACTCGCTGCTGCACAGCGAGTTCAGCCAAAGTTCCTGACATGGCGCCATCTTCCACTTTTTCGGGCGGATTGGCGGCGAAATGCGGGCTGCGTTTTGATAAATGAATTCACGACGCGGCGGATCAGCCTCGATGAGGGTATGCTGAGTGTCTGCTAGTGTGTGCCAGAGGGTGTGTGTGTGTGTGTTCGGCTTAAATGAAATGTTAACAATTAAACGCAGCAAGCGCAAATCCAACAAGCGTCACGAAAAGACTATCAAAATACTTAATAAGCAGCCTCGCTCCGAGGCTCTCGTGGCGTATGCGTAATATGGGAGCTGAGTGTATGAATTATGCGCGTATTAAGGGAGGCTGACCCCCCCCCCCCTGTCGGCTGCCCATGCTGCCGTTTTACAGGCAGAGGGTTGCTGTTTTAGTGCAAACTAAGCCGACACATTAAAAGAGAAAAGGTAAAACGCTAAAAAACACGGCCAAAAAGGGATCAGGTTTCGACGGGGATTTTCATTATTTTCCGAGGCGTGTTTGATTGTTTTTGTTGCACGGCTTGTTGTTGCTGCCCCGCTTGTTGTTGTTGTTGCTGTGGTGTCTTTGTTGTGTGGCAAATGAGAACAAGTTGTTTTGTATTTGCTCAGCGTCTTGCACATTGTTATAATCATAAAAAGTATTAAAAAGTAACAAGGCAGCAGCTGAAGAGCAAAGCGAAGGAGGAGGAGTAGCAGCAGGAGGAGGGTGCCGAAGAGGGGCAGGGGATGACAGGTGGCTCGCACTGCCATTTGAAGTTGATTGCCCATTTTGGGGAAGCTCCACTTGTGTTTACCAACTTGAGCTGCGCGCAAAACCCCAAGCAGACTGACAGTGTGTGCGAGAGTGGCTGTGTGTGTGTGTGTGTGGCTGTGTGGGTTAGCTGTGTGCGTGTGTATCTGTATGTGTGTGTTTGGCTGTGTGTAGTCGCGGCTTATGTACAAAATTTGCGCTTAGGTTAGCGTGAAATGATGTTCAGGTAATAAAGCGCAGCGTGCGGTTGGCTGAGGGGACAGCGCAGCTGCGCTAACTGGATTGGGTTTGGGGGTTGCTATATGGATAGTGTATAAGCAGGTGATTAAGTGGGCAAGTGTAGGCGGCAAAAGAGGGGGAGAGAGAGAGCGGGTGGGGGGAAAGAGAGGTAGCAAATGTGGTAAACAAAGCAGACAATGTAAAAAGCACAGCTTAATTTGGCAAGCCAGAAGTCTTTTCCCTCTCGATATGCCCTGCCCGCGCTGCTGTAGGGCATCACAATCATATTTCACGCTTTGCTACATCCAAAACAAGCGACACGAGCGACCAAAGTGGGTCTATATGAAGGAATATATCTGCGTATCTCTGCGTAAGTAATATTTTATGGCAAGGCTCGGCGCGAGCAGCGGATTGTAAATTTTAATGAAATCTCCTTAAGATGCAATCAACTTGGAGTATTTTTATGATGCTCAAACTATACGCACACGCGCAGGCACAGCCACATATACATATACATATACATATAGCATATATGCCTTATGAGCGGAAACGGAAACGGCGGCAGCTGCAGCTTCGCATAATATTTTGCTTAAAGCTCAACTTGAACTTCTGCCAGGCACAACACAGCCTCACACACACTCCACACACATACTCCACACCTACAGCCACACCCACACCTACAACTTGCTTAAGCACATGTTGTTGTGCTTGCCCTTTCCTTTTCGATGGCGTCTGCTGGACGCAGGTGCGAATCCCTTGCGTAGTCGTTGGGATCGACAAAGACGCCAGACTGAGCGAAGCCACCAAGATGTAGTGCGAGGCGAAGCAGTAGGCGAGTGAGAGGAGCTGCTCCTGCAGACGCTGAGAAAATATTTTTTGGCTGCTTGTCTGTGCAGCTTGAAAATCCGTAGACTTTTTGCGGGTCGCACAGTTTATTTTCATTTTATTTTCTCCTGCCCCTCTGCGCCCCTCAGTCTGCACTGGCTGCATACCTTTTTGGCACTTTGTTGAATTTATCGCATAAGCTTTTCGCATACTTCCGGGTAATTGGCAACACCATGTACTACACACAGCTCTGTGTATGTGTGTGTGTGTGTGTGCGTAGCGCATTTAAAGGCGTTAAGGTGCAAATTTATTTGCACGAAACCTTTTGCCGGCAACGTCCGTCGTAATGAGCACTTTGTGTGCGTCGTATTTCTCGACCCTGACATATGGCCAAGCGACCCCAAACTGAATCCACAGACTGTGCTCTGCCCTGCCCCCCGGGACAGCCTGTGCCGTACGTATACGCACCGTGTAGCCGCTCGACTACGGCGTCTGGCGCTCGTTAAAGGCGTCTGGAGTGCTCGAGCATTTTTGCCACTTGCGGTTTTTGCCGTGTTATTGTTCAAAATTGTTAAGCACATTTAAGCCTGATTTAGTTGCATATTTATTGTATTTACTGGCCCGGCCCAGCTGCCCCCGGCTCCAGCTCTTGGCTGCCGCCTGCCTCTGCTGCTTCATATTAATGAGTTATGCAAACTGCTGGGGCTCGCGCTGCGGACTCGAAAAGGCTCCACAAAATATTTGGGTAGCCGAAGGTTCCTTTGGTTTCTTCCAAGAAATTTTCACTGGCCTGGAAATTGGAATTAGTTTAATGTATTTACTTTTAAATTATTTAAATTAGTTTTTGAGCCACTTAATTTTATGGCTTAAGCCTTAAAACTCTCTCTTTTATACAGACATTTAGAAGGGCAGACTCGACTCTTGCTTCCGAATATATCTAGTTAATCAGGCTCTTTAACTTGCCAGATACTTTAGTAAAAAAATTAAAATTTCCATTGCTCTCAGTCAAATCAAAGCAACTTTAACACTTTTTATGCCCTTGCCTCATGTATTATTCCGGCTCCATCACAAAACTAACCTCAGCAACTACGGCGTGGGTAGATACCTTTTCTCTCCCTGGGCATCTATCCTGGCGCTGTCTCGGGGTCAGAGGACAACAGAAAAAGTCATGTCTCTTATCGTAATCTTTTCCAGACAGCTGCGTTGACTTCCGTTTATGGTACATTTCTCCTGCCAATCCCTGCCCCTTCTCCCCATGGTACGACCCTTTTTCGATGATGATGGAAAACCCAACGCCGCATTGCTTTATGGCCATAAATATTTCATTATGAATTTTTCCCTTCTCTTTGCCCGACGACGTGGTCGGCAAACGCATTTCGAAACGCTTTTGCCTATGCCAGAAATAATTTTGGTAGCTTCGCTTTGGTTCCTTAACGCAAAAACTTGGCCGAAATAAATAATAAAAAATGCAATCCATAGCCGCTTGAATGGAGTCCCCCCCCAACTCGAATTTCCTGAGAAACCGAATTTTTTTGTTCTTACGCTTCGAAATGTGCCTGGGCACGGTAGGGTTAAGCATAGCTAAGTATTGATGTTTGTCGTGGGATGGGGTTAACCCAGCCCTTCTCTGTTTTCCTCGTGCCGCGCGTTCGTGACATCTGCAGGTCGCATTAATAATTAAATCAAGCAATAAAAATTCAGCACGAGTGGCAGCCAAAAGTTCGAGCTGCGGCTGCGAGAAAACTCAGCTAAATAGAGAAATGGACAGCTTGCGTTTGGGGCTGTTCCAGGCGTAAGACACCCTGTAATCAAGCTTGACAAAAAATCATAATTTAATATTTGTTGCATGTATAATTATTTTTGCATATTATAATATATAGAATATAATTTTTATATTTTTTTATATATAGAATATAGTTTTTTATTTTTCTTATTAAATTTCTTGGCTAAGAGCTGAGTATACCCCGCCTAAAGCGTATGAAAATACATAAATCATTTAGTTGCTGCACGAAATGCGGAAAGGCTGCCCCGCCCCCCACAACAGCAGCCCCAAAAAGTATGCTATGCAAAAGTTCGATTGACATTTTCCTCGCCGCTGCCGCTGTCTCATTCCGCTTCTTCGCTGCTTAATGTTCGCTGTAAAACACAAATACAAACAATTAGATATGTCTGTGCATTATTTATTTATTTTTGCACACGAATTGCCAAATTCATAATAAATTAACATTGTCTTGGAAAATTGAAAATGCCGCCCGCCAACGGCAGCGGCGCGAGAGGGGCAACAACAACATTCTTACGCACGAGTAATTCAGTAATGAAAATCGCATCGTCATTGCGCGAGCATCCGGCTAAGGATTGGTGGGAGGGGGGGGTACGCGGACAAGGACTCCGGAAGAGATTCCGCTGGATGCTTCGCGGGCAACATTGTTGTTAATATTTTGCTCAGTGCGCCGCGCAAATGCGATTAAAATTGTTAGAGAAAATTACGCCCAGAGATTTGCGCGCATTGTTGTCTGCCACAAGCACAAACACACACGCACACACACAAATATATATAAATGTATACGTATCTGTCTTGTGTTTTTGTAATCTAATAAAAATAGTTTGTGCTGCTCATAAATTCGCAGATAGAAATTCCAGCTGCGTAAAGGAAATTACAACAAAATTAAGAAAGTTCTTGGCAAACGCAGCGGCGCGACCGCTCGCAGTGCGTGCAACTTCAAGTTTAATCAATACAAGCCGCATGGGGGCGCTCGAGTGCCACCCACACACACACACACACACACACTTTTTTCCGCTTTATCCACTCGCTCGACTACGAGTTATTGTTGTTGTTAACGTGCTACCCCGTTGCGCTTTGTTATAAACTTGCTGAAATTTTTATGAAAAGCATTCTCAACCGGGCTTAAGTCGCCCCCTCCTGCACACCCACCCATGAGCCCTCCCCCCTCTCTCTTTCTCTCTCATCTTTATAAGCCCGGTTCGCAATGGGGTCGCGCGCCCTTTGACGCTGCGCACATATCTCGTTGCCAAGTCGAGGCGTTTGTAAATATTTTAATTGAAATTAAAATTTAGCCTGACTGCCAAGCTGCTTCTCACAGTTTTTAGCCGCTTTTTAGCCTTCTTTTTTGTCTTGTTTTTGCCTGTTTTTCAAGTTTCTTTTTACCTTTTGGTTTGTGCGTCTTTATCTCGGCCAGAGAAAAAAGGACTTTGGCAAGTTGCCAGTCGCCAGCCCGAGGTCACAAGCTGCACGGAAATCTAAATATAAATTTAATTTAGAGTTGCCAAGATGAAGCAGCAAGAGTTAGTAGGGGTATTCCTCTCGGGATATCGGCTTTGCGTTGCTATAGTGTCATGGCAATCGGTCGACACGGGAATCCATAGTTAAAGCCGGCAAAGTTTGGGCGAAACTTTCGCTTGACTTTGATTTGAAGTGCAAGCTTATTGTACTATCGGTTTAAGCGATAGTAACGTGTAAACTCTTTGTATTACGTACAGGAAATTCAAGCTATCTTTGTCTTCAAAAACATGTCAAAGATTAAGCAATAAGCCGAGGGAAAAAACTTTGTCATAGTTCGAGATATGAACGTGTGTTTTCCATTTGAAGTTTCGTGCCACTTGAGAATTTCGGGCAGCAAAAGCGGCTGAGACCGCAGCTGGAAAGTGACTTTAGCATGGAGTTTCAATGCCAGACCGAAACTTTTTCAAAGCAATTAGATAAGGACATGCTAGACGGGGTTTCGAAGCAGCTCGGGCTACGTGTGTGAGGTGTAGCAGGGTGTAGGTGTGGAAAGAGGATGGGTCCGTAGGGGTACACTTTGAAGCATTTAATCAGCATAAACTTTGAGCAGAAGTTCCCAAGTCGAATGCAGCTGCAGCTGACCAGACCAGACCAGACCGGGCTACCTGGGGCAAAGGCTGTGGCGTGTCTCGACCAAAACCGAAATCTCATTAATGGAAATTGGCCCAAGTTCTGCTTAGCTTGAATAATATTTGGGCAAGCGTTAACGGAACTGGCCACTAACTGGATGGGCAAAAACAAAGAATAATATTTAAGCACTTAAGGATGCCCCGGTCTAGCTCCAGCTCCAGCTTCTCTGGTCACTTGCGTGCAGGCGCAGTGTGCGTGCGTCCACTCGCAAATTAGTTGGAAGATGAATGGACCAAAGTCGCAAAGTTTTGCAGCTTTTACTTGGGATTTAGTGCGGCAACTGCTGTAACTGGCTGCCGCGCTCGTTCTCACTCTCTTCTTCGCTTTCCCTCTCTCTCTACTTCTCGCTCTGGCCGTCTTTGACTCTACATCATGCTCTTTAGTCTTTATTTAAAGCACAAACTTTTTTAATGAATGCTCTTAGTTTTGCACATATTTTTAATGCATAGTTCATTAAAAAGCAACTTTAGCGTAGACCTCGCCCTCCCCTTCTCTCCCCCTCCCGCCTACTGCACTTAGCTACTGCAGATTTATGCGCACAAAGTGGCTCAAGTGTTCGGCCTGCGATTTGCGATTCGCAGCGGACAGGCTTGAAATGGACTTGCAAATTGGCCTGAAAAGTAGTTTACACTGCAACAAATTGCCGGGTACTCAGGCATGTAGCGCGCCCTATGCAGTTCATAATCTTATAAAACTATTAGATCGATGTGGATGGGAGAAAACTTTTATACATTGCAGGAAAAACGAGAAACTACAACTTATAAGAAAGAAGAAAATTAGAGAGTGAGAGAGAGAGACAGCTAGAAATTTTAATTTATAACTCGCAAAAGCTACATAGGGAGCACTGAAGTGGAAGTAGGACAACTAGACTATTAAAAAAAAATAGAAAGAGCTTGAATGAAAACCATATAGATATTATACTATTATTAAATTTGTAATTTATCATTTATGTCTCTGGTTTCTTTACCTCTTCTTTCTGGATATTAAAGATAGACGCCATCATATAATAATACATTATTATTTTATTATTTATTATAATTATAATTATTTTTAAACAAGTGGGCGTCTCCCAGCAGAGCAGGCGCATAGGATATGACAGTATACTAATTTTATCTTAACTCCTATATCTGATGATCACTTAAATCACAAGAGAGTAAGGAAAGTGAGCATATTTGAGACAAATATTATTTCTGACTTATGTCCAGTTGAATTTTTGAAACTTTCCCTGCCAAATCACCCACTATATAAGGCAATCGAATATATCGCAGCGGCAAGCTGCCTATCGATATGTAGGCAGGAGATTTTCGGCATTTTCTTTCCCTTTTCTCTTCTGTTTTTTTTTTTTGTTTCTGTCCACCTTTTATTTTTGGAACTGTTGACAGTCATATCACGTAGTATCATCGCAAAGCTGATACGCCGTGTATAATGGGATTTGTTTATTGGTATCATTTGCGCCAACTTTTTGTTGTCTACGTTGTTGTTGCTGCCGTCTACAACCCCCTTGGAGCACATGCCTTCTGCCTTGATTGCCCCATCCAACGAGCATACTGACTGCAGCTGCTTCTGCTCGCTCCACGCTTCACGCTTCACGCTGCCCTCTCCCGCAGCCGGCACAAAGTTTCGTATTGCGTTTTAGAGTGCACAACGTAAGCAGCCAAAAAGTATCCAAGAGCGTACGTACGGGTCGCTAATCCCGGCCAGCTGATAGAGGGAAAGGATGGGGGTCCCGGAGAGCGAGAGGATTGGGTTCCAGGTGCGGGCACGTGATGCCAGAACGCAATATTGACACTTTCAACGACTTGACGCGCCAAAAGTCATAAAGGGAGTAGGAAAGGAAAACGTCGCGCTCGGATTGCACTGGAGTCGGAGCTGCTACGCGCGGAGGTAGGTGGCTGCATAAAAGTAAATCCATGGATTTTTGTGTGTTTGCCACTGAAACTTTTTTTTTCGCAGGAGAGAGACCTTTGGCTGCGTCTTTAAGTGCCGCAGGGCGTCGGGCGTCTGGACGTCGGCGGCAGCTTGCGGAGATGAGCTTGGCGGGCTTGGCGGCGTCTGAGGGTTGGCTGCGTGTGCCGGGCATTATTTTCATTGTCGCATTTTTCATCATCATGCTACCCCTGAAGCTTTTATAGCTCTCTCTCCGGTCTCAGTCTGGTTTGGCTTTGGCTTCTGGCTGCACCTGAGCGTCGCTTAGAACCGGAAGCTGCACATCAGCACTGCGAGTGGGTCTCCCTTTCTCTCTCTGTGTCTGCCAGTCTCGACGCTGTCGTTGTCGTTGCCGGCAATTGCCACTTTCAGCCCGTGTGCATTGTCTCTGTTTCTTTGGGCTTCGCTCGCTTTCTCCACACTTTTCGGTTAGCAAATCTCTTTTGAATTATTACTGTAATTACCGTTGAGTTTCGTCCCGGCATCATCGTCATTCACATCCACATCCACCTCTTGGTCCTGCTCTTCGGCTAGAAGCTGTTGTGACACCGCTGATGACTGTGTTGATCCGACGATTATGATTTTATTACGTTTTCGTGTAGTTGTGCTCTGTTTCCTTAATTTTCCCTGTGGCCTGCAGCGTGAGTTATGGCTGCACGTTTTGGCAAGTGTATACGGGATCCCTCTCGCTCGCTCTCTCTCTCTCTCTCTCTCTCTCTCTCTCTCTGCTCCTAGCGTAATCGCTTGTAATGAAGCCTGCACTAGGTTTACGGGGTCTGTCACTGGATTTCTCGGCTTGATAAACGATGTTCTCGTCTAAGCTGCGCGTTTAATTGTAACTGCCCCCCGGTGTGAGCACGGGGCGTAGTTGGAGCAGGGGGTTGGGGGTTGTATGCTAAGCTATTTCTCTTGTCGCTCAACTAATCAAAATTGATTGGCATAGGTCTCTCTTTTCTCCCCCTGCTTTCTGCATATTTATAGAGTGTGTTTTTCAAAGGGGATGCAACGCGATTAAGGGGCGCAATTGTCATGCGGCTTGTGGAATTTTTCTGTGAATTTCAATGCATCATATGGGGTGGTTCAATGAGTTTCGGAATCTCAGTGGGATTTTTTCGTAAGTTATGGAATGCAATCACAAGACGTTTTCTATAATATCGGGTTCAAAATGCGCTTAAATATTATTTATGATTGGTTAAACGATTTCTTTGGGTTTTTTGTTTATTTATATGCTAATATTCATATTTATATATGATAATAGTCTGTGCACACGTTGCATAGGTCATAAATTTGATGATATTCCTTTGGATTCATTCAAGGGATTTACATTATATTTTCATCACTTTCTCTACATTTCCCTATTTCGTTTTCTCTGTGGTTTTTTCTTTGTGGCTCCCAGGCACTCTCCTTGTTTTCTCTTCTGCAATGTCTCAATATTTCTCTCGCTCTGTTCAGATCTCTCTATTTCTCTTATCCTTTCTTAATGTCTCTTTCTTTTACTATAAATGCAACACTTTATCTTCGCTTTCTCTTTTACACTCTTCTCTTTTTTCACTTTACAAAACCTCTCAACCCCCGTATTATTAACTCAACTATAGTCAAACTACGACTTAAGTCCGCCTGCTTCTGCTCGCCCGCCTCTTTAAATGTCATGCTGTTAATCCCGTTGAAAGTCTACCACATAAGACGCCTTTGCCCGTCCCCGTCCCCGTCCCCATTCCCATTCACACTTACACTACTTTTCCGTCCCGTTCTCCTATCCCAGCCACACACATAACACACATTTAACTCTTGCCGGCGCCTCACTCGCCCGTTAAGTACAATGTAAACCGCGTCGCACATTCCGCAATCCGAACAACAACAACTACAGACGGACGGGCGAAGGGACAGTTAGACGGCAGATAGACAGACACAGGGCAACGCCATGTGCTGCAGTGTGAGAGAGCAGGCGGGGTAGAGAGGGGGTCGATGAATTTCGACACATGTTGCCGCAATAAAAATGTCAACACACACATAAAACATCTTCTAAAATGGCATTTGCACAACGGCGTAAAATTCCAGCAGCCGAAAAATTTGAAGCATAATAAATGGCGCTATGCCTGGGCGAACAATTGCCACGCACACACACACGCACACACACACACGCACACACACACACGCACACACACACACGCACTTACACACACTGTCCAACTCGCACGTGCTTAAAGCTGCGCGGCGTGGCCTACGCACATTGTTGGCCATTAAATGCGCATTCCTTGGCCATATAGAAATTTATAGACCAGAAGCGCACAAGACGTTCGCAGCGAAAGTGTTGGAGGGGAGTGTGTGCGGAAGAGTGTGTGTGAGGGGGAGTGTGTGTGCGAGAGGCAGAGCAAACGAAAATGCGAGCAAGTGAAAATGTTGAATGTGTCGCACAAGTTGCAAGTAGCGACGCGACTCGACGCGCTTTCGCTTTCATTTTGGCCAGACAAACTGCTCGACCGAAACTCGAGATACCCATTGCCCCGCTCTCTATGCTCTCTCTCACTCCCCTTTCACCCTCTGCCAGTCTTTCGCTTGTGCTGTGTGCGTGTGAGCGGAATTTTAAAAATATTGTTGCCTGCTTTTAGGCGTGCGCGTCTTTAATGAGATAATCTGCGACTCTCGCTGCTCATTTGCCGTAATTGAAGGTTCACTTACCGACAGTCCTCTCTCATCACCTCTCCGCGCTCTTCCCGCTCTGTCACTCTCGCTCTTTGCTCTCGCTCTCGTCACCCCCCGCTGATTACAAGTGCTGCGCCCAGAGGCGTGCTCAGCAGGCTGGGCGAGAGGGTACTGCGTAATGATAGTGCCCCGACCCGTACGTGCGTGCAGAGCAAGTCTCATCCTCGTCTCATCCTCGTCTGATCCTGCTCATCATCTGCCGAACAGCCCGCTCGTTGTGGTGGGTTGCACTCGGCGTGCTGGAGCCTTGCGCCACATGCAGCAGCGGCATCAGCAGCCGCCAGATGGGGGCAGGCGGAGCATGGTAATCTGCAATAAATGAGGCATGTTGGAAGATTTATTTGATTGCTTTATTTAATATTTTAGAAAAGGCAGATGTTTTGCCACCGATAAGCGCAGTCGAAATTTCACAGAGAGAAACCAGAGAGAGTTGTGGTTGTTGTTGTTGTTGTTGACGTTGAATTATGACTGACGTAATGAAATTTTTCGGTGAGCCAAGCAGCAAGGTAAGGCGGGGCTTAAAACCGGTGACAGTTGCAGATTGCGAAAAGTGTTGAAATTGCCGGCGGGCGCGGAGCAGGCGGCAGCGAGATTTATGTTTGCAAAATGCCGCTTGTACTTCAGATAATTGACAATAAGTCGCATTGCTTGCCATATGCAGACATAAGCCAGAAATGTGTGCAATGCGAAATGTTTGGAAACTTTGAAATTCGCTAAGAAAAATGCCTGAAAATTTGTAAATATATGCAAAAATCTACTGTGACTTTTTTGCTCTTTAAACCAGCAAAGCACTTGCCCTACTGCTGCCGAATCAATCATGCAGTATGCAAAAATCTAAACTCTTCATTCCTTTTTGTGGCTAACATCGCGCATACGCCCTGTTCGGCACGCAAGGCAGCTGGCCAACTGTGTTACGCCTTGACCATATGGTTAACTCTGGCAGCCACAGCAATTACTAGACAGAGAGAGAGGGAGATAGAGTGCAGAGAGTGGAGCGTAGGGACAGCACGTATACGCACCGTTGCCCCAACGAAGTGACCCACCATCTATCAGCAATCTATGCACATAAACGTGCAGCAACTAACAACTAAATTTCATTAAGCCGCAGCGCACAAATTGAACTACAACGTATAAACGCAACACCAGCAACAACTACATGAGCAGCAGCAGCAGCAGCAGCGGCAACGTGGTTGAGGACCATGCAGAAAATTTAAGTGCCCCAGCGAGCGTACCCGAAGCAGACAAGCAAACCAATTTCGTTGCCTTCCCCCGAAAAAAGTGGCATCAACAGGAGTAGCAGCAGCAGCAGCAGCGGCGGCGGCAGCATCGCTGGCAGCAGCAAGTCGTGCATGAAGCAAGGGACGCAGCACAGCGGTCAGAGGCAGGCACAAAAATCAGGCAACGGAGCATGACAAGCAAACGCAACGTAGCGCATCCTGTGCCACCGACACTGCCACAGATCGCCGCCTGCTGCTGCTGCTGCTGCTGGCCAACTTCAAAATGCTGTGCCCCACGTTGCCGTTACTGTTACTGTTGCTGCTGCTGATGTTGTTGTTGTTGTTGTGCAGCTGCTTGGGAACGTTGTCTATTGGTTCGACCCTTCCACTCTTCCGTCTCCGGCATGGTTGGCTGACTCCCACGCTCGTGTGATAACAAAATGAAAACTTTGCGAGTCGAGCCGAGCCGAAGCCCGACTGCCGATGCCGGGGCCAAAACTGGCGACCAACGGCGCACCGCATGTCTGGCATATTTAATTTATTTATTTTATGCAAATTTCGGATAATGTATCTGCGGCCGCAGGACACAGAACAACAACAACAACAACAGCAGCGGGAGCAGCAGCAGCAGCAGCGAGCGACGACCACAACAGCAGCAAGTGGCAACATCAAGGGGTTCGCCAAGGTGGATCATCATATACGAAGTAAGAGAGGCGAGGGGGCAGCGCTGGGAGCACGAAAAATCCTAATGAAAGCAATTGTTGCCAAACCGCGCAGCAAAATTATGCTGCATAGCCACGCCTCCAACCCTGCTTCGCCCACACGGCTGACTGCGGTTGCCAGCGTGATATTTAGCATTACATGCTTCATTGTCTAAAGTGGCGCCCGGGGAGGCGCCTCAACCAAGTGCCCAGGCAGTCAGCTTGCCCCAAGCATGCCCATGCTCTAACGCTCATTACCTCCACGCCGCCTGCCCCCCACCTACCGTTTCCCTTCCATATTGTATTTATTCAAAAGTTTGAAGCCGCCTGCTTGCACTAACTACTAATGTGCGGTTGTCTGTGTATGTGCGAGTGTGTGTGTCTGTGAGTGTGCTGGTGTGCGAGTAGGGCGCTCGCTGGGCGTGGCATTGTGTGCAAGTTCTATCTAGCGCCATTTGCTTTTTATTGTTAAACTGCTGAAAAGTTTTACCATAATTTTGCTGGCACACTCGTTTTTTGGTTTTTCACTTTTTGTCTTCGCCTTCGAGTTGAGCTGCAATAATGAAAAGCAGCTGCGAGATCAGCTGCGACGGTCGGAGTCGAAGTTGCAATATCCTGGGCGAGTTTAGTATGCAAAATATTTATTAAAAAGTATATTCTATTTGAAAGCTAATGAAAAGGAATGTGGCAGATTTGAAGAGAATTAAGAATTTTAAGATTTTTCTAAAGTAATTGAAAATATAAATAATCACTTTATAACCTTTAATTTAAAGACTTTTCTTGCGCTAATAAATTAACGTACTTCGCACATGCCCCACAGCGGAAGCTATTCGTGTGTGCCAAAAGAATCGCTCGAAATATTACGCATACGCGCTGTGGGAATTTTGCACTAATTAAAATGGTTTTTCCGCTGCCGTATGTAATTCCCACACTGATTTGCAAATGCGAAAAGTAAGTGGGAAATGCAAAATAAAAATGTATGCACAGCATATACTTTATACAGATATATACATATTTATAGTATATATCTGCAGCTCATAAATAAGTTGGGTGGGCGCCGCTCCCCAAAAAGGCCGCAGCCTTGGCGCATGTGAGTGCGCGCGCCATAAATTAGCATTAAAATGCCTTGGGGCGTGGATAATTTCCCCCATATCCTTTGCCACCTACACACCTACCTACACTCTCTTTTTTTGCTCTCTCTCTCTCGCTCTCTTTGGTAACTATCACGTGCAGCTAATAAATTCAGATTGGGCCATTTAAAGGGATTGTGAATCGGATTCAAGTTGTAGGAGCAAGAGCACGTGGTGGGGCCGAGTGCGAAAGGCTGTCGGAAAAGTGATTAACTTTGACCGCGCGCAGTGCGAGTTGGGTAACCTTTTTTTGTGCTCGATTTGAATGCCCCCTTTGTGCAATTGTATGCGAAACATTTGCGACTTCAGCCCTGGACAACACTCGGCTGCCTTTCTATGGCCT
Organism: Zaprionus inermis; assembly: GCA_018151445.1. Classification (NCBI taxonomy): domain Eukaryota; kingdom Metazoa; phylum Arthropoda; class Insecta; order Diptera; family Drosophilidae; genus Zaprionus; species Zaprionus inermis. Next base: position 2,148,474 of record JAECXD010000634.1, on the reverse strand, counting down.
TTTGCCTCGTTGTCGTTGCTTTTGCTATTACTGCGCCCCTTTTTTTTGAAACGTCGCTTGCAGTCCATTTACCTGCACAATTGACTGATTTTCTAAACGGCGACCCTTTGGTTTTTTTGCATTTTTTTTGGGCACTGAAAAAAAATAAAGACAACTTTTAACTGAAACCATCAACATTTATTTAGCTGCTCGAGTGGGCTGAGCATTTCAATTGTTATTTCCTTTTACGTTTGGTTTGCGAATGGGGTAAGTTGCATGCCTGCATAAATGGGAATCGCCAGTTAAAGAAATTAGAACAATTGTCAGATTGTTGTAAAGGTGTCAAACTTCACAAAAACTAAGTATAATGTAACTATATATAGCTCTTGGCGGATTTCAGCTGGGGTAAGTGCATAAGTGTTAGAATTGAAAGTGCTGAATATAAAAACATATTTATTTTATATTTTATTGTTTTGTATTAATATAAAAGCGAAATCCTCATAGGCTATTCGTACCATGCCTGAGCTAAAATGTATGCTATGATTTGTATACTTTGATTTAAGCTTTCTTTTAATTTTTGCCCTGAAAAGCATGCTATGAATTTGCTTATTCAAGGATGCGTTCATGTCGAGTCGACAAATTCAAAACTTAATCTTTGTTAGTTGCGAAAAAGACTCCGATAAAAAGTGTGTTGCCTCAACAATATTATTTTCGCATCCTTTCGCCACCCAGCATCCCTCCCCCCCTCCCCAGCCACGTAAATATTCACTAACCAAGAGACAAGACAAAAAATTACATTTCCCGTGGTCAGTTCTCTATCTACGTTTTTTCGTTGTTGTTCGAGTTCTTGCTGTTTTGTTTTGTTTTTTTTTTCTTTCTTGCCTTATCTGGCTACGCGGCAGAACTTTGCCGGGGCTTAGCGCAGCTCTTGCCGGGGCTTTTCCGGGTTGCCGTCGCTGCTACTGGCATATTTATGCGCATGTTGGTCCGAGGCAGGCAATTTGCTGCTTTACAATAAGTGCCGGCACATAAAAATAATAATTATGCTTGTACCTTTTATGATTATGGTGTGAAAACAACAATTGTTCGTCGTGTATTTTTGGCAGAGGACAGCGACAACACTGGCAAGCACACACAAACACACACACACACGTACTGGCACGCAGGCACGCACACACACTCTGGCGTAGATTTACGACTCGTGTAGGTGGAGCAAATTATGAAAACAACAACAACAACAACAGCAATGTTTAAAAACAAGAGCAAAAAAATGCGCAGAGGGGAAGGCAACCGCAACGAGAACAACTCAATGTTATTGCCGGGCAGGGGCAGCAGATGCGAAGTAGATGAGGGGTAGGGTAAGGGCAGGGGGTGCCGAAGGGGACACACCTTGGCCTTAACATTAAGCTTAGCATGGCTTTCAGCACAATAAACAAAAAGTAATTTTCACAAATTTGCCAACTTGTAAGCTACGCCCAAAGTGGGCGATGCCGAGACCATTGGAATTTATGTGGCGTGCAGTTAGACCCCACACCCCTCCCCCACTACACTGCTCTCGTTCCCCCGTTCTCGCTCATCCACTTGGCTGAGAGTGGACGCAGGTGTTGCTGCGGTGCTTGTCGTTAGCTGCAAGCCAGACGACGAGGACGACGACGACGACGATGGTTCTTAATACCGGATACACAAAGTTTTGTTAAAAGGAAACTGTCGCGACGCCATTTATTATGGCCGTCTGAAGGGTCGTTGTCGCCCCACAGATATCGCTAATGTGTGTGCGCGGTCCTTAAAGCGATTCGTTTACACATATGCACACACAGCAGCCACATTTATGTGTGTGTGTGCGCGCTTATCGGGCGCGCCTAATTCAATCGGCCGTGGCAAATTAAAGTTCCATTTTTTGGCCAAGTCAAGCAGCGCAGCCTTTGAATGCCAAGAGAAATATTACATGGATTAAGAACGTCTCCGAGGGTCAAAGTTCGATTACAAGCTCAGTGCGCAATGACACGAGCTGCCAGTGGAAATTGGGGATGATTCAACTTGCACTGAGATTGAAGAAGCTCTTATTCATCAATAATACACTTTCCAATCGTATGGAAAGCTTTTACGTGCTTGCAAGCTGCATACAAGAACGAGCTTATAAATTCAAAACTTATTAAAAGAACCTGATATTAAGATCTTGATGACTAAGAAACTTACAAAAGCTTCAAAGCTACATAATAACTTCATAAAGGAGAACACTCATTGTCTGTGTGAAATTGTAGCTTAAATAAAGGTATATTATGTGACTAAAAAACTTTTAGCAGCTTTACAACTTTGTTATAATACTTACCGATGCGCTGTATCGTTTATGCAAGGATACACTCTTTAATTTCAGTCAAGAAAGCTTTAATGAGCTTTGCAAGCTCTCTGCATTATGCTCTCTCTCTCTCTCTATTATCCTTATGTCCTGCAGCGCTCGCCGCAGACAAAGCTCAAGTGCTCGTTTAAGCCAATGTCATTAGGTCCTTAGCATATGCGCATAAATCAGACGCCATTCGCCCCCGCAAAAGAAGGCGATGGCTGCAGCGGCGGCAGCAGGACGACAATCGAAATTGCTAAACGCTACACGGACAATTCAAGCATGTAAATTAAAGCGCACGAGCAAGCTACAAAAAAAAGGGAAAAGGAGAAAAGGGGACGAGCAACAAAGGGACAATGCAAGCTGAGGCTGAGGCTGAGTCCGGTTGGCAGCTTCCTTAAAGACCAGCTAGGATATCGGCTTTGGTGGCGGCAGCGCGTCGCAAATGAAATTAAAGGCGAGCAAACAAGTTACGGTCAGACAATCAGCAGCGGGCCAAAAGGACACTGGATAAGGACATCGGACATGGGGGACGACAGGGAAATGCGACAAGGGACGAAGGACAGCGAACTGCGGACTGGCGGACAAGGCACATTGTTCCCCTGGCCGCTGCTTAAAGCAATTTCATTTGAACACGCCCATACCGCCGCCTCATCCCTTTTCGCTCGTTGTGCGGCTATTCGCAAGATCTGCCTTTGGGAGCAGAGATTGATTTGTGCTGCCGCTGTTGCTCTTCCTTGCCCGCTCTCTCCCATTCTCTTTATGCTTCGCTTTTGGCCTGCCTGCCCTTTGATTAAATTAAATTTCATGGGACATATGTACACATTGAACGGAATTGGGTAGTTTTTCGTTGCTTTTTTTTGTCCTTGTTCCTTTGGTTATTTTTTGTCGGGTTGTTTGCCCGGATTTGAAAGAAAAAGTGCTGAGAAATTGCGCGTAATTTGCAGCAAATCCTTCGGGTAATTTGTTTGTCAACAAATGAGTGTGTAAATGTTGCTCATTTAACATTCTTCCACCAGCGCTTCTGGCCTGTGACATTGTCTAATGAGTTAATTAGGCTCTTTCATGCCGGTCTCCAGGTCTCGGCAAGCAGCCTGGGTCGTCTTGCCTAATGTTTGGGTCAGCGTCTGTAAACGGAATCTTTTTACTAAACGTTGATTACGAATTAGCTGCAGATTATTTGCAAAACGAACGCCATCGAAAACAGAATGCAAAATTAATTGCAAGACATTTTGTGTGGCAAATATAAAACAAAACGTACGTTGTGATCTGGCAGCATTGTTTATCATTATGTTAATTAACAGCGTGCACTGTCAAGCTAACATTAATCGAAGTTCATTTGCCTGCTGCAGCACACTATCGATTGCGTCGGGCGATTGTTATCGACTCTCAGTTCTGGTTAAAAATGCCAACATTTACGGCAAAGTGTCGCTTTTTTTCGGTATTCATCAAAGAATTCACTCGTCACTCTTCGCAGATGTGTCCCGATCGAACTATAAAAACTCAACAATGCAAACGGAGAATATGAAAAACATAAATACATATAGAACAAGGAAATGCATAAAAAGTTACCCCTGCAAAACGGACGCCATGAAACAATCGAGCGAAACAAAAACAAAGTTAAACCCAATACATTAATGGTATTTGCATTTGTACTGATTTTATTTGGTTTTTATTGAATTGATAAAATCAGGAACAGAACGAGTACGAACCGGGGTGTCGTTGGGCAAAGCGAGAGGGCTGCAGCGCTCCTGTTTGGTCCTGCTGCCAATTTGATATTCCGATTGCAATTTATGTGCGTACGTTCTGCATGTGTGTGTTTGTGTGTATGAGTTGGAGAGGGGGGCGGGCGTGTCAGGGGAAGTCGTTGTGATTCTTTGGCGACCCCGCCACATGCCACGCGCTGCCTCTACCACTCCGGCTATGTTTAAACATCTGCAATATGCTGCGGGAGCGAGAAAAGTTTGAGTTTTCGGGTGGATCAATGCACAGTGTATGTTGAGTATGTTGTGTGTGTCAGTGTGGGTGTCTGGCTGTGTGTGTGTGTGCGTGTTTATTTGGCACCACAAATGCGTTTCCTCTGTGTGGGTTGGCGGCTTGCTGCCTGCGGTTGTCGTTTAATGGAATTCCGCTCTGGCATTAAATGTGACACACAGAAGCTGCCAATTGGAATCCACATTCACAGTTACTGCCAGAGTTACGCACACCCATGCACACTGGCACAGACACAGTTACAGTTACAGCTACAGTTACAGTTGCAGTTACACAGTGGCAGAGCCAGTCACATTGGAACCGGACACTCTGTCGGCCTCTGTCTGTGTCCTGTGGTTTGGCTTGTTTAAGTGTTAAATTAACGTTTTAACAGCTTCGATTATTCCGCCAGTTAATTTTTAATACTTGGGTTCAGTTCGGCCATTTGAAAAGTGGCCGAAACATGCGGATATTCGAAAAACTGAAAACCGAAAATCGCCCCCTCTGCACATTGTAGCATCCTTTGCAGTTATGTCCTTAGTCCTACATTTTCATTAGTTTAATTAAAATTTTACACAATCCTGCGTGTCTGTCTCGTTCTTTCGCTCTCTGTGTGTGTGTTGTGTGCGTGACTATTGTGTGTGTCGTCGGTTTCCGTTTCCTTTTCCAATTGAACCGCAAAAGTTTTTGAATGCCGAAACGAAGGCGTGTCCGGGTTTGCCGGGGGTACTGAGCGGACTGAGGGATTATGTTATTGCTTTTGTCATTTATGTGGTCCATTGTTGCACTTGAGTCAGTTCTTGCCGCAGAAGTTTCGCCACATGGCATCCATTTCAATTTGCCTGATTTTTTCTTGGAATACCCTTTATACATTAAAAGAGAGAAAGATTCAGAGGTAAATTACAACTTATTCTTTACAGTATCGACTTATGTGTTCAACTAATCAGTTTAGTTATTGAACAAGTTCGAGAGATATAGAGAAGTTCAACTTGAGCACATATACGAAATAAATCCCTAACTTGGCACCCTTTATCATAACATAGATGTAGTTAAAGACAGCAACTTTCAGCACTATCGTACAGCAAATAAAGCATTTATGCACTTAAGTTTAGTTTGAGGATTCCAGGGTATATTATAGCTTGTGCTGCTCGGTTGAAGCTGCCCAGCTGTCAGCTCCGGCCATTGACAGGCATTGAAACCGCAGTTTTCTTCTCATTTATGCCCATTGCGGCTAGTGTGCTCAGTTTCGAGAGAACTACAATAACTTCGGGCCCGCATTAAGGCCACACGAAATAATTGCGGCTTTTGACCACATTCTCCGTTTGCTTTTAAGAAACATCAAAATTTAATGTGCGCTGAGAGCAATAAAATGAATTAGATATACGAAAACAGAGAGCTCGGTAAGGAAATAGTTCCCAACATGCAGATCCTTCATTAATTCAGCTAATTAATAATCTTTATTGCAGACAGATTCGCTGATCCTATTAGAATGTAATTCTCGTTTCGACTGATTCCAATTTATGAAATCCAACAGATGTGCGCCAATTTGCTTTCTTCGCTAATGAACTCTTGGCGTGTGCGGAAGAGGACGAAACAATGCTGCCACTCTATGTGGGCGGCTTGTGCGCACCTTTCAAGCATGCTGCCAGATCGTCAGACTGCCAGCAATGTGAGCACAATTCAATTATTATTTTATAATTAATATTTTGCACATTAGAAACGCATCAGCAGCAGCTGCTCAAGTTCGACAGCAACTCTCCACTCCACTCTACATGGGCTCGACGGCACACGCAATCAGGAGCAGCATCATCATCAGCAGCAGCAGCTTGGGCGGCGAAAAAATTAAATGAATCACGAGCATGTTGCGTGTTGTGGCACAAAAGAGCAGAGAAAATATGAAAAATTAGGCAAGAAAATGTAAAAGTTTTGCCCAGCGAAAGCAATTAATAATCTTAAGTGGGTGTCGAAGGTTGCCGAAGGGAAAATCTCGCTGTGAGCACGTTACTTGATAAACTACTCAGGGAAATTGCGGATATATTTCAAGTAGTTCAAGCTAAATGAAACGATTTATTTACGGGCTTGGGTTTGCCTGAGTAGGGCGTGTGATTAGTTTAATTAGCCTTGTTTCTAAGAGATTCACAGTTCATAACTTTTTTAAAAATCAAGTGATTTTGCCGCGGAATGTAAAATTCTTTAAGTTTTTTACTCTTGATTGACTTGACATTAATATTTTATAAAATCAAAGAAATCATATTTTTCGAAATTTTTTCATGCATACCCCTTGCCAAAATTGAAAATTTTTCAAAAAAATTTAAATCTTAAATTTATGTTTAAAATCCATAAAACAAGTCTACATCAACATAGAAATTAAGTTTAAAGCATTCATTGAGTCACTTTGCAAAAGAAAGCGAAGTTTTTAATCGAAACTTATGTGCAGGGTATAAAGCAGTCGCACCAGCTTGATTCACTTGTTTAGTCTGTGAATTCAATTAAAATTCAATCTTGCATGTAATTATGAGTGTTATCAGTTGCCAGTTGGGCTGCCAGGCAGCATGAAGGAATCCAAGGATAACTGGATTTAACTCCTCGCCATCGACTTGTCAACTCTTATGCAAATTGCCGAAAACACTGTAGTTAGAACTGAATTGAAAGCCAAATATTTACTTGATAGCACAAGAGATTGATAACATTGTGAAGAGCAGACGAGACTAGAAGATGCCCTGTGAGCAGAAGAAGTAATCCACAATGATTGGACTGTGTTTTTCCCTAACACTAACAATAAGTAAGTTGATATTGCACTCTGTTTTAAAATTAAGTCGTAACTAGCCTATTTTCTTCGTTGCCTTACAGGGTGGCTAAAAAGATAAGGCTCGTTAAATTCGTAGGCGTGCCCGGCTTGACTCTGCGAACTGTTGCATGACTCGCACACACATGCACAGACACGCACAGCATACACATGTATACATAATTATTCCTTGGCTGCCACTTCTGCCACACGGTCGGCAGCAAGTCCCAGCAGTCTACTTAATTATATTGTCGTAACTTTAAATGTCATTTTGCTGCACATGAGAAACAGAGAGAGAGAGAGAGAGACGAAGCATAAGAAGAGAGGCAGATAGACGCCTCTGGAGTTGGCGCCACTTGCAGAGACAAATCAGTCGGCGTACGTGGTGCTCGCACTGTGCTGGCAGTGTAAATAACAACATTGAGATTCATGTGGCACACTCGGGAGGAGGCCAGCGCGAGCGCGTGCCACACTGGCTGGCCTAATCCCTGGCTGCAGAGCAGGGTCGCAGGTCAAGAAACTTCAAATCAGTGCCAAGCATACAGCGTTTCATGAAACATATTCGCCAGCTTCCGTTTCCGCTTAGCTCTCTCTCGCTCTTTTACTCCCACTTAGCCTTCCGCCTGGTGCGTGACTCTGCTCTGCTTAGTCGTAAATATGCTGGGCAAATAATTCATCTGACCAGATAATGCTGCACAACACTGTATGCATGTACTATAAAGCTCTCATGCTATACTCTCATGCCTGACAAAATACCCACTACAGTGCTCGCATCGCGTCGGGTATCAAGTCAAGTAGAGGCTTTAAAGTCGCATTAATATTTTATTCAGGCGCTCTTGCCTGATTCTGCGAATTGTTTGCAAACGATCCACAACAACAACAACAACAACAACAACAACAGCAACAATGGAAATGAACATTACAATACAATGCGAAAAACCCAACTGACCAGTTTGGAAGACAGGCAGCGGTTGGCGTGTCTTCTAGTCTAAAGAAATGCCAGCTATAAAGTAATAAAATAATTGATGTGATTATCAAATCGCGAGAATCGAAAACTGACAATCTAAACAATTGGAGAACATCTCGCAAGCTGCCCAGTTACGTAGCTAGCGGAGATTAATTACATGAGCAGCGAGAGTATTGGCTACACTGAGAGCTTTGTGCCTTTTTTTTTACAAATATTCTATGTCAATACTAATAATGTGCATATTTAATTTATTTGCAGTAAAACTTGTATTAATATTAGAATAAGTAAGAAAGCTGCAATAAATTTAGTTTAAATACGCTTTAAGCAGTTTGTAAAATATTTATAAACTCTAAAGAATATTTATTTTATAAGGTAAATAATGATAATGAATAAGATAATTGCAGCATGTACTTAAACATTTAAATCTTAAGCTTTCATTATTTAATATCTATTTTAGTCTTTCAAAATAGCTAACAAAATATTTTATAATACTTATTTTAGTCTTTCAAAGTAGTATATATATTTTGTAATATTTATTTTAAAAATATTTAATATATTTCAGCGCATTCACAAGTCGTTGTAAGCCCAAGCTAAAAGTGCTTGTGACAATTTCTTAGTAGTTAATTGCGACGTGATTAGCGTGTTAAGCGAAAACTCCCTATATATATATATACACTGTAAAAAGTACATGCTATATATCTGCTTATATGCGATTTATGTATAAATATAGTCTTAACCAGCTGCGCCGGCGGATCGTCTTGAAACTTAATCGTTGTGGCTGTAGTTGTTGTTGTTGTTGCTGTTTTATCACCAAGCTGAGCAAGTTGCCGGCCTCGCGAACTGCCCCGCGAAACAAGTCGAGTCGAGCCGAACCGCAGCGATGCGAACTGATTCCAAACTGAGCTGAGCTTGCTCCGAGCTTTGTCCAGTTTCAAGTTGACAATCGAATGAATCGCAATGCGATCGTCGGCGAAGTGGAATGTTTTGTTGCTGCTGGGACTGTGCCTGCACTTGACCTTGTCGCAGTCGACATCGCATAGTCGGGTCAAGCGTATTGTGGGCGGAAAGCAATCGAAGCCGCCGCCAGTGGACGATCCCGTTGTGTTCGCACGTCTCTTCAATCGCGATGCACGCGTCGAGGGCTTCCGGAATCCGAGCACGGGCATCTATAACTTTCTGGGCATACACTATGCTGAGCCGCCCATGGGACAATTGCGCTATGCCCGACCCGTGTACAAGCGACTCGCTGGCGATGTGAACGCCACACGCCATGGCCTGCCGTGCATGCAGCCGCATCCGCAGCGGCGTGGTCGCTTGATTGGCCACGAGAATTGCCTGCTGCTCAACATCTATACACCCCAGATGCCTGACGAGACGACGGGGCTGCCTGTTTTCGTCTGGATACATCCGGGCGGCTTTCGCTATGGCTCAGCGGCACAGTACGATGCCACGCCCATGGCACAGCAGGGCGCAATTGTTGTGGCGCCTCAATATCGACTCGGCTCGCTGGGCATCATCGGGGACGGCACCAAGGAGTTCGACGGCAATCTGGCCATGTTCGATCTGGCCGCCGCGCTGCGCTGGGTCACCGAATACATTGCCAACTTTGGCGGTAATCCCAAGCAGGTGCAGGCCATCGGACACGGTTCGGGTGCCGCCAGCGCCATGTACTTGTCCATGTCGCGTGCGGCACGCAGTGGCGGCGATGTTCATGGTGTGGTGGCCATGTCGGGCACAGCGCTATCGCAATATGCCACCGACAAGGAGCCTGTGCAGAGTGTCGAGGAGGTGGCCAAGATCAACGGTTGTGCCACCGGAAATGAACTGGAAATTGTCGGTTGTCTGAGAAAGGTGAGTATGGTTAGCATTTGGAGAACATGCGACTACAATATGGTACAAGATGCACATATCATAATTAACTTTTCTTGTGTGTAAGTTGCTGCGCTTTTTAATCGAATTAAAAAGTTTCCTTAGCGATGTGCATGCGCAGTGGGCGTGGCATCCAATATTTGAAACAATCTTAAGTAGCGTATGGTATACATAAACCTTGCTGCCAAATTTGCTTTCCCTAGCTCTTCTAATAGCCGAGATCTGTGCGTTCGTACATACAGACCGATGGTTTTGGGCAAATCGACTCGACTGGGCAACCTTTGTTTGTGCAGAAACTAAGCATACCATTTTGGATTCCTTTTTTTTTAGAAAACCGCCGAGGATATTATAAAGAACGACGACAAGGTGCAGACGGAGCGACTGGCTGGACGTGCCATGGTCAAGGGGTTGACAGGCAGTGTGGGTTTCCAGCCGCACATCGAGGAGGATGAGGACAGACGTGCGCTGCCCAGTCTGCTAATTGGGGAACCGGAGGCGCAGTTACGTAGCGGTAACTACACGGGCATACCGCTGCTGACGGGCGTGGCAAAGCACGAGACGGCCAACTCGGTGACAGTGGCCACATTGGATCGCGTCTTTGGTTCGGCCGAGAAGTTTCTGGGCTCATTGGGTGGCGCGCTGAAGCAGTTGACCGGTTTCCTGCGCATCGACGAGCTGACCGGCGACATTGCCAAGCCGATATTGCCTGGTCTGACTGGCCTGCTGACACCCACCGTAGAGCAGGTGTGGAAGGTGCCGCAGACCCTGAATGTGGATCAGGTGCTGGCCAAGGTGGTGGAATCCACTACAGATGTGCTCTTCAATCTGCCCGCTGTGCTAACCACTCAGGTGTGGTCCAAGCTGGCTCCGGCCTACATGTATAGCTTCGAGTACAATGGAACCCGCTCGAAGGGCATTAACTTTCTGCGTGGTCTGCCCATTGTGTCGGAGCATGCGCTGGACAAGCCCGAGACCGTGGCCCATGGCGATGAGTTGGGCTACATGTTCGATGCCAACGATATATTCGGTAATCCACTGCAGGAAACGCGTCTGACCAGTGCCGACGATCTGAAGGTGCGTCGCAATCTCATCGATATGCTTGTCCAGTTTGCCAGAGGTACCGGAGACGGTGGCAAAGGTGGCGGCGGCAGCGGATCGGCTGCATCGAAGCTATTCAAGAGTGTGACGGGCGGCGGCACGCCCTTCATCAAGGTGCACACCGAACTGGAGGCAGCCAGTGATTTCCGCTTCTGCGAGCTATCGGTGCTGGGCGCCTCCCTATCGCCGCTGACCTCCACCAGCTGCGCGGCACTGGGCAATGTGCTTGGTCAGCTGGGCGGCGGAGTTGGTCAGGCCGTGGGTGGATTGGGTGAAACGGTGGGCGGCGTGGGACAGACACTCGGACTGGGCGGCGGCGGCAATGCTAAAAAGCCTGGTGGTGTCTTGGGTTTGGGTCTCCTCTGAGATGGCGCAGCACGCGTGTGTGTGTGTGCGTGTTCATATTGCATATTGAATAAAGCCATTGGTATTGACATAAGCTCTTGGTTGCCATGACCCGTCGTTCAATTAGCACAGCTCACGGCCCACGGCCCGGCACTAATCTCTCTCTATTGACTTTAGCAGGGGGAGTAGCTACACATCCGCAGACGCTGCCGGCCACTGAAATGCGGCGATAAGCAAATTTCCGGCGAACGACGCGCAAAATTTAAACAAAAGCAAAAGCTGGCATAACTTTTAAAACTCATGGGGCAGATCTCCATTCGCGTGGGATGCAGCAGAGCAGGAGGGGAGGCTGACGGCGACGTCGTTGGCACTGACAACAGCCCAGCGCAAACAATGCGCCTAAGCCCCCCCACTAAACGACTCCATGCCCAACCAGTTGCCTTGACGCCTTTGTGCGCTCAAGAAACTGAAGCCAAGAAGGCAGGTACAAAGCCGGCTTACCTAGCTCCAGACCCGCCCATTGTAGTGGGCCCGTTCCACCATGCGATGCTGATATTATTAATATTATTAAAACTAATTTCATAAATTGAAACTGTTGCGCGAGCAGGGGGCGGGCAGACAGAAGGAGGAGGCAGAGATTCTAATGGAATGTAAGTATATAGGAGTATTTATATATATATAGTGCTATATACAATAGCGGCGATAATCAAATCACACGGCTCGAAGCTTGTGTGAAAAAAGTATAAACTTTTATCTCAGAAAACTTTTATCTCAGAAAAAAACAGCATAGAGAATTCTTAAGAAAATGTATATTTGTCTACTACTGTGTCGAGTATATCCTTATTCTAGCTGCTTGAGCAAATCGTTCGACTATTTTTGCAGGCATTTCAATTAGAAAACTTTGATCTATTAATCATCGGCGAGGCAATGAATCTGCGCCATCTTCGTTCCGTTCCGGCTTCGGTGTGACATCTGTGACAATATTAATGGGTCGTTTGGCTTAAACAAAAAGTTTACAATTAATTAGAGTCCGGTGGTCGCGGCTGCAGGCGGATGACAAATGATAATTATAATTGTAAGTAGTTGCCCGTGGAAGGGGCCGGTCGTAAATAGAAGATGTCTCCATAACTGGTCGCTCGAGCACACTTTTAATGATGGTAATAAAAATTACGAATGCGAAACTTAACGTACAATTGCAAGAGTCCAGGAAAGAACTTGGACTGGCCGAGCATAATAAATGATTGGAGACAGATGATGGAGAAGCAGGCCTGCTGTCTGGCTAGCTAGTCTACCTGGAGAGCACAGTGGAAATGTGCGTCTGCGAGTGAGCTCTCTGCAGTGTTCTATAATGTGTTCTGGCTTGGGTTATTCAAGCTGGCAAAAGTAACTTACCTGAAAGCTTCCGACGAATAGGCGGGTGTATCATTGAGCAACACTATTTTAATACAAGCGTATAATCACCCTATTCAGTGAGTTTCGACTTGGCACCACTGTGCGTTGGTTACACTCGGATAATCAGCCACTTCAGACCCCAACCCTGGCACACGCACATTTAGTTCATTATGAAGCTGTTTACGTACCTGCTGCGCGTACCTCAATCGGCATAAATCAGGTCCCGTTTTATGGCCAAAGTGTCGCCCCGATTTCCAATGCAGGCCCAAACTTTCATTTAGTTTTGTCTCTCTCTCTCTCTCCCTCACTCTCTTCTCTCAGCCCCTCATTTACTCGAGTCCTACACAGACGTCGGTCGGCAATTTTTCTTCATTAACGCGTAGTTACGCAATTTCCGCCAAAACTTTTCTAACGTTGCGTTAATTTTGGCCAATTCAGTTGTCCACGTTGGTTAACAACAGTCGCAATTGCAGCCCTCTCCTCCTCTCATCGCTTTGTGCCTCCATAGTTGCTGACCGTGCTTCTCCTGCTCCTGGTCTCATTCATTCGCCTGCTCATTGTCGTCGTCATGTCGTTTTGTGGTTTGGGCTCAGCCTATTTCGAGTCTTTTGCCAAATTAGTTCCGCCCCTCGATTTATATTGTCATTTCGTGCGTTTCGATTGTGTAAAGCAATTCCATAGCATCATTCCTCCCCGCCCAAGCTAGTTTTGTCTATTTGACTAGACTACACCTACCCCTCGGCTGCCCAAGCCGCGCCACTACCTCTTCGGTTCTTGCAGTCATTTCATCAATTCTCGAAGAGAAGTTACGGCATTGCGGCGTGTTTTTGCCCATATGCCTTGCGGTAAATACACGTGTACATACGCATACGTGTACGCATGTGCATGTACTTATGTACGTGAATTTGTGTGTGCGATTCTGTGTCGTAAGCCACATAAATTAGGCCAGTCATTTTCCGTTAATAGTAGCAGCAGCCGCAGCCACCTTTGGCATTTGTCGACTCAAGTTGGCAGCGCATGGGAAATATATATCGCGTCTTATCGAAATTGCCAACACTTTTGCAGGCATCGCGATTATGTTTATCGGACTCGCTAAAGCCACGCGAGATTGGGGGACAATATGTGTTAAAGCTGCAAGCAGATCAAGTTTATTTTGGATTTTCGCAACGCCTTCATCCGCCCCCACAAATCGAAAAAAAATCAATTGTAGCTGCAAATCATTTCTTATACATGTGATAAAAACCATACTGCGGGCGTTCTGCGAAAGATCGGCTGATAAATAAGGAAGATATTCAAGAAATAGTATTGCCCTGTGACCATGTTTTTATGTCGGTTTTTTCTAATGTTAGTTCCCGAGTAGCCTTTCCGACTTGTTTTTAAAATAGAGTAGAGCGTTTCCATTTTTGTCAGTAAAATGAAAAAAATATGTTCTTATATTGATAGATCTTTTTTTTAAATTTTTGGCAAGGATACTTTCATTACGTTTGATAATACGCTTTCTGTATGAATATTACTTTAAATGCATTCGAACAATTTGAGGTTGTTGTGCTGCGACAATCGGACTAATCCGAATAATGGATTTCCAGGGCTGTCTATCAGTCTATTCTGAGTGTCAGGCAGAGTTGGGCGGGGGCTGGGACTAAGCACATGAAAAGTATAGGCTCGTTTGCGGAAAAAGAGGAGGTTAGCGGCGAGACGGGGGCCAGTGTCCTCGGGGGTTGTGTGTCTGTCAGGCTCAATTTTGGGCAAAGCCACTTGGCCATTGTTTGAGTTTTGACATAAGCAAAAATCTGCTTTGTATACTCCAAATCCATGAATGTGCCTGCCTGTGGGTGTGTGCTGCGTGTGTGCGTGTGTGTGTGAGACGGGTCTCTTTTCTAATGTGTGAAGCCCTTGGCTGTTGGATTTCATCTTTGTTGTTGCTGCTGCTGCTGCCGTTGGCCTGCACTTGGCTACGCTTTGACAACGTCAATTGCAGCCCCATTCAGCCCTCAGGATATGGGTCGTGCAGAGGGTGTGGGTGACAGCGTGGCGGAGAGGAGAGGTGACAGGGTGAGCGAGTGTGTATGCAGAGCTATGTATAGAGCTATCAGGCTCTAATTAAAATTGATTACTGTAATTTGTATTGATTGCAGTGCGACACGCACAATGAGCACGCATAGTTTACGCTGCCCATCATAATTTTGCCAAGTCTTGGCCGCTCTCTCCCTCTCACTCCCTCTCTTACACTCTCCCTGTCCCTGTCTCGCAGGTCAACGCAGCTTGACCCCGCGCACTCGGCGCGGTTTAATGAATAGTTGATGTGGCCTGTGTTTGCGAGCAACACCTTTTGCCAGACACTAATTAAGTGCACGCAATATGGGCCTGCGGTTCCCAGCTCGACGACAACAGGCGGCAACTGCAGAGGCCTTTGGCGACCTCAAGTATGCAATGACTTATTTATCGACATTGATTGCTCTTGTCATCTGTCGTAATTGACACTTTTCGCAGTCGACTCAGCGATAGAGAAGCTAATGCCCTTCGAAGTCGTTGTACCATATTCTGCTCCCCGAATAACTGTTGGTCAACGAATCGAGGTCATCTTAAGAAGTATGCTCAACCTAAGTTTTGGAAGAAGTATTAGCCAGGCTGACAGGATCTGATGACTGATCCTTTTAAAACTTGATGAAATATTCCGTAAGCATATTTCATTTCGGCTTAGTTTAGGAGATATATCTCCGATAACTTCCCGATATATTTTGCCAGTTAAAGTGGCAATGTTGTCGATAGTTAGACTTTGGTAGTTCTTGCTCAATGTTTCCTAAATGCATAGACGAATCGTATTAAATCATATCATATGATTCGTCAAGTTTTGAAACACGAATTTGAGAAATAACTGCAGTTTATAATTAAAGGGAGAGAACTGGGAGAGCTTAGATAAAGGAGTATCAAGTTTAATTAGAAATTCATAAAAGAGATAGGAAAGGGCAGGGCAGAGAGAGAGAGAGAGGGTCCAAGAAAGAGACAGAGATGGGCAGAGCAGGAGAGAAGCGCTCCGGTTACTTGTACTTCAGTGTGCCCAAAATCCCAGCTTTATATGCGCGTTTTACAAGCGCTGCGGGAGTACTGTGAGGATTCCTCCTCGGCAGCCATGGCGCTGGCAGGGAGGAGGGAATCAGAGAGAGAGAGAGAGTGATGGGTGAGGCGGGTGCGGGGGGTCAAAGTCTGTTCGCGTCAAGTGCATTGGAATGTGTGGCAGCTGCAATTGTGCGGCAATAAATTATTGTGCAACACGCAGACGGTGGCGATGGCGACGTCCTCGCTGCGACTGTGACGCGGACTGAGTGGCACAGGGGGGGGTGGGCGAGGGGCAGAGGCAGCATAATGAATGCTATGAAAATTTTTTAACAATTTTTTAAGTTAAAAATTACGACAACGCTGACAATTTGCCATAAAAAGCGACGCTCAGCCAGAGCAGAAGCAAGCGTGGCGTGCCTGCAGGCGGCGTATGGAACGAGGTACGAGGCGCAGAGTGGCAGAGGGGAGGCTGCCCGTTTGCTGAGTCTGCTGATTCGCTTGCAGACTACAAAATGCTTTCAGCCGAAGATGGGGTTGGTGCAGGAGAAGCAGGGAATCACGATTCGTTGACGGTTGACTTTTGCTTTTGCTTTTGTTACACCCATTTGATGTACCTTCAATTTGCATGTGTGCGCGTGAGTGTGCGGGTGTGTGTGTCTGCTGGCACTGCAATATTTTACTTTGCCAAATATATGTGGAGGGGTTGGCTGAAGAGGATAGGGAGGGGCTGGTGCGAGTGGGTTGCAGAGCCTGTGCTGCTGCGTTTCGTTTGGGGCTCATTTGTCAAATGTCACGGCTTGATGATGCAATTGTTGTTGTTGTTGCTGTTGCAGCTTTGTCGTCATTTAGTTGGGGCATGCAGATTTATGGCCTCGTTGCAGCAGTTATTTACGCGTATTTATTTAATACTGCAGCCGCATCTCTCTCTCACTCTCTCTGGCATTCCATTTATGGCTTATTTACGCGCATCCCCAAAAACGGAAACTCTGTCAACTGTCACTCGGCACTCGAGCTGACAGCTGCTTCCCTCTTGCTCCCGCCCACCTGATGCCCCCGCCTCGACTGCAGAGCAAACAGATCGCATTGCTAACAAGGGTTAGTTACCAAAGAATAACACTTGAAGATGTGCTACTCCCGGCATCTTGTACTCCATCCTCAACTCCCGCCTCCGTCTGCATCTCGGGTAGTGACTTCAAACAACCCTCCGAGCAGTGTCAACCTACTGCGTATGGGGTTGCCACTAGCCCTGCTCTCCCTTCCCCCTCCCTTATCAATACAATTTATGCGTTTTTAAAGACATTTGCTTCAGCTTCTCCTTTTGCATTGGTCACGGCACTGTTTATGTTTTTCTACTTCAAGGTGGATCTATTCTTGCCCTTTCCGAATGGGTAGCTTGATTTGGATGTTAGATATGAACAGCTAAATATGGACATAATTAAGTATGGGCCCAAACGTTCAAGAGCCTTTGCGTTATAAGCTCTAAAATGTTCAAAAATATGAAAAGATAATACAATACTTAAACAAAATATACAAGATTGATCGATAGTTCGATTTTTTAAGTTTTCACTCAGGCATTAACGCTTTTATACAAAATTTCCACATAACTTTCCAAAGGACTTATGTATCCGAATATGCAAAACATGAAAATCAGAGAATATATACAAAATTCCTTGTGCTAATAGGTAGACTTAGTTCGAAGTAAGTCTCTACTCTGTATGTTATCGATTTGCATTACTATCGATAGTATTGCTAGTATTAAAAATACCAAATCAAAAATTAACTGTTTCATAAATCAGTTAGGGTATTCCATAGTTCCCCTTGCCCATTCACATCCATCATATATCGTAGCTCTGCATCTTTTCGGTTAACGCTCGCCTGCATTTCGGCTGTGGCCCTAAGAAAATATTATTCTTTAATTTCTGCACTGTTGCATTTTCCGGGCATTTCCATTTTGGTAACGACTGTGTGCCTCGTTTTTTGTAGTTTTCCATTTTTTCCCCTTTTCACCGTCGGCAGGCAAACGCAAAGGCATAAATATACAATGCACTTTCTATTTTTTGCTCGCTTTGCTCGCTTCTCCGCCTGCATGCAGGATGTACGGCTGCCCACTCTGTGAGTTACACTGCCTAACCCACTGCCTTCCACCCCTATCCCCCTAGCTCCCATCCCCGTTGAGCTGCTGCTTTCCAAACTTTCGATTGCTCCTTTTATGCGAATTCGTAGCACAAGTTTGGGCGCCTTTGCCATAACTTTCGAATTGCTGCATAAACTTTTGCTCTCGACTATCATGTAAGAATCTTTTATATACCCATTTCTGCATTTTTTCTTTGCTGTCACGAGGACGCGGAGGGGGCGAGGGCGTGGCACGACTCAAGCTGTTTAATTGTCAGGCAAATTTTGTGGTTCATTGAATTCGGTTTGCTTGGGACGGGCGCAAAAGTTTTTCCGCTTTTCCAGCACGAAAAGAAAGGCACAATGTTTCGATTGAGATAAATTGCGGTAGAATTTTGAGCAAAAGTTCGCAAAGAAAAGTTGCGGAATTTATGAACGATTATTTCATATATATACATATATTTTTAATAAAGATGCGATTTTAATTTCAATTTTTTCGGTAGTGGAAAACGATTATCGGAAAGTGCTCCAAGCTATAACGAAATTGAAAAAGCAAGTTTGAGAGACAGGTTAAAAGATTCAGAGGGGTTTTCAAATGAAATCTAAAGAGTTTTTAAAGAAAATTTCCTGCAATTTTCATATGAACTTTTAATCCCATCGAAAGTAGTGGAAAAGTGAGCTGCGGAATGCGAAAAAAATGTCATTGCAATTGCCAGCGGGCTGAGCAGACAAAAGTTCTCAGAAAGAAGCCTTGTCTGGCGCGACGTGCAAATATTTTGCCAGTCTGCGCGGCATTAATCATATTAAGCGCGATTTCTTGTGCCGGCACACAGTGCGTATGATTATTACCACTATTATTAATATTATCATGTGCCCGACGTTGCCACGCCCCCCAGTATGCTCCGCCTACTTCTCTTGTTGTTGCCGCTGCTGCTGCTCCACGTTGCCATCGTCATTGCAATTATTTACAAAATCAGAGCACGTGCGCGCTGTGCTTTTATGCGCTAACATGCGTGTACGTGTGTGTGTGTGTGTCACACACTAAAATGCTCAGAGCCGCCTCGCTTATTACAGCACACACACGCTCGCACACGCACACACACGCTCACACAAACAATGCGCACTCGTTGACAG
The DNA here is from genome assembly GCA_018151445.1 of Zaprionus inermis. Lineage (NCBI taxonomy): Eukaryota > Metazoa > Arthropoda > Insecta > Diptera > Drosophilidae > Zaprionus > Zaprionus inermis. The sequence continues at coordinate 2,129,427 of JAECXD010000634.1, read as the reverse complement.
CTTCGAGTCGCCTTTGTAAAGCCGCCAAAAGCGTGTTTTCCAGCTCTACGAAATACCATGCCATATCGCAGCACTGAAATATGCTTCTAATGGGGCCTTCGGTAGAGGTACACGGGTGTTTAGAGCTGCATTGGGGTAATTAGAGCTGGTAATTGTGGAGGATTTCCTATAAAGATTGCTGTGGTATAGAGTTTGTGCTCCTTTTTATTTTGCAATAAATTTGTTGCAACGATTTGTGCAGTTGTTGTGCTTAATCTGTTAAATTTCTTAAATTGGCCATCTTCTTTCTTACTGGTTTATTTAAAATTTCTATCTAACCCTTAACAATTGCCTGCATATCTTTCTCTATATGACAGACATTTATTTAGATTTCCCTTAACTCCTTCTGCACTTTTTATTTCGTTTCATAAAAAGTTTTGCCAACTCCCAAAAAAAAAAGCTCGACCTCTGCTCATTAAGTCGGCTGTGCTTAACGAGGCGACATTAGAAATTTAATACTTACAGTTTTAACAGTAATTTCCCAATGCGCCCATCCCGAGCAGGCGAGCAGGCGAGGAGGCGAGAAGGCGCTGCAAAGCTGATGGCAGACATAAACAGCAAAAGTTTTGTCGTTGCCGTCGCCGTCGCCGTTGCTGTTAATCCACACGTTTGCTAATGAAATATCCATTTGCCCCACGTTGTCTGTCAGTCAATTCATATGCGTGAATTGCAGGGGGAAGTACTGAAGGTATGGGGGGTGGGGGGACTCTGGAGAAGCTTATGTCTTGTCTGCTTGTCGAGTTGCAACTTTTGCGGCAGCGTTTTTAATTTAAATTGACAACACGAAGCAGTTAAGTACTTGCAGCGACATTTTAATAGCCTGTAAGCCCCGCGAGTACTCTGAATTGTGGGGCGTGGCCGGGCGAGATGATGCAAGAGGATGGGCAGGGGGGATGACTGGTAAAAAAGACGCCACAGCAAAAGTCTAAAGGAAATAAATACAACGGACTCTTATTTACATATTCCCAAACGTAAATACGCGCCATTTTTATTTGCCCGGCTGACTTTTTTTTTGTTTTTTTTTTGTGTTTGGGCACTCAACGGAATCCAGCGAATACTGCCGGAATCCCTGCCCGAATCCCGACTCATTCATTTTCCTCCTTTTCCGTCTCATCCCCAGCAGCTTTTCATTTTATTTTTTAAAGAAAATTTGCATAAAGTGAAAACAAGCATTTTAATTTCACTCGACGCAGTTGGAAAATGAGAAGAACGATTGCATATAGGAGTTGGTAGTAAACGTTAGCATTTACCGACCCCTCCCCCCTGCCCATACACCTCGCTTACACGGCACTCTCAACTTGTCCCGGTGTGACCGGCAACTCCCCCGAGCAGTAAAAACTTTTACGGCGACGAATCCATTCCGAAATAGGAAGTATACTCCCGGTTTGACCGAGTGCTGAATGCCCTTAAAGGCGGCAGGTAATTAGTAGGATATCAAAGAGAAATCTTGGATATTCTAGATACGAAACTCTTGCGATGCCAAAGATAAGTAAGAAAAAACTGCAAATAAATTTATACAACAGTTCTGAGCATACTTGAAGGGCTTTTCCCCGCTGTGATATTAGGGATTCATATAAAAGAGAGTAAAGCTTTTCCTCACAAAAGTATTTCCAGAAATATTCATATTACACTAAGATATAATCTTGTGCAAAGCATTACCCACTCCTTTAGCTAATCAAACTAATTTCCGTTAGGGTATGTGGGGGGAAAAATAAGTGGGGATTGCGTCAGCAGTCGTAATTGTTGGGGACCTGGAAAAAAGCGCAATGCCCACAGACAAAACAAACCAATTTAAATTAGACTACCCGCTGGGGTCGAAGCTACCCTTGTTGAGCAAGTGGGGGCAGGCAGAGGAGAGAGATGTGGGGGACTGGCTAATATTTGGTAAAAGTGTTGAAACTTTTGTGCGAGTTCCAACTTTTGACATTCGCAATGCACTAAATGGAAATGCCAGCATGGAAGGAGGAGGATGGCAAGCTCCATGATAAATGTGCATTTTGTTGTTCCAGGGTAGTATGCGATGGGGAGGGGGGGGGTGGGAGGTTGCGTAGTCGTACACTCTATGAGCACGTAGTCTATGAGGTGCCATTATGAAAACAATTTCGACAGATAACCGCAGCCAGAACCTGAATCCGAGCAACTCTTGCTCATTTAGAGCGTTTCGGGTATTATTTGAGACGGGACACATGCCACGCTGGCAGTTTAATATAATTTAAACCTAACCTAAACACATACCGAAAGTCACAGCGTGTGTGCGAGCGTGTGTGGGTGGGAGAGAGAGAGCCCCTGTCAGGAGTTATTTGTGTGCGCTTGTCAAGTAGCCCGGCGTCTGCCTTTTGACGCTCGGGCCCATAAATTACACAGCACTTGGAGCATCTTCACAATTTGGTTAGTCATTTGCCTGGGCCCGGGGCCCAAACAAAACTATTAAGTGGGCATAAAACTCGCAGGATATGTGGGGAGCCTGACGGAATCAGAAAGCAGGGGACACAGAGACAACGAGACAGGGACAGAGACGCCAGAAAACCCTAAACTGAAGTGCGCCATTCCGAGAAGCAGACATTTCTGCGGCCCGATGTTCATTTGGATACTTCCCTCCCAGCCCCAAACGAGTGGAAGATCCGAAAACAAACAGAACAAGCTAAACACACATTAAAGAGAGCACCGAGCCCATAATGATAGGCGCATGATACATATGTTTAATTAAACAACAAGTTTAATGTATTCGGTAGGCTGCTTGCGTGGCAAAATCCCTGAAATTTTTGAAAGAGAAAGGATTTAAAAATTAAAATTAAAAAGCACTAGTATGCATGTACCCTGCACTCAGTTTTTTTTTGTTATGGAATTCATTGGAAAACCAGAAAATAAATCGGTGAAAGTTTTTACCCAAGAGAACCTTAATATATTTAATTATAACAACTAGTTTATACCCTGTTAAAAAGTGTATATGAGATGAGATGGCAGACAAAATATAGTTAACATTTAATTAAATACATTAAATGTAGAAAAAATTAAGAAAATAGTTGAAACTCTTTATATAATTTAAAAGGGAAATGTTTGTTCTAAATTTTTGTAAAAAACAATTACAATTTTTAAATTTAATTTTTATAATATAATTAAGTTCTCGATTTTTTATTTATTTACGTATTAAAGAGTTGGAAGATTCCAATGACTTCCTTAACAAAGCAGTATCAGATACTATAAATAGAGCAAAATCCTTCTAGTTTGTAGCAGAGTTTTTTTAGCTTTTGTTTTTTACATCGTTTGCTGCAGGGTATTGCCAGTTCGACTACTGCCTGCTTGCACTCGGCTAATTACGTAGCGCGTATAAATGACAATTTTGCAGTTTATTGGCAACTAATTTGGCATTGATTTCAATAAATTTGCATTTAATTGCTCGACTCGGGTAATTTCATTTTATTTTTTTTTGTTTTTATATGTGATTGTTTTTTATTTTGACACAATTTATTGGTTTAATTGGGCCAGCGAAACGTGGCCGTGTTTCGCGTTGAAATTGTTGGCTGAGTTTTTGTGCCCGACGATGTTGAGAGTTTTGTTGCCGGGTTCTGTCTCTTGTTCTGCATACGGGATGAGGTACACGACGTGTGCAGTCTTAATTGGACTCTGTTAAGTGTTGGGGAGGAAGCAGGGTAAGCTGACGGGGCGCTGTGCGGGAAACGAACTGTCAAATAAATAAAATAAAATCCAACTTGGTGCTTGCCAGACATGTATTTGCTTTAAAGAAACAAGCAAGGTGAGTGCGGGCGAGGCGAGGGGGTTGGAAAAACTTTGTGGCAGCTCTCCCAGAAGTTTCGCCAAAGACATTTTCAAGTGCAAAGTTTTCGCTAGGCAAGTGAAAATCTCCTGGGGCCCCGAAGCCACCGGTTGAATTGTTTGTACGGCTCATATAAGACAAGGCCAGTCGGACTGGGAGGGGAGGGTCAGGAGTGGCGGATCAGGAGGCCAATAGCAAGTGCAACCCCTGACTCTCGGCAAGGTATTTAGCCGGGGGTGGTGGCTTTCGAAGAGGGTGTGCGAGAGAGAGTCTACGAAAAGTCAATCACAATTCCCAGTGCAATCACAAGACGCGTATTAATATTTAAAGAGGTCATCGAATTGGTTTCAGCCAAATGCCGAGACAATTCGCCTGCCCCCTGCTGCCTGCTGCCTGCTCCCTCCCACTTGCCACATCCTCTCTGCCTGCTGCCTGCTGCCTTGTGCCCGTTGCTGCTGCTGCTGCAAGCTGGAGACAGATAAGACGGCAACATGAAATTGCTAGCAATTTGTGGCCTGCAATATTTTCCACTTATTTGGCGATTTGTTGCAGCAAAGTGGCTCAGTAGCTTCTCGTTGCTGAGTGCTGTATACGGTCTCCCCTCCCTGCCTTGCTGCTCTCTCTCTCTCTGCCCCCCACACTTTGCCTTGTCCTGATTTTATGTCTGGCAATTTGCCGGCATTTTTATGATTTGCAGCATTGTCTCAGCTGCTTTTGGGGTCGCAAATCGTTGCATTTTTAATGCCACATTGAAATCACATTTGCATTGGGCCCCAACGCTATTTATGCTTTTCCGTTTTTCCGCTTTTCCACCCCTACGTCTGCTCTCTGTCTGCGCTGAAAGTGAAAACTCTCACTTTTTTCCGCATTCCTTCACTTGCGGCCATTCAATTTGCCCCATCTGCAATCAATCACAGGCAAAGTTCAAGAGTTTCTCTGACTTTTCCCCAAAAAACAGTTGGGGGAAAAACCTTTGCATTTGTTTTTCCTGCATAAAGGAAACTCATTTCGTGTGTGTGTGTGTGTGTGCGTTGCTCTTGAATTTGCATTGAATTATGAGAGAGAGAAAAGTCTCTAAAATTATTTTCAACAGAGTGAATTGGGATAATGGCTTGGAGTAGTTCTTCAAAAGTATTTGGATAGTGCTTGAAACACTTCTCAATTTGATTTTCAAATTATAACTAAAATAAAATTAAATTGAATGTGCGAATTTCACTTTCTAATTCTCTCAGGGATGTAAGGATTAAAATTTAAAAATTGTACGAATTTATTTAATCAATCTTGAGGGTAAACTATGAACAATATGATATTTAAAATTAAATTCTGATGGTTTTTGGCAAAGTTGGGTCGCTCAGATTTTGAGAATAATATAATTCAATCTAGAGTTCAAAATTAACAAACAATATTTAATACCAGAGTTAAGAGGGATAATTTTTTGAAGAAGATTTAAGAGATATACCAATAAAATAGTGTCTGGCTATAATAATGATTATGCTTATAAAGTAGAAACATTTCTTTTTGGGATTCGGCAACTTGTGCCATTAAAACTTGCCTGGTTTTCGCATTTCGGTTTACATTTTCAAGTAGTTTCCTCAACACGGAAACCTTGGCAACTCTGGCATAATTTGTTAACCCCGACTGCGCTTAATTTGAATGGCAACTTTTAATTCGGCAAAACTCGAATGAATAAAGCAAAAATATGCCAAAGAAGACAGCAAAAGAGGAGAAAGAGAGAGAGAGAGAGAGAGAGGAGGGGAGAGAAGAAATGAAAACAAAACCGAACCGAAGCGTAGCGAAAAGCAAACGAATTAACACTTTGCGCTGCCTTTGCTGAGCATTCCAGGGAAGCAGCTCGCTGTGAAGAGGCAGTTCCCTCTGCCCCTTGACCCTTGCTGCCTTCGCTCCCCCCCCCCATCACACTGCTTTGATGGCCCGCAGAGCAAGTTTGCTGCGAATCCGGAACTTCCGTGCAGTGCTCAAGTTCTGCGCCGCCGGCTGTGCGCCCAAAGAATGCCCGAGTGCAGTAGCCCGCAGGAGGCGTGGCAAAATGAATTTGTATTGTTTTTGTTTGTGTGTGCGTGTGTTTGCGGGGAGTGGAGGGGGAGTGTGTGTGCCGCTTTGTTGTGCTGGCGCGCCAAAGAGCAAACACAGTGAGCGCAAAAACCGCAGCCACTAAATGCATTAAAAGCCAGCTCCGGCTACGGCTCCAGCAGCGGCAGAGGCGTTGAAAATTGCGTCGGAGGAGGAGCAGGCGTGTAGGGAGCGGGGCGGGGCTGTGGCTGTGGGTGCCGGCCTCTTGTGTTTTCGCTGCGGTTATATTGTAACGGCTTTTGTGCGCCGCGCCAGCGCCAGCCAGCCAAGTTGCCCAAGTTTGGCATTGTTTTCCTTCACGGATATCCTTAATGAGTGAAAACTGGGCTAAGTCAAGGCGCTGCCCGTGCGGCGGCAGCAGCCATCATAATTATCGCCGAGCCCTGACAACGGTACAGGCAACAGCAGAGGCTGCATAACCTTCTCCCTGCTAGCCCCCGCCCGCCGCGACTGCCACGGACAGCAGCACACTCGACACTCGACGGCGCCGCGCGTTGCGCCACTTGAGGGTCGGGTGTGGGCACAGGGTTGCCACCCCAGCCCGCAAGGCGCTTATCTGACCACATGCGCACATAAATCTTGGCGCATAGGGTGGGCAGGTGGGGGTGGCAACTCTGCCACGCTTGTGTAATTATCATTGTGATCACTTTTCAACAGTGCGAAAAACTTTTGTATTAAAAGAAAACTTATGACAGACAACGCACACGCAGCGGCAAGTCGCCTCCACACCCCGCTCCCGCCTTCCACTTCTCGCCAAGCAGGCTTCAAGACTGCTCCAAGCTGGCCACACACACACACACACACACACACACGGGCGCTGTCAGTGGCCATTGTCAAGTATCATTTATCATTCGGTCAGCGTCCTTCGATTGCAGTTTATCATCCAACCCCCGTTGCTTCCCCCGGCCCTCCTGCCGTGCTCCCCTCATCAAGCAACTGCTTTACTGGGTCGTCTTCCGTAATTTTTCTCTATCTTGTCGCTTGTCCTCCCCCCGTCGCCTTTCCCGCTGGCCGAAGGAAAGCAAAAGCTGCGTTGGGAGCTGAAAAGCGAATGGAAAATCAGTTCCTGACCTCAGGTTGTTATTTTTCTTGCCAGCGTTTTAAAGCCGTTGCGGGGGCGATAAAAGCAGAGCAGCGGAAAGGTGAGCCGGGGAGGGGGAGGAAGAGTCGAAGAGAGGGGCGGACTGAGAATAGAGCTTGGTAAAATAGCAATTAACGTGGATTTGAAGTCTCTACCTGCAATAATCGGAAATAATTGAAGAAAACAACAAAAAAGAAGAGAAGAAAGCGGACGAAGTAGTGGAAGCAAAGGAAACCCCAAGCCGTGTAGCATAGTCCATGGGGCTCTTCCCAAGGATGTTTATACGTGCAATTTGTAACGTTTTAATTGTTGTTTATGTAGCCACTGCTGCAGGCGCCCGAGCTGGGGGAGAGAGGAGAACTGATTAACTGGTTGAGCGGCAGGCAGGCAGGCAGGGTGAATCGGATCGATTGTTGTGCCCCAAGATTGCAACCACATCATTTACGGGGTCTCTCAGTCTCAGTTCGATTGTAGCCGGCATAATGTAAATTGCATTAGTTCTCAATTAACTGGGCCAATGATGTGGCATGTGATTGAACTACAACGTATCGGTCAATGAATTGCCCAGCGGGAACTTGGCAGCGGAAATGCTGGCAGCCGGGAATAACTGAAACATTAACTTCCATAACTACTAAAATGGCTGAAACCTAAATAATAAACTATGTATATATTATTTTTTATTATTACAATTTTTGTTAAATATAATTGAAACATAAAAGGCTAAAAATAATGAATAATAAAATTATGTTTGAAATTTAATTTATTTTTTATATTTTATAATTATATATTTTATTTTTATTATTAGTTTGTTTAAAATGCTTGGCAACTCTGTCTAAGTAAGTCTAGAAAATGTATTTTATTAATCCTCAATTTTTGGCAGCAAGCTGTTCTGGTATTTGGCGTATCCTAGGTGCGTGCAGCATTGGCATCTAACGGCTTTTGGCATATTTGAAATTGCACTCGTTACTTTTGCTCTCTCTCTCGCTCTCTCTCTCTCTTGCGGCTCGCTCAGCAAATGTGTCAGCGTGAGTAGCGGAATTTGAGAACTCCGAAAATGGCGGCGCACAGTGCGCAGACTCAACTCTTTAGCCGGCAGAATTCAGCAACAAATGTTGTTTATGCCTGGCACTTGATAATAAACAAAACGTGGCAGTATATGCGTAAATCAAAGCGCAAATCTGATAAGAAATTGTTATCAATTTCAATTCAAGTTAATTGAATTAGAAAAGAAGTAATTAAATAAATAAATAAAACAAAAATATACATAAAATATTAATAAAAATTTAGCTATATGCGTATGCCAAGCTGCAGTAATAAATCAAGCTGCAGCATTACTGTGGCAATGATTAAGCTGCAGGCGGGGGAGGAAAGGGCGGAAGTTGCCTGCGAAACAGCTGATTTGTGTTGGAATTCGCGCTCGCACTCCGAATTTCAACGCACACGAAGCACGACGAAGCCGAAGCCAATGCGAAACTCACCACGCGCCGTGGTGTACGCGTTGGGCCTCGGCTTCGTTTGCGGCTACGGCTACGGCTACGGCTCCGGCTTTGGCTGTGACAACTGTTCTCTGGCGTTCAGTTGAGTTTTGGTTACTGCCGCCAACGGTTAACGGTTTTGCGAGTGTTGCCGCGCGCGCGTTTGATTCGTGCCTGCCATTCGTGCCACACACACCGCACACTTCGTGTGGCAACATAAACAAATAAGCAATTCTGTTGCCAGAAAATCACAGAAGAAAAAACATTTTCATCCTTTCGGTTTCGCTTATCGTGCTGATCGTGCGCACCGATGCGACGCGCGGCGACTGCAACTGCAACTGCAACTGCAACTGCCACCAGGTGGCAAGCCTGGTGCTCAGGCGTCGCGCAAACGTAGAGGCAAAGCGGAAGCGGAAGCATTTAGGCAAAGTGGCCACGTTTTTTGAGGCAAGGCGACTTGCAGCGACTGTGCAGCATGTGGGCGTGTGTGGGTGTACCCCTCTCTGCGTGTGTGTATGTGTGTGTGATGTGCTGGGCAAACTGCTGCTGCTGAGCGCATTCTAAGGCCGGGCCCAGCGGCGAAACTAGCAAAACGCAATACGAATACTCAGAGTGAGCACGCTGTGAGTGTACGAGTGCGAGTGTGAGTGCGAGTGTGTGTGAAAAGCAAATAAATGCTCTTGCAACGCTTTTTTAGCCATTTGATCTCAAGCCGAAATACTGTAAAAAATTGTGAAATGGATTTACGTTTCGTATTCATCGTTTTCCTGCTGAAGTGGACGCATGCACAAGGTGAGTCTATAAAACACACACACACGTATACCTTTGCCAGCCCTGCACATGTCTGTGTGAGTGATTGTGTGTGGGTGTATTTGCTTGGGCATTCTGTTTGTGCAGCTGCTGCCGTTGCCATTGCCGTTGCCGTTGCCTCTACTGAAGTGCAGTTTCTCTCGCATTTGTTCAAGTGGCGACACCGCACGCGCTGCAAATATACCATAGAAAATGGCTCAGAATGCAATGTAATATGTGTATTTATTATACACACACACACGAGTGTGCGTGTGTGCAACTCGTGTGTGTGTGTGTGCGGCACAGTAATGAGGCGCATTTAGCTGAGGCAGCAGAGCGGCTGACCTAAAGTACGTGCTGCATGTTGCATGCTGCGAAAGTTTATTTGAACAGAGAACGAGAGAGCCCAAGGAAACTTTTGAATACCCCTTTGCAGGAGGAAGGCGGGAGGGCTGGCAGTGCATAAAGCGCACCCACAGCCATTATTGAAGTCGGTTTCAAATGCAAAACATGAATGCCACAAGGTGTTGTCGAGCACTCCAGGTGTGTGCTGAAGTGTGTTCGCTGGCTGCAGTTGCAAAATGAATTTGGAAAATATTTAAAAAAAAACACTTGAGCTACAAATTCGTACGGAACATGCACTTTAGCTACAGACACAGAGAGAACATATACTCGAGATACTGTTGAAATATTTACGAAAAGTATCGGGCAACAAGCTTGTAATACTATTTTAATTATCTCTCATTTGCTTTCATTCGCAAAGATGAAAGCGCACTTCATAAATTGTTAATCTCCGCTACACACCCACACAGACGGACACAGACTAAGCTGGCTAATATATTGATTAACTGGCTCTCAGCCACGATGGAATATCTCCTATCTTCTAGTTAAGTTTCACTTAACTCTCATTTACTTTCGCTCAAACAAACTTATTTGCTTGGCTTTTCATACGAAAACTTTTCGCCAGCCACAAAACAATTTCCGCACAGAGTTTCCTGCGCGCTCTCTCTCTCTTTCTTACTCCTTCTACCTCTCTCTCTCTCTCTCTTCGTGTGTCCCTCCTACATATTCCCTAGTCGCTGCCTAACAACCCAAACAAATTAGGCACACAAGAAACAAAAAACGAAAAGAAGAAGAAGCGAAGCAAGCAACCAGTCGCAGTTCGACCCCGAGGGCAAAGCAAATTATGAATGAAGTCTTGTTGCTGGCTCTGTCTCTGTCTCCCTCTCCCTTCCGCTCCCACTCCCTCTTAGTATTTATTTTATTTTTTGGACTTGTGCATAAAATATGCGCATTTAATAAGCCCCAAAAATGAATGTTTTGCCGAAAAAACAATGACAGCAACAGCAGCAGCAGCCGTGGCTTGTAAAGCCCAACGGAAACGAGAACACATAAAACCGAAAGCGTTTTACCGTAGAGAGATATATCATATCGTATATAAAACATATACACGCTTATCCGCTTTGTATTTCATTTTATTTGAGAGCTCTCTTCCTGCCATTGCTCAATTTGCGTGTGCTCGCGTTTTTGTTAGTCCCTTTTCTTGTCTTGTTTTCTTTTTTCTTTGGGTTAAGGGCGCTTTTATTATCGCGTAGTTTGATGCATGTAAACGAATTCAATTGAATAATATCCTGTCATTTGGCCGGGCTGCTTCGCTTCGCTCCGCTCCGCTCTCGCGGCTCGTTTGGCATGTCAAAATTGTTATCAGTGGTAGCGAAAAATTCGCCATGAAGCATGGAGTAAATATAAATAAATCCGGCGCGCAGCAGCAGCCGAAGGAGGAGAGCGCGCGCCCTCGAAAGTATGCAATAAATTTTTGCTGGCCTGCAATGCACATTTTATTGACATTTTAGTGGCAGCAGCAGCAGCTCGCTGGCATTGCCGCCTCTGTGTGCGTGTTCAACGTCAAATAAAATAAATTAAATACTTTTTGCCAACTTTTGCACATCAAGTTGTTGACTACGTGTTTGTATACAGCACGTCGGAGTAGGGGAGTATTATAGTCAAGTAAGCAAGAGCTGATGGCAGTTGAGGCGAAGCAGTTAGTTTTGATATTAAAAATACAGTTTGCAGTTAGATTTTGTATTCAATACCTGAAACATTGCGCGATTAATATGTGTATATTAAAGACAGAGTATAAGTTTCGAAAGTTTCTAAAAGCCTCGACTTGCAAGCTTTGCGCACGATCCGCTTTCGTATTCCCGCTCGCACAGAACTTTCCCGCTCTTCTGCGTCTTTTCTTTGGCTTAATTTATAAATTATTCATTTGGCTGGAGCCATTGGGCCAATTATCATTTGCATTGCATGCTGAACTCGGCCAAGAGTTCAGTTCAGCTCAGTTCGGCTGCGCTTAGCACAGTTTTGTACGGTTCTCCCGTTGGCTTATTGTTCTATAGGCAGCCCCGAAAAACTAGGCTAAGCAAAAGCAGTGCAAACAAGACGACACACACACATACACACACACGCAAGGGCACGACTCGTTGGCCCCCGAAATTAATATCTGTATGTGGTTGCGTCTGTGTCTGTGTGTGGGCGTGCCTATGTGTGCGTGCGCCTATATTTATATCTCGTGTTCTTGTTGCCGTTGTTGTTTTTGCCGTCTTGTGCCTTGCGGCCAAAAGCGTCGGGCATAAATTTATTTGGCAAAAACTTTCGCAGACCGGAATATTAATGAGTATTTAACCTAAATTGTTGCCTTTGATAAGTGCCATGAAATGTTGCCCGCCGGTATCAATGTGCCCCAGACAGCTATCTACCGTTGCCCCTCTGCCCAGCCCTGCCCCGCCCCACTCTCTATATCAGTCTCCCTTACCAGGCATTTTCCCTACATGTTTACACGGGTTGCGTGTGTTCTGCCTTGCGTTAAATTACTTTAAAAAAGGGTTAAAATTATTTTAGATGGCCAAGACAAGCGAGTGGCAACCTGCCCGGCAAAAAGGGTTTTTACGGGCCCGCAAATAATGGCAAGTTATTTGGCTCATGCTCTTTTTCGGCATTTCTTTGTTGTCTTTCTTGGCGCGTAATTTCGACAATAAGCCGTAGCGCATTATACGCCCCCTTTGTGTGTTTCACCTAATTGAGACTGAAATGAGAATTTGGCCAACTTGTAAAGGTAAGCGCATTGCTGGGCAGTTTATTAAATGGGCAAATATAAAATTAATTAGGAATTTATTAAGGTTGATTGGGTTCGCAGAGCTGCAGAAAAATATAAAGAAAATTGACTGAAATTCAGGAAAATGTATGTTTAACTTGTGGCAGTATTTTGAGAATGCAATATTTGTAGAAATTATATTCTATTTATGCTCTTTGTACTAATACCTGCAATCATCTTATGCTTAAATTTCTTAAGAATTTGATCCACTTGAATTCCATTCTTTAATTCTATTCAATCAGGCAAAATAGCTCAAGCGAATAGACTCAAGGACTGCCAAGATAGCCGCAGGTTCTGTCTCACAATAATTGATAATCTCAACAATTTTGCAATCGCATTGAAAACAAGTTCATTATGCACTCGAATACAGTTCAGCGGATACGTTCTCCTAATTGAGTCTCACATTCAGTTAATATCTAAATTGAAACTCTTTGAGAAGCCTTCGGGCTGGACGATTCCATCCAAATTAGTGAGGAAGAGAGGGAACGAGAGATGAGAAAATTTTAATTAATTTCGGCATCAATTGGATGCCTGTCATAATACAAATAGCATAAATGTGCACACACACACACAGATACACACGTGCATAGGCTGAGAGAGACATCAAAACAAATGCACATACATAAATACACATGTCAGTAAACAAACAAATCATTAGGGATGGACACATTTATTTATTTATCTAACGTATCTTTTGTGTAGGTGCGTATGTGCGTATGTGTGTTAGTGTGCGTGTAAGCAAACAAAGGCCATATGCAGCTGGACTTGTGTGTTGCCTCGTTTGTTAAGCGTCGCCTTTCAGCGCCTGAAATAATAGAAATATTTTGATTAAGTTAATTAAGCGAGTTCTCGTTGCCGTCGTCCCCCCACTCCCCACTGCCACACCCACACACAAATACAGCAATAATAATAACAACAACAACTACGACTACGACTATGACAAGGCTTATCAACTTCAATTGGCGTCCCTGTTGTGCTAATCCAGGCACAGCTTGACACGATTACCCGCTGCGCCATTGTGCCCACTGTGTTTGCCACATGAAAACATATTTTATGCCATTATGCGCGAAACTAGGCCAGAGCAGAACAGCAACAACAGCAACAAATGGAGAAGCAGGAGCAACAACTGCGGCCAATTGAGCCTAATGAATTGCGCTAGTAAATTTTCTGTAGCAGCTGCCAAGGCGCAAGGCGGCTATGAAAAGTTTAAAGTGCCTCAGAAAAGGCGTAAAGAGCATGAGACGAAACGAAAACAAAAGCAAATGCAAAAGAACAAACAAATTAACTAATTGCACTAGGCGAAGTTTAAATACTCTTCTTCAGATGAGTGCAAATTGTTAGGGTTTGAAATATTTTCTTTATTACTTAAAATAAAATCAAGAGAAAACCGCATAAAGAACATATATTTTTTATGGAAAGGCTTGAGTATATTTCACTGCAAATCGCTGCTGAACTCTTGTATAATAATAACTTATATATTTTTACAGCCTCATCAAAATGAACTACATACTTATTTATTTAAATTCGCACTTTATTTACCTCGACGCTTTACAGGCTTCCCTGCTCTTATTTATGGCACAACCTTTGGCAGTTTCAACTGTATATCATATTTAATATGCCCATTGAAATTTGTGGCCCAACTCGAGAACTCGAGAACGGGCGAGACAGCAACAACCAGTCGGACATAAACAAGTGTTGGGCGAATTTTTTATGACAAGTTCTGCTCACTTTTTTTTTGTGACCCTGGCGCCAGCGCAATCATAAAGCAGCTGAGTGACCGCCGGGCTTGAGGGTCCAGTTCCGTGTCTGGGTTCGTGTCGGTGTCCGTGTCCGTGTCCGGGTTAAGTATGCCGAGCGGCCGTCTGGAGAGGAGCTGCCATCATCGTCTCCGACAGCTGTTCGAGGGGCTGCTGCCGTTGGCACTTGCTCGCATTTCTCTCGCGCATTCTTAAATGTTTACCCTTTCGACCCCGCCATTCCGCAACCCGCAAACCCTGCCGCGACCCATCAACGCCCGCGCGCCAAGTGTCATTGACATTTTAATGTGCTAATGAAGATGAGGGCCAAAAGGAAAGCACGCGCTGCAGAGAACGAACAAAATATGCTAAAAATATTATGAAATTGTTATAAAAATAGTCGGGATGCTGTCGCCATCGTCGACACCGTCATGGTTCTCGTCATCGTCGTCTTCGCCTTTGACTCGAGCCACGAGCTCATTATGTTAGAGTGCGGTTTTTAATTTTTATACGCTCTTGAAGGCTGCTCAAGGACTTGCGGGGTTTATGAGTTGTTATGATTTTATTTTACAACATTTTGGTTTACCGTCTTGCCTCCCCGCATCTGCTCTGCTCCGTGGCCTGCGTCTTTCGTCTTTCGCTCATCTCATGCTTGCAGTCAATTATGTCAAAGTTGTCAATTCCGAATAAAAATTGCAGGGCTTTGCCATAAGCGGCTTTTCAGTGCAGTAGCAGCTGCGTTCTCAGTGCAAAGTAAAAACAAATATAGCTGATGATTTTCCAACGAGCAAAAGGCGAGAAAGAAAATTGCACTGGGGCTGCAGCTGAGAGCGAAGCGCAATCAAGAGAATGTAAATAAGTACTTTCAATTGAGTGTGTATTCTTAAGTGAACTCCAAGTGAAGAGGGATAATGCGTTTAGTCGTAAATATTTTGTTATTACTGCAATTATTGTGTTTAGCTTGAGTGTATTCTCAATTGCGAACTTTCCTTGCAAATTGCATTTCGATCATAGATAAATCGATGAAATTAACATGCGCATTATGCAGGCTAACTTATGCTGATCAGCTTTTGAGAGGGAACTTAGCATAGAGTAATTACAAAAACCTTTAAATAACAGACATCTCACAAAGCAAAAATAAATGTTATTAACAAAGAGATGATTTATTGCGGCTGGAAGCGCGGGTATCGTTTGCTTCCCACGCTCCTTCGTATGTTTTTGGAGCTGTTCCTTATGCGAGACGCACGATGCGATCTAATGCGATCCCGCTCGCGCAATTCATTCAATTTGCTTGTTATGAGACGCACGATGGGATATTGGTACTTTTGCTTCGTTCTTGATCTTGATTAACGGTATTGTGTGCTCTTCTTAGTCTTTTCGGCATTTAAACCCAAACACTGATAAATCAAGTTTTTCTTTGTTTAATGCATTCGATTTTTTTTTCTATAGGGATAGGAATGTATAACAAAAATGTTTTGTTTAAAAGTGTTAAATGATAATTATATTTGATTTTGATTTGATATGAATTATATTTGATTTTTTAATTTATAAGACTTGTAACATAAAGTATTTGCAAGAACAGAATTATTAAGTATAAAAGGAAATTGAGTATTTTTTAATTTATGAAACGGTCTTTAAGCCAGTTTGTTGGCATGGCGTACACACAAAACACAACACAAGCTGCACAACTTTAATTTTTCCCTCGCAGCAGCTTCTACCACACTCTTTAAGCTACCCCTTTTTCCGCATCCGCGAGCACAGTGAAACAACAAGAGGGGCACTTAAATTTTAAATGCCAAGGCGCTAGGCCATTTTGTTAACCCTTTTTGTGGGTGGGTGTGCGTGTGTGTGTGTGCGCATATTTTTATGACTCCGCGCCAACGAGCTATAATTTTTGCCAACTCATTGCCCTGGGAGACAGAGGCAGAGACGGAGACGGAGACGGAACCGGAGCGGGGAAACCACAAAGGCTTAAGCAAAATCTCAGCGAAGGCTGAAAAGCGACGCCTAAAAGCGCGCAACACTTTCCGCAGGCAGCTGTAGCCATTTGTTGCTTTTGAGTAAACCGAAATTGGGCTCTAGTTTTGTGCTCTCTCAGCAGTTGCCGCGCAGAGCCGTGAATAATTTATCAATGTCAGCAGGCGATGATGGACGAACAAATGTCCAAGCCAGCAGATTGTCAGGGTCGTCACACTGCCTGTCTGTCGTCCGGCTGCCCTCGTTCCTTACCCTGCCCGGCGCTGCTCCCTCTGCTCCTCAGCTATCTTTGACAGCGAATCGATATGCCGGACTTGTTGGACAGCAGCCTGGCAAAGAATAGGCCATAAAACTTGAGCTTTTTAACAAGGAAATCAAATGAAAAGCAGCGCGCCCCAGTGAATCGACCATAGGAGCCTGTGTGTCCTGCCGGCGGACACGCTGGGACTGTGCCGCCTCTGGTCGTATCAATGCCAAAGCGTTTGCTTTGTGTGCTGCGACGACTTACCTTTTCTTCGGCCTGTGCCTTTGCCATTGTGCTTGGCACATTTTATATTTATTAAAAAAGCGACGGCAATTCGCAACGTTGAGAGCCTTAATAGGCATCCGGTCATAAAAACATGAATTGTGGCTCTTAGCAGCAAATCCAATTGGGCATAAATCGGCTTTGTCGTCAAAAAAACACATGAGCACACACACACACAGAGAGTAAGAGAGTGATAGAGAGGGAGCGGGGAGCAGAACACGTAGCACATAAAGAAGCTGCCTGAATTTAATGGCATTCTGCCGCTTCGGGCCTCGTTTTGACTCCGGCTTTGGCTTTATTTTATGTACATTTAAGCACAATGTGCTTATTGACTTAATGACAAATGTTGTTGGCCATCAACAGGCAAAGGAGACCGCCCCCTCCCCCCGCTCGCAGCGTGATGAGCCTGCAACTGAGCCCGGTTGCCATTGGTAACTGGCAAAGTGCTTCAGCCTATTGCGTTGGCATTGTATAATGCAATGCACTGCAAATTGCATTGCGGCTGTCCTCGCCAGCTGCCGCTTCGCACAGCTCCTAAGCGGCCCCCCCCGCCACCATCACGCCCCCGCTCCAGTTGTCACTGCGAACAATTCAACTTGAAGTCTCTGCCTGCCTTCAGCTATTTTTTCAAGGATGTTTACAAATTTACAACACGAAAGTGAATTTTCTTTCAATTTTGTTGCGTTGCCTGTTTGTCAGCAGCAGAGGCCCCTCCAAGGAGTGCAGCAGGAAGTCGACAGAGCTGAGACCTGTCGTGTCGCGTCGAGACGAGCTGAGGAGTTGCGTCTCCTGCCTGCTTGCCTGGCAGCCAGGATGCCCGCCTAAGTAGTTTTTGTATAATTGCACTCGTCATTGTCGTCCTTGTCAGCCGGCTGCTTCGACTGCGACTCGACTCGACTTGGCTCACTCAGCCCCAGGGCAGCAACAACAGCGACAGCGACAGCAGCAGCAGCAACAGCGACAAGGGGAGCAACAGCAACAACAGCAACAACAGCAACTACAGCAACTACAACAGCAATTAAGGAATGTTAACAAGCGCACTTTTCAACTTTGCTCGCGGCTGTTGCACTTCAAAGGTGTGTGCGTCTCTCTCACAGGCTGTCTGCCTCTCTGTCCCTCTCTCTCTCCCTATTTTACGTGCCAGCTTTCTCTCTCTCTCTTTTTTTCTAGTGCGGCGTGTGCCACGCCCTGTGCAAATCTCTTGGATTGTGTGTTAACTTATCTGTGGCTTGCGGCTGATTTGAATGGGAAAATGGAAGCGTTGGTGGCTGTGTGTGTGAGGGGGGGGGGGGGTGCTTACTTGTGTGAGAGTGTGTGCGAAAGATGTGAGTATGTGTGAGATGTGGCATAGTTTACTGATGCTCTGTAAAACGAAGGAGCTTAGCAAACGATTTAGGGCATGAGAGACCTACAAAAAAACCCATGAAAATAATTTTCAAAATTAATAATAATTAAATAATTAAATAAAATAAAATAAAAATAATAGAAATAATAGTAATTATATTTAAAATAACACTTGTAAAATTAAAATCAAAATTTACAATAGGAATATAGAAAAAAGTAAGAAGAGTTAAAGTGAAATAATGAGCTTAAACCAATTTAAAGTCAATTTCGAATAAAAAAAACAATACTGCGATCATTCAGTTTTGAAAAAAATATAAAGCTTCCCTTTCCTTCTACCCTTCTCCAGGGTATCACTTAATTCTGCAACTCGCAGATACTCGCACACACTTCAACAACTCAAGCTGTGTCTTTGAGCTGCCTGCAAGTCGCGTCCTTAATTAAGAGTTGATTGACAAACAACTTTCGAGTTGCACACTTAAAAATCAATTTGTAGTGCTGCTCAGCGTTGTTGTTGTTGTTGTTGTTGTTGCTGTCTTGTTGAGTGTAGGCAGACGCTATGCATGCGTAATTAAACAAATCTGAAAATAATTGAAACTTTTCGACATAAATCCCAGACATAAACACCCCCTTGCCCCTGCCTCGATATACACACACGCACACACACCCGCATAGTTGCCTATTTGTGCTCGTATGTCAGCTAAACTATGCAAGTTGTTGTTGTTGTTGAGCTTAAAAATTCCCATGTTGACAATTAAGTTAGCAACAACACGACAACAACAACTGCCCCGGCAAACGCGTCAACGACACGCAACCCTTACAAAGTGGGCGCAAGTGGTGGGAGGGGGCGTGGACGGGGGGCAGGGGCCAAGCGGACAGGACAGTAGCGTAGCTGGTGACAAGCGGCGAAATTTACCCGTTGAAAACTGGTTCGGCTTACAACAACCCTAATTTACTTTTAATAACTTCATAGGCGAAGCTACCAGAAGGGGAGGGATGGGGGTAGAGCGGGTGTGCTGGTGAAGCCCTAAAAAGTGTCCTTTTCCCCAAGAACTAAGCAGATAAAGCGTTAATTTCGATTTTGCTTAACGAGGGTTAAATGCGTGTGCGTTGGCGTTCAGTCACCCGAGCTGCGGCTGCGACTCGGGCGCACGCTGCGTATACGCGATATCGATGACAATAATTACACATGCAGACGGAACTCCGTAAGCGTTCAGGTGAGAAATTCAATTTGCAATTGCGAGCATGCCTAAGTGCGAGTGAGTGTGTCTGTCTGTCCCGAACCGGGACTTTTGTTTAATCTGGCCAAAAAAAAAACACAACGCACAGGGGGCAGCTGGAGCGGCAGCGGCATCAAGTGCTGCGGCTGCATGACTGAGTGACTTTCTGTCATGCCGCACGATTTGTGCACACAAAAGCAAGATGGAAAGTGATGCACAAGATGTACCCAGGCGGCGAGGGAATGGGAGTGGAATAGCACCCGCAGCTGTAGCCGGCGGGGGCGGCATATGACAAGCTCAAGTGTGTCGCTGTCGCATGTCCTGAAGAGCGAAGCGAGCAAATCAAAAGGGACAAGCAGAGCGACATATAGAGAATGCCAAGGCATAGAAACAATTCTTTCCGCCTTCCCAACTCCCTCTCTCTCGCTCGCTTGCTGTCCCGCTCCGATTGTGTTGCCATGTGACGACTGACGCCTGCTCTGCTCCGGCTACGCAGCGAGACAGAGAAAGATCCTGACGTGGCTGCTTTTGACAGTCGTTTTGCAAACATGTCGAAGCCATTAAGACAATCATGCGTTTTGCCCGTTTTTTCTCGCTCTCTCTTCCCCCTATCCCTCTCTTTCCCTATCGTGGCACATCAAGTGTGTGTTATGTGTGTAGCGTGTTGTTTTTTTTATTGTTTTTTTTTTGGAGTTAACTTTTTTGTAAAATTTTGCATGCTCCGTTCCCGCACCGAGAGTTCTCGCTCATTCCTTCATTTCATTTCCATTCCTTCCTCTATTTCGTTTTGTTTTGCCTTTGCAGACTGTTTTGTTTTTGAAAAATGGCTGTCGCATCACTTCTATTGTATTTTT
Source organism: Zaprionus inermis (assembly GCA_018151445.1). NCBI lineage: Eukaryota > Metazoa > Arthropoda > Insecta > Diptera > Drosophilidae > Zaprionus > Zaprionus inermis. Next base: position 2,109,372 of record JAECXD010000634.1, on the reverse strand, counting down.
GAGTGTCTGTCTCTCTCTCTCTCTATCTATCTCTCGTCATGTGCGTGTGTGTTGGGTGTTTGTCACAAAGATTTATGCGTTGCAATTTACACACACTCGCAAAAAACAAAAGGAGAGAAAGAAAGAGAGAGAGGCGCACAAAAAACACAAAGTAAAACGTTTGTTTCACGCTTACATCGAGTGGAATACGGAAAAGCCTCCTCTGTCGGGCTGGAATTGTGGAAATGGCGGCGCTAAAGTGCTTAACTCGGAGCTGACCAAACGAGAGTTTCGTTTTAGTATGCATTGTATTGTTTAGCGAGAGGAAGAAAGAGAGAGAGAGAGAGAGAGAGGCAGAGTGGGAAGGGAGTCGTAAATCAACTTGATGAACTTTGGCACTGTTCAAGCTCTTCAGGGATTATATATTTTCAAATAAAAAACTTAGTTGCAGAATATTTCTGTACATTTTAGAGTGGCTAGCAGTGTATGTTAAGAGGCTGTAAACAGTAACAGGCAGCTAACAGAGTCGAGCTGTTTCTGTTAAGTCGTTCGATCAGAGCGAGAGAGCAGTGCATACAAGAAGTGAAAGATCTTCAAATATTTGAATTTTCCACTGAATAGGAATCTGTATGGAATAGGAATCTTCCATGAGTTCTTCTTCAGCTTATTCGAGCTTTTTAGTATTTCCTACTCACTCCCGCTACCATAATATCCCATCTAAATTGCATCATAAAATTTCAAATTGCGATTCAATGAATTTTTAATCAAAATTCCAAAAATTAATTCAAATACGCTTATGGAAATTATAACGACTTGAAGCGCACATGAAAGAAAACTAAATTGACTATATTTAACGACGAGTGTAAACATGGCCTCGGCCACGCCCCCGATCGGGGGGCGGCAACCACCCTGCCGACAAGCTAAACCTATTGCAGCATAAAAAGTTCAGGGACCATAAAAAGCAACAACCACGATGAGAGGAGTGAAAACAACTATAAAGCCTGCTCTAATGAAGGGGGGAAGGATGACAGCAGGAGTGGGTGAAGCAGGCGGCGCTGCACAAGCTAAAAAGTGAAGCCAAAAACAACAGGAAAACCAAGGGTGGAGAGAGAGAGAAAGAGGGAGAGAGAGAGGGGAAGCGGGACAGCGAATGACTATAACGACAGATTGAACCCTTCGCTTTTAATGCAATTAAGTTTAATTGAAAATTTTCACTCCAAATTATGAGCCGAACGTGTTGTTATGGAGCTCTCGAGGACGATGGGACGGCACAGATAGGACAGATGGAGACACCCCCGCAATCAGGCAGATGGAAATTAACATGCACACCCAACGCACACACACACACACACACACACCGAGCCCGAGTGGGCAACAAACGTACTCATTGTAGCGTGTCCTTTGGTGCTTTGCACGTACAGCGAAACGGAGAGCGGAAAACGGAGCGGGCAGGGTCACGGGGAGGGTGCGGGTGCGGTCTGGCTGCACAGGAAGAACCCGCCAGGATGAGTGAAAGCAATCAAGCGTCCAAATCACTAGCCGAAAAACCGAAGGCATCTGAAAGTTTGCTTTGATGCGCAGCGTAGCTGAAGCAGCAGGAGCAGGACGCGCGGCAGGAGCCGATAGCTGAGTGAGCTGGACGAGTACACCGTGGCCGGGCAGGTCCAGGACTTTATTACAAAACAAACAAGCAGGCGGAGAGACAGCTGCCTGCTCCGGCTCCGTCTCCTGCTCATGCTCCACGTCCTACTCGACTCGAGCATTTAACTTATCTTTTATCTTGATTGCTGTTGACGATGACAAGGATAATGATGATGATGGCGCCGTCAGAGTCCTGTGATTCACTCGAGCACACCACCTGCCGCCCGGGCTGCCGGCATAGCCGGGATACCCAGAGATAACTGTTTATACAGGCGAAATGCCGCTTGATTTTAATTAGCATTTGACACAGCAGCTTAACACGAACCGAATTGTGTGATCTCTTCCGGCTGCAGCAGGAGCCGGAGCTGGAGCAGGTGTAGCTGCTGCTTAATGAGCCATCGCACGTAGAGGAATTTCAAATGTCCCCATGCGCAAATAAAAATATTCTGTGGCTGTGCCGGCAACTCTGCACGGGCAGCTGTAACATTTCACGCTTCGGCAACTCTGTTGCAAATAGAGTAAAGTGAGACGGAGCAAGATGTGTGTGTTTGGATGATAAACTGTGTAAAGTCGCACGCTGTATGCTCTAAAAACATGTTTAGGTAAAGTTCTAACTTCTAAACTAGGCTTGCTATGCGATTCTTATCGATTTATGGAATTTCTAGTGCAGTTCAAGCGAGCATTGTCTCAAAATTTAATGGCTGTGGCTCTTATATTTCCTGAGATCTAGGCGTTCATACAGACAGGCAGGCAGAAACACAGGCAAATAGACAGACAGGCCGACAAACAGTTAGACAGGCTATATCGACTCGGCTGAAACCAAAGCATATCATCATATTATTATATTTTATTTTTAAGTTATCTCAAAAGTTTTCTTTCTAGTTCATTGCAAGTTTCTGTACAAAGTTGCAATGCTCTGCGGGGCACGCGAGCCTTGGATAACTGACACACATACTAACACACACACACACCCACACACTCACACACACCCACACACTTAGACAGCTAGTCTATCTCGCTGTATTTGTGGATTGTGTCGTTCGATGCGCTGTGCTGGAAAATGCGATGTGAAAAGTTTGCATTTGGCATGTGTGTGTGTAAGTTTCGCACCCCCCCCCCTTTTCCTCCCACTCGCTCTCTCTTGCTCTGCCTGGCACTAAGCTGGCGTCAAGGCTGCAAGTTTTTGGCCAGAGCCAAGTGCAATTGCATCTACTTAGTTGTATCTGCATGCACCTATTGGACACATGTTTTCCCAGGAGGAGGAGGAGGAGGAGGCAGAGCAGCCGGCTGTGGTTGCAGGTGCAGCAGACCGACTGACTGACTGACTGAGTGGGCGTGTGCTTAGAAAAGGAGAGAGACGGAGAGGGAGAAGCAGAGTTGCAGCTGCTGTGGCTGTCTGAAAGTATTTGCACATTTGGCAGAGTGTACGGCGCACGTGGGAGTGGGGCCACACGTGTTGGTCTGTGGCATTGTATTGCATTTAGAGTAGGTGAGTGTGTGGGGGAGGGGGGGTAGAAGTGCGGGTGTGCACTTTGAAGTGTGTCAATGCATATGTGTGTGTGTGTCTCGTGTGTGTTTTGAATTATTTATATTATTTGCACTTTATATGCAACCGTGCCCGTAACCCGTAGCCCGGAGCCGGCACCCGCAGTCCCAAGCAGACACTTTTCCTTGCAGTTTTTCCCGGAGCGGGCACAACATTTGCAAGTGACATTGCGCTGCTCTGCCAATGCATCGCTCGCTTTGCTTTTGCATTTATTGCATTTCGCATTTAACCACAAAAATCTTGACTTCTGACATGTTTACAGGATGAACATGACAGTGTCGGCAGCAGCAGGGGGTGGGTATGCGGGTGGTGGGAACTTGTTTTCCTTTTTTCCCCCACAAACACAATTAGAGAAAGTGTCGAAAAAAACATGCACACACCCTGGACTGCCTGTGAGAGCGGGTAGGGATCACCCACTCGACAAAAAAAAAGCAATTCATTTGCAAAAGTTCTGAGTCATTGTCACATCCCCGCGCCCAAACGGCGCCACGCCTCCCTGCAGCGGCAACCCTTGCCAACAAAAAAGAAAGAAAAACCAAAATTGGTTTGTTCTAAACGCCTGAATTTACAGTAACATTCCCCGTCTTCTGCTACTGCTGCTGCCAGTGTTGTTCAGCGTTGTTATGATTCATAACTAAACAAAAGTTTTCCCAACATCCCCGGAAACAATTTGCTGCACACGAAGCATTTACCAAACTTTAATTCGACTCATTTCTGCTACGAGTAGGGGTCGGGTTTCCACCAACAACAAGCTCAGAATTTCGGGGGAAAATTGAACATTTCTCTCGAAACGAAACGAAACCAGACGAGGCGACAATGAAATTAACAGCTTGTTGTGCGTCCCTCCAGTTTGGTGGTTGAAACTAGCTTTAAATAGGCTAAGAAAGGCAGCCAAATGCTGAGGAAAAAGTTGGTAAAAGATATAAAATTGTTTAATATGCTTTATGGTTTAAGATCATGTTGAAATATGTTTAAAAATGATTAAGCATGATCATGTTGAAATAGGTTTAAAAATGATTGAGCAGATAAGAAGCTGCATATGGCTTAAAGTAGAACAGTTCAGAAACAGCATACACTTAAAGAAACTCATTTCCTAGTTGTGTTTTATTTTCCTTGCCATATTCCGCACATATCCACATGCTGTTCCTATTTCTCTGCACGTCTTTCTGCCTCTGCCAAGCTGACCATTTCGCCCACTAGATAAATTTGCTTAGCAGCAACGGCAGCAGCGGCGGCAGCAGCAGCTGTTGTTGCAGCACATAAATTATAGCGAAAATTTAATTATCGCACTGGACGTGCAACTACTGCTACTACTACACCCGTAACACAGTTTCAGCTGCGAAGATGGCGGGCAACGGGCCCGAAACTATGCTACTAAAACAATTAGCAGCGTCCTAATTAAAACAACAGTCGAAGAGGCAGAGGCAGCAGCAGCAGCAGCAGCAACAACAACAACAACAACAATGCTGCCTGTGATTGATGATGATGTAAGAGCCAAGGAGGCCGAGAGGCGTCGAGGCGCCTTAAAGTATGCAACACATGCGGCCAAAGAGAAGTTGAAGCGTGGCGACGCGCTCTCGACTTGCCTGAGTTGTGTTTTCATTGTTTTTTCGGCCGCCGGCAGCAAACAATGCTGCAACAAGAGCAGCCATGCAAATGTGTAACACACACACACCGGCACACACAAAGAAAATGTTTAAGGAAATTGCTGCAAATATTTTGCTTGTTAAGTGAAACCCAGTTTCGAAAACGCCTTTTTGCCTCGGCAAACTGCACTCTGCAATGTTGCCCCCTCGAGGCGACTGCAAAGCAGCGGAGGAAGAGCAGAAGGCACTCATAGAGCGTCTTCGTCTTGGTCTTGGTCTACGTCTACGTCTTGGCCCTGTTCTGCCTTCGCCTTGCTTCTTCTTCTTTTCTGGGTTATTTCCTAGTCCTTTTAGAGTCCTGGCAGTTTTGCATTTTGCATAAGCGCTTCGAAATGCCTTTGTCGTTTTAGCAATTTATGCAAATTTCGTGCATTTTCCATGTTGTTACATTCTTTGTATGCATGGCCAGCACTAACACACACACACACGCCCGCATACCGTATGTGAATGCGAGTGTGTGTCTGTGCGAGTGTGTGGTATATAGGGTACACTGGCATGCAATTAAAACTAAATTAGTAGGCCTCTGCGGCGTGCGGACTGCCAAAGACTTTCGAGGCCAGACTCAAACTGCAACTGGCGGCTGTCGCGGTGTGTGTGAGGGTTCGGGGGGAGAGCAGGCACATGCAGTATGCAGTTTTACAGTTTTCTAATTGAATTATTTAGTTCCAAGTCGTTTAATTAAATGCACACGCAAACTTTGCAGAAACACAAAAACAACAGACAAGCTGCCAAATCAAGCGTCCTTGCTGAGTTTGTTCGTCTTTTTTTTGGCACTCTTTAAAGCTGAGGCAGTTACTTTACTCTCCTTTTTAACTAAATAATTTATTGGTTTTTACTGTATACATTTACTGTGCATTTTTAAGTGTTTTTCTAGTTCTCTGCTTAAAAATTTTAGATTGCCCATAAAAGTATGCTATAGGAATTTATATTTTTGATGGCCACGCCTAAAGAATGCACTTTTAATGGGGTTTTGCGCTTGTTAGGTACCCTCCTTTATGTTGTTATGGTACTTTATATGATGCACATATTCCACACTCATTCATTTTAAATTGGCCCCACTGAAAATTGATTATTGCGTCTTTAAAGTGTGTGCAAGTTCTGCGGAATGCTCTAAGCATTCCCGCCCGCCGAGATGTCATTTGTGAAAACAACCTTTTTTAGGTGTTGAACATTACCGCAGGGCACAACCACAACGTCGAGCGACCACACCAGCTCCCAGCTGCCACACACCTCGCCCGGCGCGCTCCTTGGCGCTGCGTCGCCTGTTCAGCAAAGATATGTAAACACCAACAAGAGTAAAAACCAAACAAAAAACAAGACAAAAAAATAAAGCAAACAAAAAAATACCCGCCACGGTCCACTGCGAGTGCTGCAGCTGCCCACACACCACACCCCTCACCACCCCCCTGTAGCACGAGTGCCGCCCACATGCGACATTTAACCCTCAAACTGTGCGCATTGAACATTTCTGGCCGAACTTCAGTTTCGACTTTTTTTTTCACCGCCTTTTGTTTTGTTTGCGTGTTGATTTTTGGCCCCGGCCATAACTGTCGCCGTCCCTCTTCCTTTGCCTGGCCCAGTCCTTCTTCCTGCCCCTTCCCCTGTCCCTGCTACGGCCACTGCCTTTGCCTTCGCTCGTGCCCCTGCACCGCCCTCGCCTTCAGTATTTATATATCGTTCTTTTTTGCTATTATTATTTTTATTTTGTGAAATAACATTGACATGCGTCTTGTTCCCTCCTTAGGAGGAGTAGAGGGGTGGCAAGTCGAGAACATGCAACATGTCTGCGATTCCGGTTTTCACCCGAATTTCTATTCGATTTGCAGCGTTGACTTTGTGCAGCGTCTGCTGCACGACATGCAACTTGCGCCCCGAGCTGTAAGCTTGTTGTTATTGCGACTGTTATTGTATTGCCATTACTGTTGTTGTTGCTGATTTCAGGCAACACGACAACAGCAACAGCAGCAGTAACTGCTGCGTTTCGCCTTATTTAATAACGTTTCAATATTCCAACATTTCTGACATATCAATTTTCAAACAGCGTGCGAGCTTACGCTGCCCTCTCCCATTCCCCTCGAAATATAGCATACAGATTTATATACATATATATGTTGCAGCTCGATTCACACATGAATCCGCATAGATTTGTGCGGCGATATAAATAAAGTTGTGCGTTGTCGCCCAAGTTTGTTGCCATGTTTTGTTAGGGTTGCTTGGCCTGCTGTGTGCGTGTGTGTGTGACAGCAAATTGTTTATATATGACATGAAAATTGAAATTTATGTCCTTGCCGGTGACAGATTGCTTGTAGCCAGGCATACACACCCACACACACACACACACACACACACACACACGCTGAACTAAGCGAAAGAAAATAAAGTTTGCGGTTAAGCAAAAGTGTTGCATACTTACGGGGATTAAGTAAAAGACAGTGTGGGAGAGGGTTAAGCTCTCTATGGGATAAACAGGGCATTCTTATGACTCAAACAGGTCGCTTATCTTGCGGCAAGTAAAACTTTTCACACACTTTTCCAGCAGATAGCAGCGGTTATACGAGAAACTGTTGATGTGCCATAGATATTCCTATATACTTTAGGCTGTGTTCCTTACACTTTATTGCATTTCACAAAGAAACTTCAAGTTGTTACTCAACTGCCCCGGTAGCTTAAGTTGTCCTAGCAGTATTTGTTACTTATGCAGAATAGTTACAGCTCTCATATCATTCCTATCGCAGCACTTGCCATACTTTTCTACCTTTTGCGTCTCGTTTAATTCTACTGCAACGCAAACTATGCTAATCCTTTGCTTATCTCAGTTATCTGTGACCTGTGCGCAGCAATCTTAACCCCTTCTCTACTCTACCTGCCCCCCCCTCCATCCCTTCTCGCAGCAACGGTTAATTCAGCAGTTTCGCATTATGCAGCAACAAAAAACTACTTAACTGCTAAGCTGCCTTGCGGTCCTCTGCTGCATATGCAAATTCGCGCAAATTAATTCCGAACTGAACCTTTGAACCAGCCAGATCCCCCGCCCAGCCAAACTCCTCTCCTCGCTTCCTGCGCACTGCGACAGTTGAATTGCAGCTGCAACTTCATTTGCAACGTCAACGGGAATGCGCATTAACATTGTTTTCATTTGCCAGAGATCCCTTTTAACATTTGCCAAACCGCTGACGACTCGCAGCGACTGACAGCGACTGACGCAGCGGAAAAGGAAGCATCCCTGATCCCAGACCCCTCCTGCCACCCTCGACTGCCTCCACCTGCCCTTGTAATTTGTATAAAAAGCGCTTTAACCTCATCATTGCTCACTCTCTTTCTCTGTGTCCTTCTCTCTCTCCCTCTCACACAGGTTCGCATCCGCCACGAATAGTGGAACATCCCATAGATACAACGGTGCCACGTCACGAGCCCGCAACGCTTAATTGCAAGGCGGAGGGCTCGCCCACGCCCACCATTCAGTGGTACAAGGACGGCGTGCCACTCAAGATACTGCCGGGCTCGCATCGCATAACCCTGCCCGCCGGCGGACTCTTCTTCCTCAAGGTAAGTAGGGGCAGGGAGTAAATGGATCGTTCCATGTGCTTGCACAGCTTGTGCAGAGAGAGGGAGATCTCTGAGATTACGAAATTCACTTGGAAGTAGCTCAACTCTTTTAAGGGAATTTAAGGCAGATAATATGTGGAAGTATCAGCATTAATCTGAAAGTTTCCTATAAAACTTATAAATGAGATCTAACTTTATAATATTATTTTAAAATTTTTGAGACTACGTTTCCCATTTAAAAATTTAAGATAGAAAAGTTTTTAGCTTAATATTATGAAATGATCAAATTAATTAAAAATAAACATAGAGTATAGTACGAATACGAATACCCAGCTACTCCTTGCGCACCTAGAGGGCATGGATCGCAATGAATCCCCAAAACATTCTCTTTCACAATCAATTATGCGATCTATTTCTCATGGCCAACAAAGCGTGGGGGCTCTGCGTTTCCCACTATATAGTAAAAGACAAAACGCTGCTGCTTTTGTTTATTTTAAAATGATATGGCTCCCCTTCTTCCTCTCACTCTCTCTCTCCCTACATCCCCTACTGGTTCAACTGCTGCTCTATTCACACTCGGGATAGTCACTGTATCCTCTGCCAGGATAACGAAATGAGCCTGCGGCGTATTTACATTATTTTCGCTCGCTCTCTCGTCTCCTCGTTTTTCTTTTTAAATATCTTTTGCTGCTTTCACTCTGCATGCATAATTATTATTTTGCCGCTGTCTCTGCGCTTTCATTCATAATAAGCGAACTGGAGAGAGAGAGAGAGAGAGAGAGCGGGGCAGGGACAGCAGTAGCGAGTTCTGTTTAAAAATTTTCATTTTGCCAGGCCATCTGTTGAGTGATGAACAAACTAATTGCTTTTATTTTTTCAACCTGCCCCCTCCAGCTGCTTCGCTTTTCTCCGGTTTTTCTCCACTTTTTTATGTATCTTTTGCGAGCTGCAAAAATATTTTTGCAAGCATTTCGTCGGGGCGGCCAACAACTTCATTAACGCAAGGTAAACAAACATTAAGAGGGATGTAGCAGGATGAGAGGAGTGCCTGGAGAGGGGCCGGGGAGTAGGGTGTCAGGTGGGAGCGATGGAAGCCAAAAGGAGGCAGCCAGACAAATAAAGACAAACGGAAGTTGGCAGGCAGCGCAGCAAAAGTCAGCAGTCTGATGAGCTGCACAGAGACAGGGGGAAGACTGTGTGTGAGTGAGAGAGAGAGAGTATCAGCGAGTGCTGTGTGTGTGTGTGTGTGTGTGTGTGTGTAGTGGCTGTAGCAGTCGCTGTGGCAGCACTTGGACTGAGCACTCAGCAATTTACGACGCAAAAAGCCAACGGCGCGCGTTGATTATGCTGATGATGCAGCTGGCGAGTGAGACAGAAAGAGACTGCGCTGCCAGGACATTTGCCATGCCACAAGCAGTCTCTGTAGTCTGTACCCCCGCTGCACGCTTTCAACTCATCTGGAGCCTGCCACTTTTCACACTCGATCTGCTCGCCAGCTCCTCCTCGGAGCTCGACAGTCTCTCTGTGCTTATGTATTTGCCTCTGCCACTTCCATTCCGCTTTGCATTCGCATTTGTATTCGCATTTGGCCATGTTTGTATTCGTGCACGTTGTGAGTGTATTTGTTTATCACTTAAGTGCAAAAAAGGATTCAGGATGCCGGCAGAGCAATCAGGCTTCAGCTTCAGACGCAGCAGCCATTGCCGCTTGGCAAATGTTGCCATTATTCCGTCGGCATCTAACGAGTTTTAAATGAATTAATTCCAAAGCCAACGCAGGAGACATCATCTACACTCGCCGCCACTTCTGCACCCCTCTAAACTCTTTTCGGCCACAATGAAAATTGTTGCCGCTCTCAAGGTATGCGACACTCTTTACGGCCGCATTTGCCGCCCAAAACTTGTTGACTATTTTCGTATTTCCTGTTCGTCAGGTGAAAATAAAATAGTTGGCAATCCGAAATGCGGTATTTAAAAGATTCTATTTGGCATAACTAAAGCTTGAACGATAAAGCAATTAGTGTGTGTGCTAAGCAGAAAATTCACAGAAGGATTAAAGTCTTTAAGCATTTTAAAAGTGTTTATTATAAACTGAAAGTGGTTTAGGATTTATTTATTAATTTATTGTATTAGCTAAACGACTTTTTAGATTGATCTCTTTGAAAGAATGGAAAATCCTCAATAAATTAAGTTATTTCGCATTTCGTTTAAAACAAGCAATTTCATAAAACATATAATTTATTATTTTACTTTATGATATTCTATTCTATTCGACTGTCTTCTATTTTATTTCATTGCTTTGCACATTTCCTGCTTTTCTTTCATTGTCACTGACCCTCGGCAATTGCGCACTCCATGATGACACCATTTCTTTTACCACCAAATCCGCCATTTTGGGTCACAGAACTGTAACTGTAAATATGGCGGACCCTCGCGAAACTAATCCGCATAAATTTCGCAGCGAGTTTCATTTTAAAATTGAAGCAAAAATGTCTTTGCATTTGCGACATTTTTCTATGTCGCTTGCATAATTTACATTCTAATTCCGCTGGCTTTGCGCTGTGCAACTCTGTCACGAGCGCTGCTTCCCTCTCCCTCTCTCTCTCTGACTGTCTCTCTCTTTCTGATGCTCCCTCTCTTGCTCCCTAGTTGAAGACAATTCATCTTACTTACAAAGCGAGTGCGAGCTACTTGGCTGGGGCATTATAATAACGAGGGGCGCCATAGCAGGGAAACGATAGCCCCGAAAAGTATGCAACACTATCAAATTTCCTCTCATGAGCGTTGAGAGCGGGAGAGCGAGGGAAAAGGGCGCAAGAGAAACAAAGCAGCTGTGTGGCAACTTTAATACGGCGCAAACTTTTCTCGGTGTCTTCTCGCTTCGCCTTTAAGTAACAATGAGAGACAGGCGAATGATGGCCGAAAGAGGAGAGGGAGAATGTGCAATAAAATACGAAAAGGCACAAGCGTATACAATGTGCAAGTGTGTGTGTGCGAGTCGAAAAAAACACTGAAGTGTAGTGAAAAGTGACAGTGGAGGAGGAGGCAAGCAAAAGCGGGCAACGGGCAGTGGGCAGACAGACAATAATTTACGTAACTGCACGAAAAAGGACGAACGAGCAGACAGACAAATGCTGGAAAAAGGGAGTGGAAGAGAACGAAAGATTGGGGAGGGGGAGTAGTAAACGGAACGGGGGATCCACATGATTTGTAGCAACTATGCGCGTGTCTTTGTGTGCGCCACTTTGGTTTTGCCTTCCGCACATCATCAACAGTTGAAGAGGCAACACGAGCAGCAGTAGCAGCTTGTGCTGTCTCCCTCCCTCTCACTCTTTTGCTACCTCTCTCTCTCTCTCTCTCTCTACATCTGTCTGGCTCTCAAGTGTCTGCATGTAATGCGTTCGTTGCCTCTAAATGTTTATTTAAATGCTTCAGCCACATTCGGCTGCCGCTGTTGCTGATGCTGCTGTTGCTGCCACGTTTTGTGGCACGCTTTAAGCGGGCAATCAAGAAATTTTACTGCCATATAAATCAGCCAACTAACCACGGCAGGTAGCCGACTTACGCTTGTTAATTAACAACGAGAATACGCGAGTATCAGTTGCAGTCGCCCGCCTGCTGTGTTGTTGCCACTTGCCACAAGCGCAACATAACTGCCAGCAGCGTAGCACATTTTAATGAGTTTACAAAACGCTTGACACATTCGCAGCCTCATAAAGCCAGAGCAAGAAGATCAAGTTGAAAGCATTTACGGGCAAGCGCTCGGCGCACGCTGCGTATGCGTAATGTGCGTCAACATGTGCTTTATGAGCTGCTGTCGCTACTGCTGCTTCTGTTGCTGCTGCTGCCTTTTATGCCGCTGCTTATTAACTGCGTGTATAAGGAAACACTGGTGAGTGGCATTTAATGAGGAAGTTAAGGTGAAAGACAGACTTGCAGGAAAGAGGGCGAAAAGCTGAGGAAGAACAGCAGAAATAAATGCTATTTGTAACAGAAGTGAGAACAGCGTACTTCATTTAAGCTCTGTTAATGTTATTCGCATGTTATGTTAATACTAAAGTATGTTAACTTAATGTGGCTTAACAGCATGTAAATGAACAAGCGATATATTGATATTTATCGACTAGCCATATATTTAAAATTACCTAGAGCGAACTACATTTATTAAAAATATAATAATAATCTTGGCATTAAATTATGCCTTCAATTAAAACATTATTGTATATACTCCACACAATTCAGAATCTCATTGTTATTTTAATCGAAAACATTTATAAAGAGACATTTTCTTTCATGCTTTCAACTTGCTTTACTTTTTAACCTGTTGCTCTCTAAACTGTCGCACATTGACTTTTCACACTCCCACTCAAGCTGCCAACCTTCCTGTCTGCAGTTTCCTGCTAAAAATGTAGCCAATTTGGCTGACTGGCTCGTTTTCAAGCTCAATTAAAAGCATTTTCACGCTAAATTTTGCTTAGTGCAAATTTAAACTGAAATTATCAAACAACACATACTTGCAGCCAGCCCTCTCTCTCACTCTATCTCTCTCTCTCATTTTATATATATTTCTCTCTCTCTCTCTCCTTGTGCCACACACAATTACAGAATGTAACAACATGAAAACGAAATGGCTCCCAAATGAAATGTTGTAAATTTATGGGTATTTTAAATTAAAACGGAAGCGTGTTTTCAACGCGCGACTACACACAGATACACCCAGCCAACACAAACACACACACACGCACACTAAGACACACAGTCAATATATTTTATAGCCGCAGCGAGCTGCGTTCCTCCGCTTCCCTTCCCGCTTCGTTGTTTTTCCCCAACTGAATTGAAGACGCACGTAGCACACGGCAAAGCTGCCGCTCGTTCATGCTGTTGTTCCCGTTGTTGTTGGTGTCAAATCAGTTTCAATGTTTGCTGGCAGCACGCACAAAAAGCAGCAGCAGCAACAACCATGGCAGCAGAGCTTCGCAGCAATTCGCAGCAATTCGCGTGGCTCAAGTCATTAAAGACATAAATAAATTTATGTGACTTTCGGCGCAGTTTCTCTTCCTTATCCTCAGCTCCTCCTTCTTCCTGCTTCGTGTCTCTGCTGCTGCTGCTGCTTCTGTTCTCGCCAAATTAAATTTCACAAAAAAAGGAGTCAGCAACAACAACAACAATGGGCCAGGGAATGAGAACATATAGATTACATTGTCTGGCTTAGTCGGCAGCGCGCATTATATTTTTATTTGTTCGCATTTTTATTTCATTTTTGTCTGCGTTGTCATTGCAACCGGATTTAATATTTGTCGCTCCCTCTCCCTCTCGCCCTCTTCCATTGCTCGCTATATCTTCCATGGGATTGTAAGGCAAATGCTGCGCTTGCAGCTAATGAGCTTAGCTTTGCTTTACCTCGCCAGCAGCGGCAGCAGTAGCGGAAGCTAACAAGCCGCGCCTGTCGTCCCTCGCGGCGTATGCGTAATATTGTAAATATCCACAAGGTAAATGGGTCAAAGTGAAGGAGTGCCAAGTGAGCAGAGAAAGGCAAAAGTAGAAAGTAGGGAGAATTAAGCAGAATGGAAGAGAGTAGAGCAAAAAAATTAAGTAGTCTGTAGCAAAGGACACAGTTGGAAGACTTAAAGCAGATTAGCAAAGAGCAAAAGAGAAGGAGAGTTAAGGGGAAGCTAAGCGCGGAGGTATTGAGTATCAGTCGTTGCTAAAGCTATAAAGGAGCCTAGACAGTTGAGTTACATAAGGAAATAGAGAAGAGAGAATACTGAAAATTATGAGCAAGCAAAGCTGAAAAAACTTCGATGTTTGCAATCAATGCTTCAGCGTGTTTCCCCCCAAGCTCTAGAGCAAGTGTAACAAAGTTATCGATATACTGATCGTTCCTATAGGCCTGTTATATGTTTAAATTCCTGTTGTCACAAATAACTCCCATATAATTTATTTCTCTTCGTGACTCTGAGAATGATTTTGCTGGAAATAATTTCTTATAAAAGCAAACAGACTCTCTCTCGCTCCCTCTGTGTGTGGGGCGGGGCAAACTTATGATGGGAATAATAAAGTAGTTGAACAAAGACATACAAAGCAAGGCAGTGGGTGTATATCGCGTGTGTGTGTGTGTGTGTGTGTGTTCATTTGAGGTGCCTCTGCATGAAGTTTTGCCCGAAGAAAGCGCTTTGCCTTTGAGTTGCCAGCACGACAATTGAGCTGCCTGCAGCGCATTCGCTTATTTGTTTTATAAAGCACACCCGCGGCATAACACACACACACACACACGCAGACACAGCTAGAGAGACTGGGACACACATGAGCAAGATTAAATGAAAGAATAATACAGCTGAAGAACCCTTTTGTCATCTTCACTTAGCGCAACACTTAATTTCACTTGGATGAGGCGCACAAGTTGTGTAAATTGTGCGAACTTTGTTGCCGCTGCCGCTGACGACGAGCAGATAAATATGAGACACGCACACGCACGCATACACACGCATACACACACACACACACACACTCGCACATGTCCCGCACATTTTGACATTTAATTTTAAGCGCATGTTGGGGAATTTCTTTTGTACGCCAAAAACAAATAAACAAACTGAGCGACGAAAACAGTCAGCGAAACAAGAAAGGCAGGGGTAAGAGAGAGAGAGAGAATGAGAGAGCGATGGATAGAGGGCAGGGTGTGTAAGTAAGGGCGGTGAAGTAACTATAAAGTTGCTCAAGAGACATTTTATGATTTGAGCACTTGAAGGCAGCAGACGCGCAACAGACAACAGATTGCCGACTGTTT
Organism: Zaprionus inermis; assembly: GCA_018151445.1. NCBI lineage: Eukaryota > Metazoa > Arthropoda > Insecta > Diptera > Drosophilidae > Zaprionus > Zaprionus inermis. The sequence continues at coordinate 2,094,228 of JAECXD010000634.1, read as the reverse complement.
ATTATGGCCAAAAAGACAAGGCAGGCAGAGCGAGAGAAAGAGAGAAGGCAAGAAGGAAAGATACAGAGTGCGGAAAAGAGACTGCAAATCAACGTCTTGCAGTTGTAAAAGCACTTTTGGCAGCCATTTGTAAAATTACAATAAGAAGAAAGCCAACGCTGAAGTTGAAGCTGAAGCTGTGCTGTAGCTGTAGCAATATCTGCACAGGGTTGTCGAGTCGTGCGAGCATACACTGCGAAAGAGTTAACTGATATTTGACGGGCTATAAAGTAACGGGAAATATCATTGGTTGCTTGAGGCTGTCACTTTAAAAGTGCATACGATTGGATTTATTGCCCAGTAAGAGTCGATCTATGAAATTTGATGAGAATAGTTTACTGAACCGCAAAGATATGTCGTAAACCTTGCTTGTGCAATCAGTTAACTATAAAATATTAACTGGGATGGCTACGATGTGTGTCCTGCGATTTAACTATGAAATTTAATGGGGCTTTGAGCTTAAGGAACTGCTGTGCCACGTAATAAACGTTTGAATGCTTGTAGAACTGGATTAATTAAATGATAAATAACTACATTAAATATTTAAAAATAAAATTGTAAGCAAATGATAATCTAGCCAATATACCCAATTTCTCAGCATGTAGAGTATCTAGTAAGAAAAATAATCTTTTACGCATTTCAATTAAAATTTGCTCACATTTGGCGCGCACTGCGCCGCATTCGTTGCTTTCTGGAATGGCTTCTCTTCCACCTTCTGCTTCGAGCTCTTCTTCTTATTCATGTTTTTCTTCTTCATCTCTTGCAGGTTGTCAATTCGCGGCGCGAAACAGATGCCGGCGTCTACTGGTGCGAGGCGAAGAACGAGCTGGGCGTGGCACGGAGTCGCAATGCGACGCTGCAAGTGGCGGGTAAGTCGTTGAAAAAGAACAGCACACTGCCGCCGTCTCCCTTCCAGCTCCCTTTACATGCCACATGCCCCGAGCATGCTGCCACATCCTTGTCAAGCGACAGCGCCGGCTACGCACGCGTTTGTGTTTTTAATATTCTAAATTGATGTTGATTTTTGCCAGAGTTGTTGTTGGGTCTCCTCGATATGCCGCTGGGGCAGCTCTGCTCTTTTTTTTTTGTGCCAGGCCGACCGAGCCAGCGACCTACCAAAGGGGGTGTGGCGCCGCCCACTTAACTAACTAGCTGAGCTGCGTTTACAAGTTTTCCGCATGAACGCACCCACTTGTCTTGTCAGAGGTCTGTGCCTCGGCTGCTATTAACCCGTTTTAGTTGTGCGCTCACTCTCTCTCTCTCTCTCCTACTCTAACACTCCTTCTCACTCTCGCTTCGACCTCTTCTTTTTTTACATTTTGCCATTTTTTGACTTTTGAAGCTTCTTTTTTTAGCTGGTTAGTTGGTTTTCGGGTTGAGCGAACGGATTGAGTTGAGTTGAGTTGAGTTTCCCTTTTTTTCGGGCTAGAAATGTGTGTGTGATTTATGAGGGCGGACAGCAGGAGGCACAGCAGAGGGGAAGTAGTGCAGACTACGTGAGCCGTACCGGCTTGGGTTAGGTCCATGGGTTGACAAGTGTTCGGGCTACGACAATATTTTAGACAATGATCCACTTAAGTGCAGCCTGACAAAATTTACAAATTTATTTTTAGAACGCAGTAAAAGGGGAATTTAAAAATGAAATGGAGTTTGCGTATATGATGTGCGCCAGTCTATTCCAGTCTATTATTTATTCCATGCACAAAACAAATTGAGCTGCACTTAAACTCAATTTATGCAGCACATAACCTCAATTAATGCTGCAGATAACCTCAACTGTTGCTGCACTTAACCTACAATTATGCAGGACATAACCTTAAATTATGCTGCACATAACCTCAAAAAGACAGCGCATATTATCTTATACTGTCCCTAATATGCAACACATTTGGGAGATACTCTCGTTGATCATTTCCGAAACATTTATTTGCATTTTGGCATTCAGAATGCGCCGACTGCGCCGCGTTTGTAGGCCAACAACGAAATTTGTGGCCTCCATTTGAACTCCCAATTGCCCTTTTGGCACCGCAGACCGCCACTTTGTCTTCTCTCGGCTAATATTTCTTTTATTTGCTCGGCTCCTGCTTCTGCTCCTGCTCCTTCCATTTCCCTACCGCAGCCGACAATGCCTCACTCCTCCGGCGGGAAAATCGATATTGTTTCCTGACGTTGCTTGTTCATTTCTTTTTGCCTCTGCTGTTGCTTCTTCTTTCCCGTTTATTTTTGCCTTGTATTTTTATTTATTCCTCTCTCTCCTCTCTCTGTGCATAGCCTTAGCCCGTTCGGTTTGCTTTTCTGCGGTATCCTTGGGGAATATTTTTCAATATTTGCATGTAAATCACGAAAAGCACGTCAAATTTGTTTGCTTGGTTAAAACGTCGTTATTACGACGAGTTCCACGAGGGGATGGATGTGGAGTACGACATTGATTGGGTTAGGCAATAAGGCGGGAGAGCTTTAGACAGAGTTCTAGGCGGATTCCCATCCCGCCCACACTGCTTAGTCAATAATAAACATAAGTTGTTCATATTTGCCGTTGTCAGCGCTTTTGCTGTCGGCTCCAGTCGCATTACGCATACGCAATGTGTGCCAGGTATATGGGGCGACTTTCATCGAGCGCTACGAGCTTTAACATTAATCTTCCGCATAGTGCACACGGGCCATATAAATATTTCCTCAACGGTCATTTATTAACTCATTATCAGCGCCCGCTGGCAGTTTGCACCTTTTCAGCGCGTTTTTCCACCTGACTGAACCAGGACCCGATCCCGACGCCGACCCCGGTCCCGACCCGACTCCGCGCTACGCTGCGCCCGCAAGGAACCGCCTGGGCCACAACTTTCGTTTCGGCCAATGCCACTGAACCTGACACTGATTATGACTTTGATTAATTTATTGATGGTTGGCGTGCTTCCTGCTGTGCCTCGGCACGCTCTCCAGGCAGGCGGGCAGAGCGAACGAATTGTTGCTATTTCGGGGCACATTAAAAGTTTTTGCCGAGCACTGGCGACGGCAACGGCAACGGCAACGGCGACGGTGACGGGGCTCCGGCGAATTCGCTTTCGTGCTCACTTTCGCCATGCGTTGGTAAATAATTTGATTTATGTTGATTTATAGACATCACTTTAAATTTAATAAAAGTCATGCTCGAAACATTTTTGCATACTTTTCGGCGAGTCGAGAAACTCAGGCGGCAACTAAAGCAACTAAAAGGAAAATGCGCTTATTCACTTTGCAGATTAAAATAAAAAAAATATATATATGTATATTCATTTTATAAAGAGTGCAAAAAGTGAAATTTAATTTACGTAAAAGCTGCCCCCGCTCCGGATTTATTTTCCATATAAACGCATTCACGTAATATATAGGGAAGTTGAATGCGAAGCAAAGCTCGCTTTTCATGGCAAAAAATGTACTCTGCTCCGCTTTTCAAGTGTTTGAAAGTTACTTGATTTATTATACTACTCCCTCGCTGCGTTTGCCTGTGTGTGTGTGTGTGTGTGTATATGGGACAAATATTCGCCTGGCAAATTTATAACCGAGCAAATCGAGCCAGAGGCGACGTCAGAGCCAGAGCCACCACGTCGGGGTAAGGTGTGCAAATTACAGGTTTGCAATTTGACCACAATCTGCGGCAAGGGGCGATGGGATGGGATGGGATGGAAAAAAGCGAATAGCATGCAAAATAAATGCAGACAGCTGAGTTAGTGCTTAAATCTGCGGTTGGCAAAGCAAAATGTTGATAATGGCGTGATTTACTATGCGCAGGGTTAAGAAAAGCTTTAGAAATGCTACGCTGCCAGCTGCACGAGAGACGTTTTTGAAAGCAGAATTGGTATTAAGCAGCATGACGAAAAAAACGTAGCGCATGAATAAATGAGAATATTCCTTTTTCGATTCGCCAGAAACTACTTGCAAAAGAAAAATCGCAAGTTCGAAGCGGATTAAAATTTAATGATCTCTTCAGGAAGAAAATGCAAATAACAGTCTTCATTTAACATTTCTAGTTGCATGACATCGGTATCGATAAGAGCCGGATAACAGCGTGCTGCGATAACTCACAGTGCGATAACTAAGATTGCCAATTGAGCAACGTATTCGCTGTCAATCTAAAGTTGTCGCTCTCTTTCTATCACATTTATCCGCAGAGGCAGCAGAGAAAATTTCAAATTTTGTACATTTTCATAAAGTCGCTTAAAACTATCAGTAACTATGGATAAACCAATTGTCTGGGCCCGCGTCGTCAAGGTACTTGGCCGCACCGGCTCCCAGGGGCAGTGCACTCAAGTGAAGGTGGAATTTCTGAGCGAGCAGAATCGCCAGATCATACGCAATGTAAAGGGACCTGTTCGTGAGGGGGACATTCTGACTCTGCTGGAAACTGAGCGAGAAGCGCGCCGTCTGCGCTAGCGTAGGAGACAGTGCAAGGATGCAGACGCAGCAAATTGCAAGCAAAATAAATGAAAGCATGATACTTGAAATATAAAATTCCCTTATTTAAATAAATAATCTTTGTTGTAAGGGCATCAATTTAGAAGGAATTTCGCTAAGGTTGGCAGCTCTTAAAGTCGTGCTGCCACAATGCATCGTTGCCCGTTTGTTATCGAATTCGCGACAATCGATATTTCTGTTAGTTCATCGAGTGGGCGTTGAATTGGATAATTTGAGTTGATTTTTTTGCATTGCTTTCCGCATGATTTGTTTAAGTGCTGCAGTATTCAATATACTCAGCCTATCAAATAGAATTATATTAACTAAAAAGCTGCCCGTGGTGTTGCCAGACTTTTTACAAATGAGCGTCAGTCGTTGTTTATGAGTATGAGAGCGCGTGTGTGTGTGTGCGCGTGTGTATGGCGTATAAAAATCACATTTATGCCATTTACCAACAATTTATCTTTGCTGTCAGGCCGCAAACACCCGCAAAATACTCGCACACACCCGAAGCAGCATACCCACACTCACACACACACACACACACACCCAAGGGTCCACACAGCCGCAGGTTAAGGCAGGACAGGGACAGGCATTTATCATGCAAAACCAAGATAATTTATAACCGCCAGCAACAGCGGGAGGAATCAAATGGACAGAGGGCATCTCACACACACAGATACACAGAAACCCGCACACCCACAGCCACACTCACGTACTCTGTCTCATCGCTCTGTTGCCTCGTCCCTTTTGCAGTGCTTCGCGATGAGTTTCGCCTGGAGCCACAAAACACACGCATCGCGCAGGGTGACACGGCGCTGCTCGAGTGCGCCCCACCGCGCGGCATACCGGAACCGACGGTAACATGGAAGAAGGGCGGCCAGAAATTGGATTTAGAGGGCTCGAAGCGTGTACGCATCGTTGATGGCGGCAATTTGGCCATACAGGATGCACGTCAGAGTGACGAGGGTCAATACCAATGCATAGCCAAGAATCCAGTCGGTGTGCGTGAATCCTCTCTCGCCAGCCTCAAAGTACACGGTAAGCCCACATCGGACTCCACCTCAAATCAATGTGTCATGTTCAATTTGCTGGAATGTGACTTGGGTCCTATGCGGCCCATTGGATTGCAGCTAAACGCCGCTAAGCGTCTCATTATCTTTATTGCAGTTAAACCCTACATCATACGCGGGCCACACGATCAAACTGTCTTGGAAGGTGCCTCCGTCACGTTTCCCTGTCGCGTCGGCGGTGATCCCATGCCAGATGTGCTCTGGCTGCGCACCGCCTCGGGTGGCAACATGCCGCTAGGTAAGTCGCACAGACAGCGCACCACGTTGCACATTCATCTGGAAAATGATTTTCTCTTTGCAGACCGCGTTAGTGTGCTCGAAGATCGAAGTCTGCGCCTGGAGCGTGTCACCATTGCCGACGAGGGCGAGTACAGCTGCGAGGCGGACAATGTGGTGGGTGCCATCACAGCCATGGGCACGCTGACAGTTTTCGGTGAGTGATTGCATACTCCATTTGGCCGGCAGACACTTGCCTAAAGTGGACCAACTGAAGTGCTCTTCAGCTCCACCTTAGGCTGCTCTCTCAGAGCCGCGTACTTAGCGCTAGTTCCGCACAGTTAGCTAATTAGTTTATCGCCCTAATCCCTTCCACACAACCGCACACTGTAGCGCCCCCGAAATTCATACAACGCCCTGCGAGCAAGTCTGTCGAGCTGGGTGCAGACACCTCGTTCGAGTGCCGTGCCTCGGGCAATCCCAAGCCGACCATCTTCTGGACCATCAAGAACAACAGCACACTGATATTTCCGGGTGCACCGCCGCTGGATCGCTTCCACAGCCTGAACACTGAGGAGGGACATTCGATATTGACGCTGACGCGCTTCCAGCGCACCGACAAGGATCTGGTGATTGTGTGCAATGCAATGAACGAGGTCGGTAGCATCACGGCGGGAGTGCAGCTAACTTTGGACTCGCAAGAGGATCGCCCACCGCCGATTATCATTGCGGGACCCGTGAATCAGACGCTGCCCATCAAGTCGCTGGCCACGCTGCAGTGCAAAGCCATCGGGTTGCCCAATCCGACCATCTCGTGGTATCGCGACGGCATTCCTGTGCATCCAAGTGCCAAGTTGAATATAACCACCGCAGGAGATTTGATCATCTCCGACCTAGACAGACAACAGGATCAGGGTCTTTACACCTGCGTGGCCAGTTCCCGTGCTGGCAAATCCACCTGGAGTGGCTTTCTGCGCATTGAACTGCCCACCAATCCGAACATCAAGTTCTATCGAGCACCGGAGCCAAGTAAATGCCCCACGGCGCCGGGACAGCCCACCGTGCTGAATGCCTCGGCCACGGCGATGACCATTGTGTGGCCCACCAGTGACAAGCTGGGCACCTCGCCCTTCCTGGGCTACAGCGTCGAGATGTATTGCACGAACAAGAGCAAGACCTGGATACCCATTGCCAGCAGGCTTAGCGAACCGATTGTCACTGTGGACAGCCTCGAAGCTGGCGCTGCATATATGTTCATTGTGCGTGCCGAGAACGCGTTGGGTTTCTCGCCGCCGTCGCCCATCTCCGAACCGATCACGGCGGGAAAACTGGTGGGAGTGCGTGATGGCAGTGAGGCGTCATCGGGCTCGGGCAGCTCGCAGCTGCTGCTCAACGATGTGGAGACGCTGCTGCAATCGAATAACATCGTTGAGCTGCTCGAGGCCAATGCCAGCGATTCGACAAGCGTGCGACTTGCCTGGGACATCGATAGTGGGCAGTACATCGAGGGCTTCTATTTGTATGCGCGCGAGCTGCGCTCGGCGGAATACAAGATGCTGACGCTGCTGAACAAGGGTCAGGGACTCAGCTCGTGCACTGTGCCCGGCCTGGCGAAGGCTTCTACGTATGAGTTTTTTCTTGTGCCATTTTACAAGAGCATCGTAGGCAAACCCTCGAACTCACGGCATGCTCGCACCCTGGAAGATGGTAAGAACGCAGAGTCCTTAGGCTCGGCTTAGTCCAGTTTCTTGCTAATCAGCAAGAAGCCCCCAGCTGCTACTTCCCTACCCTGGCTAGCCTGCCTCCTGTTTTTCCCCAGAAACTGCTAATCCGTATCTTATTTGTTCTCTCTTCCCGCTCCGCTTCTGTTGTTCGCTCCCACAGTGCCCGAGGCAGCTCCGTATGGCATGGAAGCCATCCAATTCAATCGCACCTCTGTCTTCTTGAAATGGCTTCCCCCGCAACCGAATCGCACGCGCAACGGTACGTACCAAGCAAATCCCTTAGTCGCCGTAGGCGCCTGGCTAAGGGCATGCCGACTATACTGTTCAGTTTGGAAAAGGAAATGGATAGAAGTAGGGAATATTTTATTTGTAATATTTATTCTGTTATCTTTTGGTCTTTAAAGCCTTTTGGAATTAGCAAATTATTATATACAGTTTCATAAAAACTTCAAATTAATTTTAACTGCTGTATTCTGTTCTTCTTTACTTAATCTTATTGGAATATATCAATTATATCAACTTTAGACTAACAGACTTTAGTTTAATTATGCCGCCTCTGAGCTCATTTCCTTTCCTAAATTGCTGCGTTCCGGCTAGGGCATTCGCGTGTTCGGCGGACCGAGTAGGCAACTATCTTCCTGCTGCGCTTGTTAACATTTAATTTCATTTTGCTCTCTCCTATTCGCACGCTGCGTGTGCCATCCCCGCAGGCATCCTCACCAGCTACAATGTGCTCGTCAAGGGCCTCGATGTGCACAATACGACGCGTATATTCAAAAATATGACCATTGATGCGGCGACGCCGACGCTGCTGCTGGCAAACCTCACAACGGGCGTCACCTACTACATTGCCGTTGCGGCGGCCACCCGCGTGGGCGTTGGTCCCTTCAGCAAGCCGGCTGTGCTGCGCATCGATGCGCGTACCCAATCACTGGACACCGGCTACACGCGGTGAGTACGCGGCCGGGGGCATGGGGATGGGCAAAGATGTGAAGGTTGACTGGACTAGGACGTGGACGTGTACGGTTTATTGTGTCATTGTCGAGCTCATTTGACTGCTGCCACTGGGACAAAGCGACGCAAGAGACGCAGCAGGAAGAGCGGTGCCACATTCGCATCAATCCATTAACGGCAAACGACAATGGGCGCCTCCGCACTAAGGATGAGGATGAGAATGAGGATGAGGATGAGGACATGGACAGCCATTAAACTAAGCCTCGCCTAGGCACGTACTTCCTGGCAGTATCAATGCTCATTCCGCTTCTTTTCCTTTCTCTCTCGCCCTCTCTTTGTCTTCTCTTTCTATTCTTTCTATTTGCATTGTTCAGCTATCCCATCAGTCGTGATATTGCCGATGACTTTTTAACGCAGACCTGGTTTATCGTCCTGCTGGGCTCCATCATCGCCATAATTGTGTTTCTATTGGGCGCATTGGTTCTATTCAAGCGCTATCAATTTATCAAGCAGACCTCGCTGGGCAGTCTACACGGTAAGTTTACATCCCCCAACCCACTCGCCGCCTCCCGTTCCATCCCCAAGGTCGTCAATTTAAATATCTTTTCTCTTGCCACATTTGCTGTAGATTAAGTTTTGGTGGCATCGGCTTAGCTCGACCGGGTTTAGCTGGCTGTGCTCCGTGCCGGTCTTTATGCGTCTGGGCAGGGGCTTTGCAGCGGGCGGTAATTGCTTTGTATTGGATATTTATGGGGCAGCTGCGCAATTGAGCATGACCGGGCTTAGGCGCGAGTGAGCTTCAGTAATGCCATAAGGCGGGGCATTTAGTTAGTTTACCGATTAGCTTAGCTAGAGGTAATAGGGTGATATACAAATATTGAAAAGAATGTGTTGGGTTTCTTTTTGTATACTTCCCTAGGTATATTCCAGCTTGCTCAAAAGTCAGTTAATTCGATCACTATCGCTGTAATGATCATGTTTACTCAATTTGGTTATGTTAAAGTCAGCCGATACTTATCGATAAAGAGACTTTCTGCATATCGTTTGTGCACACACGCTCCTTGAGCATAATGAACTATTTTCTGTTTAGTTTCCCCCTCTTTTATGTGTCTCAACTTGGATCCACTGTAAGCGGATCTAAAGCGCTTTATTATCTGAATAGCAGCAACCACTTGCCTGACCCGATGCGGGCAAACTCGTCTCGTGTTTGATAAGATAATTTTCTCTGCAGCAGCAGCTGCGGCAGTGGAACGCGGGCAAAGTAGAGCTGATATAAACTATGATTTATGACTCGTCCTGTTTATGGCCGGGCTCAATTAGGCTGACGTTTTGTTAGCCACAAAACTGCGCAGCACGCACTCGCAACATTAGCAATGCGGGCTGGGGGAGGGGGGCAATAAGCTGCGCGTTGGGCAGGGCAGTGTAGGCGAGACATCGACGACGAGTTCGAAGGTTAAGCTAGCGATAAAAAGATAAACTTAACGGGGGGTAGTGCGATAGAGGGAGTAGGGCTGCAGGGCAGAAACTGGCAGAAACGACAAATGGGCACGTGAAAATCACATCAATTGTCTAGCGAAACTCTAAAAATAAATGCCAACTGGCAAAATGCGAACCAATTGAATATAAAATGTTGTTTCCCCCTTGCCTACCCCATATACCCCGTGACCCAGCTGCCTTGTAGCCTTTTTACGGCTTCAGGAGTCGGAGCTTTGTAATTGGCGCTGCTAACGAGGATTACGGCCCACTTGGCCTCAGACTGGCAGACTGAATCTATTCCCCGTGCACGATATTCGATATACGATTCTTGGCTTTTTATACCCGCTACTCGAAGAGTATAAGGGTATTATAACTTTGTGCCAACCGAAAATGTTTGTAACAGGCAGAAGGAGACATCTCCGACCCCATAAAGTATATATATTCTGAATCAGCATGAACAGCCGAGTCGATATAGCCATGTCCGTCTGTCCGTCTGTCCGTCTGTCCGTCTGTCCGTCTGTCCGTCTGTCCGTCTGTCTGTCCGTATGAAAACCTAGATCTCAGCTATTATAAGAGCTAGAGCTACCAAATTTGGAGACAATATGTGTTAATTATGCCCGCAGATCAAGTTTATTTTGGATTTTTGCCACGCCTCCATCCGCCCCCAAAAATCGATAATAAATCGATAATAGCTGCAAATATAGCTCTACAGCATTCATTTTTTATCCATGTGATAAAAACCACCATCCGGGCGTGTTGCGAAAGTTTCAATAAGATCGGCCGATAAATAAGGAAGATATTCAAGAAATAGTATTGCCTTGTGGCCATGTGCCTGTGTCGGTTTTTCCTAATGTTAGTACCCGAGTTCAACACCAGCAGCAGACAACTTTTTTTAATTATGTGGCAACTTTTTTTAAATTATGTGGCAACTTTTTTTTTATAATTATGTGCACCGAAAATATAAATAGTGCAATTTTATCGGTCATTGTGTAAGAAATGCAGTGGTCGAGTGGTGATGGTAGTTGACTGTTAAGCGAGAGGTCCGGAGTTCAACTCCTGGGTGTGCCGCGGCGACTTAAATTTATTTTTTTTGTATCTTATATTTTTTTTTATTTTATAGTGTGTTGCAAAATTCAAAATAAATTTTTAGTATATTTAAAGCCACTTAGAATCGAAAGAGACATTGAGCAGCAACACAAAATACAAACGACAAATCTAATTAGATATGTTGAGATGTATTGTGAGGCAGCATATATGTATGTATGTATAGGCGTCTCTATCACACATGCATAATTTATAACTGCAGAGTAATAAAAGCAAAGGGCAACATCCAATAAGAATCGAGTGGAACTTGCATAGGCAAAACAAATTAGAGACGGAAAGAAATAAAAAGCAAGAACGCATTGTTCACATTTGGCACGTGTTTTTCCGAAGAATTGTAGCGGGTATATCACAGTCGAGTCAGCTCGACTGTAGCCTTTCCGACTTGTTATTTCAGGAAATCACGCAATCGGCACCGTGCGAAAGTTCCCAACGCTGCCGATGAATGGCGGCGGCGGCGGCGGCGGCGGAGTAGGAGCAGGCGGCAACTCATGCGCTACCAATGGCGGCAACTCTGGCACAGGGCTGTGGATCGATCCCAGTGGCGGTGTTTGGCGACAGGCGGCCAATGCCGCATCGTGTACGACAAAGGAGCAACTTCCGGGCTACGCACAGGCCACGGCGCAGCGGGGACAATCAAACACAGGGGGACAGCAGCAACAACAACAACATCAGCAGCCGCTGCCTGACTATGAGAGGTAAGCATGACTAGGCCGATTGCAAAGGGTTGGCAATGGGGTGGGACTGGGAAACGGGCTTGTTGGCCTCCCTTGTTTATCAGTCGCGCGCACAGGAAGTTGGCATAATATCCTGTCTACGCTTCGCTGCCAGTTTAATTACGAAAAATTGCGAGAGCAGCCGAAAAACCACGCCAAATGCTTAAATGTTTTACTACTGTATGAGGGAGGGGATGAGCAGGGGGGGGGGGAGGCCAAAGAAAATACGAGTGCCAGGACCCAGCACTATTTACGATACGCTCGTAAAAACTGCGGAGCTGCAGCCGCATCCACTTCAATAAACCAGCCCGCCCCAAACCATCACCGGGAGGCAGCAGCCACCACGCACCACTCTGCAGACACGCAGCCTGCCCCCCTGCCCCTGCGCCACTACCCCACTCCCGCATCCACACCCACAACAACAACAACAAACGCCATTAAATTGTTACACTTGAACGGGTTTTACTTTGGGCCATGGCGATTGCCGCAACCTGGTACTGGCCCTGGCTTTATTGGGCTTCCCTTTGCCGTCGTGCTTTACTGCGGACATTTCTGTTTGTTTCCTCACTCTCCCCCGACCAGGCCACGGTAGGCCTTAATTCATTTCCATATACGCACATGAATTTCATATTTCTACCGTTGGATATTTTTAAATATTTGTCTGTTTGGCTTGCGGTGTGTGCAGACGTGGGCGGTGATTCTGTTGACGCTGCAAGGAGCGAGGGTTGCATTGGGGCAGCATTCCGTGATTTCCATTTCTTTGTGGTGCCACAAAGCTTGAGTGATATAAGGGCCAAGCGCAGCTGTCTGAAAACCTGCTATAAATTGGAAAACCTTAAGAAATCCGAATTGGTAGAAGCATCTTCTTCAAAACTGCAACAGCTTTATATATAAACCCTCAAATGGCATAGATCTTCATAATATTGGCGTTGCAGCTTTTAGTTTATGAATTAGTTACTCCGAGAGTTTCTTACTTGCTTTCTTGCTTTCACTATCTCAAAGTTCTCCGCGCCTTTTAAATCATACTAGTTTCTTTTAGCCGACCGAGTTTCCTTTTCTCTCTCTCGTTGCACAATTTCTTTTTGCCTTCGCATTAAATAAATAAATAAATATTGTCCTCGGCATTTTCTCATTCATTCAATATATATTTCTAGCTTTAATCCAACTTTGTGCAAGTTCTGCAACAGTTTGCCCCGCCCCCCAGCCTCGTTCTCTTTTTCCGCTAGTTCTTTTGTTTTTACTTCTTACTTAAAAAAAATTTCCACCGTGCTTTTCATGTTTTTCTTCGACTGTTTTCCCTCTGTGAGTGTGTTTGTCTTTGTGTTTTCCTCACTGTTTTGTCTTTCTCTTTCATGCTGCCAAAGTTTTCTTTAAAGCTTAATGTACCGTTGCGGCAACAATAACCGAAAGGAAAACAAGGCGCAATAAAAAGACGCAACTGCTGGCGACATATTGTGCTCGGCTCGGCTTTTTGCTTGCGTATTTCGTTTCCCGCTGCCAGCACCAGGTCTGATCCACGTCCCACCCACTCCTCTCTTCCGGGGGGTGGGTTCCTTCTCCAAGAGTCCTGCTCAAGTTGTGCGTATTTATTTGCGGCATTTTACGCATTTATTTGTTTTGACTTTTTTACAATATCCCCGCGACTGCTTCAGTGTCTTCCCGGCTCACTGGCCCCCCATTCCCTAGTCACACCCTCGCGCCACTGCAATTTGAGTATTTCCTATATTTCTCTCTCTCTCTCTCTGTCTCTCTCACTCAACCACATTCCACATTCCTCTAATACTGTTGCCACTTCCGTTACGCGATTTTCATTATTTCCGTTTCAATTTTTCCGTTGTGTACTTTGGCAACTTTTTGCTTGTTCGCGCTGTTCTTTTTTCCTCCCCCTCTCTCTCTCTCTCTCTGTTGTTGTTGTTGTGCATTTTAACAACGTTTTAAAGTCGTAAAGAAAAAAAGAGAACGTAATAACGTAACGTAAGCAAGCACACAGTGTTTCCCCACGGCTGACACACCTTCCTTCCATCCTTCCGCCCCCTCGTCCGGCTACGCCTCTGCTTGCCACGCGTGCCACGACGCTGGCGTCATTTAAATTTCCAATTAAAATATTTAATTTCTTTTCGGGTTGTCTGATTCTCAACGTTATGGCTAGCATCTTGTAGCACTCCCTCCTCCTTCCTTCTTCCGCCCCCCTGTATTTGGTTTATTAGTACTACGAACGTCATTTGCACCGCTAAATTAACAATTAAAAATTGATAGCCCCGCGGGAGCATATGCAAATGCTGCCTGACTGCGGCAGAGGGAGGAATGGGAGGAAGACGAGTTTACTTCCAACTGAACAGGACCTGAAAAGCCACTTGAATTCCCCCGTCGCAGTCACGTTTAATTGCTGGAAAATTTCAAATTCCGTTGCATAAGTTTAGGCCTCTTTAATGGCAGGGACGGCATGTGCGTGTGTGTGAGTGTCTTTAGGTATTTCGCATATGTCTTAAGGTGGCGCGAAAAAAGGGATAAACAGTCCCGATATTATTATTTTTATTACTACTTCGTTAAATCGTTTCTGAATGCGTTTTAAAAGGTTGAGTAACCCTCATAAGGTTTACAAAAGGTTTATTATGCATTAAAGCAGTCATTTCTTTTACCATTAAATGCTTAAATCGAGCATGTTAATATTGGAATTATTTGAGAACTCTACTTTAAAAAATAGCTAGGCCAATTTATTTGGTTATTTAAGAAATTTTTAGATTTATCAGCTTTTATTCCAAAAAACTCTTTGTTTCTGTTCCAATTCTTGTTTTAATTTTTGTATGGTGTTATTCTCTGCTCTCAACGCCAGATGGCGCCAGTCAGTGAACCCTGTATCTCTTCTCTGTCTACCTATTCCAATTTATCTACTTCCTTCTGTAATTAAACCGTATTCACATACCGTTTTCGCAGTTGCCACAGCCAATTCCTTTAGCAAATGCATAACTTTTCCATAAGCCGTTGCCCAATTTGTTCGCCTAATGCCTGGCACACAAATTATGCGATCGCTAGCAATCTCATTGCTGCTCTAACGCAATTTGATTTAGGGAAAATGCGAAAATTCATTGGGAAAGTGCGATAGATAAGCATTATCTCATTAGCTAATTAGTGCACGAGAAATTTGCGCAATAAAAAACTTTTTGCATACAAAATGTCTGCAACTACACAGAGCTGAGGGGGGTGGGGCAGCAGGCGGACTGGTGTGGGGGGGGGGGGGGAAGTTCTCGCACGGAATTTTTTGTTAGCCTGTTTCGCTTCGTGTCGACTAATTAGAAAGTTTAAATGCACGACACGCCCCGACCTAATGGGCAAATGTATTGGCAATTGCGGGGCAAATCCATACGGAAAACTCGTGTTTTCCCTCCCTGTACAGCAAAACATTTTTAATGAACTGCAGCAAACAAATTTCCGGGCTAACCCAAGCCACGCCCCCACTAAGTAGGGGCGGGGCTTAAGGGGAAGGGGTCGTGATGTCTGCTAACAAAAGCAATTTCCTACGATTGATTTATGAAATGAATTTGTGCCCAGACATACGCTTTATGCTTTTTAACCTCCAGTTAATGCCCTGTCTCTATCTCGCTCTCTCTCTCTCTATCTCTCTCACCCGCTGCAGACTCTCGCCGATGAACATGCCGGACTATGCGGAAGTTGCATGTTCAACATTCAAAAGCCCCCACAATGGCGTTGCACAAACTTCCGGCGGAGCGGCGTCTGGACACCCCTCGTCATTATACGATAGCTGCGGCGCCTATGCCACAACCAATGTGGTCGCCAATGTGAAGCTCTATCAGAATCGTTATGGGACAAAGCCAACTCCCGGCAGCGTCGCAGCGGCCACGGGAGCCTCCGGGGGAGGCAACAACAACAATGGCTCGATGATAGCCAGCCATAATGATTATCAATCGACGGGCATGTATTCGGCACCGGCGAGTGCGCATTATGGTTGCCTGGAGCCAATGAATCCCATGATGACCACATCGACTGCCTCGACGGCCATTGTGGGCAACGGCTCGCCGGCCAAGCTGAAAAAGATCAACATCACCGAGAACAAGCTGGAGCATCTGCAGAATCTGAGCAACAAGAACGATGCCGGCGTGGGCAAACTGGAGCGCACGAATCCGTTCAATCAGCAGCAGCAACTGCTGCTCGCCAGCAACGCACTCAAGCAGGGATTGGGCGCCTATGCGAACACCACACTGGCCGCCCAGATGGCCAGCGGTGGCGGCGCGGGCACACTGCGTCGCCAGCGACAGCCCAAAACGTTGTTCAAGAGCGAAACGAATATACTGGGCAAATCGATGATGGGAACAGGATCACGTGCTACTGCTACTGCTGCTGCTGGCGGCAACAATGCGTCGGCCAATGGCAATTTGGATTTCCTTACGGGTGGACCGCCTGCCGGGGACAACATTGATGCGGACTTCTCGGCCCTGTGCAATTCCACGAATCAACTGCTCAACGATTGGGCTTCCAGTGCATCGATAGCGGCGGGCGACTATCATTTTGGCAGCAAGCAGCCCAGCAAGCAGCATCTCTATGTGAAGGCCAAGGATGGCACCTGGTCGGCCGTTAGCTCGGATGCGTATCAGAGCTACAAGCAGCAGCAACAGCAGCTGCAGCCGCAGCAACAGTTCTCGGCCACAGGCAGCTCAGGTGACAACAACATGACCCTCAATCCTGCACATAGCTCGAGTAGCTTGGCTGCTGACAGCAACAAATTCCTGAGTAGTTTCGGTGCCAGCGCCAACGTGTAGAGGGCATCCCAGTCTGGAGTTATGTGTATTTGCTCAGTAGGCTAAGTGCACGAGGATGCGCGCGGTGGGTTGGGTGCGAGCTGCGGAAGTACAGTGAAACCTGCACGCGACGAAACGTAGGGAAAATCTATAGAAAACTCAATTGAAAAAAAAAATGAAACTCAAGATGTTCGTTGTGCCAGTGCGGGCAGAAAGGCGGAAGGGTTCGACGAGGTTCTTAACTATGAAAGGGTTAGTGAGTGTGACAACTGTGAAACGGTAGCTCAGAAACTAACAGTTAGCTGCAAGTTAGGTTAGATCGGAGACAGAAAACGCTAAAGAAAAGCTCAAGATAGCATACAATAGCTATAGAAAGCATAAGAATTATTGAACGAGTTATATTGCACATAATACCGAAACGATTTGCGCAAGACTAGGTCGAAGCTGATCTAAGCAACTGTTCGTTCCAACTTACCCTCACTTGGCCTGTAAACCCCATAGTACTAGTAGCCGACCCGTTCGTAATACCCTCGCTCAATCGTTAGCCTAGACTTTCACCTGTATTGCAAGTTCTAGAATAAAACCCACCCCAAAAAAAGAAACCCAACTACAACGAACGGTATAAGAAAAATGACATATTGGCATGTAAATAGATTTGAAACCTTATAAAGCATATGGAATATGACATTTATCTCCCTAAGAAACACACACAAAGCGAGAATTCCCCAATTAGCACCGATCTAGATAAAAACATAAGTAACGATTAATGTAATATTTAGTGAGAATTCTGCAGAGTTTGAGCCAAAAAAACAAAAAGAAGAGAAAAAACCCTAGCGAACCCTAACGAAAGAACTCACCAATCTCCACTCAATTTAGAATTGTAAAATCATCCAGCAGCAGCACTTAAACAATAATTAAAGATTCATTAGCTAACGGTGCAATGTGTAATAATCCCCCAGATAAGCTAACTAAATGCTAATAATAAGGCTGTTAAATGTAAAATATCATAAATAATAAATAATCCGAAAATAAAAGCGAAACAAAAACGTATATCGTATATATATATATATATATATCTACATGGAGAATTGTGTAATTAAAACCTTTAATAGTAATTTCAAATGGAAAATTAGTTTTAGTTCGTGTAGCTAAAAGAAAACATGAAAAACTCATTGAAAATGTGAGAGAGAGAGAGAGAAAGGGAGAGCAATCAATTGATTGTGCATTGATTAAAATAATGTGAAGTGAATGCTAAAAATAAATACTAACTAACTACTAACTAAGTTAATACGTATACTAACTGGCGTCATGTGCGGCATGTGCTTTATTTTTTTGCTATTGTTTCCGCAGCTGCAGCAATCGTTTGGAGGCGCCACAGCTGCGCCTACACGCTGCTCGACAATGCCATGGATTTTGTCATCTGAATTCCAGTGCTGCAGCCCCCTCGCCCCGCCACTGTGCTCGTGGCCAGCTCGTGGCCAGCCAGGTAAACCGAAGCCTACTCAGCTAACCAAGCGACACGCGTAGCCCAGTTGCACTTTATAAAAGTTATGTACTTCCAAACTGCACCGAATTCTCACTCCGTTCTCGGCTGCAAAAACCTAACTCCCTGCGTTATAGATAGACCTGCCCACAGTCCCACTGGGATATCTAGAAAAATAGAACATATCACAATCTCCTC
The DNA here is from genome assembly GCA_018151445.1 of Zaprionus inermis. NCBI lineage: Eukaryota > Metazoa > Arthropoda > Insecta > Diptera > Drosophilidae > Zaprionus > Zaprionus inermis. Next base: position 2,076,063 of record JAECXD010000634.1, on the reverse strand, counting down.
TTTCCCTTTTCCATTTAGGCTGGCAAATTAATTATGCACTTTGCATTGGGTACTCGCCCACGCCGGGCCCACTCCGCTCCAGCTGAATCCAGCATCATTAAACTGAAATGAGATATTGTTTATAGAGCCAGTTCTCCTATTCCCCTAGCCCCGCTCCCCGGGCAACAAGTGCCGTCTGTGGCAACTGTAAACATCGCAATTGGAAATTCAGGATAATCAAATGATTTCCCTTCCTGCATCGTTCGTTTGTGTTGTGTTTCTCTGTTTTTGTTTTCGCATTTGGTTGTAAAACAATTTTACAAATTGTTATTGACAATTTATGTCGGTTGTTGTCTTCTGTTTTTTTCTCCTCCGGCTTTTCCCCCCTCTCCACTCGAGTGCATTTCGAATTGTGCAGACAAATGAAAACCGATGCGAGCAAACGAAGCGCAATAATATTGAAACATTTTTGCTTAATCATTTATTGGGATTATTAGGAGCATTTTACGGTTGCGTATGCGTAATATGTATGTGTGTGTGTCACTTAATGTGCCGGCAAAAGTGCCTAAATATAAACTTTGATGTTGGTTTTATGTTGGTTTGTCTGTATGAACGTCGATATCTTTGAGATTAGAGGAGGTAGAGCCTTCAAATTTTGTGACAGCATTCGTTTGTAGTTTTAAACGTAGTATTGTAGTATTTTAATCGCTAAAACTCGTCTGAAGCCTTATCTTTTCATTTATAAATTGTGATATTTTAAATTTTCTATGTATTTTAATATTTCTTTATATTTTTCCTTCTTTGTTTAAATCTTTTATGAATGTCTGCAGCATATTTGGGTAATCTTAAATGCGCTGCCATTTGAATACTTTAAGCCGATGTCGACAGCAGCTGCAATACCCACTGGGTGCTGTCTAATGTAACTGAACCACCCACGCCATTAGCTACAATAGCCACACTCACACACACTCGCAAACACTACAAATAGCAGAAGCTCTCCCGGCTGCCTGACTGCCACTGGTCAGCCCGATAAATAAACCCAAATTTATCATGTACACGGACAGGGTGCATTCACAGAGTGAGACGAGCAGCAGCGGACGAGGCAGAGGAGGAGGAGGAGAAGAGGAGCTGCCCGTAACTGCTCCCTGTTCCATTCCCGGCAAACCATATATCGTGGATATAATAGCAATGCCAGCAGCGGTCATAATTTTTGGCACAAAATTGTCGATAGGCGTTGAAGCGTTCAATTGAATGTCCTGCTCCTTGTTCGTCCTCAGCTGAACCCGAGTAGCGTGGCAGACCTTAGACATGCTTGACTACCCCTGCCCCTGCTCCAGGACTGGCCAGGACTGGGCTGGGCTGGGCGTCTTAACGTCCAGCCCAACACTATTGTATAATCAAAACTAATGGTCTATAAAGAATCAATTCTCAATTTGTTTGGCCCCAGCTGTTGCGACACAACACGATGGAGCCGGTGTGGGGCAGAGGGTCCGGGGGATTGGGATCGAAGAACATTTGGCGCTGTGTTGTTGCAAATAAAATTTAAATGCATATTGTAAATAATTTAATGAAAACACACAGTTCTGTTTACTGCAACAGATGCGAATTGGAAACGGAATTGTGATGGGAATGTGGGGTGCGGGTTGGGGCTGCTGATTAGGGATATTCCCACGTCTTTGTCGAGTCACATATGCAATTAGCTGGCGAATTTATATCGTAAAAAATGGAATATTATATTATTTTTTGTCATTGTGTTCAGGCAGTCGAGTGTGCCATGTGATAGAGAGAAGGAGGAAAATAGGCAACGCACAAGTTGAGCAACTGCTCGGGAAAGTTTTGGGGGAAGGAAAGCACTGATTCAGCAAATTGTCATAAAGTTTAATCAGCAGCTTGGCATCACTCGAGAGGGGAGAGAGCGGCAGTAGGAGCCGGCAAAAAAAGGCTCGTAAATATGAGACGCATTCAGAAACTCGCCCGAACAGACCCCGACGCACGCACACACACTAACACACACACACACCAGTATACCCGAAGCAAGCACATCCAAAGTTTTATGCGCATTTGAGTGACCATAAAAATGGCCAGTTGTGCTGAGTCCTCGCATCCTGACTGGCTGCGGAAGGATGCCTGTGGCCTGTGCCCAGCGATGCCTGTTGATAACGAAATTGTGCAGCGCAATTTGATGAGATTAGCCCACTGTACGACATGCGATACGAGTACGGCCCGACGTACATGTACGTGGCTAGTGCCATAGTCAAATGTCATTATAATTCGATGCGGCAGACGAGCGTCTCTACGACAAATTGATTAAAGCCAGCAACAGCAACAACAGCCCGAAAATGGAGCAAAATATTTTACTGTTTTTATCTTACAATTTATATTATAAGCCATAACTATTAAGGCGTCTTTAGAGCAGACAAAGAATGCCGAGATAAGCCTAAGATTTGTACTTACTTTGGGTTACTTATGAATAGCACTAAAATAGGAAATGCGGGTTCTATTGTTATATATTGAGAGATTACAACAAAAAGCGATACTCCGTGCTTCATATATTTTCATTATTTTATGCAATTCGTACTCGAAACTCGTTTTAAACGGATTTCAATGCCAATTTTGACTGGTCTTCATGCTCATCTTTATATGCAACTTTATTTAACTAAAACCTTGTAAACTACCTTAAAGCGTGTGTGAAGCACAATGAAGCAGCCGGTGCCATGTAAATGGTCTGTTTTCATTTGGAAGGACCTTTATTGCTGCTGGTCTTTAATGGCACTTTGTTTTTTCTATTCCCACTCCCCAGTGGAAACTGCGAAGAATTAAAATTGCTTTGGCTAAATGGCTGCATAAAACGTTCGAAAAAAATGCGGTGTTGTGAAAGCAATTTAATTTAAACTCCCCGACGGCCGAAACAAAAATGTAAATGCTGCGCAAACAGAGCGAGAGAAATGTGTGTAGGAATTTCAGAAACAGAAAGGACAAAAAGCAACAAGAGAACATGAACAAATCTAGTGAAGCAATTTTCAATTCGAAAGCAAACATTTTAATTTGAGCATTAGGTTATTTTTGATTTTTTGACTACAAACAAATTGAAATTGACCGAAGAAGCCCTGGGGTAGATGAAAACCCGGCAGGCGTACAGACCAACACAGACATGCTCATCAACCTGATCCGCACACACACACGTACGCACACTATAGACACTATGGACTAATTGAAGGCCCTGAAACTTTGGCCAGTACATGCATGAAATGTGGCCGTCGCTTTAAATGGCCCCGACCAAACTTACTTGTCGAGTTAGTCGAAAAGTTAAATTTGCGCTGTGGGTTGCTGCCTGTTTGCGTGAGTAATTAGTAAAATGCATTAAAATAAATGAACAGGTTGCGCCGGGACTTTAAGCTTGACTTATTGAAGGCAGCGACGCAGTTTACACAGCACACTATAAAAGCATAATTAAGTGGCACGGCGAAAAAATTAATTTTATGCGTTATTAATACATATTCGCCGCAACGCAGTCGAAAATTGCACGCGTTTCGTTTAGTTACTGTAATGTTAGCAGACATAAAACTTAACAGCCTATTTACAGACAGACAATGCTGCTGCTCTCCCACACAAAACATGGCGTCCGCGGAGTGAGAGAGAGTCTTGAGTGAGTATGCGAGAACGAGCGAGCAAGTGAGTGAGTGAGTGAGAATAGCTGGCAAGAGCGCGGACAACTGCTGCCCAACGCAGCGACGCGTCGCGTCGCGTCCGCTTTGCTTCGCTGCTTCCTTAGACACTTAAACAGGCCATAAAATACATTTTGAGCGCGACGTCTGCGTCGCTGCTTTGTCGCTGCTTTTGTTGCTGTCGCTCTCTCTCGCCTCGAGGCGTTGTAATTTCTTGAATGTGTCGGCCGCGCCGTGCGCCTAATTGCAAAATATGGCGACAATTTCAAAGAAGTTAAGCACATTGACGCCTGTCGCGAGCGTCGACGTCGATGCCGACTGCCGCTGCGAGGATAATACAATTTCAACTGGTATTTTGGGTGCTATTATAAATACTCGTTAGAGCAGGGAGCAGGGGCTGGGTCGTAGACAGGCAACTGGCCTAGCACTTGAACTTGCCGAAGCTCGTTAGGTGTAATGAATACCTGCAGAGCGAAACAGAGACAGAGGGAGAGAGTGAGTGAGAGAGAGAGCACAACTATTAAGCGTAGTACTACGCAGCGTAGCTTAAGCGCAAAACTAAAGGGACGAGAGCGCTGAGAGGGTCGACGACTCGCTCTCTCTCTCTCTCCCTCTCTCGCATTTTATGAAACGTTTTATTACTCTAATTTGTAGCCTGGCAATGGTCGCCAGTTTCGGTTACATCGAATGGCAGCAACCGAAACTGGCAATTTGCCAGAGCAGGAGGGAGCAGGGAAGCGAGCGAGAGGGGCGTACACACACTTCAGTCAAGTCTCTATTAAGCAGACAATGCCGAGCTGCGAGCTGACTTCTAAAACCGACTCCTAATACATATGGAAAAGGTATTCGAAATGTGCGCATGAAAATTGTTTAACTGTATGCCCTTCTCTCTCTTGCTCTCCCCCTCTCTCTCTCTCTCCCACTATGTCTGGCCATGCTGTCGTGTGGGGATTTTCGCCTTACTTCGAATGAGGGCGGGGGGTAGATTTTATTAAAATGACGCTGTCCGTTTGCCGCAATTGTCGTTCCTGGGCAGCGTCAAGTGGGCAACGGCATTTGGTCTCTCTCTCTCTCTCTCCCAACTCTCTACGCAATGCATGTCCCACAAACGCTTCTGCCGTGGATCGTTAGTGTCCTTTGCAGTTGTTGCAATGCCGGCTGGTTGAGTCCCTTCTTGGTTGGGGTCCAAGTTTTAACGACTTTGTTTCCGTTACGTCTAATTTAATGAAATTCGTTTCGTTACGTTTCGTTTTGCTTTCGGTTTCTGTCTCTGGTTCTGTTTCTGTTTCGGTTTTGCGTTTTTGCACTCTGCCAACTTTTCTGCATAGAATTTTGCGAAAAACGGCATTCTAATGACTTGGGCGTTGTTGCAACAGCTCTCTCTTTCTCTCTCTCGCTCTCCCCATGCTGTTGTTGCTGCTGCAGCTCGGTCTGCCTGTCTGGCCTGGTCATTGGCTGCCTGGGAACACCCTGTGCGCATTGCAGGAGGGCGTTTTTGAGTTGGGTCTGTAATATTTTGTTTGCCTTTTGATTTAATGATGGTCTGCGGTTGCTCTCGTTGTTATTGTGCGGTCTGCACTCGCTCCGATATAAAGACATTGATTATAATGATATAGTAGTGCGGCCCTGGGTCCCTTCGCATGCGTGCACCCTGTGCACCGACTGGGCGAATTCATTACAAATGCACAGGGCGTTGCGATGCGCGGTTCGAGTGTTAAGCGTTGCCGGGGGAGCAAGTGTTGAAAGTGCTCGGCAATTAGACGTGCAGCAAAAGGGCCCAAGTCATGCATATTTAAGAGATAAGCTGCTGAGATTGCCAAGAGCTTGGCTATATAATTTTTGGAGCCGAATAGCACATACTTTTCTTATAAACAAGCGAATGGCACCCTGGCAACTGATAACAAAAACATAACTAACCGCAACAAACTTGAGACGCAACTTTTGGCTGCCTGAGTTATGCAACCTTCACATTTCGCGCAGGCCACGCCCCGCAGCCACAAAATATGCAACAAATATTCCAAGGCGGGAAGGCAGAGTTGCCTCCCCCACCCCCTCTTTCCGTACATAAGTTGAACTATTTGCAAGAAATACGAGCGAAGAAGCGCGTTGCGAATAAACAAACTGATTTGCATTTATGGAAATGCTATTTTAGTGCACAGCAACAACACAAGCCTCCTCTTCTCGCCCCTTCCCCCTCCCCAGGCATTGGCCGCACCCTTGCGGGCAGACAACACGTAACGGTAATGGTGTAAAAATGCAAAGGATATATGAATGTCTGACTCGGCTGGGGGTCTTTCACATGCGGCAGGACACGCACAGCGAGAGTGAGAGAGAGAGAGAGATAGCGATAGAGTCGAACTGCTGCCGGGCACAAAATCAAATAGAAATGTCGACTGCATGTGTGTGTGCAAAGCCAAAAGTAAATATTTATGTTTTATGTTAATGAGAATATGTCTGACTTTTTGCCATTTGAATATTGGCAAACGGCCGCTGCAGCAGTTGGCTGTGCAGGCGGAATGACAAATGCGTCGGGGCGTCGGTTGCGATGCGGTTGCCACTGCCCGTTTCTCTCAGTGCAAACAACAACTGCAACGGTAACTGCAACAGCAGCCTTGCCTGTGGTTTTTGCGGATCAGGCGATCCTGCAAAGGCGTGTGGGTAGACAGAGAGAGCGTGGGGAGCGCGCAGTTCACTTTATGCAGCTGACTTTCGCTTGCTAACACAGATGTTTTGCTGCCGCTGCCACTGCGCTCGCCCTGCTGCTGTTCGGCGGTTTATTGGCCAATAATTGACAATTTAATTTGCCAAAGTACTGCAAAAAATATGCACATTTGCAAAACTGTCGCACTGACATGTGGAATACCCTAACTCGGCTAAGTGGCTGCGAAAGCGTAAGTATTAAATGCCACTGTTAAGTAGCTCACACGTACTGTTAAGCTGATGGGTTGGCTGCTGTTAACTTAAACAACTTTAACAGAGCGTTGTCAAATTTTTGTAGCACGCTTTTCAGCGCTAGCGCAAAAGGAAGTAATGTAAGGAATTTATATATACAATTTGAAGTCAATTACAAATTTAATTTTTTTTTAAATTGTAGTGTGTAACTATCGACCGTGCCTGCAACTTGCCGGCTCTAAAAGCACTTTTAAAAATACTCAGTATTTATTTAGAGAATCTAAAAAATTCAAATGCATTTTGTGACAATATTTGTTCACAGCAACAATAATAATAACCATAAAAAATATGGTCATGTTGCTATCGATTCGCATCAAGATTTGCCATCTTTTATGACAGTTTGAACTCTGCACGCCGCAAAAAAAAATAACCTGCAGCAAATAATAAAATAATAAATATAAATATAGCTTTTTATTGGCATTTACTGTTTTTCTTTTTCAACGAAAGTATCGCGAATTAAACCTTTTTGTGCGGGTTTCTGGATTTGTCTCTTGTTGCATGTTTAATTAGTTTGTTGTTTATGGCTTCGGTGTTGTTGTTGCTTTTTATACCCGCTACTCGAAGAGTATAAGGGTATTATAACTTTGTGCCAACCGAAAATGTTTGTAACAGGCAGAAGGAGACATCTCCGACCCCATAAAGTATATATATTCTGAATCAGCATGAACAGCCGAGTCGATATAGCCATGTCCGTCTGTCCGTCTGTCCGTCTGTCCGTCTGTCCGTCTGTCCGTCTGTCCGTCTGTCTGTCCGTATGAAAACCTAGATCTCAGCTATTATAAGAGCTAGAGCTACCAAATTTGGAGACAATATGTGTTAATTATGCCCGCAGATCAAGTTTATTTTGGATTTTTGCCACGCCTCCATCCGCCCCCAAAAATCGATAATAAATCGATAATAGCTGCAAATATAGCTCTACAGCATTCATTTTTTATCCATGTAATAAAAACCACCATCCGGGCGTGTTGCGAAAGTTTCAATAAGATCGGCCGATAAATAAGGAAGATATTCAAGAAATAGTATTGCCTTGTGGCCATGTGCCTGTGTCGGTTTTTCCTAATGTTAGTACCCGAGTTCAACACCAGCAGCAGACAACTTTTTTTTAATTATGTGGCAACTTTTTTTTAAATTATGTGGCAACTTTTTTTTTAATTATGTGCACCGAAAATATTCATGGTGCAATTTTATCGGTTATTGCGAAAGAAGTGCAGTGGTCGAGTGGTGATGGTAGTTGACTGTTCAGCGAGACGTCCGGAGTTCAACTCCTAGGTGCCTCGGCGCCATATATTTATTTTTTTTGTATCTTTTATTATTTTTTATTTTATAGTGTGTTGCAAAATTCAAAATAAATTTTTAGTATATTTAAAGCCACTTAGAATCGAAAGAGACATTGAGCAGCAACACAAAAAACAAACGACAAATCTAATTAGATATGTTGAGATGTATTGTGAGGCAGCATATATGTATGTATGTATAGGCGTCTCTTTCACACATGCATAATTTATAACTGCAAAGTAATAAAAGCAAAGGGCAACATCCAATAAGAATCGAGTGGAACTTGCATAGGCAAAACAAATTAGAGACGGAAAGAAATAAAAAGCAAGAACGCATTGTTCACATTTGGCACGTGTTTTTCCGAAGAATTGTAGCGGGTATATCACAGTCGAGTCAGCTCGACTGTAGCCTTTCCGACTTGTTATAAACATTGTTGTGGCTGTTATTTGGTTTATTTATTTACTGGTTTTTTTGTAGTCGCTTGTTAATTTATTAACGCTGCATGATACGCCGCTTAAGCTGACGTTTAATTAATTCTATTAATTTTTTAATTATGCAAACCAAGTGGGGGCAGCAAATAGGGGAAGTACAAGAGAGTTGCAAATTAACGCACGCATTTTTTTTAAGCACATTAAAAGAGAAATAAATGCGAAACAAAGTGAGAGCCAAAGGAAATTATATATTTATAAATGTGCTAGTTTAATGTGTAATTAAATAAGGCTGACAAATGCAGCAATGATATGGATATAGTCTGGTTTAAATACATAAATCATTATAGCTTTATTAACTCATAATGCCAGACAATTTTATCACTCTGTAACGAGACTTGCGCCTGCCTAAGCCCTTTTGCAATCAGCTCAAGCTGGCTTCGTTTGTTGTCTCCCCTTTTTGACCACGTTTAGCTGGCAATTGCACTCAAAGAACCAGAGAGGTTAATGCCCCATCGGACAGTTGTCGTGCCGTGCATTATGTCTCATCCCATGCAACCAATGTCGACATCATTATTATCAGCATGTCCAACATCATCATGAAGGGTGTGTGTGTGTGTGATATGTGTGTGTGTGTGTACCGGCATATGACAAAGTTTAAGTGCTGGTAAATCCAGCATAGATTTCATGCTGGCAGCCTGCAAACATGGCCACATATTGTGCGAGACAAGCAACAACAGCAATGGCAACGGCAACGGCAGCAACAGCAACAACAGCAACGACAATGCCAGGAACAAACAGCAGAGGTGTTGGTAATGTGCTGCAAACATCAACAGCAGCAGCAGCAGGGGCAGCGACAACAGCAACAACAACAATTGTGCAACAATAGTATCGCATTTCAATGTTTTTAGTGCGGCATAAAAACAAAAGCAAAAGCCGCAGTCAAACAGCGAACTACCAACAACAACAACAACAACCACGAGAGAGAGGGAGAGAGAGAGAAGGAGTGCGAGAGAGAGAGCGAGAGAGACAGAGCTCAACAAACACTAACAACCTTACTTGCGGCACAGACTGCAAAAGTTTTTATGCCACAACCGGAGATACTTGCCACCTTGTCCCTCGCCCCGCTGCCATTGCACGTAATTTTGTTGTGTCGCGACGCAAATATGTTGCCCATGAAAGCCCACCGCACCACCCTCGCAGCAGAGACCACTTCCCTGCTCCACCACCCCCTCGCCCATGGCGACACTCCCTTAGCATACTAAGCTTCTACCTTGGCATTATGCAAGGCGCCATCGCCGTCGCACTTGTCACTTTAACCTTGCACGGCCTGTCAGCACAAGCAGTCCTAGCTCCCCCTCCCACTCCACCTCTACCCACTCCTGCAAGCCGCACTCCCCGCCAACCCAGTCGACACGACTTCTGCAACAACCAAACCCACCCACCCCCCTACGCTCGCCTACAGTGAAAATTTTGCGCAAAAGCGGCATGGAAAATGAAAAGAAAAGCCATAAAACCAAAGACGACGCGCAAAGCCGGAATAAAAAACGTAATGCAAGGAACTTAACAGACTTTACGCACAGCGCACCATAGATACTCTAACTGGGTTGGCAGTGAAAAAAAAACATTATATTTGAGTTTGTATTTCGAACAGAATCATTAAGAAACTGCATAATAAATGATTTTATTTAAATTTTGTGTTTTCCAATGTACGATATATATAATATATGATATAGAAAAAATATGTTATGTACTTTAAATTTAAAATTTCCAGTTAATTAATAAAATGCAGAATCTTTTCTTTATTCTTCTTTTGGTTATGTATTTTCTGACTCCTTTCACTATTCTTCCCTTTTCCCCTTCCATGCACTTCTCTTTGTCAACAGTTTCTTTCGCAGTTACCAACTTCTTCTTCCAGCCAATATACCCGCTTCTTCCCACACGGAAAGCGAAGCGAGCGTAAATATGCCTGTCATCATTTTGACATCAACGTCGACGTTGACTGCGGCGCTGACGTCGTCGTGGCATTCGAGCCCCTGGCAGCTATATCTGGATCTGTGGCTCGGGTAGTTGAGCGGGCCATTACCATAACTATAATGCATATTTCAGCATCGGCATCGGCATCGGCATCGGCTACGTCGGCAACGACGACGGCTGCAAAGACCCCGCGTCATCATCATCAACGATGACGACAATGTCGCAGCCCGTCGTCATGTGGAAAATCCCGGTATCACTTTCGCTTATGCCTTGTTGACAATCTCGGTTTCAATGTGTGCCCAGTACGCCACGCCCACCCCGCTGTACTTAGTTATCCGAGGACGCATGCCTGGGCATATTTATGCCTTGTTTGCAGTCGCATTTGTTGTCGCTTCCGATGTCGCTGGGCATAATGAATGGCATAAGGTTTTAGCATAAAAGTTTATTGAACTAGAACTAGAATGGTAAATACGCATAGATCGGACCACAGCTGTGGTGGCTTCGCGTCGCGCTCGCTTTATGGATAAATCGAAGGGAATTTCAACAACGAAAACTACTTTGCAAAAGGTGGCGACAGACAAAAAGAGAGAGAGAGAGAGAGAGAGAGAGAGAGAGAGAGATAGAGAGAGAGAGAGAGAGAGAGATATTAAGAGGTATTCCCTGTGGTATCTTTGGTTTGATGTGAAGCTAAGATATTTTAAAATTTATAGAGAAACTCGCTAAGCAAAGTCTTGTGTGTCGCTTGAGATAAAAGAGACTTGCAGTGGCTTAAATGAAAAGTGAATGTGAATATCAGAAAGCTCTTAGGAGGGCTTACGCACAGACCTTTTTAAATATACTAAAAATTCTGTCTTCCTGCCTGTTATCGTATTTATAGATATTTTTAGACATGTTATGAAAGTGCCAAGGGGATTTTCCAAGCTGTTGACATAGTACTGCATTATTTCAAGTTGCTTAAACTTGTCTCATCTGTCTTCTTTCATTTTATTAAACAACCTTTTAGAATTGGGAATTCCTAAGTTTTTAAAGTCTTTAACTATTCAATGGTATAGAGTGATATATTGCCAACAATAACTCTCAAACTTCTTCAAACTACTTTACATTCTTTTATCCTAAATCATTTTGAAAAGTATTTTTATTCATATGAAATATGATGTGAGGAACATATTAATCTGTAGCCTCTTTCTCATATGCAAACTTTGTCACCAGATAGTTGCCTCAGAGGGGTGCCTCTTTGATTAAATTATCCAACGATAGAGGCAAGTCACACGGGACTCCCTGGACTAGTTGACTTGGTTATATAGTGCAGTGCGGTGTCCAACGGTTTAGGAGTCCCAAATCAAACATGCAAGCTGCTCAACAGCCTCATCACATTTCCCAGTTCGCAGCTCGCCATTTGCCACAAACTCCCTTGCCCCTATCCCCCTTATAGATGTTCCCCTCTAACCTATAGTCCATTTGCCAATTTTGGGCAATTTCAACAACTGCGTTCGCTCTTGGTCGTGGTCGGTCGTGTGGCTCGTGCTCGTAATCCACGTGGATTATGTCAAAATTGGTATATCATAAAAACGTCGCGTACGTGAGCTGAAAAATGATGAAGCAGACGGAGAGAGAGAAAGGGTGAGGGAGAGCGAGAGAGACAGGGATACCGATTCGAACCCGAAACCGAAGCCATTAAGTTCGCCATGCCTTGCCTTGTGCTGGGGCCGTGCCTGGACCCACTCAAACCTTTTGCAGCAAGTGATTAATTTGTATGCGCCCGACGCTGACTTCTGCGGTCTCGGGACAAAGGCCAAAAGTGTTTGGCATGTAACGGAAATGCGCGCCCGGGGACAGTCCGTCCTGGGGTCCATCAGTCGCGACTGCTGCGACGGCAACACATTGTCCGCGCAAGTGCAGGAAAGTGCTTTGAATATGCAGTGCCATAGGTGAAGGGGAGAGTAAGAGAGAGCACGAGAGAGAGAAAAAACTTTTGCCTTTGGCTTACGGAATCCGCTGGAAGTTACTTCTCCTCCCGTGCTCCAACTCGATAGGAACCCATGTCATATAAAGCTGCGCGCTGGCTTAGGGCCAACAACTTGTAAAGCGGCGCAAAAACTTCAAATTCGTTTCGTCTTCGGCTTCTTCTTCTCCCATCTCTTTCCGCAATTTTTTGTTACTTTACAACGGCAACTTGTAAGGAGCAAAATAAAATTCATGACGCGACAATTGGTTCAAGAAAATCACACCCTGTCGTCCAGTTCGTGTCAAGATTTCATTAAACTTTCCACGAGCAAAGACAGCAAAGCCTGCCCAATCTGCCAAAGGGATAAGGCAAACCGTGGAGAAACGTGGCTCATTAATTGAGTCGCTCTATTAGACAGAGCAGAAGGAACGCAGCGAGAAAGGAAGAGAGTGAGAGACGAGGAACGAGAAACCAGTTTGCATAAATATAAATACGGCGTACTTAGGGCAGTAAAGAAACACTGTGAATACCCTAACAAAGCGGGGAACTTGTGATTGCCCAAACTCCATCGTATATCACACGAGTTAAGATTATATCAGCTTGAAAACTCGTACGATTTGAAGTTACAAATTGTAGATAAATTTAAAGAATTACTCGAAGATAAATTTACCTTTTCTGTTTCACAGAAATTCGATTATATTCATATCGAGACAGAAAGATGTCAATCTCAATTCAGCCCTTTGATGCACATCCTTTCGCACTTAGGATGTCCCCCAGCGAGGGTATTTCGAGGTATCGAGCGAGTCAGATGAGTTTCCTAAAAGGAAAAACTGTTTCCTATTTCAATTTCTTATATCAATGAACCCGACGAAGGGTGCAGGCACCCCAACTGTAAGCTCGAACCGTGGCTGTGGCTGTAACTGTTACTGTAACTGTGACTGTGGCTGCGAGTGTAACTGTGACTGTATCCTTTTCTTTTTATTGTATTACCGCGAGTGTTATGCTAATTTCCGTAACCGGGAATGCCGCCCTGAGTCTGTAGTTCCTTGTCCTTACCCAGTCTCCTCGGTCGTCGTCGTCGTCGTCGCATCTTGCGCAAAGTTCTCGGCCCGGAAATGAAATTTAACTGAATTTGCATTGGAATTCGATTAAATCGTTTATGCAAACATTTCGTTTCATTTCATTTGCGGGCTTTTCGCTTTCTCGGCTCGCTAACTGTAAACAGCGCCATGTGAATGTGCGAATCCTTTCCACGTTCTCCTCTGCAAACACCACCCCCACCCCCCATACCCCCTCATCATCTACGTCGGCAATTTGTGGCCATGTCTCGACTCCAACTTGCTGCCACCTCACCTCGTCCCTCAGCCTCGGCTCGCTCATTTTGCGCCATTTGATTTGCCTCGTCGCCATCGCTTTTCCGCTTTTCGTTTGCGAAGCGGAAAAATTACATTGAAAAGCCTCAAGAGTTGATTTTGGCGCTCATCTAATTTGCATAATTCTCATATGTTTGAGCTTGTTTGTGCTTGTTTGTTCCCAGCTACATTTAATTTTGCGCAATTGTATCTACATATCCATAAGATACATTCGCATTTATGAATTAATTTCGCGAGCCTTGTAAATGCATCAAGGTAATCGAGTATGCTGCGGATCCCATAGCCCCTCTTCCCCCCTCCCACTCAGGCATTGCATTAGCATAAGAATATAAAATTGTATGGCATAGCAAGTGCCGCTCAAGAATGATGGAAGAGCTGGCCAAGAAAGCGAGGAATACAAAGAAGGTTGCGATAAAACCCGAGGAGGAGATAAATGGAAAAGGGATCAATGAGTATGCGCTGAATGAGCTGGAGATGAATGAGAACTTATTTAATCGATCTTCGCTATCTTAACTAATCTTAAACAATTTGTACATTTGCTTTTTGCGAATTGTTATTGAGACAGACTTGCTTTTATCTGGAAATATTTGCATTTATATAAGTCCAATTTGTTTCCCGACTTGCATCTTTTTTAAATTTCCCCAACAAGATTTCCATCTCTCCATAGTTTAACAGCATTGCATTATCCCGCTGATTATCCTCGTAAAAGGGTTTGCAACGTTGCCACTCTCTCTCTCTCTCCCTCTGTTTCTCTCACTCTTTGCCTTTTATCACCACAGCCCGAGCTGCTTAAAGCCAGGGCAGCTTGGCACAGTTTTATCTAAGCCCCAAATGGCATTCGATGCAAACCGCACGAGCTGCACGAGTCGCACAAGGATGCAGCCTGCAGTCGTCTGCAGGATGAAGCGGCTAAAAGCTGCTCTGGCAATAACCCGCTGCGGTCATACTTTGTCTCTGTTGCCCCCTTCTTCTCTCTCTCACTCTCTCTACCACTCGCTCACTTTATCTCTCCAATTTGGTGCAATGAGCTACCAAAAATGGAGCAGAGAGTCAAGGGAAATGCCTGCTTTATTGCGGTCTCTGGAGCAGTTCATAAATAATGTGAGTGAGTGTGTGAGTGCATTTGCCCTACTCATGCCCTCGAAGAGTGCCGTATTCATATGTTAGGTATGCAAAACCCTATTTATATCCGCATAACTCTGTTTGCGGCGTGCCATATGAGGAAGAAAATCGAAATGGTATTACAATTGCATTCGCTTTTCTTTCGAGCTGCCTGTCTGTCTATCTGTTTGTTTGGCTTTCGGTTTGCTTTTTGCACTCATCTTTCATCTCCCATACATTGCATATTGCATGCCACAAAGTGTGTTTGCCTTGCCACAAATGTCTCATGAAAGCTTTGCAAATGCAATAAAAATCTTGTTGCAGGCATATTTCAGTTTTTTCGCCTCTCAAATCGAAATGAATTAAATATTAAAGCGAAATCCACAAAACTCTATTAACACCAGCAGGGCAAAGAGCGCTCATTACAAAGTAAGCGACTGGTAAATACCCTGTAAAGCGGTGAGCAATAATAATCTTTTTTCTAAGCGCAAATTTCGATACTCTATACCTCTGCGCTGCTCTGCTCTTTCCAGAGTATTTGCTTTATGAAAGCCTGCAGCCAAACGTGGCGCCAAAAAGTTTTCGCTCACTAATAAATAATAAAAATTGCAATCGCAAGACAAAACTTGTCCATTAGGGGCATTAGCAACAACGCAATTTTCACGCCCAAAAACTTGTTCGTAAATTTCACAACAAATTTAACTTTAATTTGGTAATTTGCAACACTCGCGGCGCAAATGAATAACTGACTGAACGAGCAAACGAACGAACGAATGAATGAATGAATATTCAATTTGTATTCGCAAATTTGCCGTTACTTCTGACGGCCAGCGGGCAACGCTTTTTAAAGTTGAGGAAACTCAATAAAAACGAGCAGCTTTCAATTTACTAATAAAAACTTTTACGTCGCACTGAGTTTCGGGAAATTGAAATGATTTAAAGCGTGGATTGATTGAATTAAGTGAAGATTTGTAAAAATTACTTCAGGACTACTGAGAATACTTTGGTATTTTTTGTTTTTATAATTATTTCTTTAAACGTGTAAGAGAACATGCATTTTGCAGAATTTTTGAATAATATCCCTATGAATTGCATATGATTTATGTGTTTTATATAAATGTACGGTTTTTAACATTTTTTAAAATCTATTGATACACCTGAAAAAAAAACAAAAATATTTTGCATTACTCATTCATCTCACTTTACAATTTTTACTCTCATCTCGCACTACTTTATTTGTTTTTCTTTTGCAATTTTAAGCCGATCGATCCGGCAATATGCGTTCGTTTTATGGACTGACCTCTGAGCTCCCAAACTTGGCAATCTTCGACGTTTGCCGTGCCGTATTTTGCATCCATATTTTACGTGCTACTGCGAACTCGAACCATACCCTAAAAATGAACCAATTCGGCGAGTACAAAATAGAAATATATTCGAAAATAAAAAGGGGAATCCGCTGGAAATTTGCCGGCAGTTGCGCCCGCTGCGATGCGAAAGCGAAACGTGGTGCACATAAATTCGGCACACTACCCCGTAGTCCCTGATCTCCGCTGGCGCTGCCCCTCCCTCGCTCATTTGCACAGAGGATTAAAGGGTCTCGTCGGGCCCGTTCGCCGCCATTTGTTATGCCTTTGCGTAGGGCTTTGCTTTCCAATTTCTCTCGTTTTCGCTTTCTTTTTTTTTTGCGCTCCATTTTTCAGTCTAGGCGCCGTTGTTGTGCCCTTTGTTGTTGTTGTTCTGGTTTTTGTTGTTACTTGCAAAAGTGATTAATGCAAAAGTCGCCGGCCATGTCGATGGGCGAGCAAACAAATTTGCCAGAGCACGAATAGAAAAGCGGCAGCCGCAACGCCGGCGTTTTTATTGAATTGCCAGCTTCGGAATGCGCTGCCAGCCACTCCATTTGGTTTGGCCACTACCTGGCTAGCTACCTGTGCCGAGTGAATTTGCCAGACAACGCAGGGGGGTTGTTGTCAGCGGGGTCGGGGGCAGAGCTACTGTGAGCGAGCACGCTTTGACTACAGTTGCGCGGATTAAAGCACAAAATGCCGCAAAAGCCGCTTGGACCGGCAAAGAGTATCGATTGGGACAGGTGTGGGAGCAGCGCGTTAAAGCTGCACTAGACTTGGGGTGGGCAGAACGAACAGTGTATACTCTACAGCAGGGAAATGTGTAGCAAGGACTTTGAAATGAAAAAGAAAAGAAGTATTTAGTCATTTAAAAAAAAAACTTGAAACATTTACTTTCCCCCGAGATTGCCGCAGGAAGCTCAGCCTCGGTAATACCCTATGAAATTGCCATAAAACGATTTTCAATAAATACAAGACGAGCTGGAGACAATAAAATGTCAAGGAAATCAGACTCAGTCGGCCACCCCAACTGGGGGGGAACTGACAGTCTCGTTGCCAGCACTTTGGGGAAATGCTAAACCGGTGCAGGAAAGGGGGAGAAGCAGAGCGGGGCAACTGCCAGCCAGATTTCTATCAAGCCATCAAATCGGCAATGAGTTCAGAGTGCTGCTGCTGCCGGCTTAGTCAAAAGTCAAAGGAACGCCCAAGTGTCACTGACACCGACGAGTCTGAGAACCAACCCAACCCACCACCACCACCCAAAACCGGGCAAGTATTTCATCCACCTTGCCCTGTGCCTGCCCCACTCCTCTGGGAACTCACTCGTTCGCTCTGCATTATTGATGGTAATTTTAAAACGTGCCTAAAAAATTTTACACATTTGCAGGATTTACAATTTGTGTGCTTTGTTTTGCTTTGCGTTCGATTGACGCTTATCTTAATGGACCAAACATATGGCAATGCGAGTGAGAGAGAGTCCTGAACCCACCCCCTCCAAACACCCTGCTCGTTGTGCCACGGGAGCAAACGTGTTGATAATTTAAATAAGCTACTTTGAGCGTTGATGTCTGACATTGCGCATACGCAGCGTGCGCTGCGCCTGTCGTCGCTGCGATAAGCCATGGTAAATGTTTTGTCGATTTTGTATTAATTTTCGTGCTCAAATCCCGTCGAGATTTTAGCAGAGGCTTCATTAAAAAAATATTTAGCATGAAAATGGGAATTTTCGCGTGTTTCGAATTGATTGGAAGGAATAAACTACATGAATGCCATAAACGCTTGAGAGGAAAATGTGGAAAATGAAGCTTGAAGTATTTTCAAATTTTCATGTACAGATTTCACTTTATTTAGGAATTGAAAATCTGCAGATTCCTAACTGTTCTATATTTACACGGTGTAGAAGGATTTCCAGGCGGAATATGTATATCCTTCTATACACTCGTTTTTACAGAAACATAAATTGTTTTTATTTTTAGACCTTTATTTTTCTATATTTTCTCTGTCTAGGCAGCTGCTTCGATTTTCCCATGCTGCGGCACGTTTCATTATCAAATTAAAATGCCTGCCCACTTATTACCAGATGCCAGGCGAGCCCAAGGCAAGTACGAAAGGCTGAGAGAGAGAGAGATAGAGAGAGGGGAAGAAAGGCAAACACACAGGCCGAAGTCGATGCCAACAAAAGAGCAAAAATCAAATCAATTTTAATTTAGAAAACAAGCAAAAACGCGTAGGAAAAATGCCAAAGCAAGCGAAAACTTGCCCGGACAAACCGTACAACAATGCAGGGAGGAGACGTAAGTGGGAAGGGGAGGGGTAACAGGAGCTGGAGCCGGAGCAACCCTTCGCATGTCTTGCAAAGGAAAAGAATGAAGAGCCAACCCCAAAAGGGGCGAACGTCCTTACCTCCCTCCCGTTTAAAGGCAAACAGTGTGCTTAGCATATGCGCATAAATCTCGGCCTGGCCAGAAATGCGGGGCGTGCAAGGGGAAAGGGAAGGAGAGAGGCGGTTGGCTGGCCACCCCAAATGCAAACTGGGGCGATTCGCCGGGTCTTCAAGACGACAGCACAATCTAATAAAATGGCTAAACGCTTCAATGACAATTCGAGCATGTAAAGCGGAGAGCGAGAGATGGGAAGGGCAGGAGATGGAGATGGAGACGGAGATGGCGCTGTGGCATGGGGCAGACAGAGAAAAGAACGGTAAATACATGTTGCATGCGGCGCTTAGCCGTGTCGTACACGAGCACACGAGCGCAATCAGACGCAGCTCCGCCCCGTTCCATGTAAGAAAGTAGGCAATAATCGTAAGTGAAACGTAGCTGGAGAGGGGCGAAAAAGGAAGACGTTGGGCTGGGGCTGCCGGTCACCAGCTGCTTAACTGACCTCCCTTGCCCCGTCCTGCCGCCGTCCTACTCTGTCTTCTCCCCGTATTGAAATGCGCTTTAAGTTGTGGCGATGTGTAATTGAATTAAATGGATTTCAATATGCGGGCGCATGTCGCTCTATAAGCAGGGGAGTTCTTCGATTTGTGGAGGGGAGCGAACTGATTCCTAGAACAATGTACATGCATAAGCAGCCGGCGAGATCAAAGAAATAGTTGTAGCAACTTTGGCTTATTATCAGCGCAGATTGGCGACTTACATAGATTGCAAGATTTGGAGAGAACAGTGCAAACTTGCTTATAAGTAGCATGAGCTCCTAAATTGGAATTATTTGAAGTTGAAACTGCTGAGTTTGCGACATTAATGCGAGAAGTTTGAAGAAGCTTCAATAATAGAGTGAGTAGAATGAGAATATATAGAAAGAAATCTTGAGAAACAGCAAAACTGAAGTAAAACTGGTAAGCAACTTGTGTATAAGAAATACAAGATTTGGATTGAATTTAGGTACAATATTCAGTGTTTCTGCAAAAAATATGATCTTGTCTCTGCATACTTTTAGATCTAGAACTGGAAAACGGATATGGAAAAAAATATAAAAAAATATATATAGAAGAGATAAACTAAAATCGAAATGTACATCTAAAATAAAGAGAAGTCTCTGCAAAACCTTTTAATTTTATATTATATTACTGAGACTTGTTTAAGATACAACTTACCAACTGAAATAGGAAAACAGGCAGTGGTATAAGATTTCAAATTCATAGGAAGATACAAGAAGAACATAATAGTCATAAATAGAATGGCTTATAAAACTAGAAGGTAGCTATCTCTAAGATACATTCTAATTTGATATAATATACCATACTACAACTATGCTGCGCTTTCATTAACCTTTGGCTTTACTAAACTTTTTAAACTTGATTTGCTTTTGATGGCGCCGCTGGTTCGAGTGGCTTGTTAACCCCTATTTATGCGCCACGGCGAAGCAGGTAGCGGAACTTTGCCAACTTTTAGTGGGCGACCAAAAGCAGATACCGAGACAGCGAAAGCAGGAGACAGAGAGAGAGAGAGAGATTGGGGAGAGGGGAGCGAGATGGTGGCAACTTTAAGACTCATTCGGGAAAACTTTTGGCAACATGCAAACTTCAATCAACACCAGCAAATATCAAGCCCAAGCGAAGACAAACTCAACTGGCCAACTTGACCAACTGTCCCGCATTGTGTAATTTTTCAAGTGGCGAACGGAACTAAATAAAACCAAGTGGGTTGAGAGGGGGCAAGGGGAGGAGTAGGAAACTTTCGGTTGACTTCTTAACGTTCTTTTTATTCGGTCTGCGTCTTTTGCTCGTTCATTGTTTTATTTACCTGGCTCTGCCGGTGTCTCTGTGTGTCCAAGTGTGTGTCTAGGTGTGTGTGTGCTTATTTATATCGCATGATTGAATCTTGGCCAACAGCAACTTTTTCTATTAACTTTAATGCCCGCATAGAGAGAGAGAGAGAGAGGGAGAGACGGCTTAAGGGACAGACAGAACGAGAGCGAGAGAGACCAGCAGGAGTCACAACTATGTGGCCTGAGCTGTAGAACTCTTTGGTTTCTGTTTGGGGTATCTGGTCTGGTTTGTCTAGGCGACGGCGGCTTCACCTGTGAAATGGTCGCCTCTCTTTAGCTGGTAAATGAACTTGATTTTTATCGTTTGTCTGCCTCTCCCACTGCCTTCACCCCGTCCCCTTTCGATGTGTATTGATTTCCAGCGGCTTCCACTTGGCTGCCTCAAGTACTTCCTCTCGGCTCTGCTCAGTTTCTTCTACTCCCTGTCGCTGTTGCTCTCCCTCTCGCTCTCGCTCTGCTTCTTCCTCTTCCGCTGCAGCTCAAGTGATTTCTTGTCCCGGCGTTACATTGTTTTTATGCCACGATTTTTGGTTCGTCTCCCTGCGCTAATGAAAAAGTTCAAAAGTCAATGTTTTTTGACTTTTCATTGGGATTTTCCCCCATTCTCTTTCGCTTTCTCCGCTTTCTTGCAAGTTTTCCCTAGCGCGTTTTTTATTGCATTCTCAGTTACGGGTCGAGTGAAGCGATTTCCCGTTATTGATGACTTTGCAACTCGCCTCGCCAATATCTTTGAAGTCGGTTAATTAATCGTCGCAAAACGAATCGCTTCAATCCCCATAAACTGTGATCCGAGGGTTATGGCAAGGAGTTTACGTTGGATTTTGCAGACTGTAGGTGGATATAGAGTAAATGTGAGTAAGTCGAGTGACTTTTAATATAATATTCATTATTATTAACATATACAATAGAAATTTTTTGAAGTATTCATATTTTACAGAATTTTATTGCTTTTTCGACTTAATCACAGAATAACTTCGCCAAAAATCATTTGATATTACTTGGGAAAGACTTTTCAATGATGATATTGTTCCCAAATCGAATTTGCATTGAAAATTTATCGATTTGGGTAGTTCAATTTTTTCGACTTTTTTCCATGCTACCCCCCTTACAAAAATATTGAATTTTTCTAAGAAAAATAAAAATTTAATTTTTTGCTTCAATTCGATGGGGATACTCAAAACTACCATAAAAATCGAATCCAAACTAAATTCGGTCCCAAATTATGAAAAATATCATTATTTTACCGATTTTCCAGGACTGTACCTTTACACTGATATCTTGAAATTTGTGAAGTAATTTAAGAATTGAATTCTTTTTACCGTGTAAATAAATAAATCTCTACTGGAAATGCTTTTCCCTGCCATCTTGCCATCAACCTGGATTCCTCTATAAACGTATATGACCTGCACAATTAACTTTGCCCGTGAATACCTTCGTAATCCTTGCGCCCATTTAAAATCGCTTTTCAACAAATTTGGCAGCACAACGTATAATTTTCTCATTAAGCGCAATTACAAACACACATGTAAGTGGCAGAGTGGATGTGTGTGTGCGTGTGTGTGTGTGTGTGTGTGTGTGTGTGAGTGCCTGTGTGCTGTGGAGCTGCTTGTCTGCAATTGTAAAATATTGGCATTGTACGACATGCTCATTAATTATGCTGCATATCGCAGTTTATCAACACAATCGTTTACTTGACAACATATTTCCCTGCACCCTGCTCCCCAGTCCCCTTGCCACACCCTGCTACCCTCTCTTGCAGCTTAAGAACCCTCGCTCTCGCTCTTCAGTCGGCCGTGCTTGCATTTAATTTATAACCCGAAAAGCCCAAAGTTATACATTTTAACAGGATATGAATAAAGTTGAAGACAACAAAGGCAAATAAAGCAGATAGACAGAGGCAGAGACAGATGAGAGAGAGAGGGATAGAGAGTAGGAGGGAGAGGAGCGTGGGAGAGAGAGAGATTCATTATCTAGCACAACATTTATAAGTGTATGGCAACTGTCTGTGGCCTGGATGAGTACTATGTGACTTCCTCTGACACTCGCTCTGTCTATCCCTCCCTCTATCTCTCTCTCTTGCTGTCTGTCTGTCCGTGCTTCTGTCTGTCAGTGCCAGCTCGATGCGTATGCGTATTTAATGAGCAGACGTGCGTGCAAATTCGGCTAAGCTCAGCTGAGGCAGCCCACGACCAACTGCAGAGTCAGAGTCAGAGCCAGAGCGAGCACTGAAAGCGTGCGCGTGCTTAGCTGCTTATGGGGGGGAGGAAGCAGAGGAGAGTGCACAGTGCACAGTGGCAGCAAAGCGATTAATTAGTAAGCTACGCATTTAATCGACAAACAACGAAGCTAAATGCAAGCTAAATATGGCTTGAAAAGCAGCTACTTAAGCAAAGTTATATTCTAATAGCATTTTCAGCAGCTTCGACCCACTGTGCAAGGCGCTGGCAAGTGTTGAGCATGTGTGTGTGTGTGTGTGTGTGTGGGTGCAAATACGTGAAATGTGCAAATACGTAAAATGCCAAAATTAAACCAAAACTTTTCATGCTTCATCGCTGCGCAACAACAGCTACAAAATAAGCAGAAGCAGCAGCAGTAGGGAAAGGGAGGAAGAGAGGGAGAAAGGGAGTGAGAGAGAGAGGCAAGCTGTGGCAGCAACAATGTTGAAGATGGGGGAAAACGTGCACTTGGCCACTTTTGGTGACTACGTGCAAAAGTTTTTCATTTCCGCTTTGGCAAACATTAAAGCTGCCAGAACGAATTTACAACGAGCTGCAGCAGGCGAAGAGGCAGCAGAAGATACAGATACAGATACAGTAGATACACACACACACAGATACAAGCAGAGCTGCAGTGGGAGCTGGAGCTGAGCTCAAGTGAGATAATCAGACGTCGAAAACGGAAATGAGCAACTGCAAATAAATCAAATGCAAAAGCCAAGCTAAAACAAAGCAAAGCGAAGCGGAAAAGCGAAGCCAGAGCAGGAAAAGCGTAGAAAATCCCAATTAAAAAACTTGATAAACAAATCAAATCGTACATACAACAATCAAAACTCTTTAATTTGGCCAATTGATAACCCTTTCCCAGCGTGAACAGCATTCATTTGTTATTATACAAGTATATAATAGACGAGCCAGGGGAATCTCTTAACTCGCATGGAAACGCAACTTTTTATTTCTTGGCTTCAGCTTAATTAAGCTCTTTTTCTTGAGAGTTTTCCCTTGATTTTCTTGTTGATTTTCCAGCAGACTTCTTCGTATTCGGTGTCCAATCAGCGACAGCCAGAGGTAGCTGCAGTTCATCCTTTCGTGTGCGGTGTCTTATGTTTCCTTGCGCAAGAAAAACGAAAAGAAAAATAAATAATAAAAAAAATTAAAAATCTTGTTGCATTCTGAAAAAGAATTTTCCTGCTTTTTAAAAAATTATTTTATAAGTCTTGAAAAAGCGCAAGGATATCTTCCATTTTTATATATATTATTTATTAAAATTTTTGTATTATTCCAAGCACATGTTAAAACTTTAAAAACATCTCAAGAGCTTTACCAATTTTAATTAATTTCCTTACATGCTTTTCGAATCTCAACGGGCAACCTGTTGTCGTATCGCACTTGGCACTTAATCAGCCCCTGGTAGCGAGTTAATCCCTAATCCCAAAGCAAACTTTGCCACTTGGCTACAGCTGAAAATTAGCGCCGGCGACCCTGGCAATTAAAGCGTCTTAGGACGCCCAAAACAAAAGCCGCGACGCGGCCTCCTGTAAACAGTTGCTCGTTCCCGTTCCCGTTGCCAGTGGCCATAACTCTAAGCCAATAGTCAACACGGCGAAATAAAACAAAAACAAGGCCCAGACCAAACACTTGACTCGCTCTGCCCATGCGGGGCAAGGCAAGGGGCGTTGGAATGGAGAGGGGAGGCAGGCGGCTTTCCATTCACGCCTGAAAATTTTCAACAATAGCAAAACGAGGCAAACGAAGCGACGAAGCCACTTTAAGCTCCGCAAATCCATAAGGCAAACAAAATGGTTTTCAAATAGAAACCGCGTCGTGGCTGGAGGAGGTGGCGAGGCAGCGGACGTGAGCAGGGGGCGAGTCGTGCCCGTTGGCAGCCAGCAGGAAGCTGCAGCAAGTGCCGCGTACATGCGACGTTGCCATTGTTACCGCCATCGATAATACTGAGCCATATTTCTGCCCAGATCTGAGACGAGTCTGCAGCTCCGGCTCTGGCTACGGCTCCGGCTTCAGCTGCCAACGGGTGTCAACATTGCCGGCGGCAGACTGGAGCAGACTGCAGACTATGGTTTTGGTCCCCGCCGGCAAGTTTGTTTTTTGGTTTTGATTTGCTTTTTTCACTCTGACAGCTATGGTAGAAAATTGAAAATTTTCCCTACTAATCGCAATCGATACGCCCTGCCGACTGTCACCCCGCCGGGCAGGGGAAAGGGGAGGAAGAGAGGCGCAGGGCAGATTTGTTTGAACTGCGATTGGGCAAACAAATAAATTGAAGAATGCTCAAAATTAAATAAATATTTGGAATTTTCAGCTGCAAATAAATTACAATAATGAATGACTCCGGGGTGGGTCAGAGAGAAGAAATGGGGGGGACGAGTAAGTCGCCTGTATTGGCTAATGAGAAAGATAAATTACACTTGATTTGACAAATTAAGTTGCCTTTTCAGTCGACTCCGCTCCCTAACACTCTCTTCGAGCTGGCCACAAAACCCGCAAGAATAATCACAAGGAATGCGGAAGAGAAATCGTTGAAATTTTATAGATTATTTCTGCATTTAAAGCGAGGAAATTCGAATGGAAATATGAGGAAATTGTGGAAAAGTTTAAGATATTTAAATGTATTCAATAAAAGCATGGGTATGGAAAGGTATACCAGCTAGGAATGAAAAGATTTGAGGTACTTAAAAACATAACTAAACTTCGTGCTCACTCAATCCTTTTACTCTCTTACTGCTTGCCTCATTCTCTCGCTCTTACCCTCTCCACATCCCACTCTTCCACTCACCTTACTTCGCTTTAAAGACACGATGATTTTTCAATTAAAGCTCAGCGAAACAGGCAGCGCACTGGAGCACCTCGTTGGCGGGCGATGGCAGAAGGGAAGACCTCTCCGAAATGAACGAAGTGTGCAGCCAATAACCCGGGCAACAGCAGCAGCAACAGGAGCAAGCAGCGGTGCCACATGCGTCCATTTATTGCTGCGTGCCACATTCGGTTGCCCCCATTCGGATTCGTGTTCGACTCCTTCAACAAGAACAACACTTCGATGCGCGCATAATTCACAGCTGAGTGAATTTTAAGTGGTTATTGCAAAAGTTCGCACAAGCGAAAGTGTTGCCTGCCCCCTACGAGCTGCCAGCCCACCTACCCATCCACGACCTCGACCCCAGCCCTACCTCAGCTCGGTCGCGCGCGGGCCCGGGCCTCGTGCCTGGCACAGTGCTGGCATATTGAAGCGCAGTTTTTATTGAGTTATACAGGGATCGAGGGCTCGAGGAGATGGGCAGGCTAGGGGGAGTTAGCATGTCAGGCGGCAACTGCAGCGAGCACTACGAGTACGACATCGTTGACTAGGCCAGAAATTAGGTTAAGCATTATAAATAATTTGATTAGCCCTAATTGGCGTGAACTTGCAAGGAGGCAGCGCCACAGCCACAGCCGGATACGGAGACAGAAACGGAGCGCAAGCAAAGGTCGAAGGCGTCGAGGCGTCGAAGGCTTTTTATGATTGACAGGGTGTGGGCGGAGCAGCTGCCAGACGGAAATGATTATTATATAATTGAAATTGATAGGAAAGTCGAGGGGGATGGCAGGAGGGTGCCTGCCTGTCTAGCTCGGGGAAGGAGCACTCCAACTTGCGTCGTTCGCTTCAATTATTCATTAAAAAAATTCCATTTAATTCCAATTAAAGATGCAAAAGCAGCTGCTCATCTGACGATAAACCGACAAGAAGCGACCCCAAATCGAGGGGGAACACTCTCCGCCTGCGACTATTTGACCAGCGACTACGTGTCGGGGCGTGAAACGTGCTCAAGTCCTGATTTGAAGCTGCGCACATTAAATCTGCGATCCAAGACGACCTCTGCATACTCTGCTTATCTGCTTAGGCTGTACACAGACCACAGCTATCCTGTCGGGATTAGCCAAGTTATTCCATATTAGCCGATACACAAACCATTTGCCAGCCCTAGTGTCAAACACTTTAAAGTAGTTAGCATCCATAGCAGCCTTTGCTTGCCGACCGGTGTGGTCCCGAGCGTTGAGAATCTGTGCTCCTGAGATCTCTCACGCGGGCCATATCCGGTTGTGGGTTCGAGTCCCACCGTGGGCATGGTTGTGCATCATCTCCCCCCCTCTTCACTCCTGTGCGTGTCCTCTCTCCCCCCAATAATATAATAAATTAAGATGAAATGCTATAATATAGGATATTTAAAAGACTCTCCGGAATATGATGTGGTGTGTATATGTAAATAGAGCTCTCTCTGAACTAGTCGTCGTCGTAGTCTATAAGCTGGAAACCCCAAAAGTGATCAAATATATATATAATATATATGTAATATACAACCAAAGACCAAAAACAAAAGCCAAAAGCCACTGATATATAAGGAATGAATGAATTTAAGATATATATACAACTAATCAGAATCGCAAAAAGTGTCGTTATGAAATTGTTGCTGTGCTGTGTGCGTATGAGGAAAGACACGGAAGAAAAGAGGAAAGCAAAAACAGAGTATCTCGAAGAAAAAGTAACTCGGAACGGGATGGAACAACACTCCTCCTGAGTTTGTGGTGGCATGCAAAAGAGAAATAAAGAAAAAGCTGTGACAAGGTGGAGGAAATTTGTGGTGGTTTACGAGAACAAACAAAAGTCGTAAATGAAAAATTGTAAAGGAATTTAAGAAAAAATAAACTTTTTTTTTGCTATTTTTGATTCATTTCTCTAAACCTTCATAAAGTTCTACTCGTTTTGATTAGAGCGAATAATCCATTAGTTTTAATTTTTTGCTGCTATCGATAAATTAGGCTCGGTCCACAAATGCTTACACACACTCATTAGGTTCAACAGGCCGCACGCTAATGCAATCAGCTTGCAAACCGATAGAAAAACAAGCGAAACCGGCGCAACTTACAGATACCCTGCACGTTATTGTTATTGTATTTATTAGGTTTAACACCTTCCCCACTTGCCCCACTGTTTACAGGGTATCACTGCAATCAGACTAAGCCAGCAATTAAGCGTAATATCAGCTTTAAAATACACCCGCAAATCCTCTCGTCAAAAATCAAATGAACTGATAAACGAATTCAATTCAATGCGCATCGGGGCGTGGCACGCCCCTAGGCCTAGGCAAAGAAGGGGGCTACCGGGAGCTGGGAGCCACTCCCCCTGTGCAGAAAATTCAAAGTGAAATTTGCACAATCCGATGGTCGAATGCGAAATGCAAATTGTTGCCCGGCGCCAATTACAGAAAGAGGCGTGTGGAAATTGGGGAAAAGCGCTCAGCAGAAGCAGGAGGAACAGGGGGAGTAGCAGGAGGAGGAGCAGTGGCGAAAGAGTTGATATATGAACAGCAAAAGGCGCAGAGAATTGAAAATGAAAATTGTTAAATTGCAAAACGATTTGTCCGCCGTAAGAAAGCTGCAACTCGATTCCGGTTCGAGCTGGACTGCGCTAACAATGAGTAAACATTTTTGCAATGATAACTAAATAAACTGACTATCGGTATAAGCAGCAGCGCAATCGGAGTCCGAACTGCAGTCGAAACTGGCAGCGAAATCGGGCTGACAGAACAAATAAACTGCAGGGCCCAAAATCAAGCTGACAACAAATCCCAATGACAAAATCAAGCAATTGCAATCGATACTCAGACAGGTTCCTCTCACACACACCCACGCACAACCTACCCAGTAAATGGTCATGTTACGGTCTGTTGCCAGTGCGGAGATCTCAGTCCGAGAGCGTGTGTGTGGGAACCTAAAACCCGCCCACAGACATCGCGACATGTTGCTGCTGTGTTCGTTGCTTGCTCTGTCGAAATGTCAATGCAATTGTCAGCTGTAGTTGCTTCTGCTGCTGCTGCTGTAGATGTTGTTGGTGTTTCTGCCACTCCTGTTGTTTGCCATATGCATCATCAATTTGGTGAGTCCAGTTGGGGCTGAGACTGTGGCTGTGCGGGCAAAGGAGAAAGAACGTGGCCGCCCCAAACAGCTGCGACTCTTATTGATGAGTCGCAGCAGATCCCAAACCCCTAACCGACTAAACTGAAATGCAATAAGCGGCACAATAGTAATGGGCGAAAAGAGAGAGAGTGAAGGAGTGCAAAAGAAAAGCATATGGAAAAGGTAGATGGAGATAGAGGTAGTCAACTGAGACTATGCAACAGGGCACTTCGATAGTCAACGCTTTAATAGAGTCAGGCATTAATTGAGAGTGAGTCGTACTCGGGAAACTGCAGGAATTGAAAGAAATGTGCAGGCCATTAAAGCGACTAAGTTGGCAATGAGATCGGAGCAGCCTTTTTCAACCAATTTTACCGCTATTTAAGCTCTCAGGTTGAGTCTAGTCGGGGCATTATTATCGTGCTCGCGCCAGAAATCTGAACAGAATTGCGAAATTTGCCATACGCACAATGAAAATCATTTGTCCAATACGCGCTAACCATGGTAACCATGGAATACACCTACTCCTCCTCCTCACTGTGCTGGTACCCAGCGCCGGCGAGCGTGCTCCAAATGCCGCCGACATAAGCCGCTTAAACTCATAAAAAGCGCTGGTGGAGGAGGAAATTTTTGAAAAATCGCACTCGAAACTCATTACAACAAAAGGTGCTTCATCAGGGGCGGCAGCAACAACAGCAGCAGCCAGAGGAGGCCCCACTTAAGTCGGCATTGGTGGCCATAATCAACGCAGCCGCTGTCGAACACCTTCTCGAGAGGAGGCGGATGAGGTGTGGAGTGGGGGCGGCATTTCATTTGCAGCGCACCCGTAAAAAGTGAAAAGAACAATGGCGTGGCAAGTACCAACTGGGAATCCTGGTCTGCCAATGTGCGGGGTAGCGGCATGGGGAAGGGTCTGCGCCTGTCAGCCGTCACCAACGCCGTCGACATGGCTGCCTCACAATGCCAGGGCACTTAAGCCATTGCTTTTTGATGCTGCTGCTACCCCACGAGTGTCTCCCTCTATGAAAGAGAGATAGAGCGAGAGAGAGTGTGTGTGCCTGTCTGTCTGTGTGTGACTGTCCTGTTCCAGTTTCCGGTGTGTGTCACAAGATTTTTCTCATT
Source organism: Zaprionus inermis (assembly GCA_018151445.1). NCBI lineage: Eukaryota > Metazoa > Arthropoda > Insecta > Diptera > Drosophilidae > Zaprionus > Zaprionus inermis. Next base: position 2,046,463 of record JAECXD010000634.1, on the reverse strand, counting down.
TTGCAGCGGGGAGTTCAACGTGTCAGGGCGAGCCCATTTGCCTGTCTCCCTTCTAGCTCCCATTCGCCTTGCTGTCTCTCTGTCTGTCTATGCAGCCGGGTCTGGCACTGCTGCTGGTCATGTAGACAGCTAGCAATAATTCTGATACCGGCTGGGCAGGTAGCTACACACCAGGGCACACTGCTCCTCCGGGCTGCGCCACTGCACTCAACATTGTCCCCAGCTTCGGGCTTGCCTGACAATGATGGCGTTGACGTCATCGGCATTGGAGCCGCTGCTGCTCTTGCTGGAGCTGACTGCTGCCGTTTGTCATTCATTTACTGCCACCTTCGGTTCACCCACTCCTCCCCTCCTGCACTCCTGCCTCCTTGCTATAGCTAGCCCATTATTTATGCTTTTTAGGTAGCTCTAGGTACACACTGGAGATTGTTTGCCTCCGCCTGCACTTGTCTCTCACTGGCAACCCTTCCCAGGGAGTATATGTACTCACTGGCACGCTGCCAGGATTGGCAAACACATCTTCAATTTGCACTTGTCGTACATTTTAATTGTTATTGTTTTGCGTGACGAGCCGAAGCCGATGAGGCCGATGAAAAGGCTGTACTCGATAATCGACAACTCGCTGGGCCGCCTTAAATCGCTTCACCCGCATTTTAGGGCTCCCTCACACACACCTTCACATTGCAGTTATCCAACTGATTTATAGTGGTGCCAATTGCAATTACAACCCGATTAACAGCCTCATTTTGCTTGTAATTCCCAAGTGTCTTGTTCGCCTGTTCAGTTAAGTCAAGTCACAAACCGCGTACACAATCCACTCCCATCAGCCGAGACACACACCAATTAATGTGGTGTGGGGACAAATTGGCAAATTGAGCAAAGTGTTGCCTACTTTTGAGTGCCAAATTAAAAGTTTATAACAGAAAGTTATAAAAACAAACCAGTATATTATATATTATTATATCAGTTATTTTATTATACTTACTTATTTTACCACTTCCATATTAATCGCCCTGCCAACATTTTGCATTCTCTGCATACTGTAAAACTGTCAGATTCATTTGCATCGAAGATTTCACTTTCGAATCACTTAATCAACGTCAGTTTGCACAACCCTTTCGCTTGACACAGTCAACTGCAAGCAGTGCCAGCTCTGGTTGGGGGTGCTAAGAGTGGGCGTGGCGACAAAACGCCCTGCAGTGACCAAAATTACAAATAGCGGTTATTATGAAGCCATAATTTATGCAAATACGTTTGTGGGCGTACGGTCGGCCGGAGGTAACGGCACGGGAAGGAGTTGGGAGGCAGGGTTGCGTCAGTTACTTGACGCACAACCAACTCTAATTGTTTGATTAATGGTTTGGTAAAAACTGAGAGCTGAGGCACGTGCTGTGGCTGTGGCGCTATTGAAACGAGACACGAGGTACTAGTCGAATTGCAACCCTCTCGAAGCGCTACACAACACTGGGCGCATATCGTGTTACACAGGGCGCGTGACACGAGAGCTTCGGTTCTCAAAGCGATACAAACGATATGACGAGGGCTCTTTGTTTATGGCTCAGTTAGCTATGGAGTCGTAATTAAACTGCACCCAAACAGCTTAGAAAACTCGGTGTATTTGCTACAATTTGAATTCGAAACTCTATTAAATAGAAGCTCTGTGAACATACAAATCGGTTCACTTTTAACACAGTTAAAAGCGAGCTTAAATTCTCAATGATTTGATTACCCTTAGACCCTGTCTAAGCATCCTTCTTCTTACTCATACATTTCTCTGGCAGATTTCTACCATTTTCCGTTGCATTTCGCCGACCTGCACTGTTTGTCGAGCCGTGCAAATAATGTTTCAATTGCACAGAGCTTGCTCGCAGAATCTCCCCGCTGGGCACAGACAGAGCCGAACTATCCAACTATATCTGCGGCAACAACTTACGTATCTCGCGCGTACATATGATATGCAGAGACATAGAGAGAGAGAGAGGGGGGGGAGATAGATATATCTATGTGCCAGCTGATGCATATATCATGTACTGTGCCGCCGGCTGCTTTATGCATAACCCGGCCAAGGTTTGCCCACCCTCTGCTTCTCCAAATCCTGCCACCTGCCCTTAACTCCAGTTTGGTGAGTTTCGCAAGTTGTTTGCTGTTTTTCATGTTTTTCATGTTTATGCGAAAAACTTTGCCAAGCTTCGCGTCGCGCCTTGAGGCATATTTCGTTCTATGTCTTCCGCTGGGAGCAGAAAGGGGCAAGTGAGGATGGCGGGAAGAGGAATCTGCAGTTGGAGCAAGCCCCGTTGGGAGCTGTGCCAGCAGAGTTCTTGGCGGGATTGCATTGTTTGCCTTTTGGCTTCAGCCGTCGCCACCGTTGCCGCCGCCGCCGCGACGCTGTTTGCATTCTGGTTTATGCTTCTAGTTTTTTATGCAATTTTTATTTTCTTCTATGCTGCGCTGCGCAGCCGACGCTGCTGCTGCTGCTGCTACTGCTGCCGTTGCATCCGTTGGCCATATTAAAAGATTTACATAGTTAAGCTCTTCAAATTGCAGCCAAATGGCGTCATATTTTGCTATTATGGCATAAGCCGAGTGCCCAGTCGGGCTAATAGTCGCATCTATCTGGCCAGGAAATGCTTGGTCAGTTGCTAACAAATCACCACGAACGCCGCCATAAAGTGTGTGCTTTAAAAAAAAATTTCAAATTTTATAATACCTATAAAAGTGAAGAAAATGACTTGAATGGGAGGGAAATACAAATTCTGTGGGAATAAAGATTAATGAATTTGGTATAATATTTCTATATTTGTAGAGATATATTGAAGGTATTTTAGAGTTGTGACTTTATAAAGAGAAAAAGTATGATAAAGGATTTACAACTCTATATTTAAGTTACACTCGGCTCTTACAAAATTTGATAACTTTTGCTCACAAATTCTCTGAGATCTAGGCAATATTCAGGTATACTTTTAGGGCAGTAGAGATATATGCCAAGTAAGTCTTTATAGAGACCCCAAACTCCGCCACACCACGCCTGATGAAAGTTATTTAAGAAACCTTCTCTTTCTTCTGGCTTCAAAGTCTTCTGCCTGTTGCATACAGTTTTACAACTCTATTATTTTATTGTCTCTCGTTATGGCGAAATTCGACTATAGAGCTGCCGCTTCATACCCTTCGCTCCTCCCCCATGTCTACGAGTTGAGGCAGCACTCAGCTCTTCTTCGGCAATGGGCTCCTCAATGGGCGACGGAAATCGCCAAGAGACAGACAAGAGTTGCGAAAGTTTTCAGTTCATATTCTTTCTTTATGCTCGATTCGATTCGGTCAAAGGGCGTGGCAGAGGCGGGGCAACAAAGATAAGATAAGATAAAGTTCGACACAAAAAGTGTATGCAGAAAATTGAAAACCCAATTGAAAGTTATTGAAATTGCACAATAATTTCTTCAATTGCATGCGCTATTGAATTTCTGTCATAAGTTTGCTTCTTCGTTCTGCTCGAGCATCTTTTGCCTTGGCCAGACGAGCTAGGGCATGGCGGAAGGAGAGATTCCATAGTGCTTTGTTGTATTGTGTGTAATTATGGCCAATGGGAGAATGCTGTAAACTTTTCGGACCATTCACCATTCAGAGCGGGTAATTAATGATAATGGAAAATGATGGCGGCATTGGTATTCAAAAGCCAAGAGAGAGAGAGAGAAAAACCGAATAAGAGCTTCTATTATGCCCACTGCAGAAGGAGATATTACACTTGGCTGCGTTGCTGCTGAAGTGAATATTTTAGTTCTGCCAGGTAACGAGAAATTCATGGCCTAATAAATCGAATATGTTCGGCTGCAGCTTGAATGAAAAGTTTATTCAATAAAGTAAAGTAAAATAAGTATCTTAACAAAAGCAAATGCACAAAAGCGCTGAATAAGTTTAAGCAAAAACAAAAGCGCTTTAATAAGCATTATCCCCGAGGGCAGCGAGGGGGAGGGGCGTGGTTTTAAATACGACACACAAAAACACTGAATGGCCGCACTCAATCGCGTTCATTTTCATTCATATTCGAAAACACGCATCGCTGTTATTGACATTTTATGCATGACATTCTTTCACTTGCGGCCTGCTATTGAAACCGCGCCACGTTCCACTTAACCCCGCTCACAGGCTCCCCCGGCTCCCCTGGCCGGGACCCCGTTGACATACCCATGTCAAGAGCAAAAGAGCAGCGGACCACAAAAAATTGGGCGGGCTGCAAATGACGCGAGTTGTCAACGTGAATTAAAATAATTGATTTATTTTAACGCAAGTTAAGCGAATAAACGAATGACGAACAAAAAACAGCGAGGCAGCGAACAGCGAGAAAAGTGCAAAGCGGAAAATGTGAAAGAGGCCGCACTTGAAGCTTGTCAGCAGCAGAAAGAGGCAGGGCGAGACAGGAAGTAAAGAAAAACTCCTTTTCTTCTAATTTAAAGGTACTCATGCAATATGAAAATAAATAGAATATGATGGCAAGTTAGGAAGCTAAGCTTCTGTCGAGTGTGATCGACTGTCATATACCCATCACAGTTTTATATGCAATCTTTACAATCTGCGTGCTGTAAAAGGACATAATAATAATTCTAAATATTCTGACCTTGTTCATTTCTCAGATCTGTTCGTATATATATATATATATATGGCTTTTGATACTGTCTTGCATACAGCTTACTTTATAGGTTGCCCCAACGATATTATACCCTTCTGCCCCATATGAGCCTGTTATAATTAAACGTCCCAATAAATACGCAATTAAAAACAAATATATTTAACTTGCCAAGGAGTTGCTGCCTCGGGTTTGTCAGCAAATCAAAAAGAATTGCTCGATTGTGCTTCTTCTATCTGCCTGCGTGTCTGTCTGTCTGTTTGTCTGTCTGTCTACCTGCCTGCCTTTCTGCTGCCTTTCTGCTGCCTTATCTTTTGTGCAATGTTGTGTAAATTGTCAAAATTATTAATTGCGGACATTACGCAGCCACTGCTGAGCCCGCGGCGCAAATGTTCTGCCCATCTTGAAGGGCAACCCCAACACAGACTGCGTTTTAATTAGCCAATAAATGGCGCTGTGAAAATTACGCCACAATGAGAATTAATGCCGCCTGTTAACCGTAAGCGATTTGTTATCGTTACAGGCCGAAGAAAAAATTGGAAATTTGCCTCAAGTTGTTAAGCTGCCAAAAACTTTGGCCCCTGTTCCCGGTATCTGCCGGGTTAATCGCTTTCTTGCCTGACTGCCTACCCCACTGACCAGATATTTCAGGCCTCCTTTTATTAGGCAACATTAATATTTTTATAGTATTGACCCCCTCTCTCACTCTCGCTCTCACTCTCTCTCTATCTCTTGAGCTCGTTAATAAAGACATAACGCTAGCCCGTGGCCCTTATTGAAGTGCCTTCATTATGTCGAGCGTCCGATAACGCCCACGGCGCGTTCAACTTCATATTGTCAATTGAAACGCATAAAATAAATAAATAAAAAAGAAATGAGAAGCTTTGACAGCTCCTAAAAAGTCACAAACAAATACGAAACAAAAAGGAATTAAAACAAACACAAGAATAATGTAGAATTTCGTAAGAAAAAAAAAAAACGAAAAAAAAGAAATGAATAAAAGACACAAAACACGAAAAGATTTTGGCATGCGTCAGATAAGATTCCTCCGACCTTAGGGGGAATACTTAACGTATTTCGAAGCCATGCTTATAATTCTTGTTGCTTAGTAAAGTGACAGAGTTTCCACATCTTTAAGCTGCTCTTTTAGCTAAGCAGTTTGTTTGTTTTTATGATTTCTTATGTAAAATAATATGTTAACTTGTTTTCTTGAAGGTTATTGAAAAGGTTTTGTTCATTGGAGTTTTTTAAGGTTCAATATTATTATCGAATTTTTCTTCAAAAACTTAGAATTTTTGAATGTACCGAGAGAGGGAGAAATAACCTTCAAATTCTTCATATAACATGTTCGCAGATTTAATCTACAGGAAACAGTCCCCAAATCAAGTCCCCAGGGATTGAGTTATCGGGCTCCCCGTAGGTACTTTGTTTTATTGCCCGTTCTTAATGCGTCTGTGCGATGTGTTATGCAAAAAAAAGTTATCGCCAGCTAACGCGACACGTCACATTGGCTCAATTACTTCCTATGCAACAACAGCAACAATAACAAAAGAAACAACGGCAACAACAACAGTGGCAGCTAATCAAAATAAACAAATCGGTAAATGTTGCCGAGTTTCGGCTCGGTTTGCGTTCAGTTGAGAGTTTCAGTTGCAGATTGGAAGAATGCCGATGACAATAAAGAAAATGCCATTCAGCTGGAAAACTTCGGATAAGGTGCCGAGAAACACGCACACACACGCAAAGGGAACCATGTTTCATCGGGAAACTGTGTAAAATATGTGAGTGACACTTTAAAGGAAATTTCAAACGGAAATTATCCCGAGTGCCGGGGTAGAGCACAGCGGGAGGAAACTGATTTTTAGCCCGTCTTCATATTATAATGTACGAACTCATATATATGAGACCCTGTGAATGGCAAACCAATTCAAGTTAGACGCAGAAAGGGTTCTGCCGTTTGCCGGTCGTGCTTTATGCGATTTGCATATATAAATAAACTTTATCAAAAACATATTCATAGCGCCCGCACATTTGCAAAATGAAGAGGCGGCAGCAGCAGCAGGCAGGCGGCAAAGGGGGCGTGGTGGTGGTGCCTGAGCGAGAGCAACAAAACGATTTTCCACTTGACATGTGCTCAAGTGGCTGCTACTCGGAGTTGCGTTTGCAACTGTTGTTGCTGTTGCTGCTGCTGCTGCATGAAGCAACCAGCGCGCAGGATACTCAATCTGTTTTTTCCATTTAAACAATTTTCAAAACTTGTTTATAACTCAATTTTGTAAAATAAAACGAAATAACACTTAAATAAATAAACACAAAGCGCACACACAGCAGAAAGAAAGAGGGAGCGCGAGTTGAACTCATGAAAATGAACAATTTCCCCATTTTTGGATTGTGTTGCCGCTTCACACGCATGTAATACACAACAGCAACAGCAACAACAGTAACGATAACAACAATTGCTTTTGTTGTTTGCAGCTCTTAACAGGCACGCGAAGAATCCTCCAAACGAAATGGATATATCAAGCGCTTTAGTCCCGAGCGCCAAAGGATACGCGACCAGTGAAATTGCCAAATGCCATTTGTGAGTGTGTATCTGCGTGCGTGAGTGTGTGTGTGTGTTCGTATGTGTGTGCTTGAGTGCCCTGGATAGCTGGAGGTAATACACGTTCGCAGCAGCAGCTGAAATTTCAGTCGAGTCTGCAGCATCGTTTACAGCAATTTGTACTTGATTTTGAAAAAAGGAAATTCAAATCCCGCAAAGAAAGTCGAAAGCAGAGTAAACATGATGTGGCTAAAATGGTTGTAGTAGTATAGAGTATAGACTATATCCCTGTATTAGACTAGTTGAAACTAGTAAACTTATATACAACTATAGTATATATATCTGCATATACATCTATTAGTCTAAGCAAACAACTGGCTGCTTTCATTTGGTTATCCTGGCCACTTTAAGAACTTTCAGAAATTCAGCACTCGCGAAAACTATAGAAAACTGCGAACTCCATTCCCATGCACGGAAAATAACTAAAAACCGTTGCAAGCGTTAAGCACAAAACGTGCACTGATAAGCTGCAGCTCAGCTCAGGCAATTGCTAATTAGCCGGGCTAACATCTACCCCCCCCTGCACCAGCCGACTATCATCTTATCAGACTCCCCACAGCAGCCTTTGTTGTGCAGCAAGTTCTCCCGTTGAGTGCTGCAATTTATGCATTTTCCATGGCATTAACGCTGAAAAGCGTCGCAAATGAAATGCCATTCAAATATTTTCTGCAACGTTGCGATTGTTGGGTTGGGTTTGGGTTTGGTTTTGGTTTGGTTTCGGCTCGGTTCGGTTCGGTCTTGGCTGGTTAGCTGGGTTACCTGGTTAGCTGGCTGACGACTCTCTGGCTCTGCACTGCCAAAGGTCATGCAAATTAGTGCAACAACAGTAACAAAATCAGCAGCTACAACAACAATGCAAAAGTTTGCTGAATAGAAGAAACTGCTACGACTCTGGAGGGGCGCCAGCACGTTCGTAATCTTGGGCAAAACTTGTAAGAGTAACTAGATAATGCAGCAAGTAGCTCGGCCAAGTAGTTGGCATGAGGTTAGACCGAAAAGAAACCCCTGGGATGCTAATAAAATGTGACAGACAAGGAGCGAGTGTAGGCGCCAGCGTTGGGCTTCCTTGCCGCCGGGCCCGCTCCCCGGCCCCGCCTTGTGGTATTTGACATAGATTGTTCTCGAGATAGAACAGAACAGCCAAGACTCCGAGGGGAAACAGTCAATATCTCCAGCTAGATAAGCTGAAACTTTAGTACACACAATTTAAATGCATTAAAACTAAAGTGAGTAGAGAAATATATTTATATCTTACATAAAATATGCTCTGTAGAATAAGTTATCTGCTGTGGCAAAATAACTAAAGATATATATACAAAGACTGTTTGTAATAGAACTATTTTTATTTGGAAGGTAATTCGCTAAATCTCAGATATTTCTTTTATTTAAGTATTTTACAGTGCACTGTTAAGCACAGATTGGCTCTACATATCCCTGTTAGACACTAACATTAACATTACAGTCCTTTCAACCTCAAATTTGCAGCGCACTTTTGAGCGCTCTGTTAGCTTTAACTACTCATGTTATTACGTTGCTTTTCTCTAATTGCCGCACTGCAAATACTTTATCAGCTTTGACCAATCGCAGATTAATTGTCAATTACTTCCAATACATTTTTAAACATCTTCTTTATTGTTTACTCTATTATTTATTCGCCGCTCAAGGCAAATGTTCAGCCTACTAATTGCTTCACTTGCGAACAAGCCGAATAAGTCAAGCAGATAAATTGTCGACTTCATTTGAGCAAAAGAAAATTGCCAACTAATTTGCTGTATATTTATAAGCAGAAATATTTCTGGCACATGTCACACACACTCTCGCACAGCCCACCTTGCCGATGGGAAACGTTAAAATAATTAATAAGCAAATTAATATATAATGAGGCCAAATAATGAGCCAATATTTGTGCAAATATTGAGAAAATGGCAAACGCACTGCTCGGATTACGACATCAAGTTCCAGACGCACACATGTGTGAGTGTGCGGTTGAATGTGTGTGTGTGCGCCCATTCAAATGCCATCATTATCGTGCTCATCATCGTTTACATGGCAAGTGCCCGGAATGCCAGAGCGTCTGCTGTTGCCGCTGCTGCTGCTGCTGCTTCATTATCCTTATTACTCCTTTCGTGCTCCGGCTCCGGCTCCGGCTTCGACTACAGCCTGCGCTTCCCGCTCCGTCTGCTGAGCTGCTGCGTTATTGTTTCCATTTTGATTTATGTCCGCCCGCCGCCTCATCCGCCTGCCAGCCCGCTCGCTCCTCTACAATTTTAACGTTGTTAACCAAATTGCATAAATTAAGTGCGTTCGTTTGCTTGAGTGGCGCTGGCTTGGCACAGCTCGCTCGGCTAGCTCCCGACTCTTGTGCCCATCCACAACTTGCCACTCCTCCCCTTCGTCTACCACTCCTCTAGTATCCTTCGCATCCTTCAGGCTTCTCGACTGCATTTGTGTTGCTAATGTGCGCACATTAGACGCACATGTTGCCACAACTTGAATCATCTCTCGAGCTGGAGCCGGAGCTGGAGCTGGAACAACAACTATAACTACAGTCGCAACAACAACTGATGTGCAGACTGGATCGCATTTTCAGTACAGCAGGGGAAAATATAAAAAAAAATACTTTGAATAGTTTCGCAAATTATGCACATTCCTTTTTTTAGTTTGTTTATAATTTCCATGCAAATGCGAGCGAATTCTGCGTGTAATTAAGTCAGGGCAAAGCAAATTAAATAAAATTATTATGATTGTGTTTGGCACGAAACTTAGTCAAGGTCTACGAATTGAAGAGGGCCAAGAGACAGCAAGTCAGCTCATCAAGGCATACGGTGTGTCGACAGTCTGCTGAGAGAGGAAGAGAAATAAAAGAGGAATAAAAGAGTTGTTGTTGTTGCACATGTTTATGGATTATAGCTCGACACTCATGCCATGCAACGTGCTGAAATTTCTATGACTGAAGTACTACGTTTTTAAAAAATTGCTTTCAGACCGAGCTCAATCGAAAACTCATCACGATATGCCAGCAAGCTCATGCAGCTTTTGTGCAAATCTAAATTCATTCTAATGGCCGACAAAAAAATCAATTGTGTCAATAGAAAATCACTTTAAACTGTCTGCACTCTCCGATAATCGAGACAATTAGAGCAACTGCCTGATAAATTGTTTAAACAAATTTACTGCCGACATATCATGTCCATGCTGGCCAGGTCTATTTCAATTGCTGCCGCTGCTGCTGCCGCCTCGAATTACTCAAATTGCTCGAGCCGCTTTAAATGTGTTAGCAAATATTTGCACGAGCTGCGCAAATTATTGCAAATTGCTGTCTCAATTTTCTTAATTATATTTGCGCTAACAATTCAGAGTCGAGCGGCGATTAGTTGTAAACAATATCGATTTTGAGGGCTATAAAAGGCAACGCCGCATGCAGTTGCTGGAAAAGCTACGCCATGAATTTCCACTATGCTCTCTTGTTGTGCGTGTTGTGCCGCGCATGGGCGCAGCAGGACGAGCTGATGGTGCGGCGCATTATGAAGGATTTGGGCGTGATACCGGACGTGCTCGCCGAGCCGCCCAAGGAGTTGCTTAAGGTATGCGCAATGATTCCAAAGTTTCACTCTCAACTCTTCACTTCGCTTTCAGCTACGCTTCGAAAACGATCTGATAATCGAGGAGGGCAAGACGTACACGCCCACCGAGCTGAAGTTCCCGCCACAGCTGGAGTGGAATGCGGATCCATCGAACTACTACACGGTCGTCATGCTCAGTCCGGATGCGCCAAGTCGCGAGAATCCCATGTACCGTTCCTGGCTGCACTGGCTGGTGGTGAATGTGCCAGGCATGGACGTGGCCAATGGTCAGCTGATCTCCGAGTACTTTGGACCCATTCCACCCAGTGGCAGTGGCCTGTGTCGCTATGTCGTTCTGGTCTACGAGCAATCGGATAAGCTGGACTTTGAGGAGAAGAAGATTGATCTGAAGAACGCCGAAGATCATAGCAATTTCGATGTGGAGAAGTTTGCGCAGAAGTATGATATGAAGGATCCACTGGCTGGTAACGTATTTCAAGCCAAGTGGGATGAGTTTGTCAAGGAGCTGATGAAGGTGATGTACGAAGTGGATGAGTGAGTTGTGTGAAGGCTGAATCACATACTTATATATATGATATTTTCCTTAGTTTTATTACTTTTTGGTGTTGGGTTACTGAATAATCAAGGCAAATAATATGAGAATTGCCGGGAGAGGCGCATTAAGATTTGTATGTTTTTTTACACTTCGGAACTAACCTATTTAATTTCTTCCAAAGCAACCTAACCGACCATTCCATTAACAGCTAGGAGTTTCTCAATTTTCAGCTTGTCAAAGAAAAACTTCGAGTGAATAAGATGAAATTCAGTCGCCTTATCGAAATTTAACTAACTTTTACCTACCGAGGTGTATTTCTCCCCCCATTGCAAGCCCATCCGCCACGTTGATTGACTCGCTAGATTTTCCACAACAACAACAACAACTGTGCAGCTATCGCTTTGCACTTGCAGAAAAGTCACTTAAACTTTGCAATCATGATAAGACGTAATGCTAGATTTCCATTTATATTTCCTCTAAAGCTTCCCTCGCTCTCTCTCCCACTCTCTCTCCACTTTGCCCCACTCTCCCCCTGGAATTGCGAAACAAGTGTTAAAGGTGCAGCGCCCCAGCAAGTCTGCTGTAATGCGAGTCAAGTGTTGCCAAGTCAACTTGCCACGGCGCAGGCTGGTGGCAGGGCACCCGGGCAGCAGTACAAGCTGGAAGGTGGCAGGGAGAGGGGGTTTGGGGTAGCTGAAGACCCACTTGAATAGTAACTAAACGCAGGGCACAAAGCGTTTTGCGGCAAACGGCAAATAACCTTAAGGTTAAGATTACAAGGTAATTTGATTCAATTCCACTGATAGGCGTGCCAAAGCGACAACAAACAGGCTGGGAGAAGCCTTCGGCTTCGACTCGCTCGCTCTCCCGCATCTGGGCCAATTTCAATGGCAATGGCAATTTCCCAGTTCTAGAGATGACAATGTCGAGATAGCAATTGTTGCAGCACTGCCGCCAGCAAACCCAAAAAGTTCATCGCATTTTTTTATATTTCCGCCTCCCCAGCTGGCGCCTTTGTTTATCAGTTTCTGTATAAATTTGCCTTTATTTTGACATATTTAGTGGAGTCTTACGGCAGAGCGATAAGGCAGGGTGAGGAGACGGGGGCGTTGAAGGAGACTCATGTTATGCTTACATGCTGCCGGTCTATTAAAACACAATGTAAACACATAAGAAAGTGAATGAGCGAAAGTGTGTGGCGAGGGAGCAAGGCAAGACAACTGGGAAAACTCGAAATGGATTGAAAACCAGATCCTAACCATTTAGGTTTAATATATAAAATGATCTACACGTTCGGTTCATATTCAAAACATTTTCAGTAGTTAAGATATAGTGAATTTTTCCACATTATCTCTTGTTTTTCAAGTCTTTAAGGTGCTGAGCAGACCTTACCCTAGCCCTGCTTTAAGCGTAAACAGACTAATTTCACGCTGGCCTGGTCACACTTTGCGCAAATTCACAGTGCACACGTAGTACACGGCGTATGAGTAATCTGCTCAAGTCCAAACGCAAATCCCACAGCGACAGCGCACAAGCGGCAGCCGTTGTTAGTCGCGTTGTAGTTGTAGTTCCTGTCCGGGGAGCTCCCTTCAGACTGTTCCACATTCTGTGCGAGAGTCGAGCAAGTTTCTTCTTATTATTTATCCCATGTGACAAATTTGTTGCAGCAGATTTTTGCCTCGCATAATAAATTATGCGTTGCTCGGCAAGAAAAATACAGAAAGGAAACGTTGATCTCCGGCAAGTCGCAGCTGAAATGCCCTTTCCGAAAAAGTAGAGTAATCGCTGCAATCGATTTCTTTGAGCTAACAGTACTGTTAGCACTTGGCTAACTTAGCATTTCTGTTAGCCAATTTGCAATTGATTAACTTTTTTAACAGTTCTGTTAGCGGTTTACAGGTGGACAGTGCATTGGCCTGCCGCATTTACTCCATACACACTGTGCGTAACAGTTTTCGTGACAAAATGAAAATACTCTCGGCAGCAGCGATGTTAAAAAGAAAAGTTTCATCTTTGGCGTCGCTTTTGCAAAGTTTTTTGCACGTTTTAATTTAATAATCGGCGCAAAGTCGTTAAGTTGCCGCAAAAGTTTGGATGTGCCCCCAGGGGGGGCTGTTGCTGATAGCAGTTGTTGCTGCTGCTGCTGCATTTACATTTACCTAATGGCCCTGCCCCTGGCCAGGCAGATGAGTAGGCTTTTAATTGCCCAAGCTGCAGTTAAGTAGGCTAAAAGCAGAAGAGGGCTGCAAGCGAAGGAGGAGCGACTGCATTTGAATAAATAAAGAGACAGCACACTTGTTGCCCCTGCATTATTTATGGTCGGCATCAAGGCGAGCGACACTTGGGGCCGTTCAATATGCGAGACTTGCACTCGCATATTGAATAACATTTCGAATGCATGCCTGACAAGCCAAGCAAATGACAGCCGAGTCTAGCTGGACTAGCATCTGTCCGGAGTGCGCCCACACGCACACACACGCTGAGTGTGTGCTGCCTTTGCTGACGTTGTCGTTTCTGTCACACAGTTAAAATGTGATAAATTCCATTAAGTGACAGTCGCACACACACACACAGGCATGAGCTGAAATCCATTTTGTGGGCTCAAATCAAAATGTACCAGAAGGCAGTCACACACACTCGCCGCCACACACACCCACACACAAATTCTAAACATCAACTTGAAAGTTCGTGTTCCACATTGAAAGCCAAACTGCCACGAACAGACAGTTGTACGCATAGCATATTGAAATTGTAATTTGATTTCTGCCTTTTGCCACCAGCAACAGCAGCAACAACAACTGGAATAACCCTTCAACTGTCCAACTCTCTATCTGCCACTCTCTCTCTCTCTGTGTTTCTGTCAGCTTGACATGGCCAAAAGGGTTTTCCACGCTCGCGTACAGCTGCATGTGGAGGCAGCCCAGGGCCATGCAGCGCGATCGAAAGCTTTAAGAGGGTTATATAGTTATATATATATATATGATTCATAAATTGCTTATTAAATTATTACACTTCTCATTTAACAAGCATATTCGAATTGCATATATACTCATAATTGCAAGAGCTCTTAATAATTTTAAAATAAATTGCACATACTCCATGCTGAGTTTATCTACTGTTTCCTTTGACCCTTCACCCCGTTCTCATGGCAATTGCTGCTGCTGCTGCACATGATGCCCGACTCTAACTGCTTCGCTGCGCCGCACTTCCGACAACAGCCAAGGCCTCGCGGCGCACTTAAATCATTATTTAATTTTAATTTTAAATGCACTCTTTTTTCCTTTTTTTTTTGATGAACGCGCTTTGCGATTCGCCAGCGAGACAAAGCGCTGGGCAAATAAATAAAATGAAATGGCAAACTCATTACAAGCAAGTGGCAGGCAGTGGGGCAGGCAGGCAGTGGGGCAGGCAGGCAGTGCGGCAGGAATGGACGGGCCAAGTGGCAACGTCACGGCAACAAGTCGGCTACGGGATCGACGTGCAGCAACAATGCAGCGCGCAAAAAAAATAAAAATGGCCAACAATGCGCGCTGCTCAAAAGGCACAATGCTGGCTCAACACACGAGTGACTGCACTACCCCCCTCCCCCCTGCGGCACTTCTCTGCAGCTCCTCTTACCTGCTTCCTGTTGCTGCTGCAGCTGCTGCTCGCTGGCTTGCTGCATTGTTCGCTCGCAGTGGCCAAATACCAGCGGCAATGGCGGCGTCGCCTCCATTGGGGCATTGATGCCAGGTGACAGACGGGAAAAACTGCTAGCCAAGTGGGTGTGCGTCTGTGAGTGTGTGTGTGTGTACGGCCGTATGTATGCCTGTGTGTGCATACAATTTTCAGACCGCAACAAGGCTTGATTTCAAGCTAATTGCACGCTATTTACATTTTAAATTGAAATACTTAAAGGCGGCCAAAAGGCTTTGTTGCCGCCACTGCCAATTTGGTATTCCCTTTGGCAAAGTTAAGGCATCGCTTTTAAGCTAATTAGTGCGAGTTCCTAAAACCAAACTACATTATTAAAATTACAAGAAGTTTCTGGATTTTAAGCATAGTTGAAACTCTTGATAAGACTCTGGCTAAACTGTTACTGCCTTGCTCTCAGTCCCTACGAAACTTCGCATTGAGTTGCCATTTTCCCTAGCTCTCTGTCTCCCTCTCTCTTTTTCTCTTTCCCTAATCACTGACAGCTGGCAGCCGCTTTCTTTTTAGTCCGTTTTCTACGGCCATTTATCATGCACGGACAAAAAATATGCCCCTGTCAGAATGATCTATGCGGCTAATCGCACGCATAACTGCAAAATAGAACGAAAAAGCATAGCCAAAAAACCGTAACGGTTAACATATATCGCTGGCATATGGCAAACATATTTATAGATATTGAAAACGAAAAAAAACGAAACCGGAGAATTTTTCTCTACCCGAATGGAAAGTGTAAAAAATGTGCAAACATTAAAAAGATTTAAGTAAATTTGTCTTGTTGCGTGCGCCATCAATAACACTGGCAGCATATTTGACTTCCTGCGTTGCTGCCCCCTTCCTCTTCTCGCCCTCCTCGCTCATACTCTCCTTTATGTGCTTGGGGGTGGTATTTGGGGGTAACTGGGCGAACGCATAAATCCAAAAGTCAATGCAAGCCTTTTTCGAAAACGTTTGCTCTGCCTCTGCTCTCCTCCCGCCCGTCGCCTGGCCACGCCCACACACTGTGCACACTTCTGCCAGCTATCTGGCTAATGTTTGCTCTTGGCATAGCATTACAAACATTAGCTTTGGCTCCCATGCAAATATGGCGGCGACTTTGGCAGCTTCTCTCAAAGTGCCCTGAAAAGTATGCTACAGTTTTGCGCGCTGCCTCGAGGGGAAGCTTGCTAATTTTCGTGCTTCCTTCGCTTACACTTTCTGGCCATGTAATTTTAAAATCGATAAGCAACAGAGTTGCGCCGCCTTTCCCTGCTCCCCTTATATTTTTGCATGAAAATCACGAACTTGTTGTCAAAAATAAGGGGGACGGGGAGAACTACCTTTTCGGGAAAAGCGACGGCGGCCACTGTGAACATTGCCGCAAAAGGCGGTTGCAAAGGCGTGGCACATACAGCTGCGCTGTTCGCTGTGTATGTGTGGGCGTTTTGTTGCGGTAAAAACAATTTCCAAAGTTGTCAATAAAAAGAAACTGCTTGTTGAGCAACAGCAGAGAGGTAGGCAGGCGGGAGGCGCTTGCTGTCAAATTGTTATGCACGGTTACTGCCAGCCATTTGCCTTGCCTCGCTTGTCAAATGCAGCCCGCAACAATAGCAACAAGAGCAACAACAACAACAATCCAATAACAAAGGATTGACATATTTCAAGTGGGCCACAAATGACGAGAACGCATTTCGTATGCATGAGAATCGAGGTCTTGCTCTCGACTTCAGACTTTTTGATTATGCACGAATCGACGTGTATGTCATGTGTCTGAGTGTGTGTGTGTGCGTGTATGTGTGTTTGTACACACCACAATTTATAGGTCACATTTGTGGCTGCAAAAACCGCCGCTTTTTGTTTACAAGCTAACAAAATATATAGCGTATTTCATTTATGTGGCTTATCTGGGCTGGGAAACTCAAGCTGAATCGATTTGTTGCATATACCGAGTGGAAATTAAGACTAGAAATTAAATAAGCGAGAAGAAGAGATCCCTGCAATGCCCCCGCTCTACAATCCGTCAAATTTTCCACTGCTTTTTAAGCTCTTTTCCCTACGCGCTTTGGCAGCTTTCGTCTTGCTGCTCGTTAGGCTGCAGCTCTTAAATGGTGTGACAAAGTCAAAAGAGCCGCCCCACAGCCAGCACAGTGGGCAAAAAATGGCTGCTTTGATGGCACAAATACACTCCGCTCTCTCGCTCTCTCTCTGTCTCTCTGGGTTCCCCCAACATATTTGCGACTTAATCAACAAAAGTACTAATTGCATAGAAGACGCGCTGACATTGATGTCTGCCTGTGCAGGCACTGCCAACCTGCCTACCTGCCTCCCCTCTCCTGATCTGCTTCTGCCGGTTGGTGCCACTTGCCACTTGCCACTTCCATTTGCAGTTGCACAGTCACTTCTACTTCCAATTTCATTTGCGCTTATGTGCAATGGCATTACCTTTACCTTTACCTCTCCACGTCGGCGCTAAGCTCTCTGCATGCGTAGGCAATGAGGGGAAAAGGGATAGAGAGAGTGTCCCCTTCCCGCCACTCTCCGGCGCACCCACTGTCACTGGGCCCCAGGGCCAGTGTGGGCGCACAACTTCATTAACGCAAAGTAAACACACGCATGCAGTTGCCGCTGCCAGCAAAGTGTTTGATGTTTTTGCTGTTGCTGTTGCCAGTTTAAAGTTACATTTTCGGTGAGGGAAAGCGGCCGGGAGGGGGGTGGCAGCAAAAGTGCAGACGCGCTTTTCCCAACTCGCCATGTTTGCCATACACTTAGAGAGAGATAAGGAGAGACGAGAGAGAAAGAGGGCGGGAGAGCGACGCTTTAAAGCATGTAAATTAAATTGCGCATACGCCGTGTGGCGCGACAAAGATCTTTGGCATCTTTTAAACACATGCAAATTAACATGATTTAAATAATTAAATATAATTTGATGTGCTTTTGCGGCTTTGCCGTTGCTATTGTTAAATCGCGACTCGTTGTTGTTGTTGTTGTTATTGTTGCTGCAACGTTTATGAGTCTGCGAGAGAGTCCATTAACAAAACATAACGATGTGTCATGTGCCTCATAACGAGCACAAAAAGCCGTGCAAACACTAACTCACACACACACATACGTGCTGGCACGCACACAGCGACAGGCGGACCGCAAATGCGGCACTTGCTACGTTCCTTTTTTTCGCCGTTTTTCATATTTATGAGTCGCCGACTCGCTCTGTGTGTGTGTGTGCGTGAGTGTGTGCGACTGTATGTGTGTGACTGTGTCTTCTAACAAGCCTAACGAACTGCCAAATTACGCGAAATAGCATTAAAAATTTAAATTTTGTTCGTGCCTCGTCAAAAGCGCCCAAAAGTAGGCAACGAAAATACGCACAAGCTCGCTGTAAATGGCCGCTGCTCGTGTTGCTGTTGTTGTTGTACCCGCTTTGCAGCAAATAAATCACTTTTGCAAAGTGCTGGCAAATACGGCTCGTAACGAAGCAATAATACACAAGGCTTAAGGGAACTTTCATTTACATTTAGATCGACAAAGTGTTGCGAAATTGCGATGCAGCGCGCGGCTGAATAACGAGATTATTATGAGCATGTATTATGATCTTTTATTGCCGATTAAGCGTATGATCATTCACTGCAATTGATAACCAATTGCTGCTTTATTTGCTGCCTTTTTTCATCTCTTTTATGGACTGGCTTTATTGAGAAAACGCTGTCAATTTCACATGCAACTCTGCAATAAATCAAAAGTGCTGGCAATGAATGCAATTAAAACAAAATATTAAATTGTATTTGTCAACTAATTGATAAACAAATGCAAGTTGTGCACAATCTGTGACATGTTTCTGACAATTGAAAATTGAAAATCGCTTTAAACAAGTTGCGTGCTGCATGTTGCCTCTGTCACATATGAGTCGAGTCAATTGTGAAATGAAAAATAGCTCCATAACCGCATGTTAAATCATTGCCTTCCCCTCTATCCCACTCATTCTCTCTGTCTTTCGTATTCTTCGGGCGTAAGCAACACACAATTGCACAATATTTCCGGCAAGGTAATAAATAAATTGCATACGTAATTAAAATCGACGAGTGTGCAGGCCTGCGACTGCGACTGGGTCTGGGCTCGGGCACGGGTCTACGGCAATTGTTACAGCAATTATAGTAACAACAAAAAGCTCAACAATGGCCGAAGGAAGCACAGGCAGCAGCAGCAGCAGATGAAGAGGGAGAGGTAAAGGGAAAGGAAGTCGAAGACGAGCAGAAGACGAACAAAAGTTTTCTGACTTGACTTGTGCTTCCTTTTAACGTCAACCAGTTGCCAGTTGGCCACTGCTACTGCTGCTGTTGGCAGCTCTTTGTTTTTTCTACCTTACTACAAGTTGCATGTGGCCAGGCCAGGGCAGGGTAGGGCAAGGGGAAGGGGGCGGCAAGTGAGCACTGTTAACTTGTCTGCTTGCCTCTGCGCTGTTTGTTTTTAATTTTACTCGCTTGTAGTATATCGTGGCTTGTCTTTCGGCTCCGCCTCGCTTGTTGAGCCATTTGCATGACAAAAGCTCAACAGCAGCTGCCCATTGTACCAGTGTGTGTGTGTGTGTGTGTGTGTGGAGTGTCTTTTGGTCTGTGGAACACCTTGCGATTGTAAGCAGTCGCCCTGGCCTCCATTGTTTGCCACAAGTCACGCAATTCGTGTTTGAAACAAGGAACCTTTCATGCTCATAACTAGCCCATGCATAACTTCATTTTTCACAACTTAACAAACAACAAAGGGTACTGTGTGTGCGCCCCTTTATGTTAATTCATTTGCGGCATTGTATGATAATTAGCTTGCAGCTTGATTAGAGCTGCAGAGAAGGGACGGCTGTCAAATAGCACGAAATGGGGTTGGCTCTAAAGAATTAATCTTGTTCGCTTTTGATACATTAAGCTACAAAACGTATTACGATTTGTGATCAAAGGAAACCTCATAACGGCAATCTGCAGTTATTTTAATTACAAATCCCCTACCCTATCGCCACATAAACTGAAAACACAGGCATATTAATCAATTCAAACACACACACAAAACACCGACTGTAGAGGGAGTTAACAGTGAGAGCAGTGCGTCATCATGGCGGCCAGGGAGGCTGCAAGCGCAAACCTCTGTTAATTAACATAAGAGAGAGGTTTAGCAGTGAGAGCTGCGCTCAAGCTGCAGATCAGCAAAATGTTAGATAACAGCAGAGATTTAACAGTTAAATTTAGAATCATAATGAAGAATAACATAATGTGTGCCTATGCAAGCTAGCCTTTCTTCGTTAACAGCGCTGTCGGCATTAACATTGGCCCACAAGCAACTGTAGACTGTACAGTGAATTTCAATTAAAGTGTTCAACATGCAAACATGACTTTTTTCTGTAGTTGTTTGCATTACACGTTGCAACACGCATGCACAACCCTTTTGCGCAGTGTGACAGGTTAACACAGAAAAGCGAAACAACTTTTGATAGCCGCTTAAAGCCAAGAAATTATGAAAGGCACAAATGTTGTCGCCGCTGTTGTGGTTGTTGCTGCTCTAGCTGCTGCTGCCGCTGTTGCCGTCGTGCGAGCCATTAAAAAATCAAAACAAGTTAACAGTTACCAACTAGTCGCAGGCGAGCCGGAAACCGGAAGTGAGAACAGGGCGCTGCCGCAAGTTTGCGGTGGCGACCGCGTGCGGCATGTGCAGGAAGTGAAAAACGCAGCAGCAGCAGCAACAACAACTACAACAACAACAACAACAACAAGGCTAGTACCGGCGGCGCCAGCGGAGACGTCAGCCAAGCAAGCAGCCGTCGTTGTTCTACTTGTCGCATTGTTGTTGCTGTGGCTTCTGCATCAAAGCCATGTTCTCGCGATAAAGTTGGCAGCACGTTAACAAGCTCCAACTGTATGTGAGTTTCTATGTGTGTGTGTGACATTTGTGTCCATGTAGTCCAATGTCAAGCTGCAGGCCGACCTGTTGTGTTGTTGCCTTGGACCTACACAAACGAGGGTCATTTGCTATGGTCCCCCGCCTGCCCCTGCCCGAGCGCCTCTGGCAGCAAATAATCGACAACATTTTTGGCAACAATTTAGTACTGAAACTTGGCCCATTTCATGGAACCGCTCACTTAACGCTGCTGCCCGCTGGCTGCAGAAACTAACTCCAGCGCGCTCTCTGCCTTCCACTCTTCCTCTCTCCCTTCATCATCCTTTCACCAACTATCTCTCTCTCTATCTCTCTCTCTATCTCTCTCGCAGCCATTTTGGCATTATAATGCCATTAACTTTGTCAGAATTTAGTGCTGCAAATTTTCGCAGCGACAATTTATGCATAATGAGCACAGACTCGCATACACGCACACTAGCGCGCTCGCAGCCACATACACACACACACACGCATGCAGTTGGCCAGGCAGCAAATGCATAACCCAATAGACATTTTCAGAGCGCAAATGAGTGAGAGTTGTTCAAGCTTCTCTCAAAATACCTGCAAGAGTTTTTGATATTCAAAGGGAATACTCTGATTATAGTACAAGTAAAATTTGTTTAAAAAATATTTAGAATAAATAGAGTAATGGTAAATCATATACTTTGTTTTTTATTTTAAATCAATATTTATTTAATTGTAACTTTTACAGCACTAATCGTTCGAGCAAGTCGATAATATAAAGTTGTTGTAATTAATCGAAGCCATGACTTTATAAATAAATGCCTAACTAAATTTTTAATAATTCTGCACAGTGGCTGTTTACTGTGTTGCCCGACTGACAAAATGAGATTGTTTGTGACAGCAGCGCCCGCTGGGTAACTAACTCACTGCCACTGGCTCTCTCTCTCTCTCGCTGGTGCACGCTCTGGCTGTGGCACAGTCGCTCTCGCTGGCGCTGTTGCTGCCACTGGCAGTGCCACTGCCACTGACAACGGCAAGTGGCAGAAGGAGTATTTGGAAGTCATAGACGTCAACTACTCATAAGCTAGCCGGCCATAATGCCACTAAATATCTGCCAGAGTGTGGGTGTCTGTGCGTGAGTGAGAGCGTGTGTGTGTTTTGTCTAGGGTTGCCATGGCAGGTGAAATTTCTTGGAAACGCCGCACAGCAGCAACCTCAATTGGGTGGCAAAGACGAGAGGCAGCTGGCTTAGCTGTGTGGCAACTGCCTCGCTGCAATGTACTATACATGGTTGTGTATATTTACACTCTGCTCTTGACTTTACTCTCGTCAGCGAAAAATTTTGTTATTTACATGGGTTTTTAGGTTTCTCATTTCATCTCTCTCTTTCTCGTTCTCCCCGTCACTCTCGGGCAAAATTTATGACACCGCACACCGAATTTTGCATATTTGCACTGGGCAAATTAATTTCGCTTGCGATATTTGCGCTTTGCGGTAGGTAACGCCCCTGTTTTGGGGGGCTGGTATGGTAAGAACAACCAGCGAATATTCATACGAGCGTCTGGTTAATTAAAAATTTCGTCAAATTGTTTGTATTTTACTGTGGGAACTTCTATCGTGTAATGCCTGTTGCTGTGTCGACAAATGCAGCGTAACGCTGAAAACTTTTCGCTAAGCGGTCGGATGGGTTGGCAACCCTAACGCAAATAGTTGCAGGTAGTTTCTACCATATACCAAAAGCGTTGCTGCAGTCAGCTTTAAGGCTGAAGGTTTATTCAACAGCTCATCTATGATAATACTAATACTATATGTATGTCAGAAAATTTGATCGTTATTTCTCATGCTGTCTGCACTTTTAAAAGGTTTAAAATCTGTGACAATTCTCTTTTCATTTAAATATTCATGCTAAACTTCATAATCCCACGTTTATATTCTGTGCAAAGTTTCGGGCTTGCGAGTGCATTTAGCAGCTCGAGTGAGTCCGAGAAATAGTTTCGCAAATTGTGCCATTAAATGGAGTTTAAGGAGCACTCGACACTGACACAAACAGAACAAAACAAACATAAATCTAGTGCAAATTGTTATAAATATGCATTTATAAAACCAGAAAAACTCACGTTTCGAATTTGAAATTAACAATTGAGTTGAGTGAAAGCTTTTCGGAAGTTGAAAAAAAGGAGACACTCTATTGCGAATTGTTTTTGGCTAAGAGTGTCAAAAGGTCAACTCGCACTCCAATCTAGAGGATTGCAGTGGGCGTGGCTTTCGAAATTCAGCTTCGTCTAGCGATGAGTGTGTAGCGTGACACGAGTGCAGGAATCACGAGCTGCACAGCGAATTGGCTGCAGAGGAGACGGAAGAAAGTTTCCACATAATGATCAGTTTCGTGCCACGAGTCGCGCAACCATCTCTCGTCCTATCTCTTTTAGAAGCTAGAAAGCTCTCTGTATATGGCAGTGTGTGTGTGTGTGTGTTGGCTTTTGGCATGGGCAAACTTTGACATTTGCATTTGTCACAGTCAGTGGCAAAAGTTTTCAGCTTAAATTCCTGCATGCATTTCAACACGCAATTGGCATGTGACAGTCAAAATGTTTGCGCAAGATGACACACACACACATACGTGCACACATGTGCACATAGAGACAGAGACCGAGACAGAAAGAGAGAGCAGATAAAGTTAGAGAGCCGTGGACAACAATGAATGGGAAGCAGAAATACGAATCGAATGTTTGATATATCAATTTGAAAAGTTTGACTTAGTTTCCCTCTAGGAGCGTTGGAGCATTTCGATTAAAGTTTTCCATGTGGCAGATTAAAAACTTTTGTTCCGAGGCTTAACTTTTTGTGTGCCAAAACATTTTGCATTCCTCTGCATTACTTGGCAACCAGCACATCCAAAATGCATCTGGCTTTCATTTTTGCCATTCTCTGCATATTTCTTTTGTAAGCCAAGTGTGCCATGGGCGCGAAAACAACAACTACGACGAAGAAAATCAACCACATCATGTGGATAAATTTAAATGAAATTCGATGTCAAGGGAAATTCGATTTTTGTATACTCCATTTGAGTAATGAAAGCTTCAATTCGCCGCTAATCACATAGCCAACTGCAACTGGTTTAAGCATGACCAATCCAAGCGGACTTCACGCTCAATTAGGGTCGCTCAGTTGGCTTATACAACCGCATTAGGTTTATTATTGTGTTCCGCGACCATATCGCATCGTACTCCTCGCCTGTGACAATTGTAGACTGCGGTCGTCGTTGCGTGTGTTCCGTAAATTAGCGTTTCATTAAAAAACAGGCGAAATTTGTTCGCAATGTTGTCGTCCGGCGTATCGAACAGGGCTTGGTTCGTGTTCTCCCTTGTCCGCCTGTGGCCAGGCTGGGGAAGCACGAAAAAAAAGCAGGTCGTAAATTAGTTGCATTACTTGATTAGAGAGCTGCACATTGCTGTTATTAAAATTCAATTTCCTTCACGTGTACACACCGAGCCGGAGCTGGAGCTGGAGTCGGTCGCAGCCGAAACCAGAGCAGGATCCGGGGCTCGTTTACGGCGGCTTGCATGTCTAATCGAACTTAACAACCTTTCCATTTGCATTTCTGATGTGATAAATGTGTCCGGCCGAAAGAGAAACTCGTGAAGTTCATCGTAAGTGCAAATTCCGGCGCGCAATTTGTCATGCGATTTTCAGTTTGCGTGGTAATATATTTAAATCCAGCAATGCTTCCGGCTCCAAATGTAAAGTCTGTTATTCAGAAAATTGAAGTTTTTAAATAATCAATCAACTCAATGTGCATATTTCTCCTAGAGTTGCCAGATTGTTTTCTTGCCGCCATGTTGTCTTCGGCAGTTTGGTATTTTAAGTTCGACATTCACTTTGACAGTGTTGTCCCATCGTATAAATATCGATATCGAATATCGATAATTAATTGATAGCAACGATTTAAGTTAATTAATTCAATGACAACCAATTTAAAACGCTTCGAGTAATTTCCTAACACTATTATGTTATCGATAACCACGAAAGTTTTTGACAGCTGTCAGTTACAGTACCTTTCAATCCTTGCAGCGAAAAAATTTCGTTGATAGATGTTGAGATTTGATTCGGGGCGTAAGTTTTGTGCGAGAAATCGACATTTCAGTCAATCCAAACAAAACATATTTTAAAATTAAAAAAAAATAACCGTGTGATAAGCAAATTTTCTTTCATATTCCTGAGATCTAAATAGCAAGGTAAACGAATTTATTTGGGGCCAACTGGCAGAATAAACGCTTTGAAAACTTGCAGAACTTGTAATCCATTAGAAAAAGCTTCAAGATGTCGGATCGCAAGGCAGTTATCAAGAATGCGGACATGAGCGAGGAGATGCAGCAGGACTCAGTAGATTGTGCCACTCAGGCTCTGGAGAAGTACAATATCGAGAAGGACATTGCGGCCTATATCAAGAAGGAATTCGACAAGAAATACAATCCCACCTGGCACTGCATTGTGGGCCGCAACTTTGGCTCGTATGTCACACACGAGACTCGCCACTTTATCTACTTCTATTTGGGGCAGGTGGCAGTGTTGCTTTTCAAGAGCGGCTAGCCTAACCTCAACCTATCAACGTGTACCCAAGGGGATCGGCTCATAGACAATAGAGAGCAAATAAATAGGGAAACATGAATCATTCGTGAAGAGCACAAAATAAAACACTTTCTGTTTAATTACATTTACGTTTGCTAATTTAAGTAATTTTTCCAAAATTCAAAACAATTAAACAACTGCATTCCAAAATGGTCGAAGGTTTTGTCATTGTTGCAATTATTTACTTTTCGAAGATTGCGAAGCAGAAACATCGCAAAAATCGATGTGTTTCAGTGTTTCCATACTTCGATGTAAACTGAGGCAATGTCCAACACTGTTGCTCGCCTTTCGACACATCACTGCTGTGAATTATCAGGGAAAGTTAATATTCAGGTTTATTTGGGCTATAATCGTTCCTTGACTTTGCAGTCAAAAGCCTTTTTTAATTTTAATCTCAGCAAACTCGTGAAGTCAAAATCATCCAAATAAAGTGTTTCGGTGTGCACTTTTATTGTTGAAACGACCTAAAGGTACGAAATCTACACACGCTCGCAATTAATGCTATTGCTAATCGCCCTGCACACATGCTTACAAATATCGCAGCAGCTTTCGCAGTGAGATATATCAAACAGCGTCAAAATGTCGGACCGCAAGGCAGTTATCAAGAATGCGGACATGAGCGAGGAAATGCAGCAGGACTCGGTCGATTGTGCCACTCAGGCTTTGGAGAAGTACAACATCGAGAAGGACATTGCAGCCTATATCAAGAAGGAATTCGACAAGAAGTACAATCCCACCTGGCATTGCATTGTGGGCCGTAACTTCGGCTCGTATGTCACACACGAGACTCGCCACTTTATCTACTTCTATTTGGGGCAGGTGGCAGTGTTGCTTTTCAAGAGCGGCTAACGCCTCACACTACCGCACTATCATGCACGCACTCGCAGACTCACACTCATTTAAACACCCACAGAATTGTACACAAACCTGCACAATAACAATAGATTTGAGTTGCGGTACAAAAACTACCACTACTAAAGACAAAGACACCCGAAGATCGGTTGGTACTCTATGGATATAACAACACAACAGTATGATGCTTGAACAATGCCATTACAAACACAAGTTCTTAATTAGAATTACACACTTCATATAAATTCCGATTACAAACCAATTCGCCATTATTGAATGTCTAGAAAAAAAATACTGAATCAGGTTTTCCTTCTGTTCTGAATAAAATGCTAGATTATAATAATGTGCGTTTTGGATTTGTTATAAATTAATAAACAGACATATATATATATATATATTATGATTATATTCAAGAGCCAAAAATGTTGATAACAACATGTGCTCTGTGCTCCCAATATGCGCATGAATTTCATACTCTTGATAAGGTCTGAAACTTTTGCGAAGCTGCCTCAGTTGTGTTTCGATTGCAAAGCAGTTCGGTTTGAAAATCTCGGTACGATTTTTATATATTGAAATATGTTCGACAAGATCGCTAAATGTTTGGCACTATTTGTGCTCGTAACGATTGTGCGTTGCGAGTTGTCTGCGGCGGAAGATTTACCCGAAGATTCCCAAGAATTAGACAGACTTATTAAGGAATCAGAAGGTCAAATAAAAGCATACGAAGTGGAACTGAAGCAACTGCGCCAGAGTATAGTCAGAGCCAGCAGGCCTAATATTAATATAATTTACCAAACACAAGATATGTTGGCAGATGCCGAAACCATCGCTAGTGATGCCTTAAACCGTTACAACGACCCTTCGGAAATATCCAGATACATCAGAGTTGAGTTCAGGAAAAAATACACTCACCCCAATTGGCATTGCTTTGTGGGACACGACTTGGGCTTCGATTTTGCTAAAAATAAAAATAATCATATCCAGTTGGAAGTAAGGGGTTTTCAGATAGTGATATTCTTCCTCAACCAGTGCAACGGCGATATGGAATTTTAATTGTTTTCTCTTTAAAAGAATAATAATCCGCTGTTAAAGAGAAAAATATTTTTTTTTTACCATTTAAAATATGTTCAAGCTCGCTTGATAAGGAAAACAGCAGAGCGCAAGAAAAAAAGCTCGAGAGAGTCAGAGAAAAATATATTTGACTTTATCAAAATAATGCCACCAGAATGTAGAATATGAAATACAGAATAAACAAATTTGTTTACCATATGATATTTTTATATGAAAATATATATTTAAGAGCTGGATATTATTATGATCACTCAAATAGTTAGGGATAAAGAAAGAGTGTAATTAGAGCTAATTCCACTAGACTGCAGGGTATTTGCAAGTCGTTCAGGCACAAGCTGTTGTTTACTTATTTTGACAGCTGCTGCTGCCACCGCACATCAATCAAGTCCTTTTGGGTTAATCTTTGTGTATCGCGCTGCATCATAAGGTAAACGTTGCCCCACTGTGTGTGACACTGTCTCTCTCTCCCTCTCTCGCTGTCTTTCCCTCTGTCTCGGTGTGTGAGTTTACACCTGACAGTGGCAAATAAAAATGGCTTAATTAAGTTAATTAAAATATTTTTGCTGGCGGCCACGCGGCACGCGGTTCGCATTTATGTGCTTTTATTATCTCGGCGATTGGCAATTTTCGGACAGCAGGTGAAGCCGTAGTCGGAGCAGCCGTGGTCGTAGTCGGAGTCGCTGCAGTGCCGCATGTTGCCGGATGGGCCGTAATTATGCCAGTGCACGTAGTCGGCCGAGGCCATGGTCGTGTCCGTGGCTGGACCAATGACAATACTATTAATAAAGTTGCCAGACTCGGGATATTTTCTTTGCGCCTCAGTTTGGTTTGCACGGAAACGCTTGCCGCGGGGCAAACAGTACAGAACAGATGCGAAATGATGTTGGGCAAATCCTTTGAGCCGCTCTCACAGTTCGACGACTTTTGGCCTTGCCGCATTGTTGCATGGACGACGGACAGACGGAGAGCCAGACAGACAGACAGACGGGCAGCTGCAGTGATGAATTCAATTGGTTCGGAATGTCCGATTCTGGCTCGTCTCGGCTCCTGGCTCCCGGCTCTCGGGCACAGACAGATTCTCATGCATATTTCATGTTGCGTTTAAACACAGAGACGAACTGCTGCCACGCTTAACAAAATCCTTTGCGTCAATAAAAATTGTAAGTGCCACGCACGCACGCACGTTTGTTGCACGCGGGGCAGACGGGGCACGGGGCAGCGTACTCGCAATCAGGTTTATGTGTGCTCACAGCGAGGCGAGCTTTATTAATATTTTTACGTTGTCAATTTATGGTAATTTTTTATGTTCCTAACATTAAAACACAGCCCACTCCCCTGCACACCCCTTCTCCACACGCCTGGACTGCATCCCAGCCCAATCAAATCCGATCCAAGCTGCCAGGTGATTTCGTCATTTGTTTTTGGTTGCTCTACCCACGGCTCAGTCTGTCCATCCGTCCATCCATCCATTCGTCCCATTCAGTTCCGCTTCTGACCCCAACTAAGCGCCTTATCAGTCCGTCCCAGTGTGTGGTGGCTTCGCCGGGAGCAGCTGTTCCACGGCATTCGGAGTCGCCGCGCCATGTTGAGTCTGCGCAGTCCTCGAACTTCTCTCTCGGCTAAGTGCCAACAAGCGTAGCGAGTACCCACTCGTTTGTTGAAGCGAATGTTTTGAATACATTCCGAGCGATTCGAAAACTTGTCAGGGTTTCGAAGAATTAAAGAATGTCTCGCAAGAAAAATTCCCCAGCTTCGACCGCAATAGGTAATATGTCATTAAATAGTTCTTGATAATAGTAAACAATTACGTCATTGTGTGCAAATAAATTTTTGATAATCAAAAAATGAATACGCAAGGGAAATTACAATCTGAATATTTTTAGAATAATTTTAAAGTGAAAACGAAACAAAAAAAAAACTATTAAAATTTTACTAAAAATTATTTAGCAACTTGAACAGTCCTATTAATAATGATATTCTAGCAAGTCTAATACAAAATCTTAAATTATTCTTGAATGGTTTTTTGAGCTGGGATACTCGCTTATCAATGATATAGTTATAATCAAATAACAATTGCAAAGTATCTCGCAAAGGCTTCATCTTATCTCTGTTTGTTCGTACGCAGAGAGTGATTAAAACGAGTCGGGTAAATTTACGCTCTTCACTTCCCCCTCCGATGATCGATTTCCGTATGCAATTCGAGCAGTTGCCACACGCTACGCGCCATGCCACGCCATGGGGCATGAGCCAAAGAGGAAACCAAAGTTTTTCGGTCGCTTTCAACTGCGGCGGGGTCAAACAAACTGCCAACTTTTATAAATTACAGTCGGAGGCAGCACTGACCTCGATATTAAATTACACAACATGACTTGGATAAACACACACACTCGCACACATGCATGCAGCGGGTGTGTGTAAAAAGAGAACAATTGCAAGTGCCACAGATACGAGCGTAATTGCATTTTACTTTGTTGCATTGGCTTGCTGAGGGTGGAGGCAGGGGCTGCCGGACTGGCAAAGTCAACTAACCAACACTGGCGCACACATATATGAAAACTTTTTGTTATTATTATTATGTTTGTTGTTAATTTGTAACTGTAAAAAGCCAACAAAGCCGCGTGGGCAACGTGCAAGGGCGAAGGGCGAAGAGCAGCGGCAAAGTCAGCGTTGCGACTAGTTTTATCAGTCAGTGGCACAAAGCGTGTGGCAAGCAGAGCTGCAGCAAAAAAACTTAATGAAACATAAACAAGACACAAACACCCAAACACACACACAAGAGCCGAGGGCAGAAAGCCAACGTAGAGTAATAAAAACCGCACTGACTAAAATTGTCAACAATAACCCAAAAACAAAAAAAAAATGTGAGAAAAACCGAAGCAGCAGTGGGAGCGAGATGGAAATTCTCATTTGTTGCGCAATTTAACAAATAACCCAGAAGAGAGACAGATTCACGGTAAGTCGAGAGTCTGAAGCCGATAATGAGATACTCTTCGGATAACTTACAAAGTTTTCGATGAAGTGTTCTGCTGATCAAACTGAGTTGCAAGAGCTGCTGATGAACTACAGTTCCCTGTAATATCTACCTACGTATAACTATATTAATCAAAGCATTTAAGAAACCTCCCCAGCTTTGTTAGAGTAATTCCCAGTATTATTGTGCAATTTCCATAGAGTCTTGCACTAGATAATCGCACACATAAACAATAATAATCGCATGACAGCTTCCAGCTCAGAGGCAGGCTGGCACGCAAGCCGGCAGGCAGGAAGATTCCTGGGACGTAACTTGCATCGCTTTTGGCGTGATGAATGAAGCCAGAAGTTGCCCCTACTTACCCACTTGTGCTACCCCCCTTCTATTTCCTGCCTTCTCAAGCCACAAGCCCAAGCCCATCAGAGAGCGTCAAGCGAAATAGTCTGGAGACTGGGCGTCAATTTTTCATTTGGTATCCACAGCCATAAGAGGCTGTCTCCCTTTCTCTCTCCCTCTCTCTCTCTGTCTGTCTTTCTATCTGTCTCTCTGTCTTGTGTGAATTTGGGAATATCTCTGCCTCTCCCTCTGCTGTCGCTGACCATTGTCGGTGTCTCCATTGAAAGCACTTGTCTTGACTTGGACTCGGTCTCGGTTTTGGTTCCAGTCTGTCAGCTTTGCTTTCTCCAGCTCGCTTTAAAGCATTGTCCTCCGGTTCTCTTGTTAGTTTTTGGATTATCTACGACATACCTTATAGACAGTATGGTAGGATCTGATGAACCACAAAAGGAAACATCTGTAAAATTGAATGATCTAAATTCGGAGAATCTTCCAGATATGAGATAAGTTAGGAAAGCAAGCTGATTTTGTGTTTGTATTTCTCATATTACATTACAGGGTATTTTCGTTGTACAGACTCCACTCGCTTCATCTGCCCGGGGGGGTTTTCTCTCTATTTTTGTTACGTTTTCGTTTGTTTTATTGTTGCTTTTGATAAATTGTGCGCCTTTCGTTCTGACACATGTCAGCGCGTTTGTCTGCCCATTGTGAAAATAATATAGAGGCTTTGTTTTATTTTTACGGCTTTCGGATTGTGCAGTCGACAAAACCAAAAGGTTATCGCACTTTTTGTAAATTAAGAGACTAGGAATTTTGAAATATAATATATCAAGTATTTTAATCAGTTAGAGAGAACCAAACATATTAGGTGGAAGTCAAGGGGTAAGATAGTAGATATTAGATTAGAAATAAATGTAAAGGAAATGTAGAAGAAATAGCTGAAGCTATTCTTCCGTAAATTATAAAGCATATATGTTTGATATGCCATATAAAATCTTAAAAAATCGCCATAGTCATAGAATTGTAAAGAGAAAAAATCAAGCTGAACTACAACTCATCCTTAACCGAGTTCACAGATCGTAGAGGTCAGCGAGAGATCAGCTGACTTATTGTTGTTGCTGCTGCTGATGTTGGCTGCAGTCAGCTGTCGCTTCGCTGTGTGTCACAGCGTTGCCTTGACAGAGCATTGAGTGCACTTGGCCGGCACGAATGATGGTTGTACGGGAGATGGAATATTGGAGACATTCGTACATGGGTCTCACATGTGCTGTCAGTCAGCTGCTGCTGTCGTCTGCCGTCGCGTTGTTCGTCTCCATGTCCCACGTCCCTCTTTTTGTCTGTCAGTGTCACTTTATGCGCCTGACAGCGTCAACAATTTTATTTACTTAATTTGGCTTTAGTTTGTCATTTATTTACTTGTTGTTTGCCGCAAACAGGCTCAGTGTGTGTACTTGCGCCACACTTGCCGTCTCACTTGAACGATTGCTCTGACCTACAGCTCTCTCTCTCTCTCTCACCCTGCTGTGGGTGTGAGTCGCCTAATGTCTGTTGTTGTCATTTTGATGCTTGACGTTGTTCGAGTTGATGTTGCTGTTGTTGTTGCTGCTGTTGCTGTTGCTGCTGCTGTTACAGTGCGACTTTATTTACTCTAACGTGGGGTGTTTGCGTCGTGGTAGCGTTTTGATTGCATACCGGTAAATCGATAGACTCAAGGAGTTCCCAACTTCACTTTTACTTTTCCCATTTTTTCACATTTCAATTGCAATGTGCGCTGAAATGTATGCTACATTTTTTCTTTACTGATTACTTACTGCAATTGAAATATGCGCTTAAATGTATGCTATAGTTACTGCTTTTCCATTGCAATCGACAATTGCACCTTAAGTACACTGTATATTTACGAAATATTTTTAAATTTCTATCACAATTTGCCACTCTGTAGGGTATTTCCCTTTTCGTCATGCATTGCCTCTGCGTTCTGTGCCTTTTTATTTTGTTTGTGGCACACTTTGCCCGCCCGCACTTTATTGCACATCGCTCTCATTGTTGTTGCTGCTGTTGATGCTTTTATTAAAACGAAACGTGCTTGTGCATTTTTTATGAAAATTTAGAGCCTGCTTTTGTTGCTTTTGCTACACTCGCGCGCACTTTAATTAAATATTTATTTCAATCATTTTGGGCAAATGGAAATGCGTTCAGGTAATCTGCAAGCGAATCACAGCTTAGGCAGCAAGCAGGACAGGGCAGACAGGGAGGGGCAGGTGGGAAGTCAGAGAGTGAGATAGAAAGAGAGCAGGAGCGAGCGAGTGGCAAGCTGCACTAACATTTGTCATTACACATTAATAGCGCGTCATTAATCTTTTCGTGAGCTGTTGGCCAGCTGAATGCTGAATGCTGCTACCAAGGGTCGAGTACCGTTAATTAATGTATGCCATTTAGCCGGAAAATTGCAGGGGTGCACAGACTCCAACACCCCGGCCCCACCAAACACACACACACACATGCGCACACACGTACAGGCTCCGTGTGTGCAGGCCCATCATAATGAGCGCCAATTTAGTGTCGCCGTGGGTGAGTGTGTGTGTGTGTATGTGAGAGATTGTATGTGTGTGCTGTTGTCGCCACCGCAAACAAGCAAAGGCCAAAGCCACAGGCGCCCATACCACGCCCTCTCGCCTGAACTCTCGCACTGCCTTCAGCCCTCCTCGCCGTCACGCTCTCTTCCCGCCCCGCTCTCGCTTCGAACCCAGCAGGTATGCTTGATTAATGCTTTATAACAGGACACACACACAAGCTGAAACAAAACAAGGATGTCGCTGTCTGAATGCTGAGCCCGCAGCTGTCGCCCCCGTCCCCCTCACGGCCCTCCCCGACTGGACCCTTGCATTTTAACATTAATTTAGTGGAATGCTGCCAAGGACTATGAAAGCTTTTCAGCGTCGTCGTCGACACATGTTAATCCTGTCGCTGCCGTTACCACAAGCACTCACATTCATATTCACATTCGCATTCACATTCGCATTCGTATTTACATTCATTTGAAATCGCCCCCACTCGAATGTTGCGTAATCACTTTTTCGATACATTGCGATTTGAGCATAAATTCGCAAAGGTTTAAAGAGGATTTCGGTAACAGCAGCATAATCGAAATCGTAGTCTAAGACCATCGATATTATCGATTATTCCGGGATTCGAATTAAAAATGGCATGTTACTCTTTATGATTATTGCTCATCCTAAGTACCTAGCGAACTGTTTAAGCCATAAACAAATATAACAGTTTTATTAGTGTATGCTTTAAGCAATCGATTGCACAAAAAATAATCGATAATCGAAATGTTTAATTATTTAAATATGAATATTATCGATTGTCCTTAGATTTTCCTGCAGAACTACTGAATCGCCTTCTCGCTAAGCTTATTGGTATCATAAGATCTCATGGCCACGGTGTAAACAGGTTTGTTATCGATTTTCATTTGGTTTCATTCTATTTGGAAATTACATTGAAATTTGTCGGATTTTTTGTTTCTAAATTAAAAAAAAAATAGGCCAATGTGTGACTCAGATGAATCAAGTGACGATGATGGATGCGAGTGCTGTCCTCCGCCCTGTTGCGGTCTGTGCTGCTGCGATCCCTGCACTTCGTACTGCATATTCGACTTGGAGACTGCAGTCTTTGGTAAGTTGCGCTCCATGCACAGAAGTGACTATCTCCTTATGCCGTCTAATTGACTCCGATCCGATCCGCGCAGATACGCATCATATTTATGAACGCGCCTGTTACGACGTTGTCGCCAGCTATGACTGCACGCTGCCGAAGAACGTGCTCTTGCAGTGCGGTCCCATGGAGACGGCCGAAATGGCCGAGCTTATATGCCGTAAGTGCAACATACCCGTTCTCTGGGAACAATTTCTGTGGCAGCTTAACGCCCACACCTGCGAACTGGTGGCCAATCCGCCGCTGATCGAGGGTGTGGAGCGACTCGTTCGACATTTGGCCAAGTATTGCGTCGGACTGGCATTGATTACGTCCAGCCCCCGATCGGCTTATGAGAAAAAGATACGCGGACGCGAGGAATTCTTCAATTTATTCGAGCATGTCCTCTGTTCCGATGAATACAATCGCCACAAGCCAGAGCCGGACTGTTATCTGATTGCCATGTCCATGTTCTGCGATAAGCCTTCGCCGGACTGTTGTCTCGCCTTCGATGGCACGCCCAAGGGCGTGCAGGCGGCCAGAGATGCGCGACTACAGGTAATCATGCTGGCTGAGCCCGATTTGCCATGCTGCTGGTCCGAGCTGGCCACGAAGCGTCTCGAAACGCTGGAAGCTTTCGATACCATCGAATTTGGCTTACCATATCTGGAGCCTTCAGAGCCTTTAACAGTGGAAAAAAAAAATGAGCTTAGGAAGTTACGTGTAGTTCAACCGCCTCCACCAATTGAGAATTTTCCGATGCGTAGCGAAGAAGTCATCGAGTCAAAGCCGCCGGGAAAAAAGGCTAAGAAGAAGAGCATAACAGATGATGTGTATGCACCGGTCGATGTCTAAGCTCATTATTTGCGTTGCTTGCCGATTCCAGTAGATCAACTTTAATTGGGATTCCCTTGAATGAACTTTGATGAAGCTGCACGACCAAACGTACTGGGCAAACCAAGTGAAGGCTTTCAGCCACACATGATAAACAGAACGAGGCAGTTTGAGAGTATCCACCATGCACACAAAATATAAAATTTCACAAACGAGATTTCTAAGCTAATTCGATTGTTAAGCAGTCATATCGATGCTTAAATGGCTTCTCTTTTATTATGTACGCTGGTGTAAATCATTGAAAGCGTTTTGTGACACTCAGATTTATTTTCTACAGGATTTATTGTTGCGATAATCATTTAATTTATGCTCAACACCTTTGCTGTTCAAGACGTCAGCTAAGCCAACTTATTTCCCAACATTTCCGCACATTTCGTAGGCACCACTTCTGCAATTTGCTGAAAGTTTTCAATTTCCCTGCGATGATAATCCAAATCATCATTATAAACAGGATAAGTCAAACAATAAATCAAACTGAATTGCTCTGGCAAATGCGACATTTTATCAACTCACCGTCTGTATGTTCGGCTGTCTGTCCGTCTGTCTGCCTGTCCGTCTGTCTGTATGCCTGCCTGCGCAAAGTCAATTGTTGACAATTTAATTATTCAGCATATTATGCATACGCCGTGTGTGACCGGCCAAATGCCAGAGACGCGTCGCCAAGATGTGTGGCTGCTGCCGTCAACTTGCTGCAACTTTTGCCAACTTATAATTACTTAATGTTCCAACCAGACTGTCGAGAGTACTCCCGCCAACCCCAACACCCCGCCTACTCGGTTGGACTCCCATCTGCGAGCTCCGCCTGGGGTTCATAACCGCTGCCAGTCGGCGCGCATAAAAGTAGAGTGAATAAACCTTTTAACTCTTTAGACTGTAACTCTGCTTTTTATTTTATAATCATTATTTTGCACTGCACTCGCCGTTCGCCCTGCTGCCACTTCCTTCCGCTTTGCCTAATGAACGAACGCCACAGGAAACACTCAAGGGCAGCGAAATAAGGCAAGAGGGAGAAAAAGCATTAAGCGAAAGTGTGCAAAAATAATCGCAGAGTCGCAGCGCAGAACTTTCCCATCCTCTGAGGTATGAAAATCTAAAATTCTCTTTTAAATTCGATGTGTGCCGATGATTTTTTTGAGTATACGATAGCTTAGAACTGTTGAAAATAAACTATATTATTTATGTGAAATAGCACCACTTTTACGATTTTGGTTTAATTTGCTTGCATATCATTAATAATACAGATTGCAATCCATGTTATAATTATTAACAATCAATTTTGTTTCGACTAACCAAACGTAAACTGTTCCTTGTAGTCGTAGGGAGGCAGGCCAAACTGCTCCGGCTGAAAGCATTCCAAGGAAGGCAAGACTTGAGTTGCATCCTTAAGGAGCTCGGACGAAACAAGAGGATCGGGTGTCATAACCACCTGCATGCCCGCTGCGCGTCCCGCCTGCAAGCCGGCTGGCGAATCTTCGAAGACCAGGCAGCAATGCGGATGAACTGGACGAGCGAAACGCGATGCCGCCAGTAGATAGATATCCGGCGCAGGTTTGCCATGCTTAAGCTCGCTATCATTGCCGCAGACAATGTGATGCATCACCGATAGGATATCGCAGTGCGATTGCGCCTTATGCTGGAAGCTATCCTTGAATGACGATGTCGCAATGGCCATGGGTATGCGCTCATTGTGCAGATGCACCAGCAGCCTCTCGGCTCCAGGCATAAGGGGGACGTCGTTGAGCAAACCCTTTGCTTCGTTATCGTAGCTTGTCACGAAATCATTCTCCTCGACCTCTAGTCTGAACTCATCTATCAATGTGCGGGCCAACGAATTCGATGGCCTGCCCACCACGCGCTGTTTGAGCTCAGTCGTTATTGTGTGGCCAAATCTGTTGAGTACATTCTGTACGGCTTTGGTATAGAGTTTTTCCGAATCTGAAAAGATTTCAACATCATTTACCATTATCACTTGCGTACTAGCTTTTCTCCAGGCACTGCAACTTTACCCACTAGTGTCCCATCAAAGTCGAAGATGATATGCGAGACCTTCTGAAAGCATCCCTCTGCGGGCATCTTAATGACCTGCCTACCCTCTTTCCTACAGCACAAACGAACAAATACTAACTACATTTGCTGGAGACACATAACGTTTGGGGACTCCGAAAATAAAGCCTACTTTGTTGGGGTTTTTCTCATTAGCCCAATTTCAATTATCACTCTCTGCAAGACTCGAATAACAATCGTATCTCAATCTTGTCTCCCATAATGATCTAACATTCTTGATCAGCAGCAACAGTCGAGACGATCTTTGTCTTCTTAAATTAGATGAATATATTTTATTATTACGTACCGCTCTAGTTTATGTTAGAATTAGGCCACGCCCTCTCTCACTTCTCCCTCGTGCGTTCAAAATAACCCCAATCAAATGATTTCTGAAAATTTGTTAGCGATCGGATAATAGACATAGAAGTTATTAATAAATAATTTCAGCATTATGGGGCCCGAGTCATGCTTTCGGATTCTTTATAAAACTTTTAAAAATTAAAGATGATACAGTATTAAAATATTTGTTTCATAAACTTTGATTAGCCAAACGTGAATTTTGGGACATATTCGAAGGGCGGCAGGCCGAAGAGCTCTGGCTGGAAGTCGGCCAAAGATTTTATCACCATAGTCGCGTTACGCCTGCTTGCGTTGGGTACACGTGGATCGGGCGTCATTACCACCTGCATACCTGCTGCGCGTCCAGCCTTTACGCCCATCACGGAGTCCTCGAAGACCAGACATTTGTCGGGGGAGGGTGCTGGCTTGAAGCGCGATGCAGCTAGCAAAAAGATATCCGGTGCAGGTTTACCATGGATCAGCTCCGGATCGTCGCCGCAGACGATGTGACGGAAGGCGGGCAGCAGGCGCAAATGAGGCGTGGCCTTGAGATTGAAATATTTTTGGGAAGTCGAAGTGGCGATGGCCATGGGAACGCGATGTTCGTGTAGATGCAGCAGCAGTCGCTGTACGCCGGGCTTCAGTTTAACATTCCCAATTCGACGATATACCTCGTCTTCGAATTTCGAATGCAGTTCGGAAAGCTCAACGGGAAGATCGAGCTCGTCGATCATTAATGCACAAGCCAATTTCGTGGGCAATCCCAGGCACTGCATCTCCAGGTTGTAGGTGTATTTCTCGCCGAACTCCTTGAGTACATTGCTTATTGCATCGCTGTACTGCTTTTCCGTATCTGCAGGAGTAATGCATCGTAGAGCATATGTAATTGTATAACAGATCCCTATATGTAATTGTATGACAGATGTCTGCTCGCTTGGTAAGCTTACCCAATAAGGTTCCATCGTTGTCAAAGATGCAGTGCGTCACTCGATGATATACCTTTTCACCTTTTGCTGCAGGCATTCTCCCCAATCTTCTCTATTTCTAAAAGTAATTTTTATCAAAATTATGGAACATTTTCAGTCGGTTGACTGAGTTCAGGCCGAGAAGCTTTTAAATGAGAGTGTTCTACGATAGTTCATTTTGACTATCCGAAGCTAGGATTAATAAAGAATACATACAACTGTTATACCACTGTTCTGCAACTTTTGTACCACTGTTCTGCAACTTTTGTACCACTGTTTTATAACAGTTATACTGTTGAACAAATGTTATACAACTGTTATACAACTATTATACAGCTGCAAACGAATTATTAAACTCCCACACAGTCATGTCGCAAGCAAATATTCCATTGCATATTTAACACCCCAATCTCGCAGAGCAATTAGGGCCACGCCTCTTGCGCTCTTTGGGGCGCCACCTGCTACAGTTGAGAGATCACGTTAATTTCATTATGCATCCCCGAGAAATGTTGCCTAAGAAAATGCTTCACATGCATTTTAATTAAACTATTTTCGGCTTTCGGCGACGTGCAATTTAAAATACTTTTGGCAACTTGCCGGGCTGCGTTGCAGCAGCAGCTGTGCGGGTGCCACTCGAGGTAGGTGCCTGCTGCAGCTGTCAATTTGGCGTCGTCTGGGGAGAGTTGCCCTTTTTCGAGCTCTGCTTAGCCTAATGCCACGCCCGAAGTGCGAGTCGTGTTCGAGCTATCCGGGGCGGAGTTGGGCACTTGGTTTGCGCGTCGACTTCGACTTGCCGCATGTTGTTGCAAAGTTGCGTAATTGATTAAGCAGTTGCCAGTTGGCGGTAACGCGACGCAGCGACAAACTTCGTCATCGACGCAGCACGTGCAGCACGTTGACAGCATCGGTGGCATCGTTGAGTGCGGCAAGTTCGTCGCATATGGGTGGGAGGAGCAACTCTTTGCGAGGTAGCATGCAAAGCACTTAATGGTTGTGGATTTACTTTATCCCTTTTGCGTAGCGTGATCTTGGGAATGGAAAATCGTAATGGGATTATGGAGGTAAAGAGACTGCAAAATATGAGCAAAAATCTGATGGGAAAGCGAGTTCTATGCGAGTTCTTATATTTCTAAAATATTTAGAAGATGTCAATGTAACTTAGAGAACAAATTGGCTTGCCTGATAAAAATTGTTTAATATATTACAGCGCTATAAGTGATAAAAAATCTTTGAAGGGAAAACATGACTAAACCTACATTATAGACTGATTGTCTATATAGTATATATAGTGAAATGTATACAACATATTATGTGCATAAAAAAGTCGAAAGAGTCGAAAATAAGAAAATGACAAGCAGCTGCACTCCAAGTGCGGGGTTGTGGATCAGGAGCTCTGCTGAGATTTTATTCCGTTTTTTCCTTTTGTTTTTTCGAAAACCGCAATAAAAACCTGTGCCTGTAAGTCGATAAAATGGCTTTAATTAATCGGAAGCGCTGCGTCAGCTGTTGCCACAAAAGCGGACGGCTAAAGAGACTGGCAGTGGGAGGGGCCGGGAGGAGTTTCGACTAGACTTTGAACATTCGAATGCGACGACGAATTGTGCGCATAAATTATGCACTCGACCATTTCGGGCCGAGCATTTATGGCCACAACGTTTTTTGGCCACAGAGCGGGGCGAGAGTGAGGGCGGCGGCGTGGCGGTGGGCCTGGTGTTTTCCGCCACAGCCGACTGGCCGGGAACAATATGTTGTAAACGTTTAATTTGCGCGCGTCTCTCTAATCGCTGCCCTGGCAACGTGCAACGTGCAACGTGTGGCAGCACCCAACGGACGCGACGGTTGCGACGGTCGCCTGTAATTGCGTTCATTGAATTGTTAACTGGATTCGTTGTCTACGTCCAGCACGCTGGCCGCAACCGCAACTTGCAGCGGCAGCGACGGAAGCAGCCGCAGCAGCAGCAGCAACGGCGGCAGCGGCAGCGGCAGCGGGGCTAAAAGCCCTTGTTATCCTTGTGGTTGCTGTGGCTGTGTGTGTGTGTGTACCTTGAGTTGATTTGGTTTGGCCGAGGCAACGACACACTGCGATTCGACTGTAACCACGCTCACCCCACCCGACCCCCATGCGCTGCCCTCAATCCCGGTCAATGCACATCAAACTTTTTGGCCGTCTGCATGCGGCATTTATTGGTATTGTTCCAATTAAAGTTCGACTAGCCCCATAAAGTATGCAAACAAGACTTGGCTTCTGGCTGCCGCAGGACATTAATGCGCGCTGCAGGACTACGAGGAGGAGCGGGCGGGACAGGACTCGTCCGCCAGCAAAAGGTAATAAAACCAGCAGCATTGTCGGAGCTGATGATGCGTTGCACGAACTGCAAAGAGTCGAGTTCGTAATGAGCTATGGGGGGGCGAGTTGTTTAACTAGAGTAATAGAAACTTGG
This sequence comes from Zaprionus inermis, assembly GCA_018151445.1. Classification (NCBI taxonomy): domain Eukaryota; kingdom Metazoa; phylum Arthropoda; class Insecta; order Diptera; family Drosophilidae; genus Zaprionus; species Zaprionus inermis. The sequence goes on along the minus strand of JAECXD010000634.1, from coordinate 2,005,341 downwards.
CAAGCTTAGGGTCGATAAATCTCAGGGGACGCTCTGAATGAGCACACAACTTGGAAAGTAACCAGTCTGTACCTATTCGACAGATATCTGCCATATCACCACATTTTAATATACCTTTCAATTATCACATAATTATTTAGAAGTTTAAATATTTCTTCCAATTAATTCATCTATATAAACCTCTCCCTACATATCAATATTTTTATTTATTTAGTTTATTATGTTTTTCCTTCCTATGATATCTTCCAGATCAATATATCTCCCCATATCAATTACTTCATTATGATGCATTTAAATATTTTAAATATTACATTCCTTCTTATGATCACAGAGATCCTCTGGAGACAACCACTACCCATGTAGCCGCTTATTAATATTTCATAGACACAACGGCACCACACGTCATGAAGCATCTTTCTTTGCTCCATTTATGGTAGCTGCTTGGGGCAAGTCACACATTCCCTCAGTCTATGAGGGTTTTTTGCACTCAATAAATATTGTCTGACCGCACACTATCTATCGCTCATCGAGGTCTCAAATGTCAGACAGCAGACAGGCTCACACACACATGCTCGGGCAGCCTCCTCCGCGTCGAGAATCATCACTCGCAGCACACAGTGCAGAGACGACGCCGCTCGAGGTCGCCCCTGAGGCGCACTTGAGCGATTTCCCAACGGTGCCAGCTTCAGTTCCAACTCTGTTTCCAGGCCAAAAATGCAAGGGCTCCGCAACAAAGTACAAAGAGCATGGCACAAAGTCCAATTTGTTTGTAATGGCATTTACTTTGTTTACAAAATAAATTTTGTATGCATAGCGAGTAGTTGCTCTCTCTTTCACTCTCCCCACCCCATGCTCGCCGCCTGCCGCTGCTCAAGTGGCTGCGACTGAATGCGACTGGGTCTGGTATGCACTAACTGAAAAAAAAGAAAAGAAAGGGAACACAGCGAGCGAGACGACGCAACGCTGTTCGCTGTTTAATTTTACAATTGTCCTTTTCGATAGAAAGTACAGAGAAAGAGTCAGGGAATGGCCAAGGAAAAGGGAAACAAAGAGAGCGAGCTGGCGAGCGAGTTGGTTAGGAAGTTATCTATTCCGGTCAAGACTGTTGTGGTTTGTGATTTATGTTTGTTTATGTTGTTCAACATTTGTTTTATTTACCACATACAAAACGAAGAAAAATACAAATAGAAACCCAAGCGAATAAGCGGCTTATAGAGACAGCGCCAGCAAGTGCTACCTGTGTACAAAATATTACAAAATTATTCCAGAAGCTTAGAAAGCTTAAAGTTTCCCCAACTATACCCGGGCTAATATTCCCTGCTCGAAATTAACAATCCTGTTGACACATTGAATACTTTACATATGAAGAATTTTATTAATATTCATGATTTTAAATTCCGTTCGGTAAATGTAGAAGCCGCTGACAGTTACTCGTTGGAGTCATCTTCCGGTGACAAATTCGAAGGGTTCGACAGTTTAGGACACTCATCTTGCTTTACTCGACTAACAGTTTTTAGAGAGAATCCCGATTGGGAGGCGGCTATTTTGATCTTACTCAAAAGTACTCGGTTGGGAAACTGCTTACGGGTCTGCAGACTTAGGACCTCTGTCAAAATACGAATAGTATTAGCTTAAAAGTGAAATCTTTCATTCTTAAATCTTAGCTCACGATGACTCTTTCCGGTTTGATTAAAGCACGAAAAGCGCACCGCATATGTCTTGTAATCCGTGTCGAGAACCCAATTATTGACTGGAGTGTTGTTTTCTTGTATAAAAAAAAAATAGAATGAGCGATAATGTGATTTCAATTACTTCTCATACGAACCGTCCGATCCCAAAGGTCTCGTGCGAAAGATGCCAGTACGATGATCGTTGTATACAACGAAACGTTTCACGACCGGAGCCTGATTGCTTGGATTGTGTATAAGTTAAAAATATATGGCTACAATAACAGTAATATAGCTGATACTTACACATTGCGCAACGAATAGGTTTTCATGTAGAACCCATATTCCTTGTCATAAAAAATAGAAGATGTTGTACAATCGTGTACACGACTTTCAAACGGTGTGCGGTACTGGGTGTACCAGACACCCGTGTATTTCTTCAATTTAAAGTCTGGAGCAGTAACCAAATTTGAGGGGCAAGGTTCGTTCACAATCTTGGTCTCGGATAGTCCGGCAGCCAAACAAAATACAACGATGCTACAGAAATTTCTGCTAATAAATTTCTAAAAATATTTCCACATTTTTACGTACCACGTCAATCCCTTCATCTTTGGAAATGACCCAAAGAACCATGTAACATTAGAAGAAACCGATTTGTATCAGATTAAAGCAAAGTGGCGTATCTGAAACAAAGTCTATATATTATAGATTTTTACCCTTCGACCATTGAAAATGGCTAAAAAGGGTATAGTCACTTTGTGGAAGTGTTTGTTTCATCCAAAAGGAGGAGTGACAGACCTCACTAAGAATAGTATAAATATTCCTGTCGATTGAGCTATGGTCGTCTTCCCGGATAAATGCGACGATTTTAGCAACTATAAAAGCTCGACCCATTTTCGCACAAAGGCTATAGGTATAGAATATGCAGATCAAGTTTATTTTTTATTTTTGATCCAAGTTAACAGTTTTATTAATATTATTATTGGTTATCGTATTCGTCGTCGGCGTCTTTTTCTGCTGAAATTATCAATTTGTTTTGCAATGCAGGACAATATTTCTGGTTTACTCGCAAAACACCTTTTAGCGATAATCCCGCTGTGGAGGCGGCTATGCGGATCATATTCAATAGTAATTCACTTGGAAGCTGCAAACGAGTCTGCAGACTTAAGAACTCTGTCAAAATATAATATAGTATTAGTACAAAAGGGGAATCTTATTATTGTTGAATCTTAACTCACGATAACTCTTGTCGGCCGTATTATAGCAGGAAAAGCGTACCGCATATGTCTGGTAATCTGTGTCGAGAACCCAATTAGTAACGGACATGCGGTTATCTTGAATCAGAAAGAGAAATAATGAAAAAGAATGTGATTCAATTACTTTTCTTATATACCGTCCTCTCCTAAAGAGCTCATGCGAAATACGCCTGTAGGATGATCCTCGTATACCACGAAACGTTTCACGTCCAGTTTCTGTTTGCATGAACTGTGAATAAGTTATAAATATATGGTTATAATAATAGTTATATAGCTTATACTTACATATGGCGAACCGAAAACGATTTCATGAAGTGCTCATTTTCTTCGTTATCGAACAGTAAAGTAGCTCTACAATAGGGATCTGGATCATCAAACGAGGTCTGGTACTGGGTGTACCAGATTCCTTCGAAATCCTTTTATTTAAAATTTGGAGTAGTAGTCATATTTGTGGGGCAAGGTTCTTCTACAAACTTGGTCTCCGATAAGCCGGCAACCATACAGAATACAACGATGCTATAAAAATATATGATAAGAAATTTTTCTGAAAATATATCTACGTTTTTAGGTACCACGTCAATCGCTTCATCTTCGCAAATGAACCAAAAAAAAATGTTACATGTTAGAGAGGCAGAAATTTTCCAGTTTAAAGAAAATTGGGTTATCTGTGACTAAGTCAATAAACCATATACATATATATAATATATATGTAGTATATTTTACCCTTGCAAAGTTATTTGCAACGCACTTTAGGAGACATACCCGACCCCATGATGTCTGTAAGTTTATTCTGACTCAACATCAACTGGGGAATCGAGCTAGCCATGTCAGTCCGTCTTGTCGAGCTTGTGGCATCGCAAACTAATCTCTTATTTTTAGAGCTATCATATTGAAGGGAGGAAGGAGGTAAAATAAACCTGCAGAAAACGATGCAAAATCCTTGGGAGTTGAGATGCTTATGATAAAAAAGTCGGAAGCCGATTAATTACGAAATACACTTTGTCCAACGAAAATGGTCAGATAAAGGTAGACTAATCTTGTGCAAATACTTGTAACAGGACTCTTTTAAAATTGGACTAAGGGTATTTTACTGTCAGTCTTGCTAGAATTACAAAGGAGTTTAAGGAAACAAATTTTTGTGTATCCAAATTGTGCTTAGCCCGAATCATCTAAATCGTTTGACTCATAGAATACATTACATATGTTACTTGACTAAGCAAGTACAATTGTCGTAAACAAGACAATTTAATTGAATTAAATTTAAATCGGAATCCGAAAAAGCCGCCGTTACTCGTCGGAGTCTTCTTCCGGTGACATCTCCATACTGTTATTTATGTCAGGACAATCTACCTGATTGACTTCCCTAACAGATCTAAGCGAGAATCCCGCTATGGAGGCGGCTAATCGGAGTTTGTTCAAAAGTGCATCGTTTGGAAACGGCCTACGAGTCTGCAGACTTAGGACCTCTGTCAAAATACGATATTAGTATAAAAGTAAAATCGTTTCATTGTTCAATCATGACTCACGATGACTCTTTCCGGTATTATTATAGCACGAAAAGCGCACCGAAAATGAGTCGTAGTCCGTGGCAAGAACCCAATGAGTGATGGGATTACGGTTATCTCGGATAAAACAGATAATAGAATGAACAATAATGGGATTTCAATTACTTCTCATACGTACCGGGCACTCCCAAAGGTCTCGTGCGGAACATGCCATCATGATGTTCATTGTATAAAGCGAAGCGTTTCACGACGGGAGCCTGGTTGCTTGGATTGTGCATAAGTTATCAATATATGGTTATAAGAATAGTTACATAGCCGTACTTACGCATCAGTCAGCGTAAAAGTTTTCATGTAGTACCCATTATTTCGGTCATAAAAAATCGAACTTGTTGTACATTCGTGAACATTATCATTAAACGGTGTGCGATACTGGGTGTACCACTTTCCATCGTAATACCTTAATCTAAAATGTTCAACAGGAACTAGATCTGTAGGGCAAGGTTCGTTCACAATCTTGGTCTCGGATAGTCCGGCAGCCAAACAAAATACAACGATGCTACAGAAATATATGATAAGAAATCACTAAAAATATATCCACGTTTATACGTACCACGTCCATCCCTTCATCTTCGCAAATGACCCAAACATTAGACATTAGAAAAAACCCGAATTGTAACAGATTAAAGCAAAGTGGCGTATCTGAGACTAAGTCGATATATATTATAGATTTTTACCCTTCTACCATTGAAAATGGCTAAAAAGGGTATAGTCACTTTGTGGAAGTGTTTGTTTCATCCAAAAGGAGGAGTGACAGACCTAACTAAGAATAGTATAAATATTCTTGCTCAGTATCATCAACCAAGTCGATTGAGCTATGGTCGTCTTTCCGGGTAAATGCGACGATTTTAGCAACTATAAAAGCTAGAGTGAGCCATTTTTGCATAAAGGTTTCTGTATACCATATGCAGATCAAATTTATTTTTGATTTGGATTACGTTTATTAATATGTTTAACTTTCTTCGTCGGAGGCTTCTTCGTCGGAGTCTTCTTCGTCGGAGTCTTCTTCGTCGGAGTCTTCTTCTGGTGACATATTCGAAGGGTTCGGCAATTTAGGACAACCTTTCTGCTGTACCCGCAAAACAGTTCTTAAAGAGAATCCTGCTGAGGAGGCGGCAATTTGAATCTTGGCCAAAAGTGAAGTTGTTGGTAACTGCTTACGAGTCTGCAGGCTAAGGACCTCTAGCAAAATACATTATACTATAAGTCTAAAAGTGAAATCAACTTATTTTCTAATCTTGACTTACGATGACTCGTGTCAGTTTTATTATAGCAGGAAAAGCGCACCGAAAATGTCTTGTAATCTGTGGCGAGAATCCAATTATTGATGGGGATGCGGTCACCTTAAATTAAACAGGTCATAGAATAGATAATAGAACGGACAATAATGTGATTTCAATTACTTCTCATACATACCGGGCCCTAGCAAAAGTCTCGCGCGGAAATTGCCAGAAAGATGATTATTATATAGAACGAAACGTTTCACGACCGGCGTGTGGTTGCTTGGATTAAATATAAATTTTAAATACATACATATATAGTTCTAATAATTGTTCTTTAGCCGTACTTACGCATTGCGCAGCGTAAATGTTTTCATGTAGTACCCATTTTCATCGTCATAGATCACCGAAGTAGCTGTACAATCGTGGACATGATCTTTAAATGGTGTCCTGAACTGGGTGTACCAGATACCTTTGTAGCGATCTATATCAAAGTTTTTAAAAACATCAATATTTGCGGGGCAATGCCCTTTCTTGAACTGGGCCTCAGATAGCCCGGCTGTCATACAGAATATAACGATGCTACAAATATGGTTGAAAATCTTTAGGAATCTCAGAATATTTCACTACGTACCAAGTCAATCCCCACATATTTGCAAATGGCCAAAATACTTCATGTAACAACTGAGGAAAACAACCGATTTGTTACGGTTTACAGCAAAACGGTGGATCTGTGACTAAGTCGATAATCTTTAAAATATACTTCCACATATATATATATATTATATTATATTTTTTATACCATTCGACCTTTGAAAATTGTCCATCAGAAAACTTAACTGCTATACAAGATAGATATACGAAGTTTATTTTAAAGGATGGTTTTTTTATCAGACTAGAAACGCAAAAGAGAAATACTTGTTTTCCACAAGGTTTTATATTTTCAAAGTTAAACGAATGATATCTCACTGTCAGACATACCCAACTGCTGTATAAATGTATACTTTATAATTGTAGCTTACGGAAAATATTCAAGTATCGGTAGGGCATGCTTCTTGGGGTATTATAACGAACTTTTTCACGTCCAGACCTGAGTACATTGCCAAATTTTTGGCTGCGTATATGGTATCGACGGCGGGCATACGGGCCCGTGTATAAATTGCAGCCCATTCTAGAATTACAGAGAATTACTGCCTTTTATGCAAATGGGTAAACAGTGGAAATAACTAACGAAAATTAATAACTTTGTCCGCATCAAAGCACATGTAATGGATGCTGAAATTCTCATAGTCCGTGTCCAATATGTACACCTCGACGCCATGCGGAAAGCCTAGAAAGAGGAATTAATATTGATCAAATTTTAAGTACCTCTTTTCCAAGCAAGTACCTTTATTTTTGGTGTCTAAAACATATTTGCCAGACTGCGGTTCAACGCTGAGAATTTTCTGGACCAACTTATTGACTGTACCGGAGCTATGCGAAAGACAGATAATATCTTACGCAATATATACGTATGTAGATCTCGAGTTCCTCAATCATAACTTACCGACGATCGATCGACTTGATTCTGATGGACAATTGCTTGTCTTTTCCCTCGAGAATATTAATAGACTTGCATTTGGGTACGTTTGCCGTCAAGTCCGGAAACATTAGCACAGTGTACCATTTGCCCATAAAACGCGACATGTCCAAATCCGCAATAGATGTCATGTTCTTCGGGCAGGGTCCGTTGCCGATCTCGAACGCCCGAGCTTGGGACAGCAACAAAATAGCTGCACTGTAGAAGATTAAACGTTAGAAATCATCTGTAAATTGTACTGAAAATAATATATCGTACATGCAGACTGCTGGTAACATTATTTGAGCGCTTGACCGGTTCGGAAATATCTATTCGAATGACTGGAATCGGGCAAAACGAAATAAACCAATTGTATATTATATGATTCGTTGCGGAAATTAGCCGTAAATTTTCATTTTAAGCATGCTAATATTTCTTAGCTATGGTCGGTCTTATGTAGTTTCCAATGGGGAACAAACTATATGTTTCCAAATAAGCTGCATACATATGCACATATATGCAATCTTGCCTCGAGATCGGTAACTTATATAACAAAATAGTCAAATTTCAATGTATATCATAAGCTTGCCAACATTTCGATATATTTATTTATGTTCTGGATGAACTGTGTCAAATGAGCCTCATTAATAAAGAACAATATAATTACGTTTAGTTAGTCATACACATTACGTATCATTCGGACCGCCTTCGCTTCATATTGTTCCTCAAGAGGTTCATAAAAATATCGAATATCGAATAGGCTGTAAGATTCTCATTGATTGACCAGAAGACCGAGTTGGCAGTGACAATCTTCCTGTGGGGTATCAACGAGAAAGTCGGCAGAGATCTTATTCTTATCGAGTACCTTGCGGGCATCTTTCACAACCTGCGCATTGGGCTTACGCTCACGAGTCAAAATCAAAACATCGCCTGCAATGACAAATAATCGATTCTCAATTGTAATTAACATGCAAAACACGATCATGTAGTCTGTGTGCCCTGTAGTCGTATTAATTAGTACAAAATGGTATATCTGATATTGGCACTGCAAGTAGAGTCGCGGGACGTGCTTGGCGGGTTTTCGCATACTCACGGAAATGAATCAATTTTGTGTAGCCGACGCAGCTATAGACAACAGCATAGTTTGTGTAATCTGTGTCCAGTACCAAATAGTTTGGCTTCTCCGAGGCAGCTGAAAGTCACAGATAATATAAACAAGGAATGATATATATTACATATACTGTTTGAACGAGAAATCACGCACTTGCATCATTCGCGTACGATAAATACAGTTGGCCAGGTGCTACGATATGTGCAGTTCCATTTTTTAAAGAGTTGTGTTGGATACTAGAGATGACAATTGAAAGAAATAAAGTGTTGCATTACGGACAAACTGATTTGAACTCACAGCTTTATGACGGCGGATCTGGTCACATTGACGGTGTTATTAGGGCCTGGTAAGTAGCTTACGAGGTTACATTTCAAGCCAATGTCTCCGAGGGAAGCATACTTCGCATACTCGTACCAGACACCCCAATACTGCAAAGTGCATAATGTTTGATTAGGGGACTTAAAAAATGAAAATAACAGGGTTTGCTTATCGATAACAAAATATGTCAAGTTCTTCCCGACCAATATGGCCTAAATACAAATATAGTTAATATAACACCTAGTAGAAATTCTAGTAATAATCAAAAAAATCTGGTACCGCAACAGAACAATTTTATATTAATTAAGTCTCAAAGTGTATCTAATCTTAAGATGTGGCGAATCGGATTTTCTAGTTGGTTCTGTCTTAGATAAGCACTCTGACTATTTTTCGCGTGTGGCCGATCTTGAAAACAAAACTAATCTTTCATGCATGCTACGTAACTCCAATCAATATAGAATGTTATGTAGCCTAGTTTTCCTATCGCTTGTGCAGAGAATTAATTAGGCAACCTTTCAGTTTGCTAGTAGAGCACTTAATTAAAATTGGTTTACGTTACAAGCGAATGGAATTCAATTGATTATGGGATACAATCAAGTGCTTATTTGAGTGGGGACAGTAGCAAGTGCACTTACCCTTTGCAAATTAAAGTTATCCATTACTTTAACTTCGGGACAGCGACCGAAGGAGGCCAGTTCGGCGGTGACAAATGCCGCAAAAGTGAGCAGACAAAGTGCTGAAGTGCTGCATGCGGGCGGATACACAGTCTGGCTACAATTCAATCTTCCCGGATATTATTTCAACTCACCTGATTCTCATCTGACGCATCGCTGAAATGTTAATAGTCGTCTAACCTAAACTGAAACTCTATCGACAGCAGAGCATCTTTTATAGATGCATCTGCGGAAGCTTTTATCTCGGCTGCGGGAGCTTTTTTTCACCCTGCGCCGGCGCCGTTTATAAACAAATTATAGAAAGTTATGGGCTGACGATCCCAAGCCGATGGAGAGCCGAAAAGGGGTGACTCGATGCACGCGATGAAATACCAAAAACAACTAAAACTTAACAATAATTTTTATAGCAGACTGTATTATTTTTATAGTTACACACCGTAAGTTATGTGGAAATTAAAATGATTCGAATAGATCTTCAGTTAACTGATAGTTCAGTCAAGATGGAATGCGATAATATTTCAGTTAATCATTTTTATGTTTTTAGAAAACAAAATCTCTTAATTTTTGTCAACAATTTTATATATTTATTGAGTTTCTTGTAACGTTTTAAAATTCAAGTTGAAGTAAGTAAAATAATCTAAGTTAGATTGAGTATATCGATACAATCGTAAGGTAACATACAACGGAATTAAGTTAGATACATTTCACATCTTTTTGTCGGCTCTCTCTATGATCAAGCTCGACATTGTCGTTCAAGAAATCCATGACAATAACATAGAGACGCTGGAAGACGCGTCTGAGCAATTCTCATACATTCGGGGTTTGCCCCTTCACGTTGGACTCGGTCAGCGTCACGTTTTGCGAGGAGCAATCGTTTTGCACGGTATCGATAAGGAATGCAGTAGGGATCTTATTCTCCTCGAGTACCTTGCGAGCTTCTTTCACAATCTCCGCCTTAGGCTCACGTTCACGAGTCAAAATCCAAACATTGCCTGCAAAGACAAATTGTCGATTGTCGATTGTAATTATTATGTACGACACGATGTCGGCGTTGTCCCCACTAGTTGACCATAATGCAGCTAATTATGCATTTGCATTAATTATGACAAAATGGAATAACTGATTTGGTCAGCCCAAGTACAAATGGAGGGGGAACGTGCTCAACGTGCTACCGCATACTCACTCAAATGAACGAATCTCGTTAAGCTGCTGCAACTATAGACAACTGCATAGTTCTTGTAGTCGGTGGCCAGAACCAAATAGTTTGGGGCACTCGAGGGCTCTGAAAGTTGCAGAAAAAAGAAGTATAAACATGAACAAAAAATGTAGAGGCTAATGCTCTTACTTGTGTTCTCGAAGAACGACACGATCAGCTGACCGGGTGCCACGAGCCATGCAGTTCCATTTATATTCGATTCAGAGCCAGTTCTACAATTGGTTTTAAGTTAAATTATATTATAAGTCACTGCATCACTGCATATATAAGCCTAACTGACTCACAGTCTATTGATGCCCGCATTGAGTACGTTAACGGTGTCATTCTGGCCTGCTGTGTATCTGGCGTAGATGCATTTCTTGCCGATTTCCGCCAAGAATGGATACTTCGATTGCTCGTACCAGACACCCAAATACTGCAGAGTTTAAAGAGACGAGTTAAATCTATGAGTCAGAAAAGTAAATCTACCATGAGTGAGAAAAATAAACAACAGGTGCGTTCTTATCTATAGCAAAGTATCTGGAATATACGTGAAGTGTAGCTTGCCATAGTCCCAATCGAGTTAACACTGCGTATGGTCTTATCGACAAAAGTTATGATCAAATAAATCGGGTTGTTATTATCGCAACAAAACTTTTATGTAGACATAACGAATTGTCTAGAATACCAAACTGTATATGATAATAGACACGATTAATCATCGCGTTTTTAACAATATTTGCCAGAGTCCTAGAGTTTACTCTGAAAACTTACCTCATTCACATCAAATTGCTCCACAATTTTCACCTCAGGACAGCGACCCACCAGAGGCACTTGGGCGTTGACAAATGCCGCAAAAGTGAGCAGCAAAATTGAAGTACTGCAGGCAGATTATGAACACAGTTTGAAAAATCAATTAGGATTTCGCGGAATTTACATTAACTCACCTGAATCCCATCTGAGTCATAATTGCAGCACACTGTCATGTAATGGAAGGTCTGACTGCTATCTTACGGCTTGCTGCGACTGCTCACTCAGTCGACTGAAAACTGACATCTTATCGGGTGCAACGCATCATTTATACACGCATCCGGAAAAGCTTTTATCTTGCCTGCAAGAGCTTTTCGCACTGCGCCGTCGCTCTGTGCAAACAAATAGAAAGTGAAAATTGCTGCCGATCTGTCGATGTTCTCGTTTCACTCGATGCACGCGACGTGTTGGCAGCTTATCAGCAGAAATAAATACAAATTCAACAACAGTTAAGTACTTATTGTTATAGCACAATGTATTATTATTTTTATAGTTGCATACCATAAGTTATGTGTAAAACAAAACGAATTGATTAGGTCTTCCGTATAGGCTGTTGTCCGGATTAGGAACTGCAGCACTCGAGCTGATGTGCGAAATTATTTATTACGAATTTCATTATCAATGAAAATGGGAAAACGTTTTTTATAAATATATTTGAACAAGTAGAACTTGTTCCTAACTTTTTCGCAAAAACAATATCTTGAACTTTCAGTTAGAATAACATTCTTGAAAATCTTCGGATTTTCATGCGGAATGACTTTTTGTTAATGATTTTGATTGTAGAATGATTTAAAATCATCGTATGGAGAATTAAAAGCATTACATTATTTTACACTTTTTCCATGCTACCCCCTTGCAAAAATTTTGAAATTTTTTAAAAATTTAAAAAGTATAAAATTTCATATACATTGATAGAGCTATTCAATATTAATATAAAAATCTAACCCAGAGCAGTTTCTGGCGAAAATTATGGAAAATATCGAAAGTAAGCCGCATTTTAATTTGGTATGATTGAGTTCTTTGTATATTTATGTAGAAACACTTAAGATACAAGGGAATTAGATTAATCTAATTGAACACATTTAATATCATCCTGTTGACTCCATTATGACTCAGTCTAGGCCACGTTTTGGGACGAACAATCGTCCTGTATGTTGTCGACAAGGAATGCAGTTGGGATCCTATTGTCCTTGATTACCTTGAGAGCTTTTTGCACAATCTCCGCCTTAGGCTGACGTTCACGAGTCAAAATCCAAAGATTGCCTGCAATTAAAATGAGTCGATTGCCATTAACATGTTCGACACGATGCCGTAGTCTTCCACCAGTTGACCATAATGCAGTTAATTATGCACTTGCGTTAAATGTAATCAAATGGAATAATTAATTTGATCGAGTGGGTTTCCGGATACTCACTGAAATGGTGGAGCCTGGTAGAGCCGTAGCAGTTATAGACAACTGCATAGTTCTTGTAGTCGGTATCCAATACCAAATAGTTTGGCACGTCAGAGGGCTCTAAAAATAAGAAAGAGATATTAGGAATATGGAATTATTTACATTAATCATTGTTGCTTAGTCCGCACGACTCACCTTCTTGTTCGTAGAATGATACGACCAGCTGACCAGGGGCCACAAGTCGTGCAGATCCATTAATATCCGAGACAGAGCCAGTACTATAGAGTAAACGAAATAATCGAATCAGATGCTGCGCCACGGATAAATCCAGCCGAACTACTTACAGTTTAATGATGCCTGCATTGAGCACGTTGACGGTGTCATTCTGGCCTGCTGTGTATCTGGCGTAGATGCATTTCTTGCCGATTTCCGCCAAGAATGGATACTTCGATTGCTCGTACCAGACACCCAAATACTGCAAAGTGAGCAATGGGTAAAGAATTAGTTGATTGGCCTTATCAAAATTGAAATATTTGCCAAATACTTTGCTTTAGATAACATAGAAAGTTCTAGTTATGATCAAATAAATCATATTGTTACTATCGCTAATAAAACAATTTTAAATTAATTAAATCTCAGACTTTATCTTGAGGTATGTCGATTGGTTTCTTCTATTGTAGTTTGTTCTAAATCATAAAAATAAGTAAGAGAGAGATAAAGAAAATTTTTAATATATGCTTGATCCACGTGCAGCTATAATACATATTGTAACAATATTTCATAACCCTAGCTTTGATAGTCTCTGGGATCTAAGGGTTCAAACAGACAGATCAACCGTCTTGATTGAATGCCTCAGCCTAATTGATTAATTGTGGGCTCGACTCAAGTGATCTATTACCGACTAGTGAGTGCACTTACCTCATTCACATCGAACTCGTCCACAATCTTCACCTCTGGACAGCGACCAGGCAGAGGAACTTGAGCGGAGACAAATGCCGCAAAAGTAAGCAGCAAAATTGAAGTGCTGCAAGCATTTTTGTTATAGTTTGAAAACCGGTTAAGTTTCAGCGGTCTCTGCGTAAACTCACCTGAAACTCATTTGTCGCATTGTTGAATACGGTTTAATTAATTAATGAAGCTGTTGCTTGTGGTTCTTACTTCGTTCTGAACTAAACTGAAATTCTACCGGCTACGGTGCATCATTTATAGAGGTATCTGCGGGAGCTTTTATCATGCCTGGTGAGAGCTTTTCGTACTTGTCGGCGTCAAGTATGAACAAATGAAAAGTGAAATTGTGTCGATCCCAAGCGAAAGAAATGCCGGAAAGGGCTGGCTATAGTCGGTGGGGCTGGGATCTATGAAAGTTCTGGTTGCAATCGATGCACGCGATGTGGTTATAAAAAAAAAAACAATTAATCACTGTTATTGTTATTATGACATATTAGTTTTCTAAAAGTTACATACTGCAGTTAAATTTTAAGTTTATTTTTATTTTTAAGTTTATTTTTACTTAATTTATATGATATGAATTATAGATATGTTTTTGATGCGATATTTTTATAGTATTTTAATTATTTTATTTTACTATCAGTTGTTTTTTTTTTTTGTAACGGAAAATTATTTTCGCATAACGCAAGTTATCAATTGATAAGGCATTATTCAGTGTGCTGTAACCCGCAGTTGCAATCCACAAAGCGAACGCAGAAGCAAAGCTTTTGCCCGCATGTGGAATTCGTTTGTGGCGCCATCTGTTGGCTGTGCGAAAGCCTGTCAGTGCTGGCGCCAGCTGTGGGCTGGTTTCGGCTGCAGTTGAGGGCGAGTAGCTTAGCGGACGCCTTGTCCATCATTTATTTAAATGCCTTTCGCACACACACACCTACACACACACACAGAGGCAGGTGAAATTGTTGTGCTGCGGTTATTTAAAAAAATTACATTTTCGTATTATTAAATTAATTAAATGTAAGCCACAAATTGAGTTAAATGTGCAAAAATGCGCCCACGGCAAAGGACGACGAAATACTGCAGAGTCCATTCACATATGTATGGCAAAGGTAGCAGAGTCCGTGTACCCGAGAGGGTTGCCCGACAAGTTATTGACAAAATGCAGAAAAATAAAATATTTTAAATAATTTAAAATCGAATTTAAGATTCGTTTTTCCCGACCGTGGCTTGCATTAATTTTAAAACTATTCATACGCCCCTCGCATGCTCGAAATGCCTGCATTTCTGTGTGTGTGTGCATCTCAATGGGCAGCCAACTATTTTCATATGGAAATTTATGGCAGACCAGCCAGGGGCTGAGTCAATGCGACAAATGAAAGGATCCTCCTGCCACGAATCGGGTTGGTTTTGATCTGCTTGGATGGTTGGATTGGTGGCAGGTTCGTCCAGTGGTTACTTGGATTTGGTGTCGTTTGTTGTGCGGCGTGTAGTAATTAAATTTAAAATATGTACACGGGTTTGAAGCAGCTGCAGGCCACGCCAGGTGCGGCGAATAATTTTGTCAAAGGCAGCGCCGGCAGGACTATGAAACCGATGCCATAAGCCAACCAACAGAGCACTGCAATGCACACACACACACACACACACACACATTCACACACACGCACAGGCATGCATTAAATACACTTACTCGGGCACACGCACACAATTCAATCATTTTGCTTTTTAAGTGTATTTTGCGGTTGCAGCGCTTTATGCGCATTTTGTGCCGTGTAATTTGATTTATCTTGCCGACCTCTTCCACACCTCCTCTCTCTCTTTCTCTTCACCGCTCCCACACTGCCCGCTTTGCAGTTAAGAGAGAGTGAAATCAGTGTCCTGCGTGCAACAGGAAGTGCGTGTGTCGCCATTTAATTGAGAGGCAGCCATTTAAAAATGGCCAACAAATTAAATTAAATTTCACGATTGTTCTGGCAATCAACAGTTGACACGCACAAAGCATGATGCACTGCAAGCAGCAAACTACTGCAGTGGCAGCTGTGCGCTCGGCCGGCCCACCCGCCCTCGCAGCCGGCTGACCTTTAACCCAGTTCCTTGGGGCTTAGCAGCGAGTGTAGTGAAACGGGAGTGCGGGCAGGGCGGGGTGCAGCCCCTGAGAGCGACACAACATGACGCAATTTGGATTTAGCACCGCACACGCTCCCACATGCCCCTAACAGACCTACACCCACTTGGACTAGGCCACTCTTGACGCAGTTGCACTTTTTGCATGACTTGTGACAGGGATTTTACAAGGATATTTGGTGCGCTCGCTCGACTGATGAGTTCCTGGCGAAAGCAGCTTAAAGCAGAAACAATTTCAGCAACAATTAGATACGATTCGATTAGACTAGATTAGTTTGCTGAGAAAAGAAAAACCTGCATGTAAATACGAGTAAAAAAGATTGCAATAAAATGCTAAATGAAAAGAAGAATATAAAATCAAATTGGAAATTAAATCTTTTTTGTATAAGAAACGAAATACGAATCGAATATGCGTTACTTTAAAAACGAAATTCCTAAAAGTTTTATTACTTTTGAAAGATTATAGATTTAGTTCTTGCTTGATTTCATTTTAGCAAGCTTATCAATTTCTACTTTTTAAGTATTTCTCCTACAAACTGTTACATATTTTTGAATTACATACATTTTAAATAAAAATGAAACACAATATGCTTATGCAACTGTTTATAGCGTTTTTTGTGTGCTCTGAAAAAGGGACAAAAAGCCTTCCCCATAGATTGTTGCGAGTATCTACTCACAGTAACTGCTAAAAATGTGTTTACTGTGACGTATTTACAAGCGTATTAGAGAGCAGCAAGTTCAAAAATGATTTCATATTCTTTTGCGAGTGGAGGAGGCGCCAGCGACAAAGAGCGCAGCGATTGATGCTGCAAATAATAAATGATTTATTTAACAGCTTGTCTTAGTTGCCCGACTGTGCGAGCATCAGTTGTGCCACTGTGCAGACAACAAAGAGAGCAGAGCGCAGAAGCTGAAAGTATTTTGATTTGTGCAATAAGAATTGTCGTTTGGCTGCCACTGGCGGCAATTTCTTAAATTTTTTATAGCGCATAACCTGTCTGGCACACATGCGCCACAGCTCCCCGCCTCCGCCTCCTCCAACATGGTCACACGCAGCAGGACTCCGCCTCTCCCCCCCGACCCCCAGCGTCATCCTGGCAGCGAACTTAGCGCGCGTTGTTTGTTGTTTGTCGTTCGGCTCAAAGTTAGCGAAGCGCCAAGACGCACACGGCGAAGCAGGCCAGGATGAAGGCAGGCGGCAGAGCTGGCAGACAGCGTCGTCGCTATCGTTGGCTACGCTTATTGCATTACGCCAACGAGGAGAGTCGAGTCAGTCAGCGTGTGCGTGCATAGCCAGGATGGGGAAGAGGAACGGGACGTCAGGAAGCGGCTCAGGATATATCCTCGCCAAGTGCAGCTGATGCCACTTTTGGCCCGTGGCAGCTTCGCGCTGCTGTTCGAGCCGTTGTTGTTGTGCTGATGGCGTGCAAAAGGCGCAAAAAAAATCCAAAGAAGGCGAGAGCTAAAAATAACAAGAAACGGAAATCTGTGGAAGCGATGCCACGAATATTGAATATCCTTCCCGAGAGGAGAACGGGTGCGGGATTAGCTTGAATTGTTGCAAGCTTTGCATGTTGATATTGCAGCAGCTTTTAAAGCTGTTGAAGAGAATTCAAGCAGAGCTTAATGAGTCACAGTGCTGGGAAACGTAGCTAGCTTTCGCGTAAGTTGATGGCGATTTTGGCAAGACGAGGTATAACTATATGGAGCAGCTTTTTGATGCGTATATGGGCAGATTATTGATTGTATTAAATTTATAGAGTTGCAGGATTAAGATTCGAAAAGCTTTTGGCTGGATTAAGCTTTGCTTAGTTTCATTTTGCAAACCCAAGACGAAAGTTAAGTAGATCTGCGCGATTGTAGCGCACACAAATATGAGAATTGGCACAGCTTCTGCCACGCAACTCTCTCCCAACCGCCCGCTAACATTTCCTGCAATATCCACCCCCTCATACACACACACGCACACACACACACACGCATACACTCCCCGCGTTGTTGGCAAGAAATGTTAATACCGAAAACGAACCATTTGCCGCAATGAAAATCGCGTAAATTTCATACTGATTGTAAGTGTCGCCTCGTTCGCCTTGACGTTGTTTCCTTCCCCCAGCTGAAGCTGAAGCCGAAGCTGCAGCTGGAGTCGTAGCTGGTGCTGGAGATGAAGACGTTGTCAGCCCCGTCTGCTTGTCTAGCTGCCTCTCCCCTCTCCTCGTGCCACTTGACTGTCGCCTGCAGATTGTCAGCATTGTCACAATTGCAATTTTTAGTTTGCGCTGTCGCTTTGCCGCTGATTTGCTTGCCATTTTGCGGCATTTACCATAAGCGGCGTCTCCCTTTCTCCCGCCGTCTCCCTTTTCCATCCCTCGGGCAGTAACAGTGGCCAAAATGGCCTTCGATCGCATTAATGGCGAACGCGACCAGTGCCAGCTGCAAATCTCCCAAATGAGAAAACTTTTGCCCAACAGCCAAAGGCATTTTCCTTTCTTACTATGTGTGTAACAGAGGGGCGTGTGTGTGTGCGAGGGCAGGGGGCACACACTTTTACACATACTGGCTGCAGCGTGTGTAACCAGCTGGAAAGTGATACCGAAAACAGACTAGAAATTTGTTGCTATTAACTCTTTGTTGCCGGCAGTTCGAACGTGGAAAGTCAACATGTTTTTAATAGGTTCAAGACGTGGTAGCACAGTTTTTTATACCCGTTACCTATCGCATAGCAGGGTATTATAGCCAACTGGCAACTGAAAATGTATGGAAGAGGGAAATGAAAGCGACTCTATTCCCATAAAAGGTGGCGCGACAACAAGCGAGACTAAACGACCATGTTGTCTGTATGAATAACTATAACTCGGGAACTACATGAGCTAGAGCTGTCAAAGTGGCTGACAATATGTCTTAATATAGCACGCAGAACAAGCGTCTAAACGGAATTTATTAGGCCTTCCTCCAACCCGGCAAATCGAAAAAAATAACAAATTCCAAGCGTTATTTTCGAGTCCAGTTATCATTAGCTTCAGAAGCCTTTCTACAACTGACTAAGGCTCTTTCTTAAGATTGATCGATATCGATATCTTCCCCATAATTACCCCAACAAGTAGCCCCAGCTGCAGCCTGTCGCATCAACTGAAGTGTGATTAAAAAACAATTTCGCAAAAATATGACAAGAAATCAAAACGCAGCGAGCACGTCTTCTGGCCGGGAAGAACTGGAGAGTAAGAGGGGGGAGGCGGGAAGGCGGTAGCAAGGAAAGTCAAAGAAAACATTTGTCAGACATCGCGCAGCGGCAAAGACTGATGGCGTTTTTGATGGCCGAAAATCAAGTTTGTTTTTACGTGCCGCGTGACAGAAACGTGTGGCGCAGGCACAGGCAGCGGGAGAGGGAGCGGCAGCGGCAGCGGCAGCGGAAGCAGTCTGTGTGGGAATTCGGCTGCGGATATCAAAGGTCGCAGCTGCTGCAAATGGCTGGTGCTTTGGCGAAATGAGAACGTTGCCCCATCCAGTCGAACAGGCCCTCTCCCTCCAGCAACGACCTCAGTCCTTGCAACGCGTGTTGGCATTGGGCTATGAGAAATCGCTCGTCATTATTGACGCTTGCGAAAATTCGCTAGAATCGCACACATGTCCGCCTGCCCCCACTAGCCGCGTCTCGGCGCCAGCTCTAGGTTCTGCCCTACTCCTGGCCCCACTCCGACTCCCTTGCCACCGCCGCATTGGAGCACCATAAATTATGCTACTTGCTGCGTGTTGCGCCTGCCGCACGAATATAGACATCTGTAGCTGTGAAAAATCGTGCCCCAAAAACTTTGACCCGCCCCCGCTCGGCCTGTTAACCCCTGCACCCGCTCTCTCTCTCTCTCTCTCCATCTCCCACGAGCTAAGCTGCTGCCAACTTATTGAAAATCACTTAGACACACATGTGACGCCCGCTTGCAGGCTCTACGTGAGCGTGGAACTGGAACTGCTCAGTCCCCTCTCCTGCATCTCCTGCTGCCCCACTTTGTATAATTTATGTTGCGCATTCGTATTTATTTGCAGCTCAGTGAGACCCCCAGCTAATCTTGTGTGGACACCCGAGTGACAGCCATGTACAAAGGGCGAACCAGTCGCAAGCGATTTGAACTGCTTGCCCCAATTAAGAAAGAGATTGAAGACAGTTTGGTTGGCAAATATGTAAAATAAGTTAGGATAATGCAGTTTAAGAGACTGAAAGAGGTTTCGAAAAAGGAAAAGCTATTTCACCTCGCCCAAGCTATAAATGGCAAGCTCTATTAGATGACATACTAAAAAATTAATATATTATATATAATATATTATATGTATATATCATTCATTTGAGTTTCAGAATTGAACTGAAAACCCCAACAAAAGTGAATGCTTTAAAAATATTTAAACCGTTCCCGCCTGCTAGATACGGAATAGGTTGGAACAGCGGCAGCGGAGTAGCAGCTGTCGCGCTTGGCTGCACTTGATAAACGAGCCATCTTCGAGGGGGAGGAACAAAACGGGTTCGGGTCCCGAACTAAGCCTAAGCATTGTCAAACTTGGACATCCTAAGGCTGCTAATAGACACAAGCGGCGAGTGGCGTCCAGCGACGACATATTCGTAATTTATGACCAAGTCGCCAAAGCGTTATCTTTGCAGTGGAAGCGGCGGATGTGCCGACTACAGACATACCACACACATAACACTCGCTGCACACAACACACACCAGCTCCGGCGGGGCAGGACTGTGTGTGTGTGTGTGTGCGTCCTGCCAACATTCACGCACTGCTCTGCGGCTGTCAGTGTCCTTGTCCGTAATTGTTTTCCTAATGGAAGGCACCCCAAACATTGACCGCACTTAAGTTGTCATGCGAGTATGTTGCGCCCCGGATTTATGAGCTACCATTCTTGTTGGGGATTGGACAGGATTGGTACTTAACCAGCTTCGGCGAGATGTTTTCCCTCTTTTGTGCCGGTGCGAGAACTGCACCTAACCTCATTTGATTTTACAATTGAAACTAGAGAGGAAAAGCAGTCGATTGCAGTCTCGGCAAAAGCGAGAAGCAACTATCGATACAAAGAAGCGAGATGTTGAAGTTGAGAGAATTATCGATAAGAGAACGATGCATTCCGCGAAAATCGAATGATTTTTGAAAACTTTTTGAGTGTAGGAAGTCTAGGCAAGGTTCTTCCAAGGGCTGAGCGATAGATGGAATGATTTCAACTTTTAAAAATTGTAAATTCATAATATTTCAATGCAGAGGGGAAGTCGTTGAAGTAATTTCATTTCAATTCCAGTTCAAATCCCTTAGCACAACTCTTTGTATCTCGTTCTACCCCACCCCGCCCTGCCATTGTTCTATCAAGTTCCAATCAACTTTTTGGCTTTTGTCTTGTATTCGCAACGAATTCCTTCACTGCAAATCCCCAAAATCTTTGACCCTTAAAGAACTAAGCCATTTTGGCCGAAGCTCAATGAATTTATGTAAAGAGTTTGGCCAAAATGCAAACATGACTCGTTGGCATCAAAGACAGGGCAGGTTCCTTTTGCTGGCAGGCAACTCAATTAGTTGCACGCATCCATTAGATATTCCAGGCACAGTCGCAGAACGATTGCAAAGCCATAAAATAGCCAAAGGCCGCATTGAAAAGACCAAAAGATTATTATAGTACGGTGTGTGCGGGGAGTAGGTCGAGGGGCGAGAGTGTGGAGGGGGGAAGACAAGTCCAAAAACAAAATAAGAGACGCAAAGATGTCACGCAGCGAGTTGCCCCGGGGATTTGCCAGAGAACAGCAGAATATGTATTACACTCGCATATATATATGGTATTTTGTTATGAATACTAATGCGAGGGGGTCGAGGAGTTTAAAGGATCCCACTTTGCATAACGGACAATGGTCGGAACACCGTGAAATTTCGAACTGTTCCAGGAAACCTTTACGTGAACTGACCTAAGCTATTAAAAAATACAAATTCACGGAGGTTGCAGGAGAGGAATGCCTGGAACCATAGTCTCCGTGCTGAGTAGCGAACTAGACTCGAAATTGTTTGGGGGAACAGACAGACTGCGGCCTGGCAGGGCAGATAGGTCGTCGTCGACGTCGTCGTCCAGTGAGCTGCGACTAATGTGTCTACATCAGATTGGCGGAGAGTCTAGTTTATTTGGGTGGAGAGAGAGAGAGCTTTACTTTTCGGTCACAATGTGATCATCTTTGCGGCACATGCTATACAATTGATTTGGCAGCGGATTCCCTGTCAGGCTTCTCACATCGAGCGGATGCAGTTTCTTGAGAAGATTATTGACGGACTGCAACTGATAGGAAAAGCTCGCTTGCGCTTCACCGCTATAGATCTTATCGTCCACATACAATATATCGATACCTTCGTTCATGATGCGAACATGATAGTGATGATTATTCGGAAAGAAATTCAATTCGGAGCCCAGTTCTTTGGTGACCAGCGTATTAACCTCATAGATTTTAACAAGAAATACGACAATATCGGTGCGTGAGTGTATGGTATGACCCGCAGGTAATACCGTAATCTCGATTACACAGCGCTCGCAACAGATGAGCTCCGGCTCGTAGGGTTCCAGTGCGTGGAAGGTCAACAGCGTGGAATCGGGCTATTGTCAAATTGAATCGAAAATAACAGGGTATGGATAGATGCCGGATAGATCAGCTCACCTTGAAACGCTTGCGATAACTGTCCAGCAGTCCCTCGGTACTGTAGACGGTGCCGTGCCAGCGAGGCGGTATAAACACCTCCAGGTCGGCCGATGTCAGCAGCATAACGCCGTGCTATATATATATATATATAAGCATTAGTAGACCATAACGTTTGTAGTTGGTGTTGCTCGGCTCACCAGATCGTAGGGATATTCGTGCAGAGTGTCGGGTGTCACCTCCCTGGGCGACCCGAACGCGTCGAGAAACATCACGAGATCCAAATTCAAGTCTTTAAATTAAACGTGAATCGGGGTTTGTATAACTCACGAGAATTTAGTTTATTTTGAGCCCTGTGGGGAAGCTAGTGAAACAAGTGACAAACACGACAGCTTTTGCAACGCGTCGGTTATCGATATATCGATAAGGCTATTGGCAATTAAATATTTGCAACATTTGAGAAGTTTTTCTGGCAACTTTTGGGAACATAAAAAAATTGTTTTTGACGGGCAACAATTGTATAAAAATGCCAAACATATGATATAAATAAAAATGATTGCTAAAAATTGTTACATAAATATAAATAAATTGTGTGAAAATATTAACAGTTGCAAAAAACGGGAAAAAGCTAAATTAATATAAATATAATCCAGAATTCCCGCTTCCCGTAACTCCAAAATTTTTCCCGCAGTTGTTCTTTAAAAACAGCCAGATTTGACGGGTAAAAGCGGAACGAGCGATAGGTTCATAAGTATAGCATAGACAACTTATCGCATAAAGCGTGCTTATCGATGTAGAAACATTAGCGCTGGCAAATTTAGGTATTTTTCAACACTAAACAATGTGAAAATAGAGATATATAAAGCATCCATCAATTGTAGTTCCAAATTCAGTATTATTTCGTTGAAGTAAGGGTATATGCAACAAGCACACACATAAATGTGATACATAGGAGGCAGGACCGCCTTTCAGTGTTGGTATTAGTTGTTCTAGCAGCCACCTGTTATCCACGCACATGCAGATCCAAGTTTCACCTGCGCAATAAATGATGTAAATCCGTCACAGCCGTTGCCAGAGTTGTCGCAGTTGAGTGCCTTGTTGATCCCATTTTGCGACTTGTTCACAGCTTCAAAGTGGGCAAAAAAAAACAACGTGTAAAGCAACACTGGCAGCTGCACAAACTGTACGTTGCAAGAGGGGGAGGCGATGGGAGGGCGTGGCAAAAAACGATTACACTAACAGTTAGCAGAGCCTATTGAAGGCGCCATGTCATGGCTAACCGAAACCGCATGAAGGGGGCGGAGAGCTGCTGCTGCACTTAGGCGCTGCGAAGCAATGATAAATAGCACTCGAAGTATTTAGCTCCGACAGAGGCCACAGGCCAGACTGCTTATGCAAGAGGACTCGCTGCCGGGCTAAGCCCCAAAGTAATGAAAATGAGATGAAAATTATTGCACCGTAAATCAGGCATGCCCCGGCCGAGGCAGGCAACCAGCTGTGCGCCCGAAGTCAAGTCGGGCAGCCTCTTCGAACACGGGGCTAAACGTTTTCAACTGCTTAATTTGGCTTTCATTGCGTTTTTCTTTTGCTTGTTTTATTTTTTTATTCGCCCTGTCTCTCTCTCTTTCTCTCTTGCCCGTTTTCGGCCTGACATGAATTATTTAACGACCTCCAGCTGCGTTGATGCGATTTCCCAAGGATGCCTCTAAATTAAAGCCCTAACAAGCTTAATGCACGGCAACCGCAAGGGATACCGAGAGGATGTCGGGGAAATCCAAAGCCAAAAACTTCATTTAATGCTACAATGCTGGCCAAACAATAAGCTGACCTCCCCACTCTGTCCTTCTACCTCTCCCTCTCCCTACCTCTGCGCAATCCATAGAGAAACCACCGCGTGCAATACTTCATGTGGGGACTTAACTCTTTTGTGTGTGTGCTGCGTCGCCGTCGACTTTCCAATTTCAAGTGAAAAACCCCGCGAATGAACATGTTAACAACAATGCGGCGATAGGTGGGCAGCGGCCAGCTACAATACCAAAAACAAAAGCAGAAGAAAACCCGAACAAGATTTATAGGGCGCGCAAAGTTCAAGACTAACTGTTGCCCTGTAAAGTGTCTAAAGAGAAAGAGATCGCTTATTGATAAACTGTTTTTCGGCTAGTTTATATGCTTAACATAACTACACCTAACATCCCAGTTTGGGAAAAATATAATCAATCAAATAATATTCTTGTAAATGCCAATAGTTATACCGCAGCTTACAAGGAAAAATACTTTTTATTTATCGACAAACATGTTCTTTATATACTTTTATTATTTATGTTTTTGAAGCAAAACTAACTTAAAAGTAAGAGCAGCTATATTAACAGTTCTCAATGAAATTCCTTATAATAATAGGATAATATTTACTTTACTAAATTATCTCTTGTAATGGAGGAAATACTGCCTAAATTGACAAATATAATAAGATATTTATAAATATTGAATGCTTAACGACGTTATCTAATATTAAAAAAATAAGTAGGATTAAGTAATTGTATAAATCAAAATAATAACTCCTACTGCCAGCTAATATACCCCTTCGCATACCCTGCACGAAAAATCTGGCCAAAACTACCGACGGAGTCTGCTTGGCGCATTGAAAGCCGCTTGTTTCCGCCGTATCCCGTGTGTGTATCTGCATCTATGTACATGTGTATAAACGACTGTATCTGCAACTGACTCTGCACATGTATCTGTAGCTGCAAATGTATCCGTATCCGCGCAGCCTTGACGGCGCTGCCTGTGCGTAGAAAATATTCGCAATGAAAGCTGCGTTTTGGCACGAAGCGGAAGAAAGGGGGATGGGGGAGACAGTGTGGCAGGCAAGAGAGGAAGGAACAGATTCTAAAAGCAAATAAAATGTGCACGCTGAACCCACTTGAAATATTTTTGGCAATGAAAATAGCCCGAAACGGGAGATAAACACAGACATAATAAATGGAATGAAGCGCAAAGCTGCCAACTGAGCTGCCGAGAATGCTGCAGCATTTGCAACATTCTGCGTGCAACTCCAAGCTGGCAACAACAACATGAGTTCTGCAGCCAACGCTCCGTCTCAGTTGCTGCTAATCCCGACAAATTTGTCTAGGAAAAGCAGAGGGAAAACCCCACGAAAAGCCGCGATGTTCGTAAGGCTGATGAATGACAGCGACGCTGTGAAAATTGTACGAGCAATTTGCATTATGTGGGTCGCCCTTGTTGCCGGGATTAAGCGCACGGGCAGGCCACGTGGGGCAGCAACTCGTTAGCTCCAAGTCTAAGACCGAAATTAGCTTTAAGTTGCCTAACTATGAACTTTCTTGTAGACTCAGCTAAGAACACCCTATAAACTTAGCTGGGCTGTAACTGATACTGTTCTGCAATTAAGCGCAAAGCCCTAATGCGCTTCAACCGATTAACGATTAGAGATTACCGATTACTGCATCTTTATAAGCAGCTCTGCAGCCTCATAAATCCCGTAACATAATCTCATTTTGCTCTTTTTGCATTTTCAATCATCTAATTGAAATCGAAACGAGATGAAGTTGGCGACTTGGCATGACTCAATCCACCCCGGGACACACATAATTGCAGGCACACACACGCACACTCGCGCGCTTTGATGATGCATAGTGTGGCGGGTTTAAAGCATAATAAATTTTGAATGCGCCATTAGCATGATTTATGCCTATTTAATTTTTCATAACAATGAAAAGCGCACAACAACAACGACAACAACAACAGCAGCAGCAGCACAAAATGTGACAACAGTTGCGGCATTAGCAGCACAAAGGCAGCAGGACAGGACAGGCCAGGGCAGGACAGGCCAGGGCAGAGCAGGACACAGGACAGAGAGGACACGCTTCGTCCTGCGTCCTTTGAGTGCATAAAAAATGCGATCGGCAATGGACATAATTGAATAGTAAAAGCGTGCACTGAAATTAACCACCACAAATGACGCAAATAATGTTAAAATGCCGCAAGAGGGCGGCGGAGGCAGCGGCTAGAAGGGGGCAGGGGGCCAGGCAGCATGTACGGACGATTAAATTTCAATGAAATTGAATTACATTAAAAAGTGCAAAAGGCGACGCTGCACAAAAGCGTAAAGCAATCCCAACCAGCAACACAGCAGCAACAACAGCAGAAACAACAGCAACAACAACAGGTCGCACAAGTAGTGTACAAGCCACGCCCCGCTAGCCCATCTACTCCCCCTGCCCAGCGCGGGCACAGACAATAGTGCGCAAATTAACTTACAAAGCGAAATAAAAACCGCTTATGCGACCATTTTTACCCGCCAGCCGCAACGTGATATGTGCGAGTCACCCCTCCCACTCTCTCTCTCTTTCGCTCTCTCTCACACTCCCCCTCTCCATCTCTGTCACTCTTTTGTTGCTTTGTTTGAGCGCCATCTGGCGCAATTTCGCTGCTAATGCTAAACAGCGCAGTTAACTGTTCTCACCGCCATTTCGCAGTTGCACTCTCTCTCTCTCTCCCACTCTCTCTCTCTCCTCCTGCGTTGCATAGTTTACGGCGCTTTGTTTATGTGCCGCGCGTCCTTTATCCGTTTCTCTCGCTTATCGCATTTGTCGTCGGCAGGCGAGCAGCGGAGTCGCTTATTAAGTAATTTGCGGATTTATTAAAAGTTTGCGCCTTTTGTGATGTTGTCATCGCATCGTTTGTGCCTCATCCCCCCGCTACACTCTCTCCCCTCTGCTTTCGCTTGCCTGCCCTTTTGCTGTTGCCCCACACCGGCCAGGGCAATTACTTGCCTAATTTTCTAGGTGGATTTTGTAAAAGTTATCAAGCGTTAATTGAATTTCGTGGTATGCCCATTTGTTGCCCAGAAAACTATGCTAAGTTCGTCGCGGCGGAATGCTCTGTGCATCTATCAAGTGGTTTGGGAATGTCTACGCGCGCATTGGGAAGTTGAAAACTTTCGAAACTTGTTTTCAAATTGACACTACTTAAAAGTTAAAGACTTCTTTGACTCTACTCTGAATTGCAAAGCAGTTAGACACATTGAATTCCATTTTTTTTCTCTTACGCTTTCCTATTAAAGTGATCTTGACTTCAAATAACAATAAATTCGAAACTTTATTATATTATACAATTATTTTTATTCTTCGAAAACTTCTTGTCTTTTCTCGCTTATATTTTCCTTTTATTTTAATATTTCTTTCATTATTCTTCTGTGTGTGTAAATTCTGCTACATATTTCATTTTTTTTGCCGTTTTCCTTCTACACATTCTTATAATACTTTTGACTTACAAAAATACTTAATACCTCCATAAATGTTGCTCTCCCACTCTCTCTCCCACCTTTTGCTGCCTACTCAAATTCGCAGGAAAATCCTCCTGTCGTTCGCTTGGCGAAAATAAATCACAGTCGCAGAAATCATCAGCGAAAATTACAGAACTCTCGACGCAGGACACGCATATAAAAGCATAAATCTACTTGAGGCAACACGCCTCCCCCCAAAAAGAGACAGCGGAACTCCCCTTGGAGCGACAAAGAGCAGGAAGATAGAGAGAGAGAGGAGAGAGAGGCGACACGTTGCGCTGCTCAGCGGGTGCCTGGGGCGTTGAGATTTATGAAACAGTCGAGTATTTTCTATTTAAGTTAATAACAATCATAATAATGGAACTATGAAAATTGATGCAGCTCAAGCTGAAAGTGTGCGCGTGTGTGTGTGTGTGCGGGGGTGTGTTGTTACGTGTAAACTTGTGATAGATGATGTGCATATAAGCTCAAATAAACACAAAACTGAGAAGAAAAGAAGTTGTAACCCCTGGCAAAAAAAAAAGAAAAGCAGCTGAAAACCAGCAGGTCGTATACGTAATAAGCTGTCGACGTGGGCAGGAGCGGGAGCTGGAGCTAAGTCTTTGCATATTTGAGCAGCTGCTGAGCGGGTGTGTGTGTTTCTCCATTTGTGACATTCACTTAAAAATTCCATTAGACGCGACTCCAATAACCACACGACGCAGCAGCAGAAGCAGCAGCAGCAGATGCGAGGCAAATCTTATTTCAGGCAGCGTTAAGCACACAAATTGCAGTTGAAAATCTGACGACAACGGGAGGATTGGGGTGTATCGCGACAGTGTTGCGGATACAACTCATTAAATCGTGAAGAGCACTCACAGCGCACTCGAAACGCACTCGTTGAGGTACTCGAACAGCTGCGCGGCATCTTCGTCTTAAAGATGAGTTGAGTCGCTTGCCCTACGGCTACACTTACCACTTGCCACACGCGACCAGTTGCCATATAACTTCACATATTTGACACATAATTTTTGCCACTCCCCCCCCCCCTCCCAATCCACGTATTACGCCCATGTCCATGTCAAACCGACGGGAAATCAACGCTCGAGGCTCGTGGCTCAACTGCTTTGTAATTCGGTAATCAAATTAATGTTGTGTATTTAGCAAACTTTGCCTTCGAGTAGATGCTTCGAGTTTACAACAAATCGCCCAAGTGGCGGATTCTCAAGAGTTCCCTCCGGCGGAACTTCCCCCTTTTCAACTGGGCAGCTTAGTTCGGGCTGCACTGCCGACACATGCATACCCTACGAAGTTGCAGGAGGTGAATAAAATCAGAGCATGTTTTGGGTGCGTTGTGATCTTGCTTGATATATAAAGAGATATTTATATTTATACAAATAAGAAAAGATATATCGCTGATCATATCAATAAGTGTAAAACCTCTCAAGCCAGAACTTACAGAAATTTCTTTGAACTTTACCGCAAAATTATTTCCAAGCTTGGCATGTTCGCACAACATACCCTATCAACACCAGTACAACAATACCCACTATAGCGTAGCCGCTGGCCAAGTGGGTGAATGAAAAGCGTCAAAGAATTTCACTTTTCTATTATCGAAAAAAAGGAAATACTTCAGACAAGGCAAGTCAGCAGAGCAGCAGCCCGCCACAAGATTTACCCAGTTCGGCCTAAGGCGGCAACGCTGGTGTAGACTGCGTTGCCACATTAAATGTTTAATCAGGAGTCTCGCAACTAAATATGAACTGTCAATGGCAAACATTGTCTGTCAGTCCCCCTTTTGCCCCCCGTCTCTGGCCACGTCTCTGTCTCGGCCTGTGGCTGTCTGTCTAAGCTAAACATTCTCGTTCCTGTCAAGGCACCTAAATAGATCTGTTTAAGCACAGTTGTTGTCTTTCGGGTATTTCAAACTTAATTTGTTTATACAGGCATTGTGTGCGTGTGTGTCACGTATGTGTGTGTGTGTGTGCGTCTAAACTGCCGGCAATCATGTTGTGGCATGCAGATTGCTTTATTTATAATTATTTGCATGCCTTTTGGGGCTTTTCAATAATTCAGACGAGTTGCTCGACCGACTTAAGCGACAGGCTAATTGCAGGCAGAGTTGCATTGGCTTGCGAGCGGGTAAAAGCTGTTTAAAGCTCGCTCTAAGCGCATTAAAGCTAGAAAGCTTTAGATTAAGCAGCTACTGAGCGTCGTAGAGCTAACAATGTTTTAAATAGAGCTTAAAAGCAAAGAAAAAAAGCTTTAAACCTATAATTAAAGTAGATTAAAGCTTTTAAATTACAATAGCAGAGCTTTAAAGCTGCTTAAAGCGCAGCTCGTAAATAGTTTTGCAAATCTCTAACTGACGTAGTGTTAATGAGCTTAGAAAAGCGCAAAGTGTCTCGACAATCCTTTCTAGCTGACTTGCTAAGTCTTTCCCGGGGCGACTATAGCAGCTGCTCCAACGAGATCATGAAGCACCTGCTCAATATGCCAATCTGGCAAGTACCAAGTACCCAATTGGCCAGCTATAGTTACCGACAACTTGTTACCAACAACTTTAAGCGGCTCAAAGCCTTCAAGCGCTGCCAGCTTGATGGGCAAACAAAGGCAAGGCAAAGAGCAAAAGAAGAAGAAGTAGTAGACGAAGTCGTGCGAGTGTGTGTGCGTGTGTGTGTGTGCATAGGTATGCGATTCGAGGCAATTTCCTTAATGCTATTTGAGCAGCGTCGTCTGGCGTCGAGCAGATGGCCATAATTAACGCACGTTGTCTGTCAGAGCGAAACTTTACCCATTCCCTGCGCAAACTTTGCCACAAATACACACATGACAATAATAATTATTGTCTTGATTATGCTCCTGTGCATGTTTTGCTCCGTTTTACTTCGCTTTAGTCAGTTTTACTCGCTTCTTGCTTATCCGAGCTTCGCCATTTAGCCAAATTGCCAGACATTTGTCTACAACGCGAGACTGGAGTTTGTCTGGTTTCGTCTTCTTCTTGTTCACTCACTTGTCATAGTTCATCCTTCATTCTGCTATCTGGCATCCCGCTCACACCTCTGTCATTGTTCAGTCTTTCGTCCCGTTCTCATGTCTCTGGGCATTCTTTTTTCTCCTTTTGCATTTCACCTTGGAGCCTCGTCGTTTCTGCTTAAAAGCTTTTCATTTAGCTTAATTAACTTATAACAATTTGGTGGTTTATTATCTTAATTTATAACCTCCAGGCATAAATCGTTCTGTTTTCTTTTCCCTCTCTCTCCCTCTCTCTTTCATCTCTCTAATTAAACTTTAAGTGAATTTCATTTGCGAACTTTCACCGCTTTTATGTTTGTTTAATTTAAATGCCAGCCCCGACGAGTTACTCCACTTGGCTCCGGTTTATGCTTGATTTATAACTTTGTAACGTTGGCTAATCATAGCTCTCTATCAGCGAACCATATAAGGTTCAATTCAATTTGACAGTGTCATTTATTATGTCAAGCTTTGTACGAAGTAAGAAAGAATATGGGGAAAATAGGCAGGAAAGTGCTAGATGGGCTTGAACGACAGGGAGATACCTCAGACAGTTCTCAGAAAAAGAAAAAATTGTCGTAATTAAACATCATAATTCTAAATATTTTAAATACTGGCTTATTTAGCCTAGAGTATTCCCTAAGAAAACTCTCGCAAGCTTTGCACTTCTTCTTCATTTTATCGACTTTGCTTATATACCATAAATATCCAGTTTTATTTTCTTTTCTTACTTTCGAGCGCACCCCTTAGATCTGCACTGGCTCGTGCAGGGTATTGCAAATCAAATGCAACTGTAATACAACTAATTTATTTAAAATGCTCATTCATGCCATGTCGAATTCTTGTCCATTCATCAAAAGTCAACGCCAAAGGACATGGGTCAAAGGCTTTTGTGTTTGCACTGACCCCAAGGATTTTCTTTGCTCTCTGTACTCTCTGCTTCCCCTCTGCCTGTCTGTCTCCCGCCCGCGCTCACACTGGCAAGCAATGCAATTAATATTGAAAAGCTCAGCAGAAAAGCAAGAGACATGCTCGGGGACGGCCCAAACCGAAGCTGAATGAACTCAAGACGGAGATGAAGATGTTGATGGAGATGGAACTGATGAAAGCGAGCGTGTGACAAATGTCCCAGCTGGTCAAAGATTTGCAAATCTGTCCAAGTATTTCTTGAAGGTAATTAATTGAACTTGCTGACAAGAAAACACGACGTCATCAAAAGATTTTTGTTTGACATCCGTTTTAGTCGGGCTAATTGCTGTAAATTACAGTAATTATAAAGCAAAGTATTATGATTGTAGTTAAGGTTGAGAGATGGTTGTAGCAATGATTGGAAATTACTAAACAATTTCAAATGTGAAGTAGCTGCATGCGGAAAAAGATAAATTGAAGTGCTGCCGGTTGAATATGAGAGAAGTTTCTCAAGTTTTCAGAATGTGATCTCTTTAAAATAATGCAGATTCACCGCGCATTCTTCAGCCTGACTTTTCAAGTATTTTTTGAAATCTCGGCCAACTTTCTTTGACGCCTCATTAGGTGATTTATTAAACGTTTTAGCCGCAAAATTTGTCTGTCCCTGCTGCTGCGTTTAGGTACTTGATGGGCGTGGCATGACTTGGCACTTCTGATTGTGCGACTGTTTAATGAGCTATAAGTATCTGCAGCGAGTACCGCACTCCACTCACTCATTCATTCACTCACTTATTCGCCATTCATTTCGGTCTGTCATCGCGCAGCTAAGTATGCAACAACTTTTGACAAACGACATTGCGGCCCATTGGCAATTAATTTCGGGGGCAAACAGCATGAGTAGCCAGTTTCACTTTACAGGGGCGGGGCAGCGCGGTGGCAGGGAGGAGTACGCAGCAAGCTACAGTCATGGACGTCACATTACGTCTCATTAGTGGCACGGGATGCAGCGGAAATGAATCATTTCCGCCAGTCAAAATGAAAATCAAACTCCAAATGAAAATTAAAATGGGAAATGTGAAATGGAAAATGAACAGTTTTCGGCAGTTTTCGAGTGAGTTTTTTTTTTCTTGGTATCTGTCGAAACAGCAAACAAAAGCAGCAATGTCATTGATGGCCTGAGAGGGATGGGGAGCGTGTACTACTACGAGGGGAGTTTACGAAGTTTTCAGAGTCAAAAAAAAAGATTTCAATTGAATTGATTTTGAATGCGGCGCTGTCTGCTGCCTGTCTACTGCCCCATTGAAAAGTGCGTGCGTGTTCGCCGGGGGGAAGGGAAGGGGACGGGGCAGGCCAAGCAGGGTGACTACAATTCTATAAAGCTTCCGTCTGGCCCCGCCTCGCACTGATTGACTTTTGCGTTGACATTTGCGCTCTTGGTTATCGCTCGCGCCGCTCGCTGCCGCCCTTTGCCTGTTTGGGGACTATCGCCCGGCAAGAGGGTTGCCCAGCCCCCTTTCAATCCCTCCCCCTGCTACCACCCACTCGACTGAGGACTGTCTGCTGTGTTTGTGATGCCACAATAAACGCATTATGCTGCCATTAGTTGAGTGCGAGAGCCTTCCGCTTGTTTGCCAGCTTCCGTTTGTGTTTGCCTTTTTGTTTGCCTGTCGCACTGTTTGCCTCGCTGTTCAGTTTTCCACAGTTGGCGCATTGTTGTTGTCTAACAATAAAAATGCCATGTCCTCTGAGTGTGGATCGCGGGCGGGGGTACACCAGGTATACTTACTACGTGCACAAACAAACAAAACTGGAAAAAAAGAGAACTTTTCATGCAATGAATTGTTAATTTACTTAAACAGTTTCCACAGCTGCCACCCCTCGCCGACTTTTCATGCTCGGCCTAACGACATTTCCTTAAAAAGGCATCAGGCATCAAATGACATTTACGCTGATTGCATTTCGATGAGCAGTTCGACATCCGTTTTGCAAATCTTATTGAAGCGGGCAGTTCAATATGGTCGACTCTGACCTGGGGGAGAAGTTTGCGAGAGTGAAAGTTGTATGAAATGGAAAACAAGTAAGAAAGCTACGACTGGAGTGTGATTGACTTCGATGCACCTGGTAAACTGCAGATAGCATGTTTAAGCTTTAAAATTATGTTTGTAAATTGTTTCGTTTTTGGAAGCCGCTCGAAAACAAAGTTAAAAATTTTGTAGACTTAGCTCTTCAAGTATCTGAGATATAGCTGTTCGTACAGACAAACATGGCTAAAATACATCTTTGCGCTAAGAGCAACTTTGCATTCAGTTTAGGTAAGCACAGCGAACAATTTAGTTGCATAAAATAGCTACAGAGTATATTAAATTTGTCGATCTGCACAATCATGAAGAGAATCCCTAAAATGCAATGTCACTTCCAAGTGAAAGTGTCTCGAAATCTGGCACCAACTATGTCTTTCAGTAGCATTATGCCTGGTTATGCTATATATTATAGCATCTATATCTGCAGCTATCTGCCACATATCTCTCACAACTCATATATCCCTTTCAATTTGCTTTATGCTCCCCTAACTACGCAGTCAATGGCCGCTAACGCTGTCGTTGAATGCGCTTACAGCAGCAAATGACGGTCAACGTGCGAGGCACTCACACGCAGACAGACTGCTGCCCTCTCACTCTATCTCTCTCTCTCTCTCTCTCTCTCTCTCTCTCTCTCTCTCTCTCACACTTTCTGTGTGTCTCCGTCGCACATGCACGTGCGTGTGACTGTCACCTAGCGTTTAACGATATTTTGCTGACAGCGACAACGGATAATTAGTTTCGCTAACGAGAAAACTTCAACGTGCTGGCCGAGTCGCATACACACAGCCGGGTACACATACACATTAACATCACACTTGACACATGATGGGGTCTCTGGTGCAACATGTTAACTCAAGTAGCGTTAACAACAACAACAACAACAGAAGCAGCAGCAACAGCGAATGCGAACTGTAGCATGGCCAACACGTTCTCGCAGCGAGTTGCTCCGTCATTTTGCGCGCCAGCAACAGGATGAACAATCCGGCGGAATGCCTCGACTACGCTTCACTGCGTCCGTGCGCCGTGTTCGACGTGCTCTTCGCCTTGCAGCTAATAAAATGATTATGTGTTGTTTTTATGCTCATCGCCGGCACCAGAAGGCACTCGTCACATTGTAAGCAGGCGAATCACGAATCGACTCCTCCTTGTTGCTGCCATTGTTGTTGCCTCTCTGTCTCCCTCTCCCTCCCTCTCTCTCTCTCTCTCTTTCGGGGCACTTTCAAAACAATTGCCGCGATTGTTTACATATTAATGACAGCAACTTTTATGGACTGACAACACTTTCTACGTAATTGATTGCCGGCAATTTCCCTGCCCGGCTCTGCCCTGGCATATTAAAAGGATTTCGGCACAATTTGTTGCAATTTATCCGAGTTTCCTCGCCCAGCTCATTGTTAATGAGTTTTGCTATAAAAGTTGCACATGCTATAATGGGTTTTTTATTTTTATATGACATATTAAGTTTGCCTGCGCCACACACAGCAGATAATTGAGTCATAATCGACAACATATTTGATTAAATTTTTATAGCATACTTATTTGCAATTTTCTCTATGGTTATTTTGAGACAAAATCGATTTTAAGACAGCCAACAAAGAGCAGGGGCATTCATGTATTTTTAATATAATTTTATAAGCAACTTTTTCAATAACACTTTAAATGAGAAAAGTATTTACCCTGCAAAATGTATCCATTAGAAAAGTTGCCCAATTTCGCCATTTAGAATTCATGTATAATTGTTTTTAATATTTATCATACTTTATTAGCTACAAATCTGTATGAAAATGGAATAAACTGTATAATATTCAAAAAAAGTGGGCGTTTAATTTGAAATTTTCACAAGCCTCGGCTGCTAACTGTTTCTCCTTTTGCCACGCCCCAAAAAATGCTGCGTTTAAATTTACATTAGGCAAAAATTTCATAATGCGTTTTAGCATTTTTTTTATTTTTCCCGCTCATCAGAAATGTTGTTGGCCCCGAGGCCGCGCCCTCCTGCCAACGAGCGTTGCATACGCGCACCGGAAGTTGCTGTCGATTTGCAACAAATGGCAACCGGATGTTGCCACATGCTGCACGTGGGTCGACAGACCCTCGATTTGCACGCCGCTGCCGCTGCTGTTGCTGCTGCTTTTTTATGCTGCTCTAACCCCTTGGCAATTAATTGCCTAGCACGTAATTATTTTGTAGTTAAAATGGGCGCGCTTACCCACAAACATACGCGCATACCGGAACACACACACGCACTCGCACACACACTTACTTGGCTTATCCCATGCATAATTTGGGTTTTTGCAGCTAATTAAAAGCGCGTTGCGTTGTTCAAATTAGTCGCTGTGGGGTGTGCTTAAGGGCTGTGGCTCCAATTTGTGGGGAAGGAGCACGAGCATCGTCTGCTACAGGTGGAGAGTTGTGACTTTTCAATTAGCGCATGCTTAAGCATTTGGGCGTGTGGAAACTTAAATTAATGCTGCAGCTGGAAATTAAAGTGCAATTTTCACATCGATTTTAAAGTGAAAATTCAGAAAATTGCACGTATAACCCACACGCATACGCAGGACAATTTACGTTGCCTACTTTTGAGCGCAGTCAATAATGCGATTACATGTTAATATACCCGAGGCGGTTTGTGTTGCCTACTTTTGTGCGCAGAAAAATCCTTTGATTATTAAGCGTATTGAACTCTGCATAGTTTTAGGGCGTGCTTGAAATTGCGTTTGCTTATGGCAACATGGCGAATACTTTATATCAGCAATTATATTATATTTTTCCTTACGAGACGCAAGTGCAAGATTACTGTTAACCCGCAGCTGCGAAATTCCCCCAATGAGTTACCCATTAAAAATATCTATTGTAATATTGTAACAATAAACGTGTGCGAGAAAAAAGAATCAAGCTTTGTTCGGTTTTTGAATTTCATAATTATGGCATTTTTATTTGCGTTTTAATTGCTACATTGTAAATACGCGTATTCAATATCAATAATTACACATAGACATACAGTTAGTATCAGTATTTCTAATGGATAAACAACGTACGAACGAATGTATTCATATAATGTATGCGCACTTAATATTGTATTATAGTAAATGTATTCATTTATGTATGTATGCTTCATATATCTATATATGTTTGCATGGGGCTACGCTATATAATGCGATGGTTGACAGTGGGTTGGGGTTGCGTTTAAATGCAGTTCTAATTGTCTGCCTTATGCCAAGTACAGTTCATTAGTGCGGCCACTACAAATACAGTTACACAAATACACACACACACATATGTGTGCATTCGATGTCAGTAAAATTGAAGGAGTTTTGCCATATGCCTATGCTGGGTATTTACGAGCTACAAATCTATTAATTAATATTATTCATATATATATCTATATTACGTGTATGTGTGTGGGTGTGTTTGTGGTACAACAACTAAATAATGGGCTGCTTTATTAAGTGAATCTAACAAACTATATGCACAAATTTATTCACTTCGCAGTTTTCTTCTGGCTGCTTGCATCTGCATAATTCGAATATTCAATTCAAGTTTCGATTATTTACACTTACGAGCTACAAAGTATTTAAGTAATCATATATTTTAAATGTTTATGTTGGCGAAATTTACATAATTTATTAATATTAATGCTTTTGTTTTCCATTAAGCTGTTAAGTAACAATCTAACTATGCGAATCTCTAGATAATCTTAAGCGCCGGCACTCTGCTGTTGCCCGCATACGTGGAGGAACTTATCATACGTTTCTTTAACATGTACAATGATCTATAGCTACGGGAGAGAACTAAGCCTAAGAGAGTGGGAGACAGAGTCGAAGTGGGGTTTGCTTCTCGAAGAGAGAGAGAGAAAAAGGGAGAGAGTGGGTAAGTAGTATAAGTCTATCACTAGCATGGAGCCAATCTTCGCGTGGATTGACGCACTTTACCAAAGTCAGCTTTATTTGAGTAGTTGAAGAACGAAACCTTTAAGAATTGATCAAGCTTAACTCAGACGCACAGTTTGTCTCAGTCTTGGTGCGTAGAAATCAGTTAATAACAATAGATTAATCCATGAATTAATATTTAAATGTGTTAAGTCGAGTTGAGTGCAAGAAATAACATTAAAATACGCTAATATTCAGCTGAGAAACAGCTTTAAAGCAAATGAAAGCACATGAAAGCTTTCGCAGAACTAAAAGCTGCCCACGATAAATACAGCACAGCTTGGGCTCTTCATACAAAAGCTGTGTCTAAACGTGCTTTTCAAATTAAGCACATGTTTCGCAGAGCTTTTCTCCCCATCCTTGGGTGCACAGTCGCCGCGTGCAGTCTACGCTCACTCGAAGTTCTCCGCGCCGCCGTTGTTGAATCGCTCGCACCAAGCAAGCAGCTCTCGCACCTCCCGCGCGTAAAGCTCCTCCTGTGCTTGGCTGGACAGCGGCAGCGGCGGCGGCGGTGGCGGCAACTGGCTGCCTCCTGCCGGGTGTCAGACATTGTGGCACGGTTGCTGACTGCTGCTGCCGCTGCCCGAGTTGCTCAACAGGCTGCGCTCGCTGGCCACGCTGCCCGGCGCGTAGATCAGTTCGTTGGCGGCCTCCTTGCCGTGTGGCTCCTCCACATGCAGCTTGGCACGATTGGCGCGGGTCGAGGCACTGCGCCACGACTGCGACTCCAAGCTCTGCTGATGCTGTGCCCCTGCTGCATGTGGCACCAGTGGCAGCAACTGTTGCTGCTGCTGCGAGGGCTGCTGCTGATCATCCACCTTGACATAGAGACGTTCCATATCGTCCAGATCACCGTCGGCTGTGTGATACAGTGCCTGCTCGTCCTCGTGCGACATCAGCATGGCCATGGGCGAGGGCGAACCGCCGCAGCCGGAGTCGGCAAGGCCGTTGTAGCAGAATGAGGAACCGTCCAGATCGAGCAGATTCTGATTCTGATGCTGATTCTTCACGTGCGTCTGGTCGAGCAGCTGCGCTCCCTGTGCGGCCTGCTGGGTGACCTTAAACCGGGCACTGTCCCGTCCAATGCTGCAGCCATGTGGCTGCAACTGCTGGCGCCGCACGCTGCCGCCCGAGACCAACTGTTGCTGCTGCTGCTTGTGGGGTGCAGTATTGGGTGCCGCTTCGTAGGTGTGGCAGTTGCTCAGCTTGTTCTCCGTGATGTGCATCATGTGCATGTTGTGCTTGTCCTTGGGATAATAATACTGATCGGAGTAGACGGAGCGTGCGCCGGCTGTGTTGCTCGGATAGATTTCGCCCGTCGTGGACATTTGCTGATAGATGTTGTTGCTGGAGTGCGGAACGGGCTGCTGTTGCTGTTGCTGGAGTTGCTGGTGCTGCTGCTGCTGTTGATGCTGGTAATGCGGATGCATGGGTCGCTGCATGCCGTAGGAGCCGGGCAGGGCAGCCGGGCCTGGACGCTGCTGATAACGTGGCTGTTGCTGTTGTTGCTGCTGTTGCTGGCCGGGATTGAGTATGGACGAGGTGGCGTAGGGTGCGGGAGAGGCATTGCTGTGGCGTCCGTACTCGCTGGGCGCCTTGCCGAAGCTGGACACCTCCGCGTAGTCAGTCGGTATGTTGGAGTACTCGCCCACGTAGCTGCAAATGAAGAGATAAAAGAGAAACAAATGAAAAATACAGTTCGGTTATTGCACACGCTTGTTTATTACAATATTCCCACGCCCACACACAAGGTATGGGGGCGTGGCCAAGTGAATTTTTCAGCTGCCCACTTTTTCGGTTATAAATTTTGCTGTTTGGGATCAGTCAGGGTAGTGGGGGGAATTTATAGCGTGCGGTCTACACGCCACAGACGGGAAATTTGCATTTCGCTCTCGCCCTGCTCGGCCCGGAAGCAGCTCGCAGCGTCTGCTCATGTGTAAAAATGGAATTTATTTCGGATTTCGCATTTTACATATTTACAATTTACACCTGCTGCAGTCCACACAAGCTGCCTGCAGCTGCAACTCAAACCGGGTTCAACTAATGTGCCGCCCACGCATCTGGCAAGCGGCGCCATGCGTAGATAACACACGCATAAGCTGGGTTAGGGCAGCCAGGCCAAAGGAATCTGACGGATAAATTAGCGGCAGGGGCAGCAAAATAAATCAAATAAAAAAAAAACGAAGTAATACTAGACGAAATTCGAAGCAAAAACACCCTAAGCATATTTTTAAAAAATATTTAAAATAGTTTTAGTAGAGCACAATAAATACCTAAGAAAAAACAATAATAAAAATTCTCGCCCTATAAACAAATTTGGAAATTTGAACTGCTTTCCTTTTCCTCCTCCTGGCATACCCCACAGCCCCACTCTACAGGGTACTCAGCGTTTCTTTTCGCTTCACCCTCCCACTGCCTTTTCACATTATTTGCGTATTTAAATACTGAAAGCGGATTAAGTAGCCAGAGTAAATGTAAAAAAAAAAGAATACTACAAACTAAAAAAAAATATGTGTACAGCGGATTTGTGCAGCTCGTGTACATGCAGAAACTTTGGTGCGTGTGCATTTGAATGTACGCTTTGAATACCCTTAATGAGTTTCCACTGCGATGAATGCAGCAGAGTTGGAAAAAATACTGCAAAAAAGTTGTAAATAGCAGCAGGTAATTTGACTGCGTTTGAAGCAAATAAAAATAACTGTCTGGCACATTAGAACTAATTAGGTGAGCTGGAATTTTGCTAATTTAGTTATTAGCAGGAAAATACTAGTTGGAAAGAAGTGGGGGAAAATACTAGAAAAATTCCATGTGAGTATTATGCATTTTGGTATTTTTTAAATGCATATTTTTTAAGCATTTCTTTCTTTTGCAGACTTCAGACTGCTCATAGTGCTCATATTCCTTGGCCATTTTCCCGCTAACAGCTTAAGCTGACACTTGAAATTGCATTAAAGTGACCTCAGCAACTGCAACAGCAACAACAGCAACACATATGATATTCATTAAAGTGTGATTACTTTTACGATTATTCATGCTGCTCCAGTTGCAGTTGTTGCTGCTGCTGCTGTCGCTCTCGACAATTTTGTTGCAATTATTTTATATTAATATTTGCGTTGAATTGCGCACATTTTCAATTTGTGTTTTTAATGACTAATTAAGTGTGCGAAAATAATTATAATTATGTCGACCGAATTTGTGACTACCAGCAACAACAACAACGACAACGACAGCAACTACTACGCAATACACTCGCACTCGTCCGGAAAATCGCATTTTAAATATGCATAAAAAATAATGTGCAAATTTATATACAAAATCGTGTTCTCTCTCTCTCTCGCTCACTGTTGTTTTTCCACATTTTGATTGCCATTTTTCGCGGCCATACTTCAGCTTTTCACGCTTGATTGGCATTTAATTGCCATTTGCCATTTGGCCAGACAGACAGGCAGACAGAAACACAGAGATACAGCCTGAATTGGCTTTGATTTGTCAGAGATTTCTCGTTGTCGCATTGCCCGAATTGATTGAAATTATTACAAGAGCTTAAGCATTTCTCGCATTTGCATAGAAAACGTCAATGGCGAAAATTTAATTTCCGCATATTTCGATAATAAATTCAGTTTTAATTTACATTTCCATACGCTGCTGGCCATGCTACTGTTTTTTTATTTTCACTTTATTTGGTCACACTTTCAGCCCTGCCCCTACCATCCCTACTTAATTTGAGCAATTGCGTTGCGCTTTAAGTTGGCCGCAAATAAATAACAATTACGGTTTGGCAAT
The DNA here is from genome assembly GCA_018151445.1 of Zaprionus inermis. Lineage (NCBI taxonomy): Eukaryota > Metazoa > Arthropoda > Insecta > Diptera > Drosophilidae > Zaprionus > Zaprionus inermis. Next base: position 1,963,857 of record JAECXD010000634.1, on the reverse strand, counting down.
AATTTTGTCGAAACAACTGCGAAAACATTTGCGCAAATTAAACAAATCTGCAGCAACGCAGACACATAAATTAGCAATACGCGCCTGCATTTGCTAGTTGAGCTGCCAGGGTTGCCAGGTCTGCCAATTTGATTAGCCGTTGCGAAGAGAGGGGCGCGCAGTAAAATAAATTACGCGGAAAACATACTGCGAGCTTGCCCTGAAATGTATGCTATATTTTTTGCATGTGGCTGCTGAAACGATTGAAGAGGCTGCAGTTGAGCTTTCTTTGCTTTTTTTTCCACTGCTTCGCTTACACGTGCAACATATTGTTGCCACACTTAAAGCTGGCCACTTAAAGCCGCTCGACATGCGTTGCGACACTTGGGTAATTACATTTGCTTCGACTCCGAGCGGCAGGCAGGAACTGCAAACTATGCTGCCCACCGGGAGCTGTCCACAGGGGAGCTGCTGCCCACCGGCTGCTCTCTGTACGAAAAATCAACATAAATAGCGCGCCAACATCTCCATTTCTAACTTGATTTTGCTGGCGCCGTCCGGCACAAAAAATAAAACCAGCAACGAAGAGGAGAAAAAAAAGCTACGAAAAATTTTTCGACGCGCCAGAAAAATGCAATTTCACAGTTTGGTGAATTTTTATTGTCGTCGCTTTTGAGTGGGCTGCCAGGCGAGCAGAGAGAGAGAAAGAAAAAACGGCGCATGGGCATGGGACGGGAGGATAGAGAGAGATTTTCCTTTGGGCTACCTAACTGTCCGAATTGTTTGGAAAAACTTACCGCTGATGGTTGCGTTCGCTGGCGTGTCCATGAATATCATCGATGCAGCCACCGCCGCCGCCGCCACCGCTACTGGAGCTGCCTGTGGCGCCGCCGCCGCCGCCACCGCCAGTGGAGCCTGCTGCACTTGCACCGCAGACGGGAGCATAGTCGGCAATGTGATCCTTCTGCATGTCGAGGGTGTCGCCGCTGGGCGAGGTGCGCCACACCATGCCGCCGGTGGAGGCGTCCAGCCAGTAACCGTTGCCGTTGCGCGTCGATAGACTCGGCATTTTCAGCACGTCGCTGGTGTGATTGCCTGCAGGTAAGGGAAAGAGAGAGAGAGAGAGAAAGGGTGAGCCAGAGCAATTAAATGTTTTGCAACAAATTGTAGCCGGAAATTAACAAAAATACAAAAGCCATTGTTTCGGGCGTGTTCCCAAAAACAATTTCACTGCCATTTGCAGATTTTCCACGCTTTAAATTCGCCTTAAATCGCCGCTTTAATCCCGCACACACACATGCTGCATTATAATTCAGGCTTATGTCGCGCTGCTTAAGACTTCATTAAATTATGGCGAGTTCATAAAAAAAGATGGCGAAATTGCGGAGAAAGTGTTTTGGTCTGGCTTATACGCGATTTATAGCAGCCTGTGCTGCCAGTGCAGTGCTATAAATTCAGCGCATTAATATAATATTATGCCTGTGCGGGTCGCGGGGGCGTATGCGCAATTTGCCACACACGCACTCGCGCAGTGTAAAAATCAAATAAATTATTGTCAATTTTGCCGTCGACCCTCGACAGCGCCGAAATGTGTTGCATACTTTCGCGCGCCAACGAAAAAAACGATTGCATAAAAAATGCACCAATTAAACTGTCCCCGGGTTATAACTGCGCATCAAGCGAGTATTTTATGGCGCTCTACCTCCGCCATTGTTGTTGCTGTTGCCTTTTATTGTCTATGGCAGTTCAGGTAAGCCACATGGCAAGCGCTTTTGCGCTTTTTCCTGCTTAGTTTATGCCGTGCGCCCATGAATATGCAATGCCTTCCCCTCGCCTGCCCCTGCCACTCCCTGCTGCGGCTTGTTCAACAATCGCAAAGTTGAAAAGCAAAAGCATTCGTTGTAAAGTTTGCATTAAGCTGGACGGACAAAAAAAAGCTGGCTGTATGAGGGTGTATCACAACTATATTGTGAACTATAGAAATTGAATATAACAAGTGGCAGCACGATTGTTTTAACTCGGAGGGGACGATGTCATTTTGCACACTTTTCCGGTGATGTTTTGCGCAGACTGACAACTGTAATCTGTTTTAAATTTGTAGCGATACGATGTGTTTTTTTTCAGACTACGCTACGCTTTACATTTGTTGAAAGCTACAGCTCATTCATTTTCGACTTTTTATGCTCTCTGACTGATGAAAATTCACAGAAAGGACACAAGGTAGAAAGACACGTATTCAGCAGCAAAAGCCGCATGTATTTATGCTTTTCTGTCTGTGTGAACACGCAGATCTGAACTATTAGGCTAGCTTCAGAAACTAAATTTGATATGTAACTCCCTATATAACGTCCCCAGCTTATGGTTGCTTTATATTTAACCTGCCACGCCGACTGTCTATGCAAATCGACAATTTGTTAAATATTTAAGAGTTATTTTTGTTTTGAAAAATTGACGCTGTTCTGTCCCGTCTAGTATTGCGCGCAAATTGATTTCACACGATTTTCAGTTATAACATTACTGCAAATTTTGGCATAGGGTTCATGCATGCAAATGTCCTTTTAATGTCCTCGAGCTGCAGTTGCATTTGCCGTTGCCGTGTTTAGTGTCAAGCCACAAGCATTGGCAGGCGTTTACTGCGTGCGTGTGTGTGTGACCAGGCAAACCCACAGCCAGCACAGCCTAAGCATCCGTGCCAACAGGCAACTCGAGGGAGTAGGATTACCCCAGCCTGGATTCTCTATTTAACCCACTACTCTCTGCCTCTTGCTGCTAATTTCAATTAGACCACAAGGTCTGGCCCCAGCTCCGAGTGCCAAGCACGCGCAGCACACACAACTTGTTGGTTAATAATGCACACAAAACTAAATGCATAATTGTGGCGCGGCGGGGAGAGGGACGCTGGCAACCCTAGTGCACTGTGCCATCACGTGCACAATGTTAATTTCTATTATGGTGTGCGCGAAGCGGCACAGGAAAATTCGTGCTGCTGAAATATTTATTCGCACCTATTTTGTTGTGCAGGCATGTGTGTGTGTGTGTGTGTGTGTGTTGCGGGTGTGTGTAGTGTGTGCGCCCCTCGCGAACAATGCAAAATTAGCGTTATTTATATATGCAAATGGATGTGGGCAGGAAGCGCCACTAGCTGCCCGCAATGCCGGATGCAGCCAGCGCCAACTCCTGCGCTGTCCCCGGCCCATCCTGCCCCTGCTTGCCCCACGTACTCACCTCGCATGGTATTCAGCGCCGACTGCTTCATCATCATGTGCTTGCGCTTCACAAAGACCATCGCCCCGAACGAGAGCATCATGATGGCCAGTATGACGCCCAGCAGGATGATGAACCACGGTTGCGTCAACACATCGTTCACATGATCCTGATTGATGGGATAGCTGCACGCCCAGAGATATAAACAGAAAGAGAGAGAGAGAGAGAGAGAGAAGCGAAACAAAATTAGAAATGTGTAATTAAGAGATTTGCACCGCGCTACGGTGACGATCTGGCAACGCTGTCGCCGCGCACTGCCACCACACTTACCGCTGATTGATAAACGGATCCAGTCGCTTCGTAATCGGATCCAGACGCAACGTAGCCGGCATACAGTACGGTCCAATGCCGGCATTATTGCCAGCTGCCACGCCCACTGTGTACATAACACCCTCGGTGAGATTGGCCAACACCAGCGTGGGCGATGCGGCATCAATGGTCACATTGGTCAGAATACGCGAGAAATTATGCGCCGTATCGATGCCACGCACAATAACGTGATAGTAAAGCAAGACACCTGCAAGCGGTTAAGAGGCAGAGGGTAGAAGGTAAGGGTTAATGAATGGGGGTAAGAGGGTCTTGGGGTACTTACCATGCTGCTCCTCTAGCTCGGGCGCCTTCCATTTCAGGAACACCGCAGAGGAGTTCAGCAAAACGGCCTCCATGCCGAATGGCGCCTCGTTGGGTACTGCAAGAAGGAGATGGGAAAGATTCGTTGGATGAGTTAGGAGCCCAGCAAATGGAGGTTTAACAAATGCGTTTTTGATTGTTTTCGGGTAGCGGCGCAGCTGCTGCTGCCCGTGAAGCCTAATGAGCCCGCTAATTAATTGCCATTTAGTGGCAGCGACTTTAGTTTTCCGGCAGTTTTCCCTGTCTCGCAAATGGGGGTAGTCTAACCCAAGATAGTCTAACCCCAAGATGGGTTTTATTTTTAGCGTGTCTACAACGTCGTGCATCATCAGGACGCGCAGAGCTCGCACACCTCACGTTGCCGCACTTCAAAAGCTCATCTTCATTTGTTTATTTATTTCCTGATTCCTCTGGCTGCACTCCACTCCCGCCCCACCTCTTTGCGTGGTACCCCTTGTCAGATGTGAAGCAATTTCTTTGAATAAACACACGCGCTACAAAACAACGGCAAAAGCAACGTCTCTAAATAGGTGCCCGCTGTCTAGCTGCAGCCCCGAACCAATCGCAGACGCGCAGCACCCTTTCCAGGTGTCGTCCTAGCGGCTTTCGCATGTAGGGTTAGCACCTGGCTGCGATTGCTCTCGTCTGTGTGTTGCTTTCCCTTCCCTTTCCTTTTCCACGATTTTTTCTGCGCTGTTGTTTTTTGGCTTTGTTCGGCGACATGCTAAAGTGCTTGTCAGGCTTTTGTCTGCTGCTTCCTCTGCTGCTTCTTCCCCTGCTTCTTGCTGGCATTCGTGCCTGATGACGCGCTTAACACGTAGCCGGCATTGTGTGGCATATACGACCGACCTGCTGCAGGCAATCGCCTTCGCCTGCCGTGTTGCACGTGCGGCCCAGCACACCAGACGCGACGCAATTGAAATGAAGATCTTCCAGTTCCAGATGCGTGTCTCGACTAGGTTATCCGTTTATTATCCGCTGATAGCAACTTGGGTTGGGACTACGCTTCTTGGGTTAGGACTACGCTTCTTGGGTTAGGACTAAGCTTCATGGGTTAGGACTACTCTTCTTGGCTTAGGACTACGCTTCATCTTGGCTTAGGACTACGCTTCTAGAGTTGCGACTACGCTTCTTCTTGGCTTGGGACTGCGCTTCTTGGCTTAGGACTACGCTTCTTGGGTTAGGACAACTCTGTCTGACTTAGGACTATGCTTCTTGGGGTAAGTACAGGCTATCTGTTAGTCGAGTCGGCGGATTCCCAAAGCGGAAATACCTCAACCTATTCTACTTTCACTCCTCACTTAAAGCTACACCCCACCTCACTTTCCTAATCCTTGCGGCGCATTTGCATTTTACCAGGAAAGGAGGTTGCCTCATATGCCACGTTGCAGCAATAATTGTTGTTTATCTTTACACAATTGCGTTGGCAATTTCTTTGAGTTGTTGCAGTCGGGGAAAAGTCACCGCGCCAGTGGAAATGTGATGCATACGAAATGAGTTTTGATTTGAAGCGCTGCACGAGAACCCGACCCGACGAGGTCGCTTCGGTGCGACGTTTGTGCATTTTATATATATATTGCACCGTTTGTTGACTTATTTGCGGCACTGTGTCTACACGGGACCCAACCGCCGTACCAGACTCCGCTTTCAGTTTCTGTTTACCTCCGCGCGCTCGCTTGACATTTGCCTGCTTGACATTACTGTCTACTTCGCGATCTCTCACTCTCTCTCTCTCTATCTCACCTACTCTGCTTCTCGTGTCTCTTCTAGCATTTTTGTATTTAATTATTTTCTAAAAAGTCGCCTCATTGAGAATTGTTCAGTTTGCGCTGCGCGCTCCTTTTGAAGTTTTTTCGGGTGATAAAATGAAGTGATAAACCTGTCTGCAAAGTTTTCGCTGCTGAGTTGGCATTTTTGCATAGGAAGAGGGCGGGGGAGAGGGCGAGAAAGAGAACGGGAAACAAAGGGAAGCTAGAAAAATGTTCGCTGAGTGCAAATACTGGACAATCTTATCGGGTGCTCAACGCGAAACGACGAGGAACGAGCAAGGAGCGAGGAAATTCGCCAACTTTAGCTTAGATATGTCTTAGTTGAGTGATATGTGAGAGTTTCTTAGCTAAGGTTAAGCGTAGTTTAGTTGGAATTAAGAAGAAAAGCTGCACTGAATTGGATGCGAAATTAGAGGTGCTTTCTGATATATCGATGTCGCTTTCTCTCCCAATCACTTTAAACCTATTGCAAATGTAGTTTAAAGGACGCACAAACTCTTTAAGCCTCAAGACGTCCCTGTCGTGGTTCCCTCTACCCACTCGCAATCCTTTACTTTCACCTGCCTATCGGCACATCAAGTATTCCATACACACACAGAGTCCGGGCAGGGGGCCAGGCAAATACGCGCACATACACGAGCGCGCCTGCTCGTGCAACGCAGCCAAGTGTGCCTGCCTCCCGCTACGTGCCTCGCCGAGTTGTTCGCATTTTTTTTTTTGCGGCCTTCGATGATTGACATAGATTTTATTTGCCATATCCGAGCCGAAGTGCCATACCGAGCTACGCTCCTCCGCCGAGCTCTGTGCGAAGGCAGCTGATGCCGGGATAAGGTGGGAGGCGGGTTTAGCTAGACTGGGCTGGTCTTCAATTTCCTCCTCCTGCTTGCGCTGCTTTACGCAGTTTTCTTTTTATTGAATTGCCTTATTGTTGCAATGTGCCCCGCCCCTTGCCTGCCTGCTGTTGCATTTGTCACATACAGAGGGGCAGGGGAACGGCCGGGCTCGAGGGTTGGCTGAGTAACCCCCCATGGCGAGGTATTTATTCGGTTTGTTGACTGCCTCATTCGGTTCATTAGGCAGCCTGTGCTGCAGCAGGATATTACATCCATGCGACGAATACCCCCTTTACTCACCGTCTTCCAGGGTGCGAGCCAGGCGCGAATTCGAGGGCTTTCCCTCGACGGACTTGTAGAACGGCACAATGAAAAATTCGTAGAGCGTGTATTGCAACAGTCCCGTTAGCGTGCACGAGGAGGCACCTCCGCCGTTGAGTATCGTCAGCATGCGATACTTTGTGCTGTACCTCTCCCGCTGCTGCGACGATGAGGAGGCTGAGCTCGAATCCATTGCATCACGTTTGCCGGCAGCGGCAATGTTTGGTTTGGTTGAAATCAGCGCCGAGGCCGAGGCCGATGCCGAGGCGGATGCGGAGGAGGCTAAGGCGGCACCGGGCGAGGCCAATAGCGGATTGCTGTTGGGCGTGGTGGGCAGCACATTGTTTGACGCCGGATTGGGCAACTGGCGTGCATAGATGTAGAAACCCTCAACGTATTTGCCATTGATGATCTGCATGGGAAATGGAAAAGCCAGTAAGCATGGAAATCAAGGGCGGGAATGGAGGCGGGGGGATTGATAACTAACCTGCCAAGTGAGCTTCATGCTGGTGGAGTCCACGACGCTGGCGTTGGTAAGCTCGACCACATCGCCAGACAACAGGCTGGCGCGTGCTTCGCTCAGGTCGAGGCCGCTGTTGAAATAGCGCTGTTAAAGAGTGAGAGAGAAGGAGTGAGAAAGTCAATTATCGATATCGATTGTGTGAACTATCGAACTTACCGTTCCCACAGCAATCGGTTCCGACATGGGACTGGGCAGCGACAGGCCGTGCGAGTTCTCGGCGCGTATCAGAAAGAAATAATTGACTCCCGGCACCAGACCCAGTTGGGTGTACGTCGTGTTCTGAATGCGTGTACCCACAGCGACCCAGCCGTCCGTTTCGTTCTTGCCGAACATCTCCACAACGTAGCCGACCAGACTGGATGCGCCAACCTTGTTGCTGCGCGTCCAGCTCAGCGTCAACGAGTCCTCGCCCTTCTCCACTAGCTGCGGTTTGCCCGGCGGACCCGGATAGGTGGACAATTCCGGGGCACGATAGAACTTGATGTTCGGATTGGTGGGCGTATCCAGACGCAGGTAACCGCTCCACGAGCTCTTGCCATTGCGATTGCTTGCGACGCACGTGTAGAGACCTTCATCCTCGTGACGCTGCAGATCCGAAATGGTCAGGGTACCCGAGTCGGAGAGATTGCGTCGCTCATGCTCCTGCACATCGATGGGTATGCCATCCAGATACCACGAGATCTGTGGCGCCGGCGTACCCAGTGTACGACAAGGTAGCACCACAATCGACTTAACCGGCAGCGTTTGATTGACCGGACCCTGTTCGATAATCGGTGGCGGCAGCTCGAACTGTGTATCCACATGCACGACGGTGCGGCTGCTAACGCTGCCCACGGCATTGAGTGCATTGCAGACAACCACCTTGCCGGAATCCTCGCGAGCGAAACGCGCTATCGACAGTACCGAGCGACCCTCCGGGGTCAGCGTGACCTCGAGGCGACCGTCGCCGTAGCCGGGCAGCAGCAGCGAGCTGTTGCCCTCGACGGACCAGTAGAGCGTGGGTCGCGGATATCCACTGGCCTGGCACTCGAACAGCACCTCGTCGCCGATCTCGACTAACTGATTCTTGGGGCGCGTGACGAACTTGGGCGGGGCTGCAAGAACGGATTGATGGGTTCAGTCAGGCATAAAGGGTCGGGCGGAGCAATTAACTTACCGTGCACCGTGAGGATGCCCGTGGCCGTAATTGAGCCGACCGCATTGTCCGCTTCGCAGCTATACTCGCCCATGTCCTCGAGCGTAACGTCGTCCAGCTTCAGACTGCGGTCCTCGAGTATGTGCACACGACCTAACGGAAATAGAAATGGCCAAGAGGCAGAGTGAGCGAGTGAGATGGTTGGTAGAGTGAGAGGAGGATGCTACGATGCTACGATGCTACGTTGTCTTCTTCTACTTCGTTAGTAGTTCAAGTAGCGTAAAAATGGCCAAGCCAGAGACGGGCGTGGGGCGGCAAGGCGTGGCAAGTCAAATAACCGCAGCAAAGTAAGCCGGGAAGACGTTGGGGGAGCGGGCGCGGGCAGGCGGGCAGGCTGCACCACCTTTTGTGGTTGTTGAGAGATTGAAGACAAGTCGAGGAACAACAACAACAACAACACAGGAAACAGTTGCAACAACAACAAGAAGAGGTAGAAGAACAAGAATTTTGCTTTTCTTTTGCTTGGTTGCTTTACTGCCAAATAGGTTTTAAATGCGCCCCTGTTACTGCTCTCCCCCTTCCCCCTTTCCGCTCTTGCTGCTGTTGTTGTTGTCCTGCTCCTTCAGTGGCCACTGTGCCAATTGTTTGCTTAACAAAAGTTTAGCCCAAGTGCTGCCAGTCTGCCAGTCCCCCCTCAGCCGAGAGTCGAGCAAATGTTTTTCCAGTATTTTCTTTTACGGCTTTTGGCTGCGAGGGCAGTTTAAAGAAGCGTAACTAGCTTGAGCGAGGGCTGCCCCGTTTTGTCTAGCCACAGCCCTCCGTACTACCAGTTGCACTAAGGGGGGCGCCTCGTATACACCCGTCTGAAGGACAACAACATTGCAACAGTCGAGTCGAGTCCGGGCGAGTCGAGTCGGACGAGTCGAGTGTTGTGCAAGCAAAATTGTTGATTGCTGCCAACAGAGATTGGCAATTAACGGAATTAAAAGTTACAGTTCTGTTTGCCCAGCTGGGGCGGGTGCCACGCCTTCCCTACCCTGCCTCATTCCCACAATTCCACACACAAACAACAGCTACACCAACACCAACAACAACGACCGACTAACTATAACAGTTACTAACACTCGGTCATTTTAGGTGTTTATTGCACTGAGAGAAATATCAGGGTGGGTGTTACTCGATTTCCAGGGTTGCTGGGGATGGAATTTCCGAAATTTACTTTGAAAACTTTCGAGATCTTCGCATTTAGTTTTATTTGCAATTGTTATTTCTACAATGTTTCTATTCTAAGATTTTTCCAAAAGAAATTGCGTGTTACAAGAGTTCGTACTTAGTCCTCATCTCAGTAAACCCGAGAGCTAAATTGCAGTACGATTTCTTGGTAAATTTCTAAAAACAATATAGTATATGTTGACTTAAGAAAATTCTGGAAATATTGTTACAAAATTGTTTGCTTTAAGCCGCAATTGAAGCTTTGAGCTCTTCCCAAGTTCTGCGTAAATCGCAGAGTTTACCAACTTTAACATTTTTGTATCTCTACTGCACTGCAATTTCTCTCAGTGCACTGCTGCAACTGTTGTCAGTTGAAACATGCAAAGCCACAGGCCAAAGGCCAAAGCAACCGCAGAAAACAAACTTTTTTTTTGTCGTGTGCACTTTTCGAAGCCACACCCCCTCCGCGCCCACCTGTATGTGCAGGTGGAGGAGGGGGGGGTCTGGCAGCATGCAAATATGGTAAACAAAAAGCTTAAATTTCATTTGAAACGAATGTTTCTTGTGTGTGTGTTGAGGGGAGACTAACAAAATGGCCGCCATGGCACTTGCGCTTAATTGAGTGCAAGGGGAGAGGGGGGAAAGGGAGCTGCTACTTACGGAGAGGCATATTGCCGCCGGAGGCGGTGCGGCGCCAGAGCACATCCGGCAGAGGATCGCCCCCAATGCGACACTGAAAGACAACGGAGCTGCCCACGACAGCTGTCTGATTCTGCGGGCCGCGTATGAGAAAGGGCCGCACTGCAAAGAGATGGAGAGAGATAGAGAGAGAGAGAGAGAGGGGGGAAGAGATTAGTCGGGTCTCCTTTCTACCTGACATCGCAACTTACCGTGCACCTTGAGAAAAGCCGTGGCCGATTCGCGTATGCCCACAATGTTCTTTACCACACACTGATAACGTCCGTCATCCGATTGACGTGCATCCTGTATGGCCAGGTTGCCTCCATCGACGATGCGAATGCGCTTGTTGGCAGCGGCCCCGCCTGCGCTCAGGTTCAGCGTTTGTCCGTTCTTGCGCCACGAGATTTGCGGCTCGGGCGAACCGCGCGGTGCACCGCATTCCATCAAAGCGACCTCGCCCTGCGCGACGCGAGTGTTCTGCGGTTCCAGGCGGAACTCGTCGCGCAAAACTAAAGTGAGAAAGGGGAAGAGACAGAGAGAGAGGAGAGAAGGGTAGCTAGGTTAAGCTTTGATTGATTCAATATTTATAACTGTCGGAGCGCAGGACACGCCACGGCACGCGGCACCAGGTGAGCTGCTCTCGTTCCTTTTCTTTTTTATCCGTTTTCATTGCACTACCTCGAGTATTCTTCAATTTTAATGCTTCTGCCATTTGAAAGCTGCCACCCCGCACTCCCTGGCACAAGCTGCCCCACTCAATATGCCAATAAAACCTTGATAATGATGCCTGTCCAGTCCGGGAGCTGCATCTGCTGCAATATTAATAAGCTTTGCCATTTGCAATGCGTATTTTCTTTATAACTCGAGCAGAAATTGAAAAATGTTGGCACAGGTGGGGGTTGTGCGCGACTAACAGATATCTCGTAAAATCTAAGTCTACTACGCAACTTATGCCTTAAATACCAACTATAAAAATCCAGTTTTCTACATAAAGTAGAGGGTGTGGCACTACTTTGCTTATAAAATAAAATTCCCCTTGCTTTCAACTATTTATATGCCAAATTTCATATCTCTAGCTCTGCTACTTCTCGAGTTCTCTGAGGTTATTTTCATAAAAGCAACAAAAGCTGTGCAATGGCATCGGTTAGTAACTTTAAGAATATCCCATACTAACGCCTACAGACCCTAACTACCCCTTGAACACGTTAAACCTTTACAGGGTATTTAAATGTAAAATGCAAAGTACGAAACTGCACTCGAATAAAACGCATAATACGCTCCAATTGATGCCAAAGGCAACAAAGCATCCTCGTCGAGTTCTACTAGCGAACTGCACTGGGAAACACTCCACTTGTTGTTGGTGCGTAGGAGATAAAAACTGCAGGGCGGGACGCGTGTGGGAAGACTTTCAAATGCCCCCAAGCAAGTTGATAACCCTTAAATCGAGCTCGAGAGTTCAAGAACTGCACAAATTGGAAACCTTTCTCGGCTTCGTGTGCCGCATAACTAATTAATCTACTTGGGAGCAGCAGCCCTGGCAACGCAGCCCCAAAAATACCACATACACCCCTTATGCTCACTCCGTTCTCTATATCAATTACAAAACATTTCTGCGAATGCTTGATTTTATTAATTAGAAAATAACGTGAACGTGCATGATGCCTGTACGCCCGACAGGAAGAAGAGCAGGAGGAACAGGAACTAAGGCTGCAACTGAAACTGGACATGCAATGCAGTTGGTTGGGGCTTGGCCACTTCCTGCCTCGCTGCAAGCCGCAAAAGTTCATTAGCTGAAAATGTGCAACGTCAATCGATCAATGTCGCTGAGGGTTCCTTTTTTTTCCGTTTCTTTCTTTTTTGGCATGTGCCTATTTAATGAGCACTTAAGAGAACAACCCCAAAAATGGGACTATCGTTCTGCTAAGCATTGCGCACTTTTATGCGCTCAAAACACGTTTTATTCATGCAAAAAACCTATGTTTATTGAATTTTCAACCCTCAACTCTCGATAAATATTGCTGAAATTTGCATAGTATGCGCAAATGGAACTCTGAAACACTTTCAGCAAGCTAAACATCCAAGTATGCTATAGCTACTACCCCAAACTCGTTTTGTAACTTTCTTAAATTTGAATTTCAAATAACTAAGCCGCTTTTAAGACGTTCTACCAAGTTTCCCAGCTGTATTTCTATAACTAGTCTCACGAAATATGAGGGTACTATACTAACATTATAACATTATTTTACTGTACTTACATGCTACTTGCAACGTTGCATTGCGGGAACGCGCCACACCGAACTCGTTCTTGGCCTGGCACCAATAAGTGCCCGCATCGCTCTCACGCCGAGAGTGTATGACCTGCAGGAGAGAGAAAATACAAAAGAACGGGGATTAGAGACACGATTACAGAGAAAGAGAGAGTACAGATACGCATATGTGTGTTGGAAATTAAGTAGTTAGGGGCTTAAGGCGACACGTGTCACGCAGAGATCAAAAAGTCCAAAATTGCTCAACCAAAATCAAATAAAACTGAAAGTGAAAACGTGCTCTCGCTCTCACTCTCGCTCTCTGCGCTGCCCACTGTCCACTCGACGTATACGCAATGTAATTTAATTAAAAAAATACATTTCCCCCCAAACACAACGTTCGTTGCAACCCCGTGTGCAAGGGGTTTCAGGAGGGTCTCACCCCCTCCCCACCCCTCGACCCACTGTCTCGCCTTAATCACTTGGCCTCTTCAATTTTAATTGGCAACAAACTGTAAGCTCGTCGACAAGTCACTTAGGTTAGGGCCGGCACTGTGGAAATGCCTGAAATATTCGCCAACCCGCCCCGCCCGGACATTCCGTTGAAAACAATAAAAACAAACGAGCAGGGAAGGGGCAAGAGAAAGGCGGAGAAGGAGGCACAAATTGCCGTCTGCCGGGGCCGAGATATGCCCAAGTAACTGTAAATATGTGTATGCAAAATGGCTGCAGGCGCTTTTTAATGATTTACTTTCCCTCCTACCCCATTCCCCTGGCCAGGATATGTGTTTGGGTCTCTTAAGCCGCGTCTGGCCCCCCGAAATATTGCAACCCGTTTCGACAGTGTTTTCTTTCTTTCTTTTTCAGCAATTTAACAGAATTCCAATCCAAAACGCACTCGGGCTGCAATAATACGGGAAAAAAGAGAACATTTTGTTGCATTTAATGAAAACAACGACGCGGGGGGTGTGGCACATATTTAATATAAACAGACGAACTGACAAAAATTGCAAACTGCGCGCGGTGCGGGCCGGGGGGGCGGCATAAGGGGGTGGCTTGTCTCCCTCTCTTCTGCCCAATCGCACAGTGTGTCTCGTTAGCTTAAATTGTGAAATGTGCACGCACGCTGTGAGAGCGGGGATGGGGGCAGAGGCTGAGAGCAGGCATTAGAGATGAGACTGTGATGATACTTAGTGATGTGTGATGGAAAGAAATTGAGAGAGGGAAATCTAAAGAAAATGTTTGAATTTCTTGCCCTTACAGTCGGCATATTTCTTGCAACTTCGGCTTACTTCCAACTCGAATTAACCCATCGCTGTCTGGTTATCGCAGTAGACATTAGAGATGCGACTCTGCCGATATTTAGTGTTGCATTATGAAAATGTGAAAAGGAGAAAAACCTAATAGATATAGATGAATTTAATCAGATAACAGTCACGTTATATCGTGTAATTTCATCTATCCCGAAGAGAAGTAATCGCAGCAGCCATTAGAGATGAGACTGTGACGATATTTAGTGAAGTATGAAATTGATTGGTAGAGCTAAAACTAAGCAAAATTTTTGAATTTCTTGACTTAAAAGACAGAATAATCCTTGCAACTTGAGCTTACTCCCATCTCGAACTGTGGTAATCGACGTAGCAATTAGAGATGAGATGGTAACGAAGCCTAGTAATCGCAGCAATCCTTAGAGATGAGAGCATGACGATATTTTGCAACGCGATACCAAAATACAAGTGTATGCAATAGAAAATATATTTTCTTGCCTATATCAACCATTTCCATCCCTAACAGTCACGAAGCAGTCACTGATGTGCACCCATCTCTATGTCTTTTCCCAATCCGCAGTCTGTCAATCGACTAGACACAACTGCACAGTCTTACCGGCCTAACCTCAAAATAATAAAAATAATAAAAGGGGGCACTTGTGTCTACGCCCTCTCTCACTCTCTCTCTCTGCGCTTCTCGTCTGCGCCTTGTTTTGCTCTCCGATCAAAATGCAACCATTCGGAAGCGCATAAAATAATATGAGCAAATTTATGCACAAATGTTGCGTTTCTCAGGCCCAGACAGCAGAAGAGGAGAAGTCGAAATCGGAGGGGGGATTACGAATTGTGCGAATCGAGCGAGTGATACGAACGCAGCGAGAAGACGCAGCTGCCGTATAACTCGAGGTAATGATAGAGTTGCCTCTTAACTCACCTTCAGAAAGAATAAACCACCGGCGGGCAGCATTATGCGATGCGAGCCCGCATCCGTCTTCAGTTCGCGTCCATCCTTGAACCATTGAATCGTTGGTGTCGGATTGCCATCGGCCTTGCAATTAAATGTGAATGGATCATTTTTTGGCACCGTCGTATCCATGGGATGTTCGATGATATGTGGATTTTCACCTGGAGAGAAGAGAGAAGCGAGAGAGAGAGAGAAGAGATTAGTAATGAGTTTTCAGTTGTTGCAGCACCCCAGACAGGCACTTAGGGCCGTCGCGTAGGAGACTTGTCTTCTAATATTTCAACACGCTGTTCTTCAGTTTCGGATCGAACATGTGTCGTTGTCTCGTCTTAAGTGCTGCGTCTCCTGGGACTGGCTATGCGTCTTTGCGCGGAGTTTTAAACAGCTTTTGTCACTTAACGTCGAGCAATTAATGCGGCCATTAGGGTACAAGACGCAGAAGACGAGGGAGACGGGGGAGACGCAGAAGAACCCCCATCAAGAGCGAAATCTAAGCAGAAATTACAAAATTCACTTGAATTTTAGTCCTGGCCTCAAATTCAATTAACTTCAAGAAAATATTTGCTCGCCCACGGTGCAGAGAGAGAGAGAGGGAGGGAGAGAGGCAGAGTGGAAGCGAGCGAGCGTAGCCGTAGGAGACAAACGGGAGACTAAACATAAATTTACAGCATGTCGATAAGCATGAAACAAGGGACAAACGCTAGATAAACTTTATTAAAAGCAGCAGCAAAAGCAACAACAAAAACAAGTAGAACGAGGAGGAGGAGTAGGAGAAGAGAGAGATGACTAGAGGGAGGTGAAGCAGTAGAATGTCCAGCGGAATGGAGAACAGCTGAAATGTAATTACAAAAAGCGCTTTAAGGTGAAAAATCTCTCTCTCTTTCTTCTTTACTCTCTTTCTGCTTGTCTCTCTCTCTTTCGCTCCGTGTGTGGGAGAAAAGGCAAAGAGCAGAGCTGATGCATGCTGGCTGGCTGGCGTGATGTGGGGGGGAGGTGTACGTTGCCTCATTCAGCCGGAAATTAAGTTCTGCAGATTTATTGAAAGCGGATAGTAATGAGAGCCAAGCGATATATAGAGAGAGAGAGAAAGGGAGCGAAAGAGATTGATGAGATATCACACAGCCAGAGGGAGTAAACGCAGCCAAAAGAGAAGTACAGTTAAGAGGCAGAGAAAGAGAGAGGGCGAGTGATTAGAAAAGTGAAATACGGAATGTCAAACATGAGAACTTGTGTGTGTGTGTGTGTAAAGCAAAGCAAAGCGAATAAGAAGCGAAAACAAAAGGACACGTGTATTGAAACTCGCAAAAAAGAGTCGGGGGAACTAGACAAAGAAATAACTATTACATTTGCATGGAGTGCGGCTTAGAGCGAACGGAAAGAGGAACAGGAACAGCAACAGAAACAGTGGAACCGAAATAGCTGAATATCAAATCACAACGTGTCGTTGCTATCACTGTGAAAAATCACTATTCAGTGATTTCGTAGCGCGCTTCAGCACGATGACATTTGTCAAATGCGTGCGTGAGAGAGCGACACTAAGAGAGTGCGGCTGAGAGTGGGCGCGGAGAGAGCGCAACTTGGACATTTGTCAAATCCTGCTTTGTGCTTTGTGAAGCGCCAGCAGCAGCATCGCAGCAGCAGCCTTTTATGCTCTGCGCTCTTTGTTTGGCAGCGCCAGTACGGAGAGAGTGAGTGAGGTGAGAGAGCGTGCGGTGCCTTGGCCATTGTCTGCTTTAACTAACTGTGCACTGCGTGCGCCTTTGTTGTTGCTGTTGTCAAGGCGACAGTGCGCTAATTTAAATAATGAAATACTCAAAGAGATGAAGAGCAGCGTGTGCGGCGAGTGCAAATTAAATGCGTATAGTCAGCTTGCGCGCCCTCTCGCACTCGCACTCACACACTCTCAATAAAACTCAGCAATGCAGTGTGCAGCTGATTATTAAAATTGCACAAACAAAACCAAAGCTCGCAGCAATCCACAGTTTATTTTTTTATTTTTTTTTTTTGGGAAAACTTTTACCTTTGGCCGCAGCACAGAAACCGAGAAAAACGCAAGGAAAATTCTTTAGCTGCTAACAAAATATTTAATTAAGCAAAAATATGTTGCTGCAAAATCAACACAAGCACAGGGCAAACGGAAAAAGCGAGTGAGCAAGAGAGAGAGGGAGAGAGAGAACATTTTTTGCATTTTAACACATGTAGAGAGAAAACTGTAGTAAACCCAACCACACACACACATATACACACAGAAGCACAGCAACTGGCATATGTGTGTGTGTGTGAACAAACAATTGCCGGGCGAAAACTTCGATAAAGCAGCATGCAAAGGCAAAGGCTACAAGAAGTGCAAATCAGGTAAAGTGAAAATATGTGAACTTTACGTCAAGAATTTCTACACAAAGCCAGCAAGTCGAAAAAGTCGTCTTTATTTGCTTTTTCAAATTAACATGTAAAGTGCAAGAAGGAAAGCGCCTACAACTGGCGCCGACTGGCAACTACTCTCACTCACAGATCTGCAGGAATTCACGCTCAGAGACGAGAGGGAGTAAAGAAAAGACCACAAAATTTCGACAGTTATTGCAGCTCAGTCGGGACGTCGCAGCGTCGGCCGAGAGGGAGAGTGAGAGTAAATGCCGTTTCTGTATGTGTGTGTGTGTGGAGTGAGCGCGCGGGAGCAAGTCTGTGCACTTAATTACGCTCATTTGGCGCACGCACTTCATTTGTATGCATTTTGTGAGAATGCATGTGCATGTGCGCGCGCGTGTGTGTGTGTGGGTGGCTGCGTGCGTTGGCAATTTATGCATATGAAATAATGTAAAAGAAGTCTGTGTAAATAAACAGCAAAGTGCTGCCGGCGTTGAAATCATGCAAGCGAACACACGTACATACTACACCTAAGCAAACACTGGCACTCACACACTCGCACACACACAAAGCAGAGAGGGAGAGCAAGTCTTGGGCATGTGGCAGCTCATAATGCAGCAGCAGCAGCAGCAGCAGCAATAATAACAGGAAGTGCATTTGTTGTTGCCGCTGTTAAGAAACCTACGAGTTGAGCTGCCGCTGTGGCTGCTGCTCTGCCGCTGCTGCGTCTGTTTTCTTAGTTTATGTGCTTTTGCGCGTTTTGTTGTTGTTTGCCGTTGCTGTTGCCGCAGTTGTTGTTGTTTGTCTGGCATAAGCATAAAAATGTCTGCCTTTGAGGCGTATCCCAGCAGCAGCAGCAGCAGCAGCTGTTAACCCCCCGTCTCGCTCTCACTCTCTTTCTCTCTAGCTACTCTGCTAAATTGCCGCTGTTATTTGACTTTGGCCAGCGGTGCTAAGAGATGCGTTCTCAAGCAGTTGCGCCAATACGATCATTATTAGCATGTCAACACAACAGCAACAACACGAGCAACACTAACAACTCAAATCACAACTTTCCACAAACAAAAACCAAACACAGACAGCGACGGCAACATGAATCGACGACGCAGTGACAAAGCAGTTACAGCGAGCGGAGAGGAGAGCGCGAGAGAGCAGAAGGAACAGCAAGCAGCAGCAGGTGCACATCAGGCATATGCAAATATGTGTATGTAAGTAGCATGTCGCTCTCTCATCCCTCTCTGCCCGCTCTGGCTCTGTTGTTTGGCACCCACAAGACAGCTTGTAATCAAACAAACACCAAATTGCTGTGTGCGTGTGCGTGTGCGTGTGTTTGTGTGTGGACTGCAAGTGTGGACTGCAGGGGGAAGCTGGACGGAGACAAACTGCTGCTAATGTACTGCAGGCAGCCTGCCGGAAAACGTCTGATTACATTCTATGATATGCCTGTTTATAAAGCAGTCTCTTCCTTTTGACTAATAATCTCCCCTCCTCACCACGCACATCACTCTGCCATTGTTAGGGCGAATTAGACAATAACACGAGACAAGTCAAATTGTAACAGGCTGACAGCTGTTAAGGCAACTGTATCGCTTACAGTGCCAGTGCTGCTGGCGTCGCTGTTAAATAGTTAACAAAGCTTGACAACGACGGCCTGCTACAGTGCCAATCGAGTTACTTTGCTCTCCCGCACTCTCCCACTGTTACTGCTACTGTTACTTGTTGTTGCTGCTGCTCTAGTCTGTCGCTGTTGATGTTTTTTCGCAATGGCTCAACAATAATTTATAAGCTTTTAGTGCAACAGCAAAGTGACTACAACAACAGCAAAGTAGGAGCTAAGTTTTTGATTTGCCGCTGGCAGAACTTTACTCGCTGCTGTCATTATTGTTGTTGTTGCTGCTATTTCTACTTGTGCGCGCATTTATTTATTTATGTTGAATGTTTAATTTTTAATGTGCATGCAACTTGCGCGAGCATGAAAGCTCGAGGGCCAGTGCCGTGTCGAAGGACTAGAGAGCAGAGTGTGGGAGAGTAAGAGAGAGTGGGCGAGCTAAAGTAGCGGAAAGGGTTGCCTTAGAATCGGACAGCAGGCGGTGCGGAGAGGGGGGGGCGGGGGCGGCAATGTGAGAGCTTCTTCAGGAGTTTTGTAAGCCTTTCTCGCACAACTTTTGCCACTTAAGCTTTGTGTAACGTAAATAAGAGAACGACTGAGAGTGGGAGAGCGCTTCTATGTGTGCGAGTGTGTGTGTGGAGATTTGTGCTTGCTGCTTGTTGTTGTTAGGGGGAAAGGGGAAGGGGGAACTAAATACGCGAAGGCGCTTATAATTTGTAACCCGCTTTCGGCACGTTAAGTCGATCAAAAAGCATTAAAAATCGAACTGAAAATAAAAAGAATTGGTAACATGCGAAAAGGGAGGAGAAGGAACTTGCACTTGAGCTACCTGCTACTTAGTTAAAATTCCCAAATAAGTCACAACTTTTCCAGCCTCATTTCTTGGTTTTCTGCAGGAATAACCTCAACTCTTCAAGCAGTCGCAGTTCGAACTGTATTCCTGGGCGTAGTATACCAAATTTCAGCATAGAATTCAGGGTACTTCCCTCGATATGCCAAATAAATGTGAAGAACTAACTGAATCCCGGCGCAAAGTTGCCAACAAAACTGCAGAGTGTGTGCAAGTGCAATATAACTTGCTGCATGTGTGTGTGTTAGTAGAAGGGAGGTGCAGAGGGAGAAAGCAAAGTGCAAGAAAAATGGCGCATTGTTCTTCCTGTTCCTGTTTAACGTGTTTGTCTTTGTGTGCGGCGCGCCTCGACGCCTTGTTTGCTTGTTTGTTTGCCTAGGCAGAGGGAAGAGAAAGAGGGGAAGAGAGGGAACGGAAGCTGCCTGTGCTGCACAATTATTTAAATGCCCGTATTTACCTAACAACAGCGGATGTGGGCCAAGACTGTAGCCGGAGACGGAGTCGGAGACGGAGACGGAGTCGGAGCCGGAGAAGCAGCCACAGCCGGAGATGGAAACGGAGCTGAAGATGGAAACGGAGACAGGAGAGGAGACTTGGGACTGAGAGACGACTCCGGCGCATAAATCATTATCGCATTTATGTAATATGCAGCACGAAGAGCAGGACAAATGGCTGGAACTCTCCTTGTGGCAGCCAAAATATTTGCCCAGGCCATAAAAACCGCAATAAACCAACGGGGATTATGGCCATAATGTGGGGATTTCGTTTGGGCAAAGAGGGACAGCGGCTGAGGACAGCAAAGTCATGTTAGACAACACACAGAAAGAGGGAGAGGCAGAAGCAGAGAGAGAAAAAAAAGTCAATTTTATTGTTTTTATGATTGCAACAAAATGCAAGAAATCAAAAAATCAAATAAATTATTCAAATGTTACGGGGATATTAATACGGGCAGAACATAAGGCAGGGCTATACGGCAGGGCTTAAGGGCGCACACGGAGAAAGGGAGAGAGAGTGAGGCAGAGAGAGAGGGAGATACTCGCACATTTGATTAGAGCAAAACACAAACAAACAAACCGCAGGCTGCAGACGCTCCCTGAGGGAACCGGGAACAGGGAACTGCGGCAGGGGCAGGGGCAGGCAATGGGAAATTGTGGTTGGACGCGTCGACCCATTCGGCATTTTCAATGTCAAATTTATGCCAGCGCACGCAGCAGTCTGGCAACGCCGGCGCGAACTCCAAGTAGCAACGCTAATGAGCCAAAACGCCCCAAGGTGCTGCTAGACAGCTTCAGACGGCATCAGCGGAGCAGCTGGGGCTGCTCACTCACTCCCTTGATATCTTTCTCTTTCGCTCGTCTCGTAAATACCCTGTGGTCTAGGAAAACGAGTGGGAGTAGGCTATACAGAAGTATACGTAACTTATAGAAAATATCAAGCAGCAGTAAGGCTCTTTAATCTACAAAATCTCTTGGGTTACAAGAGATACAGTTATCAAATTTCGTATACAACTCACTTAATACCCTGCACATAAGTAGGTTTTAAGACAGACTAAGGAAACAGCCAGACTGGCTATTTTAACTCTTTTATACAAAGAAACTCTGGAGTTACAGCTATGAAATTAAGTATGTAGCTCACTGAACACCCTACACACGGGTAAGTAATGATAGCAGTTAATTAGGCTCTTTTAACTTTAAGAACGCTAAGATCTCTGGAATTGTAACAGATAGAGCTATGAAATTTTGTAGACAGCTCACCGAATACCCTACACAGAGGTAGCATAGATCAAATTGAAAATATACAGTTTACTTTTCATAATAATCAACTAAGTACGGTGGTTAGTTCAGTGCAGACTGCCTACAGCTTGCAGGGTGCTCCCCAGTCGTGCACACGCTCGAACTGCAATGCTTTGCCATTGCTTTTTTCGCACATTGTACGCATATTGTTAATTTTGGCGCCGCCGCCGGCTTTGTTGGTATCACATTCCCCGAACCACAACTCGTCCCGCTGGCGCCGCGCTCAGAACTGCGAGCTTTGTCTGCTTTTCTTTGGATGCTCGAGACTTGGCTCTTGTGGGGTTTTCCCTTAGCGACTTTTTCGCGCTGTTAATTAAATTCGACACACACGCACACACACACAAAGATGTGTATAGTTGCCAGGGTTGCCCTGGCTGAAATATGCATTGGCTTTTATTATTATGAATGAATGCAGCAGCAGCTGCCGCAAAAAGGGTTCGCTTCGCTCTTATCAATAATTTCATAAATGCTGAAAAAACACTGAAATCCTTTTAAAGCTGCCCGCAAAAAACTAAAAGCTCCCAAACGGGTGACCGCGCCACGCCCCTATCCACGCCTCCCATAAATATGCGCGATTACGGTAGCGCAGAAAAAATGCTTGAGAACTGAAGGAGAGGAAAGGACCGGCCCGAACGGGTCTGGCTTGCACTGCACACACATGGGACAACGATCAATGTCATATGCCATATTTTTAGCCCACTCCCCTGCTCTCCTCCCCTCACTCCTGCTACGCCACTCAGGGACACTCTGCTTTATCAACTCGTATAGTTTATATCTGTGTTTTCCATCTCTTTGTGATATCTTTACACAACTTTTTGGCATATTGAAAAATTGCACTGGGCAGGGTAAAGGGCGTAGAGGGGCAAAGGGGCAGAGGGAAGGGGGGCAGAGGTCGACTGTGGCTTTTAAGAACTTGCGCTCATCTGCCTGTCGAGCTGGCCATAAACTTATAAAGTGCTTTATCTGATGCCATATGCAAAATAGCCCCACGGATTGTGGAGTGGAGTCGAGGCTGGTGCTGAGCTCTCCGGTTACAGCCGGGTCGAATCTGCATTACAATGTGCGTTCCATTTGTCAAAAACTTTGGAAATAACACTGCATAATTTTGCCGATAAAGAGTTTGGGCTTAGCTAGCTGGCAGATGCTCTACAGCGAGAGGAAACAGCTTGAAGAGTTGTAGAGGGCAAACCGAACTTACAATAGTTGGGAAAGTTTGAAATATCAATATATACGCTATACCTAAGCTAAACATGCAAAGTATTGCAATAAAAACTAAACAGTTGCTATAAGAAACTAGAATCCCTCAGTATTACTATGTAAATCGCACAGATTATATAGGAAACTATAATCTAACAACTAAAACAATTTGTCGCGCGATTTCAACTTAGAATCTGAACTTTCCAATAAATCTACATATATGGTATATATAGTAATATAGTACACTCATCAATAATGACAACGACAGGCTGTCTATATAGACTAACATATTATAGCATAATTCCGATAAGCACAGACCGCCAGAGCTGATGCTGATAGCAACTCGGGCCTACCCTAACCGTAAACAGTCTGTCTACAAGACATGCAAACAAAAACATCAAAGCAAAATTGGAAAAACAAAAAAAAGTATAATACAAAAAGCGCAATTAATCATTCAACTAATCTCTTAATTGTAATTCATATAGATTTTAATTTGTTTATTTCGTAAGCCGATTTCAAACAAATTTCATAGTTCACATGGCGATAAGCCTAACTGGGAAACCGCCCCCTGCCTGCCCCTCCGCTGCCTGTCCATACCTCACCCGTGTCAAAAGACACGAAAATATTTTTGTCATATTCATAATTTGTCAGAAAAAATAAGCACAAAAAGTCGAAATTAATTAGATTTGTCATTCGCATTGACATTTCGACAACTTTTCTATTAATTATTTCTTATAGATAGAAAGGGGCAAACTGGGGAAACTCGCTCCGTTGATTTATGAGTGCGACACAGTTTCCACATGCTCCACATTTACTACTTGCGTACTACGTGATCTGGCTGTGTGCTTTCTATACGTCGTTCCAGTATGATATATCAATTCCGTAGAGTTTCGGAAGAGATCTCTGGGAACTGCATGCTTACCTGCAAGTAAAAAGAAAACAGAAGGAATGTTTAGTTATTTGTAATCGTGTTTGTGGACTACGCTCAGTGCATAGGAAATTAGAGGTCAGACTAGGGTATCCATATCTATAGGGTAGGGGCAACGTATATATGGTTTGTTTTGTGGAAACGGTAGCCATAAAAACCTTCTGCATGTGCAGCATAAATAATGCTCTCGGTACGGCTTGGGTTTTTGTTGGGATTGTTGGACGATTTTGACATCCCTCTGACAGATATGCATCGAGCCAGGCGAACCCCCGAAGCCCCGAGCTGCCGCAGCTGCCTCAGTTCTCTTTCTCGCTAGGAACAAAGAGATCATTATCGAGAGAGAGGGCAGATAGGGAAAAAAACATGAAAATGCACACAGATGTCGTTTATTGAATATCGATTTACGCTGACTTCGTTAGGAGAGTTAAGAGCACGCATGTTAAATGTAAATATGAATAAATGAGCTGAAAAACGGGCAGACATAAACCGTACCCCATATATCAACAGGAATGTCGAGCAGGGTCCGCTTTCGCAGGGCCCAGCTGAAGTTTTCGAGGCTGGTTGTGTGAGTCATGATGCGAAGTTCAAGTTTGGGTTTCAATGTCACATGTTGCATGCAGCATGTCCTGCAGCCCTGCAACACAATCGACGTAATCGCGCAATCGTCGAGCCTTGGCCGCGGTACGGCGAGGCAGGCTGAGGCGGGGCAGCGGGGTTTTTCGGGCCACTTCAAGCGCGAAACTCAACACGGGCGAACGACAATGCCGGCAGGGCAAGATTTTGGCATTGGATAAGCGCGCGCAGCACACAGCAGGCCGGAGCAAACGAATCCCCGAGCAGGGGCTGCCTCTCTCTCTCTGTGTGTGTCCCGCCTCCCCCGGGCTTCCCCTGTGCAGCCGTCGTCTGCGTCGATGATTGATTTCATGGCAAAGTTGATTTCAATCAGCAAATGTTTATGCAGTTTTTTTTCAGCTCGCTTGCTTGCCCCTTTTTTGCCTGCCTTTCGTTTCGTTTCTTTCTTCTGCGCGTCTTGGCCGCTTGGGGGTTTGCAGGCTGACAAGAATTATGACACTATCCGTATTTGGAGCGCTCTATCGCAGCACTGGGGGGACGTAGCTGCTCCAGCTTGTCGCTTAATTGCCCCGAGCGCATAATTAAGTCGAGCGAGCATTGAACCTACTCGAGGAGGAAGAGGAGTAAAACCCAAACCCAATTCCAATGCCAACCACACCGTGCCGAACTGAACCGAAAAATCCCTAATAGGCTTTTTGGCAGCATACCCATTGTGCTGCGGGACAACAAAAGGCGAGAAAGAGCGAAGAAAAGAAAAACTTAATCAAGCCGCATGAAATCGCCTTGAAGTGAAAGAGAAACCGAGAGAGAGAGAGAAACAAGAAAATAACCTCAAAAGCCTCGTAAAAAAAATCAAAATGCTTAGCCAAGTTATTATTGAGGCTGATGATGATACAAATTGCAGCTATTACCGCATGGAGAGTGCGAAAGAGACCAGAAAGCAGAGCAAGACATACGCATGTTTCCACTACGATATGAGGCTGAAAAGTCGGGGCACTGAGAGAAAAGTTGGGGGCAATACGAGATTAAATTTACAAAAAACAAAACTTATAGAGAATGCTTAAAGTGGAGAGTAAAAGTGAATAGAGAAGGAAGATATGCGCGAAATAGAGCTGGGAAAAACCAGAGTAACAATCTAAAAGTCTGATAGTTGCGTTATTTGTGGACAAAATGAGATGAAATTTAAGTAGAAGATTATAAAGACATAACACTACAGGTATTGGAAAAGTAAAGAGGAGAAGGAGATATGGGCAAAGAGAGAGAGAGTGATAAGTAAAGCAAAAGATTACACAAGCTGCTAGCACTTTCCCCTTTTTATGAGTGTTACTCCCCGCTTTCTCGCAGTGTACTGCCTGCACATGCAGCAAGCGGCGCTAACGTATCCTGCATCTTTTTTTTCTTCTCTTCCTTTCCCCTTTCCACCCACTTGCTGCCCTGTCCGGCAAACTGATTTAAGCTGCTCACACAACATTTAATAAACGTTGAAAGTAAATGTCATTAGAGAGAGATGGAGAGCTAGGCGGGGGCGAACGTTGCCGTTCTGGGCTGACACTTGATGAGCTGTCATAACATTAGATCATGTCTGGGGGCAGGCAGGGTGCGACAGGGCTGGGCAGGCAGCTCATTAGTCGTGGAAACTGTTTACTTTGCTTATTATTATAAACATTAAAAGAGGAAAAGGGAAAACGGCAGCTGACAGCGACTGGGGAAAGAGCAGGGGTGGAGACTGAAGGGGGGCTTGTCTACTTTAACATCTCCAACTAAAAATGCACTTTAAGATAAGACAGCAGAGGCAGGGAGAGGGAGAGAGACGAGCAAACAGGCCTAATTGATTGATTGATTGATGTAGTCGAGTGTGTGATGGACTGCCTGGCTAACTGACTGAGCTATAGCCGCCATATGCCAATGTCAAAAAGGTGTCAAAGAAAGTTTTCCGAGCTGTGAAAATTTATTTGCCTGCTTGCATAGATTTTACAGAATATTTTTTTCATTTTCTTTTCGATTCTGCTTCCCTCGCTCGCACACAGCTGTCAATGCTTTTAAGTGATTGAGCAGAGGCGTGGGCAGGAGGTTGAGGGGGGAATTCGACACGCTTAATGAAAGCGACACTTGACGCTGTATAGAAAAGAAGATATTATTGTTATAATGCCCATTTGGAAGCCTGACTAATCAAAAAATTATGAGACGATTTGTAACACCAACTGCGAAGTTCATTGGCAGCGGGGCCCTACGAGTAGGGTAGGGAAGCCAGTCGGGGAGAGGGGGGATCTACGATCTTTATTGAGATGTGGGCGCAGTACAAAGACGCAATCAAAATTCGAGCACACTCAGCTAGGGAAATATGTGTGAAAGAAATGACTTACAAAATGAAGACAAACAAAAGAAACGATGAAATGGAGTACCGAGAGCAGCTGAGAATTATGATTGGGGATAGAAATATATAAATATATTAAATGAAACACTTATAGTGCTTAAAATGAGCTACAAAATTGAAGAAGAAAGCGCTCAATAACTCACTTAGAGCTAAAGCACCTGCAAGTTTTAGCTAGAGCTTTTAAAACTGATTGTAAAGCTCAAAGCTGGCTAATCCAGTGCTGATCCGAGCGCAACACAACTTTGAAAGCACATTATAAATTTTACCGAAGCTTTCAGTCGAGCTGAAGCCAGTCGAAAAGCTTTGAGCTTGAGTTTAGTAACAAACAACATGACAATCACATAAAAGCTTTCAGCTGCCACTTAACAAGCTCACAGCTTGCCAACTTAAGCTTGAAAAGCCTTCAAGTAACTTTCAGTCTATTTGCAAGATTAAGTGCGTACCTAACCGCAATGAGAAACTATTGAAACTGTCAAATCAAGCCGATAGAGTCGGAATTAAAGTGCAAACCTGATCCCTGGGGCAACTGCGAGTAGCGCCACAAATGACTTCCGTTACAGACACAAATTATAATGTAAATCGATGCAACATGAACATGAAATATAATTGAATTGAAAATGTTGCCACACACGGCAGCAACAGTCGCAGCAGCAACAGCAGCAGCAGCAACTGACAAGCAACAGCAGCGCGGACAAGGAAAAAACCAGAGAGAAGTCAGCTAAGTAAAGGGCAAAATGCTAATAAATGCTAAAAAAGAAAAAAAAAGGAAGAGCGAGAAAGAGAGGGAGATCGAGCGGGAAAGAGAGAGGGAGAAACCCACTCTAAACATAACATTGTAGCTCGTTTGGCCGATGACAACGACGAGAACGTCATGTAACATGTAACTGCACATCAAATATGGATGCAGCAAGAGAGAGAGAGAGGGAGAGGGGAGCGAGAAGAGGGCGAGTGGAGTGAGCAGGAGAGCCAGACAGTTGAGTATCTTTGGCGGCGATATATCATCAAAGTGCAGGCAGGCAGCAGCAACGGCAGCAACATCAGCAACATCAGCAAAATCAATGCAATTTCTATTTGTAAATGACCAAAATGAGCGAAGAACGTTGTTGCAGTCGTTGTTGCTGCCGCTGTTGTTGCAGTTGTCAGTTGCATGCATACAATTGCCGGCGAAAGAGAGAGAGAGAGGGAGAGACAATGTTGCTGCTGGGACCACCTTGGCGCGGCAGCAACCGTCTCAGCATTTCTATTTATTTCACAATAATTAATAAACACATTGCCAACGATTTATCAGTGGCATGTTATTTGTTGCCTGCCACATGCAGCATGTAGTATGCAGCATGCCACATGCAGCAAGTTGCAAGCTGCAGTGCCGGCAAATCGATTAAGCTATCTTTGGACGCAGTTCGCAGGCAAAACGAATTAAAAACGCAAAAACAAAAAACATGTGAGGCAGCAGCAGCAGCAACAACTACGGTGGGGCATGGGGCATGCCAATGAAAAACGGGCGCCGGCTTTGATGCATGTTGCTGCAGGGCTTGCGCCCTCCTCCAGCATCCTCCAACTTGCCACAACTTCGTCTTTGCCTGCCTCTGCGAATCTTGTATTTGTTTTTTACAGCAACAAAAAATTCAATTTAAAAATTATTGCTGCACTTGCGTCGGCTGCGGCCGCAAACATGTTGATTATTTAGCAGCAGCGGCAGCAACATGCAGCGTAGTCTGCGTGCCCGACAAGTGGGCGGGGCAGGGCGCAGAGGCAGGCAGGCAGGCAGCAACAGTTGCTTGTTGCTGCCGTACGCAGCAGAGAGACGGAGAGAGAGCGAGAGTGGGGCTGGCAACAGCAACATAATTTGTTGCCAGCAACATGCGCGCATTGCTGCTGCTGCTGCTGCTGCCTCCTGCCTCAACGTGCATTCGCCTTTAGCCTGTCCTTCTTTAAGTTTAATTTCGCATTTGGCATTTGCCTCATTTGCATTTTACTGTCAAATTAATCCAATTTAACGCAGCTACAAGCAGGCAGAGAGAACAACGCGAGCAACCGTCAAGAGTTGCTGTTGCTGCCGTTGCTGCTGCTGCTGTCCAGGGTTGTCTACGCAGCTGAATGTTTTGCTGCCAAAACGAACAACATAATTACCGTTAAGAATTGCTGAAGAACATTTTAGGAGTTGCCACAGCCGCTGCTGCACTGCGTCCCCTTAATTGCCGGCAATGTCCACTGGCAACCATTTGCGGCAGCAACATGTAGATGGTCAGCAGGAGGGAGGGGGGGTCGGATTGTGTGGCAACTCTGCGCACGATTTTCCAGCATCTTGGGGGCATTAGCAATATGGGAAACGAATCGGGCTGCTGACCAACACAGCACACAACAGACGCGCCACTCAACATTGCGGCATGTGCAACATGTTGCTGCTGCTGAGGCAGCAACTACTGCAGCCACTACTTAGCTGCAGGAGATGACCGCACGTATCGATCGCATTCCGCGTTCCTAATTCGCCAGCGAGACAGAGACAAACAGAGAGGGAAGGAGAGGCAGGGAGAGAGAGAACTTTACCATATGCAGCAGCAGATAGCGCGGAGCAGCAGCTCAGCTCAGCTCGAGACGCTGTCGCAAATCAGATACGCGAAAGCAGAGCGAAAAGGGGGCAGCAGAGAGAGGGAGAGAGAGAGGGAGAGAGAGAAGGTAGATTAGAGCGGAGTGCGTGAGTGGGCTAAAACGAAGTGAATGATATAGAAAACTGAACAGTTGAGGCAAGATACATATATTTCAGTTTGATTAGAGAAGAAGAAAAACATTTAAAAATAAAGAAAACTTACTATAGAATTTACTAAAAATAAAGAAAATTACTCTAGAATTTACCAAAAATACATACTCAAAATTCTATAAAAATCTTGACGAATTCGTGACACGAAATAGACACGACATGAACTGCAGATACAGCTTATTATAATGATATTTATCTATGTAAATTGCCATATAATACTCCACATACTATATACAACATTCTATAAATTATTGGCAAGTTGTGCCCCGCAATCGTGACTCACGCTCGCATCTCTAGCGCGCCTTGTCTTTAGCATATGCAGATGGCAACTGAGTTCGGTTTCTGTTGGGGATAGTTAGGAGCGTCTCTTTGGTCTTTACGCAATGCTCGATTTGCACAGAAATTATTTGCATACGTTAGACGGGGCAGCTCGGGCTGGCCTTCTTGTGTGTATCTTCGAGATACAAGATACAATATTAAATTTAAGACGACGCGCGCAGACGAAACGAAACGAAATATGTTAAACGCGTGACTAATGTGAGAACGTTCTTCGACCGAGAGAGAGAGATACATTCTGTTCGTTAGCCAAGGCTTGATCAATGATCAGGCACCGACATCAGCAACGGCAGCAGCTACAACAACAACAGCAACTGCAGCAGCAACAACAACAACTACTAGAAAAGCAGACAGCAATTTCGGCCCGCTCCGCTTCGCTTTGGCTAATTAGCTATGCAAACTATGAGATACACAGCGCAAGATACGCGCTCGCGCAAATCTTCTAGCCTTTTTTCCTCTGCTGCATGCCATGTCTTTAGCCTTTTTTGGCTCTTCCTCTTCTTCTCCTACGTTTTTTTTTCTGGCGTGTTATTTGCAAAATGCCCGCAGCGTCATGCGTGTAATCTGCCCCAACAACAACAACAACGACGACAACAACAAAGTTGCAAAGAAAGTTTAACTCGATTTACTTCCAATTAGCTGTCATTTTCGGGCGCTCCCCCTCTCCGCACACTCCCCTGCCCGAGCTCAGCTTTCGCGTGTGTGGGCGCCAAATTTCGTAGCTCAAAATTGCTTAGACGAGCTACAAGAAACCGTCACTCAGAGAGAGGGAGAGAGCGAGACGCTTTTCAAGCCTATAATTTAACTAAACACAGATATATTGTTGATGCCGGATTCTGTCTGCCACGCTGTGCGAGCGAGATGGCCAACGTGTGCGTGAGAGAGAGAGATCGCCTCGATTATCGACTAAATTAAGAGGTGTTTAGAGATCGAGCAAAAGATTAACCACATACCCCAGTTACGAAGTGGAGTAGTCAGTCCCAAATGCGTAGCCGACATTTACCACGCTCTCGCGCTACGTATTATTATCATAATGACTTGCTTAAACGATCCACGCTAAACGATTCCCGAGCTTAACCTACGCTTCTTTTTTACGACATTCCTTTCTGGCGATTAAGTTACAAATTGCAATGATTTCGGGAAACCTCGTCAACTTTCTATATAATATGTGGAGTCATTAGATATTTAGTTCAAAGAAGTTCATTTAGTTGGAAGTTTTAGCACAGCTTTGGCTTGCTTTGCATAGCTGATCTTTGCTCATGATAGATCCCAAGCGACTGTAGATTTTCCTGCAAACCATACCTAAATAAATAATATCTCTTCCTCATATATCAAGAAGTACTAGTACTTCAATGATTTTTCAGTCTATCTTTGTAAAGATCGCTTGTATTTGAAGTTTGAACTCGGTATGAGCACAACTATAGCATATAGATGATCTATACTGTACACAGACTAGCTACAGATCCCGATCAACCATACATAAACCTGTTCAGACCATTTTCCTGCGCTCTTCGCATAAATACGACATATCTGCCCTCTCTCATCTAGTTCAGTTTTCACTTAAGGTTTCTCAAATTCTTTTCAATCTATAGTTCAGAGATATAATGCAGTCGCATGACGAATTCCAGCTAAATTCAATTAACTTCCTGCATATCCTTTAATCTGGCTGCTTTCATCAGCTGCTGCTGTTGCTGTTGGTAGTGTGCTGCTGCTACCTTTCACCAAATGGCCAAAAAGCAGGGTGCAGCACCTGCCTGTGAGTGCGCTGCAGGACACTTCCTACAGTTCCAGTTATGAGTGAGTGCGGGCTTATCGAATGCTTTGTATCGCTCGAAATAAAACACTCCAACACACACTGCACAAACTGTCTACCTAAAACTGGGAATCCAAAATGCGAAGACATACCGAATGCCATTGTTACTCTGGCAGCGAGCAGAACCTTTTTTCTTCGTCTTCTTTTATTATTCTTTGGTTCTTCTTTTTGACTATTTTCCTATTATTTCCATGTCTAGTTTGGGTGCTGCCTGCGCGTGTGTGTGTGTTTCTTTTCGACTATTTGGTTTTTATTATTTTTCGGTTAAATTTATGACTCGTTTGCCGCCAGTTTTCTTCATGGCATAGTGTGACCATGCCATGTGTTGCATGTGTTGCTCAGATCCCACTCGTAGTTGCTTTCTCTCTCAGCCCCTATCACTGTCTCTCTCTGCCCATTGTTTGTCTATTCGTTTAGCGTGCTGCAGCTAATCGCCTCGTTCTACCTACGCGCATTTGGAAAACTTAAGAGGCTCCGACATAGTAAACCCTGAAAACCAAACCCAAACGAAAATTTCTACTCTATTTGGCGGCACAAATTGCCTTTGACCTTGTCTCTTGGGTGTCTTGGGGCGGCCATTTTGAAGTACCTCAGCGAGCAGCGAACCAACCGATCCCCATTGAAATAATTTCGACGCCTTTGCATTGTTGCTTCAATTAGGCAAAGCAGGCGGGGCGAAAAGTTTGCACATTAAATGGAAATGGCAATGGAAATTGCTCTAACTGTTTGTGTGGCCATCTTGCAGTTCAGTCTCAGTCTCTCTCCCTCTCTCTCTCTCTGCCTGCCTGGCCAAGAAACAGATAATCATAAAAATTTAGCAGCATGAAAATTGTTAAATTTTATTAGCAAAGTTTTTTGGTCTCTTATATATGAGGAAAAATTTAATTTGTAACACTCGCCAGAAACAACAACATCAAAAGCAGCTGCTTTTCAGACGGACAGGCAGACAGACAGACAGAGAGACGATTCATTCGACGCACAGTCCATGAAAGTGGAAAAAAAGATATCAAATGAAAGTGAGCAGAGTGGGAGTGCACGACTAGCTGCTACGCTGGCCGAAAGGCGTATGAAACTGACAGAACAAAATATTCTTTATACGGTATTTGCGATATATCAGCGGCATGCATGTAGCAATGCTTAAGTTATAACAAACACTGCATATATACGACTAGCAGCAACTCATATACCAAATTTCATAGGGCTATACCCTACAGTTCCCCAAGATCTGCGTGTTTGTAGTCAATCATTTTTTGTTCTGTTTTTACTTTGAACTCAGGCTAAATTTAACTTTTTCGTATTATACTACACTCTTTAGCCAACTGTCTAGTTTTTACAGGGTATATCGAGCATAATCATGAGTACGTTCCGTAGTTTTCTCTCGCTTGCACACACGCACACTCATGCCGTGGCAGTGTGTGGGTTTTACCTGGCTCTGTGTGGGATTATGCGGCTCTGCCAATGCGAAATTATCCAAGTTCGGCAACTTTGGCCTTTGTTTTCGGTTTTTCGTTCTACGAAATTGTTGCTTATTGCTTTTGGGTTCGCGTTTAAGCCCCTGCTCTGTTTCTTTTTTCAGCTCTCTCTTCCCCTACTGTTCTCTGGCCTCACTCATTCGTTGCGTTATTGTGTGGATGCAGGTAAGCGTGAAAATTTGCTAAGCCAAGTTAATGCAACTGCTGCTGCTGCTTCTCTTCTTCTGCTTTTTTTTCTTGGGATCTGTCGCCGCTTCCTGCTGACCTGCGTTTTCCCTGCTGCTTCGTTCCCTTCGTTTCCGATAACTCTGTGGGATGCTGCTGCCCCTGCTGACCCCCGGCCCCTGGCTCTGCCTCTGCCTCATCCCGCTGCGTGCGCAATTTATGCGGCATTGTCGAACCCAAAGACGACGCTTATCGCTCAGTTGTATCTGTATCTGTAGCTGTAGCTGTAGCTGGCTGTATCTGTATCTGGCAGGCCTGCCTAATAGAGATATGACTGCAAATGTCTTGAGCTGCGACTCAGACTCAGTCTCAGCCTGAACCTGAACCTGAACCTCGTCTTTATTTAATTTATACATTACTTAACCCTTCTGGCTGCCTCGCGCATCGTGTCGCCTCGTGTCGTCGTGTCACACGATTTACATTGCATGTTGTCACGTCATTCTGTCAACAGGCGCAACACTCGCACCTGGGACACGCCCCAGACGAGTCAGCCCCCGGACCAGTCCCTCGACCCGTCGCCCGCCTCTTTCCCCTCGCTTATGCTTGTTTTTTTGCGCCTTGGCTACCGTGAGTAATTAAGCCACATGCCTTTTGCCAAGTTGGCAACTCGCCTGCAGCAGCCCCCAGCTCCTTCTCCTGCCTGCCTGCCCGCTACTCCTCCTCCTGCCCGCCTGCCTGTTCCTTTCCTGTGACAGCTTCAAAAGTCGCTGCCGCCGCTTGACGCACTTGGCCGCTCATTCCTAGATCCAATTAAAGTGCTATAAAAATCACTTAAGGGCCGCATTCGACAATCAGCTTTAATAAAGACCATGAATGGCCTGGCCTAGCCCGACTCTGCCTGCCACGCCCTGTCGCCCTCTCGCCCTTTCCTCCCCCTGTGTGTGACTCAACCTTGACCCACGACGAAGCGGCAAATGGCGTTGACAATAAATGGGCAGCAGGACGCGGCAGCAAACAGTGTTGCAAGCAGAAGGGGGACGGGGAGAGCTGCGACAACAGGCCAAGGGAAACAAGTTGCGATAACAGCAACAACAACAGCAACAACAGCAGCAACAACAACAGCAGCAACAACAACAGCAGCAACAACAACAGCAGCAACAACAACAGCAGCAACAGCAACAACAACAGCAACAACAACAGCAACAACAACAGCAACAACAACAGCAACAACAACAGCAACAACAACAGCAACAACAACAGCAACAACAACAGCAGCAACAACAGTCAAAAAAAGGGCGCAAAAAATTATGAAAAATTAATTTCTGCCCGACGGCAGACTGTGTTTTTTTCCCACTCATTGGGAAGGGTGTGTGGGGGGGGACAGACAGACACATGGAAAGTGATTCGCAGGGTCAGGAAATTTGCTTTTGTTGCTGTTGTTGCCGCTGCTGTTGTTGCTGTTGTTGCCGCTGCTGATGTTTATGCGTGGCGAGAAAGAAGCTAAGTGAAACACGAAATGCAGCCAGATGAGTGCGAAATGTGTTTTTATAGCTAAAGAAATTAATGTTGCAGGGGAGGTGAAGGCGGGTGGCAACACTCAGAGCACAGGGTTGTCAAGCGACGATAAGGAAATGCAATGGAAAACTGGAACTATTAGTAAAGTGTACAAAAAACAGATTGAAGTCACATTGAAGCAAGTTGTTGATTAAAATGTGTTGCCACAGCGTTGCCAGATTGTTGAGGCACTCAAATGTTGCTCTAGGTTAGTTGAAGTGCAAGTACCAGCGTTGCCACATTGCAGGCAGTTTTATAAACACATATCATGTTGTAACTTTTCTAGCGAATTCAATTTCTCGCATTGCGCTGACACGCATGAACCCTGCGCGCTGCACCCGTATGCCCTGCCCCCCTACGTCCTTCTCCCCTCCCTTAGACCCTTTGGAGAAATGCAAAGATCACGCTTGAGTTTACCCTTAGTTGGGCTGCCGCCTGCCCCCTCTTGCTGCGCTTTTGTGTGAATGTTTTTCACAAAACATTCCACTGTTGCGGTAACGATGACGATTGCCACCACCAGCAGCAGCAGCAGCGTCACGGCAACAACAGTGGCAACTTTGGCTGCAGGCGGCGCGCCCCTGCTAAACCCCTTCTGCCTCTTCCACTCCTGCTCCTCCAGCTGCCGCTCTGTGCCTGGATATGGGCACATTCTGCTGCGCGCTGCCTTCGATTTGTTGGTCTGTCATCATGCCTCATCATTGTCAGTCTGCCTGGACGACGTCGTCTCTCTCTCTCTCTGCCCTCTCCTTCTGCCCCATACAGCACATCGTTTACGTTGTTGTCGTCGTCAGCATGTGCAACATTTTCATCATCATTATTTTATGTTGCAGGCAACAGTCGTGGCGAGGCGAGTCGAGTCGAATCGAGTCGAGTCGAGTCGAGGCTTCACCTTGCCACAGATGCCGCTGCGCTCTTTCTCTTCGACCTGTTGTTGTTGTCTTATTTATGCATTATTGAATTTTGTTTTAAAAAGCGACAAGCAGGCAGCCCTTTCCCTTGCTGCTGCACGGCAGCAATTGTTGCCGTTGTCGCACAATTATGATTGAGCTTGTCTGCCTCTCCCTCTGCTGTGTTTACATTCCGCGGCCTGGGAATGTTTATGCCATCTAAATATTTACAGAAACTCCTGCAGCGACAACACGACAAAAAGAACAGCAACAATTGCTGCTAGGAATGATGTTGCTGCTGCAATTGAGCCATCAATGCCAGCGTTGCCAATTGTCACCAGTGGCCAAATCACTTCAAGTGCCAAGCAATGTCAGCGCAGATCACAGAGATCACAGCGATCATCAAGTGATCCACAACTGATCCACAATCGATCCTCAACTGATCCTCGGCACAGTCTGCAGTTCTCCTGCCTTCTTTCTCTACTTTGTTTTCGCTTCACTTCAACGTCGAACGTTGATTTTTATTGACAGCTCACAGCGGTTTATTAATGATCGTGCTGGGTGCGCGAGAGATCGCTACAGATCGAGCTGGAAGATCGAGAAGCAGCAGCAGCAGCGGGAGAAGGAGGATGAGCGGAGAGACGAGAACTGACTGTGCACGCGATGCAGCCACACATCAATCTGGGCAGGCATCAATGTTGTCTCGGGATCACTCAGCTGTCCCGCAGGCCCCGACGCGAGACGTGAGGATCGTCATGCAAATTCCCGTCTACAGTTTCGCATAGATCGTGGATGAAAGAGAGAGGAAGAGAGCGAGTAGGGGCGCAACGTGTATATCGCATGATTAATTAAGCGCACAAATTGCAGCTGCGTCTGTAATTAATTTCTGAAAAATTTATAAACTGATCTCATTGAAGAATTCTGCAGTCCGATCACGTTGCCCGAGCCGGGTCGCGAAGACGGCTCGCGGCATGGCTAATTAGCTCGGACAGGGACAATAACTGCATATAAACCAATAAAGGCATAAACGAATAAAGAATAAACGTACAGACAATAATCGACTGAAGAATAATCGACTAATCGTTTCGACAATTAATACAAAATCATGCTGAATCAATTAGCAGGAGAGCGAGCAGAAGTTGAGCCCTGGATGTGGATAGTGGAGATCGTTATGCTGCCCACATGCTTGTCTTTCTTCGGAGTTCTTTCCCCCGCCCCCCTTACACGCTGCATGACTTGTCATTTCGTTGGGTTGTCTTCGAAGAATTCTCTGTTTGCCTCAAAGAACGATTTGCCGACATTTGCATGGGCGTTTTCGGCTAGACTCGTAGACCCTTGTAAATGCAGTGGAAAATCTCTCGACAGCTGAAAATAATTTCCCACAAGGTGCGTCACAAATTAAATATTTACTAAAACCACACCCCGGCCCCACCCCCCCCTCGAACCTAGCTAGCGCTAACCCAGTTCTCCAGTTCTACAGGCAGTTCCAAGTTTCAGAAAAACAAAATCAAATTAAAATGTAAACAATGCTGGCAAACAGAGATATGTGTGTGTGCGTGTGTGTGTAATTTGAGCCTGGAGAGAGCAGAGACCCTGCCCCTCCTGCCGACCATCCGTCCGTCAGTCAGTCAGTGGGCTGTCAGTCAACTCGGGCTCTTAAAATGTAAATAATGCTAAAAACAAAAGAGGAGAGAGAGAGAAGAGAAGGGGCAGAAGAAATGCCAAAGCGACGCGACGACAAGTGACGCCTTATCTTGAATGCCAGCCCCATTGAGAGGTGGCACGCCACTGCCCAGCACTCCCTGCCAGTGATTGGCCTATCGCATTACGCTCTGTGCTATAAATTAGTCAGCAAACCCGTTGCGCTCTCTCACTCTCTGGAGAGTCACAGATTTGCTACAAATATTTTAAATGTCTAAAATTAGTCTAAAATAATTTGTATTTATGCTATACATGTGCTATAAATGTGCTATAAACATGCTTTAAATGTGCTATAAAAGTGTCATAAATTATAATATATTTTGTTCACGAAATTAGTTTGCCATAAACATGTGAAAGCCTGTTGATGTGCTACATTCACTTTAACCTATGCTATAAACTTGCCATAAGTACGACAGACGTCTGCAATTATGCATAACTTTGCATGCTATAAATATTATAAATGCCTCAAAAAGGTTCTGGTTTCACTCGACTTGTCATACATTTACCATAAATATTATAATTAGCATTTTGTTTACTAATTTTCAATTTATAGCAAACCTAATTATAATTCTAAACGAGTTGCAACCCTACACGCGCAACACACAATTCGCCCACAATTTGTTCCCAGCAGCAACAAGAACAACAACAACGACTTCAACTACAAATTTCGCCGTGTTATAGCTAAAGTTGCGATGTTTATGGCAAATGCGATGGCCGAGCAATATCAATATCAAGTTCTTAACATATTTCAATGTCTTATCAGGCGGCGGCAAATGAGTTGGCTACGCAAAGCAGGCGGGGAGCAGGGATGGGACGGAGGGAGAGCGGGGCACGCAGTGGTGGGCAACATGTTGCAAGAGTCGCGTCGTAGGCTGTTGCATGGGTTGACAGTCATTTAGATTTATGGCTGATTGTCTGCGTGGCAGTCAGCGCAGTGTCTGTTTATAGTTGCCATTCCCGGCCGGGTCTGGGCGAGTGCGGCGTGTACTTGTTGCCATTGCTGTTGCCCGTTTTAGCCTTATTTGCACGCAGCGCAGTCCAATTTTGCATGTTGCACGTTGCACGTTGCTGTTGCTGTTGCTGTTGCTGTTGCTGTTGCTGTTGCTGTTGCAAGTTGCCCGTTGCCGTTGATCGTTGTCGTTGTCGTTGTCGCTTACGCAGGTGACTACAAGAAGGCAGCCGCAAACTTGTTTAGCAACATGGCCAATTTGCATGTGTCGCACTCGAGGAGGAGCGG
The DNA here is from genome assembly GCA_018151445.1 of Zaprionus inermis. Taxonomy (NCBI): domain Eukaryota; kingdom Metazoa; phylum Arthropoda; class Insecta; order Diptera; family Drosophilidae; genus Zaprionus; species Zaprionus inermis. The sequence continues at coordinate 1,925,421 of JAECXD010000634.1, read as the reverse complement.
AGGCATGGGGCGGCGACACGGGGCAAGAGCGAAAGGGGGCAGAGCCGCGCCAGTCTTAGTCTTAGTCATTGCTATTAGATATCACAAATGCGATAAACGTCCGATGCGCCGCATCTTTTTATTGATTTAAATGCCAACTGCAACTGCCACAGTGGCCGCTTGTGCCTTGCATTTTGGCCACAAAATAGCCGAGTCTATGCCCGCTCCGAGTCCTCCAGACTGAGGCTGGAACTGAGACTGAGAGCGAGACTGAGTCTGGGAAAAGAGATTAGGATTAAGCCGTTTGTCAACTTGTCATAATCGCAGACAGTCGAGCGGCTGCGGCGGCGCCGTCGATCGGCTTGTTAGCAAATTATAAAAGTTTCTTTTTTCGTGCCACAACGCCAACGTTGCCAACGTCGCCAACGTTGCCAACGATGACTCAAGGCGATTCTTTTGAAATTTTTTCATAATTTTTGTGCCCGCCGCACGCGTAGGCAGCGACCAAATCGCAACTTGCAACTTGCAACGGGCAAAACGCGCAACTTGCAACTTGCAACGAAAAACAAACGCCAAACTTCAACTTCATCAAGTGCAAATATGCAAATCTTCTGGTTTGCAGCCTCAGCTCTACGCGACTCGCCTGGACTGCGGCGCAAAAGACAACCCACTCAAGCCGGTTGCTTGGCAACTCTGGCCGCGCTGCCAGCTTGAATATGTTTTACGATTTACACACAGTCGCGTCGAAATTAGTTTTTCATTTGCAGCACTCACTGGCAGGCATCGGATCGCATTAGATCAGTCAGAGAAAGAGAGAGAGACAGGAGAAAATACAGCGAGGAGAATGTATCGTGGTGCTTTACAAGCCAGCTCTATAGAGAAATGACAAAGTCTCGTATATGATGCACAGTTCGTGGCATGAGATAGGAAATATTCAGCGAACAATGACTGTAAATGAGACAGATAAGAAATATGCATATAAATATGCATTTAATATATATGAAATATCATTCGGAAATTAGTCAGAAAGATACTGCAAATTTCAGTCAGTTTAAAAAATAACAATATGAAGAAAAATGCTTGATAATTTCGGTAATATTTCAGTTATTAAGCTGAAACTTCATAAACTGTCGATAGAGATGTCTTTAACGCATGATATTACAGTTATAATGCAAATTTCAGCTTATGCAAGCAGATATATTGAAAGAAAAATAAGAAAATATTCGAATTTCTTATTAAATCAGGCAATATTAAAGCTGCAATTTTTTGATAAACCTCCAAAGATTGCAATAAAGCGCATTACTGTTAATAGGCACAAAAGTATTAAAAGAGAAATATGAAAACTCTGCCAACTCGGCAAATATAAGAGCAATTTAGCTGAAATTTCTAGCACAGTCTTCTAGGATCACTATAGTTCTCTATGCGCAACAACATCTACGTAGGCGCTGGCCAGCCCACTGAAAACACAGTCTACCCGGAAGAAAAACGTTCGAGCTCAGTCGCTTTCGTTTCAGTTCGACAAACAAACACAAAGCATATTCAAGTGAAAACCAACTATAACTGTATACATATATATATTAATATTTCATCTCGATTCTTCAGTTATGGCTACAAGCCGAGATACGAGCAGTGAGACCGATCGCCGGACGGCGCGACGCGTGCAGCTTAGCAATTCCAATACGAATGCGTTGAGGACGTTGCTGCAGCAGCGCCTCGACGATTGTGGCTGGCGTCAGAGCATCAAGGATATAGTACGCAACAAACTGAACGAGCAGGGCATAGCCAATGTGTCCTACGATCAGCTGGCTGCGGAGATTATACCCCAGGCTCGTGCGCTTGTGCCGGAGGAGGTGCGCAAGGAGCTGTATCAGCGTGTCTACGATTCCTTGGAACCGAATGAGACACATTGGTCTGACGAGGAGGATTACTGAGCCGGAGTTGGCAGTACTACGAGTTGAGAATAAAATTGAAGCTGTTATGGGTTAAGGCAAGGGAGTATACTCAGTGTGTGGGGGGGAGGGAGCTGCCACAGCCGAATCTGGCTGCCACATCACCTTTCAACTTTGCAGGAGCGCGCGCAAAACGCTTGCAGCGTCAGCTGTAGCAACGCCTTCTGCGGCTCGCGCAAATGGAAACTCATTTTCCAAGCCACGTTGCATGCAAAAATGTGGCAACAACGACTGCCATAACTGCAGCGTTTGGGCTGCAACAAAAAAGAAACATGCAGAAACGTTACGAAAAACGGCTGAAAGTTCGCATTTAACGCCAGGCTTAATTTTAGCCAGATTTTTCCTTATTTTCCCGCGAAGCAAAGCAACGCAAAGCTCAAGAAAAATAGTGGAAACAGACATGAAAGAAACCCACGGCTATGCAAAGCAACACAAAGGCGACTCGCCACAGCAACAGCAACAGCGACGGCAACGGCGACGGCAACAACAACTTGCAGCCGGTCCGAGTCGCGTTCATGTCCAGAATCACGTCCATGTCCAGGAAGCGAAACTCACTGCGTATTTGCGTAGGCAAAACTTGGCGCTCAGACAGACAGCGGGAAGGAGTAGGGCAGGGGCAGGGGCAGAGGGGCAACTTGACCGGACGCCAGGCTGCGACTAAAATTGAGACTCAGCCTCGGCCTGTGCAACTTGATGATTCTTCTGCTTGCCTGCCTGCCTGCCTGCTTGTTTTCCCTCTCTCTCTCTCTATCACTCTTCCATAATTAATTATTATTTAGCTAGAAAATACCCCTGGCAGATCAAATAACTCAGCAGGCAGAGGGGCGGCACGGGGCTGAAATAGTAAATATGCAAGCGCGTAATTAAAAAGAAGACACAAACGGGTTACTTAGCATATCGCAAGCCTGTCAGATCTAGCTAGAAACCTAAAAAAAAGTTATTTCTTACTTTAAACTGATTTCTTAGGGTGTCTCAAGTTTGATGTGTGCCCCAACTAACTGCAACTGCGTGTTTTATATATATTCTATAAGCTGACCAAATTTCAGTGCGCCAGCCGCAGTGCAGTTAAGTTTAAGCCTTTAAACATGATTTCCAGTCGCAATAACCATACGATTCTAATCGTTTCTGTGCAAAATCAAAGCTTTGTGTATTAGCAATATGCTCATAAAATTTCATCCTGCTAGCTGCAGCCGGAGCTGAGTTCACATAGTTATAATAGCTAAAAATCTGCTCCGGCTTTCACAGGCAGCGCACGTGATTTAACAATTGAGTTGGGCAATCATGTGATTGTCGAAATAACATGTTGCAAGAGCAGAGGCAGAGGCAGCGGCAGAGGCAGCACTTGACTTCATTTACATGACTCAAAGGTTGCCCCGAAAACCGAATCGAACTGCTACTTAGCCCAATTTCGCATAATGCACACGAGAGCGGAGACTGCTCCCTCTCTCTCTCTCATTCTCTCCCTCTCTCTTTCTGGGAAGATAAAGGCCAACGGGCAACGTTCGGAAAATTGAGCCGCAGCAATTGTAACACTTTTCTCTCCTACTCTTCTCCCCTCCACAGCAGGCTGGAGCAGCAGCAGAGAGAGAAGAGGAAAAACTGTTACAGAAATTCCCTCGAGACAAACTGCACGCCAAAGCGAATGCGCTGCCCCCTGCCCCCTGCCCCCTGCCTGCCCTCGCCCTCTGCCTGCGCCTGCAGAGCGTTGAAAATCTTCGCTGTTGCAGGCCAAGCAGAGTCGCAGCAAAGCGTTCCCCAGAGTAACATTACAAGCATTTTGCCAGAGTTGTCGCACACACATACAGCAGAGCGCTGCCTGCGTTGTCAACCCTGGCGCAGGCAGCGACAGCTTGGTTGAGGGCGTTTAGCTGCAGATAATTTTTATGACCCCGAGAAAGTGTTGCTGCCGCACAAGCTGGCTGAGATTGACCCACCACCACCAACAGCAGCAGCAACACCCGCTCGATTGGACGCACCAACAGGCAACCATGCACCGTTACCCCCTCTCTCCCCCCTCCCCCTCAACACACTCCTCTTGCTCTGCCGTGTGCCGTTCAAGATAATTTTATACAATTTATTATCAACGTGCGACAGCAGCAACGGCAGCAGCGTCGTCGCGTGCAACACTTGCCACATGCCTCGGCCACACAGCTCATCAGGCAGCTTGCCACTCCCCCCTACCCCGCCTCTCTTCTTCTTCTCCTTGTTGCGTGCTAAATGTTTTCACGTGTTGTTCGGCCTGCAATCGGAATCCCCAATTCGAATCCTTTGCGTGCCCCCTTAAAAAGCGTTTAATAAGCCTTAGATTACACATCTCATTTGATTCCCCGTCTCTTTCGCGCTTCAAGCAGTTCCCATCGTATGTCCGATTTGCCCGATTTAACCGGCATTATCCCATTTAATACGGCCCGCGCAACGGTTGCGCCAATTTAACGCTGTAAGAGATAACCCCAGGGCGAAGAGTTTCGCAGTTATCTGGCCATAGATCTATGTCTGTCTATCTATGGGGCAGCTTAGCGGCGAAGATAGCGCAGCGAAAGATAGCGGTAAATGCGCTTAAAAGTCAGCAAAAGCCTCCGGTACTCTGTGTCTATTTCGAAAGGAATTAGCAATGATTGTAAATTACAATACGATTGGATTTGCAAAGTTTTCCACGGCAAATATACAAGAGTTTTTCCCAAAGAAACCTGCTTGAGCTATAAAGTTTATTTGCTATATACTTGTACTATACTTTTATAGGAACTGTGCCAATTTTGTGAGGATAACATTTACTTTTCCATTTTTAAAAAACGAATTAGAGAAGATCGTTTTCTTCGGATTATAAGGTCTGCTTTACTGAGTTCTTTAGAGATTTTCTTTTAAAATTGTTTCCATATTCTTCAAGTAAATTAAATATATATCTGTGCGAAGCTCTGTTTACCGAATACTTAGGAGTCTGTTATAGAAACTGTTTGAAAACTCAAATGTATATTATTTATTTCTGTATACGCTTCTGGATATTCTATTTTTTTTTTTATAATTATAATACAATTTATTATTAGGGATAAGCAAAGTTTGAAGTCTACTACAATCTTGATAGTTTTTCTTAAAGAAACTGCTTCACTTTGCTTTCTACAAGTCAATATAAATTCTCAATAAACTATAGGTTTCTCTCCTCTCTTTTTCCACTACGATTATCCAACTTCATTTATAATTTCCCACTTATTGCACTTATTTTCCGCCAGACCGCAACACACAGCCCGTAGTCGCGTAATCCAATAATCAACAAGACTGTTAGACCAATATCTCCATCTATTGTACTACAATATCGAAATTTTCCTCGACCGCAAAAGCCACATCGAAAGAGCGAGAGAGGGGGGAGAGAGGGAGACCCATAAAACAAGGCGATATTTGTTTTGGAGCCCGCAATGGGATGGCCTAAGTACGTTCGTATAGCGCATACGGCGCATATAGCGCAATGTGGAAAGTAAACGCAATCAATTTTATGATATTGTGTGATTGTGTTGGGGTTTTCAAAGGAAAATCATTGCAAGAAAAACAACACACACTGAGAGAGTGCAGGAGAGAGAGAGAAATGTAAACAGATATGTGTTTTCAAAAGTCCAAGACAAAGGAAAATGCTTTCCACGAAGCGTGATATCATACAAATGACCTATACAACCCTTAAGAACTGTCAAATTTGTTGGGTGGGAGGGGGCCTGGCTTAGTAATGTGATCTATTGTTGGAAACAGCTGAAGATTTTTGTTTTTTTTTTAATTCGAGTGACTCGGAAAAATTCGAAAAGAACTTGAAGATCGCATGTAGACTAAAGAATTTTACAAGTTGAACGATATTATGTATATACAAAGTATTATGCGATCTGTTGTAGAAAAAACTCTACATACATACATATATAATACTCTCTAACTATATAAAGAATAACTCAAAGATCGCCTTTGAAATTATGAATTTTAGAGTTATGCGATGGTTAAGAACATAAAATATGTATTATACGAACTGAAGTATATAATACTCTAAACTTTTTTCGGAATGAGAGTTTTGGATATTAAGCCCCTTTTTAATAATAATATTTTCACATAGATTGCCTAAAATGTTCTACCGATAGTTCTACCGATAGTTCTCGCGTAAAAAACCGACGGTAAATGGAGCGAGCGAGAGAGATGGATAGTTGAAACACCAAAATTGAATTATTTCCGATGTCGTGTCGTCTATAAGGCGGCATTAAAAACCATTAGCGAACGCGCCGCATAAATAAAGAATACAAAAAAAGCGCAGTTCGCGGCCAAAAATAGCCGAAACGAGAGAGAGACGCGACACCAAATGCGGCAAAGGTAAAGGGAGCGGGGGAGCAGGGCAAGCGCGGGGCAGTGGAAACAACAAATGAGCCTAATAAATATCGAGGGAAACCGAGGCAAAGCTGCATTTCCACAAAGGATTTGTTGGCCATTAGCGACGAGAGCAGCGCGGAAATTGTTAATCATATTTCCAGCATATTTCCCTACACAGGGAAAATTAGATAAAGGGGGGAGGGGTGTAGAGGGGGATACTGCAACTTACCCTTGAGCGCTGCAACATGAGTTAATCCGTTTAATCCGGCGCAAAGTAGCAGCAGCAACGGCAACTGCAACTGCAACGTGCCCACTGTGCCTGACAATGGAGCCGCGTGACGCATCTTGTGTTGCTCTGCTCTTGCGCTGCTGCTGCGTATTTTTAGCTGCTGCTGCAACGACGCTGGGGCGACATTCTGATTGTTGTTTTTGTTTTTGTTTCTGTGTCGTTTGATCTCGCTGCTCTCTTCAGTTTTATTTATATTTTTGCTTTCAATTTCGTATTCGTTAGTTAAATGCGGCGTGGCACGCATTTCACAAAAATGCATTTTGTCAGGTTTTTTATTTAAATAGATTTCGCGTGCACTTCGCTTCTTCTTCTTCTTTGGCAAACTTTTATTCACACAACATTTGGCACTATTTTTTTTTTTGTTTTCGCTGAAACACACTTCTCATACGCAATGGATTATCTTTCTGAGATATGCCACGAATTAGTATTTCTTGCTGCAATCCTATGCCATGTTTCGCTGGAGCAGCCGGAAACCGGAACCGGGCACAGCCAATGGCAACGACGAACGCACGAACGCGAAAGTACGCGAGTTTTGATACGAACGAACGAACGAGCGAAACGGAAACGTACGAAACGCGCTCGCTCTCAGCACACACAACCGATGCGACCGAGTATCAGCAGCAAATTGAATGGCGCGTGCAGTGCGGCCGCTGTTAGCGTGAAACGTCTTTGCGAGCAGCGCGTTAACAGCGCACACGCAGTCCACACAGTCCACACAGAAACTCCACTGTTAAGCCGCTCTGACGTGCTGTTAAACTTGTTGCATCAAAGACTGCTCGCTCTCTCTCTCTCTCGCTGCCGCTGGGTTTTACATTTGTTTACAATTTCCGCGTATTCGGTTTGTTTTGTTTCATTTGCCAAACGTTTCACATTGCGCTGCGTGCCATGTTGAGCAACATTTCGCTTGGCAATGTGTTCCACACACGCTCCACCATTGTGGACGCTATGCCAAACAATAACAGTGAAGTCATAATTATTTAACATATACACATACACGTTGTTGTTGATTTCTTGCAGAATGATCTACTGATTTTGGCCTCGCTGCGAGTCAAACAAATATTTTAATGATGTGCAATAAAATGATGACAAAAGGTAAACAGTGAAAAAAACGAAAACATGCTCTAGTAATTTTTTAATAGCCGCGCCTGTCAGGCTAATAATTAGCGTGCGATACGCCATCGGGTGACACAATCGCAGAGTACAGTCAAGCTTGGCTGCGCTGTCCGAATTGAGGGGAAATCACACAGCTTCACAATACTATTCTACGCTATTCCAATCGTTTCCTCGTCGCTTTTCGCAGAATCCTTAACATTTTTAGAAGCCTTTGTTTCGCGTGAAATGCGACAAAAACAGAAAAAAAGCCGGCCACGCAAAAAGTTTTGTGTATTGCTGTGTAAACTTCCTTATGGTTTCGTCGGAATTCTATAGTTCTATCGAAAATTGACTCGCTCTACAGCTGCCACTTAAAGTTATCGATTAATTAAAGCACCGTTGCCCCATTACAGAATCCATTTCTTAACACCTTCTGCCTCGATTCGATTCGATTTCAATCAACATTTTATTCAATTCGTAGCTTGGGTTTATCTCGGCACTCGCATTAGGGCGCCGATTGTGGCTATATGTGGCATACTACGGCCCAGGAATGACATATAAAAATGTATTTCTATTGTGCGACTCGTTGGCAACATTCTTGGCTCTGACTCTTGACCAGACTGGGTACGGTTGAGGTTTGGTATCGGTTCGGGGTACCCTCTTAAGTGTTGGCGTCGGCGTTCACTCGCTATCTAATCTTCGCGCTCGTTCTTCAACGTTCTTCTAACTCTCCAGCTGTTAGCTCATCCATTTCCCAAGTGCAATAAACAGAATCACAGCCAGCGCTAGCCTCTCTCTCTTCCTCTGTCTACCCGCTAATGAATTTGGAAAATCAATTGAATGGACAACAAGTCGCACACTCGCATTGTATTAATTTATCAAAGTGCATAGACGATATAGAATCCGAAGAGGCTTTTATATAAATCGCTGCCTAATTTCCTCGGCATTGCTTAAATAATCAATAACTTGCAGAGCGGTAACCTCCCGCTCCCTCTCCCTCTCTCTGGGTAGTGTGAACTGCGTTCATTAATGCAGGCCAGGGGCAACGCGATCGGAGTGTAAAATAAAGGTGTGTATCTTTTATAGATTCGGGCACAGGCAGCGGGTTCGGTCTTGGTTCTGGGTTTGTCTTACGAGTCCGGGTTCTACGTGGTGCTGCAGGTGGTGCTGGGAACAATGTGCATTGTCTTCGTTTTTCGGCTGAGGAAAGGTCACAGTGCGTACAATGCACGTTCGCGCTGGGTTAGGACAGGGCAGAGCAGGGCACGGCAGGTAAAAAGTGCAGCTCAGGTAGAGCATATTTCGAATGTCGATAATTGGCCAATTTACAGGGCACACAGCGCGCAGCCAGGCAACGTTGCCGCACTTCACTGCAGCGCGACAACGACGCACAGCCTGCATTTTTCCATTTCATTTCATTTCGTTTATGTTTCTTTTCTGTTTGCCTAAATATTGAAGAGGCTTAGAGCGCATTTCAATGTTTGTGTTAGCCGCAGCTTGTCATTGTTGTCTCTCTCCCTCTCTCTCTCTATCTCTGTCCCTCTGCCTGCTTGTCATGTCTGGCTCGTAAGCCCACGTTAATGACGTGTAAGTTGCGTCTCAATTGCGGATTTGCCGCATCGAAATGACATTTTGATTGCCCCGGCAAAAGTTCATCTGCACTCACGCTCCGCATTCATATTAGTTTATTCGTTATTCATTCGACTGAGTGTAACTCGTGACTTTTACTTTCGTTATTAATTTACGAGCTCTCGGCTAATTTGCCAATCAAAAACACAGAAAAGGCGTTAATGGCGGCTGCGGGCGGTCGCCGGTTTCGGCGTTTCGACTTCGAATTTCGAGCATAACGATTTGCTGATACAGTTTGCTGCAGGAGGTTCCCTTCGAGGTAGAGTATGGTGGGGCAAGCAAGAATATTTATGAAAGATCATATTATTTCTGTAAATTATTTCGAAAAGTTGCTTGTCTATTCTAAATTCTAAAACTGTTTTCGTAGGTTTTAAAAATATTTTACACTGTTTTTAGCTTAAATATAAATATTTATTTAAAGTTAAATAACTTAATTGCCAGAAAATAGAATATTAATATGTATATACAATAATTCTTGAGAAAATTAAAGATTGCAGTGAAAGATTTTGCATTTTTCTTGTATTTGTTGACTTTTCAGTTTTTCTGGCCAATTCCTTTACACCTTGTGCTTCCCAAGGGTATACAAAGTGCAGTGTGTGGCAAGCACGCTTTTCCCTACTCAGTCTGTTAATCGGAATTGGGGAATCTGCAAAAGGCAACGCCGCCGATCGAAAAGATACACCAAAACTGGCTCAAGAGTCCCAAAAGTGTTTCCGCATTTGGCTGCGTCTTGGGATGTGCCGAGGCTCGTTTTGCGCCTCGACTTGCCACGCCTCGCCTCGTCCGTTCTGCCTTAAATTTGCGCAAAGCAAACAAATTACACATACGCATACACACACGCAGACACACACACACGCACACACTTGAGATAATTGAAATTAGCGACTGTGACAGCCTGATTGCCTTCTGAGATCTCCTGGGCAAACCTCGTGCGCCTCGCCACAAATCTTTGGCCAGCGCACGCACAGCAGAGCGAGGAGAGATGGCTGAGACGGAGAGGGAGAGAGGAGCAGCAGACTTGGCCGCCCACTCGCGTTGCCAAACCCAAACTGAGTGGGATTTTTGGACACACCACACCAGCTCGGAGGAAGCGCAGGCTCAACGTGCATGACACGAACAAGCACGTACCTGCCTCTCTCTCTATCTCCCTCTCTTCTCCTCTCTCTCTCTCTGCCTCCCTGCCTGTGCGTACAGCGCGCATGCTCATCTAACTCGAGAGATTGTTTAATGTGCATAGGGATATGATAATGAGCAGGAAATGAGTTGAGTGTGAAATTTATGTACGGGAGTGTACTCTGGCCGGGAAAAACCCTTTGCAGTTGTTGGCCCACATGAGTGATGGTTGTAATTAAAATTTGGTATCTGCAGTCGCAGTTGAGTTATGCCTAAATTATGTACTCCATTGATATATGACAAAACAAATCGTGTTTTGATTGAGAAACACACGCATAACTCAATTGTTTTGGCACTTTTCCAAAAGATAATGCAAATAAATTTGGGGCGAGGAGAGGGTTTTCTCTATTCAAAAAAAATAATTGAATTCAAAATTTATTCAAAAAGAAAAAGAAAACAAGTCGGAAAGGCTACAGTCGAGCTGACTCGACTGTGATATACCCGCTACAATTCTTCGGAAAAACACGTGCCAAATGTGAACAATGCGTTCTTGCTTTTTATTTCTTTCCGTCTCTAATTTGTTTTGCCTATGCAAGTTCCACTCGATTCTTATTGGATGTTGCCCTTTGCTTTTATTACTCTGCAGTTATAAATTATGCATGTGTGATAGAGACGCCTATACATACATACATATATGCTGCCTCACAATACATCTCAACATATCTAATTAGATTTGTCGTTTGTATTTTGTGTTGCTGCTCAATGTCTCTTTCGATTTTAAGTGGCTTTAAATATACTAAAAATTTATTTTGAATTTTGCAACACACTATAAAATAAAAAAAAATATAAGATACAAAAAAATAAATTTAAGTCGCCCAGGCACACCCAGGAGTTGAACTCCGGACGTCTCGCTGAACAGTCAACTACCATCACCACTCGACCACTGCACTTCTTTCGCAATAACCGATAAAATTGCACCATGAATATTTTCGGTGCACATAATTAAAAAAAAAAGTTGCCACATAATTTAAAAAAAAGTTGCCACATAATTAAAAAAAGTTGTCTGCTGCTGGTGTTGAACTCGGGTACTAACATTAGGAAAAACCGACACAGGCACATGGCCACAAGGCAATACTATTTCTTGAATATCTTCCTTATTTATCGGCCGATCTTATTGAAACTTTCGCAACACGCCCGGATGGTGGTTTTTATCACATGGATAAAAAATGAATGCTGTAGAGCTATATTTGCAGCTATTATCGATTTATTATCGATTTTTGGGGGCGGATGGAGGCGTGGCAAAAATCCAAAATAAACTTGATCTGCGGGCATAATTAACACATATTGTCTCCAAATTTGGTAGCTCTAGCTCTTATAATAGCTGAGATCTAGGTTTTCATACGGACAGACAGACGGACAGACGGACAGACGGACAGACGGACAGACGGACAGACGGACAGACGGACAGACGGACAGACGGACATGGCTATATCGACTCGGCTGTTCATGCTGATTCAGAATATATATACTTTATGGGGTCGGAGATGTCTCCTTCTGCCTGTTACAAACATTTTCGGTTGGCACAAAGTTATAATACCCTTATACTCTTCGAGTAGCGGGTATAAAAATTATTTAAAAAGGAAGAAGGCTCTCGAAATGAATGCTAGTACGGCAAGTCAAGAGTGCATTACTTAGGGTAAAGTTAGGTGTACCCGTATAGCTCGCATATATGCCAGAAAATTCGGTAAGCTACAGCCCTATAAAGGGTCGCGTTTGCGGGTAGCCAGCGCGTCCAATAAACATTCCTCCAAAAATGCACAAACTTTGTTTATTGCTCCGAAAGTTTATTCGAAATTAAGTTGTGTGTATATATGGAAACCCGAGACGTTGCCCAGTTCTACCCTCTGCGCAGTTGAATTCCCTCCCAGCCGAAAAAAAAAAAACAAAAAACAGACAACAAACAAGCGTAGAGAAAACAGAGGGAGTGAGAGGAAATAATGAAAATTTCGTAATCCAAGTGTCACACAATTGAAATATGTAATTAATTATGCTGAAAAATACACAAATACTGAATATACTGAATATACAGAAACAGATACAGATACATGCGTATATGTGTATCTAGATATAGGCTCCATTTGCCGCCTGCTGTTTATTTTGTGCGCTACCAACTCGCAACTCACAGCGCGTCGATAGAAATCTACAAAACTATTTGCCACACAGGCAACTCTGTGGACTGGGGCGGGGGGAGGTCAGCGGGGGCGTCAGATCGAGTCGGGGCGGGGCTGGGCAGCAGACCGCCAGCAGCTGTATAAAAAAAAAACTGGCGGCCTTTTGTTTTGTTGCTCATATTTCGTTTTAATGATTCCACACACTCTATGATTATCTTGATTTCGTAACATTTTGAAGCTCGCGTATGAATCGTCGTATTCAAATGAGACACATTCACGCTGCACGACTCCCACCCACACACACACACACACTCGCTCTCGCACTGAATTGAATAAACGAATCAGTTTCAAATGCGACGCCGTTATCAAACGCCGCCGGTGGTCGTTGACTACCGAAAATATTAATTAAAAGCCATAAAACACAAATATTGATAAATAGTTATCGACATTATTGAATTTAAGGCCCGTGAAATAGCTGCAAACCAGGCCAATAATTTACGGTCGACTTTAAATAATTATGCCATACCCTGTACGGATCAAGTATGGTCCATAATTAGCTAGACTTTAAATACTAGTTCGTGATTTGTGTCTAAACAAATTTTGTGTTTTGATTTACTAAGCCATTTTAAAAGCCAATAGATTGATATTTGGCTTGCTTGCTGCTTAGTATTTTATATTTAATTTCCGAAAATTTCAGAAGCATTCAAAACTGCACATAGGAGTTACAAGCCAAAGGGTAGGGTGATTGCAGTTGCCAAAACGTTTCACTTGTATTTCAATTTGTTATTTTTTTTCTGAACTATTTTGTAAGCTACTGTCATGATATTTGGCGCATAGGTTTCTTAGCACTTCCTCTTTAATTTTCTTAAATTTCAGAGCTATAAAAAGCTAAAGAATAAAGTTAATGGGGTAACTAGGGTATCTGCAGGTTGCCAAACGTTTTCTTTGCTTTCCATATTGTTTTTGCAATTTTGAACCAGTGTAAATATTAATTTTTAATTATGCAACATAATACGCATAATATGTGCACTAATGCTACTTCGCTGATCTTTTGTATCGTAATTTATGTGTGTTTATGCAGGTTTACAGTCGTTTTAATTGACTCTTCACTTGGTTAGTTTTATTTCGCGTTTAAAATGTGCCTTTATAGCCCATTAGTGGGTTAAGAACTTCGACTTAGTCATGGGAGCAGATTGCGAAATTTTTTTGCCAGCTAATGGAACTATCTACAGATTGAAGACCACACGCTGTGTTTCTTAATTTGAGTAAAATACTTGAAAAAAAACAAAATATTGGAAAACATTTTTGTAAAAATACTACACAATCGAGAGGGTATAAAACCCGGATCAAGCTACCGATTCGCCGAGCGCGAACGCTTTTCATTACATTGATCCGTAGTCGGAGTCGGATCCTATAATCACTTAATACCCCCGCCGAACTAATGATGAGCGCATTGTATGTAGGAGAGCGTAGCCAACAATTTAACAACCATCTATCATTAAATAATTTGTTAAGTTCTCAAACCCCGAAACCCTCGAAAAGCGCCACGATACGATACAATACGAAACGAAACGAAGCGAGGCGAAGAAGATGAGACAGACAGGGCCCAGCGGCAAGAGGCCAAACATGGTTGCGATCTGGAGATGGGAAGAGGAGCATAGGGAATCGACAATTACGAGAGTAGAATGGGCTCTGGGTCGACTTGGAATACGAATGTGAAGCTGAAGCGTTTTTTAATTAGTTGTGCAGTCGATAAAAATGCGCTGAAAACGAAGCGAGCGAAGCGAACCGAAACAAATACAACAAAAAACTGAAAGATGAAGAAGCGAGCAAGAGAGAGAGAGACAGAGTGAGAGCGCAGAAATGAACTGGCAAAAAGATTCGCACGCAGCAAAAGATCAGGATCGGCATGGGCAACGGTTGATGGTCTGTACGTGATCGGTTCATAAAACTAAAAGCAGCCATAAACTGATAATTTGAGAATTTATAAATTTAAAACGCAGACGCGGCATTATGGTACTGCGACTCAGTCCGAGACTGAGAGACTCGAAGCCGACGCGACGATCGACGATCGACCGATCAACGGAATCGGCCAAATCGCTCGACCAATCGATCGAGCTGCATTCGAATTGGCAGACAGGAAGCGTTGATATCGCTAATGATGATGATGATGATGGTGATGGTGACGGCGAGGAGGACGGGGTGAGACGGGCAGAGTGCCGGCAGCAGTTCGTCAGACGGAAAGACTAAACAAGACGAAGACACGAAGCGATCTGAGACTGACTGTTAGGAAGTTCCAAGAAGCCAGGCATGCGCCATAAAGCGCGTCTAATATTCTCGAGGCCCGCGAAGACAAACCATGTGTAAGACACGGATTTGTGGAACAAACGTGTGATGGATAAATTAGGAGGTGTGCAATGACACGAGCTGAGAAGCAGGAGAAATACGAGAATTGCGCTTTATTGGACTTGCAGCTTTTATGAGCTTTAAAAGCAGTTTTAGCCGAGCTTAGATAAACTACGGGCATGGGCTGCAACAGGAAGAGAAACAAGAGCACTTTTTAGAGCTTTTAAGAGCTTTCAAAGTAGTTATGCGTGAGCTTAGTTAAATAGGCTGTGTCCTAATGAAATAAACTTGCGCTTTTAGCAGCTTGCAAAGCTGTTTTGCTTGAGCTTTGTTTATTAATGAGCTCACAATATTGTCTCTTATAAATTTCTCGCTAATTAAGTCAATATTTTCATTTTAATTAATATCAATTCTGGTAAATTCATCTGCAAAGCTTTAATGCGCTTTCAAGCCACTTAAACTAACTGGCAATTACAAATAACAATAACCATAAGCAATCAGGCGAGCTTGGTGCTGCTGTAAGCCACAATTGCTTAGCGTATTCAGCTGCTGTAGCTTTAAACAGCTTTGCAAGCTGTTAATACGAGTGTTATTCGGTCACCAAACTGCACTCATAGTCACGCACAACACTCACACGGGATGGACAGACCTATCTGCCTTCAGCCAGTGTCATTTGCTACTTGAACAAACCAAAGCGAACCCTAGAAAAACAATTCGTGTCCCGAGAGCGGGATAAAAAGTGTTGGCTCAACTCGAAAACCCACACGATTTTGTGTGATTTTTTTATGTTTGAAACTTAATGCGCATTTTTTAAGACTTGGGATTCTCCTGCGTTTTTCTTCATTTTTTTACGCGCATTTAAACATTTTATTTTGCTGTCGGGTGCAACCCCGAAGCGGACGCGATCTGGACGAGACCTGCTACTGCTGCCAGGTCGTTAAGTTGCCACATCTTTGGGTTTATTTTTACGCGCAACGCGAGAGCGTTTTATGATCGTTGCACTAATTAAAATATTAAGCCGAAATGCAGTCAACGAAAATTCGTGTTAATTTTTATTGCAAGCCGTCCTTCTCCTCCTCTCTGTCTCTCTCTCTCGCTTCCCCTTTAGCTATGCAATTTGCAATAATTAAGCATTAGTCCGAGAAGTGGAGGCAAGTCATAAATCGCAGCGTCTTAATGCACACAGCAGAAAATCATTCGCATTTGTTGCGGCTAAACTGATAAGCCGTGGAGAGAGATAGAGATAGCCGGGGGAGAGTGAGAGTGAGAGTGAGAGCGAGAAGCTGTGTGGGGTCGGGGTTAGGCAGATCTATGTAGTACGCAAGCGATTGCGCGAGTGTACGAATATGACTCGCTATCTGTGCCCGGGTCAAGAGCGTTGTCGACCCTTGACGACTATAAAAAATTGAAAAAATTACCAAAGCGACGAGACAGACAGACAGAGGGAGACAGCGAGAGGGAGACAGCGAGAGGGAGACAGCGAGACAGACAGACAGACCAGCAGACCGAGAGAGAGTGAGAGACAAGGCGTCTCAAATCGCAGACACAGACTGAATGAAATGTGTGCTGAATGAAGTGGGTACTCGGCGTAGACTGTGCAAGTACAGTGGGTACAAAGTACAGGCGATTGGGCAGGGGTATGGGAAACCGAAATGGTAACAAGACCGAAAACAAACTCTCGACTTTTGGGCCGGAGAGCATCCTCTTCAGCGATGCCCGCTCTTTTTAGAGAGCTGTGACAATTCAACAATGTTGCTGTTGCTGTTGCTGTTGTTGCTTGTGTTGTTGTTGCTGCTTCTTTCAGCCGCTTTTCAATCGCAGTCCGAGGGATGCCCGGACAGAGGCGTCGATAAAGCCACAGGGGGTCATAAATTCTTGAGCTTCTTGCGTTTGTTTGCCACCGAGCGATATCAATGGAAACGCCGCCAGCGTCGCCGTCGCCGTCGCCGTCGCCGTCGCCGTCGACTTGCCACATTGTCTCTTCCTTAAGTTATCGCCAAAAAAGTAAAAGACAACAACAGCAACAATATGAGACGACAGCAACAATATGAGACAACTTTCTTGTATGCATTATTTACTTAGTTCGTTTTTTTTTGTCGATTTTTAACCAGGCATGTGTCATGTTTTTACGGCGAATTAAATTATCTGGAAATTATTTCAAGGGGTATACAAAAGTGGATTGTTGATGGGGCTCTGTGGGGCTCAATGGGGTAATATCTTATCTAGATATAACGACTTCCACACACAGGAAATATATGCTTAACGCGCGCTCAGCTCGCTCTCTGCGCACCCTATTTTTATTCTTCTACATTGAGCACCCTCTACAGGGCATCTTCCAGTTGATCATTCGCTGAGCCCTCTCTCTCTCACTCTCTTCTGCTATCGCATACGATTTAGTGTCGTCTTGCGGTCTTATCTGCTCGCTGCGCTTTCTTTCACCACAACCGGGGTAGAGCGGGGATACTGCGCGGGTTCGTACGGCGAGGTACTAGCTCCAGGGTCTTGGGTCCGGGCTCTGTCTCGCTGGACGCGCAGCACTCGCGTCGCGCATGTGTCATCGGCGTTAAGTGCCACGGCAAAGAGTTAATCTCGTCGATAATTATAATTTATGGCTCGCTGTGTGTTCACCTACCTCAAAAATACCACAGTGAATACAGAAAATACCAACAAACAATACCGAAATACAAAACACAAGTACGGCTTCAAATTTGTTCTGTCCCCCCCCCCCCCACCTTCGCTTCTGAGAATCTCAGTTTTAATTGGGGTTTGGCTCGCCAGAACGCAAAAAAACATCGCATCGCACTTTGATTTGTTTCCTTTGTTGTTGTTGGTTTTTATAATGTCAAGCTGACAATATTTATGATACAGATTGCCCATTGTAATTGATCATTGTCTGAACGATCATAAACTAAAAGCGAATGCGCGATATCTGTACGCAAATACCCTGTAGTTGGGCAAAGAGCAGAGTTTTCTATTGTAACTCAGAGTTTAGCAGAGCTATCCAAATGAAATTTGGTATACACACTCTCAGATTGTTTTCTAATTCGTAACTATGGATATCAGCTTAGAAAATTGGTTTTTGGTAAAGATATCCTGGTATAAGTTCAAGATCTGATGAGCTAGCATCTTGAAATTTGATATGGCTTAACTTAGTAAGTTTTGCTTTTAAAATATTATGACTTAGGATTATAAGAAGTTATTTTAAAAATTATATAGCTGCATTACTCGAAGATCTCATGTGCTAGCATAATGAAATTTGATAGTAACGTTCTTTTTATTAAAGCATATGAATTTAGGTTCCTGCAGGGTATTTCCTAGTCGCAAACCTATTCCCTACAGTATTCAATATTGTTATTCTCCACATACATATGTTTGTGTGTCTTGGGGGGCTTCGCGTTAAGCCCAATTATGTCAATCAGAGCCGGTGGCTACCGTTCTCACTTTCACCTACTTAGATAGAGGCGACCGCGTCCCGAGCAGCCCCATCGATAGCTGTATCGTAATTTATCATACTGATAAGTCGAACTGATGTCAGAGCGTACTTTGATTTAGTTTTTCCCCTCGGTAGAGAGTCGTAGATAAGCTCCGGCTGCCCCGTTCCCGCTCCAGCTCCAGTTGTAGTTCCAGTTGTGGTTCCTGGTTCGCTATGTGCCCCGCCCAGTGGCAGTTGCAGGTTTTAAATGATCGCACTGCGGCGGCTTAATCTGCGGCCCATTAAGTTAATTTGCGCGATAAATAGCGCAGCAAAGAAAGAGCAGGCAAGACGCAGCGTCGGATAAAATGAAGTCAAAACAAATGTGCCGACAATCTCGGCCGGCTTCAATCATAATCCATCAGTCTGGAGCAAGACTAGAGCGGGAGAGCTGGAGAGTTGAAGAGAGAGAGAGAGAGAGAGAAAGAGAGAGGCAGGCAGCGAGATGATTCTATTTGCGGCTCATTCGCAGCACTTAATCATGCGCGAGTCGCGCGGATTAACTCGTTACTCAACACTCGCTTTGCCGACGATCCTGCGCTGACAGATGCTGCAGATAATTGTGTGGCCACACTCGAAATCTCCCCCTCTGTGCGCTTAACCTCCCCGCTCTGCCCCGCCCCTGCTTAATGCGTGGGCGTAGCATCGATTCGGGAGGCAGCCGAAAATATATTTCAAAAATGTTTCAAAATTGATGTGCACCTTCTGCCACCTTCCTGTCGCGCAGTTGACAGCGCGACACGAGTGTGCCACTCCCTCTGCCCCAGCCCCAGCCCCAGCCCCTACACCTGCCCCTCTTCCTTCTCCCCCTCCTCCTCCTGGCTAATGAGTCGTGTTGGCTTTTGGCTGTGCGCATTAACATTCCACATAACGAGGGGCGGAGCAGTGCGTTGTTGCACAAACACAGCGGCTTAAGTGGCGACTCTTTAATAGCAGCTACTTTGCCAGCCCCCCCTCTCCCCACCACCGCACTCCACACTTAATCCACTTGGGACTACCCCGAGCAGATCACTTCAGCTGATCCAAACAAAGTGTTCCGAAATTACCCCCCGAATTGATATTAATGCAAAACGTCTGTCGCATCGGTTTGTTCTGCGGAAGCGATACATGCAGATTGTGTGGGTTCTCTTCGGTTATGTGGGAGAGAGAATTGCCAAGCTAATGAAGCAAAAAAATTAAACAAGGAAATGCATAAAAAATAGATGCCCAAACAGATATTAATGAGCGTGCTGTGCAAGACCCTCATACAAGTATATTTTACTGGGCTTATTTCTTTTTTAATTTCTTTGTCTAGCCGCATATTCTTTCAACTTTGTTAGGGCGTACATAATAGATAATGTTATTTATTTATTTTATTTATAAATACATGTTTATTTATGCATACCATGCCCAAATTTCATGACTTTGTAAATATTATTAACATTTTCAAAAATGAAATCACTAAATTGTTAAAATTCTTTATTAATTTCTTTGTCTAGCCGCATATTCTTCTAACTTTCTTAGGGTATACACTCTGTTTGTTACACTCTTGTTTATGTATTTATTTTATTTATAAATATATTTTTTATATCTATTTTTGCATATAAACAAATTTTATGTCATTCTAGAGATTATGAACATTGTAAAAAATTAAATTATTAAATTGTTAAAGTGTTAGACAAATGTCCGCCCCTTTCAACTTGTCATTAATGTCAACTTCAATTAATACACAAGTTAATAAAAACACACAAGGAAATTTGTTTCCATTTTCCTCCCACTGCACTTAAGCTCTTTATAGCGCCTGCAGCCCTTTGCAACCCACCCAACCGCCAGCCCGCCCATGTGTTCTCTTTAATATTTTTGGAATATAATAAAAGATATTTTCCACGGCACTTCGCCCCCGTATGCGATGTATAAACGTTGCCCATCAAGAAATTTGTTATGTGCGTGTCGCTGCTGTGAGATTTATGCGATTGCTGAACGAATTTACAACAATAATTAAATCAGAGATACAAAGATACAAAACACGCACGCACACAAGGCGACACAAAATGTATCTGAATCTGACAGGCGTCAAACTGGAAATGCGTGCATAAAAACGGAGAAATCAAAGCCAAAACCAATGCCGGACTGACGACGGTGGGAAAAGTCGAGTGGCATTTCGAATATTGTATTTGATTTTACTGTATCAGCTCCCCCCGACCGGCTACCCCTGCCCGACTGCGGAATACCCATAACCAATTATTTACCAACACTTTCCCTCTCTCTCGCTCTCTTGCTCTCTCGCTCTGCATGCTGTGCCGAGCACAATTGGCAAATCGGAAAATCGCTATGCAGGAAAATCGGAAATGCAGTCGATGCGCATTCAAGATGCGCCGTTAGCAACCCCCACAGTACCCTCAACCATTTTGCTGTAATTATAGACATTTTCGCAACTATTGTGTTACAACAATTTAATGGTTCTCTCTCTCTCTCTCTCTACCTGAGCAAGCAAAAAGTCGCCCCACTCCCTGCCTGCCTCGCCTGCTCTGCTGTCCAGGTAAAATCATTTTAATTGCTACAACACGCAGTGGAAAAAAGAAGAAGAGAAACCAAACAGTTTCCATTTGTTTGGTAATCGATCAAATGGCAACCCTGGTTAAAAATATCTCGATAAACTCGTGCTGTGATTTACGCCAAAATCCGCCCATAAACTGCAGCTTTAATTCAAAATTCCAACAATGTGGCTATGCCTGAGCGCGAGCGCGTAATAAAACTCAATAAAACTCGAAAAACCCCTTGGGCTATGAAGCTTACGAAGCCTATAAAGAGTTAGCCCATCATTTATAATCCTTTAATAGGCATAAAACCCACAATGCAACTGATAAATTTACCAATCGCGCCTCTGCCCGAACGCCTACCCTCTGTCTGAGGCTTAGTCCGAGTGTTCCATTGTTGTATCGGCCACTTGAAATTCTTCTGCCTATTCTTCTGCCTATTCCGCTGTCTCTTTCGCTGCCTCTGCCTCTCTCTCTCTCTGTGCTCGTTGTTGCCTAGATAAATGTCAAAGCAGCGCGATATATGCAAAAAAGATTTTTATAGTCGGCAAAAAATGTGCAGGCTGCTTAAGCGATATTTGCAATTCGAGGGCACTGTACAATGAGGAGACTAGATATTAGGAAAATGTTCTTCATCTTGTGGGATTTTATAGTTCTCTAGACTTTCAGATACAGATCTTACTTTGATCATAATTGATGCCGTCTTTCTACATACGGAATTTATAATTCTCTTCTTTAAGTTCTGTTTTTTCCTTTAGTCATTTTTAAGTCTTTCAGTTATCTTACAAAAAAATGGTCTAATAATTAATTAATTAATTAAATAAATAAAAAAGTATAGATAGATATAGATATAGATCAAAAGACTCTACCATAGCTTTCAGCTCACATAACCCAAAAATCAATCGAAATATCAGTTTGTTAATGTTTTAAATTGTAAAAAATAATGAAAATTAAGGCAAATTTTCAAGTGATTTTCAAACTATCTTCTCATTTTTCACTTGACAGTTTTTTTCTCTTTTCTTTTTGTTCTTTTCTCCCTACTTTTGCTGTTGTCAGCTCATTCACATTCCCATTCGATTTGGCATTGATGGGCGCGAGAAGAGCCGGAGAAGGAGAAGAAAGAGGAGAAGGAACTGCGTCTGGACAGGCGAAGAAAGCGATGCATATGATTAATTGCCGGGCGACTTCTAAGTGCGACAGCAGCAACAACAAACGAGCATTCTTTTTGGGCTGCCCTTTCCCTCGCTCCCCCCTCGGGCTGTGCACCCCAAAAATAACATCAAAGCAAACAAAGCACAGTGAGAAATATGAAGTGCAAACTGCCAAGATGTACCAAGGAGGATGCAGCAGCAGCAGCAGCAACAGCAGCAGCAACACAGCAGCAGCAACAGCAACAACAACTGCAACAACAACAACATGTCAAACAGCAAGTCGAGATGGAAATCTTGGCGACAGTTGAAAAGTTGAACAAATGTTGTTGTTGTTCTTGTTGTTTTTGCTGTTGTTGGTGCTGCGTATCGCAGATCGGGCCGCAGCAGACTGGGGAGGGGCTGTGCAGGGCCTGCAGGGGCAACTTGTTTCAGTTTTTTGGGGTCTGACTGTCGCCTGTCGCCGCTGACAGCCGCCGCCGTCGCCGTCGCCGTCGCCGTCGCTGTGGACGTTTCGCTTCCTACTCGGCTGCCAAATTCCGATGCCAATGCCAACGACGGCGATGGCAGCATGCAAATTGCGTTTACAGGGGTGGTCAGAAGAGGGGGGCAGCGAGGGCAGGAGGCACAGCAGTTGGGGGTACAGTGAGCACAAATCGAGTTGTCGTAAAATTAGCACTTAATGCTTTAATTAATTACGTCGACGTGCGTTGGGCCTGGCCGTCGTTGTTGTTGCTGGTGTTGCTGTTGTTGGGGCAACGTTTAATGCATTTCGCATTTATTTATGGCCAATGCATGCGCGTAACTCAACTCCGTCGCCTGCCACGCCCCCTCCCCCCGCGCTTCACCTCCTCCCCGGCCAGCTTGTCCCGTCCCGTTCGGCCACGTCAAGTGTCAAGCGTGCAGAGAGAAAGAGAGAAAGAAATTCATTGGCATTCCTCGGACACGTTTCACACTTTCACAGGCGGCAGATACGTGTCTTCGATTCGCCTGTGTCTGCAGCGCCTACCCCCACCCCTCCTGCTCTTCTCTTACCAACTTCCTTGCAGTTTTATCTGTCTTTCTTTTATTTGGTTTTTTTTTTGTGATTGTGCAGCACCAGCGTTTTATGAATGAGTTTTCGAGCCTTTGAATCCGCGTTCTACCTGAGCTCGCAAAAGTATCTTACGCGTGTCTAAAAGTATCTTTTCATCTGTCTGTTTAGTGCATCTAGTGCGCAGCTCTGCGCTTATCTCTGCTTGCGTGCTGCTTGCGTCGCTGCTGACTGCGCTGCAGTTCGCTGTCATCGACGCATCACGTTAAGACTTATTTTTATTGCCCGCTGCATCCTTTGTCATTTACAGTTAGTTTGCCTTATTGATTTATGCGCGGATTGGGCAAGGGAACAACTTAAGGCACTTATGAGATACACAGCAAGTGGCAGGTAGAGGCAGAGCTGGATAAATGTACACCTTAAGATATATTTCACCGGAAAGATACAAATGTTTGCAGGCAGATACTTTCAGGAATGAGTTGCAGGCTGAAATACTGCATTAGAATTGCATAGATAAACCTTTAGATACAATAGATACTTTAGTTAAGCCTGCAGATACTCCTTAAATCGAATTGAAAGCTAAGGTATTTCTTAGGAATTTAATAGATACATTATCATATACAATTTGTGCATGTAGATAGATTATAAGGAGATAAAGATACATTCAAGCTAAAGTACTTAAGAACTGAAGCTGCAGATACCAATGCAGCTTACAAATAAGCTTACAGATACATTTTGTACTGCATTGAAAGTTATTCGCAGCTACAGAAACATCACAGCAAGATACAGATACAATTCTGCGATCATTCAACAATCAAATCAGCGACCTATTCACGACTTATTCGTAGCATTGCGTCAACTCAAACTGAATCGCTTAATCGCTATCTCAGACAGCTTACAAAGCACCAGATACTTTTGTATCTTTTGCCAGTATCTTGGCAATTGTCGCATGATTAATTAAACAAATAATGCGCATCGCAGGCAGCAACAACAATGGATGCAAACACCTTGATGCTGCCACGCCCAGTAGAACGAAGGTGAATGCGTGAATGAATGACCCAATGAATAGCATGAATAATCGATAGAGACACAAAGCAATAGCACGCAATGTAGACTCATCTGCCTCTGCGTCTCTCCCTCCCACTCGGCCTCTCGTCGCGCCTTATCGCCTTGTCCGGGGCCTAAGATGACATTAACAATGTGCCGCCGCTGTCTGCGTGCTTGACCAATGATTCATTTGGGGCTGCCTGCACAATTCATACAATTTATCTGGCCATGGATTAGCTCGACTTGTGTCCAGACAAACGCACTCACAAAATCCTTTTTGGGCCACTTGACTCATTAGGCCTGCATTGATATGTCGACCACACCAGCATGCCCCTGTCCATGCCCATATCCATTCCCATTCCCATCTCCATTCCCATCCACCATCCCCATCCCCATG
Source organism: Zaprionus inermis (assembly GCA_018151445.1). Lineage (NCBI taxonomy): Eukaryota > Metazoa > Arthropoda > Insecta > Diptera > Drosophilidae > Zaprionus > Zaprionus inermis. Next base: position 1,900,911 of record JAECXD010000634.1, on the reverse strand, counting down.
ATCATCATCATCATCTTCTGCCTGCGGTTCGCATGATTTGCATTAATTTGGCAAACGCTGTCGATGAACGGACGCGTCCGATAAGCGCTGACATGCTGCCCAGATCCGATCCGATCCGTTGGCCATTAATTAGCCCACGCCATGACGGCGCATAATAAATTACCGATTCATTGCAGCTTCTTCTGCTGCTCCTCATCTTGTTGCCTCCTCCGATTTGCTCTCGCCGAGCATGTCCAACAAGTAAACTGCATTTTCGAATCGCAGCAGCTCGAGCTGCGGCGGATTTGGCGGCTTTTTGTTTTTGCCAAGTGGCAGTTCTTAAATTGGCGACGAAATTCGAGTGAGTAATGAATGAATGAGTGAATGATTGTTCGAAATGAAACCAAGCAGGTTTTGCATGGCAATAAACTCGAGCAGAAGTTTCGGATCTAGCAGCATGATAAAGACACCGAATTCAGGTTTGTTATAGTATCGAAGTGTTTAAGATTAGAATAAAATCAATGTTTATGATAATGATAATGCCTCAAACTTCTACAGATGCTCACTCTAGCAATTTAAGGCCTTACACTTAGAGAAAGTTGCTTTAGTAAAATGATTATCTTCTGCTATCCTAAATCAATTATCAGAGCCATAAGACTGACACGTTCTTGCCATTAATAAATTGTATATTTATATTAAACTCATATAGAACTCTAACGGATTGTCACTCAACGGATTTGCTCTCTCTCTCTCGCTCTCTGTTCTCCATTTTTAGACAGAAGTAAAAAGTTTCTGGGAAAAAATGTGAGTTCTTGTCAAGTCAATTGATAGCGTCGGCATTGACAGACTTATTGGGCATATCGGTAACAACAGCAACAACAACAATGCATGTGTGGTCTCACTGTGTGAGACTGTATGCAAATGAGCAGAGTGAGACAAACACACCCTCAGACACACACACACACACTGCCACACTCGGCCGAAATTTAATTTATGCGACGGCAATTAAACATGCATCATTTACAGTCAGTCGCAGCGATGCTGGCGTCGTCGACGGCGTCGGCAGCAGCATCAGCGGAGGCGGCAACAGCGACACATGCGGCATCCACAGATCTGTCAACACTGCCCGGCAAGGGGGCGGAGCGGGAGGGGGAACGCAACGGAAACCCGTCGCGACTCGACATTGTGTCCGCGGCCATCATTTGTCAATATTAAGTTTAATTAGCAAAAATTTGGTTCACTTTGCCAGCGGATCGAGCGGATCGGGCGGATATAGCAGCCATATAACATACGTATACGTATATGTAGCAGCAGCTCCCTCGCACTTGCGCCAAGTTGTACAATTAGTTTTATTCAATTTGGGTCTGGGCAGCGCCCATTCTCCCCATTTCTTCGCATCGTTTATTTTCATTTCGATTTGCAGACGAAATTTGTAAACTCAACAGATTCGGTTTTCAGATACAAATTGTACTCGACGGCGATTCGAGGCCAAAGTGCAGCTATAAAATTCTGTACATTTTAGATCGTCGAACCCTAATCGAATAAGGAATGGAGAGAACATGACTAATAGCGCCCTTCTCTGAGCATAACCTGGTCAAAAACCAACGTATTGTCGTGGGAAAGGACATTTTCTGCATACTTTTTGCTTGATTCTGCATACAAATTATATATCTTAAATTTTTAAAATTTTGTACCATACCTAGTAGGATTTTTGGATTGCCTTCAAACACCCAAAATTACTTTTATAAAAAAAATGCATGCATCGATGTTTAATCGAATTTTCTGCCATCTCTAAATCAAATATTGTAATCGCTTTAACAGCTTGGTTTAGAAACTGTCTACGAATCCTTTATAAGATCGCATATACTGCGGTGCCAGAAGTACGGCGAGAACATAAAACTCTTGATCGTTTGCGTAAGTGGGGGCATGAGAAGTGCAGCGTATCGAAATGCGTAGCGTATACGCCTCATTAACCCTTTCAACAAAATGCATAAATTTCATTTTTCATGCTTGTGTTGTTTTATGTGTCAGCGACGCGACTTGCAGCAGCACAACTGGAAGGCATAAGTGGTAAGTGCACGAGTGCAGATACCCTGTATTATCAGAAATGAGAACTCATACTCTCAGTTGCTCTGCAATTCCGTATGCCAGCCCAGTCTCGCCTGCCCCGCTTCATAGGGTATGCAAGGGGTGAGGTCTCCCCCAACTTTACCAAAAAGAAAAACAAAAATACCCTGCAATTTGCAATTGACACTCGAATGCATTTTTAATCGTTGTTTTTATATTTCGCCAAATTATCACATCATTTTTCTCGCCTGCCCTGCGCACTTCAAAGCGACTCGTTCGCTTTCCCAATTTTCCACTCTTTCCCCACTTTCCCCTGCGTCTGTTAATGTGTTGATTTTGTGTGATCGCCGTCGCATAAATCATAAATACCAAGTGCATGGGCACAGGCGAAAGGGAGGTGCTCGAGCAGGGCGTGGCGGGGGCACACTTGAAGTCATTTTACCATAGACAAATTCGAAATTTCATATTCGAAAATCTAAAAGAAAATATTTTTCCCTCGACAACATTGCCAAGTGGGTGGCAACTGAATTAATTTGCGGCCTCCCTGCTTCACACTTCCCTCCTCTCATTTCCCTGAATATTTTTTTGAGTTTGTTTTTAATGTTTGCGTGTCGAGCAGACGCAAAATAAATAAACTTTAAGTACTTTTCGAAATTGCTGCTGGGCTGTTTCGTAATCTTAAGTAGTGCGCCCTGCACTCAGCCAGCACTCACTCGCACACACTCGCTCGCATTCACACTCACAGACAGCTCGGCATGTTGACATATTAATGCAATTAGTTTGGGCCGCACTTCGTGCTAATTTTATAGTTGCCGCTTCTTTCAGTATTTACATAATTCATATTTGTCTCGTCTCCCCCCCTATTGCAGTCCTTAACCCTTCACCCCACACAATCCCCTGCCCCTCTACAGCATCCTACACAATTGTCATTTCATCGCTTGGCACGCACTGCTTGCGTAAGAGGGGGAGGGAGACAGTGTAGGGGGAACTGCAGCTGTTTCGTCTTCCAAATTTATGAGCCACGCTCCAAATTGCTGCATCGAATCGACATGCTCAACGAAAGCAAAATAATGCACTAAAATTGCCGAAAAAGCTTGCGTAGCTCTCTGAAATCTTTGTCTCTGATCTCTGATCTTATGGTGCAATATGGCGTAATTACTCAAGTGTTCTTTGGTGATCACGTAGCGATTTATAGCCTGATTTACAAAATGATATTTCTGATATTTTTGTGCAGTTTAATGTTCTTGAACTTGGTTTTTCGAAAGTTAACAATAGAATAATAAAGAATTTACAATTTTAAATGACGATTTTCTTGGGTTTATATATAAATTTCAAGTTTTTAAAATATTTTCCTTACGAGTCGAGTCTTTAAGATGAAAATATTGAATATGAAATAAGACCAAGTCTTATTTATTTTTTAAGCTGAATTTCCCTACTCGAAAATATAAGAAATAGTGTTTAAAATGGAACTAAAATATTTTTCAAGTTTTGAATATATTTTATTTTCAATATTTCTGTTAAATTTCATAATTTAAAAATATTTGCTAGTATGTAAGATTTTGTTCAATTGATTTTGTTTCATAAGGTATTCTATTATGTATTGTTAACTAGCTGAAGTTTCCTTCTCTTTTCAAGTTTCAGTCGTCATTCAAAATGGAGGATGATATACGAAAGGTTCTCGTCATCTTGCTGGATAATTCGCTCTGCTCAGTTGAGTCTCTTGGCGCGACAAGGCACAAGGTCAGTCATGGCAGAAGTGTCGCATTTATCCATTGTTTGGGCAAACACAATTTACACAACTCGCTGCAAGCAATTATCCTGCGCAGTTTGTTATTTTTTGATTATGAACCCCGCTAGTCTCACTGCGCGCTGCCCTCCCTCCTCCCTGGTGCGATCCCATTCCGCACACACACCTTTGCAGCCGCTGTGCCAAACCGAATTACATGGCCTGCAACAAAGGGCGCAGCAAGTTTAGTTATAATTTATGGGAGCAGCGCATAAAAAAGAGAGAAAAATCGACGGAAGGGGAGGGCTCACAAAAAAAGCAACTACAAAATGGGATGCTGTACGCATTTCCGTTGCGCAGAAGGCTAATCAACATTTCGAACCCCTCGCAGAATGCAACCACCCGTAGAGCGGGTACACTGTGCGACACGGAAGCGAGTCTCATCTCTTTTGATCCCATTTCATCTGCTCTCGCTTTCGCGCTCCATCTCGCTCTCGCTCTCTCGTCTCGTGCTGTGCCAGTTGTAATCCCAGCTGTAAATAGCCTCGTTGTTCCCCCGCGATCTTAAATCATGTTTTTATTTATGTTGTCACAAGAGATTTGCGTTTTTTCTCCGCCCTTTCTTCCTGCATCATGAACTGTAGCTGGTCGGGATCCAGCTTGATCTTAGCTTGAAGGAAGTGTGGCAAAGCTGACTTAAGCGCAACACGCGGCTGGGCAACCCCCTTGGCATCGGTTCTTTGACATTTTCGGTTCTCAAGGGTTGCTCGTTGTCGTTCTACCGCTTTTTATAGCTACCCCTGCCCCCGGGTCTATCGATCATCCATTTTAATTAGCGACAGCGTGTCGATGCCATTCACAAACTATCAATTTCACTCGGACACCCTTCGGCACAGCTATTTACATAAGTCGCAACGATATGTGACGAATCTGAAGTGCGACGATGCCAGTCGCTTTCGCCCGGATGGGCGTGGCCTGCGAACTGGGGCAAGGTAAGGACAACGACAACGAAAGACACTTAAAACCATCGATATGGTTATCGCGCTCGATTCACGCGATTGTTGTGACTCCTCGACGCCTCCGAAGTGTGCGACAGCTGTGAGCTGCATTTGATAAATGGAGAACAGAAAAGCAAGATTAGGGCAGGGTGTACAGGAAAGTGCTGAGTGTGTCACTCTCTCTCTCTCTCTCTAGAGTCTATATCTTTAAGAAATTAACTCGTTCTGAAAGTACTCAACATATAGCTGAGTTCTAGTTCGATTTTGTGGTCACATTTCACTTGATTTCAGATTGAAAAAGACTTTCGCCAGAGCATACTCATTGATAACAAGGCTAAATAAAGAACAGAGGGATTTTTTTTACCTGGCTGATAAGGCAAACAACTTTGCTAAGCTTCATTTGAATTCTACAAATCGTTTCAGTTTATTTTCAACTTTGGATATGTAGGCACGTGTATTTTCTGGGCAATAATATGTTTTGAAAGAAGTCGCAATTAGACAATAGACAAGATACTTGTGGAACGGAATTGATACGTAAGCTAAAATACGATTGAAATTTGATGAACGAGTAAGTTCTTGAAGGCTAGACAAGACCAGCTTAAATCAATCAAAATGTGTGCAGGGTATTTCAGCGGCTGTCAGTGTACGTTTTTTTCTTGATGATTCATTCGCAGAGCGCACCTTTCGTCATTGTTTAAACGTGATGTATACGAAGGATTAGCCCCTGTCATATCTTCATGTTCCTTGCAATGAGTTTCCCCTTGAATGATGATGAGTGTGTTCTTTCGCTTCCTCCCTCTCTCCCTCACTCTCTCTTTCTCTCTCTCTCCCTCCACACATCTTGCTGCATCCCATGCTGATGAGTAATTATTGAACGCATTGTGGGTTGTTCTATAGATTTTCAATGGGTTTTCAATTAATTTCGATGCATTTATATATTGTGTGGGTAACCAAAATTTTGTTTTGCTTAGCCTAAACTTCTGCCCCTCTGTCCTCACTCCCTCAGCTCTCCCTGTGCTCTCTTAAGCGTCTGCTCTGGCTGCTGCTGTTGCTGTTGTGTTGCTGCTGCTGCTGTGCTGTTGCTGCTGTTATTGCATTTTGTAAGGTAAACATGCCAAGTGCTGCTGTCGCCCGTTGCCACCCACAAATTACACACACACGCAGAGAGATACACACAGGCAGGCTGGCTCACGCATACAGCTGCACATTATGCAAATATTTACTTTGCGTTGATGAGGCTGATGAACAGGACGCCGATGCCGCTCACTGCCTCCCCCTGCGCCTCCGCCTCCGCCTCGATGATGCCGTTTGAGGTTGTCCATTGATGAAGCCACTCGGCAACCGCTCACAAAGGGGGTAGATCGCAAAAAGTGCTGCACAAATAATGTCATACGGCTGCCTCATTTGCTTTGCCCACTGCCCCCGCCCAACGGACCAACGCACCGCCCACAAGGCGCAGCCAACCTGCAGCTGCCCCGTGTCAACCCCTTTTTTGCAACCTGCTGACTGGGTTGTATATACCCTGTAATCGACTGCCTCATGCACGTAATGTGCTTGCAGGCACTTTGTTTATTTCGAATTCGCAAAAAACATGATCAGCTCCTTCGAAAACTCACTTGGCCGGACACTTGCTTAAATATGCTTGAAGGAGCTGTCCGCTTAGGAGAGGTGTCTGCTTGTAAGAGGCACGCTTAATAGAGATGTCCGCATAGGAGAGGTGGTTGGTTTAAAGAGTGTCCGCTTAAAAGAGCAGTCGATTTAAGAAAGGTGTCCGCATAAGAGAGATGTCCGCATAAGGAAGCTGTACGCATTAGAGAGGTGTACGCTCAAGACATTAAAGAGTTGTCCGCTTATAAGAGGTGCCCGCTCAAGAGAGGTGTCCGCTTAAAAGAGGTGCCCGCTTAGGAGAGGTGTCCGTTAGGGGTATTCCACTGTTTTCCACTTGTCAAGGTATTCAACTAATTTCCAATTATGTAGAATGATGGCGATGTCGCGAGTGCCGCACAGGGTATGCAGCTAGTCGCGTAGACCCCAACTAAACCAATCTTGCTGTCGTTTTTTCTGTTACTCTGCAGTTTTCTCAAACTGCTGTTAGCATAAATTTCAAAATTAAAATCGCAACGGCGACATATGCGCGCGGGTGTGCCCCGCTCGGGGAGTGGGCAATGGGGGGAAGGGGTTGGGTGTGTGTGTGTGTGTGTAAGGGGTTGCTAGAGGGGGTTGTGCACACTCGAAAAGTAATTATTTCAAGCAAAAGAAGGCGCCAGGGACGGAGAAACGTCTGTCTTTGTGTCTGTCTGCGCGGCAACTCGATGCGGCTTTTGTTGCAGCTGTCACTTCGCTTTGACATTTCGCCGGGCATTACCTTTGCATCGCTCTCTATCCCTCTCTCTATCTCTCGCTCACTCTGCCGTAATACCCGCCTCTCTCTCTCTCTCTCTGTGCAACAACAATGCGTGTTTACATGCGCAATAATTATAAAATTTACGTTTTGTTGTAATTGTTAAATAAATCAATGTCACAGCGTTTTTCGCAAACTGCATTGTTCTCGCTCTTCCCTCTCTCTCTCCCTCTCTCTCCCTCTTACCCTCTCTCTCTCTCGCTCCTCCCTCAGGGGTTTTTGTTTCGATTTAATTGCTTGTTAAAAGCGAATTGTGCAGCCATTGCGCGTTGAGTTAATGATCCAGGAATGTGCTGACTTGCCACGTCCCGCCAAGTGTCCTGCAGGGTTGCAGCAGTGGAAGGGTGTACGAACTCAACCCTGGTTCGAAATTTGATTGCACTTGGAGTGTGCAACATCGCTTCAGCGCTTGAGAAACATAGTTGTAATCTGATTTGATATCGAGCATCGGCTGGGTTGCAGGGTGTTTGCAACCAGGCGTGCTTGCCACTAGCTTCGGGGCACACGCTTCTGCAAGAGAGTGTGAAAAATAATTTTTGTAATTTGTTTTTTTTTGCTGCCACACAGCCTCAAGAATATTTCCTCTCAAAGCCTTTGCAATTCAATCGCATAATTGAGCAGAAATACAAACATATTTATTTATATATATAAATTTGCACAAAGCAAAATATATTTTTATACACTGCAAAAAGCGATCATAGCAACGTGCAGGCCACGTATTATTTTATAGTTTTAATTAGAATTTAAACAATTTAAAATTCCATTTTTTAACCTTCAGTCGATTGAGTAATCCTAGGGAAGTATAAAAATCTTTTTAATTCCGGTTTCTAAGGGTAAAATAAAAAATTTATAAATAAAATGGTATAAAGTTTCTGCGGGGAAAATAATGAAATAAACAAAATATTATATTATTTTTTTTTTTTTGTTATTTGTTTATTTGACTATTATTATATTATGTAGTGCCCTTCGTAGCCCTTTGTTTTATTAAGCTTGAGACTCTGTCTACGTAATTCTCGTAATTCTAAGCTTAAATTTTCTTCAAGAGCATTGGCTATTCGGCTTTCGACAGTACGGCGACTTTCTCATTTGTAGCTTAGACCAAAACTCTCAGTCATACACAATCAATTTGATGTCAAATATTTTTTGGACCACAACAATGGAGCAGTGCAGCTTCATTAAATATGAAATTCAAACTAAAAGCAATTGCAGACTGCAAGGGGGGGAGGGTGGTGGGAAGGAGCGAGCTTGTGCTAGGACATGTCACTGGGCCTGCAACCAGCAACGATTCCCTTCCCGCTTCCCCACCCTAGCACGCCCCACTTCCGATAGACTCGAGAGACGTTTTACAATTTTTGCAATTGCAGAGCGAGCACAAAAAGCGGAGGACAGTCAAAGCGGCGACTTGTGCACAGATACGGATACAGATGCAGATGCAGATGCAGATACAGATACAGATACAAATGCACATGCATATAGAAATATAGAGACACTTGAAGTATTAAATAATTTGGTGCCATTGTGCTGACACCACGATGTAGAAAAGTAAGTGGAACTAGCGTGTGTATGAGAGATATGTGTGTGTGCGAGAGTGTGTGTAGTGTGTGTGTGTATGTGCTCATGATTTCAAATTATTTCTTCATTTTGCGCAAAAATATGCAAAAAACCCCAAAGAAACTGGCACAAGCCAAGGCAGAGTTGACGTCACGACAAAAGTTCCCTACGAAAGAATACGTAAATTTTAGATTAAACTCGGAAAAACTGTGAAAATTATACAAAGATTTTGGAAAGTTCCTATACATCTGAAGTAAAACATAAATAATTTATAAACAGCTGAGCTCATTATAGAGTTCTTTTTTAATATAGCAGCGGAATTTTTATTTTTGTTTTTTTTTTATTTCAGATCAGAATAGTATTTTTATGAATTTGAATGACATTTCCTTTAGTTTGTAGTTGTATTGATTGTATACATTTATGATATTTGCCAGGCAGAGTGTGCGCTATTCGTCTTATAATAATCTCAACCATAGTTCATATTTACTTTCTACTTATGTTATTGCTCGTTGTCTGCATTACTTGCTGTTTGATTCCTTCCATTTTTCAACCATGTCTGCATGTTTGCATGCCCCGACAAAGGACAATGATGATGATGATAATGCTCATGATGCTGATGATGATGATGAAGAGGAAGATGATGTTCTTGCAGTTGCTTTTTGTGCCAGATCGAGTGTGAGTTTATTTGTATCTGCATTTCCCATTTGGCTCTTGTCATCTAGAATAAACAACGTAATTGCGAGTTTGTGTGGGCGACACGAGTACATAGTACAAAACGCTGGCGACAAATAGTCCGAATAATATTCGCAATGCAAATATAGCAGAGAGAAATATTTCGACTTGCTGCGGAGGCTTGCTAGATGCTGCCCCCTGCCTCTTGCGTCGGGCCAGTCGAATCGTTAATGTCAGCGTCTTTATGATGCAATGACCTTTGACTGCGTTTGCCGGAAAGGCCAGGCCGAAGCGCTGAGGCGACAGCGTTACATGCAACATGCTATAAAATTTATGGCACACGTGTATGGGCGACACGCGGCACATTACCCCGATGCCGCATACCCCACGCCCCCTTACCCATACCGCACTGGCCATACGCATTGGCATTGCCATTCGCGTTCCCATTCCACTCTCGTTTCCCGTTCCCCGTTCCCGGAACACATGTGGGCCGCATCTGCTGCGTGCCTTGTTTTCAAGCGTTTTCAGGTTTCTTCTATGTTTAGTTCATAATTTCTTTTTGAAGGCCCCCAAAAACCTTTTGCTCGATGCCGCAGTTTTACGAGCTTATCCCTGTCTCTGTGATTTTTGTCGTTCTGCCGCGGAATACCGTGTAGCTGTTTTAAACGGGGTATCAGTGATATGTGACAAGGCAAGTTGGGTGTGTAGATAGGTAAGCATGGTTATAGATACCCTGCTTAAATAGTTTTCTTTTACATTCTTTCTACAAATTGATTGTTTGATTAAATTATAGCTATTATTTCGCGTGTATCTTACACTAGTTTACAGGGTATATCTGCGTCTATTAGTTTGGCTTTCTCCTATACCTTCTCTTGGCTTGGGCGGGCGCTTTACAAAGCGCCTCGTTCCGTTTTCGTTGGGCAATTAAAGCGCAGTTTCGCCGAGAGAAATTTATGTGCCGCAGCCGCCAACTTGTTGAGTGATTTGTACTTTTTTGTCGAGGGGGCGTGGCATGGCCGCAGTGCCTGCAGCAACTATGTAGCCCATAGATGAAGTTGTCAAATGTGCTGCACCCGGCACCCGACACCCGGCACATCCCCTTGCAACCCACTTGAATGCACTCAAAAGTCAAATTCGATGTACAAATTCCATTTCGATTGTTTGCAAATTTTATTTGCTTGGCACGGGGGGAGCAGCAGCAGGAGTAGGTGCTGCCGGAGCAGCTGGTCACCACCATAACGAACATCCGGCTAATGTGAGCAATTCACAAAGTTGAAACACACCTCAGTACCCGCTCCCGTTTGCCCTGCACCCGGCAGGCACCCTCCCTCTTCGCGCAATCTGCAGTTTTTCGCAGTTTTCCATTAGCAATTTCAAGTTGTTGTTGTTGTTTTTCGCACTTGAACGCATTCCAAAAATCTGAAAAACCCAAAAATCTCTTTCGATTGCGTGTCGGTTGCCCCTATTTCACATGGGTCATCGGTCCAGGGCATTACACAAAATAATGACGCAGAAATCCGGCAACGCATTCAATGGACTCTGATTGCCGCCTGCTCACACTTTGGGCGGGGGGAGGGTGTGGGTTGTGAGTACTGTGGGATCGGTGTGCGGTCTGCAGGCCACGAGGTAATTGTCATTCCAAGTACTGTGCGAGTTTTATAAAGATCTCTACCGATATCGGGTGATGAAGTGTTGTGTAGTAGCTTGATTAATATTAGAGATGCTTGTGTTATTTCCTGACACCGCAAATGCCGCATTCATAATTCCATACATAGATTATAACTCCTGTTTAAGTATTTTAGAGATAGAGGCAGAAATGTTAAAGTCAAAGTCAAAGTCTGTCTTAAAATCGTCATGATACATTAGACCTATTTTTTCGTCTTTAAACTTTTTGCATGAGCTTAAGTTTAATCTACTCAGCTTTCTAACTGCTCGAGCCATAATCATGATGATCATATTTGCTATTGCAAATAAGCTATCCACAAAATTCGCAAAATCCGCAAAAAAAACAAATGCATCCAAAAAGTTATTTTCTTGTCTCGCTTTGGGATTTGCAACTGCAGCGAGCTAATTTGTAATTTTAATTTCGTTTATTGCCGCATCGAGTTGCCGCAGAGAAGCTGCCAAAAAACTAGAGTTGAATATGAAGAAATGCACATGGTAAACTATATATATACCATATCAGATATGGAGTGGTACGGTAGGGTGTCTTGGCAGTGGAAATATGAGTGGCTGCCGCAGACAAAACGAGGCTTTCGGCGTATTTCGGGCTACATTTGGTGGCTTGCCAAATGCTGCAGCTGCTGAGAGGGGCAGAGAGAGATAGAGAGAGAGAGAGCGAGGAGATACAGTGTGTGACTGAGAGGGAGTCTAGGGGAAGTGCAATTTGCCTTTAAACCTCCCGCTGCGATGAAGAACAAACAACGTGAGCCGCAATGAGAAAGAGAGTGAAAAGCGAGTGTAGCAAGGGGGAGGCTGGGAAGGGCCACTCGATGGGACAATTGTTGAAATTGAAGAGGCCGCGACGCATGCTGCAAAATGTCGCAATTTGCCGGGTCGCGTGTGGCACGTGATGTGAAAAATGATGCACACACACACGCATCGCGTGTAGAAACTACCGTGATCGGATCACAACATAATCTGGGCCACGTTATCACTTTGGTAAATAGCAGAGCCGGAACCGAAGCTGGCCAGCTCGAATATCAATCAATGTGCGTACCCAACCCACCCGTCTCCCTTTTCGATAATCTCTAAGACATTCTGCAAATTGCTGAGCCGAGTTCACAGGGTTGTTTTCGTGGATTTTCCAGTGCAGGCGACAAATGCACGAGGCAACCAAAGTAAAATTGGAACAAAAATAAAAACAATTTCAATACGATGCTTGAAACTCGTGAAGGTTATCAGCACATAGCGCCAGCAGTGTGTCGATGCGATAAGCCCCGAAAACAGTTGAAATTCGAAATTTGAAAAATCTCGCACATTGTCACAAGAGACCCGAAAACTTGTCACATCTAGCATCAAATTTCAATTGAAGAGGTTCACTCTAAAAACCGGGCCACACACTGTTATGAGTTCTGTAATAGTCTGGCCTGAAATATGTGCGAGATAAAGTTGCCATTTTATTACAGTCATGGAAAATAAATTTTTAATTACGAAAGCAATAATCATAAATGTTTTTAAAGTTGAAGTACGCATTAGAGAGAAATTTACATTTCCTGAAATATGAATCAACATTTTCTTCCACTGCATGTGGTTCGATTATTATACAGAGAGTAATAATTATAAATTGTAGTACATAAATCCATGTTTCTCTCTCTATTTTGCATTGACGGTCTTATCGCGTAACACTGTTAAAAATTTTTGTTTTATTGTAAATACAATGAATTTGTTTATAGAGTAAATCCATATTTGTAGATTATGAAATAATTATTGTTATTACATTTGTGGTTCAAAATTTGCGCAGTGGAGATCAGTGTAGATTACTGCGGTGGATTGTTCTCTATATACATATATATTTAATACCTTATTGTGTTACGCTCTCAGTTTCAATTCGATTGTTTTGCACAGTGGGTCCTCGCCTACGCCTCCCACAATATGAACGTTTTTTGCATCTTAGTATTATTTTTCGCGTTCTCAGAATATAGTGTTGCCCACCCATTTTACTGTGATTTCACCCACAATTTGCGTCAGAAACAAACGTCTATAGAGGAGTTCAATTCGAAAATACTCAAACTACAAAAGGAACTCGAAATCGAACGAAAAAAAACCGAAGAGAAATGTGAATCCATTGAGCAGGTGAAATTGGAAATCAAATTGGAAATTATGAATCAGGTAGAATATTGGGAGAGCAGGTTAAGGAACACAACGGCGACCAGTTTACCTGCGGAAATCCCAGTTACCACGCCTGCAAGCCAAAATTATGAAATCAAGAAAGCTATAGACGATCTTAAGTTTGATATCAATAAGTATATAAGTAAATTCAAGGATGTCGATGACGAGCTGAACAGTCTGAGAGCGCAAAATAAGTCCAATATCGAAACGATCGAACAACTAAACCACCAGTTGGCAGAGCAGAAGAACCATTCTCAACTGGTCGAAAAACAATTGAAGATTAAGGAGCAGGATATATGGCAACAGAACGAGACCATTAGAACTCTGCAAGATCAAGGAAAAGCTCTACGACAACAAGTGAACTCGGATACCTCAAGCATTGGGGATCTAAGGGATCTCGTGAAGACTTACATGTCCTATTGTCATGCCAAAAATTGTATGTCTTTTGGTAGTTCCTCTTCCAGTGTGCTTGTGATCGATGTGCAGGGTAGCAACGGTACCCCGAAGCCCGTCAAGGTACTGTGCAATGCACGCATCGCTGGACCCGGCTGGACGGTGGTCCAAAGACGTTTCAATGGCAGTGTCGACTTCAATCGCAACTGGATCGAGTATCAGAACGGATTCGGCAATGTCGAGGGCGAATTCTTTTTGGGTCTGGAGAATCTGCACCTGCTGACAAGGTCCGAGCCCCATGAGCTCTATATAGAACTGGAAAGTTTTGACAATCAGAAAAGCTTTGCGCGATATAGTCATTTTGCAATTGGCAGCGCCGACGATGATTATGCTCTAAGTTCTCTCGGCGAATACTCCGGTACGGCCGGAGATTCCCTCGAAAGTAACTTGTACGAAAAGTTTAGCACCTACGACCACGACAGGGACTCCTATGATGACAATTGTGCTCGCAAGTTCTCGGGCGGTTGGTGGTTCTCGGAATGTGGATTCTCGTAAGTAACTTTGACAAGAGTCGCCAGAATATATGGTTTATATATTTCTACTTTCTCTCCAGCAACTTGAATGGCAGATATATCGCGGGAGACTATCCCGATGATAAAAAAGCTGGTGTGTTCTGGGACGATTGGCTGGGCTGGAAAAGTTCACTGAAATCCGTTACGATCATGATACGCCCGAAATCAAAAATAAATTAAGCTTAGAATATGTTCTGTAAAGTACATGGAATTTTATAAACATATAAGCCCGTAGTCATAATTGAGTTAAGAGTCAAAAAATGTAATTACCCCCACGGCAGGGTATAGCATAAGCTCTATGAATGTATTTCGATAGTGCTGATTAGACTTAGATTTTAAGTAAACAAACATGCTATATGTATAGTCTAATATATAACCTTATCAACAATGTGAAATATTGAAAATGTTTATTACAATAAGAGTGAATTTTGTTTTGAATTGAGAGAGAGTATTATATCACTGCTCATTCTTATCGGTGATTTTTTCACATAGATCAAGCTGCTAGCTAATACTGGGACAGTTCAATTTTATTCTGTGCATAGAACGCATTAAAGCGCGACGTGAAACTCAAAAAATGTATATAGAGTATATTAAATATATAAAATGAAGTTGTTAGCAATCATTATGATTATGCTCGCGGCGTTCTCTATACGTGTCGCAGATCCGCAAACAGACAGCGAACACTGTAACCTGTCGAATAATGAACCGTATGAGGAAGTCGACGAATGTATTACGAGTAGAGATAATGATATAGAGCATTTGGAGAATCAGATTGAAGAATTCGAAAGAAATATTAATATGGAGGCCATAAGAAGTCAGCAAGAAAAGAGTTCACATACGCTTTGTCTATTCAGATGTGTACTGTTGGAAAAATACCCGACATTATGTTTGCCAGAGTCGGATATGATGGGAGAACATACAGTTATATTGCCATACTCACTGCCAATTCGAGTGTACTGCGACAATAAGTACGCTGGATCCGGCTGGACTATTATTCAAAGACGAATCGATGATAATGTTAATTTCAATAGGAAATTCAATGATTACGTGCAGGGATTTGGAGCTACGAATGGAAGCTTCTTTATTGGTCTAGAAAAACTTCATCAATTAGTATCAATCTCGCAACACGAATTGTACATTTACCTGGAAAACTTGGGTGGTATTTCGCGCTACGCCCAATATAGTCACTTTAAAATTGGGAATTCCGGTGCCAGATATAAGCTTGAGAGCTTGGGGAAATATACTGGTAATGCTGAAGATTCACTAATCGAGGTCAAAGGCAAGAAATTCATGCCTAAAAATTGTAATATTTTCAATTATTTCGCTTGTGATGATGGCGACACGCCTTGGTGGACCAACTCTGATATGAAATCGGCCGGGTATGTTAAATAATAATGCAATCATCAAAGTTCATTCACTTATTATTTATTTTCATACTAAATCTAATAGACTAAATGGGGATCCGAGCATGTGGAGGACTTGGCCGGAGCCCCTGAACATTGTGCAAATGATGATACGACCGGCGTTCTCCGTTAATAATTAAAAAACGATCTATACTACATCTATAGCCAAATAATATTATTTTTTAATGGTTTGGAAGAAAGTAAAAAATTGTAAACACCTCAATCAATAGGCTAAAACTGAGCTTGCCATATTTGTCCCAAAAGTGATGTACCCAGCGAGAAGGGTATAGCAAAAATTCGACTATTATATGTATTTTGAGTATACGCGCATCTGTATACTAGTTTTCCATGTACATGTAACTAAATCGGTGTATAATAATATTTGTGTTTTGTTGAGATTTTTAGTTGAGATTGAGAGAGCTTTCCTGAGAATTTTTCGAAAAAATATTGTGATGCAGCCTTATCAGTTTTGAAAAACCCAAAGCTGCAATGAATTATTCAGACAGTTGATGATTATTTTGTGTTGAGCGAGCATTGTGGAACGCGACGTGAAATTTATAAAGTGTATACAATAAAATATACATTAAAATTAATAAAAATGAAATTGTTAGCAACAATTATGATTATGTTGCCGGTGTTCTCCGCGCTTGTCGCAGATACGAATACAGACAGCGAACACTGTATGCTTAACTTGAGCTCGAGTAATGAGGATTTGTTCGAGGACAATAACGAATGTAATATGAGTAGAAATATAACAGAATTGGAAAAACAGATTGAAGAGTTTGAAAATGACCTAATTGTGGAGAACGAAAGATATTTGAATAAACAAAAAGCATATAATCTGGGCGAATTTCGAAACTTATTGTTGCACTTACATCCGACATTATGTTTGCCCGAAAACGAAATGGAGAATAAACACATAATTCGTCTACCTAGTACCGTACAGCAAATTCAAGTAACTTGCGATTCTCAGTACGCCGGACCTGGCTGGATTGTTATACAGAGACGCATCGACGATGACGTCACCTTCGATCGCGAATATAGAATCTACGAGCAGGGATTTGGTGATAACAGCGAAAGCTTTTTCATTGGTCTGGAAAAACTTCACCAATTGCTTATGTTTTCGCAACACGAGCTTTACATATATATTGAACATATTAATGGAAGCTTCAACTTTGCCAAATATGACAATTTTAAGATCAATGGTCCGCCTCATTATAAGCTAACGAGCCTGGGGGAGTATTCTGGTGACGCCGGAAATTTGCTGCGAGGTGCTTTAAACGATAAATTCTTGCCTCAAAAGCTATTCGCTTCGTTGTGGATCACATCCAGTGCGAAATGGTGGACTAACTCTGCGAGCGATTCTATAGGGTAAGCAGCATAGGGAAGGCAACTAACCGAAATACTTAACTTACTTTCTTTTTAATAATATCCGACATCTAGATTAAATGCCGATAACATTTGGCTTAAGTGGCCCGAGCCCCTGAAATTGGTACAAATGATGATACGACCGAATCTATACGCTAATATGTGTAAAATATGTGTACTGAATGTTTAAAAAATATTTGCGAATAAAGATCTGTTGTTTCGAAATCAATGAGAAATAAATAATAAATAAATGAAATTTGTGCTCATTTTGAGAGAGCGAAACTTGTTGTGTTGTTGTGGTTTTTTCTTGAGCAGATTAGCTCTACTTTTTTCAGATCAAGTTCAGGCTGACGTGCGCCGATTGCGGGCCCCTATCTCAAGTCGGAACTACAAATGCGCAATACTCATCCGAAGCAGCGGGGCGATCATAAAGCGCGTCATAAACGAGAGTAGCATTTGTCTCCAGACTTTGAGGTCTCTGAGTGATGCCGGGGCAATTAGAGGCAGCGCCCTGATAGATAACAAAGAGCGGGAGAGAGAGAGAAGGGAGCCAAAATACACAGATACACTAAGAGTAACAAATCGGAAAGAGAAAAAATAAATTTCATTTAGTGTTTTATTTTGGTGGTCTATTTTGTGTTTTTGTTTTTTATGACTGAACTATAAAAACCACACACGCCGCCTGCTGCCTGCCGTCGTCTGCCCACTGTGCCCAATGATGCCCAATAGATGGATGTATACGATGGGTACCATCATATCTAAAACCAGCGACACTTGACAATGGCGACGTGTGGTCCATGCCGGGGTCGCCGCGACTTGGGACCTCGGGCTCTGAGTTATGAAACACGCTCTCGGGAAGATTGAAAGAAAGGCGGACGGACAGAAAGAAAGCAAGCGGCAAAGTGAAAAAGTCGTGCAATAAATAAAATGCTTCAGAGTGCACTTAAGATAAAATTGTGTGGGGAAACGAAGATGAAACTCGACAGAAAAAAAATAAACTCAAGATTCAAAACCAAAAACCGAAAAATCTGGGTCAGTTTCGAGTCGAGAGTTCTTATGTGAGCTGTGGCCACCGAAAATAAACAATCGTATTGCGACAATTGGCAAAAGAAAAACGAGAATTTCGAGTAGAGGGGGGAGGATTAGGATTAAACTTCGGGTCTCTTGCGAAAATGATGAAGTTATGAATGTCGACGACGATTTCAATGTCAGACGAAATCAATAAATCGCACAGATAGGTATTACTTCCAGATGATTAGCGGTGTGTCCATGTCTCACACTCGACTGCATATTCCGGCCAAATTATGCACAAAAGGTGAGTCCGTAACATACGCTCCGAGTAGCCCGAGGGCATTTACGCCTGACTGAGTTTTTCACACGTAGACGCAGAGGGCACCGGCCCAGACCAAAAAATCACGAGGCAAATTATTTCTTGGGGTTAGGAAGCCCGAAAATGCCTCTGTCAATGGGCAATGGCAATGGCAAAGTTTGCCACGTTTGGGCCGCGTTTGCCAAAAGGATAATTTATAATTCAATGAGCTAAAGTTGAATGCAGTGCGACAGCGCAAGGCGAAGGACTTGCGTGTGCGTACACTGAGAGAATTTTAGTAAAATAATTGAAGAAAACAAAATAAAAAAGGAGTCGTATGATTTCCCATTATTATTTTGCGTTTTCATTGCTATGGTATGGGTTACTGTTTATTTTCAATTGCAGCTATTATGATGAGATATTTCGAGGAATAATATTTGCTTTCAAGCAAATATACCAATTTTCATTCTTATACATAGATACAAACAAAATACTATATAGTTAGTTTCAATGCAATATCTAGAAAAATAAAAAAATCGGTTAATAGATCGGCAGTCATGCGATACATACAGCGTGTGGCATGTGTGCCAGGTTTCTCAAGATAGCTCTTCAACTGCGACCCGTTTCTCTCAGTGTAGTGCCGTATTTTACGCAGCCAAACTCACTCACACGAACTGTGGCACATATGCTGCCCCCGGGGCGCATGCCACACAATTCACCTTGAAGGCAACTGAGAAGCGAAGATTAATTGCAGCTGAGCCTTTTGTTGCCGGCACTTATCTTGCCCAGCTACCTCTCGCTCTCTCTCTCTCTCACTCTCTCTCTCTTCTCATGTTCCTCTTTCTTAACCTTACACAGTATCTGCGCGATAAGGAATTTTATTCGCTGCCCAGACCCGAGCCCTAACCCGAGCTCAGGCAAAAGGGTAGAGGCAGGCAGCAGCTCACGTAATTGCATTTTGTTTGGCATCTCATTTTAGTTACGGTCTGGCAAACTGGCAGCCCGAGTCGCCTCTTGATGATGTGGATAACGCGCCTACGAGCATAGAGAGAGAGAGGTGTCGCCAAGGCGATTAGGCAGCAGCAGCAGCATCTACGGCAACAGCGACAACTACAATGAGTGCCCACCATGAATCAAAACCAAGTTTACCAGAACTAACACGGAGAGAGAGAGAGAGAAAGAGGGGGGAGGAGGAGCAGGCTAACTGGGTAGGGGCATAACTGAGTCGATTCGTTAACGCCGCCTCGACTGTCACAAGACTTTGAATAATGTGGCGCTCATTTGAGTTATTGTTGTCGCCATAGCGTAGACCCCGAAGTGCCCGAAACCCTCTTGGGCACAGCGCCCTTTTAGCCAGAATTCGGAGCACTCACAATTTGTCTAACTGACTCTCGCAGTCCCCAGCGACTGATCTGACAAGAACTGAACCAGATCATTTGATAGTGAGCAGGCGAAACGGAAAGCGAGGCAGGTAAACGGGTACTCAAAGTGTTTCTAAAGTGATTGAAACAAAAGATTCAAGCTTATTTTGAGTAGCATAAAATATTTCAAAACATAAGTATAGCTCCGCTAAAACTCTATATCAAAATTAATTAAAAACTCTAATATATGAGTAGAATAAATATAAATATAAATAAATAAATTTAATATTAAATAAATGGTTTTAGATATTTAAGGATATCATAAGCTCTTTAAAAGTGAAATACAAATTCTACTATATGATTAAATATAATAATATTATTTTATATAATAAGTTGAATAAAGATCAAAATACAAAGAAGAAAATCGGATTCAATTGCCGCAACGAGCATGAATCATTACTGCTTCAGTTTAAGCTTGGCTATCATAACAATTCTCTAGGTTTCTTAGACTCTCCACTTCGACACGCTATCTTACCCTAATCCCACAACTCTTGAGCACCCACAGCAAGTAAGTGCTCGTCCCGTTAATTGTTTTCCCTTAATCGAAACCGAGTATTGTTTCATTTTTTAATTCTCTTACAAACAATCGCATTGTTGCCTGGCGTCAGCCTCGTTAAGCTTGTAAAAGATCTCACAGTTTCGAACTCCTCAAAAATTTAGAGATCTGTTTATCAGCGAGAATTTCATTTTGGAACCAGCTCGCTGAATCAAATTGGGAAAGAGTTATTCCAACACCGACGATGATTAAGCGCGGCGCCATTCTGTGGTCACCTGCTACGGCTGCGCTTCATAAAATCGATGCATTTTATAATTTGTTTGTATCGCCAGTTCGAACAGTTACGAGCGGCGCCTCCGCCCCCGTTCGCTATACCCATATGCCTGTCTCCACTGCCCTGTGTTCCCTCCTCGATCCGAGTCGTATTCCCCATCTCGCGTTCATTAAACAAAACGAATGCAACACGCTACTCGAGTTGATTTTGAATCTTTGGGTAGAGTGAAAGTAATTTTTGGTATTTTTATGGTCTGCACAAGTGAGACAGAGACAGAGAGAGAGTGAGGGGGGTGGGAGCGAGAGAGATACCATTAAGACTGCATTCCTTCAGTGCGTTGCTTGTCAAACATTTTGACTGGGTGTTGAAAGCTCTTCGACTCTAAAGAGCATCCAGCACTTTACACCGAATTGCTCAATCCGAGTGGTTCGAAGTCTCCCCCACTCTCAGGCTCTCTCTTTCCCGCTTGCACCTATGTGCTACATTAGGCATTCTTTGGGCTGACAAAAGCGATTCAAATAATTGGCTCGCGACGATTCGTCGACTTCTTTTGTGTAAAAGCCATTTGCATCTGATTTATTGCATTATAAATTGTGCGCATGCCTAAGTAGCTGCGATTTTGACAAAAATTTAGAAAGTAGTCATCATAGAGAGACACAGAGAGAGCGAGAGAGAGAGACGGAGTCAGAGAATGCGCCCGGCTAAGTAAGTGTGCGATGGTATATCTCCATATAGACAAGTCTTACAAGCACTCGTATTTTATAGACGCCACACTCATAAATTATGCCTAATGAGCTGGTGTTGCCACAGACAGCGCCTCCACAAGGTTTATTGTATTACGGTTCCTAAACTTTGGCCATGGCATGGAAATTATAATTGGAAAGGAATCTTCAATGAGCCGTAGCTGCTCTGTACTGCGAAACCTAATGGAACTATACATCAACTGCGACAGAACCGGCACTTGATTTCACAATATACTGTCGACAGCTTGAGTGGTATTTATAGACTGTAATTGGCATATATAGATATATATTCTTGAAAAGCAGGCTGAGTTAGGTCGATAAGAGCATTCTGGTTCTACTAGGTTTTCTTTTTATACTTTGTCCTTTAATATAATAAACAAATTGTATAAAAGCTATGATAGAATCTGCATATACAATGAATCATAGCTGCAGACTATTTAGTAGTATTTGGTATATATATATTCCTGAACAACATGGCGAGTATTTGCCGATCTAATTCTCTAACCGCCTGAGGTTTCTTCTTTTAGCATCGGTTCATTTTAAATTTGTTATGGAAATTACATTCACGCTGCTTCCCAGAATCGAAAACACTTCTGAGTATGGCCTGGATGGGTCCGGGGCTATTTGCTTATCGACGTGTTCCACTTTCAGCTGTTCATTAGAATATTTTCCGTGGCGCGGCTTATCGCAAGATAAACAATTTTCAATTTCCAAACAGTTTGTCACCTGCCCACGCAATTTGCAAGTAAACACAAGAAATGGAAGGAGGCAAACCTTTTCTTTTCATTCTTCAGTTGTGCAATTACAGATTGTCATATCACGCGCTGATAAATCCCTTTCCCTCCCACTCTTTCTCTATCTCTATATTTCCCACTCTGTCTGTCGTTTTTGTGGTGGTTTTTCCAGATGACAGTGTAAATTTCGTATCGCTGGCAAATATTTACCGAAAAGTGATCAAAAGGCGAGCACCGCGCCGTGCTAAGGATGGGGCAAGTCGAAGTGCTGCAAGGGCTAGTTGACAAGCGGGGTTGGCGCACAGGGCTGCCACGTTCCGGTTATTAATCAAAAGTACACAATTTTTTAATGATGTTGCCGCATGACATCGAATTGTTGCTGTTCTTGTTGTTGTCTTTGCACGGCTGCGATAATATTTGGATTAGTTCAAGTCAATTGCATCTTGGCAAGAAGCACGACGCGTGCAGCCCCCCTCCGAAAACAAGGATGTGGATGCGGAGCAACGTCGCCTGCAATGAGACGAATCTAATGTTGCACACGTGTCACCAATGGACGTTGCTGTTGCAGCTGCCAGTGGGTGGCGGGTGGTGGCGTTCGGTGTGTGTGCTGCGCTCCAAGATAGCCTGCCCCAAGCTGGGCAAGTTAAATGTTGTGCTAAGATTAGCAGCGGCCAAACGCCGCGCCAAGTCCACAAAAGCGGCTTATCGAGTGGTTTGGGCAAGGGGTACCCTTTCAGGGGACTGGGTTCGTTTTGCGGTTTTCGGTTTCGGAATCGCACTACGTGCACGGCATAACCGATTCGGAAAGCGAATGCGGAATGCGGGCGACATTATCGGCAAACACAAACTGTATGAGGAGCTGCATGAGTTGTTTTCTTGTTTTCCCATTTTTCCTTTCTCCTATGCCGGCTGACTGCCTAATGACCTGGCCAGGATGTTGGCAGGCGCAGGTGTTGCCTGGGGCGCTGTCATAAAATATGCTCACACTACGCATAATTTATGACTGGCCCCACGAAATCGGTTCGAATCGACGCGCTAAGCAGACTGCAGACAACCTTATCGACGACAAACAGTACCGGGCAGACCCCCGAGCGGGGCAGGGTACTTCGCACCTCGCGACGTTGCGTGTGGCCGTCAATAGTTTGGTAGATAAACCGTATAGCCCTAATGAGCTAATCGGTAAATTTGAAATTACTTTCATCAATTCGAGAAACGGCGGGAGAAACTGCTAATTAGTTTGAATTTAATTGAATAACAAAGCATTTGCGAGTTGGAAGATATTTCAAGTGGAGAAACGGAAAATATGAATATATTTGGGGATATCTTAAGAAAATTGCTGTGAATTTACTAGAGTTTGTAAGTTTAAAGATATTTTACAAGGTGAAGCTGAAAATATTCAAATATATTTAACAATGTATCTTTAAGAAATTCTCGAAATTATGAGGAAACTTAGGAGACACTTATATTTAGTTAAAACAAATGGAATTATGAAGTATTCGCAAGCTAATAGATATTTTAGGAGGTGAAATTTAAGGAAACTTAAGGAAACTTAAGGAAATACCTGAAATTAGGAGACTTAAGATATTTTCATTTAAAACTATTTTAAGGCTAAAGATAAAGTAAACTTTCGCTAACTGCAAAATGCGCAAACATTTATCATAATCTGACGAAATTCTTCTAGAAGCTGCTCACCTTCCAATCCTTCCAATCACGACCCTTTCATAGCTCCCACACACACACACACACATGCACACTCGCGCAGACAGTCTCAACTGTACTATGGATAAATTGAATGGCAAATTTGTCTGTCTGCGTTGCGGAAAAACTTTTTAATTGAAAAACGATTTTTTTTTGAACAGTTTCTTGTTCAATTTTTGTTGTCGGTTATTTTTGGGGCGTGGCAGGGGGCAGTCGCTTGCTCGGACAGTTCAAGTTTCATAAATGTAGCTGTGATTTTTATTTCAATTTTTTCGTTGCGTGTAACTAGTTTCTGCAACTTGTAAAGGGGGTGCAGAGCGGGATGAAAACGAGAGTAAGGGAGAGAGACGGAGAGAGAGGCAGAGACAGCAATAGCTGTAGTGGAACGGCGGCCATTTATTGACTTCACTTCCGTGCGTATGTCGCAATTTCCGGTTTACGGCAAACGAAATAAAAACGTAATTTAATGCAGGATGAATCGAGTCGCAGTCGCTGCCGGAGATGATGATGCTGACCCACGCATTACTCGGGGCGTTAATTGAACTCGTAAGATTCGCCACTTTATACCACAGTCCCGGGCAGCAATTAAAGATGTGTGTGGAACCCAGCAAACCCCATCCTGAACGTCAGAAATCAGACAAGTTTATTGAATTCTATTATAATTTTCACACTATGCTGTGAGTTGTGCGATGAGTTTCGAGTTTGATTGCGCTGGCGAATCGAGTTTGAGTGTTTCGGCTCGCAGGCAAATGCACTCGGTCATATTAGTCGTTCTTATGGGCCTCATCGATAAGCGGAACGTACTGAAAGACGCGTTGACTCTAAGTCGACTTGCTGAGTGGACCGCAGCGAGGGTGGCCAAAGAAGTTGTGGCATATTAAGGCAATTCAAATGTGCATATTTTCGAGTGAATCTGTGAATATTTGTTTATAAGGAGCAGAGTTTCTAGAGTGCTTAGTATATGAGTAAAACTTAAACAAAACTAAATTAAATAAATAATTTAAAATGAATTTAATACTAATTTTCATTAATTAAAAAAATTAAATAAATTTTAAAAAATTTATTATTATTTATCTATTATTAGTTATCTATTTATTAAATATAAAATGTGAAAAACACTATTTACTATTTATTATCTATTATTATTATGTATCTATTATTATTTATCTATTTATTAAATATAAAATGTGAAAAAATTAAATTATTCAAATTAATTTAATTTATTAAATTATTTAATATAATAATGGAAATTTAAAGCTTAATCAAGTGTCACAACTCTACGAACAGCCCTCGCACGCAGCTGACCAATTGTTGGCAAGCACACCTGCCGCTGCCGCTGCCACTGCCACTGCCGTTGAGCTACTAAACTCACCTGGTTTACGGCGCCGTGAAACTGCGGGCGCTCCATTTGCACATTCGGCTGCGGGTTAAGCCTGGCTCTAGCCGCTTCCCCCTTGCCGCTGCCGCTCCGCCCCTCTCTCAACGGGCATTTGCATTAAAGCGGATCAGTCAGTTGACTGTCGACTGTCGAAGTTTATAACCGCCGCCTCTCACGTGCAACTGCTGCGGCGATAAGCCGCAAATAAGCTCCGGCCTAGCCGAGCCGAGCTCGGAGACGAGCGATACGATGCGCTGCGTTGCGTTGCGATGCGAAGCTAAGCCAACCCGGAGGGTTCAATAAACTAAACAATGGACCCACCGCTGGCGTCGCTTTAATTGAATCACCATCTCAACTGTGCAAGGAGCAGTGCGTCTTCGTGCAGCCATCGCAACCATCGAAGTCCAATCGCAGCATCATGTGAAATAGTTGAAAAGTCATTCCGATTGTCGGGCCACATTAGCGCATAATTTGCCCAGATCCACTCCGTCTCTGACCCCAACTCCGCCAGCGACTCCGACTCCGATTCCGTCTGCGCTCCTAATTAACCGCTTCGGTTAGAGGAGAAATTAACTCGATTGCGCGTTAATTAGACGCGCTGCGTTTAATGAACTCGACAGCAAGTAGACAGCAAGTGTGCGTGTGTGTGTGCGAGTGGGTGTGTGTGCAGATTTTTACAGTTTTCAGGCCTCTCTCTCTTCCCTTTGTGGGGTCATGTGAGCGGGGTCAGCCGCTAGAATTGATTGCGGTGTAACCGCAACGGCTTAGGTATCCAGTATTTAGGACGCACCGCTCCATTAGGCGGTGATTAATGCCCGCAGCTCGCGAATCTTTCAGCAGTTACAGGTTCCGCAGGCGAACAAGTTCCTTAATGTTCGGCACCGTTATCTGTGCTGGACACAGTGAACTCTTCAAAGCTCTGGATAATAAATAAATCTTTTAGATATTTCCAAGAAGTTAGCATGGAAATTTAGTGAAAATCATAAACCCAAAAGCAGTTAAGGTTTCTCTATGAATTGCTCTGGAATTCACCTGAGTTCCCATAACTTCAAATAGCTTTCCGCACTCCAAAATAAATTTGACTTTTTATGGAACTAATTTAGTCTTAACTGTAGCACTTTACATCGAACTCAATTCGCCAGTTCGAGTTTTTAGCGATTTTATTAAACGAGTTCAGTAATTATTTACGCCGATTAGGCTTCGCTTAAGCCAACAACCGGTCCCGTAAGGCGTAGAAGGGGGAGGGGGGAAAGGGAACTTTAAACTGAATTATTTCATGTGCTTAATGCGGCATTTACGACACGCTAAACTGAGGATTAACGTGGCACCAGACTGGGCAAATTAATTAATTTCAATTTATGCTCGAGATATATCAACGTGTTCTATTTCGGGAACTGTCTGCACACATACATATCGTCAGCTAACTGATATTTTAATGTGTTACCCATCCCTATCGTATATCAGTTCAAACTTCAAACATTGCACTGCATCCGTGAGATACTCGAGCCGCGCTCGGCACGCGCTCGCCTCCCTTACGGCCCATTGAGTGTGCAAATAAATGCGCTTAATTAATTGCACTTTTGCACTTTCGAGTGGCAGCGCGGGGGCCGCGAACCGGGAGCCGGGGAACGCCTCGATATGCCGCCGCCCACAATCGACGTTCAATATGCATCAATAAACTCAATTAGACGTGCACGAGGAGCGAGCTGCGAATCAAATGAGCAGCAGCTGCAGCTGCTCCTGTTGCGGGGGAGTAGCCGCTTGCAATGAGGATGGTAAACAAACCACTTGGCTGACCCCACTAGCTTGGCAGTTGCTACAAATTTGCATTAGATTAGGCCTGAATACCTTAAGATACTCTTTACTCTATGCAAAAGATACTTTGTCGCGAAACTTGGTACAAGACATTTCTGCAGCTAGCTGAAAAGAATCTTTATGTTATGTTAGGTTTATTCCTTTTACTCCGCGAGATACTGAAATGTATCTCAACATTTGTATAACTCTCCCTCTTACTGTGCGATATATCTGTCAGTTAGAGCTGCATTAGCATTAGCTAAAGATACTTTCTTATGAAATTGAGTACAAAACATATTTGCAGTTAGTGAAAAAGTATCTATATATTAATTTAAGTATATTCCACTCTCTGTGCGAGATATCTGCCAGTTTATCATACACTTCGCTGCGCATTTCAAGTTCTTTCATATTTTCTTTTCGTGTCATCTGCGCGCATTAGGCGCGTTGTCGCCATGGACATGTAGGAAGCTGGGGATTTGCCAAAGGGAAGCAAGATAAACTGAGCTGCCAGGTGTCGGGATCCGGATCGGGATTGGCGTCGTGTGGGCGTCTTAACTTGTTTGGCATTAGCTGGAAACACTTTTGGCCCCACGCTGCAGTTGCAGTTGCAGTTGTTGTTTCTGGGCCTTCCTACCTCTTGGCTTATGTGCCACAAACGCATCTCTCAGTGGCGCAACGCGTTTCATTTGTTATACAACATTTGGACATGGCATCAAACCGAAGGCAACCCGCCGCGCCAGTTGTTGATGGAGTAGGGAAGACTGCAGTTACAAGATACAAGATACAAGACGAGAGGGCTGTCTGAGTGCGAGAGAGAGAGGGGAGGGCAAGCGCCATAAAATTAGCCAAAAACCAAAGCAAACAAATAAAAACATCAAATAAATAAATCAATTCGAAGCAAGTCTCGGACTCTTCTCGACACTACTTGCCCCATGAAGTTGCTCTCGCCATGTCGGGGTTGGGTTTTCATCTAGTTAAGTTTTCACTTTGAAATGCAAACCGAGAAACGTGGCGCATCCGCTAATTATCCGTGTGGCAGCTACCCCCCGCAAATGTGCCGCACAATGTGTGTAAACAAATCTTGAAATTCAACCAAATTGTTCTAAAAGTAACTCTAAACCCTTTCGAGTGAAGGACAGGCACAGATACACATACCTATATATATAGATAGATGCACGCACTGAAATTCATTCGATGCCTTTGACTGATGCGTCGGGCAGCTGCTGTTTAGGCGGGGCATGCCGCAGATAAGACCCTGCAGTGTGGGGTACGCACAGATCAAAGTATTCAGTGTTTTTGGCTCTCCTCTTTTCCGTTTTTTTTTTTTTTTTGACAGAAACAAACATCGCCCTGCACTTTATTTACATTGGCTTCCGGTCGAATTTCGTTTTGGTTTTTTTGGTTTTTGGTTTTCGGTTTTTTAGTTTCTCTCGCATTTTTTAGTATTCTCGGCATTTCATTTGTTGTTCGAGCCAGCGAAATAAAAAGCGAAAAATATGTGGTTCGCAATTGTAAACAATTGGGGAAAAGTCAACCGAGAATTCAACTAAATGGAAAATGCGCGTAGCTAGTAACTTCAAAGGTCAACAAATGGAATTGATATCGATACGATACGATATGATCTAGCTGGGGTTGAGTTCTATTCGGCTGCAAACTGGGAAAAACAAAGTGCAAACTCACGACTTTTCATTCAGTTTCCAAACACGTTCGCGTTGTTCTCAATATTAGCTTCCTCTGTTTTTTTACTCTTTCCCCCGCGCAATACTCTTTTATCGGCAACATTTATCGAAAAGCCATAAAGTTTTCATTATTACGCATTTACCGTTGTCTCGTGTTTAATTACGCTTCCATATTAAAGCCAAAAAAGGGCCACAACCGAATCCGAATGAAAAGTACCTTCCCCTAGCCGTACCGTACCGAAAGCTGCCCAAACAAAGAAGCCCTGAAAAGTTGCTTAGCTGCTTTGGGAATCACGTGCCATGCACAACGTTCTAAATTTCAATTGAATTCAATTTAATTAGCCGAAAGCGTAAGAAAAAATCCAACGCTTTGGGTCAAACTTTATTGGAAGACAGCGATTCTACCAATTCCCTTACCCCTACCGAGCTTATCTTCATTTGTATGCAGCGCAGGCAGCTTTTGTCAGAGCTTGTCGCGTTCAGGCGTGTTCAATAATGAACCTGACATAATTTGCATTTAATAGTTTTTCCCTTCAGGTTCTCGAATCGTGCGAACGGAACAAGCGGTAAACAGGCCTCATATGTAATAATTGGGCTAATGTGATGATTATATAAAATTCCTGGAAAATTTAAAATATATATCGTTTATCACACATGCAGGCATAATAATATATATAGTTCAATTTAACTCAATAATGCCGCAAAGTTTCGGTTGTAGATAAATGAAATGAAGTCTTCAGAATCTCGTAGTTAAGGATGTTTATGCTATAAAGTGAATTTGGCTCTGATAAAACTGAATTTGCCAGCTGGAAATCTTTTGCTTTACCAACTTTGCTTAAAATATTTTTGTATGGTTTGCAATATTATAATATTTAATATTTTAAACTTTTCTATTGTTAGATTTTTGTGATTTTTAAATACATTACACGCAAACTTATTTAGAATCTAATCTAGGTTTATTCCATGTTAGAGTTAGAACTTAATTGGACCGGCATAAGAATAGACTAATAAATTGCAATGTTGGGGTCTTTGGTTTAGGGCTGCGATAGTTTCTCTGTATATCATGTATAAATGCAGCGAGTTGTTGCTTTAATAATTCAACTAAAGCACTCGATTCCTGCCCGGAATTATGATATTCTTTGGGTCTATACCGCAAATGGTTTCAATCCGATAAAAATACCGCAGTGCACAGTGCACACGGGCACCAGCGTTGTCCGACTAACTGGGAAAACTACTGGGATATTTAATTTGCAGCCATAATTTTCAATTACAACAACAATGGAGTGTGCTCCCTCTGTCCCCGCTAGCCACTACTCCAACCTCGTCGACTCTTTGGTAGATGCGGCTCTTTAGGCGGTCGCTGGAAATTCAATCAGAGCCGGGTCTGTTCGTCAGGATGTGCGGATATGTGGCGGGTTTATCAACAGTATACGCATTTCAAAGCAAACACTTTAGGCACAAGCACACAAAGCGAGAGGGAGAGATGGGAAGGGATAGACAGAGAGGGAGAGAGCGGGATGTACACAGTTTATCTTTCGCATTGTGTGCGTCGCTTTCAAGGACAATTCAGGACTATGCAACATGCTTCAAAAAGGAAGCCGGAGCGAGCAGTTCCCGGCCATATGCATATTTATTAATTTGCGTATTTGTCTATTTGCCCGTGCTCTGTGTGTGCGTGTGTGTGTGTTTACACGCTGCTAACATATTCATAGACAATTGGCAAATGTAATTAAATACGTTTACAAAAGCTTTGGCAACTCGAGCGACCCCTTCGCATTCGCATTCGGCATCGCAATCCGTTTGCGTTTCGAGAGTTTCGGTTTTTGGGGCTTGAGGTTTTCGATGGGGATTGGGATTGGAGCTGCGTGGGCCAGCAATGGCAAACGATGCTGTACGATGGCAAAAGTCCCTAAAGCTAATTACGGTTGCAACATGCGGCGTTGCATGTATTTTGTGGCCAGTTAGATTTATGTTCGCCCCGATTGCACTCAGTAGCGATTGCTAAGCTCGTAAATATGTTATAGCCACAATTTTGGCATATTATATTATTTGATATGACCTGGGAACTTGGTTTCTATTTTAATAGCAGATTTTAATAACAGAGAAATAGTCTTTTATTTTTAGAATCAAACATATTTCGAATTTATTTTAGATTTTATTTTAAAATTATATAAAATTGCAACTGTTTATGTGATTTTGTATAAAAAAAAGGATTTGCAACATTTTTTTAAATTTAATTTAATTTTTTTTTTTACACATCTGCGACTCGATATCAATCTAATTGGTGCATTGTGTGCGGCACAGCCTAAGTTTCTGTGCTTTGCCTCAACTCTTTCGACTTACCCCCAGCTTTAATCTGAGGACAATCCCAGCTGCTGCTTCACACACTCTCACATCGTCGTGTATCGTTGAGATTTCTGATTCTCGCTGCGATTGTGCCCCGATTGGGCCCCTAGTAAAGTTTTATTAGAAAGCAAAAACTTTCTTCGTCCCGGCGATTTCTTTCTATGGCTTGCCGTAGCTGCAGCTGAGCCGGCGAACCTGCAAAATCAAATGGCACCAGACTTGTCCCAGTTCACTTGCCGCTCCTGCCAGCCTCCCCCTCTACCCACTACCCACTCCCCCTCCCTGACTGCTTTGTCGATGGCCTCAATGGCGCCCCATAACAATGGGGTTGACAGTGGTACCAGGTCTTATGAGATTAGCAGACGTAAAGCGGATTGTATATTTATAAATAGCATCAAATGTTATTGTAGTTGCTTTGAAATGTCATTAGAGCTGGGACTTTTCCCGCTTGTGTGTGAAACTGAAAACTCAAAGACTTTTTAGTTGCCTTCTCGACGGTAGTGCTCGGTTCGGGAAGGCGCAGAGTGTTTGCCTTACATTTGTCAAGTTATCTCGCTGACAATGAAAGTTTCGCATCGCTTTTAGGCAATTAGTTAATGCCAGAGAAGAATGGCGCAATGACACTAGATGAGACTGACAATTAAGCAGGCGATTAATCTCGCTCATCCCAGAGAGCGCACTTGATAATAGAGTGAGATATGGATGGGAAGGCGATTGAGAATTGTAATTTTCTTTTATTTTTTTAGTTTTCTAGAAGCAAGAGTTGATCTATTATATATAGACACATTATTGATTAAAAAAATGCACTTATATTTTTTTATATATTATTATATATATTTCCTATATCAAAGACTTTTAGATTGCGGAAAAATGTTTGCAATAAATTAAAACAAATATGTTATTATATTATATTAGTAAATATTATTATATTATATGCATATTTCCCATGTCTAAGCCTTTTAAATTGCTGAAAAATAGTTGCAATAAATTTAAACGTTTCGATTTTAATCCAAAAGTTTCTTTCAAATGCACATAATAATCGACTTTATATAATTTGCTGTCTAGAATTGCAAAAAGTAAAGAAAACATAGTAAAATATTGCTTATTAACAAGGTTATTTTCGGCTAAGGAACTCCGTAAGCTTTCGTTTTAAGCTGACTTAAGCTTTAAGCTCGCGAATTAATCCAATTCGAGCAGTGCGTAGCTTGTGTGCTTTAAACGAGTCGAGCTTAATTCGCCGCCTTAATGAGTTGCTCAACTCTTGTGTGGCACGGGGCACAACTTAATCAGCGGCCCAGGGAAAGGTCAAGTACGAGTGCTCCGCTAATTTGTTGTCTCTCTTCCCCCCGCGGAGAGATGTGAGTATGTGTGTGAGTGTGCGAGACATTGTCAAGTGTTGCGCCTTTGTCACGTAGCAAAAACTTGACTAAGACTCGCGTACGGTTTCTGCGGCTAATGAGACCAACAGCCGTCGGCCAAAAGCCCAGACCGACCCCAGCTCCAGCTCCAGTTCCAGCTTCAGTTCCAGCTCCAGTTTTGGCTTTTTGTCGGCAGCTGCACGAGCGAAAGGCTAACACGGCTCGGTGTGGCATGCGTTCGGGAGAGGGGGGTAGAGGCGGCATGCGGCATAGGGCGGATGCGGCAATTTTCGAACTGAAATCGATACGGCATCAAAGCACATTTATGGCATTATGCAGTACGCGGGGAGGGCGGGGTAGCGGAGGGCACTTACCGAACGTAGGAGATGCCCCTCGGGCGGCGCGGCCTGATATATTTTTATTATGCTAAAATAATCGGCATAGACAGCGTCGAGTCACCCGCGAGAGTCGCAAGTCGAAGTCGCAAGTTGCAAGTTGCAACCAAAAATTATCTGAAAGATGCATCTGAATATTGCAAACAAAAGATAAAAGCCAAATGGAACGACAACCGCAGCCTGCCCCTCTGTGCCAGTTGTTGCAGCTGCTGTTGTTGTTGCAACACGGCGAGGCTGCCGCAGCCGCTGCCGCTGCTGCTGCCTTTCGCTTGCAGCCACGCAAAAGGTGATTTATTTGAACATGGTTATCAACTTAGTAGAATAACAGGAGCAGAAAGCGCCGCACCGCACCACAGCAACAACAGCAGCGGCAACAGCAACAGCGGCAACAACAACGCTTGCAACATCTGTGGGGCAGCCCCCAAAAAACAATGAAGAACAAACAATGCAGCAACGCGCTCGCGAGCAACTTGAACTTGTGGCTAGAAAGTGCAGAGCCGTAAGATACGATTGCATTTACATGCATCCGTATCGATATCAGAGCGCCTGCATCGGGGCGTGTGTGTGTCCATAATACCCTGCCGACGTCTCCCCTTTCCCCTCGCTTACTCACTCGCTGGGCAACCTTCGCCCAGCTGCTGCTGCTGCTGCTGCCTGTCGCTGTGCGCGCCCAAGACACACACCCACAGCTGCACGCGGCATGCAGCATGCGGCACGAAGCCGCGACTGCAACTGAAGGCTATGTCTGGGCCCCCGATTTGAGTCGCGCTTCGAGTTCGACTGGAGCTGGGGCTGGGTGTGGGTACGGTGTTTCGGGAACTGGCAACTGGCAACTGGCAGCCGGCATACAATTTGGCCGGCAGCGAAATTTATTTGAAATCAATGCTTCTTGTTGCATTCTTCAGCTCAGTCTGTGCCCCTCAGTGGCAGCGCACCTTTTTGACTGTGCACCAGCAGCAGCAGCACAAAATAGTGGCAACTGCAGCGTGCGCTACAAGTGAGTCTATGAGGCATATTGGTTCGCTTGTGCCTGAAAATTTGTTAACTCTTGTACACTGATTTCGAAAGCATTAAACAATAGTTTTTTCCACTGAAAACGATTTGAGATTTTTCTACAAACTTATTATATAAAAATATGTTTAAATATTATAAAACTAATACATTATTTTAAAACTTTTTTTAAATGAAGTATTTGTGTTACAACGTTCTGCTTCGATGCCTATATGGATGACAGCTATATGTACCTATATTTTTATTTATATTTAATTTCGAATCGATAGCTCCATAAACGCCAACGTTATTAAAGTAAACATATTACACGTAGGGTATTATATCCTTCAAGCGCGCTCGGGCTGTATCTTTCATCTTTCTTTATAAATATGAGCTCCTTATTAATAAAAGTAAAAAATTAAATACCATTAATAAATTTTGAAATGTATAATTTAAATTTTACAAAATACTATTTATTATTATTTGATATCTTTAATATGAGAATTATACAATCATATAAAATTAAATGAATTTAAATCTGTATGAATATTAAGATTATTAAATATTATTTGTACTGTTATTATGCATTCAGGCTCAGCTGCAGTCAGCTAGGCCGACTCCGGGTAGCAGCACAGGCAACCCTGGAGAAAGATAATAATTGAATATCTATGCACATGTGTCTAAGCCCGAGTGTGTGTGTGTGAGAGTGTGTTGGTGTGAGCTTATAGAATTCAATTAACAGTCAAGCCACAGTAGAGAGAA
Source organism: Zaprionus inermis (assembly GCA_018151445.1). NCBI lineage: Eukaryota > Metazoa > Arthropoda > Insecta > Diptera > Drosophilidae > Zaprionus > Zaprionus inermis. The sequence goes on along the minus strand of JAECXD010000634.1, from coordinate 1,866,573 downwards.
CCCAAAGTATTTGTTTACTTACTTACTCTTCTTACTTGCATTGTTCTTTGTAGGCTGCACCGACTGTAGCTGGGCGCATTTGCAATTGCATTTGTATTTATTATGCATTTCTTTATGATGATTTCAGCAGCAGCTGATTTAATGTGCATGTTTCGCCGCGCCCTGCCCCGTCGCGCCTCCGCTTCTCGCATCGGATCGGTCACGACGGTTGGGGGCAATGTTAACACCGCCTCGGATTTTGGCCAAGGATCGTCGATAGTGGCAGTTGGTAGTACAGTAATATTTGACCATTAAAATGCAGTTGTTGCCCCAAAGTCTAGGGGAAATGATAATGAAGGCGAACGGTAAAACTGGCACGCCAGGCGAGTGCGGGATGCAACTGCAACAAGTTGCGCACTGCACGTTGCAAGCGTTGCTCGAGTGAAATCGATACATATTACTTGCAGAACTGCAGGCAGTTGTTGTTGCTGCTGTTGTTGTTGTTGTCTCTGCTGCTGCTGCTGTTGTCTTTGGCAGAGCGAGCAAACAAAAATCGACCAGCCCTGTCCGAGCTGGAGTCGCCCATCAAATGCATCTCGTTGGGCTTATTGAATCTCTTTGGCCAAGGCTTTCGATTTTCGACTGCGTCTTTGGCTACGCTTTTGATTTTTGGTTTTTCATTTGGTTTGACAGCCCTCCCCCTGTACCGCACACCCCCCTCAGCCCTCACCCGACAGATGCCAGCGACCACCTTGGAGTCGGAGTCAGGCAAACAGACTGAGGAACTGCGCAGACTGAGAGACAGCGCTGCAGGCAGCTGCAGTTGAAGGCTGCTCAAAATTGTAATTTCAAAAACAAAGTTTACGCTTTCCAAAAACCGAAAGAGATGGCAAGACAGAGGGGGAGAGGGAGAGGGAGAGGGGGAGAGGCAACGCTAGATTGTTTAAATCAATAGCGCAGCTACGCGATTTTCCGTCGGCTGTAAAAGTGTGAAATGCCAATACCGAAGCGATATTTACCTTAGCATTTAGTGTGGCTCTTTGAGGCGGTACTGCTTCGCTCCCGCTCCTCCTCTCTCTCTCTCTCTCTCTCTCTCTCTCTCGCTCTGCCTATAGCCGTGCCGCTTTTTGGCCATTACGCTGGCGGCAAAGTGCGCTTTGATTAATGCCAAAGTCGCCAACAATTCACGAGATCTGCACAGGTTTTCGGTGCGCGATTCACACATTATTCATGTGCATTGTTCGCCGCATCGCGAAAATAAACAAAATCTAGACTCAAGAATCTGCAACCATTCTTTGCCGCAGCTACCAATCTGCTGAATACCCTCTCCGCGTCCCGGCCCCCTCCCTCCCCCCGGCAGTGTGCAAATTCAATGGCTCTTTGCATACATTTGCGTTTAGCCAGCCATGCGTAGCCAGCGAGGGGGGGGCGGCAGTACAACTAAAAGTACATTTAAGCGAAACAAGATCGAACTGAGCTCAGGCATAGGTCGACCTGCGAATGCCCTACTGGCACACCTCTACTCTAGTTACAGCTCGAAACAGTTTTATATGCTACTCATATTTCACTTATCCTCAAATAGTTGCACCTTATTTTTTATTATATATGTTCTACTATATACTATAAATTAGTTTAGACTACGGCTGGCTGACTAAACAAACTTAAATTCTAAGCAAGTCTGGCAGGCATTTCAATCAATATTTCCATAGCTCTTCAGGCATTAATAACACTATTTTCACATATGTTACTCTAAAACAGCAATATTTATTTCTATTGAACATTTATCATTTTTAATAGGAATTTGTAACTAACAACTTGAAAAACCAAGACTACAGCTGTTTTTTTTTTTTTTTTAATTTTTCCTATGCAACTGTGTTCATTTCCAGCTTATATAGCAAAAGTGAGTTTATTGTCACATGGAAAACATATGTTTTATTGTATAAGCAAGCGAAGCTTCAAACTTCAAAGCTAAAGATGAGTTATAATATCGAGTGAATATAATTTTAGATATTGTTAAAGTTGTTGTTCAAAAGTGTTGAGGTGTATCAAAAAACATAATTGTTTTCAAAGCAAACATAAAAATACTAGAACAACTAATTATATAAAACATTGACTTGAAGCGTATGCAGAAAACTTACCTTAAAGCAAAGCTATAAGCTTGGGGAAGAGTTTGGTACTATATACTATACATTTATTTAAGCCTTTTATGAGGCATTTCCAATCACTCTGCTATTCTGCTTCCCTCTGAAATTATACCTTATACCTAATAGTCCGACTCAATTTTCCACTTATTTTCACTCAGCTGTTACATGCGCGCTGCCCTAGTCAACATACCCTGCCCGCTGCACTGCAGCTCTATCAGAAAGGCAGCTAGCAAAAGGCAAAAGGCAAAGGCAGAAGGAATTGCAAGCTCAGTCCGCTCAAGTCGCCAGCGGCTGCGCACCGACAACAACAACAAAGACGACGACGACGATGGCGGGCAACAATGGCCATTGAGTTGCTGCTGCTGCTGCCGCTGCTGCCTGCCCAAAAACAAAGGCCAAATAACAAAGAGGGGTAAACAGAAAGAGAGAGGGAGACGGCGTGGGGCAGGGGCAGGGGCAGAAGAAATATGTATATCAGATTTAAAATAAATGTAACTGCGCGGCTCATTATGCTGCGCTTACACACGGTCAGGCCAGGCCAGGCCGGAGCAGGCAGCAACCTGCCCCCACCCCCTGCCGCTGGCCATGCTCTGCGATCTGCGATCTGCTGCAAATGGGGCATGCTGCGACTGCGACGGCGACGGCAACGGCGACTGCGCATGCTCAACAGTTGCTGCACTTAATGGCCTGGGCAATCAGTGGCTGCAGCGCCTCCAGCTCTCCCCTGCCCCGTCCACACTCAGCTCTCCCTTCCGCGCTGCAACATGCCGTCTAGTTAGGCCACAAGACGTGGCAAGGTGAGGTGAGGCGAGTCGCGTCTAGTCGGCAACGCATTTCGTAGTCGGATTCGTTTTCGCATTTAAATAAACATTGCGGCGGCGCGCATTGTTCGCTAAACGTTGCTGCAACACACACACACAGACTATGATCTTCGTTGGGCAAGTGGCATGCCACATTGGCCGTGGCTTTCACTTCACGTAGTAGAACAAAGCCAGCGCCTTGTCTAGCTGGCAGCACGTGCAACAACGCGCCTGTCCCTTACTCTCTCTCTCTCTCTCTCTCTGTCTGCCTGCCTGCCCCATGGCTTTTCCTCATATTTTTGCATGCGCATTTCATATTTCTTCTACGTGCCTCCGCCTCCTCCTCCTCCGCGCCTGCTGCCCGCCTGCCTGCCACATCTGGCGGACAACTTAATCGATTAACGTTCATTTGCAATTCGCAATTTGTAATCGAATGCTTTGCTGCCACTTGCCACGAGCATGCACATGCCACATGCCACAAATTTGTTGCAACGATTAGCTTATTAATTACCCGCGATAGCGAGCGCCGAGTGAGGCATTTGTTAGTGCCACCACACGTGCCGCCTGCCCCCACTACGTGCTACCTGCAGCAAGAAACGCAAAAAAAAAAACAGCTTGCCACTTCAAGGGCAACGCGGCGACATTCCGCGCCGTCTCTTGCCAATTATGATTGAATTTTCGAAATTATTATCCTCGAAAACCTTTGGGAGCGGAGACTTTTTGCTGCGCTCCTGCCCCGACATATTTTGTCACTCCTTGCAACACGAAATACCTGAAAAATATTGAGAATTTTTGATTAAACAATCCGACGAGCGCAGACGAGCAAGAACTGCTGCAACATTCTTCAACAAAGAAGAAGGTGAGACTACAGAAATATATATATGAAAATATTAATAATAATATTCGCTGGGAGTGAAGCAGGTTTACTCAAACTAAACTCGAAAATTTATCGAAAATCAAATTGCATTATGCATTATTTTAAAACAAATAACCGAAGCTACTGAGAGTAGCGTAAGATACCTTCGAATAACTGCGTTGTTTGTAGTCGAATTGTTTTGAAATTTGGAGAACAATGTTATAAAATATGTAGCACAGTGTATGCAGCAGCGGAGTGTCATATCTTAAATAGGACGCACAAAAAGTGCATTGAAAGTTTAAATACTCATGTTACGCGAGCGATGGGCATGGTAATCAATATTTAATAAAAGCTGGGTCTACGTATGATACAGTGAAGCCTACATACTAAATTTGATAGCTCTAGCTTTTATAATAGCTGAGATATGCGTGTTCACACAAACAGAAATGGCTAAATCGTATAGGAAAGTGTTGAATATAGATAGGGAAAAATATTCATCTATTAAGTTAAGCAAAAATACTATTATTTGCCTTTCTATTTTACATTTATTTATTTATACCCGGCTTAAATAGGCTTAGACTATTTGCCAGTTTATGTATGCCATAGTTCCCCCTATTTTGCATATCTTCTCGATATACCTCTCACCTAGGAGTGCATTTCTCATTTAGACAAATAGTTTTTGCGGCAAATTCGAGGCGAATAAATTTCGCAGCCAGACTGCGCCTACTTTTTTTGCCAGTAAATTCGCCGAAAGGATCAACTGTATCTTGGCAAGGGGCGGGCGGACGGTTTGGCGAGCAGCGTAAAGTGGGTACCAAGTGCAACGTGGGCAGGTTGCATAGCCTGGGGCCCGGAGGGAGGGCGACGGTACCCGGTGGGGACCTAGAGCCAACTGCAACCGTTGCACATTTTTCATGCTGCATATTTATGTTATTTTAATGTTTTTTTTTGCATTTGCATAAAAAACTTGTTGGCCCCGTTGCTTGTTGTCTTTGCAGCTACCAAGCCGCGACCGACTCCCACTACCCCCCTCCCCCATCTGCTGCCTCTGTGCCGCTCTGGTATGTTGCACGTGGGCCGAGGCTGTACTTCAAAAAATTAAAGCACACAATTGTGATTTAAGCTGGAGGATTCAGGCAGCGGCAGAGGATGAGGCAGGGGTAGGGACACTCAACCCGCGGACGGAATGAAGCAATCACCACGTGTGGCAGCTATAAATAAATACACGCGGCCGCTGACTTTGGCTTTTCTGCCAATAAATTGCGCCAAATGAGCATTTAGCATTTTTAACGCCTTTCGCCTTAAGCCCCCGTTAAGGCGATAAGGCGACACGCAACCGAATCCAATCCCAAGCCCGAATTGGCAGCTCCACTTGCCGAGTATTGTGGCATGTGTGTGTGTGTTGCAGCAACTTCTGACACGCCACGTCGTGCCCCACATCTGTCTGCGCCTGCCTAGGCCTTTGGCCTGTCGTCCGTCCGTCGACTATGGCAGGGCCAGGAGGATGCGCTGGCAGGACCCGCAGCTGCCGGCTGCTATCATTATCGCGCACGCAGAGCGCACAGATCCCGTCGAGCAGTCGTCGCTGCCTCTGTGTGTCATTAGGCGCTCCACACTCGACTCGTCTCGCCGCGCTGTTTGTCACCTCGTTGGAGTGTCCAGCCCTCGCCTCTAATGAAGTCAACTGCGTGCGCTACCTGAGAAGTCACTCCTGCACTGCCCACTCCTGCTCTCCTCCTCTCTCTCTATCTTCTCTCTATGCCTGCCACACACTCATGTGCAACGTTGCACTGCCACCCGCAACTCGACGCGACTCGACTTCGGCCACGAACTGGCCAGACACGAAGCCTCTTCGCGCCCACTCGGCTTGTGGAACGTATTTCACTTCGTCTCGTCTCGTCTCGTTTCTCGGTTCAGCAGTGTTTCATTGCCACACGTTGCAGTCGGCACGTGTGTTGCCAACGCCGACGCCGACAACGCTTAGCAACATTTGCTGCCACTGGCAACAGGTTTGCGCGTTCCAGCAACATGAGCAACAACACAGCAACAGCTGACTCAATCGATGAAGGATGGAAGGGGTTGAGCGTGAAGATGGCATCAGGAGAGTGAGAAAACCCGCTATACGCTACTCTATAAGGCATAATCAAAATTTGAGCATAGAAAACTGTTCTCTACTAGATTAAATATGTGTTTTAATTTGTTCCCATATTCCTTTACTTTATAAAGAATAGATTGAAATAGATTGTGGGCACGTTATACAAATTTCAAATAACTTATTTGTTCTTAAGCAAAGAAATAAAAAGAGATAAAATATATATAATATAATAATAATGATCATTTGCTCTTCTATTTATTATGAAGTCATTTCTTCAGCTGATTCCCAAATTTGATATATATATGAGGTACATGATCTCTTAAATATCGAGTATATGTAAATTATGACATCCATCTTTTGTCTCTCTCTTCACACAGCTCTCAAAGTATTCCCCAATTCCCCAGCGCCTTACTTTACCCATCTTCGCCCCTTCTGCCGCAGCTAAGCTCTCAATTAGACCCGTCTTTTGTGAGGTGGGGGGAGGGGGAATCTTGGCTCTATATAACAAGCTGTAAGCAGTTTAAATACCAATCTGATGACTACTTCACAGGGCTCCAACCTCGTCGAGCGTGTTTTTGGAGAACTTCACTTGTACTTGTTCTGCGGATCGTAGTTCTTCTCGTTCCTTTTTCGTTTTTTTTTCTTTTTTGATTACTTCATTAAGAGGACAACGGCAACTGCTGATAATAATAATTATGGCTTCGCATAAGTTGAAAAGTCGTTTTGTGCCAACTCATCGCGATGCCACCCACGGCATAATACACGATATATTGTTTGTTATATTGCCAAAGCCAAACAACGCACGATATTCTAATTAAAACACATACGGACCGAGATCATCATCATCATCTACGTAAACAACATCATCGTCGTCGTCGGCGTCGTCATCGCATTTCCATCATCATCATCGCTTTAAGTTCGCCTTGCGGTGTGTGAACTTCAATTCGTTGAATTTACATTGAAGCGTGATGCGGCACTTTTGGCCAGAGAGTGTGCCAAGTCATGTGGACAAAGCTAATGTATGTGGATTTAGATGTGCCCCAGGTTGGGTATGATGTGCGGGGCGAAGCGACATCCGACGATGGCGGATTTCTATGGCCAGTCAATGGATCGGGTTGCCGGGTCGCGGCACTGTAGCTCGTGGGCTCTGTCTATCTCGATGACATATTCCATTAAAAACAATTGGAAACGCTCGCAGCGAGTGTACACGGAAAAATACCCTGTAGTTGCTTAGGCAACGACTATCTGGTAAAAATAATAAAGAGATTATTATTTACTTTTTTAAATATTTTAATAAAACTATATCGACGGATTAATTAATAATATTCAGGAAATTTGAGTTGAAATTGAGAAAAACACGTTATAGCAGTTTCCCGTCCCTATTCCTATAAGTACAGCTCGCAAACTGGCCAATAAACTATCTTTCTTTAGACAAGGATCTTCTACTATTGAGTATCTTTTATTTCTATAAATAAAATTCTTAAACGTAGAGTAAGAGTTAAGTAAACTCTTTATCTTTAGGCAAGGACCTTCTGCCATCTACATTTTTCAACTGTTTCCAGTCTTCAATTCTATATGTAGACTCCTCAAACGTAAAGTAAATTAACTGAATTTTTGCGAAACACCTTAAGCTGAAATATCCTCTAGCTGCGAGCCTGCTACTACAGAGTGTACTCCCACAAGGTACCTCGTACACGTACAGGGTATTCGAAAAAGAAAAACAACACAGTGCAGCCCACATCTGGGCACATGCAGTGCGTGCACACCTCATTTGTAGGCTACCTGACGGGACAGTTATATGGGTATGGCTGTCTCGAAATGAGAGCGGGTCTGATCGTTCGCTCGGTCGGTCGCGCATGCCCTGAGACACTCTCAGAATGCGTCGGGCGTCGGGTAACAGACCCGAAACATGCCGCACACACATGTCTCGCCGAGTGTGTGTGAGTGTGCGAGAGGGAAACAAACCCCGAAAGTCGTTCAATAAATTGACATTTATAAATAGTTCAGAGCCCGAATTCCGTTTTCAGTGCGTGCTCGCGGCACATGTGTCTGCATATTGCACGGCCCTGCAAATGGTTACCTATTCGAAAGGCCCGGTATGTCCGGGCTGGGAATGCACATATGCTCCAATAACCAGCGTATAACTCAAGGGCAATGAGCTGCATAATTGCGCTGAGTAATTCTCACTTAGGTTCGAAGCGATCTCTAATCGAATTACCGTACGCGGGGAGGGGGCAGACCTCGGAATGAATTCGACTAAAAATAAAGCTATACAGCGACCGTGCTCGAGCGTGACTAACGGTCGCGCTTATCGCCTAATTATAGGGTAAGTAATTGTATATGCGCATGTGTTCATATATATAAAGTACAAAGATTATTATGTAATTAGCTGAGATTCTACTAATATTACGTTTGTTAAACGTTCTTCCCCACGCGCACCCAAGAATTCCCCCAGCAAATGCAACTAAGCAACTCCTTACCAAACTTAAGAACAAACGATACAGAAATGTAAATTTTACATTCATATCCATTTGCTCATTATACAAAGAACAAACGATTCTTCGACGGCCGCACCCCAATTAAGGAACCAGTTCCAGCGGGACAGGTCCGTACTTTAACTTGTCCTTTGCCGTCAATTAGTCGGACCACTTGCTGTCCAATAGTATGTGACATTTGATAGTGTGATAAGGTGAGGAACTTTCACGTCTCTTCCGAAATGGAAATGGATATGGAAATGGGTCACACACACATACGCGAGACCTCTCGGCACAACAGGCATATTTTATTTCAATTTATTTGAATGTCAGTGAGAGAGAGCATAAATTACGTTAGCATAAATAAATGCCATGATATCGGGACAAAACAATCTATATAGAGCGTAAAAAGCTGCAGAACAAAGCAAACGGAAAAAGGAAGTTAACAATATAAGCCAGATAGAGCGATTGAGAGAGATACCGACTCACAGAACGAGACACTGCCACCACAAGACACAAGACAAAACCCAAGTCCAATAAAAGAAAAGATAAATGTCGAAGCGACAAAGTGCGATAGGGACGGGCAGCTGAGCCGGGTGCGAGAGAGAGAGAGAGAGAGTGAGTGTGAAACACAGGTAAAATCAACGACTAACAAAACTGCCGCGAAACTCAATACCAGCTGTGGCATCACATGAACAAATACCGTGTGCCCCAACTACCGCGACCGAGACTGTAGAGCGAGCGCGGTAATAATTTTTAGCAAAGTGCGCCGGCGATGAGTGCGATGCGGTGCGATGGATCGCTTCGTATCGTATCGGATCGCATTTCACCTTCTCCTTCTCTTTCAGGTGTCACCGATAGGCATCTCTTAATGCCCCCGGGGCCGAGCCAGGCCAAGACCCCGGCTCAGGTCGATGTGAGAACACACTTTACAGCTCCTGCGCTTCGGTCAGTTTTGCTTGTTTTTTCGGCATCTTCTACGGAAAGAAGCAAAAAAAAAAAGAGAGAAAACAAAACACACAAAATGCTGCAGTGTGGTCCGAAATTCTCATTAAGCGAAATATTCACATAATCCCGCATTTATTTGATATGCCTTGCCCGATAAGGACCAAGGGGAAAACAGGAACCACAACTTGCTGCCTATACGTGTGTGTGAGAGTGTGTGCTCAGGTACAGGCTCGAGATTCGGCAAACAGAGTTGAAACAACTCGAGATGAGAGTGAAGGCAGGAAAAATCAAATGGAAAATAGTATATTTTACTTATTAACTCGTTGTAAAGTATTTTCGAGTTCCTTTTGCAATATGATACATGGGTGCCTCTCACACATCTTCAGTGTGTGTGTGTCAAATTAGCCAAATCACTGCAGATGCTGCAGTCGAGAGGTGCAAGGAACAGGTCCAGTGGAAGCGAAGCTACAAAGTATGCAACATCCCAGCCGCAGTGCTACGTGATGCGGTTTCTATTTTGCAGTATTTTTCGAATGGGGACGTAAAAAAAACCCCATCTCTTGGGTTGTTTGAGGGGCGGCTAAAATACAAGTTTTTCAATTTCGTAGAGCTTCAATTAAGCAGGGATTGTGGAGCTGCTGGCAACTCTAGCAAGGGTAAACCTACTCAAGGAGGTCTAAGCCTAATCTACGCGGCTGGCAACTCTATGAAGATTTAACCTATTTCGGTTGTTCGATTCTTTATTAACACTAGACATATTTAGACTGCTGGAAACTCTACCGATTGTAAACCTATTTGGGTTGCAACTCTACTAAGAGGAAATCTATTTGAATATATGCAATACAACCAGGACCAAGTCTAGCTTGGTACTTAATCAGGATTAAACCTATTCTGAATACTTGCAACACGACCAGGACTTAAACTATTTAGTTTGCTTGGCACTCTTTCAAAACTAGAACTATTCTGGCTGCTGGCAACTCTAGCAGGTCTAAACCAAATTGGACCACATGCAACTCTGGCGGAAGGTTAACTTCTGGTTGGTTCTTCTGGTTAACTAAGGTTGTTTGCTACTCTATCAAAACTAAACCCATTCGACTACATGCAACTCTATCAAGACCAGACACATTCTAGCAAGTCTAGACGTATTCGATATTATTATTCAATACTATCCACAATTCTGATTGTATATATAAAAGATATGTTTGACTTTGAGTATGCAAATACCTGAACAAATCTAATATTTTTCTTGCAGTTTGCAACCCTCGAGATTTGTGCATCCCACACGGAATTCATTGTGCAAATTGGCTTTGGGTTACACAAAGCTTTTAGCTATAATCTGCAGGCTTAAGACTGCGCTCGGGCTGCATCAATCTATATTAGAGTTATTAGCCTGCCCGGGTATATCTTAAATGCTTCCGCCTTCGACTAAAGACACGATAATGAAACGCACATTGAGTCGAAGACCTGAAGTTCCCAGCGTGGATGTACGCGATGATTGATGACATACGCACATAAAGCGAGTAGTTTGCATGAGATGCGAGGCGGGAGGAAGGGAGGGAGGTAGGTTGGACGTGTGTCGGGGATTTCGTTGAGCTTGACCGGAACATGGCGTAGTTGTAATCCGTTCGAGCTAGTTGCAAAGACAAAATGACGCGGCATATACGGCGCATGTGGTGGGAAGTCTTCGAGATTTTGAGATTTTAGATTTGTTATGAAAATGAAATTGTCTGTTTGCAGAGCGTGCAAAGCGGGAGGGGGGAAGCTTGGCTAAGCGGCTTACGGGAATCTTGCGTGTTTCATTCTTTGGCTTGTATTTAACATTGGGATTAACGACAAGCAGCCATCTGAGAATCAGATTTGTCGCAGGGGTTGACGAAGCTTAATTGCGACTCGAAGGGAAGCCCCTCAAATGTGGCAACATTGATGTTGTTTTCGTGTGCTCGCGATTTGAGCCGATTCGATGCCAATTAAGCGACACAGACTGCTGGTTGGCTGGGCATGGCAGTTGATCATAGATTGATACATGAGACAATTCCTCTAGGAACTATGTCGTACTGTACCTACCTAGCTGCCTGTTTCTTGTCGATCTTGAGTCGCATATGTGACTTTCTTAATTAAATCGCGCAGAAAACTCCCTTGCTAATTTCAATTATAATCGATTTTGGCCACTTCACATTGCCAATTAACTAATGAAAATTGATTTGCCATTGCCATCTTTCTCTTTCCCTCGCACTCTCACTCTCTCTAGCGGCTAGGACTGTCTGGTCTCGGTTTGTTATCGTTTTACGGCTGCAGTGTTGCCAGAGTTGCCAGGCACAGAGACAGCGGCAGACAAAGCGCAGCTACAGCGACCCATCAATCAGCGGCAGTTGAGGAGGTGGGCTGCTGCAGGGGCGTGGGGTGGGTGGGGGAGGGGTAGCGGTAGGGTACCAGGCACCTTTGGCAAAGCCAGTTGAAAGTGATTTACATGAACGCGCTTGTCTTTTGTTTAATTGTTGCTACCCACACACACACACACACTGCGCCACAGCGTATTGGTTTACTTTGTTGCACAGTGTCTAGATAATTGATTAATGCACACACACACTCACACTCACACACACGAGCAGACAGACAGTTGGCCAGACCGAGTATCAGAATCAGTTCGGGTCTTTGCTTTTAATTATGCGTTAGCAGCCATCAACGGGCCAATAAATCATAATCCATCAAAGATTTGCGGTACATGGCGGCTGGCAACGTACTTCAGCTGCCGCTACCCCCTACCCTGCTGGTCGGCTAATGCGCCATGCTTAATTGGAGAAGCGTACCACAAACTATGAATTGGCAGCTCCTCAAGAAGCTGGCAGCGGAAATGAATACTTGGCCCAAAAGCCGAGCAACTACTTAACGTCAGAAACAATAAGCAGACCGTCGCGCCGCCGCCTCAAAAGGTTTTCACAATTAAACGCTTCAAAGGGCAGCAGGACTGGGCTGGGCAAAGAGAGGGGGGAGGGGCAGTAGCAAGGCGTAATCCCCTTTTCGGCAACTTTCTACCCCACTGACACACGCACACTCATACACGGCCAGACAAAGTCAAAAACGCATACGCATTCAACGTACCGTGGGCCGGAAGGGGCTGGCAGGCTGGGGGGCGTGGCCAGCGACCCCCTGCTGCCACATAGAGCCGCCCCTACAGTGCGTCGGTTGATTACAATCACTCGAAACCGTCGAGGCACAGTTGCCGCTGCAATTGCAAGTTAACCCTTGAGCGGTTCAAGGAAATTAGAACAAATTCCAATTTGTAGAGAAATATTGTATATTTTCTTTATACCTCATTTTTGCAATACCTTAGTTTCTGTTCAACGAGTTGTAGGTTTCTTAACTTGATTTACACACAATTTTAAATTTATTAGATTTAATTAGAGTTATTTTTGTTAAAATTTGAGTTTTTGTGAGGTTTTTCTGCGTATTTTATGTATTAAAAATCACTAAAAAAATTGTTAAATAGTTCGAGTTTATTATCTAAATATTATATATTTTAATTTTAATATTTTTAGATGAGTATACGAGTATATAAATTATATGTTTTTTGCGCACAATCTGTAAAATTGTTATGCTTTTGATATGTTCAATAATTTGATGGAATTCATGACAGCATAGATTATTAAAATATAGCTTGGTCTCATTTCTATTGGGTCCCATCTGCAGTTCAGTTCAGCCAGTAAAATAAACGAGCTTGCATCGCGGGGGTTGCCCAGCTACGGGTTAAGGCGCATACGACATGCAGGGTAACATACACGTACCCCACTGTGCCACACTGTCGAGTTGTGTTTACAATATTTCTATTGCCGCTGCCGCTGCTGGTTCTGTTGCTGCTGTTGTTTTACGACTACAGCAAAAAGGCTGCACCGTTAATTCGATTCGATTTCGAAAATGGCAACAACAGCAGCAGCAGCGAAAAAAAAACGAGTAACAACACGAAACATTCACGAAATGAGATTGAACCATCGATTGCTATACGAAATTGGGAATGTTGATTGAGACAAGAGAGTGGGAGACAAGTGGTGGAAGGGGGTCGAGTCGTTTATAAGTCGCGTTGATATATCGCCTGAGATATATATGCGAGGGACCTTTTTTTTATTAGAATACATGGGATTCTAAATAGACTTGACTAAATTACTGCTCATTTATGCGAGATTTATTTGAAGAGAATTGATAAAGAAGCGTGGAATGCAAGAAAGAGGCAGAGCTTCGTAAACAGTTTCGATATTTTAGCAACGTTTCGAAATCTTAATTTGAGGTTATGAGTACGTTAAGCTATCGAATGAAAGACAATGTTGAATAGAAGAGCTTAGTCTTGTAAATTCAAAAGTTTATACATAGAAAAATTACATAGAAAGTCGAAGAAGAAGGAATCAAAAACCAAAGATAAATAAAACAAGCAATAAATACTGAAATTTAGATATTTATATATGTATATAAATCGTATATCTTAGTCTATATAAATAATCACAATATATGTTACTGAAACGTCTCTATCATATATAGCATATAGGGTGAGCCTGCCAAACGTTTAATATATATTTTTAATACTCTTAAATTTTACTGAACAATTTGCCAGCATTTCAATAGATTTACTCCACTGTACTTTCAACTATAAAGGTCAATATACGATACAGAAAAGTCATGAGAAATGCAAAATCATTGGGTTTCTTAAGTCTCCAATGGCTTAAATATTGCCAAACGAGTTGCGAATAAGTCAATGACTGAATACACTCATGCTTGAGAGTGAGTGCTCATTAATTAAACTCTCTTTGGCGAACTGTTCTCTTCGCCTTCTTTCTCTCTCTCTCCCTCTCTCGCTCGCGCGTTGCTGTCTCGCAGTCGCGCACAGCGTCAAGGCATTTGTCTTATTTAGACAGCGCCGGGTAGCAAAAAGTTGATGCCACAGACAGCAGCAGCAGCAACAGTAGCAGCAGCAGCAGAGGCAGCAGCAGCAACAGCAGCAGCAACAGCAGCAGCAACAGCAGCGGCATCAACGTCAGCGCTGCAAATCGCATTAAGGACTCTTAATGAAAGTTGCTGCATCCTGTGGCATGAGGCATGTACAGAGCGTGTGTGTGCGTGTGTGTGTGTGTGTATACATCGTTGTGCGATGATTGATTTCACGCCAAAACGATTTCAATCAGCATTTCCGTTCCGATTTTTTTACGCCTTTTTTTTGCGACTTCTTATTGGATTACGTCGATTTTGGCCCTGAATTGGTTAGGTCGCAGCCGAGAAGGGGTGGCTAGTGGCACAGGGGGAGGCGAGGGATGAGAGTTCCATCTTGGTTGGCGGCAAGCGGGGGCAAGCTGTGCCACGTTTCGGAGCGAACTGGGTCACGGTTGGGATATGTCGTTAATTGCTTATGGCATTTCATTTTTGCCACTTGATTTGGCTCGACAGGCCGCCTGACCGAGCGTCCTTCAGCGCTCAGTCCTTCATTGCCCACGCCCGCCCCTTCTGCACTCTCACTTCTATCGCATGTCCAGACGGACATGATCGTGCATGCAAAAACCTGTCATGTTTCGCATATCCTTGTGCCAGACAACGGCAAATTTATTACCTATTTAGTCCTAATAGCCCGGCTTGTTTTTATGACATGCCATATGAGTGAGTGCGAGTGAGTGAGTGCGAATGAGTGTGCGAGTGAGTGTGTCGTGTGTGTGTGTGTGTATGTGTGCTTGGGGGCGACAGTTTAATTTGTGATTAATTGACGTTAAAAGGGTTTAACAGTCCCTCCTCCCTTTTGTCCACTTGATTCACAGCCAGATTCACTTTCACTCACTTTCGCCCCGAAACGTAGTGGGGGGAGGGGGCGTGGCATGCAAGCAATTTGCGTTAATAGAACGGAAATTGCTTCATTCATGCGGATGTTGAATATAAAATTTATTGCATTGGAATTTCAACAGCACGGGACAAATAAATAAGTAAACAGGCGCACATCACAAGCGACGCAAGCGGAGAGAGAGAGAGAGAAAACTGAAGAGAGAAGGAAATCTTAATGAAAACCAAAAAGGGGTGAGAGGCAGGAAAATAATTTGAGCAACAGTGGAAGCAATTCAAGAGGTTTTTTTCGCAGCTTGAAAGCTCAAGAAATTAAGAGTAGTATAACTAGAATAATAGATAAAAAGCGATGATATCATCGACGAATTTCTTTATAAACTTAGGAAATCTTAATTTAAACTGAAGAGTTCAAATTGCTGCTGTACGAGTAGCTGGTATATTATTTTAAACTATTATTATACTATACACTTGATAATAAAATAATATAATATGAGGTATGCATTTGATTATTGCTTGGGCAAGTCATGCTCTCTCTTCTCTTGAATCGAAAGTTTCTTGTACGCGTGGTATAATGTATTTTATTTGGTATTTTTCACAGAGTGCCGCCCGGCTCGGAGAGTACCTGCGTAATGCTACGAAATTAGTTAATTTGCCTAATGAAGACAATTAGCATGCAAAGATATTCGGCCAAGTCGCTCGTCTTAGCCGCAGGCAATTCATTTCCGTCATTGCGGCATTTTACCTGTCCCAAAGTTGAGTAGAAAACTTCCGTTTTTGGCAAGAAGAAGATCGCGAGGAAGCAGAAGACAACAACAACAGCAATTGGCATTAATAGTCCAGGAGCGTGCGACGTGTTAACTTCGAGTGCGAAGAAACAAAGGGAAAAACAAAAATCTCCCACGCCTTTTCCAGCACGTTGTTTTCCTTCTGATTGTTGTTGTTGTCGCCGGCGGCGGCCAGAGCCGAGGCGAGTCATGTCGAGTGCGATGTTTGTTCCCTATTCCACACTGACCGCTTGATTAACATTTCCTGCCTGCAGTTGCGCCCGCCCCGAGCCCGCGGCACCGGCCCCACGATTAATATGCTCGCCCGACCGCCCGGCCAATATGTCAACCGAATTCCTAAGCGGAACACGTACACCGGCAACATCGGATCTGCTCGGAGCAACACTTGAAACACGCGGCGCACTGCGTCGTGGAATGCGTCGGGCCTGCTCCTGGCCCAAAAAGGACTCACGACTTGGACAAAGTTTTAATGCGTTTTGGCGTTTTGTTTAAACAGGCTGCAGTATTACCCAAATCCCTGAGAGCGGCTCCTGCTCCGGCTCAAATCTCTTGCGGGCCAGACGAACGACAACCTGTTACCCGGTGCAGAGAGACCAACTCATCCTGCCCTGCCCCACTCTACACTTGCAACATTTAGTCCGCAGTGTGTGGGTGGTGGGAACGGGAGCGGGGGCGTGGCAAGTTTATCTAGCCGACAACACGAGTAACCAATTTTCAGCAAATTTAATGCACAAAGGGTACATGCAGAGATTCGCAGACAGTTGCCGGCTTTGTCTTTAATGTATTTTATAATTGAATTCAATGCAAAAACTCGTGTCCCTTACACACACAAAACTGTCGCACAAGGGAGAAGAATTTTCCACGTAGAGTAAAGTTTGGTTTTTATTTTCTGTGTAAATCATGCACAGTTTCAGTTCGCTTGTTGCACAGTGTAGCGTCGCATGGGCAAGCCGGGAGCGAGCCAGTTCATTTCGTTCATCATCTCTCGCCCTCATCATTTCCCATCGTGTTGTTGTCTGGCTGCATCCTTTGTGGCGCCGAATCGGTATCTCTGAATGGATTCGGCTCTGGCTTTGCCACAGTCACACACTCACTTATTCACATATTCATATTCGCATTCGCATGTACTCATGTGCACATATCAGTTGTCTGGCAGCTGTCTGCGGCCTTGAATACGCACTCGTTGTACCAAAGTCAAAGCCGCAGCTTAATCGCTCTACGGGGAGCTACAACAGCAACAGGCACAACACAGCAGCAACACACACACACAGCAACAACAACAAGTTGGGACTACGAATATGAAATCATTTCATTTGCGCTTTGAAGCTATACAAATAAAACTAAAAGCGGATGAATGTATCTTTAAGGAACTGCCTGTAAATGATTCACCACATTAAAATGTGAGATGATGGAATATTTTAATTATAAATACAAGCACACACCTACTCAATATACTCTTTAAGGCTTCAAATATCATATTTCTTAATGATATATTTATTCTCTTACTTTACCAGAAATTCAAACAGACATAATTACTTATGCTTATGCTATGAAAACGTTATTTGTATATTTTAAGTTACCAAACCCTTTAACTTTAGCCAACTTGACAAACCCTAACAAATACCTCTTAAGCTTTCCAATAACAAAATCCCGAACTACCAGTTATCACAACTTTTTTAAGAATCAACAGTCTTTTGTGCGGGATGAAGTTTTGTTAATCATATACATAAGAATTTAAAATAATATAGATATTAATATTTACAATTTTAAAACAAACTTCCTATGCCAATTATATACAGGAACCCTTATGCCAAATTTGGCATCCCTAGCTTTTATAATAGCCAAGATGCATGTGTTCAAACAGACAGGCAGATGGATACGGCTAAGTCGACTCGCTTAACGATTCCGAGCAAGAACATATGTATTTTTTGAGTCTGGGTAGTAGGAAAATACAAAAACGAAATAATGCAAAATACCGACTTCGAAGTATTCTTCCATATTCTTTTTATAAGCCCGACTATTTTACTGTATCTTGGCCATATTTATTTCATTGAAATGACTCTAGTTTGGCCACACTGGAAAGTGATCTTCACACACTCAGTATATGCTCGAAGGTTATAAAAAGTAAAAAAAAAAGATCATAATCACCTCTCTCCCAGCTGACTGGCATTGATATTCCTGGAATCGGCAATATGCGACAGCGTAGCTCATTGAGCCCGACAATTACCCATGGAATACTTGAAATGTGGTCGCATTTTGGGAAGCAACCCCGAGGGCGAGACTTGCGGTCGTCGCTGGCGGAGGCATAAAGAGCCGCCAAGTGGCATGGCTAATGCCATGTCATGGGGTTTTTGTGTCGGGCGCAAGAGCGTAACGTTTGAACTCGTCCAAATAGAGTGATATTCGATGTGCCCGAACATCGCACACCCTGTTGCTGCCACGACGGCGTATGCGCTGCACTTTTGGGGCACGAACTCGAGGCAGGCACTGGGGGGCAGGCAGCGACTTGGGAACCGGCACGCGCACGCTCTGGCACTTCCTTGCGCCTGCCTGGTCACAGAAGTGGAACAAATGGGCGCAGGACGTGAGTGAGACGGCAGATGACGAGGAGAGAGACCTGACTCAGCTGCCTGCTTTGCATAGGCGATGGCGACTTTAAATCGTAGTCGTTGTCGGCATTTTCAATTTCATGGTTAATTGTTTCGCACGCGGCATTTGCTCGAGTCTGCTCCAAAAGTCCAAAAGTGCTCTACGAGCTGAAGCTGAGTAGGGGCGTGGCACGAGGCAGGGGAAGTGGGAGTGGGATTGGAAGTGGGGGAGCCGGCTGTTTTCGCCCTCAATGGCACATTAAGTTTCATAATTAGCACACCAAATGATTGGAATCCGTGTGTCGGCGTCGGCTCCTCGGTTGCAAATAAGCAACATATGGCAGGCATCGCATGCGGCAACTGGCAAGTGCATTTCTTCTCTGACAGCGTTGCCAGTTGTCAGTTGGCAGTTGCCAGTCGGGCGTCGTATGGCAGCTGCAACTCTGGCAATGACATTTACTAATGACAAATTTATTCACGCTGTCGCCTTGTGTCACGTTTTCCTATTTTTCCATTTCCATTGCCAAGAAAAACCACTCAAGCTGCAAAATGTCCTGAACCTAAGTCAATCGAAGGAGAAATGCGACATTGATCGGACTCGGGACTGTTGAAAACGAGTCAAGATTTGTGTTTGCGCCACTTCAATTAGAATATTCTTATGCCTCGGATTCCATTGATGTGCCTGCTCTTTGATCTTTTCATGGCACAGTTGAAGATTGATTGATTTCCCCCTGATACAGTGTGTGTGTGTCTCTCTCCAAGGAATCTCTCAGTAATTAATCAAATGCAAGTGCGTAAATAAATGACATTTATGGTATCAGCTGTGGCAGAGAGCAAAGTCAACTCAAGGTTCAAGAAAGCAGCTACCACAAAAAATATAGGAACGTAGAGATACCCCTTAGGTACCTAGCTAAGCCTCTCGCGAAGAGTAGAAGTAGTATAGTAAAGAATTTATATTAAAGTATTTTAAATTAGAGCAACATTATATTTTTGTGATTTTCTTATATATAAGTTTGTATTTTTTAGATTTCTAAACAGACTCAGTGTGAATAGGTCGAATTACGTTGAAATAGGTCGAAATAGGTCGTTTTCTTTTACAACTTCCAATCAGTTTATTCCACGTAATATTTATTTATGCTTAATTTAGGAACTCAAAATGAAAACATCAAATAAGAAAAATATACATTTTTGATTTGTTATATTTGATGTATTAAATTTGAAAAGATAACAGAAACGTATAGGTTTTATAATACATTTAAAATAGGTTCCAATACAAATTTTTCCATTTCATTAGCTTGTGCAAATCATTAACCCAAATTTGTAAAATTCTTAGCTTATTACAGGGTATGTGCTATACACATTTAAGCAATTTCGGTGGTCGTGCTTATCTCTTCTCGAAAATCATCAGTGCGACGATCATTAAGCCACACATACACAAAGTTAGAGAGGGACAGCGAGACGCAGAGACCGGGGCCGGGACCGGGACCCTGCTACAGTTTCGGGGGAGCGGTTAAGCAATACCGAAACGATCTTGATGGGCAGCCAGTGGCGCTGGAGCCTGGCCAATTTGAGTGCCGTTTGCCCATTTTAATGCTCTCGAGACACGCACACGGCCGAGCTGCCAAACTGGTGAACTGTGCTGAACTGCGGGCAAAAGTAATTTTTGCGAATGAATCGCGCAATGAATGCATAACGCAATAAATTTGTAAAATTTAAACAATGCAAAGCGAACAAATTATTGCCGCCTGAATGGATCCGATCCGAGACCACGTTCGGTTCTCGGTCTCTCCGTACCAATCTGCTTGGGCACGCCCCGAGCTAATCAGGAAAAAAAGAGAAAAAAAAAAACGAAACGAAAGCAAAATAAGCTGAATTGGTTTCTCAAAAGGGTTGTACAATGAAGCCAATAAACTGCCTGCAAGTGCTTCCGCGCAATTTCATTCAGATCCATGGAATGAGCTCGATATTTCAATAAACAATGCCAGCCACATCAAGGCAAGAAGCTGGCGCCGAGTGCTTTTCGGATATTTCCCATCTCCTTCTCCCTTCTCCGTCTCCGTCTCCGTCTCCTTTGCCACACAGCGCGCTGTAGCGGCCCTTTGATTTGTCTAGCTGCCTACATAATTGGCGGACGTACGACGATTCGAGTGGCCCAATTCGATCCCAGGGGAGCGACACAGCGTGCTCGAGATTCGCTCAGGCTCATGAACTCACTCGGTATGGTCTGTTTACCCACGCTATAAGCAAATAGAAGCATGTTTCTTCTTAATTGACTTTTTGGCTTGGAATATTGCACTAAAATAAACTGATATGTTCGTAATATATTATTTTTATGGTGTCTGACATAAGATCTATATTTGAAGAGAGTACAACGTTATTTTATATTAACTTAAGGTCTTAAACTAAAGAACTAAAGCTATGATAGGTTTGTAAATAGATTGCAATTTTATATTATGATCAAAGAGTTTTTGCATAGGAAAAATATGTTTATGGTAACTCATATGCCCCATCTTCATTAAGAAATATAGAAAATACTTTCCCACTCTTGAATATTGCATACAAACCAGTGAAACTTTCATGTTATATGAGCTTAACAACTTAAACTGCGCAAATAAAGCTAAGATATGTTTATCAAGATGTTGTCATTTTATATTATACAAGCGTAAGATATTAAGCTTGATCAGGAAACTTAAGATATGTTTTCAAGGAGGGAAAATATGTTTACCTCAACTCATATGCTCAGCACAGACTTCAGACGGCCTTTGTTATTTCCTTTAGAAATATAGAAAACACTTTCATGGAACCCATTGAGAAGACTCGAGATATACCCCAGCCTGGGGCTGCCCTTGGCCGCGGCCTTTAAGCGTTGAAGCACCTCAAACAGATGGTAAAAATGTGTTTGTGCTTATTTTTAATCAAGACCGAAGACAGAAAGCACCTTCGTTTTCATCTTGGCGTCATTAGTAGGCGCAAATATTAGCATAATGCCTGGCAGCAGAGAGAGAGAGAGAGCGAGAGAGAGACAGAGAAAGGGATGGCAACATTAGCGGGGGTCGTTAGAGGGTCGGCAGGTGTCAGCAGTGTCCGCTGGAAATTGCCTCGTTGAGCCTGAAAAACTGCGCTTAAGCCCAAAACCAAATGTATCTAACGAGTTTAGTGTAGTCAGGAGAGGAATACGAACCCCTCGCTGTCCCCCCCTGGGCTGCGTGCATGCTAATCGTGGTAATTCGAGTCCAGAATGTGTGACAGTTGTTGGGCTAATCCCCGCACAAATGTCATGAATTGTGTGTATGTTCTGGGCGAGGTGTCAGCAAGCCCGATGTAATAATTTTAATGATTTTTCATAAATGCAAAGTGGAAGGAGCTAGGGGAGAGAGGGGTTGGCACGCGCTCGAGACAAGGCCTGCACTTAAGGGTAGCGACGCGTCTCTTGCTGCCCGTCGCGCTCTTGTGACATCGCCCTCCTCTTCCGGCTGCACCCTTTACGCTTGCCCTGTCGCCCTAACATGGCGACTACACACCACTGTGCGCATTGTTGTACCCTGTTGTTGTAGTTGTTGTTGTTGCTTTAATTGCGCATATTTTAAAATACAAATTAGCAACGCTGTAGCTGAATTTCAATAGCGTTTTAAATGGCCGCAGGCCTCATGCACTCGCCCTGCGAGTCTTTTAAGTTCTCTGACTTTTCGCGCAGCCGAGTGGCTTGCCTTGAACTTGCCCCATGCCACACGGCCCAGGCATGCCACACAGCCAGGCAAGCATGCATCGGGCGTCGCAGCATTCAGTCTGTGGCATTCCACACACACACACACATACGCATGCCTGCAGCAGGCAGCACAATAAAACCGTGCAGCGCTGCGCATTCAGTCGGGCAGTGTAGTTTGTCAAGCGAGTGATTTCTATGCTCAAAGCAAAGCACCCTGTAAAGTGAGTGAAAAACGAGGTAGTCTGCCACGAGAGGCATTTCACAGCTCTAGCTATTTCTGTAGCCCGCTCTTAGGCTTGCCTGAAATGCTAGTTTTCGGAATAGCCTGGCTTATTTAATTTTCCCCTTAAGTTTTCGAATCGTTAATTACATATAAGCACAGGAAAAGGAACTTACTTGCGGTATTCCGAAGTATGCCATATCAAATAATTATTGTAGGCTACTCTTAGGCTTGGATGAAATGTTATAGAGTTTTCGCAATGCGGAATAGCCCAGGTTTTTGTTTTAATTTATTTATTTTCTCGATTTGCAAATAAAGCTTTTATTTAATAGTAAGCTAAACATTATTAAGTTATTCTTTAGTTTCTATTATGCGGTATTTTACTGTTATACCACCGCAAAGTATTTTTGTAGCCTGCTTTTAGGCTTTCCCACAAAATATTTTTTAATATTTGTTTTGTAGAATAACCGAATTTTTTAAGTTTTTGCATTTATTTACAGACTTGGTTCAGTATTCTTATTTACATATAAATTACGACTTTTATTTTTAAAGCGTGTCTCGTAGTCGAGCGTGCCGTACTGTCTATATTTTTCAGTTTTTTCTTCTATTTTCATACCTGCGCATAAATAGCAAACACTTTTCGGATTTGCAGCTCCAAAACATGAAGCCGGAGATGGAACAGGCACTGGAGCCGAAGCTGGAGCTGAAGCTGAAGCTGCCTTGACGGAACATTTATCACTGCCAAATCGGACGAAAGTCGTCGCAGGTTCCCAGCGGATAAGGCACGGGATCACACCTCAACTCAAACCCCCCCCAACCCACCGGGTTAGAACAAAGCGCTGGAGTGTAAATGGAATTGTACGAAATGAAATTGCAAAGGCAGAGAGAAAGAGACAGAACAACGTGAGAAAATAAGTGGAAAAAGTATATGGAAAATGCAAGCCACATGATTGTTGGCTTCTGGTATGGCTCTAGGTGCTGTTGTTGTTGTTGTTGTTGTTGTGCGCTTGTTTTTGAGTTATTGGCCCTGAATTGATGGGCTGCGGTGTATGCACCCGAGTACCCTTTGAGGGGTTCAAATCGCTTGGAGATTTCACTTAAAGCTGAAGATAAATGTTTCCGCACAGCTCGTTGACACGTGTGACAAATTTCGAGCAAAAGGTGTAGACGATATGCGACGATTTGCATTGTAATACCCTGTAAAATGCGTGAGTAAAGCACGTACTTGGCATGTACAGCATGAGTAGTAGAGAAAAAGCAAAGGATTTAGAGTAGATAGGAAGAGTTTTAAAAGCTAAGCCACTTATTTGGCATATTATATGTTCCAAAGTTTTACAGGGTATAGCAGCTTCGTTTTGCGCTGCAGTAGACAACGTTTAACTTTCCTCGCTTTTGCCAAAATTTGTCCTGGCCACATTGTGTCGACGCGGAACAGATGTAACTGGCTTCCACAATGCCAAACAACTTGCTGCACTTGTTACAAGGTCCAAAGTTGTGAATTGAAATTTAACAATGCCACAGGCAAGTTACGGCCGAGTGTGGCAGCGCGGCACGACTAGCTGGATACGCTGTAAATACTAGATAAATAGAAACATGTGTATTTCTTCTTATTTTCCCTCTGACAAAAGCAGAGTAGAAAAACGGAGCTGCCTCTCGCTCGACTGGGCATAAATACCCTTGGCTGGTTGCACACATCATACAGGGTATACAAAGCAACATTTGTTTGCTTGTAGCTCTCGAGCAACATTTAAAGCTGCGCCGCTTTTGTGCTGCACTCCTCGCCCCGAAGGGGCCCTCGTGTCGTCGAGCTTTGGTGCCATAAACTTTGCCAACCACATTCAACATTCAAACATCCGCACACGCATCCGCATGCCACATGCCACATCGAATCCAAGTGTGCCCCGTGTGTGCACTTCGCTCGCTGATAACGTATCTTGCTCTTGCTCTCGCGCTCCCCGCGCTGCCCTCGCCTGGGCGCCATGTCTGTTACAAATGTTGCAATATTTACGCCCCACATACGGTCACAGGAAGTTCGTATTATGATTTGCACATTATGCAAATTGCGCTATCGTAAATACTTTTTCCTCTCTCTCCCCCCTCCTTCCGCGCTGTCTCGTTCCCCATTTTGGCGCAAAGAAACAAAGAGCGCAACAACAACAAGTGACGCCGCCGTGTGCGCATGATAAATGTGATAAACGATATTGGGATACGGCGCGAAGAAGAAAAAAAACATGCCAGATTTATTCGCTAATAAAGGCGACTGGTTTGGCTTTTTGTTGCGACTTATGAGAGCAATTTCAGAAGGAAACTTACTGAATCTAGTGCCTAGTTGAGCCTATCGTACGTTCAGAGTTGCCAGATCCTAAAAAATAGAGATATCCAAAATACTTTAAAAACTGTGAGTATATAACATTCATAAGATTTTAAAGTGAAATGCCTTAAATAATATAATATTTTTAAGAAGTATCACAATTGGATAATATTCAAGCAGTGCTGCCAGATCTGTGAGAATATGGAATGTGTAAATTAGCAGAAGAAATCAATTACCTAAACCGGGTAGCTTTTTTCAAAATCAAAATCAGTCTCGAAAACAAGCTCAAACAATAAGCTAAAGCTGCGCAATGCAGGCTGCAAGTCAAGGTAGAGTTGCCAGATTGTCGAATATGAAATGAAAATACTAAGAAAAATTCAAAAATGTAAGTTTCGTTTGTAGAGAAAACTCAAGATCAGATCTTGAAAATTTTTCAAAAAAAAATCTAATAGTTTTTAATGGGAACTAAAGGAGAAGGAATAAACAATTTTTGTGAAATTTAAATGGATTTATATACAAATTTTTCATTACGATAATTTTCTTTGAAGTCTGTGGGGATTTTAGAAGAATCAAAACAATTTGCAGCTAAATAGTTAGTTATTGATATAGATTTGAGTGACTAAGGGATATAATTCTTTAAAAGAAAAGGATAATCAGGCAGCATTTAGAGAACGCTTAGGAGCTTAATTCGGCTGCCTACTTAGCTCGCCGGCGGAGAGAGCTGAGAATAAATGCGAAAAGATGCGGGAGGCAGTTGCGAGCTTCGGCTGCTGCCGGGTGCGATAAGCAGGAGAGCGAAGCGATTGGAAGCACTTAAGAGCAGCGACTGCTGGCCGACTGTTGGACGACTCGAATGGACTCGATTGGATGGCGTCCAATTAGAGCGGGAATGGCGTAACGTGTAAATCCTGTCTTTGAGTTGCAGCGCAAATGCGAAATGCATTTAAAATATGCACAGTGCAACCCACAGGGCGCCCCGGGCGTAGCAGGGGCAGGGTCTGCGAGACAGACAATCTTCGCAAGGGCACAAGGAGGGGAGCAGGGAAGCAGATGGGCGGAGCAGGCAGCTCACTAAATGCATCACGTATTGGATTTTGACATAAACGCTTGTCCTCGTTAGCGCCGCATCGTGTTCCCTGGGCCATGGCGGAGGTGGCACTTGGATTTGCTTTGGGTTTCGGTTTTTGGGCCCGCGCCGCGCCTCCTTCAGCGTTGCAGTTGCCCGCCCGCGGCGCCAGTCGAGAAACTTTTATGGCCACGTGGAGGCGGTCGTGCGAGGGCGAGGGCGAGGGCGAGGGCGAGGGCAGGGAGCGGAAACTTTGCGACTTGTAGGCTGCCGGCAACGTTGATAAATTGCCATGAGACTGCGCTGCTGCTGCTCCTCTTCGCTGCTGTGGTTGTTGCTGTTGCCGTTGCTGGCTTTAACCTGGCTCCGATTTTATGCAAACTTGCTAGGCTTAGAGAGGAGAGGGAAAAGAGCAGCCGCAGGGGGCAGGGGGCAGGAGGCTGGGCAGGCGGGCGACACTTGTCTTGGCTGCAGCAGATGCAGCTCCCTCGAGTGTTGACTGACGGCAAACGCTGCTGGTGCTGAAATAATGTGGCCAATAAATGTCACAGCGGCAGCACGCTAGCCTCTCCCGTTCTCTCCTTTCCTCTGCCCGCTCCCGCAGCACCCTTGCACCCTGCAGCTTTGCGTCTTTCATGTCTCGCTTTGGCACAGCAAATTGTGTATTTAAATGGCAGTTAAAGTGGCAACACGTTTCACATTCCCGTTTGAAGTTGTCGATGACGAGTGATCACATGCAGCGCAGCTCCTGCTGCTACCTTTGCATCTCACTTCCCGCCTGCCTGCCCCGGCTCCTGCTCCTGCTCCTGCTTCTGCTTCAGCTCCAAGTGCAGCCCATGAATGAATTTATAAATATTTCATGCGCTGCGCAGCGTAGCGGAAGTCACTCCATGTCCGAGTGTTTACAATGAATCATATTTGTATGAACCGCATGCATACCCCCTTTTAAAACACCACACTCCGCTCCCCCCCCTGCTGTCGTGGAATGCACTTCTTAGGGCGCAGGGCCGAACAAGACAAAACCGTTTTAGCTGTACTCGTATAAACAATTTATCGCACAAATGCATTCTGTCTGCATTTATACCCTGTAATTGGCAGGTAGAAGGAATACAAAAATATTAACTTCGTTACAGGGTATTTTACTGTAAAATAAATATTTGATTTCAAAAATTTATGGAGCAAAATAACCTGTTTTGTATTTTAATAACGAATTTAGAGAGTGTAACAAAATTACAGGGTATTATTCAGACGAATATTCAATGGTCCACCGTTTATCCAATTCAATTTGTTTTATTTTTTTTAAATGTTTTTAATAAGTACGTTTTATATTTTCCCAGTACAGGGTATTTTCTAGTCTGTCATTCTTCGTCGGCCGCATGTCGGCTGCCCTTCAACTTCCTCTCGTGCCATATTCATAAACATTTGCATTCAATGCAAGCGCCTCAAGTGACAATTGTGAGTATGGCACTCGTCGTCGTCTCTCGAGGCTCCTCCACCATCCGATCATATTTGCATATCAGCGGCACTTGGCTCAGTACTCAGATAGGGGCATATATATATATATCTCTGAAATGGCAAATCAAATGTTGCCAATTTGTGACAGACAACATCGGTAATTTGCATATCTCAGATGTTGGGAACGGGAGAGAACTGAACTGCGAACAGCTTTTTGCAATTCAGCTGACTCGAGATAAGTACGAAATAAATCAATTTCATTTTCAATTTACTTCGAGTCGACATGATGTTGTTATATCGGCACTCGCTGACTAAGCGGAGGATTAACTTACGTTGACAGTGCAGTTTATAATAGACGTGCCGCAGTTCTCCCATATAGAATACTACAATATTTTGTATTAGCTTTACAAAATTTATCGAAATTCGAAAAGCTTTCAGCTAGGTCTAAATTTAACTAATTAAATTGTTTTCTACACTACTCTGCGACACTTTGCCCGCTTATATAAATATTTATGCTTTGCTCTACCTTTTTCTTCACTTCGTTCAATTTGATTTTGTCAACAATTCCATTTGTTAGGCTGAATTAATGAATTCCCGCAAAAACTTTACCGAACTGAGCCAAAGATTTCGGAAAACTTTTGGGAAAACATTCCGTGTTTGCTGCTGCTGATATACATCTATCATAGAGAGCTCTTAAGTATTTTACACAATTTATTTCCGTCACCTGCTACTTGGCACTTGACACTTTGCATATCTCTCCATTAGTTGGCAACGCGTATTTGTTGTTCTCATTACACTCTGCTTGTGTTGCTGCTGCTGCTGCTGTCGTTGGGTTCGACTGTTGTTGCCAAGTTTCAGCTCATTTTTCTTGCTTTTTCGCAGTCGTTTTTATTTATTTGGGACAAGGTGTGACAGGGTAGCAGGCTGCCAATTTGAGACTCTTAAGGATTTTGCGAGTTTGACATGCGTAACGCCATTAAATTTATCAATTGCCCAACGCACCCTTAACTGTCAACGATGTTGCTGCTGCTGTTGCCACTGCTGTTGTTTTTGTTGCTGCTGTTGCTGCTGCTCAGCTTTTTATTTGTCACTAAAAAAATTTACAACTGTTTTCAATCAACGCTCGACGACGCGTGGCTGCTGCGGTTAATTTCGATTATTTGCAGCAACAGCAGCAGCTTTGCCTCGTTCCTTTATACCCGAATCAAGCGAATAGTGGCAATTTATCATTTAATGGCGAAATGTTGCCCAAAGTGCTGCGGTTTCGGTTGCTCAAAGAGGGCTACGGGGAGGGCTACTTGAAGTGGTGCTTCAGACGCTTGAAAACACTTAATAAACAAATCGATGTATTGCTACATTTTATTACGCCTCTGAAATGCGGGCTTAGCATGTGTTAGAGCTGAAAGAGATATCGATAGGCCATCGATATATCGATGAAGAAGCTATGTTAGTGGAAAGTTGAGGATCTTACAAGAGGCTAGCAAATGCCAAATCAATCTAGAGTTTCAAACATAAAGATGGTGTTATGTCCCCCGAATATTTTTGACAATTACTAAGAAATTCCAAAACTTTAGGAATGTATATTTTAATTCAAATATAGAATAGAGTTATCTCTCTTTTGCTTCCATCAGGTTATGTACTGTGTAGTTCCAACAGAAAGAGATCTAATTGGATAACGATTCTGAATCGTTTCGATGGAAGTGTAAGCTTTTCGCAACCATGGGAAAAGTATAAAAACGGATTTGGAAGTTTTAGTTCTGAATTCTTCCTTGGGCAGAAGATTAAAAGAAGGTTAAAAGGTGTTTTAACCAACTCAAAACCCCACGAGCTATATATTGAGCTAACTGACATAATAGAAATGCCCCCGATACCTTAATGTACCTCAAGGGAAACAAATTTTCAACTTACGATCG
This sequence comes from Zaprionus inermis, assembly GCA_018151445.1. Lineage (NCBI taxonomy): Eukaryota > Metazoa > Arthropoda > Insecta > Diptera > Drosophilidae > Zaprionus > Zaprionus inermis. The sequence continues at coordinate 1,837,425 of JAECXD010000634.1, read as the reverse complement.
GGGCAGTCGGTTTCGGTCTGAGCCTAAAGGTGGCTGGTGGTCTGTTGCTGGGAGAGCAGGGTAAGTAAAGTGTTTTTATGATGTTTTGTTTTTTATTTTTATGATACTTCTTACAGAAACTTGCATGGAATTTGTGGTAAGGATTTTGAGTGGTATAATTACTCAAAGGGATTTATAAAATTGAAGAAAGTTCGTATGATGATTCGCCCCAAGTCTTCAACTTATGCCAGCTATGAATGATTCTACCATAAACGAATCGCATCTCGTATCATATCTATCAGTTTTGCCTTAAGCAAAGATTTGTACTTGAATGAATAAATACAAAAAAAAAACAACAAGGTAATGGCGTCTTTATTGGAGAAGGTTGCGTGGAGTCTCGATTAGAAAGAGTGTGAGAGGGGCAAATCAGGGAAAGGGAAATGGGAAGTGAAAGGGGGAGGGCTTCAAGAAGTGCAGCAGTTTATGGCTGCCTCTTTTGGCCCCTAAGTGGCAAACTAACGGCACTGCAATATGACAAGAGTTTTCACTTTTATTGCCAACATTTAACAGGCCATGACACGAGCACCCTGCACGCTGCGCCCTCCACACGCTGCCCCAGCGGTGTTATGGCGGCAACTTTTTCATCATCAATTTGCTTTATGGCTCGGAATGGCGACACGGTGCAGCCACTTGTCATAACAGCGGCGAGTTACCAACCAGGCAACCAGGCAGACGGTTAGTTGGCCGTTGCCAAAGAGAGAGAGAGTGAGAGAGAGAGAGAGAGAGAGAGAGCACAAGATACAAGAGCAGATACAAGCTGCAGCAGTCCGGCAGGCAGGGAGCGGGTGGAAGAGCCGCAGGTGAGGGCAGAACGGGGAGCAGGCAGCAGGCCCCAGCTCAGGGCAGGCAGTACTAGTAGCAATCTCGTTGCTAACCATTGTCAGTGCCACTTTGCCAACATTTTCGCACCCAACGCAGCGACAATTTGTCTGCACGAGCGCAGTGCACAGTGGGCCAAGAGTGCGCAAACTGCGAGACATTTATCATGACCGCGTGACTGATACTTCTGCCACTACTGAACTGCATATTATAGGAAAAATAAACGCTGTGCGGGCTCACAGCCCAGTCCGGGTCCCACTGTGCAGCAGCTGAAACTAGAACTGAAGCAGACCCCGAGCGTTTTGTTCAGGTCGCATGGGGTCTAGGTCGTGCAACCGGCTCCTATCTCGCGTCTCCTGGCACCCATCGCTGGCCACAATCGCTTCAGCGATTTTATCAGCATTATTCAAGCATAAACATGAACCGACACGGCATCGACGACAACTCGACGAGCACTACGAATGATGCAAAACGATTGAAACAGTCTTCCAATAAAATAGCTCCAGATTCCCTATTACATAAGCTCATTTACACGTACTGTCGTATTTTTATTGAACAAAATAATTTATAATTTTCAAGGAATTTTATTTTCGTATTCCCCTTGAGTAACGAGAATCAAATAATCAACTTATTTTGAATTTAGTAAGGCGCTTTGCGATAAGAAGCGAATTTAATGCTCTTCATTAGCAAAGATCATTATTAACATATTAACAACCCTACTCTCAAGAACAGCCGAATCGTGATAAGTTTGCCAGTATTTTGCCATATTAAATTGAAAAACTTTGCCACACAAAACGAACTATCGGTCCCTGAACTGCTTGGATCCGTTGGAGGGTTAATCTATAATGTGTGCTTGGGGAATAAATAACACGCAAACAATTAATATAAGTAAGCCAAAAACGAGAAGCCAAAAAAATGTACATAACAATCATATAGTAGTATATATATTATATATATTATACATTTTCTCATTTATTAAAAACGAAAATTGTATCTTTGCTCAAGATCAGTATATGTACAGATAAAGTATAAATGTGCTCATACATAAAGTAGTATTTACAAATCCAAAATTAGATTTTTGTCGTTGTGTACTATTCGTCCAGTCTCCCACTATTCATCTATTGCAGAAATAGGCCTATCATCATCTCAGCATCCATTAGAACTACAAACTGGTCGCATCGTTTAACTTCAAACGGTAATGCAGAGTCTCATTTGCGCGCGAAGCGCACAATTTAGCAAGCGTTTTAATAAAGCAAACCGATTGAGAATAATCTCCAGAGCGTACATATATACTCTATCTATATACTATACTATACGATAAATGGAAGCAAGCTGGAAGCATAATGAGAATAAGGCTGCCACTCCAAGTAGGCTGGCGGCGAAGATGGGGAAGTTCCAAGCAAAAGAAATCCCAAATGGATTTCATTTTAAACACGACAATAATAGCTGTGTGGAGAATTGTTTCAATTTTATTCGTATCTGCGTGTGCAATGACGAAAAACCATCATAGCAAGAATTTCAAGAGAGACACATCAACTTTATAGGGAACTTTGGTTAATGAAAATTATTGATTTGTAACTCAAACCCAAAGCCTTAGCAGTGCTCTACATTCAGTACATGCATGCTATGTAGTTCAATAAACGAATTAATATTAAAACATAAAACAAAATTTAATTTAATCGTATCAAGAGAGGTCGACAAACGAAACGAGTGCAAGAGAACGAGCGAATTATTGCTGATAAGCATTCTGTTTATTCCTATAGAGTGAAACATTAGCTCAAAACACTTATGCCAGCGCACTCAAGCTCAGTTCGTTTTTCTCTTCGACTAGGCTCGGATGTGGAGTTTACAGTGATGAAATATACAAAATGAGAATCCATTTACAAGTTTTCGTCCTCGTAGTCTTTCTAATTCTTCCAATATTCTCAATAAGCGATGAAGAAGATAATATCGATTTGGATGACTTAATAAACCAATTTAGTTCCAACGAACAGAAAATTTCTGATTATGAAAAAACAATTAAAGAGCAGGAAGAAAACTATGATCCAGATGCATTCAAAAATGCGTTGCTAAATGCGACAACGGACTTGGAAAATGAATTAACCCAATGTCGGAATGAGTCTAAAGACCAAACAGCTCAGTTGGACGACCTTCGCAGTAAAAAACTCCAAAATGATGATGCTTTACATATTAAGGACAAAGAAATTGCTAGCCTCAATGCAGAATTAAAGAAGTTGCAAGCAAATAACGAAAGTATTGCCAAAAAGATGGAAGAAAACAGTTTGACAATTACGACTCTGAAATCAACGATAGAAGACAAGAATAAGCAAATCGCCAAGTTCGAAACTCAGATCAATAAAACCGAGAGGGAGTTAAGCCTGAGGAATGATGAAATTGCCCAGCTTCGCACTAAGCATAAAAACACGGAATTAGAATTGAAGAATTTACAAGCTTTCAATTCGAACCTTTCCCAAAGTCTCGAAGAATGCCGATCCCAGGAACAAAGTCTTCAATCAAGTAAAAAGTCATATGAAGCCTCTATTAGGGAAAAAGATGCTGACATTACAAAGCTCACAGAAATGAATTCAATTCAAAGTAAGATATACCTTACAAAGTATTCAAAGTGTAGTAAGCTTACACTAACAATTATTTTTTTCTTATTTTTAAATAGAAATTACTGAAATGAACTTAAAAAACTGTTCAAAAAATATAGAAAATATACAAAAGAAATGTGCAGCAGATAACAAAAATCATGAAGATAAGAAAGCAGAAACAAAGCAGAAAATTGAGAATCTTCAATCGGATTATAAAAAATTAAATGATAAGCTGAGTGAGTTTATGACATGTGTTTAAACTTTTATCGATATACATGTATATTTTCTTTTTTCTTAGATAAATGCCAGGCTAATGAGACTAAAAATTTAAATAAAATTGATGAGCTGAGTAAAATTGAAGAAAAAGCCAAAATCACGAAGAATGAGCTAGGTTGATTTACATTTGAAACTCAACTTAAAGAGTTTATTACAGTGTACTTTTCATTCCAGGCGAATGTGAATCATCAAAGAAAAATATTGAAACAAAAAATGAAACTCTTGATAAAGAATGCAAACGGAAAGAAGCTCAGTACAAAACTGAATTAAGTAAGTATGCCTTAACCTACACTTTCCGATTAAAGTGAACATTTTGTTTTTCTTTAGATAAATGCGAAGCTGATGCAACCACAAGTAAAAAGGAAATTAGTGAGCTTAAGAAAACTGCCGAGAAAACTAAAAGCACGCAGAGCCAGCTAGGTTGTTTGAAATTTTCAATTCGAAAGTCTAGAAACGAGTTTTCATTTTGTTTTATTCTCTTTCCAGATTTATGCAACTCATCCTTAACAAAATCAGGTGAACACAAATCTAAAAATAATGAAGATCAACTGAAGAAAATCACAGAGCAAACCAGCCAATTAGGTAAGTATGAGTCTTTACTGATAATATCCGATCTAAACTCTTTCCCGTAAATACAAGTAGATAACTGTCAACGTGATTTTGCCGCTCTTAATTCTACACTGAAGACATATAGAGATGAAACAGTTAGGTTAGGTGAGTATAACACGAAATGTAATAGTTCGTTATATATGTTCTTTAACTTGCTCAATGCCAGCACAATATTACTTCCCTCAACTGACTCCTTAACTGATAATATTCGATCTAAATTCTGTTCCGTAGAGCAATGTCAATTGGGCCTCTCTGCCTGTCAAAACGAAACTACACACCTTGATGCGGAATTAAAAACAAAAATAAGTTATGTCAATTTATTAGGTAGATATATTAACATATATGTCTTCCACACTAAGATCTACATGTCTTACTTTTCTCACTTGCAGAAAAATGTCAGGCGGAAATTAACAACGACAAAAAGAATCTGGGTTAGTTTGACTTTTGATTAAGTATCATGATAATTCTTATAATTCCCATTTTACAGAGAACTGCAATACAAATTTAAAAGCTCTTAAAAAAGAATCTACTGACAAAGATCAAATAGTGAGAACATTCAATGAGCAAAGCAGTACTTTGGGTGAGTACTTTCCAGATCTGAGTCCACACATGTAAATCGATTATTAACTTTTAAAGAGATATTTTTTGTAAACAGCTAGCTGTAAACGTGATTTTGCCGCACTTAATACTACACTGAAGACATATATAGATGAAAAAGTTAGCTTAGGTGAGTATAACACGCAAAGTAATAATTCGCTATAAAAGTTCTTTTACATGCTCAATGCCAGCTTAAAATTACTACCCTCAACGAAAAAATTACAATAAATAACTTTTCTTTTTACTTTTAGAGGACTGTCGAAATTCTTATAATAATATTTTATTAGACTTATCAAAAAAGGAAGAGACACTGAGTTCATACACAGATCTGTATGGTGAGTAAATCGCCCATCCAATTTTAAATTCTCTCACATAGATAACTGCGTGTTCGACTTCATTTCAGTTCAGTTATTGATATTCAAGTTAGAAGAGATTATTTTTACCTTACTTTTTTCTATGGTCCAGAAACTGTCTGAGTAAAGCTGATCAAAATTTCTTCTTACTACAGCGGATATATCAAGGCAATTACAAGATTGTAAGTCCAACCAACAAAAACCGTTGCCTCAATCCAAAGGAATCAAGCCAATCGGAACGCAAACGACAACTTACTCAAGACTGACTAGTTGCCAGAATTCGAATAGAGTTATCTCTCTTTTGCTTCCATCAGGTTATGAGTTCCCTGTGCTGTGTAGTTCCAACAGAAAGGGATCTAATTGGATAACGATTCTGAATCGTTTCGATGGAAGTGTAAGCTTTTCGCAATCATGGGAAAAGTATAAAAATGGATTTGGAAGTTTTAGTTCTGAATTCTTCCTTGGGCTGCAGAAGATTCACCTTTTAACCAACTCAAAACCCCACGAGCTATATATTGAGCTAACTGACATTAAGGGTTATACGTTCTACGTCAGTTACAACGAATTCAAAATTGGAGATGAAGCGAGTCGGTACGAATTGGAATCACTTGGAGAAATTAATAGAAATGCCCCCGATACCTTAATGTACCTCGAAGGAAGAGAATTTTCGACTTACGATCGGGACGGTCTGTTTGCGTCTGAGCCTAGAGGTGGCTGGTGGTCTGTTTCTGGGAGCGCAGGGTAAGTAAAGTGTTTTCATGATGTTTTGTTTTTTTATTTTTATGAGCATACTTACAGAAACTTGCATGGAATTTGTGGTAAGGATTTTGAGTGGTATAATTACTCAAAGGGATTTATAAAATTGAAGAAAGTTCGTATGATGATTCGCCCCAAGTCTTCAACTTATGCCAGCTATAGATTATTCATCTATAAATGAAGTTAAATTTTCGCCAGTTGTTGTACGCATCTCGTACTGCAAGGTATCTGTATTGGAGTAAGCAAAGATTTGTACTTGAATGAATGATGAAAATACAAAAAAAAAAAAAAAAACAAAAAAGAAGCAAGCGAATTTGTATTTATGTATATATGTATATACTTTATTTATTTACTTTTGGGCTTTCCCGAGCTCTATTTTCATGCGCACACTACACAGTCTCGTTGCAGTCAATCAACGACAACCGACGCAATTTATCCTCTTACGTGCGCCCCAATGGCGGCAAGACAATGCCAAGCTAATACTGCAATCGATAGCAAATTAATTAATATAATCTCCACGGTGGCAACCCATAATCCAAATGCGAGTTCCCGCTGAGTGCATTCAGTGCGAATTTCACGCTCGACCGACCGTGTGTGCACTTCGCTGCAGACCGCGAAGTATTTTGCCTAGCAGCGAGCCAAAAGCCAACTGCAATTAGCGTCTGCCAAATGAGCTTCTAGTCCAGACCAGCCCAGTTGCAGTGGGTGCACAGTGGGCTGAAGGCGCTTAAGCTCTTAAGTCGTGTTTTATAGACTCAATGTTCGCTCGGGTTGCCACAGAAGCGACTATAATCAATGGTAAATTAAGCGGAAAACAGTAAATTACTTATATAAGCAGAGGCAATACTTTAATGATGCAATCGTAATACTTTGAAGTCCTAGGTGTCTACAAGTATATCTTTAATTAGTGGGAATGGCTGAGGCTCTATACTCATATATGGCCAATAAAGATGCATGGAGAATTGAAACTTAAAGTAAAGATACTTTAGATATAATAATTTGTAACTTTCATTAAGTATAGATAGCACATTAGATAAGCATTATATTATTATTGTCAAACTTTATTTATTTTATTTATATATTGTATATACATTCCATAGCAATTGAAGGGTTTTCAAAAGTCTCGCGCAAAGCCTAAACCCGGTTTGGAATACAAATCGCATTCGAATCCCGCTGGATAAGTATCGAACAAGTATCCGTAACGCGAATGGCGAACAAGAAGTGCTTCAAGGACGCGTAGGGCTCCGCTAAATTGCCACAAAATCTGCTAGACCAAAGAGCCATCGAGTGCCGATGCTCAGGTGACGAAATGCGTCTTGGGGCTACGTGATGTGCCTGGCAAAGGCTCGAAAATGAGCCAAAATGAGCGCCAGATCCAAAACATGGTGAAACAAAAAAAAAGGAGAAAAGAAAGTAAATCCCCGCTGGCAGGCGGAATGAGCAGGCACATTAGGTACGGTCTCGAGCCGGAAATATTCCAAATCCCCGGTGGGTGGCAGACTGAGGGACAGGCCGACAGACAGACAGATAGACAGACAGACGGACGGACGGGCAGACAACAATGACTGGTGGCATAAGGCGCCAGCAGCAAATGCAATCAATACGCATAGACGGCACATAACAGGTATGAGGAGCCCGAGCCCGAGCCCGCGCCCGAGTATTATGTATTATAGATGTGCACACACACACACACACAGGCGTACCTACTATATGCGTATGTATAATGCATGGACCAGGTCGTGGGCCTGTCTATGGCGCACGTGAAAAATCAACGCCGGGCGTAATCTATTAAATTATCCTAATTTCATCACGCACCAAATCCCTTTAGCCGTGAACCGTTGTCCCTGCACCCCAACTCCGCCCCCTCCCACCCACACACACGCACACCCTCTTCACACCCCCCGGTGAATAACAATAAAAATTTGCATAATATCGGTATAATATTTTAGCATTATGTGCATGACAAAGGTGCAGAAAGTAACGGTATTATGTGCCAGACATTCGCCACGCCAAGAAGATTTTCACCAGCTCTTCATGTCAGCTCGATTTTTCGTGAACTGCTGCTTGGGTATGGGTCCCGGGATGGGGCTTAGATATGGCACGATAATGGCCACATAAATGTGGCAACACATGTTGCCAGCACTTGCAACGGCATTTCTCATTCATACAACTGCTGTGAATAGTTTCCAGTGAACTTGTGAAAATTCCAACCGGGAAAAGCCACCAAAAAGTCACTTGAAAAATCGAGTCATCCATTTTCACGTATTCCGCTTTGCTCTGCCTTGCCGAAAGTCTACACTAATTAACGCTCGCCTAATTACTGAGATTTTCACTTCAAATTAGCTGCGATTTGTTTGGCAGGTCACGAAAGAGCAGAGAATGTTTTAAAAGTCGAATTACCTTTTGCAATACAATACACTGAGTGTAAGGTGAGTGCATCTAATCAAGTGAATAAATGCAGAAAATAATAACGTCATAAAAAAGGTTTCTAGTATGAATGATAATTATTATGTCATCGTCATTAAAATTGTAGACATCATTAAGGTCTCGATATTGATACTACACACTAACAAGTTTCATTCTAGCTTTAAAACTACACTCTCAATTCGATTTTTAAAAATGTATGAAGGCGGGAGTGGGCGTGGACAATTTTTAAAACACATTTCAAGCCACTGTAAAAATACACGTATTGTCAAATTACTTGGGGTTCCCAGGCTTCACCGTCTCTGAAATCTAGTTTATCATACAGGCAGACAGGCTGAGAGACAGGCAGACTTACATACTGGCAGACAGCCAGACAGACAGACAGAGAGACAGATAGACCCTCTGGTTTATAATAATAACTATGTTATATTGAGTCGGTTAATCATACGTAACAAGAATATGTACACTTTACGGGGTCTGCCAGGTAAAGGTAAATTTCTCCCCATCTGCTGTTTTCTTTTCAAGCCCTAGAAAGGTATTCGATTTATTACTTTTTCACACTTTAAATTAAATTAAAATTTAAGAAACTTTTTCAATATTATTAAATACGCGAATCTACTCAAGCTGCCAATCTGTGTACATATTTCAGCGCGGTCTCAAGCAAATTAATGTCGCCATAAATAAGGTCTCTTCTCGAAATCCCTCTCCCGACACATCCATCACGCCTTGGCATCGGTTAGTTATGCATTTTAGTTTTGGCTGCCCATAAACTACAGTTGCATAAACCTAATGGCGTATTTGTTGTCTCCGAGGACTTGGCGGTCGCTCAAGAGTCCCGAATAATTTATCATATTCGCCGGGGGCGTTTTGCTCATTTGCCAAGCCGCGTGCAATGAACTCCCCGAGTCTTCCGACTGACTGTCCGAAACTGGGAAATAAGCCACATCAATTGCAAGGCTGCTGCGTATAGAGTTTTTTATTTCGGTCTCTTCTTCTTCTGCCACTTCTATCAATAGGCAAATGCGTACAAGTCACATATGCGAAGAGCTTTGCGGTTGAGCTTTGATGATATGATGGGACGATGGGACGATGGGATAGCGGGACGAGCCGCGGGACATTGATGCGTAAGAGAGCGTAAAATGAAAGGAAATTGAAATGCGGGCAAATTGAATTGGACAAGATGGAGCAAACGACTATCCTCCAGTCTACTGGCCCGCAGCGGCATGATGTGCCATGGTTCGTTTAACTCACAAAAATACTAGACACAACGCCCGCAAGTATGCAACAACTTTCACTTCGACTTACTCATTGAGTTCAATCAAATATTCAATGCAAATCGTGAAGAGGGAAGCTCTTTCTCTCCCTATCGCTCTCTCTCACTCTCTCTCTCTGACTTGGGACGAGACTGCTGCCAATGCATAATTAAAATCCATTAAGTGTAATTTTGCAACTCTTTCGATTACTTTTTCTTATAAATAATATGCTGCTGCCGCTGCTGCTGCTGCTCTTGACTTGAGTTAAACTTTTCCTAATGAATGCGATTGAATAAAGTCAGAAAAACTCTTCAGTTTCCCCTGTGCACGCTCTGCAGTTACTTCCGGGTCTGCAGGGTATTTGTGTTAACAGTTTTCTCAACCTTTAGTTGCCCCATCAGTCAATGTGACTAGCTGCAGCAAGAGATCTCTGCAGATTCCCATAAATACTAACCCTTCGAATAGTTTAAAGCAATCTACTCCGGCCGTGCATACCCCACGCATACCGCGTAAACTATTTAAAGCAAAATCGAACAGTTTTTGCATATGCCATTAATTTCGATTGTTTGACTCGCTCCAGGAATGGGGCAGTGGGTAGGGTGTGGCGGTTTCGGTAGAGGGAGTACACTGTCATGGTTCATAAATTTTGCAGCAGGCAAATTTGTTGGCCTCATGAATACCAAAGTGCAAAATTCAATCAATTTGAGCCATTTACTCATTCGAGTGTTTTGTAACCTGGCCACAATGGTCATTCTCACTGACTCTCTCTCTCTCTCTCTCTGCATTCACTCGCATTCGCATTCACATTCACTCGCCTGGCATCTGAGTATGTGTGCGTGTGTGTGGTGTGTGTGTGGCCTGTGTTTTTGACATACCTATCGGAGGACATGCATTGAAAATATTTGAAAAGTTCATCAATTGTAAGAGTTTTCCAATTAATACACACACACACTTAGACAGAGATAGAGCGAAAGCGACAGAGACAGGGACTGGCCTTTGATTTAGTAATGCGCACTCGGAATTTGCATGATCCAAAATTGACGTTGCTGCAGTTGTTGTTGTAGGCATTTCATGGATTTGATGGCCCGTTAATATTGCAAGCCGTCCGACATGCAGAGCCGCAGGCAAAAGTAATACGCATTTAATTGAATTTTTTGCCGAGCCTAGCTCTAGGTTGACAGAGCAAAAAAGTGAGAAAGGAATATAAAGAAAAAGAGAGAGGGAGAAGGGGAGAGATGAGAGACAAAGTTGCGCAACAAAAGATGCAAAACTAATTGCACTGAGGATTCAAGCAGAAAAGCCAAAAAACTCGCAAAGTAAACTAGTCTATTTCAATAAAATTAATAAAAATATGCAAACAAAATAAATTTAGTTTTTGAACTATATTATAAAATTATATTTATTATTTTTAGAAGAAAACCAGCACTAGTTTTTAATTGAAAACATGACCTCGAGCAGGTAAATATTATATATTTTCCATGAATGTATTTTGAGTAAGATTTATGTAGAAAAATAAATAATAAAAGTATTTATTTTCACTTTGCCTTGCAATACTTTTTCAATTATTGTAAACTGTTTATTAAATACACGTATATGTTGCTTTTACCTAATTAAATTCCTACATCAATATTCATGTACAGATCTCTTAATATGCATTTCTTCTGCATACATTGTTTTTCTGTATCAGTTCCTCAATCCCAACGATTGATGCTTCATTTACGAGTTATTCCGAGCGTAGTCACTTTGCTAGCAATAAATACAGAGTATTTTGTATAACCAAACCGAGTCAGATGCGGGGCAAAAAGTCAATTTATGGCATAATGAACCGCAAACCGGTAAACTGTCGCCCGATTCGAGCTTGGCCAACACTTTAATGCAGTCGCCAATACACGCGGAGAAGACGCCGGGCGGAAGGGAGGAAGAGTGGAGAGGGGGAAGTGCACTTATTGATTTAATATTTGCAGTGCCTGAGGCCAATTTAATCATCATTTGTAGAAAATAATTAAAATTTGCAAAAACAGCAACAGGCAGGCAGGCAGGCAGGCAGACAGAAAAGCAGGCAAACGAGTCCGGCCATGCGAGATCCCTTTCTCTCTCCATCTCACTGGCTCTCTCTCTCTCCTCTCTCTTTCTCGCTGTCTCGTAATATGCATGGAAAATGTTTTAATAACCTGCAACAGCAATAAGAGGCAGGCAGAGTTTGCAGCAACAGACAGGCAAAGCGCAGAGGCAACATGAGGCAGCGAGACAGGCGGAGGAACAGACAAACAGACAGGCAGACAGAGAGACAGACCAACAGACAGACAGATAACTCAATGAAACTTGGAAGCACCAACTGCAACTGCAACTTCATGGCACTGACACTTTGCCCCAAAACCAGAGGGTACTGTAAAAACGAAGAGTCCTGTACATAGATTGAGCTAATTAATACCCTGTAATATGCTAGAGATATGAAAAAACCCTCCAGTCTATGCAATGCATAGGATTCTTGATTCTAACTAAGAAAAGTGTGGAAATATCACAAGCTTCTCTAAATTCCATGCGTACTTTTCAACTTTAACACAAACAGCTGCTCAACTGTTGGCTGGCTATACTGTTGGTATACCCTACAATTGACACTACACGCATGTGAAAATCTCAAAAATTCACGCGTTCTTTTATTGCGTGCCATAAAGTGTGCTAAATCGTTTGACATTGCGCAGACAATTTGAAATTGTGCGCTATAATTCAGCGCAGTTTCGGGGGCTGCCTCCATTTAAATAGACGACGCCGCCCATAATCCGGCGCATAGTTGGACACGGTTTAGGTTTACAGTTGGCGCAGCTCATAAATAAGCAGACATGGCTAGCGTAGGGCACAGAGACCGGCACAGGGACTCCTCTTCTGCTTTGGCCATCGGTTCGTCGCCTTTTCTTGGCCCCCGTTAACGATCTCGGCAAATGTCTAAATACGACGTCTAAGCAACTACGCAATACGAGTGTGTATTTGTTTGTCTTCTGGGCAGGATGGGAGCGACGTAAGTGCCATTTCAAGCTCATTAGTGGCCATAATTAGCCAGCTCAGTTTATGGCCCACAGACACAAGAGACGCGCAGAGACAAAGATACAATTCGCAGAGAATGCGCGAAACATTATGCGAACAATTTTGCCAGTCTACACGCGACTCCAGATGCTCTTTAGATAGGTAGTGTAGATATATATTACACATATCTCTATGATTGATGAGGGTGAAGAATAAAATATTCAATTGATGGAAATAGTTAAGAGCGAATGAGTATTCCCAATAATACTTAACATCTAAGGAAAAAAACAGATTAAATATACTATCATACAGTACATTATCCTAATTGCAGGAGCTATTAAAGCATTTTCTGGAAAAGTCTGGAGTCTTTTTTATAAAAACCCTAGGTATAAATGCTCTATAAAAATATCTAAGTACAAACCAATAAGGTATTCCCACAACGATTTTCACACAGGCAAGCTTCTGCAGTTTCTAAAGCCTTTGCCACAGTGATAATTACAGTATGTTACAGTATGTCCTCGCAAACACCTCAACATTCTACCGGAAAGAGTATCTGCGCTGCTGCCATCGAGAGCAGCAACAAAAGAGAACAAAACGCAGATACTTTTCGGCTGCTCTCGCATTATATTTTATTTTTATTTTATTTTTCAGCTGAGTGTGTGTTTTTCTTTTTCTTTCTTTTTTCTTTTTGCACCATTTAAAGATTTTGCCAAAGAACGGGAGAGGGGGAAGCAAGCAGAAGAGAGAGAGAGAGTGGGAGAGGGAAGGACTGAGGTGTGAGGCTTGCGCTAACTTTATGGCCCCGTGCATTACAAACTGAAACATGTGTTTATTGTCCAACTCCCCTCTCTCTCTCGCTCTCTCTTTCTCTCTCTGACTGACTCTGCGTCTGGGCAGCTGGAAAAATGCTTATTTTTACTGTCAGCGAGGCGACACTGCACGAAGAAGCTGCAACACTTCAGATGACACTGCCAACCCTGTGCCCCTTCCCCCGCCCATCCGGCAGCATTTACCCCTTGTTTGCCAACGAATTGCCAGTAAAATGTGAGACGCGGTTTCTGCTCATTTGTTTGCATTTAGTGGCAGTGTGTGTGCGTGCAAGTGTGTGTGCGAGTGTGTGTTGTGTGCAGCTGTTGTTGTTGCCTCTGCGAGTTTTTGCCAGGTTGCCATTAACAAATGGCAAATTAAATTGTGCTTAAATGTTGCTGTGCCGCCCCCCCGAAACGCGGAAATCTCCGCCAGAAACACTCGATCGGGTGTAGGGGTAGGGTCCGCCCATATTATTCTTGGCAGCAGGTATAGAAAATTAGCAGGCATAATGGATTTATTTTTAAGTGCACGCATATGTTTCCTTGTCAACCAAAAAAAAAGTGAAAAATAAATATATTTGTACGCCTATCTATCTGTTCTGTGAACATATATATCTCAGTGACTGGAAGAGCTACGACTATCGAATTCGATGTCAATATATCTCATTCATCTACGTGCTTGAGCATGTTTTGGAATTCGGCCACGCCTCCCTCTGTATCGCAAATCGCTTAAAACTCATGGAGAGAAAGAAATAGTTTTAATCGGGGAACATGGAACATTTGATACTCAAATTACTTTGAAGCCTTGAAGACTTCTGTATATATTATAAATAAATAATTTGCAGTACCCGCTTAAGAAAATAAATAAAGCTTATCAAATAAGAAAAGCAGACTAGAATTTCGAGCCGAGTAGACTGCACTTTAAAGCAATCTATTCGCACTTTGCAGCTTGTGCAAATCTTTGGGGAAAACCTTGAAAAATTACCTGCATCCTGGGCACACTGGAAACTGGACCGACACTAAAGAGCCCTATCAGACGGCCACGCCTTGGCAATTTCTGTTGGAAACCAATAGGAAACTTTACGTAGCTGCAATTGAAATTCTCAAGAGTGAAATAACTCAGCATTGCAAACGCCCACAAGATTCGAATGTGCCGCACTTCGATTAAATGCCCCAGAAATCTGGTAGCACAACTCCAATTCCACCCCCCCACAGCGCTCCCCTTCCCCAAACCAAACACAAAGCATTGCAGTGCGATAGGAGGAGAGAGGGTTCTCTTCGAATCTATTAAGGTTTTGACATTAGCATGAAAAACGCATTTTTCTTTTGGCCAAAACGACAAAATAACCGAAAATGCGAACGGAAATGTTTTAAATAACTTCCGAAGTTTCGGGATACGCACACATAGGTGACAAAACATTTAAGGGATTGCCAGGGGGGTGGGCTGGGTGTCAAAAGTTTGCCATCCGCTTCACACTTGGGTTATACTTTGTCGCCTTTTGTTGTGCGTGTTTGATTGAATAAAAATGTTAAATTATTTCTCGCACATGAAGTAAACTGTGAAAATGTGTTTTCGCTCTTCCTTACAGTCTCTTTCCGGCCCTTCCTTTCTCGTTTTTTTGTTGCAACTTTTACGAAAAGTTTTGCATATTTACGCAATTGAATTGTTTACATCGCAATGATGGCTTTGAAGGGTTCAGAGTTGACAACTTTTCCGGCAGCGCGCAAAAGTTTTTCATGTGCTGGCAACGTGTCGTATACTTTATCAATTTGTTGTCGTACTCGCGCGCGAGCCTGAAACCGTTGATTGATTTCACTTTTGCGCGGGGTCTCCCCTGAGTGTGGCGACAAATTGATGAATTATCGCTCGAAAGGTATTAATCGTTTGTTTTTCTTTTTTGAGATCTTTAATCCCGAAAAAAGATTGATCTTTCACGCGTGGAGAGAGAGAGATGGGGAGAGTAAACAAATAAAGAGCTAAAGAAATCACTAAGATGCAGTTTGTCAGACAATTGTTTAAATAAATTAAATTTGATTCAAATGGCAGATTAGTGTTTGTCTTGGTGTGTGTGTGTGGGTGTGTGGTGCAGATAAGCAAAAGACACCGCCCCTAACTGCCCCCTAGTCGTGTCTATCTTAGCCCAAATCTCAAGCCATTTCGGCAATGAGAAAACGTAGACAAAACGCTGCGAAAAGTTGGCAACGTCTGCGTTCACAGAAACTTTTCAAAGCAGGAGCAGCAGAGGCAAAGACAGGGGGGAGGGGGGGAGGCAACTCTTGGCCCATTGACAAAAGTTGACATATGCAAAAACACATACAAATTATCAGCACATTTATCTGGGGAAATAATGCACGAATGAAAAGTTTTGATTTATTTTTAAGCGCAAAGTTTTTGCTCTGTCACAATTTTGATGAGGGTCCAAAGACGGGCGGACAGGCAGACGGAGAGACAGAGAGGCAGACAAGCAGACAAGCAGACAGGCAGACGGGCTGAAAAACAGACGTTTAAATCGAAGCACAAAATGCAAAATCAAATATGACAGTCCCCCAACTAGTCCCGCTGCAAATGAAGCCAATAGACAACGCTCTGAGCTGCCTGTCTTAACGGGCTTAAGACGCTTAAGACCTATTAACGTCTTCGAGTGGCCAACTTCATTTGGCTACCTGGCGCACAACACTTCCAACTGAGCTTAACAAGTTCTTGACTCTACTAATACATTCGATTTCAGGTGAAAAGTTTTTGCCCATTTCAGATTCATCTACGGCTGCGAATTCCCAAAT
Source organism: Zaprionus inermis (assembly GCA_018151445.1). NCBI lineage: Eukaryota > Metazoa > Arthropoda > Insecta > Diptera > Drosophilidae > Zaprionus > Zaprionus inermis. The sequence continues at coordinate 1,821,094 of JAECXD010000634.1, read as the reverse complement.
CAGTTGGAAACTGCACAAGCTGAGCAATAATATATGAGCTTGAATTCTCTATAAATATGCAATAAGTTGAAAAAAGATTTCCATTTTATTTATACATATTTACAGTTGTATTTTGTATGTTTAGAGTGAAGTCAATCATTGGAAAAAGTTGTCTGTGTTTCCGTAATGACTCAAGTATTAAATGATTATAATCTCAGCTTAGCAGAAGAGCTTGTGCAGCTTGTGCAGCTTGTGCTCTCACCCACTACACTGGCCCAACGGGGTAAAGGTATTGTCTTATTTGGGGAGTTCTTAGATTAGCCAGTGGGTGCGGCAGAGTTTCGGACTATTACATCGATTTATCAACATGTCAACATATTAAATGAGACGGGGTTAAGGACATTTGTGCTCCGTTCTCGAGCGGTTTCAATGGATGCGAATGCGATGGCTGCCAACTCAATAATATGCCAGTGCCAATATTGCGTATACGCGCCGTCGACCGGTCATTGTTCTGGCCATTGTCGTTGCCATTGCTGCCATTGCTGCCACTGCTGCTGCTGTTTTGCTAGCTGGATTTGTTTGCAGTAAGCGGAAATAGTTGTAGAGGGGCCGCTTCAGCCGTTCCCTGCCCCAACTTCCCTTTCGGGAGTGTGTACTCACATGTTGTTGAAGTTTATATACTGGATAAACTGTACGGCCAACTGACGTATGCATGTCCTCGACAGCACAGCCAACACACACCCGCACACACCCGCACACACTCGCACACACCCGCACACATGTGCCATAAAAGCAAATAACTGTCGTGTGTGTGTGTGTGTAGTGGGTTGGGTTGCCTGACAATTTGAATGGATATCGGTGAACCAAACCGAAATAGTTGTCAGCGTATACAACATGTAACTGGGAGCCGGCAAGTCCTTGTTTATCCTGTCAATTGTCCTGCCGACTGAGCCCGTCACTGGGCCACAAACATGGCCAAATCCTTATCGACCTGACTTGGTCGTGCTTGCCTTTCCCAACAACTTCATAAATATATTTTCACCAAACTCTCTCAATGAGTGCAAAAAAAACTAGTAACAAAGTAACTAAACGAGTGTGCTCGACTGTGATATATCCCTTCTGTCCAAGATCCCCAAATTTAGTAGCTCTAGCTCTGATAGTCTCTGAGATATACGTGTTCATACCAACGAATCGCCTTGCAAACGAGCGAGTCTCACATACGAGTCAATACACAATAGACCATGCATTTTTAAGCAATCCAAAGCCTATCAAATACAATAGTCTATAGACGAGAGTGCTCGACTCGTAGATACCCATTGTATTAGCTTAGATCGTAAGTTAGTATGAATGTGTAAAGTTAGTATACCTTTTTTTGACATTTTTTCGTGGTCGAAGGGTATAAAAAGAACGCACAGTTTGAAATTTGTTTAACAATTTCGCATTGTTAGTTTTGCCTGTGGTCTGTACTGTTATTAAGCCGGCAGCTGTTGCGTTTCACAAAATTTAATGAAGTGTTCGCAGCTCACACACACATGCGCATGCAGAAAACACACACACACAGCAATTGTAGTTCATGTTTATTTGGTTTTAGGCCGAAAGTCTTTCAATTTGCCTGCCAAGTTCTTGTTGCCAGCGAAGTTGTTGTTGTTTTCCTAGTTGTTTATGTAGTTGCCGATGTTGTTGTTGCTGCTGACAGAGCAAGCGAACTATGTAGAGTAAACAAACTGTGTTTAGGCGTCCTTTCCATAAATACAAATTAATTGGCCTTGGTTCATGGTTGCCAATTGTTTTGCCAGTCCAAGAACTTCGGCTCCTGCATATCGCACTTGTAGTTGCATAACCAGGCACAACTGCAACTGCGCCTTATTTATAATTGAGCAATTATCAAAGTATGCAAATAATGGTTGAGTTGGCTCTGGAATGAAACTGACTGACATGTCGCTAATGAATTATTCACAAAAAGAAATTGAACACAAATTGGAAGTTGCATTTCTTACAAATATCTAACAACATTTTACATGATTCTTTGAATTAATTATTTGTTAACATTATTTGCAATTTGTTGAAATGTTTCTGCGCCAAAACCTGCTCGAAATAATTTGAGAAGTGCATGATTATTTTATGAAATTTTCAACAATGTTTTCTTGATTAATTTGGAGACACTCTTCGTTTAAGCTCTGCATATTTTTATGCATTCAAGCCCGATTAGCAAGCTTGGACCTACGAAATTTGACCTACTTCTTAACATACTCTCTCTCTCCCTCTCTCTCTCTCTCTCACGCATTCTCTCCTTCCACATAACTTTCATGCACAAAGTCAAGCTGTTGTGCATTTGTACCTAATATCAAATATATATCCGATATTTACGTATACTTTATATCGTATACAGACACATTCTCTGGAGCATTTTACGAGCGTGTGTAAAAAGCGGCAAGAAAACTCAAGTGAAAATGTGGAAAACGTGGAAATCACGCAATGACATCAGCTGCCGTTTTCAATCTTAATATTTGATGTCACACGTCGCACTCGCTGCGCCAGCTGCGTCACAGCTCAAGCAAATCTAACGGCGGGGGGGGGTGTTAACGGTTCATTGTTGTGCCCCGTGACCTAGTGCCGCCTGGTGCTAAATCTCAAAACGAAACGGTATAACAAATGGCAACTCGCCGCAGCAACAGGCCGATGCGACTCGTTCTTCTACTTCTTCCTGTCCTACTTCGCCCCAATCTTGGCCAACTCTGGCTTTCTTTGCATATTTGGCAACACAATGCATAAATTGGCTGTGTAAGGCTCCATTTTGCAGTCGTCCTGCATACGCAATGAGCTGGCGACAACCCTGGCAGCGCGTAATGAATGGAAATGAGTGGATACTCTGGTGCGCACGGCTAAGCGGCAAATGGAAGTGATTTTTTCTTGTTTCTTAAACCGCATTCCCAACCGGAGACTGTGGATGGGAGATGGGCGGATTGTTATGCCTCATCGAGAGGGCATATTGTAGCAACAACTCAGACTCTAAAATGCCAAAACAATTTAATGCTTCGTTGATAACCGCACATGTCGCTGGCAAATGACAGGCAATTGGGCGATAAGAACAGTTACCCACTCAGACGAGAGTCTTACTCTCTCTCTCTGTCTCTCTCTCGCAAGTCACTTTCATTTCGCAGACTGTCAGAAAAAGCGGCTCAATCCCGGCAAACAAAGCAAAGCAAGGCGTGCAGGAGGGGAGCGCGGGAGAAGGGGCTCGGGGAAAAGGGGCAAATTGTATTGAACACTGCGATAAACATATGAAAAATGCACATGCGGCGCGCCAAGTTCGTTTCCGCAGGCCAAAAGTTTACGCCACTTAATAGAACTTGACGCAAATTCAATTACAACGTCGGTTGGCCCCTCCCCTGCCCCAGCCTTCTTTCTCTACTCTCACTCGCCCCGCCCCCCTGGCTGCCCATTCGTCTGCAGCAGTGGGAGAGAGAAAAACATAAGGCAAAAAGTTGCTAAGAAATTTGCGGAAAAACGTTGCCTTTGGCTTCTGTGGAAAACTTTTGCCCACCGGCGGCGGTTTTTTGTGTGATTTCTGTAAACGTTGTCACAGCCCCAGGCAGCTAGCTCTTTCCCTCTCCCGCTCGCTCGGCCTGTCTCTCTCTCTCTCTACTATCTCTGCCTCTGTCTGTATCGATGACTGCGTCTCTGTCTGTGTCGATGGCACTCGGCCTGGCATTGGAATTGCAAGTTTTTGGTCCTTGCGGCAGTCTTTCCTCGCTTGTCGCCCCTTCCCCCCTCCACACCCACTTGCCACATTCCGTTGCAATTAGCAAATAAAACTTGGCATATTTTAAGCGTCAATGAGGCGGCTGCCTGTGCAAAACTTTTGCAATCACTTTCATTTCGCTGCTTATTGGCCCGGCCCCGGCGTATTGGCCAAATAGCTAAGCCAGGCCAACACCCGAGCCAAGCGAAACTTAACTGGTAACTCGAAGATATTCTCAAAAGTGTTGACAAAGAGTTGAAAAGTTGCATTAATGGAAATTGTCTTTGCAACATTTCGCAGATCGATTATTGCAGGCCAATTGAGTTTTATTTAATTGCGTAAATTTTAAATTAAATTCAGTTCGCAGTTAACTGCAAAAATTTATTATTATTTTTTGCCATATTAATAGTAATTTTTTCAATTTAATTTAATTTTAATTACACTCGAAATTTCAAATGCATTAAAAATCTGCTACGCATTTGGTACACGCAGTCACATTTTAGGTACAGGTTGTTGTCTTGGCTAAGCAGCGTTGCGCCACAACGTCGACAGTTGGCGGCAGCAGGCGACAAACACGCACATTTACGCTGCGAGCCGTAGATGGCGCCACTTACTGTTTGCTTTGCGCGGGCTGCCTAGCAAAGATGGCGCCACAGTGAAACGAAATAGCAAATAAGCTGCTTAAATATGCATCATTATTGAAATTACTACAAAATATTACATTGTTTTTATAAGATACCCAGAATAATATATTTATATACACACTATACTTGCATGCCTAATAAAACTCTTCTAATTCTGCTTAAGTTCTGCCTAAAAATTTTGGCAATTCGGCTTGCCATGTAATGCCAGCCCATATCAGCCTGCACTTACGCAAGCAGCACGTTCCGCTGCAGCGGCTCATCCTCCGTCGAGCCGTAGCTGCGCGATAAGCAGCTGCCGTTGAATTTTGGGGCAGTGGGTAGACTCACGTGTATTCACTATAAATACTTGGACTGCGGATGCATTGTGGACCAGAGAAGAAAGAAGCGTGATCATGCACTGCAATTGGAGACAAACTACGCTGCTGGCGCTGTCGCTGCTGCTGCTGTTGCTGCTGCTGTTGGACAGCGGCGTGGAGGCGCGCGGGCAACGCAAGAGACGCCATCAAGTGAAGCTGCAGCGACAAGCTAAGCATGAGAGTAAGCTGGAAAATCTGAAGTTCGAGGTGATTGCGTTGCGCAGCAAGTTCAAGTTGACATCTTCGCCGAGTAATGTGTCCACAATCGCCTTGGCGAGCACTCCACGAGAGACACTGGGCAACGCATACAACACAGAATACTTTGGGACCATACGCATTGGCAGCCAGCAAAACTTCACGGTGCTGTTCGACACCGCGTCGGCCAATCTGTGGGTGCCCTCGACGCAGTGTCCGGTGAGCAGCTGCGGCGCCATGAAGCGCTATGACTCGAGTCTGTCCAGCACGTATGTGGCCAACGGAACCAGCTTCGAGATACAGTATGCAGATAATAGGAATCAGGAAACCATTCTGGACGGATTTCTCTCCACGGACACGGTCGAGCTTGCCGGGCTGAGCATCAAGTCGCAAACCTTTGCGGAGATCACGACGCTGCCCACGGAGGTGTTCAATCGCACCGGTTTCGATGGCATCTTCGGTCTGGGTTTCCAGGAGATTTCCATGGACAACGTCGTGCCGCCGTTCTACAATCTGGTTGAGCAGAATCTCATATCGCAGCCCACGTTCTCGCTCTACCTGAATCGCAACAACACCGGCATCGTTGAGCCGAACAACGGCGGCATCTTGCTGCTGGGACCGAAGGATCCCAGTCTGTACAGTGGCTGCATGACCTATGTGCCGCTCTCCCAGGTGGGCTACTGGCAAATCACCATGGGCAGCGTAATCATGGGCAGCAACGACAGCCTGCTGTGCAGCAATTGCGAGGCCATTGTCGATGTGGGCACCTCGTTGATTGTGGTTCCCATTCCGGCGCTGCGCGCCATTAACGCACTGCTCGGCCTGACCGCGGCCAACATGCGTGAAGGCGTCTACACGCTGCCCTGCTCCAAGGTGGCCTCGCTGCCGTCGCTGACCTTCAACATCGGGCGCACCGACTTCACGCTGAAACCCAACGACTACGTGGTGCGGTACAAGGAAACCTGCGTCTCCGGTTTCACCAGCATGGCCGATGGCAGCACCGATCTGACCGACGACAACGGCAACGACTACGGCAACATTTGGGTGCTGGGCGACGTCTTCATGGGACCCTTCTACCTGGAGTTCGATGTGGGCTACAAGCGCCTGGGCATTGCACCCAAAATTTAGAGCCAACTTGAGATCCCATCGCATGCATAAAATATTGCGAGAATTGTTAAATTAAAGAGAAAATAAAAATCCATGACTTGAATAATATATCTTTGAATTCACCTATTTATAAATGATATATGCGCTCTTTAAGCTGAGCAACTTATGGCGTAAGCTGCGAATTGGCTGACTATCTATTATAAAATTCATGGAAACTATTTCGTTCTTATCACAGAAGTAAGTTTTTATCTGGTCCGCTTTCGTATCTCAAATCCAGCAGTATTTCCTCGAATTCAGTTCAATTGTTTACCAGTCGAAGCTTACTTTCCAATTGAGCCCACAGCAAATAAACAAATGTATTAAGATGTATTGCTTTGCTTATTCATTCATGTCTGATAAGCACTCGCACTCGCATTCGCATTCGCAACGATGAGCATTAACGCTCTGGAGTACGCTCAATTAATGTCCAAAACCTAAGGGGGCACCACAGCACGTGTAATTGCAGAGAGCCAACGATACGACAAACTTGTGTGGTCAAGCACGAAGCCAGCTCATGGCTACACTTGCAGAAATTGGGATTGTTATTTGTAGGAATGATCTTCAAATAAAATGAAATGTTTTTCGCGTGCAATATGATTTTAAACAGACAGATATATATATTATATAGCATAAAAACCTAATTCAGAAATTGCTGCCAATTGAATGAACAAAAAGAGTGTATTATGCAATTCGCACATTTATTTCTCCCACTGCACACAATGATAAACAAAGCGCAAGTCGAAATCGATCAAATTTGTAATCACTTGGGGCACAATCGCTGTTAAATTTAGAATTATCTGCAGGTGATCGATCCTCGGCCGTTGGCTTTGGGCTTAGGCCTACACGCCCCATGTAATTACCCGACCGGGTATAAATACACCTGACCCTGTAGAGGGCGAACTAGTTCGGTCCCAAACCAGGGGCAAAAGACAAGCAAAAAAAAGAAAAGTAGCAAAGATGTTCAAGTGGTTATGCCTGGTGGCGTTGGTGGCACTGGTCGGCGCCGAGCTGCAGCGCATACCGATCTACAAGCATCAGCACAAGCACACGCGGCAGCAGGCGAAGGCGGCCGCCCGCTGGCTACACCAGAAGTATCATCCGCAGCAGGCGATGTCCGCCATGGTGGACTACTCGGCGCCCGACTATGAGAACTCCGGCCAGCAGAGCGAGGAGTACACGTCGGAAACGTTGTCGAACAGCATGAACATGGACTACTACGGCGTCATTGGCATCGGCACTCCGGCACAGAACTTCACTGTGGTCTTCGACACGGGCTCGTCGAATCTCTGGGTGCCATCGGCTATGTGCATGGCCAGCGATGTGGCCTGCCAGAATCACAATCAGTACAACTCGAGTGCGTCCAGCACGTACGTGGCCAACGGGCAGAGCTTCTCCATACAGTACGGCACGGGCAGCTTAACCGGTTTCCTATCCACCGACACGGTCGACATCAGCGGCCTGGCCATACAGAATCAGACGTTTGCCGAGGCCATCTCGCAGCCGAATGGCAGCTTCACCGGCGTACCCTTCGACGGCATACTGGGCATGGGTTTCCAGACCATAGCTGTGGATTCGGTGGTGCCACCTTTCTACAATCTCTACGCGCAGGGACTGATCGATGAGCCGAGCTTTGGTTTCTACTTGGCACGCGAGGGCAGCGCCCAGCAGGGTGGCCAGCTCATCTTGGGCGGCATCGATGATCAGCTCTTCAGCGGCAATCTGACCTATGTGCCCGTCACGCAGCAGGGCTACTGGCAATTCACCATGACCAGTGCCGTCATGGCCGGCTATGTGATCTCCTACGAGTGCCAGGCCATTGCTGACACTGGCACCTCGCTGCTCGCGTGTCCCAGCAGCGCGTACACTCAGCTGAACGAGCTCATCGGTGGTCAGCTGATCGAAGGCGATTACTACGTGGACTGCTCCACAGTCGACTCGCTGCCGGTGCTCAGTCTGAACCTTGGCGGCACCATATTCAATCTGCCCGCCTCCGCCTACATCAGCACGTTCAGCGAGGACGGCAGCACCTACTGCATGTCCAGCTTCACCTACAGCGACACCGACTTCTGGATCCTGGGCGACGTGTTCCTCGGTCAGTTCTATGCGCAGTTCGACTTCGGACAGAATCGTGTCGGCTTCGCTCCCGCAGTCAATGGAGACAACGGAAACAGTTCCAGCGAGTAACGCATCTGTAAAAGCTTTGGAAAATCAATCGAGTTCTATTTGAGAGTATTTTCGGGTGCCTGTCACATACATACCAGCTAATTGTGCTCTTCCAGTTGAGTAACTTCTTCTCGTAGAGTAACAGACAGTTCTACCTTCTGAGAATAAACAGCAAGCAAACCAATTCTAAGAATGGTGCAGAGTTGCAGCGAGATTATGAAGATATATACTATCTGATAGCAGCACTTGTAGAGAAGTCGCTCGGAGAACCTGTCTCGATTGCATTTGGTTGTGTTTATTTGGTATAATATGTAAAAGGGGATAATCATGCGTGGATACGCTTTTTAGATATAAAAGTCCAGTTCTTGTAAAATACATAGATCAAATTCGTAGAATTGCGGAATTGCAGAATTGCAGAATTATTTGTTGTCCGGCGAGGGGGGTTTGTTGTTGCCACCGGGCGAGGAGAAGCTGCCGCCGTAAATGCCGCGTGTATTGCGTGGCAGCAGTTGCTGCTGCTGCTGTTGTTGCTGCTGCTGCTGCTGCGGTTGACCTTGTTGCTGTTGCAGTTGTTGATGTTGCTGCTGCTGCTGCTGCAACTGATGCTGCTGCTGCAAGGCACGTTGCTGCAATATTGCCTCGTAGAGAATTGCTGCAGCAGCTGCTGCATTGGACGACTGTTGCTGTTGCTGCTGCTGTTGCTGTTGGTGTTGCTGCTGGAACTGATGCTGTGTGGCATTCTGACGCATATTGGCTGCCAGGAGCTGCGCGTACACCTTGGCTAAGTCGTTGGCATTGCCGGCAGCGAGACCATAGATGGGCATGGACATGTTGCTGGAGGCGCCAGTGACCAAATGCTGCTGTTGCTGTGCCTGTTGCTGCGGCAATTGTTGCTGCAGCAGTTGCAGATACAGCTGCGATAGCTCATTGATGGTTGCCGTGCTTGGCACGCCACAGCGTCCAGTTGCCGAGCTTGGTGCCGCGCCCGTGCCGGAGCCAGGGGCAGAGCGTGTGGCATGTGCCCCCAAGCCAGCTGCAGCCTGTCTACGCTCGTAGAGCGCTTTCGCTGAACGCTCGAAGCCCGGCGGCGGCTGCGCCTTGTGGCCACCGGGGGCAAAGCATTGCGCTGGTGTCTTGCGGTGGGCGTAGATGTCGCCCGACAGCGCATAATGCTCGGCCGCCTTGTGGTAGCTAAAGCTGCCGTGCTCTGGATGGCCCGAGGTGTCGGCGTAGAGCGCGTTCAGCACCTCGTTGAGGTAGACAGACGTGGCCGCCGCATTCTGCTCGGCGCCGTTGTCCGCATCGGATGCGACCTCCTCGGTGGGTCGCCAGATCTTCTTGGCCAGCTGCTCGCACATGTTGGCTGCAAGCAGAGAGCGAGAGAAACGAGTGAGAAATTGGAGTACGAGAAATAATTGCGAATTCCCATAGATGTTTGCTTACGCTCGGCTGATCTCTTGGAGCCTTGGGAATTCATCTTATGCGCACGGTTCTGCTAACATGTTCAGCTGCCAATTCTGCGAGCTTTTCTTGTTTATTTTCTGTGATCTGATCGATCGAGTCGCTGCGGAGTCTTTGCAAATTCGTTGAGGCGTCTCCGACTTGTTTATGCACGGCAATGTTTGTAGGATCGAGTTCTATAATTAAATTTCCTATCGACTGGCTTAGCTGAATACTTTGCACGCTTCCCAATTCATAAAAAACAAAATGAATGATGAAGCAAACGTGACAGAGATGGCAATATGTTGCCTCGTTCCAATGAAATATGGGTAGCACTGGCAGCTGCAACCTTGTGGCCAGCATAATGACAATTGGCCATATTTGGATGGGATTGTAGTCTCCACAAGCTGGATTTTATATTAATGTTGAGCATAACAAATCGGCTTATACAATAAATGAACAATTTTAAAAATTATTTATGTAAATACGGCAACATCGCTGCGAATCTGTGGCAGATAATAATATTTCAGGTAATCCCCTAACAAATACACACTTTATTGAACAATAGTAACAACAGTTAAGAAAGAAAAACATGGCAACATCAACGGCAGCTTAGACCGCAGTCGTTTCAACAACTTCTTCGCTAGTTTCCACAATTGCATAGCAAAAGCCTGCGCCAGTTCCGGCTAATTTCGCAAATCCCGGCAGCTTCAGCAGAATGGGCTGACATCTACAAGCAGAAGGAAGGAATGTTTTAAAACAGCTCAGTCAAGTGATCCCACTCACAGATTCTCCGTGGCATTGTTGCCGCAATTGCCGTGCTCGTTCCAGCCCCAGGTGTAGATCTCGCCGGCTGTAGTGCGCAGCAGACCATGTTCGGCGCCCATATGTAGCCGTGCCGGCTTGTGTTCCTCCTTCAGTTCCAGATGCAGTGGCGTGGGCGTTGCCTGCTGCTCACTGAATGCCCCCGTTCCAAGTTGGCCATAACAATTGCGACCCCAGAGCCGAATGCTGTTGCTTTTCAGCCAGACGGCATTGTGTGTCCAGCCCACGGCCAGCTGACGCACATCCTCCTCGAATTGAAATGCATTTGTCTGGCCAAACTTATTGTCGCCCAGCGCGACGATGCGTTTGCTGCCACCCGCTTCCAAATCCACGCACTTGAGCAGCAGATGATTCTGCCCGCTCACTAGAGACACAATACGCAGCTCATTGGGATTGTGTGCTTGTATTTTCATGACATTGGTGCGATGCAGCGACGTCGATGTAATGTCCAACTCCATGGGCGCTGGATCCATAATGCGCAAGCGGCCGAATATGTAGATTTTATTGTCCTGCGTGAGAACGGCACAGAAACGCAGTCCGAAGCTAACCCGGTGTGCGGCCTCATCCCGGGGCAGGCGCACGGGCATGGGACGTCGCACTGCCATGAAACCGCGCTGGCATATGCCCAACTGATGGAAGGCATTGGAGCCCCAGACGAAGAGTCGTTTGGTCAGCGTGATTGCACCGGATATGTCCCAGCCGCAGCTGATGGCCTCCACCGGCACTTCCTGCAAAAGTAGATTAAGGCATTAGGCAGCCTGTTGTTTGACATACTGATTGGTTCGGGCACACCTCAAAGAACTCGCTGGGCACCATGCTGAACTCGTTGTGGCACTCCTCCGTCGAATCGAGGCCCAGCTGCCCGCGATTGTTCCAGCCGCAGGCGTGCACGCGTCCATTAGTGTCCAGGATCAGGACATGGCCTCCGCCGCCGCGTATGCAGCGTACCTGGTGCGGCAGAAATGAGTATTTCGACAGTCGTTGCGGTGACATGCACAGCTCCGATTCGTAGCCAAGGCCGAGCTGACCGTGAGAATTGGCGCCCTGTGCGCAAGCAAAGGAAATTGCTCATTAATTTGCATTGCAAACGACGTTTTAGTTGGCCAGGCAATGTCGCCGGCTCTTACCCAGGCATAGACATCGACGTCCTCCATGGCGGCCACCTGTTGTAGCTGCAGGCGTGGTTCACACAGGGTCAGGAGCGCGTATGGGGGCGCTGGCTTTGCACTTCCGGCTTGTGTTTCACACGTTGATTTAATACGCCGCAGTCACGCCAGCAATGTCCGTCTCCGTGTCCGTGTACCCGGCTCTTTCTGCCAACTGTAACTGCAACTACTGCGCGTCGTCCTGGCACGTTGCTCTGCCCTGCGCTGCTCATGTAAAACTGAGGCTCGCCGTTGCCGGCCAAATAACTTTTATATCGTTTCCTTGAATAATTTTCGTGCTTCTCGTCGTGGCTGAGGCTCGGCAAAAAGCGCACAAATCGTATTTAGTTTGTGTGCGGCAAAAACAAATCGTATCGCAATACTTTAATAAGGTATTTAATTATTTAAGTTTATATTTTAATGAAATTTTGTGCATTGCAACGTAAACAACGCAATTCCCGCTGCAGAGTTGCCAGTTGGATAAAATCTTTTGCTTTGTTTACAATTTGCTGGCGAACGTTTCGCTCCGCCTGCCGGTACAGTGAGGTGGCAGCACACTCCTATCATATGTTTTGTTCTTATGATTAGTATGCTGATCTCACAATCGATGAACGTGTTCAATTGAACGATGCGTCACACTTTGTGCGCGGGAAATTTAAATTAAATTAATAAAAACATTTGTATTTGAAAATACCATATTAACGCACTTTAATACAACGTATATTCATAAATTCAAATTTACACACCTTATATTGCTCATATAGTATAGTGTCCTGCTGAAAAACACCATAACAACATATCATATTCACGCCACTCAGCAAAGGATAGGAAATTATTGCAAAAAGCACAGTTTAACTTCTAAGTTATTTTTGCCGACCTCTGAGTACCCTATACAAACGAAATTGCTGTATTTTAAGGCCAAAGTTATTCTTGTTATACCTTAATGCTTTCCTCAGACTGTTCGCAGGCAATTTCTTAAATCTCTTTCGCTTTAGGCTTCATTCAATTAATTTGCCTGCTATTAAATTTCAAAATTGTGCATGCAATCAAAAGCCAAGCGAAAATCACCGCCGACCGCGTTCACTTGCGTGCGGCGACTTTTCCGACTTTCGGTATAATGTGAAAATCATTAGTTTTTCATTTGTGGCGTTTAGGGCGTATGTGCAGCCGATGCCGTGTCGCTTGTTTTGCATTGCAAATGCGGATTCAAAGTGCATTTTTCACCTGCGCAACGGCAGCTTTTTGCGACAGTGTTGCATGCCAACTGGACATTGCAGTATTTCTTATGTCCGACGGTTAGGGTTAGTGTTGCGCATTTGTTGTTGCCGTGATTCAACGTGGCTGTAATTAAAAACCACAAAGAATCATTATCTTTCTTTTAATGTTGAATATTTTATACCCTTGCATAAACGATTAACATAAACTTCGTCGTGAAAGTTTTTCTGATGACTTGCTTCCCTCTGCTTAGAAAAACTTTATTTCTTCTTTAAAGTTAAAGTTCATTGTTGTTACATATTTTTTATATGCGTAGGGTATTTAAACTTTGCCTGACCTACACCAATCTTTCAAAGCTGCTAATGATTTTTTCTTGTGCACTGTGTAACTTCCCCTGAGCGGCAATTAAATCTTAATTAATATTGCATGCACTTTAACCTTCGCCCTGAACTTTGACAATTAAAATTACAATATGACTTTATCGGATGTGCGTGACGGTAGGCGGGGCGTATAATCGCTTTATACTTACGACCAAATCAGATATGTGCGCTTTGAATCGCTCATATGTATATATTGATAAGAGTAAGCTAATGTTTCTGATTTCTTTAAATCTAATCTACTCCTATTATAATAAACACTATCTCAAATGTAATATTCGTGTTTCCCCGTTGAATGCGCGCTTATTCGCACAAGTTCATCGTGAACTGTTACAGCACTAGTTCCGATAGTGCGATTGCTGTGTCACGTTCACGCAGTGTTGTTAAGGCACGCGCGCAGTGTTGCATAAGCAACGAAGAAACAAAGCGCGCGCAAAATTTAAATTTTATACAACCCATTTGGGGGTTTCTCTTTGAGGGCGTGCGTGCACCTCGGTTTTCCCAAGTGTGCGACTCCATTGAAGGCGAACGTGACTCCATTTTCTTCATGTTATTTCTTTATTGTGACTTTTTACGTCTTTCGGTGTCATTTTTTGTGCTTTTCTTGTGGCTGCGAAAAACATTTTTGCAATTTGGAAATTAAATCTAATTTGATGGCAACATTTGTTGGTTCCGCTCGCACACACGTTTGGCTTTTACACTCGACACATGCCCAACCGCATGCACTGCACACACAAGCACACACACACGCATACTACGACACTTGCACGCACACAGTGTGGGGAGAAAACTGCACATGTTTGCATTTTCTTTGCATTGTATTTTCGTTATTTGTTTTTCGTGTTGTTTTTTAATGGTTTCCAGTTGCCCTGTAGAGTGCGCAGGGTTGGTAGGAGCAGGTCGGGAATGTCGATTGCCACTTGTAATTAAACGGTTGCCTTTTAATGCCAATTGCCGTCTCTCTCTCGCTCTCTCTCTCTCTCTCTCTCTCTCTATTGTATCTGGGCAACCTCCTTTCAGCAATTGAGTTACCCGCAGATAACTCAGTCGCCCCCGCAGGCAAATTAAATGTGTGTGTATGTGTGTCCGAGCTGAAACTGTTCCTAATTATGCTATGGTATGCTATGTTCATAGAGCTTAACTCAAGAGTTTTAGGCATGGGACTAAACAAAACTGCGGATTAAGTTGGGCTGATGGGTTTAAGAGGTTTCAATTCTCAACATGGAAAATTCGGAATGTCGAGTCGCTGTCAAACGCAGAGGAACATCAATTTCAAAACATCCAAACGAATTCAACTATCAGCAGGAATGAACTGGGCAGGCATCGCGATGGCAATGCACAAAAGTCATTTGACCACTAATCATGACTGCGGTTTCTGCCGTTGTCCACGCGGTACGGTTTGGCCACACCCGCACACACACACACCCGCACACACAGCGCAATTGAGCCGCAGCGCCGCAAACAACTGTGCATTTCGAATTAAGCCAAAAGCGTTTGGCCAGAACCCAATTCCCTGGCTCATTCCGAAATCAAAATCAAAATCAAATTCCCTTCCCGCACAGCAGTCAAATTATGAAAAGTGTCTGCACTTTGTGTCTGACACTTGAAATTAAATTTGAAATTTCAAATTTCAAATGCCACTCCCCGCCATGCAGTCTGCCCGTGCCCATGCCTGTGCCCCTGCCCCTGCCCACGCTTAGTCGTGCATTCCCTAATTGCTCAATCAGAAACGTATGCAATTCCTTTGGGCTGAATCCGGAACTGAAGCTTAAAATATTTTCGAAAAACTGCGCTGCTGCGCGTCGTGTACTTACAACTTTGCGGCACGTTGCGACGGAAGCGCAACGAGAAGTATTTGGCGGTTGAGCGACTGAGGCGACGGAGAAAGAAGAAGGCGTTGGCTGAGGAGGGTGCCCCATAAGGGGGGCGAAGGCGGCAGGCAACGAAAGTGATTGCCACAGGCAGCGCCAAAGACAACAATGCCAAAGTTTGGCTGCTCTGGCAGGGTTGCTGGCGTGGAGTAGTTTGCGGGGTGCGGGGTGTGGGCTGCAGGGTGCAGGGCAAACGGAAACGGAAGCGCATTGAGCAAAGTTGTTGCAGTTGTTGGCCTTTGTTTCGTCATTGCAGCAGGCACCAGCAAAGCAATTTAAGTTAAACAAGCGCACTCACTGAACTTACCCCCCTCCCCCCTCCTTACACGACCCCCGACGCTGTCAAATATACGTATACTTCATATATATGTATGTGTATTTTTGAAAATCTGCTCAAGTAGCTGGCGTAGGATTTGTGCAGCACTTTTCAAAAATTGTTTTTCTTGATTGACTTAAAGTTTCGACAGCGTATCACGAGTTATTTGGCTCACGCCCGACTTGGCCATAAGCGGGCAGTGAGCGAGAGAGAGAGAGGGAGACGGAACGTAGCCGGCGCCAGTGTGTACACACTTAATAAGTTTGGCCACGTTTCTTGAAAATTTTCATGATTATTTCTCTATGAAAACTAATTTGTTGTCGATTCAAAATGTCTGGCCAAGAAGCAACTTTGCTTGAGCTGAAGGTGTGAACTTTTTGAGTATTTTTGAACTAGAAGAAAGTTTGAAAAGATATTTCAAATTAATCTACAATTGCAATTCGAAACTGCAACTGTTATGCGCGGTATCAGCCTATTCTCGCTAAATTAAAATACAATAGCTGTGGCTTGATTTAATTGCATTGTATTTTAAAATAATTTACATTTAGCTGAATCGATAGTCCGAGTAAAATATGGTAACACTGGCGTGTACGTGTGTGCTAGAGCTGGAAGTAGCTCGATAACCTCCAATGCCTTTCAACACTTTCAGGCGTACTACCACTTAGCCAGTCGAAGTTTGTATAAACGCGGCGGTTATTTCTAGACACAACTTATATACAATCTTTGTCATCTTTTGTATTTAAATTAAATGATCTCTTTATTATCTTCGCCAAAGTTCGGTGTCACGCAACTTTATCGATAAGCTGAAACCGTTTCGCAAGTTGAAACCGTTGTCAGATTTTCCAGGTGAAAATCTAATGAAAACTAATTATGCGGTTGCCATCAAGTTGCGCAAGTTTTTCAATATTTCAAGCGGAAAATCGTCCTCTCCTCACCGCTTGCGATGCCACGCCTCCAGGGTATACGACGGCAATTTGCAGCTCGTCGCTCGGCTGGGCCGGCTTCGAGCAGAAGCAGTGCCTGCTCGATAATTATTATGTAAATTGCTTAAAAATGCACCGCAGGTAAGCCCAAAGGATTCACTTTGTTCCGTGGTCACCCCCTCGCCCCCTGCCATGCATTGCCGTCTGGCCGTCTCTCCGTCGTCGTCTCCGTCTCGTTTCGGCCAGCCGTCGCGCTGCATTAAGCTTGATTGCATTAAGTTTGCTTTCGCCTTGCCGACAGCTCGTCGAGACCTCGAGAGCCTTCTTGCAACGCCCCTCCCCTGCACCTCACCCGCTTGCCACAGTGCATTCGTCTTGCCGCCATCTTTGCACTCGCTTTAATCTATGCACTCGGAATTTCTTAGCGAGCATTCCGTATTAGCCAAATTTTCGCATGCTTCGTTGAATGCCTCTTGGTTTTGGGAGGGAGCGGGCAGACGGGGCGGGGAAAGGGGCTCCGGGTTCGGGGACTCGTCTAGCGTTGCCAGTTCCCAGCGGATGGGTGTCGATGTGGTCGCTTGATTGAACCATTCTCGCACAGTAGGCAAATGGACGAGGATTATTGGATCTTGGAGCTTATAAGCAGCGCCTCGCTTAACTTATGCAACATTGAATATTATATAAGTCGTTTTACTATACTCAATCAAGCAATTCTATCACATATCATATATTATCAAAGGTGTATATCCTATTAGCTGCAAGTGCACATCATTTTATACAGACTTCTTCGGTTACATAACATATCATACTATTACATTTCATTTCATTATATCCTAGAACTTAAAGCATACCCGTTTTATTTACCCCATATTCTCCCACATATAGCTTCCTAAACTGGTTTATCATCACAGATTTCTCTCGCACTTCCTTTGCCTTTTGTGCCCACTGTCCTGAGCTCTTTGAGAATTCACTTGCGCTCGACAGGATATTGATGACTTGTCCCTACAAACCTCCATCTTTGCGTGCCCCTCGCCCCGCCTGAGCCACAGCCTTTCATGTAGGTATTCAACAAAGTTTCGACTCAGTTGAATCTTAAGAGATTTTCGCACATACTGTGGCCAGTTTCCGTTCTGCTCGAGTTGTTTTAGTTGCAAATAATTAATTTGCGCAAATTGCAGACTTCGACTTCGCCATCGCCATCGCCATCGACTGCATAATGCAACATTTCATTGAATTCTCGTGCATTTTTCATAGCTGCCGACTCTAATTGCACATTTTCCCCACTTGGCTGTCGAGTCGTTATCCCATTTGGCAATCAAATTGTTGGCAGTATGCAGATACAGTGGGTGTGTAGTAGTAGTAGTCCTTGGTGCGCAGGCAGTCTATGCAAATGAGCCGAGTGCGGTGCGGCTCTCGATGAGGACGCGCATTGTTCTTGTCTTCGACTCAATTGTCGAGCCACGCCCCCCCGCTGTCCTTCACTCGCCCAGCATGCGCCTCTCCAGCCACTCCTGCCCAATGGGCAACTAATTATTTGTTAACATAACACGAGTGGCAATTTAAATGCAATTAAGTTCGCCTGCCTAGGCCCAAGGCCCGAGGGGCAGGCAGAACCTCTTCGACGGTAAAATGGCTCATTAGAGCGTGTCCTTCGGTGCTGCTCGGTGCAGACAATTGAATGTGCAGTGTGTTTGAGGGGCGTGGGCGGGGTCAAGGGGCTATTCAAATGGATTAAATATCTTTAAGTCACTCGGATTTCCTTTTGTTCACGATTTCGGGCCTAGCTCAAGTGACAATCTCGAACGTATTTCGACAGTAATCGAAAACTAATCGATGTCATTGCGATTGATGGGATGCTGCTATTGTTGAAATGTAAATTTGGAATAAATGAGATGTTTGCGTGCAGACTATGGCTACAAAGTATAATTATCTAAGCAGGAGTGATGGCAGACCCCACAAAATGTAAATTAAGCCATCTGCATGAGTTTGTCTGTATGAACGCGTCGATCCCGGCAACCAGAAGAGCTACGGCCACCAAATTTGGCATGCAGCTCCCTCTATGCCATACGCGAATGGAGAATATTTTTTAAATTTAAGCAGCCACACCCAACACCATCGCAAATCGATACTTTGATTTATAATGCGCATTTTGGGCAAAGTATTGAAATTATAAAGTTCTTCTTCGACATGCACATAGCTGCATGTTATATAAAACAATTCAGCAAATTTCAATTGGATTCGAATTAATTTAGGTAAATGTTTTCTATAGTTTCTGTCTGTGCTACAAACCGTATGGGTTTACTTATCTCACACAATCCTGATTCGATTGAACTGTCTTGTCACTCTTCACTACACATATTTCTTGAGATGGAATTGAATAAATTCAACTTGTTGTCAACAACTTCGACATGCCTTGAGCTGCGACTCGTTTTCCCATTCGGTTGACCGACCTAATTGGGCTCTAATTGCTTAACAAAATTGTCAACCGAGAGAGAGAGAGAGTATTTTGAAGACATCACTTGGCGACCTTGTTGAGGTTGAGGTTGGCATAAATAATAAAGTGATTTACACAAGCTGCTGCTGTGCGAATCCTTTGTTAAACGTTTCAAATTCAATTCAAAGTCAACAGGGTGTGGCCTTTTTGAGCTGCCAGCTGCAGGTTGCATGTGGCACGGTGCTGGATGCACTGCAAGTTGACAACTTAATTACCAAGCATGCAGAGCAAAAAGCATAAGCTCGGACTCTGACCAAACTGTCAACTGGCCGTGCCAAGCCAAGCCAAGCCAAGCCGAAGCGAAGCGAAGCGCATCCCAATCTGATTTCAAATCCAAAACTTCATTTTCATTTCTTCATTGTTTGTCTATCTCCCTCTCTCTCTCTCTCTCTCTCTCTCTCTCTCTCAGTCTTACTGTCTTTTATCTGCTCCCGCAGCAGGTATTAGACAATCTATTTAGAGAAGAATTGCTGGCCATGATTTTAGCCAAATTGCATTTGGGCCAGAAAACTCGTTTAAGCTGAGGGGGCCGGCAGTGTTTCTTGTTTTTGGATTTTTGTGTGTTCTGCAGTAGGCGACGCTAGGCCCGTCTGCGGGCAGGGTATGCAAGAGTCGTAGGCAGAATGCAGAGCCCCGAATGGCGATAAGCGCTGCACAAGCTGTTCCCATTTGACCAGCAACAGAAATAACAACTGGACAAATGTGTGGGCCGGCTAGGGACTTCGTCTCGGCCACGAATGAGATGCATGCAAATGAGCTGAATAATGAGCAGCCAGATCTGGCCAGCCAGACAATGGCAGCTCGGCAGGGGGCTGGCCGGGATGTCTGGGCCCGAGAAGTGGTCATTGTGCCACTAATTTTCAGTTGCAGCAGCAGCAGCAGCAGCACGAGGCAGCACAGACAACAACTTGAACATTATGGGTCCAGTGGCAGTGTCAAAGTGTCAGTAAGTCAACAGGAATGCACTCTGATACCGCTCAAAGGCTGTGCGAAGGATGTGCGGCAATCTGGCAGCAGCAGGATGAGGATGAGTTGGGGTTGAGTTGGTGTTGAGTCGGGGTGCATCTGTGTGTATTTGCCCGGCCAAGCGGGCACTCGACTTAACACTTTGAATGTCATTAAAACAGCCGTTCGAGCGAGCAGGCTGTCTCTTGCTCTCTCTCTCTCTATCTCTCTCCCTGCTCTTTACCATCATCCACACCCCGCTTCTGCTTCCGTTGTCGTCGGACACTCAGTCAATGTCTCGCTAACAATTGTCAACAGGCTCAAGCAGCGTGCAGCTCCCAGAGAGAGAGAAAGCGAGAGAGAGAGAGAGAGAGAGAGACAGCGAGAAAGAGATAGTTTTGCATTGTTGTTGGCGCCTTTGTTCCTATCCTCCCCCTCCCCTTTTTGCATCCCCTTGTGCCACCATGTTGTCAGCCCCAGCCAGCATTTTGGCCAAAAACGTTTGTCAATTATACGCTTGTCGACTCTGTGAGTTGTCCTTTTCGTCCCGATTGCCGCGTATTCGTTTTCATTCTCCTCCATGTCGATGCAATTGTCTTGGCATCTTCCCTTCTGTCCTCCTCGGCCCCATTCAACCCCCCCCCACGGTAGCTGCTGAAATCGTAGCTCAGTGTAAGCTCCTCGGGTTTCGTTCTTTCTGATTTGCAGCTGTCTGCAGTTAATCTAAACCAAGGTTTCGGTTTTTCATGAAACTAAGTCATGAAGATTTATAAAAGTTTCCCATATACTCATATAATTCTCAACTTAACACTAAAGCTTCTAAAACTGCGTTTATGCGCGACACATTTCATGCAATCACATCGTGATTTTGGTAGAACAAATTCATGCGTTCCCGTACACGCGCTGATTTGATTGAGAATTCAGCCTCAATTCATGCGCAGCCAACTTAACGCAGTTAAATTAAATGGCAACGCTCTGCGAGCACAGTAAGCTGACCACAAATTGTGTTAACTAGCTTCGCACATATGGCATCTCTTCGAATATTATTGCATGCATTCGTTTCATCGCATAGACAGAGACTATTTTTTAATTCACGAATTCCAGAATGCCTGTAACGTGTAACCCCTACCCCTTGCCATTACCATACCATACAAAGACTAACAGTGGGAGGACGCTTGATAAAATTCCTCTTCTTTCGGCGAACCTGTGGATGGAGATTGCTGCGTTGAATTGGTGAATTCGGCTGCTTGCGAGCTCAGCACAGCTCGGGACAGCACGAGGTGCCGGGCGCGACGTTTAGAAGCTTATTAAATTGCCATTACCTAAGCCGGACATCACTGACGTCTGCCCGCCCCATTGATGCTGAGGACGGCAGGACGGGAATCGGGTAGCAGGGCAGGGTAGCCGCCTAGCCGCCTAGCCGAATTGCCGGATGGCGAAATGGCCTCGTGGCCGGTTGCCCTGGCGAGCCTGTCTGCCTGCAGTGGCGCGGCATTTGCCACTCAAACGAGGGATTAGCGGCGATGATGACAACAGCTTGACGTCGCACTGGCGTCGGGCCGCGACGGGGCGGCGGGTCCATTAGCTGGGCGACATGGGCGGCAATTGACGTTGGGCTGGGTGCGTCTAAGCTGGTGAGCTGAAGGACAGACACATACAACTAAACGCATGTGCGTGTAGCGTTGATTTAGGAAACAAAAGGTGCATGAATCCTCGAAATATTTAACATTTCAATGGGCCAAAAATTAACTCAAGCTGACAGACTCGATTCGAGGAGAACTGCACACACAGTAAATGCGAAGTAATCCACTTTCAAGCTTCAGAAACTGAAACGCAGGAACGCGCGGGAGAGTGAGGACAATGTGCAGTAAAAGTCGAAGTAGCGACAACAAAAGCCTGGACGTCTCGAATGGACTGCGGATGGAGTCGTTATAGTACGAATCTGCGGACCATCCTTAATGTGCTTTAAATGCCAATGGGAAAGGGGGCCCAGATACAGCTCGCAGCTGATGCATTCATACGGCAAATATCAAGTGCATCATCATCGTCAACATCGTTGCCAAGAAAGACGACAGCAACAAGAACGACTTCAGTGTCCAGTGCGCACTACACCAATCTCAATTGCAATCCCATTCCGGGACGAGCAGCGGGGAGAAGCTCAGCGAAGCCGGTCGCATCATCGTTAGCATTCGCACTGGGCCACCGTAAAGCACCGAATAATCTGCAGTATAATGAGCAAAGATGAAAACGTTGGCTATCCGAAAGCCAAGCGAGCCATGAAGGGCGAGTCTAGCATAATAACAGCCGCAGATCCTTGTTCCTGGTGCTGCGAGGCAAGCAGACAAATCTGAAGGGGCCCGCTCAGTGCTTGTTCAGTGGAAGGTCTCGTAAAAACGACAACAAAATTGCTTAAAAATAGACAAAGCAGCTCAAGTGTTCAAGTGCACCCGACTGGAAGATACCCTAATGCGCCGTCAACAAGTCACTTCAATTAGTTTTCTATGCCAAACAGATTTAAATACTCGTAAGTTTAGTCTGCATATTTTGTATTTCATACTTTCCGGGGTACGGGGGGTATTTATATAGTATATGACTGCTATGTTTATTACCCGATCGTACTCAAATTGGCAGATTTTATTTGGCTGATGATAATTATCATATACAATAAAATTGATAACTCTAGCCATAAAATTACGCAAGTAATTCGCTTATTAATTTTTTCGCGCCCCATGGGGCGTGGCTTAATTTCCAAAATTCGCTCTGCTTACAATAATAGAACATATTGAATCAAATTTGGTAGGCCTAGCTATGTTGTTTAGTCCCCAATTGGTTAGAGTATGCACTCTTTCCAGAGCAAATGTTGTTTAAATATTTCAGTAACTGAAAAAAACCTATGTACTTTGCGTTAATTCAGTAATATTGGCCCGGCCAAGGGCTGCTTAACTGCTGTGAGTAATGCTGCTGGAATTTGTTTGAAATAAACCATTTGCCGGCTCTCTAAGGGGTGTGAGGGGCAGGCTGACAGGAGACCACGATGTCCTGTGGTCGTGCACATTATATATTTAATTTCATATTTTGCATATTTACATGGAATATTTATGACAGGGTCGCATCAACACACGCACACACACACACACACACGCAGAGCACACAATGCGCAAATGGAGGCAAATTTTTGCATTTCCCCATTTTGTCATTGGGCCAGTTGCCAGTTGCCAGTTGCCAGAGTGGAACTGCCCGGAATGAGTTCATTAGTTTTTGCTGTGGCCATTGTAGTTGTAGCCTCAAGCATGCTTGTTGACTGGAAGGCACCCCGCGCGCTCCCTCATCAGCTGCATCTGCCATTAGTCAACGCTCATAGAAACTATCATGTTCCCTCGGTCTATGGGTCCAGGCATAGCGCCCGACTAAATCTGGCCTGAAGAGCTGTTGGGTTTACTCGCAGCGTGAGTCGAGTGATATTCGAGGCAATGCATTCATGTTTTTAAAATCTCCCCCTGTCGCCAGAAAACCAAGATACGAGCAGAGCTATTTACACGTTCCAGTGTGGCCAAAAGCAGCAACATTTTAATAAAATTGATATCGCCAGGTGACAGTAGAATAGGAAAGAACTAAAACTCATTAGCCGGTATATATACCTGCGGTCGTACCATCATTTGCACCGTTTTGAGAAATTTTTCTGTACACCAGCCAATACCGTACGGAGCTCCCGAGTTGAACTTCAAGTAGGGTCCATTTAGGTTGCTGAATCTGAATGTTTAACAGTTCAGTATTGTTAGCTTAGCTTTATCTTGCGTTTCTCATCTTCGAACTCACTTTGATAGTTCCTTGTAATCCTGTACACAATATCCGAACCACCAGCCCCCTCTGAATTCTTTTGCACAGTTGCCCAACCAATAGTCATCATTATCACTATCAAAAGTTGTGAATTTCCTGCCAACAATCGCTTGAAGGCAAAGAGGGCAATAAAGCTCAGCTGAAGAATGCTCTCTAGTAAGCGACTTAAGCACATAGCCCTCTTCCTGCGATCCAATTGCAAAATTGCTGAACCGAGCATATAGTGTTGCATATCTTGAAGTTTCAACATATATATATAAATCTTGAGGTTGTGCTTTCGTAATTCTGTGCAACTTCTCCAAGCCTATGAAGAATTCTCCCTTCAGATCTCCAAAACCATCGCGATAACTATTCCAGCTGCGTTCAAAGTCAACGGAACCATCCAAACGCCTCTGAATTACAGTCCAACCGCCATTATCGATGTCAGACTCACAGGATACGGCAAAGGGTTCGATACCTGGCACACGTATTACGTGAATATCGGAGGAGTTTCTAAATGGCAAACAACTGGTGGCCTCGTATTGCTTGAGTCGTTCCTTGCACTCAGAAATCTCTTTTTCAAGTTGAATATTATTATACGTTTGTTCGGCTTCGTCTATATTTAAATCTGTAGCAAGAGAAATTGAGTTATTTTCACTTGGAATCCTTTCCATAGGTTACCTCGCTTGTTTCTTTGCCAACTGGGATCAACGCTAGCCAAGGCTAGGCTAGATATAATACATAGATAAATAATAAGTTTCCACATTTTCCAGCACTTTCAATAAGACTTGTAGTTCAGATAAAACTGAATAAACTGAATTTTGTGTTCGACTTTTTATACGTTTGCTGATTGTCTGAACCGAATCAGCTATACATTTTATTTATAGCAAAATTATAGTAGCTTATAACTGCTATAAATAGACGAACGGATTATAAACACGTGTGAAATAAATTAAAAATAATTTATTATGTGCAGAAATTTTTGATATCGCATCTATATATGCTCTATATATATATTGTAGTATAGTATATAGATCTCTAAGAATTCCTGTAGATTTCTCTACATATTTAAATTGTGTGAAATTTTTTTTCCATTCCATTCCATTTTATTTATAAAGTTTTAGACACAGTTTGACTTTCGCATGTCATTGCATAATTTAGCTGGTACTGTGGCTGGCTTGGGTTGTGTGGAGGCCGGTGTGAGATACCTACGTGTAAATCAAAATCTGATAATATCCGCTTCCGGCAGTTAGAAATACACGAGCTACAAATTCACGCACATCCTGTCGACATTATCAACGCACTTGAGTGTTTTTTCATGTTACGCATACGCAATGTTTGTAATTTCCATTAACGGCATTGAGTGGCTGCGCCTAATGATGACGTCGTGATGTTTTCACAGCAAACTGGAAGACATGTTCGGCACTCTTCACTGACATCGCTTGGCGGAAAGTCGGGAAACTCCATCAGACTCGGTGCAAATCAATGGCGTATGCGTTTGACAATTGACAAGCGAATCAGAAGTATTTGCTGTCTCTTATTTTCTTACTGCAAGTCGGCAAGTTGATGGAGTAACTGAATCGGATTCGCAGTCCAAAACCGAAACTCTTTACAGCCGAGTGCACACGGCTCGTTTGCTTGTCAATTGCAAAAGTTACGCACACAATTTCTTAACAGTTTTTCAGTTTTACGAAGCGAAACGAAGACGTCGAAAGCGATGAGACTCGTTGCCAGATATAGTCGAATTTGAGCATATTTTGAGAGCCGGGAGTGCTTGTAATACAGTTTGCTTCAAGGGTTTCCCTTTATCTATTTGTTGCCTCCCAATCAAGCCGCAACTGCTCTGGCAATCCGCTAATAATGCCGTATTTCCTGGACTGCGTCTGTGCATTAACTTATCTGAGCAATCATAAATAAAAACCTACCGCATTGCATCATTGAGCAAATTGCTGAGCGGCAGCATGGCAGACGAATGGGACAGAAAAGGAAACTATACGCGATTCCGTGTGGAACATGTGTGGAACACGCCTGCTCCTGCTCCAGCTCCTGCCGACCGCATCGATGTCCACATTCAAAGTGCCTGACACTTGAAAACATCAATTTATTTTTATTTCCCCCCGGCTGCCTTGCCGGAATCCTTTCGCCGGGTGTTTCTTTTTTTTTTTGTGTGTCTTTGTAGCAGCAGCCAACTCCGACTTCGACTCCTATGGCGATAGCCTCGAACCACCCACACACAGCTATGTACAGACATATATACCCAGACCATTATGGCCTCGTATGGGGGCCTTGCTTAGTCATTCAATTCAATTGATTCAATTGGGATTGTATCGGTTTTTTATGTGCATTTTGCCCCGACACTGTCACACTATTCCAGTTGCTCGTTCCCAGTAGCCCATTCCCAGAGCACTCCAGACCTATTTCGGTCTCCTCGCAGCCCACTTTGAACTCCCCATGTTGTTGTTGTTGTTCTCGCTGCCAGCCGCTCCCGAGTGTCTCATTTATCTGTGGTTAGGATTCGGTGGAGAATTCTTTTGGCTGCCGCCTCGTTTTGCAGTTTATTGAAAAAGGAAAACGCTTTGCGTGCTTGCGAGTCGACCAAAACCATTTGCGAAAATTTAATAATATATATATATAATTTTCAAAGGCAGTAGTTTGTGTTTTTTTTATCGAGACAAGACTTTTATGAGCCGATAATGTTATTAGCCTAGGCACAGGCACAGACACAGGCAGCCAGGCCTGGGCTGACCATTTGCCAGATACCTTTCGCTATCGATGGCACATCGAAACACTCAAATGGCATGACTTGTGCAATTTGCATCAACAAATTGTGTCACGACTAGTTTCGTTACACTTCGATGGGGTCCCAGCCCCAGCCATCCCTTCCCATCCCATCACCTCGCGCCATGAACCCTGCACAGGCTCGCCCGGAATGTTGTACACTTTGGGCTGGAGTCGAGCTGAGACTGGGACTGGAGCAGGGCATGCTTGTTGCTTCTTTGCATGCTTTTGTGTAGAGTGAAATATTTTTGCGACTAGGAACTCTAAGGCAGTCGTCCGATGGTTTCGGGTTTGGGTGCGAGCCTGGCAACGCCCCAAGAAATGTGAAACGGGTCTGGCAAGGTATGGTCTCTTCGGTTTTTTGCCAAAGCAAAAGGAAGAATTTCGTGTTTCACTATGTGAAATGTAGAACGTTGAAAACTACAAGGCTTGGGCCAAATACCTGTGCTCTTTGAATGCCCATGATATAGCAAAAATTGCAACTATTTTCCATGACTGTGCAGCAGTTATCGGTGTGAGATTTTAGTATATGCTCTCATCATTAAAATAATAATCAACAACAAGTTTTGCTTAATAGAAGAAAATAAAAGCAAACAAATCGGACAAGGCATACAGGCATACTGTGTAGTACAGTAAATACATCAAAAGGGAATGTGTGTGTGTGTTACACTACTTATAAATCGAATTCAATAATTGTTTTCAACTCGTTTTTTCTTTTATTTTCGAAGTATTTATTTATTTCGTACACTCTTCAGCTGCTCCACACTGCGTATGCGCAATCTTTACATGCCTATGCGGCACATGAACTCGACGCGTGTCTGTCAGTTGCATTCCGCAGCTAGATTCATGTCATTGAGCCATTTTTTGGGCTTCAGCTTCTCGACCATTGTTCGAGAGACAGTTGCCGGTTTTCCTACGCTTTTCGGCGAAGTTTCTCCTCATCCTCGTCCTGGCGGACACAAAGCTGCAGAAAGTTTTGCGTTTTCAACTTTTTGTAGTGCAATTTTTAGCATTAATATTTTTCTTTCTGTTTCTTGCGCCATTGCCATTCTGCTGCTTCTAGTTGCCATTTTCCATTTTCTATTACACACATTCCTCTATGCGTATTTGTTGCTTGGTTCGGGGCATTTGAAATGCAATTCCCTAAGAAATATTCCTTTCAAGAGTATCAAAATACGCAACGACGGGGGCTACGATGGCGTGCCCGAGTATTTTTCAAGTAGTATTTTTGTGTGTTCTGTGTGGGTTTTTATTTCGCCAAGCTCGGGTCCGGCAGCTGCTCATGCTGTTCCATCTGTCGGCTCGGCCATGGGCACAGTGAATACTCGAAGAACAAAGTTTGTTTTCAAGCTAAAATGATGCTTGATGCGATAAATGAGCTGCGAATATAAAAGTTTTTCGTTAAGTCGATAAGATTGTCGATAGATCATGTAACCTGCTTTTCAGGGCTGCAAGAAAATTCCATAGATTATCGCTGCGTATCGAATTATTTTCAAAGCAGCGATGTAATTTTTTCGATAGGTCTTAATTTTTTGGATTCTGTATATGATTGGAGTATTTAAGCGATTTATCGGTGCTTCGGAAACATCGATGCACCTAAGCATCGATCTATCGCCGGCTCTACTGCGGTGTGTGTGGCACGTGGCAATTGCATGCTGCGCGCTGCTCTTAAGTAAACAATGCGTGGCATGCGTGGCATAAAATGCGGCTGCTAGACCGCAGCGCATCAGCAGAAGAATGCGCTGTTTTGCATGTTAACATGCCGTTGCCTATGTTATTTTGCATCTCTCTCTCTCCCACACTCCCTCTCTCTCTCTCTCTGTCTCTCTTTGCTGCTCGCTCATTTCGCAACTGTTTCACGCTCTGCGCGAAAAACGACATTTCAAATGCCACACTAAATTACTAAAACACGCACTGACTCTGTCTCCCTCTCTCGGTCTCTCTCTCTATCTCTACTCGGACCCCACCCCCTTTGCTGTTCACTACGTCCCTGGTTTATTTACTTATATGCACAATGCTGAACAGAGAAAAAAGGAGGCAAACACACAACTTTCAGCTGGGACTACAATTTACGCTTTTCCTTGCATTTTTCATGTGTTTTTTTGTTTTTCTTGTTTTTTTGTCGTTTTGCCGACAAAGTTTTTATGGCCGCAACATACAACAATGCATGTTTTTTTGTTGTTACTTGGTGGTTGTGTGTGTGTGTGTGTGAGTGCCTGCATGAGGTCCTGCATGTAATGTGCGTCTGGTTGAGAAAACTTTGTCAAATCATTAAGAGACGCACTCAAATGCAAAAACAAACTGGCGAGGCTGTTAAAGCCCGCAGCACAGCACACCAAGGAGTGCAATAGAGAGAGAGAGATGGAGAGAGAGAGGGGGATGGGGCATGACAGATGCGAGTGAGGTGAGAATTTTCGTGCTTCTGGCATATGCGTACATTGACTTAAAGCTAATGATATCATTTTTGAATATTTCTCGATTGAAATGCTTATAAATTAAGGCAGGCATCACTTTCCCCTTAATTTCTTCGCTTTCCCTGCATTTTCATCTATTTTGGCTGCACTTCGTCGTCCTCTTCTCGCGTGCGCTTGGCCTTCTTCAGCTCCCCCAACTCGCTGCCTCTCTGCATCCCTTTCCTTTGCCTCCTAACAGTTCCACTTAATTCTTGCCACTTTAGGCATTGACCCACATTCCTCGCCCTCCCTCCCCCCCCGCACCCCTCGCTCGTGCCACTCGTGCTTACTTTACGGAAAATCGAGCTCTACTAATGAAGCTTTTTTGCGCTCTAGATGCTGAAAGCCTGCCGCCGAAATAAAGCTCAGCCCGACGCAACACTCTCGTCCATTTTCCATTTTCCAGCGCTGTCTATTAGTGGCTTCAGCGAGGCATCAAAAGCCGTCCCGTGCTCCCATCCCCTTCCCCCCCCCCACACACACACTCGGCAAAGGCAGCTCCTCTTCACACACACACATGCACTCATACACAGACACTCACCTGGTTGGGCATTTTGCACTGTCTGCGCCGCCAGCAAGTGTAATCAACAATTAAGGAAACTTCACCCAATTGGGGGCCAGAACTGCAGCTACTAGTTGTGAATACTTTCCACGCAAAGATAATAAACCCCAACTATGAACTCGCCTCGACTATGTTGTTTTTTACAGTTTTGGAAAGGCAGAAGTGAAAATAGTGTGGACTCCATGAAAGATTCTTAGTATACTGTATGTGCTACAGTATCTTTAAGTTGGTCTATTAGTCTATATAGTTAATCTATCGAAATATCATTATAATCACATAATGTAAGAGTCTAGAAAATCAATTAAGTATCAATATTTAACAACTGTAAATCTGTACTCGAAACATTTTTCATTTCCCCTGCTCAGAAATGATCAGAAATGTTGATTTTTCACATTAGCGTTTTATTCAAATTTAAAAAAATATAGAATACTTTATGTATATAGGAATGGGTGTAACTCAGCTTACAACTGAGCCTAAGAAACTTGAGATGCTTGAGAGCTTAGATACTACGTAATCCACATGCTTGAAGTATGCTTTGCCAATTTAGACGATTGCTGTAGTGGTTGTTGTCGATAGAGTGTTTTTGCTTGATCATGTTGTTGGCGTTTTCGTATGGTTTCCAGTGTTGGAAAACTTTCAGTGCCACTGTACGGCATTCAACTGACGCGGATCCACGTTGAGTCCGAGTTTCTCGAGCTTGCGCACCTTGCGCATCTGCTTGGTCAGTTTGCGCTTGAAGACAATCTCGCGATTCAGATTCATTATCTCCAGGGTGTCCAGCTGTCGGATATTCTTGATGGTGTGCAGTATCAAGTTGTCGGTCAGATGCAGCTTGATTGTTGACATCTTCAGGAAGGGCGCGTCACGACGACGCAGCTCCTCGCGATAGGCGAATAGTGTGTAGGGCAGCGAAGGCAGCTGCGGCAGTGGTCGCTCGAGGCCCGGAAACAGTTGATCGGCCATATTTGATTCTAGATTCAATATGTATATATACCGTATAGTTTAAGGAACTTTCGACTACGCTCGTTGAGCTGCTGTTGCGATTTGACTGCTTGTCGTTCGAAGATACGGAACGGAATGATGCTCTCTGCAGCAGTAGCTGCGATTTATATACACACACCCAGACCAGATCAAACTCATTCGTCTACCTGCGCGACTCGAGATTGAGATTCTTTCTCAAAATTTTCATCTGTCCCTTTCGGGGAAAGTCGGCAGCAGCTGGCGGGAAACTACCTGCGCCTCGGGCAGCTGCAAGTGGCAGTTGGCAGTTGCCACGCGATTAGCCCGAGCGAGCACCTTGTCTTTGTGAAGTGATTCGTATTTCAGTGTGTGTGTGTCTGTCTGTGTGAGCCTGGTCAAAAATTCCATTAGTTCGCGCACTTCTTCACATTCTTCTTGATTATTCGCGAAATTCTCTAAGCCGTTGTCGCGCATTTCACCCAAAATTGGTATACGGAAATTTTAATGAGCTCTTGACCTGGAATTTCCAACTCTAAATAAAGTACGACAGTGTCTATACGAGTCCTGTTCTTCGACGCCTCCTTTTTTCTTTTGCAGCTACCGTTTTTCCGTCATTTTACGACCGTTTCACGTTCTTTGAATTCGAGTGCCGCATCGTAATTAAAATAAATTGCACTCGCTCAAAGGATATGGCAGCGTAGCGCCGAAACGGGCCTCAAAGCGCGGCTCCATTACACTCCCTTAATTATACAAATTGCCACTGGCCTGTTCTTTGAGTTTCGACTAGCTTAAAACAAAATAATTATCACTGCCCGCTCGCTCATTTAGTTATTCGTCAATCGCGTAGGGAATGCAAGTAAATTGATAAGGGGCAAGAGAACTGATAGATAGCATGTTGAGAAATTACGGAATGAACTGATAACTAGTTGAAGAATTTTCGGGAACCCTCTCTGTGTGAAATTTCCCAGTCTTTCCCTTTCACAGATATGCATAGTTGGCGCACTTCAACTTTGATTTGATTTAAAGAGCTCGAGCTGTCGAACTCACACGTTGAATCATGTTCGACGCACTGCATCTGCCCTTTGTTCGAGTCCGCCTGCCTAGTGCCACTGTTAAATACCGTTTAACCCGACGATAACCGTGGCTGCCAGTAGTAGTGCATCATCTTCGATAGCCTCTCCCGCACAGCTCAGCCTCGACTCAGCGTGAACTCAGCCTCGGATGGTTTCAGTTGCTGATTGCAGATTGCAATGTGTTAATCACAACTGCATTTGTGGCATGCAACTCGGGAATGATTGCCAAACACATTATCTGTATTATTAATGAGCTGCATGCCGCACATGCCACATGGGGCAGGCATTCTCCTGGCTATCAGTGTCGCTACTGTTGTTGTTGTTGTTGTTGCGGGCCTGACTGGTTATTTAACATTGTTCGTTGGGCATTCTCTTTACGGGGCACTGCATTTTTATTGTCGCATCGCTTTTGGGTGTTTAATTAATTGAAAGCATTTCTACCGCCGCATTTTTGTGGCTGACACCGAAGCGGCGAACGTTTCTTTTGTTTCCCGCAATAATATTGACTTTCTGCCGGCCACAGCGTCAATGGCCACGGTAGGCGCAAGGATACGTAACCAGAGCCTCCCACGGCTATTTCGAATGCATTCCAAAAAGACGAAAAAGAATATAATTACGGGCAGCTACAAGCTACAAGCTTATCAACGCGGGAATACCTTGCAGCTAGAGTTTATATATGCTCTACAGATGCCTGTCTTTGAGGAGAAGAGAGTTTTGCAGACTTCTGAGTTAGATATGTTATATAAGTAGCTGCGTAGATTCTTTTATTCCAGAGATCTACACAAAAACGAAGCTAACAGTTTAGTTTCTTTTAAATTTATACAGTTTCATTTACAGGGTATTAATAGTCCAAACCATCGTTGAAACTCTGCTTCCTTATTTTTTTTTCTTTGGCGCAATTAATTAATTGAAATGTTCATTTAAATATATTTCGCTTTCTCTTTATTTTCTGCCATTTATTTGGAGCAATTTCATTTTCATTTTTAATAATAATCACATTTGCATTTCTCGACTTTTATTTCAGCGTCCATCAATTGCTTCATTTAAATAATTTGCATTTTATTCGGTCTTTTAATTCGTGAAATTCTATTCAGCTAAGACAGAAATGCCTAGAGTGTTCTCCGCCTTGGCCTTGGCCAAGTAGCTGGCCGTAATCCTTTAAGCCCATCAAGGAGATCAAAGCGTATCTAGCATGTTATTTGCATATATCGATATGGTAAGCCAAAAGCACAACAACGAAGGGCGAGCAAGCAATAATAACTAAGCCGTTTTGGACAAGGCAGATTCGCTCTCCCTCTTTCTCTCTCTCTTACTCTCTATCTATCTCTGTCGGCTTTGGTTAACTCTCTGGCAATTGCTTCATTTGAATAAACATTTGAAACACTTTTTGCCTGGCCCGCGGGCGATTACCTGTGCGGCATATTGAATGAGTGTTTCGCCGAATTGCACACACACACACACACACACACACACGCACAGTCCCGCACACACACTTACCAGCAACTGGCTCAATTGAATTACATGGAAATTGACTGTTGTGCGGCCTGTGCAAAACTGCGAAACTGCGAAACTGTCTCAACTGCGACTCGATGTGGTTTTTGGGTAAACGCCGCACACAAATCCATCATGCTCTGTGCTAAAAGCGCGGAAAATACACCCACACTCGCACAATCTATACAGTAGTCGCCGCACTCCCCTGAGGCACTTGGCAAACAGCGCCAAGGGTGTGTGTGTGGAGCACCCCCCCGGTGCTAGTATGTATTTTAAATATGTAGTTTGTGTAGTGCAGTATTTGTTGCATGCCTCGATCCTCCTAACTTCCTGCTACCACAAATTGCAATTAGTGTCCCCCAGTTTGATTGATAGTCGAGATAAATTCGGTAACGAAATTTAAAACCCGCGTATTTTAGTTCTACTTACCCTAATAGACTGCTCCAGGGTAACTGGCAGCTTCGTCAACGAGAATCTCAAATCCACAGAGATTTTCTAAATAAAAGCGCATTAAAGCTCAATATAATAAAGCTTTCGATAAAGTAAACATTATTAAATAACCAGGGAGCTTTTTAAGCTGTTGAAAGCTTTAGGCGCAATAAGTATACAAACTGTATTTAAATACAATTTCGATAATTCCGAAACTAGGTTTACTCTCGACAGTTCATAGTGCAAGCACATTAGTTTATCTGTCATACCATAAGCCGATCTATATTAACTCTAGTTGTCAATTAAGCAAATATCTGTGTGCGTGTGTGTGTGTGTGTCGCAGCGTGATGACAACTGGCTAATTTTATTATTATATTATGCAGATTATTTTACCGAGTACCAACGCCAAGCCCAAAATGAGCTCATTAAATGTCGTAAATAAATATCTCGATTGAAAAACGGATTCGGATGACAGCGAAATTTATGCACATAGTACGAACCCAACTAATATGACTAAAACATGTTCTGTGGTCCACGACATAATTCGCAGAGCAACAATGTCAGCAAATAAAAGAACAACAACATCAACAGCATCGATAACAAAGAGAAGCACCCAAACAACTGTCAACCCGAAATTGAACCGCATGCATAAATGTCAAAATATGCCGGAATTGCGGCTAATCGTATTTGTATTAATTATTATTGTTGCGCCTATCTGCATATTGTTGGTTGCCACTGTACAATTAAAAGTGTTTCTGGTATGATGCGGTCACCCATTGCGTTGTGGTACATGTGCAAATGTTAACGGTATTTTCTATAATGTTGCATACATAAATGCATTAGATTCCAGTGGGCAGAGCTGTGTGCTTGGGCAACTGAAAAATATTGTAGCATACATTCCAGCGCACTTGGAAATTAAATACGATATTGGCGTGATCGTAATGAATGTCAGTGGGAGAGGATCAGGCTTGATTTTTGATACATTAAGGTATCTTATGTATGTATGTATCTTGCGGATGCAGTATCTTATAGATGCAAAAGTATCTAATGGATACGAAGGTATCTTGCGTTAAAAAAATATCTGATGGATGAAAACTACCTTGCGGATATATAAGTATCTTATGATTAGAAAAGTAATAAATGGATTCAAACGTATCTTGCGGGTACAAAAAAAATGATAGATACAAAAATAATCTAGCGCATATACAAGTATCTTATGGATACAAAAGTATCTCGGAGTTTTTATCTTAAAATTAAAAACTATCTTAAGGATACTAAAGACTCTGATGCGTTACTAAGGTATTTTGAGGTTACCAAAGTATCTTAAGCATACAAAAGTATCATGGTATAGTTTGAAATAAATATTTTAAAAATATATTTAATAATTAAATATGCAAAATTTGCTTTGTGCGAAAGGGCCTCGCATTCGTATTCACATGCATATTTGCTCGAGTGTCCGCGGGCAGGCACGCGTTACCCGTTATTGTTCGTGAATATACATTTTTAACAATTAATCAATATCAATAACCGTTGCTCGTACCCTCCAGATAATCCCAATAAAATCGTACAGCCTGTAATCAAGAGTTCGAGAAAAACAAAAACGAAAGTAGGAAACCTTATCGTAAAAGAATGAAAGGAAAACCAAATTTCCAGCTACTCGTATATTCTGCTGCATGCGTGCGTGTCTGTGTGAGTGTGCTGGTATGCGTGTCCACTCTTCCTGTCCGTGTGCGGCCATAAAGCAGCTCGTAAATTTCATCGCACTTGGCACTTGGCACGCGGACACGTTGCCAGTTGCCAGTTGCCAGTTGCCAGTTTCCAGTTGCCGGTTGTCTTCGCCTTTTGCCACCGAAAATTGCCAGAGTTGCCACCCAGGCCCAGGCGGTTTGTCTGCCGCGTAACCGTTGGGTTGTCTACACTTTTATTTTTTGCTCACCCTTCGTGTGTTCATTGTATAACTGTAACGTGTTATTCCCGCCATTTTTTTTTGTTGCCTTTGCTCAACAATGAAAATTCACGCTGTACAATTTCTCGCCGTGGTCATCGTTGTTGCTTTTTCAATCCGCCACAGCATGGGGTAGCTAAGCTGAGCAGTGCAGTTTGCTACAGTTTCCATTTCGCATTTCTGTGAGCGTATCTCGTATATTGCTTGAACTCTTTCATAGTCTGACTGGGGCAATTCTTCGTTTATTACGCAAATCCTTAGTTACGCCCATGGTCGCCATTTCCCGACCGAGTTGGGCGTGTGTGTGTGAGGGTGTGTGTGTGTTTAAGGCGGGTACGGAACAAAAGCTGTGAAATAATCACTTGCTTGTTTGCACTTTATTACGAGGCGGTGTGGGAGGGCATGTTCGTTTCACAGACACGCTTGTAACGCCCGCGGCGGTAGAGGAAACTAAGCGAGGAAGCATGAATACTTTAAATATGGTATATTTTTGGAAAAAAAGTATTTTAATTTAAAGAAAATTTGTTTATACACTATGCACATTTTTTAATCTATCACAATCAAACAAAACAAGTCAGAAACTATCGATCTTTCACTCCAAAAACTTCTCGGCAATGTTCAATTGCTTCACGAAGGTGACCACAGAAAATGCCAGCTTGGCGACCTTATAGGGAAAATGAAAACTGTAGACAAAGGGAATCTACTTAATGGCATCTGCACTCACCGTTATGTTGGTGCCCAGCGATATGACAAAGACGCCGCCGGCAGTCAGCACGATGGGTTGCTGCAAATTGTGCAGAAAGTATCGGAACGTGGTCTTATAGCGTTGATCGGCCCCCAGCCAGTTGGAGTGAAAGAGACAGTAGGTGAGCTCCTCGCAGTCGGTCGTGATCATGTTGCAAATGTAGCAGAAGGGAAAGGTTTGCAGCAGCAGATCAAAGATGAAAATGGCTGTGCCCAAGCCAGTCCAGAGATTCGAGAAGAAGATGATGTTGATGACGGAGAGGCCGATGACGATGCCGCAGAGCAGAAACTGTACAAAAATTGTGGCGGAAACGACGGGACGCAACGTGTTGCAATATCTGTGAAGCGGAAGGTTGACTAATTGCAGAGGCAGACGCAATGAATCCCAACTTACTCGAGTATCAAGCGATGATCCTCAATGCAGCTGATGAGTTCCCGATAGTTGTTATCCTCCGATTCATGTGGATCGCTGCGTAAGCACTTCAAACGTTCCTTGAGCAACGAAATATGCATACGTAGAATAAGAAAATAAATAATCGGATACACGTCGGCCATCTGATCCTGCAGCACAGCTGCGGACATCCAAAAATATTCGCACGTCGAGGCGAGCCAAAAATTGCGATTACTCGCCTCCCAATCGATGAGAGGATTGTAAAGTTTCCAGGGCAGGCGACCGCTGTAGGCGCCGGCCAGGAACGTGGATGCGGCATAGAAGGAGTACATGACCTGATAGCACATGTAGCACTGATTGCAACGTGCCACCCAAAGATGCAGCTGCGCGCGCTGGCCGGCAGTCTGGCAACGCCGATCCATGCGATCGAGCAGCTGCTTGGCCGCCTGGAAACGTTTGACACCTGCAAAAGTGTAGCTCGCCTTGATGCTGGAGCCGAAGCAGTTGATTCCCACCTGCAACGAGGTCAGAAACTGACCGGCCGTGAAGCTGGACAGATCCTTGATGTAGCTGACCAACAATGCGGCAGGCAGCAGCACGATCGCCAGCACGGTGTACAACGTTGCCCACAGGGCGTATGCCGGGCGGCGACTCTTCGTCCGCGGCGGTATCCAGCCGCAAACCAGCATGCCACGATCCAGATAGGCGAAGGCATCGCGTGATCTCACCTGCTCGGAGAGGGAGCACACACGGAGTCGGGGAAACAGTTTGGTCAGCATGTTTCCCAGTGTAACTCTGCGGGCTATGTGATTGCCGCATCGAGCCGAGCGTAGTGCTTTATAGTGTTCCGTACCGCAAAGTAGATTCAATTTTTAATTAATTTTGTTTTTCTTTGCAAAGTTTTATTTTCTTTATTTTAATTATGCATTGAAAGTTGTGTGGGGACTTTTCTTGAATTATTTATTTTGAGAACAGTCCATAAGGCTGTCGTAGGACAGTTACATTGCAAGAATTTCAAAAGATTTCCAATGCAAACAATGTACATTTTATAGATACAATAAACACTTTTTAATCGCACTTACTTTAATTGCTTACTTTGAGGAACAGTCTAGTCTAGGCGAATGAAAGATTCATGGATTGACTTACAGGTTCACTGCATATTTCATAATATTTCAGAGGTCGCAAAGTTCTACGAACTTCCGCAATTTGTTAATTCGATTGTAAGAAACTGAAGGGATATTAATACCAATTTCTTAAGCCATTTTCAAGTGACGTTTGTTGACAAATAATGCGGTCATTCAATGCATGCTCAGAGGCGGAAAAGCAGAAAATTTGAAGCGTTATATTGTCGGCATTACAGCCTCATCAGGCAAGTTTTGTTTGCTCCCAAAGTCACTCTGTCTTTCTGCCTCCCGTTCTGACCCCTTCTCAGTCCGTCAGGCTGTCCATTTGGGTGCCGACTGCTATTTGTGGTATTTGAAACACGCGGCGCACGCTGCGTATGAACTATTTTCTTAAGCCATTCCGTCCTCCCATCCTCTCTGGCGACCTGGCATCTTGCAGAAGCCAAAAGGCTGCGGATGCTTGAACTTTGCAAGGATTTCGCCTTCATTTCTGTTTCCTGCTCCGAGCTCAGCGTGTGTTGAAGCACATGTGTGTGTGTGTGTGCGCGCGCCATGTGTGTGTTCCAAACTTCTTTTTTTTTTCTCGTCTCATTGAAAGCATCTGTGAGTTATTTTTATAGAGCTACTTTATACGTATCTATGCATGTGTGTAAGGGGGGCATGGCTGGGGAATATCATAGTCTATACGCCGGCAGAGTCAAGTTCCCAGCCAAGCAGAAAACTAAGAAGGAACCTCGGGAAGAACGTTGCACAAAATGCGCTGTCAACTTGAGCGACGGTTTATTTATATGAGCAGCCATTAAAAGCAACGCCCTCTCATCAGTTTTTCTATACTCTATACAAGTATAATAGCGAGAAGAAAGGGTATTTAGAATAGGATAGCATTAATAAGCATAGGGAAAAGCTCGAAATTAGTTTAAGCAAGTCTCAAGTCAAGTGAGACTCGTGAGCAAAGTTCACTCGAAATAGCTGAAGGAGCTTGGAATAATACCTATATTGCAGCTTGCACCATAATTTATTCTCAGCACTTTGCCATCGAATTATGTTTTCCCATTTAATCCAACGCAAATTGATTGACATTTCCGACAAGAGCAATGTGGCTTCGACTTTGATTCTCGCTTATTTCTTTTTACCATAATTTATCACTTGGTGGCAATCGAATGCATCAAGTGCTGTTGCAATCTAAAAGAATTACGCGCTCCGTACGCGCCAATCTATTACACTTTTTTAATTAAAGAGCAGCAGCGTCGAGGACAGCGCTAGTTGAGTCTACTCGACTTCAACATGCTCTATATGTCTATTTATATAGCTTTCCCCCACTTACAGGGCATCGGCAGGGTATTGCTTTGCTGCGTTTATCAAACGCACAGACATAAATCAAGAAAATACGACGCCGTTTGGCTCTGTTCTTGGCCAGTACAATGGACAACGACAACGACAAGGAACATTGACATGGACACGCTGTAGATTTGACGTGGCCAACAGCAGTTGGCAACTTGCACATGGCAAAATTTGTGAATTGCATTGCCAAAAATAAGCTGGGAAGCACTGCGGGGAGGCGCGGCAGGGTGAGGCAGCGGGTGGCTACGGCTAAAGTTTCAGACGAAAAAAACTAACGAGCATTCAGTGTAAACTGTCGCGTCGAGTTCTCATTAAACTTGCAAGTAAAATGAAGCAAAAAGCTGCAAAGCGGCAGCCCGAGCGCATTAGTTTTGTGCCCATCTTCCAGTCTGGGATAACGGGCAGGCTGCTTTGACCGATCTACCTCCCCTCCCCTCCCCCCACAGTACTTTTCTTCTGTGCTTAGCTCTCCCTACTTCATCTTGTTTAAGCTCTAACGATTTGCCATGTCAACATTTTGAGGGGACTGCAAATTAGTCGGATGCATTTTTGTTGCATACTTTCAGGCAGCTTCGATTTTCGTATGCACTACGCGATCTAAAGCAAGTGTTATTTATAGTAGAGTAATTATTAATAAAAACTAAGAAAAATAATTAAATTTAATTTTAAAAAAATAATTTTGTACAAAATAAATGTATATTATATCAGAGCGTAACAATATATTATAATAATATATTAAGAAAATTAATTTTTTACTCCATCTATTTCTACCTGCCATAAGCCCTTAGGAAATTTGTCACATGCATGTTTTTCCTTTTACCGGAACAGATTTGCCTAACTATAGCCTCGAGCAATGCGTATTTCCGCCTGAAAATTAGTCCAAGACTTGCAAACAAGCGAATTTATTCGGCAAACATTAATCCCCCACAAGGCAGACCCCTAAAAAAGTTTTCAACGGAAAAATCTCACAAACTTTTGTTTTACGCATAGTTAGGAACGTTGTCATTGTTTCCATCTCACTCACACGCACGCACTCGTTATCTATCTCCTTCGAACTCACACTTTGTATCTCACTCTCTCTCTCTCTCTCGCGCGCGCTTAACTATTGCCAAAGGTCCCCGAGAAGTATGCAACACAATGCAACTAGAAATCGCATAGAGTTCGGACGTGGCCCCCTTCGGGTCGCCGCCCATGGGCGTGTATTGCTAGCAAACTTTCGCAACATTTATCTTCGTTATTATGACGCCCGAATGGGCTATCAGCGCGAAGTGGAGCGACTGTTAAATATTTGGAGAGTAGCGACAGTTGCAAACTGAATGCGTTGGGGCCCCCAAATGCGGGCGCCCCAGACAGCTACTGGCTAAGCATAATGCCCAGCTAACCCCGCCTCCGACTACGAGTAGTGTCAAAAAATGCTACAACTTGTCATACACCAGAGCCAGGAAACTGGCAGAGCAGAGCCGGGTAGGACCAAGGAGGAAGCTGCGACAGCACAGAGTTGCATTTGGCAGAGCGACCGGGGCTGAGGGGCAGCGTGAGCTGAATGGGGGACAAAACAGGTCCAGAGTCGGCGACCGGCAGTTGTAAACGGGAAGGAAATGGTAACTTTTTCCTGCACTTAATTAGTTTGGGCATAAGTGGAGCAGAAAAAGTTGTGCGCCATGTTCGCCAGAATTCTGCGAACTGCAAAGACGATGACGAAGGCGAGCACGATGAGCAGAGCCCTGGCAAGACACAGGGAGGGGGAGAGATAGGACGATAGAGAGAGAGAGAGCGGAAGAGCCGCAGCCTGAGCTAGACGAGCCAGGGCAGCAGGCGACTCGAGGCAACGTCTCCGGTGCCGACGGTTTGT
This sequence comes from Zaprionus inermis, assembly GCA_018151445.1. Classification (NCBI taxonomy): domain Eukaryota; kingdom Metazoa; phylum Arthropoda; class Insecta; order Diptera; family Drosophilidae; genus Zaprionus; species Zaprionus inermis. The sequence continues at coordinate 1,780,359 of JAECXD010000634.1, read as the reverse complement.
CATCTGTCTTTGTATTCTACTGTGTGTCTGCTTGTGTGAATCTCTGTCCCTGCGTGTGTGCGAGTGTGTGTGTGTGAGTCGCTGTCTGTGTGTGCGCGCGTGTGTGTTGCCAAGGAAATTGCCTCATAAATGTTCATTACACAGTTCTGTGCAACTGTCGAATGAATGGGCGTTCCTTCCCTGGTTTCTCTCTACCTCTCGCTACCCCTCTTTTCTCGTCTTCTCGCACTCGCTGCTGGGCGAGTTCGTTTTGGCATGGAAAGAGGGGCGTGGCAGCTATGCAGCCGCACTCGAAAACTCAACCAGAACATTATTGCAGCAGATAATTTTTCACTGATTTATTAACGCAATTCAAATGAAACAATAGATTTGGTAATAATTTACTACGAATTTATGTGGCTGGCTCCCTCTTCCTTTCTCTCTCTCTCTTGCTCTTCCTCTCTAGCCTTGGGCTTTCTGCCAAGAAACTTTTGAGATCATAGAATCGAACTTGCATTTTATAAGTTTATAGACTGTTTACTGTTTTAGTTTTCCCTTATTTATTTAGCAAACAGGCAGATACGGTTTTGCTTCTAAAAATGTCTGAATCCATCATTTCCAATCTTCCACAATGTTGTCTCAACAAAGGTAAACTATAAAATATAATAAATGAGCATGTTAACTGATTAATTAACACGAATTTCCGCCATTACAACGTGCTGTTATTCTCACATAATTCGTATCGCACAACTTTCCCGCAATGGGCGTCGTTTTCCACAGCAGCCGCACAAAGCCTTTTGTCGTAGCAGCAGCCCTAAGCAGTTGGGCGGGAGGGAGGGTCTTACATCCATGAAATAAACCCGGTATTGTTAGACTCGCCCCGTTTCCGCAGCGTGTTATTGTCTGTCGAGCGAGTGGGTTCGCTTTATTCTCGTGATTTGATGACCTGACCCGGCAAATGACCCCGCTTGCTAATTATACACCTGCACTTATCACAGCCGGCATAACGATACCGGAATACGCATACGTACATTACGTATACGCACAGTGGCAGGCAGAATTTATCTGGCACACTTGTCGAGCGCGCATTAAGCAAAGCAGTCGTCGGCCGGGGGGGGGGGGGAGAGGGTGTAGCGACCCAAGCGCGTTATTTGTAGCAATAAGCAAACAATAAAACATTAGTCGAGCTGATAAAGCAGCTCCATATCCTGGCCCTGCCTCCTTCCTCTGCGAGACTCAAGTGGCGCATGTGTCAGCGAGCTGCTTAGCACCCTAATGCGATTATTAAGTGCCAAGTGCGATGGCAGCGTGTAAAATTCATTATATTAGCCCCGCTGTGCGGGTTCATTGGCTCCGGCCCACTCGCTCATGCATTGCGCGTACTCAATATCCTGGCTCGGTATGCGCTACCCGGCACCGCCTCCGGCTACGGCTCCGGCTCCGGCTCCGGCTCCATCTCCATCTCCGGTGGCAGCAATTGCCTTCGACTAACCGCGGCGATCCGCTGACTGTGGCGCAATAAATTAAGAGCACAAATAAATCATCCATTTTAATGTGACAGTTCCGACAAACGCGCAGTGCGTCGCTTGTGTGGCGCGAGGGAGGCAGGCGGGTAGCTGCGCCACGCCCCCGCCGCCAACTGCCAACTGCCAGCTGAAACTGAAGCCTCGGCTTCGACAAGAGGACATTGTTTTGAATGTCTGTCTCTGCCAACCCGCCCTCGCCGCCATCTTTTTTGTTGGCCATATTTAGCGGGTTCATTCATTCTCATTGTTTGCACATTGCCTGGCTCCTTCTGCTCCATTTTTGTCTGCTTTTCCTCCATCCTCTTCGATTCGCCCTCACACGGGTATTTTGTTTGCGCTAAGTACTTGGCCTTACTGCGGCACTTAATATTTTTCGATGCGCCTGCCTCCCCCTTCTCTCTCTCTCTCTGTGTGCCACTCTCTCTCTCTCTCTCACAGTTTCCTCTTAGTTTGCCAGTTTGCAAGCTTCCGCTGCGGAAGTGCCGCCATTGCACAGTGAGAAAATGCGTTGCGAATTTGTAAAAAGCCTTTTAAGTTGTTCGACAGTGCGTATGATTAATACAATTTATTGAGGTTATCGATTGGGCGCACAGAGGCCAGAGATATGAGCATGGCGGATGCGTTATTAAAAATGCACGGCTGACAAGTTACTTTAGGAGTCAGATAGAGAGAGAGAGAGAGACAAAGAGAGAGAGAGAGAGAGAGAGAAAGTCTATGACATTTCTGACTTTATATCCAACTGTTGCCTTTAATTAATTAAAAACCTAGACATTTTCACTTAATTTTCATACCTGAAGAGATCATCTTATAAGCCATTTATTTCATATATTTATGGCATACTACAACCAAACTTAAGTTATTTAAATCTTGTTCCAAATTCATTGAAAATATACGAATTTTTACTTATTACTTATTAATCGAAGTAGTTTTGCTTATTCCTCCAGGCTAAGTTTCTTTTCACACTGAGATTCAAATTTTACCATTTAAAACTAATCATTTATTGTTAAATTTTGGCAAGGTAGCCTTATTATACATTCTAAAATAGTTGATAAATTTTAATCTTTAGTTTTTGGTTGGAATCTATCAAATTGTCTAAAAACTCATTCAATGGCAATCTCAGCGTATTTTTCTGACATTTAACCACACTCTACTCTGCTCCACAATCGAGTTGCAAACAAGTTCTCGCAGTAGTTAAGATCGGCAATTAAATGATTGCAAAGTTGTAATTGTTTGTATTCGTGCAGCTGCAATAAAAAGGGGACGGTGAGAGGGCATCATCTGTGTGATTGTTGGCAACCTTTTGCCAGTTTCCTTTCGAGTGCATTGCAAGCGACAACACAAAGATGACGATGTCACTTCGCCTGTCCAGCTGTTCAGCCAGTTCAGCTGCCCAGACACATCTTCATCAGTTGACACCTCATATTCTTTGAACATTTTCCAATTGAAGTCTCTCTCTCTCTCTCTCTCAGTCTTACTCCCAGACTGCCACTCTGTCTGGCAATCTCTAAGGTGCCATTAGAAATATTGCGCGTCCAACGATTCGATTTCTATATTAGAAAAATCTTTTTGTTGCACTGTTTACTGTGCTGCCAAGTGGAAACGGGAGGGGAGTGTGTGCAGAGCAGGGCCAAAAGCCAATACGAATGCCATAGGGCAGGTGAAGCTGTAAGAGACTGTGAAACACAGATATAGACTTTGTAAATGGAGGAAATGTTGTTGCTGCCCATTCACGGACATTGTGTGTGCTGCCTCAGCAATTCAATTGGCCCAAGTACTTTTCAAATTTGATCGAGTGAAAATAAGTAAGACTTGCTGAGAGATACGTGAGCACGGCCATGGTTGGAGTACGCCATTTTCTTTTCTATAGAATGTATTTGATGCATAAATTTATAGAAGTCTGGCAACATGTATATTTCGCATTATACTTCTTTATAAGGCTGCAAAGAGTGAAAGCAATGGGCGAATGATTAGAAATCCCATTTGATAATCTGTTTATTTTATTTTATATATTTTAATTGCAGTAAGCTATTTATTTTGGCCACATGTTTTATGGTTAACTACTTAGAAAATATTTTATAATTTTATTAATTAGATTTAAATTCGCACTTTCCTAATAATTTGAAATTTGCTTCAATGAATTCTGTGTTGTGTGCATCTATGAAAACTTACAGCATTGTGCTGGTGATGGAGAAGGGGAAGGGGGAGGGCAGTCCCCGCACAGGCCACACAACAATCGTTGCCCGAATGGTCCGCAATGTTGGCCGTAATCAACATCAATTTCTGCGTTTGGTCGCGCGATATTTTGTAATTAGACAGAGAGAAAAAAGAGGCAAACGAAATTGGCCCCCGTCTCTCTCTCTCTTTCGCTGTCGCTGCTCTCTGCCTGTCTCACGCACAGGCAACGCGTGCCGCATCAGCCAAAACCATGGCAAACAATTTGACCAAAAAGCAAACAAGCAACGAATATGGTAAAACTCATTAGAGCCAAATGCAGAAACAGTTGCAGGCAGCCAGCAGCAGCTGTGGCGGAAGCGTTGCCAGGGTTGCCACCTCGAACGCCAGACCAAAGAAATTCATGCATATTCCGATTTTGCATTTGCTTGTTATCGTTGTTGCGCATTGTGTGTGTGGTAGAGCGAGAGAGAGGAGTGTGTTTAATGCATTTCGAAATGCGGCCGAAAATTGCCCAGCAAATTATTGAAAATTAGCCCATGGTTGCCGCCGCTATTTTTCACGTTTTTTAATTTTAACGCAGCTTTTGCTCTTTGCCTTTCCGTTTCCCTTTCCCTTTCCCTTTCCCTGCACTGCATTTTGGACAGGTGCTGATTGAACAGTTTTTCCGAAATCAGTTGCATATTTATAGGCAATTTGCATGCAGGCTACGCAGTTTATGCCACAACCCTGTGTACTCAGCTTGACAAGCCAATGAACTGGAACTAAATATGAATGTGCAACATATGAAAGCGTAATTGACAATTGCAGCACGTCCCGAATCCCGTTTCGCATGTGTTTCTGACTTTGGTTTGGCGTTTGCTTTGAAATATCAAAATGTAACTACGTAAATCGATTTGAAATCATTTTCAGTACTTGCTCAATGAGTGCCTCGTTTCGAAAATTACATTTATTATGGCAAAGAAAAATATGTAATCTAAAAACAATTGCATTTCCGTGTTCAACCTTTTGAAAATAGTTAATATAAAATTAAAGTCAAATTTAAAGTGCGTGCACATGCGTATTCAAATTCAATTCTACTATACAATATATATGTTAGTTAGAGAGCTTTTCTTTCTTAAAGTAAAAAACTTTTTCGAAGCAAAATCAAAAGTGAAAACCTGATTGAAGTTGCCATTTTCTCATCTCGTCTCACACTTTTCGCTCTACCTGCACATTTTCAACTTTCTGCGAATTTCATTTATTTATATAATTACTTTAATTAGTCACACACCCGTTTGTGTGCCAGCTCATATGCGCTTCACCTTTTTCTGCTTTGCGCCTTATTCATTAATCAGCTTTCCGTTTCCTTGACGCCAGGTTAGTCAGCTGCTTCAATCTGCGCTGCCTGCTCTCCCCTTAGCCAGGAGATCTCCTCGAGCTGCCGCTTTGACTGCTCGTTTAATTTTTAACTTTGAACACAGATGTCAACTCAGCGCTCCAGTCCAGCCGGCTGCTGCTTGCCACGCCTACTAGAGCGAAACTTTGTGGAGCTAATTTGTGGAAGTCGCAGCGCGGGCCAGACAGGCAAGCCAGGCCACTGACGTCATTAGCGTCTATGCAGGAAAGGAAGAAAGGCGAACTTTTTCACATGCAAAGCAGGCACGGAAAATGAGTAGAAAGTAGAGCCAGAGAGAGAGAGAGAGGGAGAGAAAAAGGACTAGAGAGAACGAAAATGGTTTTAATTGAATATTTTGGGGCGCCTGCAATTTCTTGGGCATAAACACAAACACGAAAAGGAGCTGAAAATCAACGTCAAATTGGGTTAGTTGCTAGATTTTTGCCCGACGCCGAAGCTCGAGCAAATCGAATCTGGGACAAGCTGGGATGCTTTTCTCTCTCGCATCCGACGTGGCACTTGGCCTCGACGTGGCGAGTCATGGAGAGAGAGAGAGAGAGGGGGAGAGGAAATGCAGCCAAAGCAAAATCATTAAAATCAAATTACAAAATCCTTCGGCGGTGTCACATTTCCGCCGGAAATTGCACTTTGCGTGCGGCTCAGCAGCGCGTCGCAGGCGTCAGGATTGTGCCAGGATTTGTTGGTGCCGGTTTGCAGCAAACTGACAGATTAGTTAATAAAATCTTGTCGCCCCGCATTCGGACTGGCAAATGCGAAGGACTAGACAAATTTGTCACGAGAACGAGCGAATAAAATATGGAAATTTCTTATGACACCGTTGCCTGCTGCCTTCTCCCTTCTCTCACTTCCTCTCTTTGTTCTTTCTTCGTTTTCTTTTGCCCACAAATGCAACGGTTAAAAGTGTCGAAAAGTTCCGCTCTGCCGAAGTCTTCGTGTCGAGCTTTCGCTGTCAGCAGAAGAGAGGAGAGATGCGAAGGGTTCTAGGGATGAGTTCGAGAATTTCGATAATAAATTCAATTTCAATATTGAAGTTCTCATGTCTGTATAAAGTGCAGCAAGGTATCCAAGATTGTACTGTGTTTACTTTAAAGTCCCATGCCCATCCCAATGCGATACATATCGTTATCGTGCTCTGGCTCACGCTGCCATCGCACATGGCAACCGAAAACACCGTGACAGCCAGACTTGTTGCATTATTTGTAGCTCTGCCCAGAGCAGAGAGAAAAACTTGTGGGTATTTGGGAATTTTTTCATATTGCAAGGGACACAAAAAGAGAGAGTAGATGTGTGTGTGTATGGCTGTTGTAGAAAACGCATAAGCATGTTATAAAATATGCACATTATAAAATGCGGTGCGATCTAGACAAAAGCCGAAAGGAATTTGTCGGCTTGAGCGTTGTAGACATTTCGATACCCTGCGGGAATTCGAATCGATTGCTATATTATTTTTGTTATTATTTCTGCTAAATGAAAACAGTTGAAAGTAATCACAACTTGAACTCTTTTACTGCACTCAATCCAACCTGAAACTCAGCTATAGGATATCCAATAATTCGATACAGTTTCAATCTACCACTTCAACACGCCTTTTTTGGCTTCTTCTTTTTGGGCTTCCGTAATTTCCTTCCTGCTCAGCTCCTCTTGGCTTTGCCTGCTTTTCTCGCTGACAACCAGCTGCAAAATATATATGCTTCTGTTTACTTATGTATGTGTGTGCTTTGCGTTCTGACAGTTTTATTCCTTCTTACGATATATATGCATATTGCAGTCAGTTCTCAAGTGCAGAAGATGCAATAATATATAACAAATAAATAGAAGCTACTGCAGGCAGAAAAAGGCTTCTCGAACCGGTTTGCATTTTTCGAATTGCCTTAAATAATGTGTCTGCTAAAGACTTGAATGGACTGTTCTTTTCTGATGGTAATTCAATGCCTAGCAAATAAGACTAACTGAATTAATAGTATTTTATTTATTTGGAATAATTTTTGTTTTAATTTTTGTAGAAGTGGAAATCAGTTGAAAGTCTATAGAAAGAAACAATCCAAAATATTAAAATTCAAAGCGAAAGATGCAAGCAATTTATGGTATAATCTTTATTCATATTGTGACTGGGACAAATGAATATATATATAAATAAATACTGAAAATGTTCATTGCCATTGAAAAAATAAAATAAAATGGTCAAATTAGAAAATATACACAGCTGGGTAAAGATAAAAAGGAAGTGTATAACTATCATAGCGTTATTTGCTAAAAACGAACAACAAAAAACTAAAATTCCAAATACCAATGTATTCGATTCCTCGCAAATCACGCAGCATATCACAGTTTTTTGCCACAGATTTTTGACTGATATTTCAGTGATTTGCAGTGTCGTTTAACGATTTGCCCAGGAGTGTAATGATTGATTATTTATGGCAGCGCACGAAGTGTGCGGACTGCGAATTCTTCTAACCATGCAACGACATCCACAAAAAAGTAACATTCTTTGGCACGCACTCGACAGAGATAGAGCTAGAGATACGGATAGAGAGGGGGAGAGATGTGTGTGTGTGCGTTGCTCTGGGGTACATTTTCACGTAGTATACATAAAAAGTCAATTTCTGTTTGGGTCTGACACGATTTAATGGTGTCTGCGCCGCGCGGACAAATCGTGCACGCGGTCAACCAAGTTGACTGTAGGAGGCAAAGGGGATCTGGCCCCCCTGCACCTCTCCCCCGGCGTGTGTGTATCGTGATAAACGTCCGTCATTCGACTACGGCTGGATTTGAGGGCTGGAAGCGATTTTGACGAAATCTAATCAAAACGACGATGGCAAACTAAATTGCCAACAAATCAAAGACAACAAATGGTTCAAAAAAAAGGAGTACATAAAAAAAAATTAAGTATACGTCAATATGGCGTTTTGGCCACTGGCCCCGCAATGATAATGTTTATGATGATGATGATGATGATGATGATCGTCTTGTTTGCCGGCACAATTAGCCTTGGCAGCTACGGCTGCCATTGCTGTGGTCGTTGCTGGCGACATTCGTGGGCTACATCGGATTCTTAATGGCATTTAAGGCATTATAAATAAAATTTAATAAAAGTCAACTTTTGACTGAGGCTTAATTATAATTTAGTGCCATGGCACGCGCCCAGCACGCCGGACAGGTGTAATTGTAATTACTTCACAGTCCACGCAGTGTACACTCCGCGCCACACCCCACTCGCCCGACCCGACCCGACCCACTCTCATTGCGAGAAATGTCCATTTAAATGGCTTGATTAATGCCAGCGACAAGCTGCCATGCGGCAAGAGGCAAAGGCACAGTGGTGCAGGAACACTATAACAGGCGTTGAAGAGTCATAGCATAATAATGATATACACAAGAGCTTAAAAAGGTTTTCTGCAATAAATAATAAAATAAAATAAAAAATAATAACAATAAATAATATACAATTTGGCTTATTATTTTCAGCAGCACACTTAAACTTTTTGTACAGTATTATCCTAGTTCTACAAGTGAAGCCCTAAGCCCTAAGAATGTCTAAGCTGGAATCTTATATATTTGAAATTAGTGTCTTTTTATTCGCTGTTGTTTGGCGACTTTATTTCTTTTATTTGGGTTGCATAAGAAGTATATAGAACGGAAGGAACATATGTGTATGGTATGTGTGGGCTTTCTGCGCTCTCTTTCTCCCGCTCCACTGTGCATACACTGCGCCCAGTGCCTTTGAGGGCGCCAGCAACAGCCAGAAACCGACTTTTTTCCGTTTTAAGTGTATTTATTTGCTCTTTATTTTTATGACTGGCCCCCGTGTAATTGACGCTGTGTGCGCTCGGCAGCGCAATTTGATGGTCGTATAGCAGCGCCTGTGTGTGCGAATGTGTGTGTGTGTGTGTTTTGGGCAGTGCATGACAGAGAAGGCGAGAGGGAGAGAGGAAGCAGCAAAGCTGTCCAGAAAGCCATAAAGTGCAGGCTTCTTGTTTTTTATGTTGTACTCTTTTTTATACTTTAAAAAATTTGCATCGCTTTGCCTTTTGCTTGTGTTTCGTATGTGTTTGTGTGTGTGTGCTGCACAGTTTTGCTCATTTAAATTTTTAATTAAGCTTAAAGTGCGTGAATATGTAAATATTTTGTTTGCACTCTGCGTACTCCTAAAGGAAATGATGCAACGCTAAAAGAAAACGTAAAACAAGAATTGAAACTAAAAAAAATGAATGCAAAACTAATGGAGATAAAACGCCAATTGCGAGTGCACAGCGACATCCAACTATTTTTAAATTTAATAATAAAATTGAACTGGTTTTCCAACTGCCATTTCAGATCTGATTGGATCGTTTAGTCTATCGAAAATGCAGCTGAAGTATTTCAAGCAAATGCGAAATATGAAAAGAATTTATTTTTTTATACAAATATTAAAAAAAAAACTAAAATATAAATTAAAATATATATTTTGCAAGTCTTAATTAAATAAAAGAATTTTTTAAAACAAAATTCCTTTGCATTTTTCACAAAATTATTTTCAAAGCTTAGCTAGTTTTTTCGGCCCAGAAAGCAAAGTGCTGCACGCGCTGAATGCGAATTCATTTGAAATTCCGTGAACCATCAAATGGATTAATTAGAGGCCTGAGTGCGAGAGAGAGAGGGGGGGAGGGAGCTGTGCTGGGGCTGTGCATTTCACGCATTTTACCTCTTTTCGGGGAATTTGAACTGCATTGGCGGCGACAATTGAAACGCCCACGGTATAAATCACGGCGTGGGAGGCAAAACCATATAACAGCGACAGCAACAGCTTCAATGACAGCGGCAACAGCAACGACAACAACACGAGCAACAACAGCAACAACAACAACAACCTGCAACGAGCAGCGGCAATGCAAGCAAGAACGCAGCGGCTGCAGAACATGAAATTCATTTGCATGCAACACGTTGCCAACGAGGCAAACAAGCGGCGCAGCGTGGCTGGGCTGGTACCATGCGGCGTATGAGCGACGTGTGCAACGTGTCGCATGTTGCAAGTGTGTGTAGCAGAGTTTACAGTGCCACTGAATGCTGACGACAGCTTGCCGGCCCAAAAATATGCAGTTAACTAAACAAGAGTGACCAGCTGGCCCGACTGCTGGTGCCGCTGCTGTTGCAGCGTGGCCAGAGTTGCCAGGGCTGCACAATTGCACGGTGAATGGGCTGCAAAACGAGTTAGTAAATAAATAAAATATTAATTTCAATTGTTTATAAATAAAATTCAAAATAAATATGTACTTTTAACTTTAGAAGTAATTTACAATATTCAGATAATTCTTTAATTATTAAGAAATTATTAAATAATAAGAAATTATTAAATTATACATTTTTATTGAAATTTAATAAAGTTTAATTCTTAAATTTCTTTTATTTAGATTTAAATGTATACATTAAAAAAAACTGTTAATAAATAGATAAATGTAATCTTAATTAAATATGCAACATCATTGAGTGGACTGCTCTAAGTTGATTTTAAATATATACAAGTATAAATTATTAATATAATACTAGTTAGAAAAATATTTGTATATAAATTATAGACTTGACCAGTCTGAGTTTTCATTTTTCTATGTAGGTATATGCTGCTGGGTACGAGTCTACTCTGTTTAATTTGAATACAAAAACAATTCTTTGTTTCTGTTCTGTGCTTGTGCAGCCCTGGCCAGGCTGCTAATCTAATTTGCAACATCGTCGGGCGACAGCGTAGGGGCCAGGCAGCAGTTGGCAGTTGGCAGTTGGCAGTTGACAGTCGAAAGAGCAGTCCGACAGTCGGACAGGGACTACGACCGTGACCAAGAGAACCGGATATAGAGCGGCAACAGCAATTGCACTGAGACTGACCCATTTGAGAACTTGTTCGGCCTGCGATTCAATTCGAATTGGCGACGTGGCGGGAAACTTATTTTAAATGCAACTTCAATTTAATGCGCTCTGTAAAGTTGCCGCAAACGCAAACGCACGAGTGCAGTGTGTGGGCAGAGGCAGCGCTAGGAGGACGCGCCTCGCCTGCAACATGTGAGCTGCATTTGTTTGAGACGAGCTACAACGTTGCTTTAGTTAGCTGGTTATACCCGCACAGCATACAAAACACTTGAATGCACTGCGCCCTATTGACCTTGCGTGTCCTCCCCCAGCACGCTCTTTATATGGGAGTGTGTGTGTGTGTGCGTGTTTCTTTGCATATGACACGAACATACTTGAATTTGTTTGCTGTCAACAGGAAGAGGCAGCAAGTCACACAGACTTGAGTCACCTGCGGCAACAAGCCCAACGAGGTCCAACAACGGCAACGGCAACCTGAAAGAGATTCCCATTTTAATCTGCGTAGAAAGTAAATAAAAATTGAAATGATTTAAATGCTGATTGATTTTATTTGCTTGTTGTCTGTCTGCTTGGGCGACGATTTTTTCGATTTCGATTTCAAAAGCGCCTTAAAGTTTAAGGCAAGGGAATTTTCGATAGCTGCATAGATTATTGCGGCTTAAATTTATTCGAACTGACTCACAATGGGCTAAATCGAAAGCACATATCTGCTGCCTTGAAATTGCAGCTGGAAAAGCTCTTTAAAGCTGTGGGAGAGAGCACTCTCTGTAGCTAAATCGATTAATAAGCTTTCAAGTGATTAAAACTGACTGAAAATGGGCCAAAACAAAAGCGTAACAATTACTACACCCAAGCAGGTCTCTTGTTGTTCAATATGAGCTTTAAAAGCTCGTTAAAGCTTTGTACATGCATGTTAGACAGCCTAATTGACACTGCAGCTTTAAAGCACATTAAGCGTCAGTTAACTCCAGCTTCGCCTTACTAAACTCAATTCAAAAGTAATTCCAACCGTGCTAAATCGAAAGCACATTAACCCTGCACACTTTCATAGCGCACTAAGCTCGTATCTCAGCTGGCACTTACACTGCGGATTACAGCAGCCATCGCATTCCACAATCCACAATCCACATAACGTATTACGCATTACGTATTACGTATGACACGTGGATACATATCGCAGTTGTTGCCGACTCACCCATCGTCAGAAGTTTCATGTGTGTGGCTCCGCTTCCTAATGAGCCAACTGCATTTCTTCTGCCTGTCTCTCTCGCTCTATCTCGATGTGCCGCTCTCTCTCCCTCTTTCACTGAGCCACCCATTGGCATTCCGCTTAGACTTTTACTTAATGGCGCTGCTTATAGCACTCTCCTCTACACTTTTGCTTTCTCACAGAGGTAAGCCCCGAGCCGGGCAGCTTATTACGGCGATGACAAATCAGTTTCCATGTCAAACACAAACCTCATGTCAAGCTTGCTTGATGACATTTTCCAATTTCGGAGCATGGTCCGAGGATTTCTTGCTCCTTCTGCACAGACGTGACTAAATTGTGCTCATGCGTAGCTTAACCTAATAGCAGAGATAGTTTTGCTCGTCTCGGATAAAACTCTTAAAGTTATGAAAATATATTGAAATTTGAGTGAAAGTTTATTTCCATAATAAAAATATATTGTATTTTATATGTATTGTGTATTTATTTAGCTTGGCCCGCCGACGATGATGTTATCCGCTTTACATAATCAGAATCTTATTTCACTTTCATTGCCATTACGGGCTCAGGGCCGGCACAATCCCCATCTAATTGAAGGGACTACGATTACATAGCATTTGCCGCAATCGCGTTGAGTCGGTTTGGGGCTGCTCAGTGCTTTTTCCCCACTTTTTATTCGCATTCAAATGATTTTAATGACAGCAATTTGTGTTTCGAAATCGCGCAACATTAGCTTTCGACGAGGTCGCGAGGGCTGCGGGCTGCAGTGGAAAAGGCGGGCTGGAAGGGCAGACTTTTAAGGAGGGCAGGAGATACATAAAGTGGCCAGAAGGGGGGGGGGAGTGCTGGGTGCTAAATGAACGTGTTTATAACGCTTAACTTTCAAATTGCGGCCTGTTTCAGGTCGCAACATGCGGAAGTTTCGATTTGTCAGCGCGTCGCTGTAGGCGCTTTTGGGAAAATTACGCGACACGTCTCGCAAGGGATGAACCCCACCGAGATGAGATACCCCTGCCCCCGGCTACTCGACCGCCCTCCCCCCTCTCTCTTTCCCACTTTGGACAGCCACAGACAGCGCGTCTGTCCGCGACGTCGTTATTATCGTCGCTGCGGCTCAGCGTGGCCAACGTCATCGTTTGGGGCAGCAACAAATTCATTTAGACACAGAAAACTTGGCCGAAAGCAAAGCATGACAATGTTCCGCCCCTACCCTACCCGTTCTCCATGCTGCTCCCGCCCAGCCTATCTCGCTCTCCGCCTTCTCCTCTTGCTCCTCCATCGTCGTCGTCAGCATCGGCCAAGTGTAAACTGAAATGTGGGTTAGTGGCGTGTGGCATGATTCGAAACGGGATTCGGCATGGGTTGCGGCATGGGCTGCGGCATGGGATGCGGCTTGGGATGTGGCACGGGGTGTGGCATGTGGCATGGCGCAGTTTAGTTAAAAGAAATGTTTGTGATTTCTCGTGGCGTGCTGCAAAATTATCACACTAAGATTTTGATTGATGAGACTTTTGGATGCTGCCGGCTCTATCTCACCCTGCTCCTCTCCCTCATCCTCCTCTCTCTCTCTCTCTTCCTCTCTTTCGCCCAATTTCCGCTTTATATGGGCGTTGCCGTCCGTTGCCCCATTTGCGACCCAAAAAGCCGCGGGCCTTGATTAGTTTTTCGGGCTTAGCGCGTGCCGGGTCGCAATTCAGCCTCCCGAAAATTGAGAACTTTTGTGGCAGTGGCAGTGGGAGAGAGAGATAGCACTATTAAAGCAGATTATACGTCTCATTTTGCAGATCGAAAAGCGTTAAGTTGCACTCTACCAGAAAGCCTGGAAAAACAATAGAAAATGGACTCGAAATATTTAGAAAATAAAATAGTAAATCAATTGTGCTGGTACGAACACATATATCTGCCATGTGCAGCTATATATTCCTGTTCCGTCGAGCGACATCGATCTGCGCTTCGTATGCAAATGCGATAAGCTGCCGCGTTTGCCACATCGTGCAAGTTAACTGAAATTTCCACACAAAACAAATGGTAATCTCTGTAGACGCCCCGCAGACGTCGACTGACTACGTTGCAACAACAACAACAGCAACAATGGCAACAGCAACAACAATTGAGACAACAACAATGGCAGCAACTTATCACACACACAGCTGGCAGTCATAAAAGCGCCGTAAAACAGAATCATCCATGAGAGGCTCTTGCAACATCAGCGCAATTTGCAACAAGACATCAGCAAAATAAACTGCAACTTGTCCAAGAAATGCCAAAAAAAAAACAAGCAAATACAACAACAGCAGCAACACATGAGGCACTTATTGGCCATGGTAGAAAAAAATGCTTTAAACTTTACTGTGTTTGTTTTCCTTTTGCGAAAAAGTGCGAGGCAGAGAAACAGAGAAGGAGAAGCCCAAAAGCGACTAGATCGTCTGTTTTTTATGATTTAATATGGGAAAACTGCTGCCAAAAAAAAAAAAAAAAAAACGAGACAAGAAACAACTGAAAAACAGGCAGCAACACGTTGTAGGCTCGAAAGGGGGGCAGAGGCGCGGAGCGGAGGGTAGACAGTCTCACGTGAACAACATAATCGCACATTTAAGCGGCAAATACCCACGTCTCCCCCGGCGCAGTAGAACTGATGTCGTTGCCCCACTCGACGCGTCCAATGGGGCAACAAGTGTGGACAGTTGCCTATGCCAGTTGCCGTTGTAGCCATTGTTGCTGCCACGTAATAGCCAACTCTGTTGACGGGGCCAAAAGCATTGAAACTGGAAATTAAATATGAAAAAACAAGTAGAGTATAAATAGACAGCGTGTTTGAGTGTGACTAAGCACAGTTATTAATGCTCTCTATTCGATGAGGAATATGCTTGAATTGTATACACTTTATAGGCGAACTTTGAGTTTCAAATGCGTTTAAATTAATATAGTAATTCCACTTAGATGTTTATTTATATGCTACATTATTTTATTTGCTGAAAGATAAGTCTATAAATTACATAAAACCCTGACATTTCAGTTGCTTCTGCAATTCGACTGTTAAGCTGCATTCAGCTAGTGAATAAGCATTTTGAACAAATAAGAAAACTACAGTCAACTATGCCCGACTTGAATATACCCGCCACATACCATTTCAATTTTTAATTTTTGTTGATTGTGAAATAGAATTAATCAAATGAAAAATACAAATAAATGATAGAAAGAAGATTTATGCTAAAAAAATGAGGTTTCTTTCTAAGCTTAAGAAACTTCGCATATTTAAATACAATCCATATTTAATTAAATGATCTGATTAAACTAACTTGATAAGCTCAAATAATTCTAATATATTCAGGATGTAATTTTAAAATAATTAAATGAGATAGGCTAAAATGTTCAAACATTATTAATTTTCGATAGTGAACCATTTTATCTAGAGTTCTTTAACTGAACACTTAACTTAAGTCTCTTTTATTCATATTTTTTAGGGGAATTGGGGAAATTATACAGTGAAAATAGTGCGTCATGAGACGTGTTCGTTGCGACATTTAAAGTTTTGTTCTCGTATTTTCGCTCTGCATTGTATTGTTGCTCTACAGAGACTTGGCATGCAATATATATATGTTTAGCTCTCTTTGTTATTGTTTTTTGTTAGCACATGCAACTAAGCGAAACAGTTTGTTTCCATTGAAGTTTATACGAAAGTTTTGTCGTGCCAAAGTTCAGTTCAATTAGGAAGTGATAGAGGAAAGGGAGAGTGATACATTTGCAAAGCCCAGTGGCTGTTTAAGTATTTGATATGACAAATCCGAGCTTTGCCCAGGCCTTGGCATAATAATAAATAAACTCCAACACTTACACCGGCCAAATATGCTAAGCAGGCCAAGACTGGCAGGCAGACAGGCAGCTACCCACGTAATGAACGCACCTCACCCAGCTACCACTCCGCTCGAGCTCGTCGAGATCTTTAGTATGCAGAATTTCCAAGGCTGGCGCCTTAATTAATTCACACGACGGTCGAGAGAAGAAGCCGCGCCGCTGTCTGCGTAGCAATTGTATAATTAGTGCTATGGCAGCATCTCTCCCTCCCTTACTTCCCTCTCTCTCTATCTCTCTCTCTCGGTCACACCAATCAAGCACACCCATTTTCCGGCATTGGCTCTCGCGCCCACCTGACTCACAAGTAAATTTGTCAATTTGAGTTGGCGCACTCACAACACGAAGGTGTTCAATTACACAAAGTAGAAGTAGATTCAGGAGAGAGACGGGAAAAGATTGAGAGAGAGAGAGAAGGTAGGGCACAGAAAATGTCAAAAGCATTTCGAGAAATACTTTGCACAATAAATTCTCGTCTCGCCGCATCGTGCCCAAAATACGCCAAAACGGTTCATTGATGAGGCGCAACTCGGGCATCGATACGGCACAAGGGGTAGGCGGTTTTTATTGCGGGGGGGCGGGTCGAAAGTATATTATGGCTGCCCATAGCTCATGATTGTGTTGCCGTATTCGCGCAATTTCCCCAGGGAGTAGGCAAAGCGAAAGTGTTAAAGCGCTGCAGAGCTTCGAATAGGTCGAAATAAAGTTGGGAAATTGCCAACGTTTTTATTAAGGTCAGTCTTATCGATAGCTAGTTTAAAGTCTCGCGAGTGAAAAGTTCGAATATTAAAGTTTGAATTTGTTTACACTTTTGATTGATAGAGTTGGCAGCAACGCTGTAGCCACGCAATTTGCTCGTTTGTGCGTGCGTTTTTGCCACGCCCACTCGCAAGATGCGGCAGCCAGTGGCGGGGGCGGATGACAAGACAAAGACAAGGAATTGACGGTTATCAGGCGCAGACATAGACGTCTTACTAATGTTGTCTTCCCTGTCTCTCTCCCTCCCTCTCTGTCTCTCACTTTCTCTCTCTCGCAAAGCGCGCGTGCTTAAGTAATGAGGCGGAGTCAACGGCAATTAGAAGGCGCGATGAGTTGCCAAGGCAAAGTCTGGCATTGGAAAGGTATAGGAAGGAGTTGGCGAGGGGTAGGCAGGGGGAAGGGGCGTGGCGGGCAAGTGCAGTGCCGGTCAAAAGGTTGAAACATTCAATTTAGGTGCAAGCAAAGTCGAAAAGTTCGTGGTGGGAAAAGTGAAAACTTGCGTCGAACATGAATAAAAACTGACCAAAGTAATAAAACAAAATGAAACGAAATGAAATGAAATGAAACGGAAATGAAACCTAACGGCTGCCAAGTAAATAGACAAACAACAGGCAATAAGGCAGTCAGGCGGGCAGGCGGGCAGGCAGGAGGCAGCCAGGCACGTAAAACTTTTCCACATGCCGTTACATTTATCCTGCTGCAACATGTTGTGCCACGGTCGGAGTGTGTGTAGGTGTGTGTTTAGGTGTGTGTGTGTGTGTGTGTGTGTGTGTTGCTAGTTAAAGTTTATCAAAGCTACAAAAAGAACAACAACAACAGGCACACTCACACAGATACACACACAGCCCGCCACAGGAGCAACAGGGAAGCGCAAACTTTACGCTCGAAAACAAGTTGCTATCCTCCTCCTCCTCCTCCGCTTCCTCCTTCTGGCAGCGATCCCAACTCCGTCTACGACTTCAGCTACGCTTCAGCAGCTGCCACGCCCGCTCTAGCCGCCTCTAGCTCCTTCGAGCTGCGTCTTTGGCTCTGCTTAAGTCGTAAGTCCTCTTTGGGAGTTTTTGACTTCTCAAGTTCAGTTCAGCTCGCACTGCTGACTAATGCCAACTTTATTCTATATTAAGTAAAGAAAACACGCACACACACACACGCACACTCACACAGTACAGCTGTCTCTTTTGCACACCCAGGCATACATACGTCTCTTTCGCTCTGCACTTTCTAACTTCACTCAGTTTATTCGACACACATGCGCTCACATTTTTTACTCACTTCGAAAAGTGCGTAAATTCTGCAGGCCGCTAACTTTTGCCAGCCACTGTCATATAAACTTACTAATGAATTGTACGGTGTTTACGGATTGTAATCGCAATACTTCGACATGTTATTAAGGACATAAAACGTGAATAATACGTGGATCAGCTCTGCACCCCTGATGCGGTTGAGTTCGGGAGATAAAGGACATTTTATTTATTGCATTTTACACATACTCAAAGTCGCATTAGGCTTAGGATTCTACATAAATGTATTTGTTAAAAAAAGTTTATGGATTCGGGTCTGGGTAGAGGATTGTGTTGAAAATCACATGCTTAGGATGACCAGGCGCGAGCAGAAAAATTTCTGGATGGTCCAGATTTTTGAAAATTTTAGATTCATATTTTGATGGAGAATCAATCTTGATAATGAAGAAAACGCCATCTTCCGCGATAATCTGATAATTTTAACGAAGTTATGAGTTCTCAAAGCCCTTTAGGAGTTCTCAAAATAAGGCTAGGGGGTAGCATGGATGGTTGAAATTTTTGAAAACTTTAGATTCGTAATATTTTAATAGAGAATCAACTTGCCTGTTACACACATTAGCACAAAGTAAGTATACCCATTTTTTTGGGACATTTTCAATGATCGAAGGGTATAGAAACGTCTGCTTTTTTCTAAATTTAATAAAATTCATTTTTAATAGTCATTAGCACTTGAATACAGTTTTGTTTATTCGTTTTCTCTGCACAACAAATGCGTATTAAAACCGTATGAATTGTATTGCTTTGTTTTTCTAATATAAAACATTTTAAGCCGATTTGGCTTAGAGTCGTGTTCTTAACTGCATTTCTGTATAATTAATTGCAAATCTCTAAACTGTTGCATATTTATGCACTTGTCAAAAAACTCCAGTGAGTTCAATCTGCATTTGTGTGTGTGTGTTTCAATTGTTATTTAACATTTGATACAGTTGTCGCTCGGAGCTGGCAGCAAATCTCAAATTTAATTTATTATGCAAATGGAAATCAAACGATGCAAACGCTGCAAATCCGGAGACGGCCAGGGACGGCTCTGACCCGCAAATTAAAAGCAAATAAACTGCGGCAACAAATGGCAACAAATCAGAAACCAAAAATGTCAACGACAACGTGACTTGAAATGCCCAAGCCGAAGGCCTACGAAGCAGCATGGAGTCTCGCCTCGACTCTCGAAACAATGGCCGAAAGCAAAAGCTTCTGTTTCCGCTTTCGGTTAGAGCAATTTCCATTCCACGCCCTTCCCTTCTCCCCGTACCACACATCGCCCACCCACCCACTCGCTGTCACTGCTCGAATGCTCCCTCGGGGTGCAACGAGTGAAAATATTTGCCAAATGTAGCACAAATGCCCCACAGAGAGGGATAGAGAGTGTAGGGCAGGGGCGGACGGCAGGGGCGGCTTCGGAAGTGGGCGTGCCAATGCAGGCGTATGTAAGTTTCTATATTGTTGTTGCATCAAATTGAAATTTAGTATGCAATTTTGCCTAAATAAAACAAGCAAAAATTGCACAGTTGGATGTGTCTGACTGTGCGAATACCCTGCAATGGAAAGCAAAAGTAATAGAAAAGTAAAAGTTTATATAAATCATGTGTAGGGTATTTATTTTGAATTAAATTAGTTTTGCTAGAACAATGCCTAAACTGATGAGCCAAAAAATATCCAGCTACGAATAATAATAACATAGATCTCTTTTGCACTTAACTATTTATAAATATAAAGTCCTCCGATAATTGCAGGGTATACAGCTTTGAGTCAATTATGCATGCAATGCGAAATAAGTAAAATTTAATATTTTTATTAGCAGAATACCCTGTAATTAGAATTAAATGCTCGAAAAGTTCAGCTTGCTTTTTTTATTCCCTACTAAAATGTAGCTCAATTAAAATATACCCTGTTATTGCTGCTGTTGTGCCATCTCGTGCCTCTCCCACCCCTTGCTACCCTGGTTTTGCACTACTCCAGTCTGCCGGCACGTGGCAATTTGAATGCATTTGCCGAAATACCTTGTCAAGTCGCAAGACTTTGACTGCCAAGCCGTTAAGCATGTTACATGTCTCGCCTTAAGCACCCAGGCACTTGCCACTTCTGGCCACTTTTTGGTTATATTTCTGCATTAAAAACTGCTTTGTTGTGCGGACCGTTAGACAGTTTATGGAGTGGACGGAGCAGCAGAGCAGTTGTTGCGGCAGATACGCCCTAAAGTGGCCTGTCCCACATGTGGGTGTGTGTGTGTGTGTTTGGGGGAGTTTATAGCACACTTTAAGGCGCCATAAGCTTATATTGCACTTAATAGCACATAAAAAATGCTACGTGATAATGCAACGCACCACAAAAGTGGCCATTCGATGCGAGGGGGCGGGAAGCCCAAACCCAGAAAACAACGGGAAAATTCTCTCGCCCGGAAAACCGGAAACGAACGGAAAGAAGCGCCTTGAACTGCGTGAATTAAAGCAGATGCAGTGTGGGCTTAATATGATAAATGGAAAGCGAGAGAGAGAGAGAAAGAGAGGGAGAGAGAGAGAGAGAGAGAGGGAGAGAGAGAAGAGATAGATGCAGAACTGTACTTAATTAAAAACTGTAAAAGTGCATAAAAACAATGTTAAATCATTGCGCAAAAGTCAAAGCGAAAGAACTGCAAAAATAATTGCAAACTTTTAGCATAAGCCAAGGGATTTCTTTTTTAAAAATGTTCAAAAAACACAATCAGTTGAAACTTCCTGAATGATCTAACGTCACTAGAACCTGTCTTGCATTCGAGTTAAGAATGCAGACTTGATTAAGTAAAAAACTAAGTGAAAATCAACAAAATTCCATTGACAAATCGTAATGGATTGCAGAACTTGTTAGCCACGTCTATCTATCATCTTCGCTTGAGAGGGGCAAATCTGCGACTTTCCTGTCGTGTAGCATGTAAACCGATTTGCCAGCCTGCGATGTGGTTTCGTTTCACTGTGCAAAGCTTTCGCTTTAATTGACAACTATTTGTGCGAAACTGGATTCGACAAAACTTATAGCATGCATGTTACATGTCAAGGTGTCAGATAGTTGCTTACTTTTCACTCCTCCTCTGGTTAGGTCAATGTTCGGGGGCTTCGCCCCCGGGGCCATGCTACGAAAACAAAACAAAACAAACAAACAGTCCAATTGAAGGTTATCAACAGCCTTACACATCGTTTGACACTGTGCACGCCACGCCCATCAATGTGCGTACAGCACACACGCCCATCAATCAAGTAGAGCTGCCCAAAAATTGAAACAAAACTATTTGTGGGCAGAAGTACATAAAACTTGTGTGCGTGCAGCAAGAAGAAAATTCGTCACTTAAATGGCAACAACAAGCAGTGAACATGGGAAATGGAAAATAGCGTAGCAATTCAATTGACAACTGAAAAAACATTGGCAGCAACAAAAGGCGCCTCGTTTAGACTGGCTATCAACTTGGCTGGACACTCATTCATGCAATCATTCATTGGTGCACTCATTGAGTCGCTAGACTCATTCCCAGCCCTGCACACTTAACTATCGTAGCACATTTTTGCTGTACTCGTTGTCTCTGATTCCCTTATTCCATGTCCTTCTGCTGTGTTCTCTTTTATCTGCCATAAAACTTGCACTTTGCTTTCCCGACTTACGCCCACAGTTCGATTCAGTAAGAGTATATGCTGCGATTTTATGCCCTTACCCAAATTGAGCGTAATAATCTGTATCGAAAGCGGATTCGATAAGCTTAACTTGTTTTCCGAGGAAACCTGTCTGCAGCTGTAGGATCTATTTAATATATGAGAAAGTGTTTCAAAGTTAATTGAAGTACTGTAGCTAAAAGTAAAGAAAATCTGCTGCAAAAGCGTAAAGCACATTAAAGGTCTGAAGTGCTGCAAAGCTCTCACACTTTTTCGATTTTAAAAGCAATTTAAAAACTTATAGATTTCTTTGCATAAGCAACTTAATATACTAAGTCAATTGCAAAGCTTCTCTAAAATTTTAAAGCTTTTTAAAGCTGCGAGGTGTTAGTTAAGCGCAAACTGCTCACAAGCCAAAATAAAAGCTTTACAAGTTGTTTAGAAAACAGGCTTAATTCACTGAGCTAATAGTCTCAGCTTTTGCGCAAGCTTTAAGCACATTAAAGCTGACAGTTTCAATTTCAATTTCGTAGAGCATCAATATCTTCTGCTTGCTGGATTTTCCATTTTGAGTTTACAGCATTTTTTGTGGCTTATCTGCGCATTGTTGGCCCACATAGTCTACTGGCTGCTTCCACAATTCCCTCAGGCGCACATTAACACACACACTGGCACAAGCACGCACGCACACACACACGCACACACACACTGTTTCTAATATGACAATAAAGTTTTGGAAATCCTTTAATTGACTTTGCATTTTTCTGTCCCTCTTTCTCTACTGTTCTCCTCCTCGCAGCGATAACACGATGAGTAGTCGAATTTGTGGGGAATGTTTCGATGTGTGCAGATTGACACCCAGCACACGAGCTTGTCCATTATGAAAGCTGTCAAAGTTTTTCCCTCTCTCCGCGTTTCTTTCACTCGCTATCTTCCTCATCGAGATTAGGTTAGAGGGCCAAATTTGTCAGTCTAATGTTTGATTTTCTTTCATTTTGCATAATCGATTTTCCGGTGGAACCGGGCAAGTTTGTTGTCCCATCGTGACACACTGAAAATCGTAGTGACTCGACTGAAAATCTATGCAAATAAACCCACATATGGCTGTGTGTGTGTGTGTGTGCGACTTTCATTGTCTGCTTGTGTAACGTCGAACAATTATAGAGATATATGTGTATATATTTACGATGATGAGTAACAATTTGCAACTTAGTTCCCCAGTAACCCGGCTACGATTCGAGTCGACATGAATTTACATGTTTTGCAGCCCCCTTCTCTGGCATATGCGTAAATATGCCACATATCTTATAGTATATTCGGCATCTTTGTCTTGGCATCCTTATGGATGAAGAACAATGCCGCACAGCAACTTTGTTTATTTTTTATTTTTTTTGCGGCTTCTTCTCCCTTTTCTGAAAATTTTGTGTTGTCTTTTGTTTGTGGGGCAAAAAATACTGATGAAAATTGACAAAGACTTGCCCGGCGGGGGCTAAGCCAATACACAGACACACACGGGAATGCGACTACCCTGCAAACCCTGGAACGATGCAGGCAGTGCTTAAACTCATTACAAAACTCTTTTGCAAAATTTAGTATGTAAATCTGCATTTATATTGCTGAAACTCGGCAATTATATGTATTAAATATTTGTTTTAACTATCCTGAAAATATCATAGAAATCGAGCAAAAACTAGCCAAGCTATGCCACATTTGCCGACAGCTTCTGCGACAGCATATGCGCTAGTCTGGCAACGCCGCACTTGACACAATATGTAAATACATTGATAGGCTGGCAGCACATTTGGGCCATTGTTTTCCTTACCCCTCCCCCTCCCCATCATCCTCCCCTCATCGTGCTGGCCTGGCCTGTCCTGGCCTGGCCCATCTGTCTTCGTAGCTGCACTCGGGGCATTGTTCCAACTCGAAGACAGTTGGCCACTTGCAGCGTTGCCAGACTTCTGAGCTCCTTTTCGCCACCTGCTCGAGCACTTGGGGGCGTAGTATTTTGCCTTTGAAGGCGGAACACTTTAATTGCAGTTGGCCTGCTTAATTTATGGCAAGCGATTGGCCTAAATGCGAGTAAGCCAGCAAGTCGCTTGCGGTGTGGATGTTCTACTTTTATTTTGCCATAAAAGTGATTAATAATTCCGGAAACTGGCAATTACGCTGGGAATGCAGTATTAAAGTAGTACTAAGGGCTTAACTAATGAGCTTTAAAGAGCTTTCGCCGAATACTTTAAGTTTTCATAACTAACCAAAGCACTTAAGTCGACTTAAAGCTTTCAAGAGCTTTTCGCTTGACACTCGGGAAAACGAAGCAATTATAATTTCTATTGAGTCTGTGCGAAAGTTTGCCAGTTTCATTAACTTTGGCGCTTTAATTATCTCACCCTTTCGTTATTTATTTCCTTTTCCATTTCGCCATTAAGATAAGATTCCTCGCCCACGCCCACACGCCCTATTCCCTGCTCGAGCCCCTCGAACTTTGCACTTGACAAGGCTCTCAATTGCACTTTGGTCTTTTCTTTTCGCTTTTTATTGTCGCTCTGCCTCGGCATGTTTCACTTTTCCATCTTTGCCATCATGATGTCAATGTTGTCCCTACCCCTGAGCAGGGATGGGGGTAAAGCGGGCGAAAGAGGGAAATATCTTTCTCTTACAGTTCTGCTTCGCAGCTATTTTCACTTTTCCCTTTTGTTGCCGCTGCTGCTGCTGCTCGGGCTGCGAAAAATCCTCGCCTTAATTGCAATTGTAACATGTGTCCGGGACCAGTCGATCCCGCAGCCATTGCCAAGCCTTAAAGTTCATCTGTGAATGCCGCCATGTCGAATCCCAGAGCAGTGTATTAATGTCAACTCATTAGGCGCTGCTAACCATAATCGCCATCGGATCCTTGGGGAACCCAGTCCAGGCAATGCCCGCAGACTCGAGCGAACACGTCGCAGCCACGCATAATTACAACTTAATCGCTTGACAAACAAAGCAGACACAAACCATAAACATAAACAGGCAAGCAGGTGGCTCGAGGGGAGGACGAAGGAGTCTCAGCCTTCTTTCCAAGAGAGAGAGGCGTGTAGTAATCTAGGATCTGTGGGCGTGCCTTAACTTTTAAGCAGCAGTCAAACACTTTAAAGACCTCGGCTGCCCTCCTCTCCCGCCGGCCACACGCCTCGCTTCTACTGACTGTTTATGGAGTATTGTCCTCGGTTAATAGTTAATAGGCGGTTACGCAGTGTAATAAAAACACAGCGAGGGCGGCCACTAGAGTTGTGCGAATGAAGAGGAAGAAGAAAATGCATATTATAGCTTCGACACATTAGGAAAATAGTGAAGAGAAAAATATATTAATCCACTTCAAACTGCAGTAGAGCTGGCAGAAAAATCGATATACTATCGATGCATCGATTAAGAAAAAAATAAATAAATGATCTGGCAAATTATTGAAAATTTTAGATACAGTATATTTTGCTGCAGAATTACTTAAGGTAATAATTACGAAAACAAAAAATGCAGCTCCTATGAATATCTGATGCCTTTTTGACGAAGTTAGCAGGTTGAGAAGCTCAGTCTGGGATATTAAAAGAAGGTAGCTTGGCCAGAGAGTAACATATCAAGTCTATAAATTTTAGATCCTTTAATCTTTAAAGCAGAATCAATTTGAAAGTAAAATAATAAAGTAAATGCGGTGCACAAAATTCAGAAGATTTTTGGAGGAGTCGGGCGGGTTGGAAGTTCAGTTAAGGAGCAGGACAAGGAGAAGGACAAGAGAATGAGAAGGAGAAGGACCAGAGATAAACATGGATAGGTTAAGACAGCTTAAGTTTCATAAAATTGTAATGCAGAAGCAAACTAGTGAAAAAGCTATAAAAATATTTTTTATAAAATGAAATTCGAATAATTTTTAAAAAAGTTATGCGTGTTAGAAGTCGCAATTGAAAATTTTATTGAACACTTCCGTGTCGCAAACTCAGTTTCTTCTCTGGCAACCCTCGTACACTTCGCAGCATATGTAATCGACACATATGTGTATAGAACATTTCACTTGTCTGTCCGTCTCTGTCTTTTTCTGTCTGTCTCTGTCTGTGTTTAGGGCGACATGCAAAAACTATTTCCATGTTCGTCCACCTTCGCTCCACGCATCATTGAATATTTTATGTCAATTAAAATGTTAACTCTGTCAAGCGTCATGGCACGCACATAGACCGTGCAATAGGGCAACCCCCCCTCCACCCCCCACAACCCCTTGGCTAACCCCTTCCATGGCCGGGGCTGCCTACGACTCTGGCTCCGCCTTCGCATGCAACATTCATGCGAATAATGTTGCGGTCAATTTCGTTAGCTCTGGCGTTGTGTGGACTGGGCGCTGTGAGGGGTCACGAGAGGGCGAAAGAAAGGGTTGGAGAGTAAGGGAGGGAGAGGGAGAGCGGGGGAGGGGGCTCTGCTTTGGCTTATTGGCATTAGCAAAGGCTTCGCCTGGCTTTGGGTGAGATGTCGCCTGGTTGGTTGCATGCCGCTGATTTGACAGCCGCCTGCGGGTTGCACGTTGCATTGTTGTGTGCGGCAGCGGCGGCAGAGCGGGCAGCGGGTGAAGCGGGGCTAAGTGCGGGGTGAGTGCGGTTTGGGTTACTGAAAGCGGCTTAAGCCAAACGTTAAATGATTCAGTAGCCGCAGCAGCAGCAGCTCGGTTCGACCTCGACTTTGCATTTGCGCGTTTGAAGGCAGGGCAAAGCAGTAGAATAACAGAGAGAGGGAAGGAGATGTAGGAGGAGGCTGGTCAGTCAGTTGGCATGCTGCACATACATCAACATCACTTCATTAAACGCATCAACGTCATGGCAGACGCAGTAGCCGTTTCTGCTGCCATTGTGGCTGCTGCTGCTGCTGCTGAGGTTGAGCATCGAAATCGCTGTCCAAGCTCGGCTCATAACGGTTGCTGTTGGCATTAACATGCATCATTTGTCAATTTGCTGGCCAAAGCCGAAACTGGAGATGCAGACGAAGCTGCAGCTGCCCACAGAGCGAGAGCGAGAGCGAGAGCGAGTCCTTCGACCGACGTTGTGCCGGCATCTAATTGCCAACGCAGCGCAGCGCCGCGCGTCAACGTCAGCGTCAACGTGTGACGTCAAATGCTGCGCAGCATATGACAAGCGTAGGGCTGGTGGGCGGGGTGCGGGGGTAATTCAGCTGCTGGCTCGTTTTTTATTTGCGTTTTGCTGCTGCTGCTGAGGCTGAGCCCTTAACACGAGCGCAAATCACATTAAGTATACGCACGCATTGCGTATACGCATTGGGGTTGCGGCTGCGGTTTAAGTGTAGCCATTTTTATTTTATTATTTGTGTGATTGAATAAATTCGCCATATTGTTATTTAATTGGGGCAATTAGAAGGCAGAGGCGAATGCGGGAAGCAGAGTAGAAAAGAAAAAAAAGATTTGAATAAATTACAAAGAGCACGCTGTGTATTTATTAAATATATTTACTTAGGCTTAAGCAAAAAAGCACAAAAATAAATAGGAATTTTAAACAATTATTTAAAGCCAGAAATTAGTAGCCAAATTGTTATTACAAGTGTTGCTTTTGAAAAAAGTGTATTTGTTAAAGGGAAAAAAATTAATTAGAATTAAAATAAAATACGAGAATCGAAAGTCAACAGAAATTCAAACGCAAATTCTGCAATTGCCAATTGACAATAACGGTTAAATGACCGCAAATCGCAGAACAAACAAGTTTTTTTCTTCTTTTTAATATTTAGAAAGCGCAGTGTAATATTGTTTGCCAAACATTTGTTTGAAACAAACAAATGTGTTTTATGCGATCTCATGCCTGGCCCGGCCTGACGAAAAAGGAAAATGATTGTGCCGCGTCTGTGATTCAATAATATAATTAAATAATTCATGCATTTCTGTGTTTATCGATTGGCAAAGGCGAGCGCGCTTAATTGCATTGCATTTACACAATGCCGTCGTTTGCGCCGTTAAAAACGCTCTGCAAAATTGATATAACGTTTCTCATTAAAGCGATTTCTTCTCGCTGTCAATTAAACGAAAGTGAAACACGACACGGCATTTGCATGGCAGGCATACTGATTGATCAATGCTCCCCGGGAGCGGGGGTAGTCCCAAAATAATTCCCATTTATACACCTCAATGGGAAACGCACTTTTCCATCACTTTTTCCACACACAACATAGAGAATCAACATGTTTTTTACAGGGCATTACAGCAGCTGCAACTGCCCGCTTTTACTTTCGATTTTTTCCATGCAAATTCATTATGAAATTATGAATTAACAATGTATTCGCCGCTTGGCGCGCGCATTAAATGTGACACATGGCGTATACGTAATTGAGCTGACAGCTTTTTATCAATTAAATGCAAAAACGAAATGCACTCGCTGCTGCTACAAATGAATTAGAAATAAATTATGCAAAGTCCTCGAGCAATTAAATAAAACGCAATTTAATTTACTGTTTAATTTCACTTGAAAGTTACTTTTATTAGGAATAAATATGCGCAGAGTACCACAAAGAGTGCGCAATCGATTATTGGCGTCGATTTGTAGATGAATTTAAACAAAGGCAGTTTTCCATGGAAAGTCAGATTGGAGGCAAAGAAAGCAAATCAAAGCTGGGAAAAGCTTCAAAAAGCTACTCAAACTAAGCACAAAATGCACTATGGCAAGTGCCTGTTCCCTTGTACACTTACTTATTCCACAGACTGTAAGAGATCTGCATATTTTTGAAGCAATTTAATGTTTGCTTTTTAGTTGGCTAGCAATTGAAATGTTTTAAAAGGATGAAAGATGATAAAGCTGTCTAAAACACATGGAAACAGTTGAAAGAGCTGCTTAGCTCCTAGTTAGAATTTATACACACATATATATATATATATATAGCCTGCAACTATCTGCTTCACTGCCAGCCAGCATTCCCTTGTTCCACGTTGCGCATACGCAATGTCAAACACGCTGCAAGCGTTCTATTTGTTTTTGCTAGCTGCCTTATTAAAATTGCAAGTGGCAAATGTGATTATTATTGGCGCATGAGGGCAAATGTCAGTGTAATTAACGCCGCTTAAGTAATTAGCCATATGCTGTCTGGCTGTCCGCCTGTCTGCCTGGCACGATGAGACTAATTAGCCATGCTCGGCCACTCTGCGATTAAACGCACTTTGCACACGAAAATTTTCTAATAATCGCATTATTAATTGGCGGTGCTTTGAGGGCGGTAGGTGCACATGGGCGTGGGGGGGAGTACTTCCGAACATACCCAGGATATTCACACTCACACTCCCCTGCGCACTCATATGCCTGCGCCCCCTGTCAAATCGCTCATTAGAAACTGCTGGCAAACACAATTTATAAAAAATAAAAATAAAAAAAAAGCTGAAAACGAGCGCAAAAAATGAGCTTAATTTGAGGGAGACGCGCGTTGCCACGTCGCAGATATTAAGATGCCGGAGACGAGCTGCAGGAAGAACTGACACACACACACACATGTGATATACAATTTTAATGCGTTAATTTTTCAACAATTTTTTTTTCGTAATCTAGCGAAGCGTGCCAAACACACACCACACACTAGGCACACCCGCACACACACACACTCACTCAAAATACAGGCACACCCACACACGCACATCCACTCAGCCTCAGTGTGTCGCATATGAGTGCGAATCTGCTTTCCGGCGCGACGCAGAGCACGTGCGACGACGGCAACGAAATGATGGAAACGTTGACGTCATTTTCAACTACGTCTTTATCTGTGCAGCTTCCTGGCCCCCGCCTAACGGGATATCCTTTTGTTGTTAACGTCTTTGACTTTTATCGATGCTAATATACCTGTCCCCCGCTGCCTGCCCGCTCTCCCTCCTCTCTCTCTCACGCCTTTCAACACATTGAGGCAACTGCAGCCGGCGGCAAATCCTCTAACAACTCAGCTCGAAGTCGCTTTTAAGTGTTCCGAATTTCATGCATCACTTCGACTGCCAATGTGTGTGTGTAGGTGTGTGTGTCGGTTGCAGACATATTTGAAAAGTTTTGCTTATGCATCGCTTAGGCATATGAAAAATTGTGCGCATAACTCGAAGTTCTGTTTGAAAATCTTTGCAATAAACAATTTTGCAAGTCGACGGGCTGCACGGGGGGACGGACGGGGTTGGGATCGAGTATCTCAGGTATTCGTGAAGGGTCTGTTTCATCATCGACAACGGCATCGGCATCGGCATCATCGGTAGCAGGCGAAACTATTTACAGCATGCCTCACATATTTTGCTGGCCATATAATTAGTTTGGGTTCAAGTTTTTGGTATTTTCGTGCGCGCACAGTTTCTCTGGCATGTGGCATGCAGCGCGGCTACTTAACCTGCAGCAAAGCGCGCTGTGGCACAAATGAAGCACGTTAACAGGTTGTCGCTGGCAGAGGCTGCCCGTGATCGCCCTGGGAAACGGTTGGGTGGGAGATTTGCGTACTAACTAACTTTCTATATCAAGGGAAAATGTTTTCATCGAAAATATACTAAAAATAGGTTATATATTTAATTAATTCTTAATACCTAAAAAAATTATAAAATTAAAATTAAAACTTAAGAGTTCAATTAACAATTTATTTTAATGTATAATTTTGTATTTATATTTATAAGCTGCATTTAGTTTATATTTAATAATATATTAAAATTTTCAACCGATCCAAAGTGTTTCAAAATATTTGACGAAGCTTTTTAATTATTTTCTTATTTTTCCTATATTTTATAGAATTTTAAAAATATGTCTACTTATATTTTCAGTTTCAAAAACCATTAATAAATAATAATTGATAATCTCGCTTTAAGTGCACATCGCGCAATTCAATTCTGCGCAATTTTTATTGCTCTAAGCTCGCTTCAAGCACAGCTCATAACAATTTCCCGCTATTTAGCATATTACATTGCGAGAAAAGTGAAAAACAAACGCGCTTAACGCTTTTGCATTTCCTGAAGCTAACCACACTTTGTTGATTAATTACAGACGTTTCGTTAATAATGGCAGCTCAGTTAATTAACCCGTCAAATATCTTTGGCAAACATGCAAAAATTCGCTCGGCCGAGGAAAACCGAAAATAAGAAGAAAACAACAATTTCATTTTCGAATTGCAGCAGGCGCTGTTAGTGCTTAACAGCGATGTCGGCATTAACAGCGCGCTGCTGCACGCACACACACATAGCTCGGCTCAGCTGTTGCTGTTACTTGCGCTGCCGGCGTCCCAACGCGTCGCTGCTCGGACTTCGTGTGCTGGCAAGCCGAGCTGTAACAGCGCCACTTCGGCTCGCTGTGTGCCGTGGTCGCTGTTAACGCTGGCTTCGGCTTGTTTGCTGCTGCTGCGCTGCCGCTGCCACTGCCGCTGCCACTGCTGCTCGTATTTCCGTTTTGTTATTTTCAGTTCTTAGCTTGAGGCCTGCTGGCGCTTGTCTCAGTCACCTGCCAAGGTTTGAGCGCGTCGCAACGTAGCGGCAACTTCGCAACGGTTTCTAACGGTTTGTTAACTCTGTCTGTGTGCGTGTAGTGTGACTCGCGCGCGTGCTTGTGTGAGTGTTAAGTGCGTGTTTCGTTTAGTTTTGTTTTGTTCTACTTCATATTTATTTGCATGCAACACTTTGTCACATTTAACAGAATATACGCGGCATACGCTCTTCTACTCCTTTTTGCACTCGATTCGCAGCGAATTGAACTCGATTGCCGATTGCAGAACTCGATACCGATGGCCCAAACGACGCGCAAGAATTCTAAGCGCGCGCCGCGTGACGTCGTTGGTTTACATGCCAGTCGGCGATCCCCGTCCCTCCCTCTATCTATCTCTCTCTCTCTCTCTTTGCTCTCGCGCTGTCGGTCAAGCCTCGCAGCTGCATTGCTCCAACTATCGATAGAAGTTCGTTTCGTTTTTGTTTACCGTTAGCGGTTTGCAGGTTCTCATCTCTTGTTCTGCTTCTGCTGCTTCCCCCTACGCCTCTTCTCCCTGCGCTGGCCAACGAAGCGTGTGTGGATCGAGTGTGTTTAGAAAGCCGCTTGGCGACTCCAGACAGACAGTTTTAGCTGTTCTCTCTCTCTCTCTCTTTCTCTCTGCCTGCCTCTCTGCTCATTCGCGTCTCCGTCTTTAAGAATGCCTAATTAAATTTGAAGCAAAGGCGACTCCACACACAGATAAATTGACCGACTTCTTGTACCGAAACCAAAATACCGTTAATTAATTCGATTGTTGACGCTGCTCGGCAACTTTTGCAGGCATTTTGAAACAATGAGAGAGGGAGAGCGACACTGGTAGAAAGAGAGAGAGCGAGAACTAATGAGCAGTCTGATAAGAAACATATTTGTTTATACACAGAAACTGAGATTGCAGTCGGGACAGTTAGGGAAAGCACTGTGAACTGTTATAATTTAATTAGTATTTAAATACACATAGGAAAAAGTATATTTAACACCTTAATAACACTTTAAAAATAAACAAAATTATGTTCATAAATGGCATATTATAATATTGAATCACGTATTCAATAAATTCGTTAATTTCTTAGCGTTTGTAATTGTTTAAAATATACAACAAAAATTCTCAAAAATTCTCCACCGTTCGTTTCCCGCCCACACAGCAGAATTCCAATTGGCCCGCAATTTTGCATTCTAGCCAATTAAACGCAGGCCTTGCCTCATACCAGCTTCTTTTAACCAAAATATTTCAAATTCTTCTGGCAAACAGGTTGCCAAAAGCAACAACAACAGCAACAACAACGGCAGCTGTGAAGCACGTGCAGGCCAACAAGAACAACAACAACAACAACGACAAAATTCACAGTTAACGTGAAAATTGCAAAATAAAAAAAAACACAAATCGCATAATAATTTCAAGAACGCGCGCGCCAAAAATATTTCAAAAAACAAAATAAAAATAAATAAAAAACACACAAAACAACAATAAACCGAAAAGCCAAAACACCAAAATATGCTGGTAAAAAATTAAAAAACAAAAAAATCAGAAAATCAACGAGCGAAGGAGGGAAAAAGCGAGTTTCAAGCGCGTTTTGTCAACCAGAAACGGCCAAGCGGCGGCAATAAAAGCGCACAAGTGGCTGCAGCAACAACAACAACAACAGCAGCAACAACTACAACGACTACTACAACAAAGGGCAACCCTGCTGAGCCGACTCGAAAAAAAAACAGCCGAAAAACAGAAACGAAAACGAAAATAAAAAAAAACTGAGGCCCAAAGCGGGAGGAGACAAAAATATACAAAAAAAAACCCTTTTGAGCCCGAGGCAGGAAAACGCTTGTTTCGACAAGCGAGTGACAAAAACAACAACAACAGCAGCAGCAACAACAACAGCAACTACAGTAGCAGCCACAGCAACAACAACAACAACAAGAACAACGCACACAACACAGGTGAGCAGTGCATGAATGAAGTGAATAAATGAATGAATGAATGAATGTATGGAGGCGCTTGCCCGCCCGCCTGTCTGCCTGCTTGCCTCTTTCCCCTCCCTGTTACGCGGATAACAAGCCCGCTGCCAACCCTGCGATTGAGTGATTGAAAACTGATAAAAAAAACAACAAAAGAAAAGAAAACAAAAAAAACAAGAAAGAAAGGCTACCTTCGGCTTGCCGAAGGTTTCATACCCTTGCAGTTATACAAAATATAAAATATATTTGGATTGCTGCTGGTTTCTGTGGTATTTATTGAACAATTATAACAGTACAGGAAGTCAAGATTTTTACATGATTAAGGCTATGAATCAAACACCTGCTTCGAAAAAAAATAATTCTACCTTTTAATGCTTTTGTACATACCTGGATTTCTTATATACTTAACACAAAATGTTATGAGGAAATGTCTTTGTGTTGTAAAGGATCTGTTGGTCATAAAATATAAATAAATTTGGAAAGTTCTCATTCAAAAATGCGTTTGAATAACAGCTACAGGATTTTTTGTTTAACAGCTACATGTAATAGTACTCAGGTTTCCATAAAATTGCAACATGAACCTTCATTAGGTTCATTCGTTGATCTTTATAAGTTATAAAAGTTCGAACTTTATTATTAGGGACACACTTAGATTTGGATGTGATAAGCCTGATAGCTATATCTTGAAATATAACGAAAATCGGCCGTAGGCTCCATGACAGCTATACGATATATCAGTCCGATCTGGCCCATTCCGACTTATTTAAAGAGGGCAGAAATAAGAAGCTTATGAGCAAAGTTTCATGAAGATAGCTCAATAACTAGGGGACTAATTTGAGTTGCAACACACACGCGGACTGACTGAGTGTTCCTATAACAGCTATAGAATATAAACGTCTGAGATATTTAAATGGAAAAACTAAGGGCGGGTTACTGTATAACATTAAAAAGTATTGATAATGTGCGGTATTTCCAAAAACAAAACAGGTTTGCATACAAAAACCCTGATTTCAGCCGATTGTTCCTATGGCAGCTACATGTTATAATGGTCCGATTTTTGATACAATTTTGACAGCACATTAGAAACGTAATAAGAATAGGATTTGCCAAATCTTGTTGTAATATCTTGAAAAACAACAAAAATCGGCCGATAGCTTCTATGACAGCTATACGATATATCGGTCCGATCTGGCTCGTTCCGACTTATTTACAGCCTACACCAATAATAAGCTTGGGTGCCAAGTTTCATGAAGATAGCTCAATAACTGGGGGACTAATTTGCGTTGCAACAGACAGACGGACTGACTGATTGTTCCTATAACAGCTATAGAATATAAACGTCTGAGATATTTAAATGGAAAAACTAAGGGCGGGTTACTGTATAACATTAAAAAGTATTGATAATGTGCGGTATTTCCAAAATCAAAACAGGTTTGCATACGAAAATAGGATTTGCCAAATCTTGTTGCAATATCTTGAAAAACAACAAAAATCGGCCGATAGCTTCTATGACAGCTATATGATATATCGGTGCGATCTGGCTCTTTCCGACTTATTTACAGCCTACAACAATAATAAGCTTGTGTGCCAAGTGTCATGAAGATAACTCAATAATGTGCGGTATTTCCAAAAACAAAACAGGTTTGCATACAAAAACCCTGATTTCAGCCGATTGTTCCTATGGCAGCTACATGTTATAGTGGTCCGATTTTGATACAATTTTGACAGCACATTAGAAACGTAATAAGAATAGGATTTGCCAAATCTTGTTGCAATATCTGGAAAAACAACAAAAATCGGCCGATAGCTTCTATGACAGCTATACGATATATCGGTCCGATCTGGCTCGTTCCGACTTATTTACAGCCTACAGCAATAAGAAGCTTGTGTGCCAAGTTTCATGAAGATAGCTCAAAAACTGAGAGACTAGTTTGCGTTGCAACAGACGGACGGACGGACGGACGGACGGACGGACGGACGGACGGACGGACGGACGGACGGACGGACGGACGGACGGACAGACGGACATCCATTTTTCGACTCCTCTGGTGATGCTGATTCAGAAAATATATACTTTATAGGGTCGGAGATGTCTCCTAAGGTGCGTTGCAAACTTCTGGCTAAAATTAATATACCCTCTGCAAGGGTATAAAAATAAATATAAAATAAAAGCGACGTAGAAGATGAAAAAACAAAGTAATGCACAGGGTTTTCCTTTTGCTTCGCTTTTATTTTCCATTTGTTAAAAACAGACTACGCTCCTCCTAGCCCCCCTCCCTTTGCCTTTGTCTCCTGCCCCACCCCGTGGTCTGCTGCTCAATAAGCAATTAATATGCACAAGTGTCTGCGAGGGCTGCAAACTGAATTTCGTTCGTTTCGATAAGCGACAACTCTGCACAGGGCTGGCGAGGGGCAGGCAATAGGGGCAGGGAAGTGGCTGAGGGAGTGCAGGGTGCGATTGGTAGGACTGGCGGTGCCGCAGCTACTCGTATAACAATAAACGTTAACCAAAATCGGTGCCATAGCCCGAGAAACCAAAGTGGTTCTGGCTCCATTGTGCGAAAAACGTGGCGCATTGTTTTGCTTGTTGTGCGCCAGACACACACACACACACACACACACACCCAACAAAGCTGCAGACACTTTGCTCAGCACTTTTTTTGTATATTCCCTTTTAGGATCAGCGTATAGCTCTTAATTTAATTCCGAAATTTCCGTCAGCTAAGCTGCTAAACTGTCATGACTTGAAGGATTTTTGGGCAGATCCCAAGGGAAAACTTTAAAGATTTCCATGTAAGAATATATAATGGCAATAGATATAAAGGGATTTTCTTTTTAAATTTAAGACTATTTCGATGGCTTGGGGAGTTTCTCAAAATATTTTCAGTGAAAAGTTTGAGGATTTTAAGGAAATTTTTAATTCATATAGTTCAAATACAAATACTATTCAAATATATAGTACAAATATTTATAAAGGCTTTATGCATTAAAATGCACATCTCTCTTGGATTTGTCAAGGATTTTTTTACAGAATTCCAAGTGAAAAGTTTAAAGTTTATAGTAAATTATTAAAAATAAATAGTAGAGTATGAAGTAGAAAATATTATATATAAAGTAATATCTATGGGATATTCTTTTGATTCTCAGTTTTTCAATCACTTAAAATTACTACAAGAACCTTTTTTACAACTGTCCAGACCTTTTTCTCTCGTTCTCCCTCTCTCTCTCTGTAACCAACGTTGTTTCCGAAATATTGCTTTGTTGTTTATGGGAATGAGTTTTGGGTAATTGAGCTGTCAGTTTATAAAGTGGGCCTTGGGGCAAAAGAATCTAAATATAAAGCCAGACTTTATTAACGTCAGGCAAGCGACGGCAGCCCAAAGGTCACGACATGTGAGTGTGTGTGTGTGTATCAGGGACCACACACATGGAAATCTATAATTATGCAGCTTATAAATATAAAACCGTAGCTTTTATTAGTTTCAATCATTTATAGAATAGTTTGGCTAACAATAGAATCAAATTTCACGCTTCAAATATATGCAGAATCCATTGGCTCCGAAAACACAAAACTTTGTTTATCCCGAGCTGAACAGAAACTAATTAGAGTCGTGTTTAATTTCCCCCCAGCTAGATAGACTCTCTCCCCGCCTGCTTCTTTCCCGCTCGATTGCTCAACCCGTTTGGCAAAAACAATCAGAATTCCTGCAGTGCTTTGGTGATTTGCTTGATTGTGATTATTTTAGTTGCATTAACTTGATTTTTACTGTTACAGTCACGACTTTTCTAATCTAAGGCAATTTGTAGTCGCCTTTGTTGGCAACGAAGAAAAACTACGGGAACTACGACTAGTCGTAGCATTCGTACTATGGCTTTAATCCCAACTTGCTGTCGCAGAACTTTTTCAAAGTAGGAGAAGGCAAAAGAAATGCAAAAAGACTTGGAAAATGCGCGGAAAAGAAAAGAAAAGTAAGGGCACAATACACGAGGCAGCTGAGTCGATGGACGTTTGGTTCGAGCCAAGTTAAAGCAGAATGCGG
The DNA here is from genome assembly GCA_018151445.1 of Zaprionus inermis. Taxonomy (NCBI): domain Eukaryota; kingdom Metazoa; phylum Arthropoda; class Insecta; order Diptera; family Drosophilidae; genus Zaprionus; species Zaprionus inermis. The sequence continues at coordinate 1,743,252 of JAECXD010000634.1, read as the reverse complement.
CATAGAGCGGAGAAGTTGTTATCGTCTTGCTAAAAATAGAGATTCAAGAGGAAAAGTTCAAATAAACAGAAGAAAACACACAAGTAAACAGACAGTCAAAGGGAGCAGCAAAACAAACAAGAAGCGGCGCAAAGAAGTAATGCAAAACACAATAAAAGTGTCTAACAGTATCAAGAAATGAAAGTCAAAATGTGTGTGTGCTCGCTCCCCTCTCTGTTTCCCCTTTCACACTCCCTCCCTCTCTTTCCCTCGCTCTCTCGCCATCTCTCTCACTTGCAGCATCTCTCTGGCATCATTAGCGGCAATTGAGATTTTGGCTAAGTCGTTTCGTCCGACACCATTTTTACTGTCGTTCGCTGCGCTTCCCTGTCTCTCCCTCTCTCTCTCTCTCTCTCTGCTTCTCTCTTTCTTGCAAAAATCCCATCAACAGATTCTTAAGTCGGCATCAGTCTCTCTGGCAACATCATTATCATCATCAGCGTTGGCTCTGCCGGCTGATCGTGAACTCAAAACATGTGGAAAATGTGCTAAGGTGCCGTCTGCGCTTTGAAAGACGAAAGTCTTCGCTGCGCAAGTCGAGAAGAAAGCGTGCAAATCTCCAGTGCGTGTGTGTCTGCAGACTACACACAGTGTCTCTATCTCCCTCTCTCTCTCTAACTATATGTCTTTTCACATTATATTGATAAAGAGTCAAGTCTACAGGCAATACAACAGAGTATGCTGTATTTAAAGTTAGGCTTAGGCCTCTAATGGTTTTGCGTCGTTAATCAACACTGAATTGAACAGTCTGAAGATAGAGCACAGCTCAGGGAAATTTTTAACTTTTTAAAAAAAGAAATGAGTTAAGAACTTATTGAAAGATCTGTGTAGAAAGAGATGAGTAATGATCTATTATAGATTTTATCATATATCTTTAGGTTGTTTTTCTTCAAACCGGAAGATCTTAGAGTACTAAGTGGTTCCGTGCTCGTTGAAAAGATTCTTTGTTATAGGCTTAATTTGAAAATTTTCTAAACGATTTTTGAAGAGTTTTCCCATGCTCATCTCGAGTTCTTGAGAGTCTGTTTTAGACCTTTTCTTCCAGCGCTTTGTTGCCCAAGTGACAGTGTTGTAAGTCTGCTTGCAGCTCTGGCCTAGACACTAGGCCAACTAATTCTCTTAATGCGTTTCACTTCCTCTGGCCAATATCTACTCAGTTTCCAACTGCCCAAATACAAGGGGGAAAACAATAAAGAAACGTGTTTAGAGAATAAAGCAGAAAAAAGTGTTCTCACTGCGGGATTGAGGGGCGCAGGGCTCTGCCATAATTGAATTATGATCATGGACTGTGTCAAGCGTTCACTCAGTAAAAGAGAGAGAGAGAGAGACAGGGACAAAGAGTGAGAGAGTCTAATGAACACGCCAGACCGGCAAAGGGTAGTCAAGTGAAGCTAATGATGATGAGGATGATGATGAAAATGATGACGCCAGTTGCAGATGCAAAGCGAATGAATGTGAAACTTGGCAGTGCAAGTGGCAAGACGGAACCCGAATCGGAGCCCAACGGAAATTCCAACTGTGAGGCGGCAATGAACTCAAAAGAAATGCCAGACAAACAAGAAAAGAAGACAGGAATGGGAGGAAAGAGAGGGAAGGGAGCAGGCAAAACAAGTAGAAAAAGAACAACAAACAAAAACAGCGGCAAATACCAAATGAAAGATGCAACACTTTGTAGCACAAGAGAGAGATGCGAGGCCTAACTCGCATAGGCTGCAGTAACGCGAGTCCCACAAAATTTCGGTTATCTTTTTAAGGGCCAACAAAGGCAGGCAGCGAACACACAGAGGGCGAGTGGTAGAGAGAGAGAGGGAGAGAGAGAGAATGAGAGACGGAGAGTAGGAGACGCCAAAGAATCGGAGAACTATGCCAGGCAGAGGTCATTCATCCAGCAGAGCGTTTATCACGTTTATCATGCGGCCTGGTCTCGCTTTATTAACATATTTTATACCCTATACAAACACAGTGTGTGTGGAGGGGGGGTTTGGGGGGTAAGTGGTTTACAGTAGATAAAAGATAAGAGACAGGAAAAACTTGGTAATCACTTGAAGAACAACATAATTTGAGAAAGAGCATGGGAAAGTTGGGCATGAGCAGCTGCGCGTGGACTAAGAAATTTGCATATAGCTATGTGTAAGAACTTGAAAATTGACTGTTAGAATTTTTAGAATTTAAGTGAAATTTCGTAGACCTATAAAGAAAAAAATGAGCTGCCTAAGCGGTAAATTTTATAAGAATGGCTAGGGTATTAAGTAAGATATTTAAATATAAATAAATAATATGTGGCACTTACAGTTTCAGTAAAATGGCTAAGAAAATATTAGGTTATTTAGTTATTTGTGACATTTGCAGGGTATCTGCCAGTTCGGTATGCCCATTGCACAGCAGTTTAGGCTGTTGTTGATGCCTTTTTTGCTGTGGTTCCCATTTCCTTTGCACGTTCTCTGCGCGTACACGCTGGCATAGGCAGCAGTTAGACTTGTGTCGGGGCGACCCGTTTCTGACCACGTTTCCTGTCTTTCTCTCTCTACTTAGCTCTCTTTCCCTCCCTTCATCTCTCTCCCTCTATGTCTCACTCTCGCTTGCTTTGCCTGCTGCTGACGCACAAGTTAGGGTCCCTTTATGCATTTTAGAATGCACAGAAAGAGAATAAAGTAGTCAAGCAAGGGAGACGCAGGCAGAGAGAGGAAGAGAGAGCAGTTTTGGCTAACAGGAAATGGCCAGCATTAGACAGTTGGCACGTGTTTGTCTGCCTGAATGTGTTTTTTTCCTTTTTTTGTATTTTCTTTGCCTGCAGACGTCGCAGGCAAATGCGACAGTAACAACGCGTCCCGCCAACTTTCTATGCAGCCAGAGAAATGGCTAAAGGTTTCCCCACCCTGCCCTTCCCCCGTCCCTGCACATAAACATAACTGAATAATACGACAACATTCTCGTTATTTAACTGTCCAAATGCAAAGATCTGCAAATTTATTTCTGCCATAATGTGTTGAGAGCATTTTGCCGTGGAACGTGTCGCTTATCGCGCATCTAAATGTGAACTGATTTATGCTACAGCAGGGTGTGCCTTATCACACCTATCCCCCCCCCTCCCAACCCACTATCACCCTTTAGCGCTGACACCTTGATTAACTGGGCAAGAGCGCAGCTTAAAAGATTCTCCCCCAAACGTCGGAGAACTTATTGACCCTTTAAGTCCTGCTGGGTGCGCGCTGCCCCCCTCTCTCCCTCTCTCTCTCTCTCTGCCTTCTCCTTTACTTATTGTTAACCATTCTTTGGCACTCAGAAGTCACGCTGGTACAAACAGCTGCTGTTAAACCCTGCACTGCGCCCCCTGCCTGCGCCCAGTCTTATAGCGCGTGGAGACTCGACTTCCTCCACACTTAAAGCAGCAGCAACGTCTGCAGCTTCTGGCCAGCCCGTTGGCCATCATTGAGTAAAACGTTGCAACAACAACGACAACAAAGAAGCGTTTTTCCTTTGTTCTCTTGCACAATTTCCACAGTTTTCTCAGTTTGCAGAGTTTCCTTCTTCGTCTTGTGCTTCGCTTTTTTGTAGCTCTCATAGTTTATTTTGTGGCTCATTTGCATTATTTTAATTCATTTCGCCTTGGTAATCGCCAATGATGCCTCTCTCTCTCCCACTTTCCCTCTTCCTTCATCCTTCCTTCTCGCTTCTCCTGCTTCTCCGACGTCCTCGACGAGCTGTGCATATTTTTTGGCATTTTTGCAGCTTGTTTCTTCCCCGAGCTCCAGGAATGCCAATAAATACAATGAAGTGAAATGAAATGAAATGAATTGAAATGAAACGAGATGAAATGAATTCTCAAGGTGGAAATTTCTACTGCAGTATGCTGCATGCTGCCGCATAATTAATTTTGGCCAAGCGTAATGAAAGGAAAAGCCAACAAACAGTTGCAAAAATGCCATGAAAATCATATGCCAAAGTTTGCAATTCAATTTATATTTCGCCAAAAAAAACGGAAGCCACAAGACAAATTACCAACTTTTTTCGGGGAGGTTAGGGGAATGGGGAGGGGCAGTTAGGTAGAAACACAGTTCTGCAATCACAGCAGATAGTTTTTCACGGCAGCAGAGGTAGAGACACAAAGCCATTGAAAACTTGGTCCTGGCACAGGACACTTGAAACAAATTGCAATTTGTTGCATGCCAACACGCAGCCTGCAGGGGGCTTCCTTCTGGCCAGAAGCCTATAAATTAAGTGCTGCAATCAATAATTAAAATGTGTGTTAATTAGCGAACGATTCGAGTTGCTTTTCGGCTAATTGCAATTTCAATTAGTCGCATTAGAAAAACGCAAAGGGTTCTTCAGTGCACTTGGCTCAATATATGCGGCTAATCCACACGGGCTCAAAGCGAGTGCTGTGATTGAGCCCGAGTTGAATTAGAGTTTGAGCCAGCTCTTCATTACTAACCTATTCAACTGATTAGCTTGTACTATGCTCAAACTGCTGCGATTTTAATGAAATTTCAGTTAGTGCTAAGTTAGTTAGTTTATTTGATATAAACGCAGTTTTAAGCCAACAAAATGATTAGAGACCGAGATATTAAACTTAGTAACATGATCTATTTCAACCCAAGTTGAAGTTAAGTTGCAACAAATTCTTCATAATTTCCTTTAAATCTTTGCCAAATTAAATGCAAACTTAAAAGCCTCACTGCCTGCTTTCTCTGCGCTGCCTGTCTACAGTTCAATCGGCTTTGAGATCGTATATTAGCAGGGTAGAGTGAACATTTGATTTACGGCCAAATTAGGCGGCAAATGCATAGGAAACAAAGCTGCCAACAAAGGGAAAGAGACAGAGAGAGAGAAAGAGGGAGAGAGAGAGGCAAAAAAACGCAATGTGAGCAAATTTTACGAGCTGAATATGTCGCACAGATTTGTCAAGAAGCAGAAGGGGAAACGAACGAGAAAACGCATAATACACAAACATGCACAAGTAACATTTTTTTATCATATTTTATTTGCCTTCTATTTTTCTCCCCTCTCTCCGCTCCGCTCTACCCAACTACCTCATTTCATTTGTCGTGTGCCGAAAACATTTTTCGCTGACAATTCGCCTGGTTAACTAGCGCGAGCTTTGTATGCTCGACTCATATTTCATGTGGGTCTCGCACTGTGCACGATGAGATGCCGGGGGAAAAATGAAGAAAAGTGGCGGGAGGAACGGGAAAAGTGGAGAAAATGGCGAAAAGGTTGCAAGGGGACGACGAGCAACTGCTTAATATTTCAGTGAATCTTTTATTACATAACACGAATTAGATGAGGCCTCAGGGTAAGCCTAGCAAGCCTACCTCCCCTGCCTGCCCTCCCTACCGCAGGGCCTACCATTTCGGCATAATTGAGTAAAGAATACAGTTTGATCTGACCAACGCTTTAAGCCATGCCCGCATTGAATATTAACTTCAATCAGCGTGTGGATTTCACTTTTGTTTTTATCATTGACTTTCGCAATTAGCTTGCAGCACATGAATTGAATCGCCGTTGCAAATTGTTTTTTCTGTCTGGCCGTCTCGCTCTTCCTCTCTCTCCCTGTCTCTGTCTCTGCCAATTAGTTAATTAAAGCTGGCGAAAATACTCGTAAATATGCGCGCGATGTGAAAGGCAAAAGGCGACAGATAAATATTAAATCAATCAGTGCGTACATTAAACGAGGCAAATAAAATTATGACTGCGCGGCACAGGGAGCAGCGAGGGAAAGGGGGCAGAACACAGTGGGACAGAGGTAAAATACAATTATAATTGCATTGCAAAAATAGATGCTGGAAAATTAATTGGAAAAATAAATAAGAATTATTTTTGTAAAATCTGCGAATTCGAATGTGGAAATGCCCTACGGTCTGGTCTGTTCAGCCCGGCAGGAAGTAGTGTGTAATGCACCGTTATTTATATGTTGCAAAGGGAAAAACGTATGCAATATTTATGGTTCTATTTGAATACTTATTCAGTTTAATATTTTACGGCATTAATTATGTAATTTGCTGTGCTCGTAGCTGCAGGCTTTCATAATCGCAGCTGACTTAAAGTTTATCTTTATTCAATACATTCATATAACTTTAAGTTAACCTTTTGGCCAACTTATGTGCAGCAAATTGAAATGTTTAAGCCCGACTCGAACACATAGAACCTGCCAACCATGACCAGAATCCGCTGTAATTTATACAGTCATATAACGAGAGAGGGACAGAGAGAGACTTGCTGCATAAATGCGTGTTTATTTCTTGTGCCACGCTGCGTATGTGTAATTTTTGCAATTAGGTTTTTAGAATTCCAGTTTGGTAATTGATCCCCCCACACCCCGCGCACTCGACAGTGGCTCACCTCCAGCCGCCAACGTCGACGAATGTTAATGCTCATTTTAATGAAGTGTAAATATCAATCAAAAGCGCAGAGTAAAAACTGTAGCTGGAAAACTGCTGGAAAAACCACGTTGGGACCACAAATAATGAAATGCAGCGGAATAAGCAGAACAACTAACTCGAAACATTGCGCAAATGATTAGAGCCAATTTAAATGAATTGAAAATATTTTCCCAAGCCAAACATTGTAGTCGTAAACTGCAAGTTACGAGCAGTTCGTCAAATTTGGACTGCAAGCTGGTAGAGTGGGGTGTGCGCGACTTGTAGATATGCTGGGCAGACAAGAAGTGTATGGAGTAGTTTGTGAACAAGCTGAGTTTCAGTGAAATATAATAAATATACTTCCAAATGTATTAAAAACATTTGTATGATAGATAAAGTAGTTTATAGGCAAGTTAATAGTTGCAGGCATTTTACAAGGCTGTACACCAGACACTCTATAATAAATGGCTATGAAATTTTACGCATATATTTAAAAATCTAATTTGATAGAGCTGCCTTAAAGACTCTTCAAGTTGTGCTAGTTTTGCACAGGGTATTTTTGCAGCATACGCACTCGACAAGCAGCGGATGGCAGCGTGACAGACCGAGTAGCTAACCAGCTAAGCAGCTGATGGATTTGGATGCAGAAAGCCAGCAGCGGCAGCAAAAGTGCCTGACCCAAATACCGAAAGCAAAAACACAAAGCCGAAGCCGAAGCCGAAGCCGAAGCTGAAGCTGAAGCAAAACATAGCACAAAAAATGTTTCTAATGAGGCAAATTAAGCAAGCGCCAAACAATTAAAACAAAAGCAACAAATGAGCGCATAATTATTTTATAATTAAATTCCATTTAACACACACAGACACACACACACAGAAGTTGCTAAATTTTGAGTTGAGTTTTGTGCATTTTGCGTTGGTTTTGGACTTAAAGCGCAACAGGTGTAAATTACAACAGAGCGCACTGCGCGCTTAGGCAAACAACAACAGGGCAAAAGTGGCAAGCGGACAGGTGAGGCCGGGGAGAGCAGGTGAGGTAAGGTGGAACTGAGGACAGTGGCTGCTTGTCGGGTGCAGTTATAATCGCCGTAATCAACTCAATGAGCAAAGCATTCTGCGCGCTACTGAAAATTAGTTAGTTGGCCAAAAGTGGCCAGAGCTGGCCCAGACAAGCGGGCTAAACGGCAGTGCCAAAGCTGGGAAAGGGAAATGGGACACGACTCGAGCTGAAGGTGAAATGGTAAATAGGTAAGTTGGAGTAGCGGTAAATGGCCTTGAGAACAAGCCAATTAATTGCAGGGGCAATTACAGAAATTCCTAGGAGACGTGCCCAAACAAGGCGGAATAAACGTACTTAAAAATAAAGCAAATAAAAATACTAAATATTGCAAATATTTAATATTGCATTATATTTAAATATTTGAAATTATAAGCTGGTATTTAAATATTAAAGAGTTTTTAATAAAATACTTTTCAATAACTAGAGAAGACAACTTTCTCGATTATCTTTATAAATTTCAATTCAAACCATGAGCCTAATAATCTGCAAATTTTTAAAGACCTTCTAAAACTGAGCAGAAAATACTATAGCAAATATACTAAACAAATGTTATAAAAATACTTCACTGGTATTTAAATGCCAACTAAAATTTGAGAGGCATCTTTATGAAGACGTTTCTTACTGATAAGCTGCTCTCTACCAATTTAAAACACAAGCTGGAAATTATTTTGGTTTTTTGTACGCTACAGAAAATACTAAATAAAAAGTAAATATATAGTAAAGCTATGTTTTTGTAGTATTAAAATAACATCGTATTTTCTTGTGCCACATTGCAGTCGGCTTTATAGAGACATCAATTTCTGTGCAATCTTTTGCAGCTCGCATTAAAAACACGTGTTCGCACTGCGCGCAATTATTCCATCATAATGATAATGATAAAGATAATGATAATATTAAAGCCTGTGCTGCTATTGTTGTTGTTGTATCTAGTGTATCTTCTATCGCCATTGTTCGTATCGAAGCCACAAATTGGTGAAAGTCGGCAAAGCAATTCGAAAGAAGAAAGATCTAAGGCGCGCAAGGCAGGCGTTGCCTACTCATGTGCGTGCAACAATTTTCGCTGGCTTAAGTTGTTGTTTTTTGTTTTCCTTTTTCTGTTGCTGTATGTGGGTGGTGGCAGCAACTTGGCGGCATGTTGCAGCAGCAGCAGAAGCAGCAACAACAACGCGCATTGAGCTTCTTGGTGAACTAGTTTCCATTTTAATAGCGATAGCTGAGCGCGACTTGCAGCGACAGCAAAGAGAGCATGAAATGTGCAACGAATTGTGGCAGCCACAAAGATTTATTGAAGCCCGGCCGGGGCTATTAACAAAATTACTTAACAAGCGGGCAACTGCCATGGACAGCAAATGGTTCGCAGTTTGGTCAACGCCGACAGCAATAGCAACAGCAACGGCAGCAACAACTATCAAAAACAACCAAATAACAAGCAGCAACAACTTGCAACAACAACTTGCAACAGCAACTCACAACAGCAACTCGCAACAGCAACTCGCAACAGCAACAGCAAGTGAACATCGCTGAGTTATTGCCAAGCGAGTGAGTTTTGAGTTTTGGTGATGCCTTCCACAGTCTGAGGCAGCTCCCAGTGCGGTTCTCGCTCTCTGTCTCTCTCTCCCTCTCTCTCTGTCTATCGCTCTCCCTTTCTCGTCCATTCTCTAGCAGGCGATATATTCTATTTAATTGCATTCGCGGTTGATGCAGGCACAAAGCACACATAGCACAAAAACACATACAGAAGGACACTAAGCCCGCACACACTCTCCCTTTCTGCAGTCACTCTCTCTCTCTCTCTCTCTCTCTCTGCCTCCTCCTCTCACTCTCTACCTTTCTCCCTCCATCTGACACTCGGTCTATGCCGACCAGAGGCGTTCGGCCCTGAAGGGGGCTCGCTGGCGCAGTAAAATGTTAATCTCAGGATTAAAGCTGACAGCGCAAGAAGTAAAATGTATAATGTGCGTATACGTAATGCCTTGATTTATGAACTCCGTAAAGGCGCTGAAAAATGCTACTTGAAGCGCGCCTTCCGCGCCCCGCCCTCTCAGGCAAATACTACGAGTGTAATTAAAAATGCAGCTTGAAGTTGGAAAATAATTAATATTATAATGCGCTGCGAACTAAGCGCAACAAAACTACAAAAATAATCTGACGGAGATTGGGCATTCCAATCTTCATTTTAATGATTTAAGTAATTTGAAATTGCGTTAAGTTTAATTAAATTTCAAGCTGCTTAAGCAAAATAATTTGTCAAAATTATACCACATATTGAAGTATTTTTCGGTTTGTTAAGTAATTTTAAATATGCTTTAATTTTAGTAAAATATTTCTAAATAATATTTCAATTTTTCTAAATTTATTTACCACAAAATAAATAAGGCATATTTATTCTTGCTTATATTTGTATTCTTTTCTTTTTATATCTGCATAAAAAAATCTAAATTTACTTTCAGTCTGCAAATAATGCAAGTAATACCGCGCAATCATTTGACGCCTCTCTCATCTTGGCAAATACCCTGAATGACTCGGCTCGAGCTGTGCTTGAATTGAACATTTTAATTCACTTCTTCAGCGTTTTGGCACAGTTCAAGCTTGTATTTTTTTTTATCTTTTTATCTATAGCTGAAAGTCAGCTAAAGCTAAAGCAACTGCAAGTCACTTGCTGCCCTGCTGCCTGCTCTGCTCCCTTCGCCCTGTTATCAATTTGCGCTAACGACGCCCCTGGCACTCTGGTTGGTTGGGTTTTCGGTGTTAGGGGGCGGGAAGGGGGAGGGCGGTCTGGTCCAGTCACAGTTTTATAGACAGCAACGAGAGCAGCAGCAGCAGCAACAACAAAGGCAGCAATCGCGGTTGCCGCCTGCCAATCGGCAAAGTTGACGACCGCAGCGTGCAACTTGCAGCAGCAGCAACAGCAACAGCAAAAACAACAACAAGTGAAGCTGTGGCAATGGCAACATCGATGCAATTTGTTATTTTGAATTTTGCAATTTTCGAGTTCAAACTATTTTTGTGCGCGCGAGAGGCAAAAGCAATCACAGAACGCACAGAGTGCAGCCACGAGGGGCCACGCCTGGATTTATTGTGGGGGAAGGAGTGGGGGCATGCCTGCTCATCCTTTGAACTGCGCCGTGTTCAGCTGCAGCTTGAGCAGATATTTAATTAAATGTTGCATTGACTTTGAGCAGCGCCGCAAGCGTTTCTAGACCAGATCAGCGGACTAAGAGACTGAGAGATTGAGACTGCGACGGAGACTGAAATGGGGACGCAGATGAAGACTGAGACCGGGCACCACGGGTGGCTGCTTGGCATTGGCTTTGGCTATTCGTGGAGTGCATTATTAAGCCGTGGCATTGGTAATGATGGGTTCACAGCCAATAAAGCGCGGCTAAATATAAATCTTGAGCTATTTTTACCTCTGCCACTCGGAGTGCCTCGAAAAGGGGCACTTCGCATACTCATCACGTTGCCATTCTCAAGCACCTCAAATGGCGTCTGCACAATGCCCTCGACCGGGGAGGGGGCATGGGAGCACGATGCCGGGTTGGGGGTAGCTGCGTCCCGCTCTTTTGTCAACTGATTCGATTTATGCAGCTGCCTTTCGCTCAGCTACCTCTGCTTTTAATCCCGACGACGACGACGTCGAATTCAAATTCCAAGTCAAGGGCTAAATAAACTTTGTCGCGTGGCGCATGGCAAGAAAAGAGCAGCGAAAAAGGAACGAGAAGCAAAAGCATAGAGGAAACCCTTGCCATAGGTTCTGCTTTTGGCAGCACAAAGTATACCCTGTAAAGGAGTGAGAGCAAGTAAGTGCTGAATAAATTAACATGCGTTCGTTGTGTATAGGGTTATAGGGTATACCATATCTAAAGAGAGCCTAAACCTACGCTGTAGGCAGCTTAAGGCACTTTGCTCTGCCATGTACCCACTGAACTCGGAATCTGTAGGAGCTAGAGCTATCAAATTTCATATACAGCTATTTTATGAAGTAACAATTAGAACTGTACTATAAACAATTGTTAGCTTGCACAAGTTAGGATGATATGCCCCATAAAGAAGAGGGATAATAGTATAAATTTTAGTTTGAAATTTAAGTACATACAAAATAAGTCAATAATTGGAGCTATATAGACTCTCTATACCATTTTAAACACTTTTCCCTGTCATAGAGCCTTGGAACTCAGCATATATTAAAGCTAGAGCTATCAAATTGCAGCCAAACTTTTGCCCTGCTATAACAATTGAAACTGCACTGTAAACATGCCTTTTGCAGGGTGTCTGCCAGTCAACCCGCAACAGGTTTGCCAGCTTGTCGCCATCCATCTCGTTCACTTGTCGAGCATATTTTATGTGTCTATCAAATCGAGCTGCAGTGGCGCGCAACTACTCTCCTTGAGCTATATAAGCCGAAATATAGGACTATATAGTAAATGTCTGGAATGTATATAGCCAGGCGTTTGCACCTCTCTCGCTCTTCCTCTCTCTCTTTCTATCCGTCTGTCTCCGTTTACTGTGCAAAATTTATTGAATTTAATATGCATATTGCAACAAAATTTATGCATTTTTCTTCCTTTTCATTTTCATGCTGCTCCTTTGTTGTTGCTGCTGTTGTTGTTCTTCTTCTTCTTGTTGTTGTTGTACTCTCATATCCTGCTCAGCTCTTTTGTCATTAAATCTGCAGCGTCAGTGCCTTTTGTTGTTGTTGTTGCTGCTGCCGCTGCTGCAGGCTGCAATGGATTTTGAATTTGATTTCCTTCGCTTTTCTTTGAAATGTCATTGATACTGTTGGAGAAGTGTTTTGTTATTTTGTTTCTAATAAATATGAAAAGAGGAATTTCCGACTTTTGTTTATTTCCATGCAATTTATGAAGGTATTAGAAAGGTTTCTGTTATTTCATAGAGTCTACTGAAAATTAAATTAGCCCGCAATATTGGCTTAACTTGTCGAAAAGTCAAAATAAGTAGAGAATGGTAGTCTATACGCTTAAATACCCTGCAAATTAGAACAAATTAGACACAGATTATAGAACCTTGTTTGAAATATAAATAAAATATTATTTAATGTGGAATTACAATACGAGCTACTATACACAAGTCGAGGTTTGCTTTGCAGTCTAGCATGCCTGCTTTCCAGCACAATTAATGGTATACAAAATATGTTGACAATAAAAGCAGCAATAAAACTAAATTACGCTTAATTATATATCTTTCTTTAATGTGCAATCGGTTTTATTGAAAGCTTAGCTACGCTTTGAGCGCTCCTTTTATGCAATTAAAAAGCTCTTTAATCCCATGCAATCCTGCTCTTTAAAGCGAATATAAAAATCTTATTTTAGTCCCTTAACTAATTAACTAATAATCCCCTTTAACTTTTGTTTTCTTTCCAGGTACGTGAGTGACTTTCTCGAGCAGAAGCCAAGGTAAAAACCCAAAAGATTTCCCCGGCTTTGGGTCACCCAATTTCACACAGAGCTTCACTAATTACATTTGTGTGTGTGTTGATCACTTTTCCAAAGTGCTCTCGAATGACCCATTAAAATAAGCCATTAATTCTTCGCCAATGACCCTCTTAACTGCCAACTAAAACGCGGCGAAAAGCAACGAAAAAAAAACAAGCTCGTGTTGGAATCGAAAAAGCAAACGACATATTAAAATGGGAAATAGGGTAGGAAGTGGAAAATAGAAATAATAAAGTCGAATAAAATACATATTCGCCAAAAAAATAAATAAATAAGCAATTGACACATAGAGGGGGAGGGGATGGGGGGATGTGTGTGCGAGGGCGGGCAGGGCGATAAACTTGTGCGAAATGTAGTGCGAATTCCATTAATTAGACGTAATGAGGCAACGAGGCAGCCGGTGGGGCCACGATTGGCATATCAAAAACACATGTGGCGCGTGTCATGTGTGGCAAATGTCGCATGCAACATTTAACTGCAAACTACAACAGCGAATCGAGCGGGAGGGGAACGCACAACAGGGAACATGGAGCACGCATAAATGCGGCTAATTGCCGGCCAAAATGTATGGCCGAAGGTCAGCGCAAAAGCTGGTGACAGTTACACAGCCTCTCAGATACAGATACAGCTACAAATACAGACTTAGATACACATACAAGTATATACACACAGTTCCAGATACACGAAGCTATAAATACGCACACAGTTATAGCCACAGATACAGCTACAGTTAAGGCAGCTATGGCTACCAAACGGCATAACTAATACGCAGCGTATGCGCGGCGAAGCAAGAGAGTGTGGGGAGAGAGGGAGCGCGAGGGGAAGCAGCCCAGATTAACCGTTAATAGCTTCAAATTGCTGCCACGCTTTTTGATTTTCGGGCATTTCGTTTCTTCTATTTCGTTCGTCGTTGTTACGCACTTTTCTAGCCTTTTTCTTGGCTTTTCTTTGGCTCAGCTATTTTTGGTATGCGACCCAACTCGATTGACTCGTTTTCAGTCTGCTTCATCGCCTGCGACTCAGCCAGCTCTTCTTTATCTCGTTTTTTCGGCTACCCCCTCCAACTGCGGGCAACTTCATCATGCTGATGGCATAATGATGTCGCCGATGCGGTAACCGCGTTGCCAACCAACTTCAAGCCAAATGCGGCCAAATTGGCCATGTTTAAATGGCCGCTTTTCAAGCCGGCATCGATTACCAATTGAGTTGTGTGTGCAACTGCTCGAATACACTCGCATTACACTGTCCGACGAAAGCCAAAGAAATGCGAGTTATTTGGCCAGTTAAGCGAGTGTGTGGATTAACACCTCAGCGAGGTAGGCTGGGTAGGGGGGGGGAGGAGCGAACTTGAAGTTGTTTTTCTCAACTGTAGCGCAAGTTAACCGATCTGTGAGCAATATTTTTATGCATTTATGAAAGCAATAAATATGTGTTTATAATGCGTTTTTCGTTAATGGGAAACTAAACTGCGGTGTGGTCTGTTTCTCTCCCCCTCTCTCTGCCTCTCTTGCGCTGCGTTTTGTCACACTTTATGAGTGCTTTAATATGACAGATCTTAACTCTATGATTTTGTCAACATTAGTAACTCTGACTTACTGTTTTTTATCCCTCTCGCTTACAACTCGCAGCAGACTGTTGTTATTTGGTGCAGAACAAGCTCGTCCCCGACTTTGTATTATATAATTATGTAGAAGGGGCACGAGTCGCCTTGCCCTCTCTCTATCTCTCGCCATCTCGCTCTCCGTGTGCTATCCAGCAATAACTCAACTCATTCTGTTGACAACGACTGCTTCTGCTTTGGCTTGTTACTTTCCGATGCTCATATGAATTACGAGTCGTACATGGCCCACGCAAATCTCTTGCTAACTCGTTTAGCACACACAAGGCCAGCACGCAAGAGGTGGGCAGGGGAGCGGAGGCTGGGCAGGAAACGGGTCTATGAATACGTCTAAGAGTCAGACAACAGTTACAGCACAAATAAACAAGCGGCCCCGACGTACAAGTCATGCGTATTAAATACCAAAAAAAAGTAGAAAAAAAAGAATGAAGGAAAAAAGAAATAATAAACGGAGGAAAATTCAAATCGTTGCGCACGACCAAATTGTAGGCAATCATTTGGAAACACACACACGCACACATACATGGGCGTTGCAGCTAGGCGTGTATATCGATAGTTGGCAACGCGATTTGTATCGCAGCGCGGCTTCATAACTGTGACCAACTGTGCCACTTAACAGCCGAGGGGCGTGCGGGCGTGCGGGCGGACGGAGGCCGCTGCGATTTACAACAAGCGACGGCGTGCAACTAAATCAGTGCAACTAACAGTGCAACCTGTTTGAGGTGCCACACACACACACTCGCACACACACACACATTAGTACAGTCACTCGATGTTGCTGACAGGCGAAACGAGTTGCGAATGCAGCAGCAAATTGCAACGCAAATAGAAAATCCACTAGCACAGCTCCTTTGCCTGCACCTCCGATAATCCTCTCCAGACTCGCCTTACCCTGCTCCCCTCCTCCCCTCTCGTGCCGCATCGTCGCGTGTTTTGCAAAGTGCAGCAGCAGCAGCAGCGCGCGTCGATGTCCACCACGAGCAACGAACGGGACACTTAACGTTTTGGCCATTGACAACGATTAAAAACAAGTTTCCTCCCCTCAGACGCTTAGCCCAGCTGAAACTGGAACCCGGACCGGGACACCAGCAACAGCAGCAACAGCAGCATCGCAGCCTCGTTGCGACGGCATTGCTGACCCAAATACACGAAGACATTCAATCGACGTCTCCACATGAACTGTATTTTGTATCATATTTTTTCGCCTTTTTTATGGCCTTGCTGCAGCTAAGACACAGAGAGAGAGAGAGAGAGGGGAAGAGAGAGAGAGAGGGGCAGAGACAGAGAGCGGAGGCCAGTGCGGTCTTAAAGTTTGAAAGTCTGGCAGAAATGTCTCTTAACTGCGCTCCACTTTATGGTTGTCCAGTGCCGCCGCCGCCGCCGCCGTCGTCGAAACAGTTCATCCTAAATGCCTCAGCCTCCTCGTAAGACAGCAACAAAACGGCAAAGTGTACCATATAAAGTTAGGGTCGCTTTTATTGCCAAATAAATAGATGTAGAGCAGGGGAAGTTTTGGGAAAAGGAAATACACAATTTAAGCAGGCTTGCGAAACGAATAAATAGTTTTAATAATACTAATATAGTAAAACTAAAATTCAAATTGATAACTTCAGATATTATTACAATTATTATTCTTCAATTATTGTTTCGTTTAGCTAAGCTCTCACATTTGTACTCAAAACTAAAAGCTTTTAAGAATTAAAATCAAGATTTTTCATTTAACAAACATTTTCTTAAATGTTTGTAAAGAATTAATTCGTTCATTCCATAAATTTATAGAGTTTAATAACTAATTATAATTTTAGGAATTTTTTGGTTTTTTTGTTGGCTTATTTAGATTTAAAATAAAGCTTTCTATTTAATAAAAATAAAAAGTGTATAAAAGTAGTTCAGTAGTAGAAATAATATGTAATTACTTTTAATATTATTAGCACGGGCTAATGTTGATAAACTATTATAAATATCTTAACTATTCTATTTGTAATATTTTAATATCTTAACTCCTACGATTATTCTGTTTTTATAGAGCATTAGTGGGTCGAGGTAGTCAGTTCTTGTAGTAAATAAAAATTGAACGCTGTGTTGGGGCGAAACGAGAGCAGGCCACAGCGCAGAGGGAGACAGGTGCCAAATAGAGAGGGAGAGAGCAAGAAGGGGGGGGGGGAGAGAGTGAGAATGAGAGACTACCAGCGAGTGGGAAATAGAGAGCGAGCGGGGGCGACAGAGGCTGGAGAATTGGCGGGCGAGTGTTGTCGTCATCAAAGCGCGCGAATGCAGACGCGAGTGTGTGTGTATGTGTGTGTGTGAGTGTGTGTGTGTGTGAGTGTGTGTGTGTGGGCATCTGATGATTTACCGTTGTGGCCTCATGCGCACAAAGCTCGCTGCTGTTGCTGCCGTGGCTGGACCTGATCCCCAGCTCGCTCGTATCCTCGACGTCGGACGACGTTGGGTTTGCGGTTGCCAAGCGGGTTCTGGTTGCACCACTTGCTGTAGTTGTTGTTGCTGTTGTTGTGCCCATTTGGACGTTAGCTGCACGTAGTTGGCTTGTTAGCCAGTGTACGGTACTTTGCTTGCACACACGCACACACACACACGCACACTCGCACAACAACAGCCTGGAAAAACAGACATCAAAGTGAAAGATTTCCAATTCTTTAATGCATAAACAAAGTATTGAAGCAGCTCAAAGCGATTGCTCTGCATGGATTCCTCTAGCTATGCAGGAACTTTGTCTTTTATCTCTGTAGATTTTCTTTGAGCACGCAGAGTTTTCCCTGAAATAACTTTGTAGATATTTCAAAAATATAGTACAGGCAGCACTTTCAAAAACATTATCAGACCTATTGCCTGCGAAATGAGAAGGTTGAGGAATTTTTCAAGCTCACTTTGATGCTGTGTTGGTTTTAAAGAATTTCGAAAAAGGTCGCCCCGCATAACCGACCATACCCCATCACACCATAGCATACCATACCATACCTGCGTCTTTTTCCATTCTGATTATGATCCGAAAAAGTGTGCTTAATTCTCGCTGATGTCGACAAGGAGCTCAAGGGAAGCCCCCGCGGGCAGACGCGTGAGCTGCGAGAAATGGGAACACACACACATGCCAAGTACATGTGTAGTGCAGGTGCCTGCCACGCCCGCATCATCATACAAAAAGGCAGCAAGATTCCAGCCCGCCAGTCATTTGGCTGCAGTGTAGGCGGCGCGGGCGTGGCATGCACAGCCCACAGTTGCAACATAAGTATTAGCTTCATTTTGTGCAGCGTTTAGCTCGCTCTCTTTCTCTCCCACTCTCACTCTCTCTCTTTCTCTTTCTACGCCTGCAGCGCCCCTCTCTCGTCTTTTGTAACTTTGTTTGCTTTTTTGTTGGCAGGCCTCAAATGAATTCAATGTGAAAAATTTAAATGCAAACAGCCGCAGTCGCAGCAAGCAGCATGCAGCATGCAACCTGCCACAGTGCAACGCAGCGCTGCTTGCAAGGCAACCCCCTCGAGCTACCTGCTCCCCTCCCCTGCCCGGGCTATACAAAGTTCATTGTACCGCGCTTAGGCCGAGGAGTTGAGCCCAAAAGAAAAACGCCGCCGCCGCTTTTGATTGCCAAGCAGGGCAGGGCAGGGCAGGGCAGGGGGAGAAGGTAAGGGGTGGCATAACTATATAGAGCTATAGGTGGCCAGGTCATAGACTCTCGTTGCCTTTGTTGTCATAGTTGTTGTTGCTCGGGCCCGGTTAGAGGCGGCGGCACACGCACAACATTTTTCTCATATTTGTTTTGGTTTTTTTTATTTCGCTTCGCTTCTTTCGGTTTCTTCCTTCTGTTTTGCCCACTTGAAGCCATGCGAAATTTTTATTACTCTTGTTGCCTGCTTTTTTTTTTTTTGCTGAGGTGCGTGCCGGAGATTTACAGTTACTGTGCATCGTTTCGTTTCGGCTGAATGGATACTCGATGGGTTTCCAGTACGCCCGAATGAGTTCTATTGAATATTCTGCGCAGAAATTGGAACTCGTACTGCAGCTGACAAATATTAAATCATATATACGTAATAACCCGCACTGGCCTGTGCGAGATCATTGCGAGACACGTTTTTATGTATCTCGCTGGGGTTTTATATACGCACAGTATGAGTTGCCAAGCCTGCGTGCCAAATTCCTTAACCATATCTCGCATTATACGCGCTTTTTTTTATGTGTTTTTAGTACTACAGCTAAGTCTCTATTAAACCTAATCTTTACATTATTCATTAGCATGTCGCATACCAAATTTGCCCGCTCTAAAACGCCTCGTTGTCGAGTTCCACGAGTACGCATGCCACGAGGAATCGCTGGCTACGCTCACTTAGCAAGTTTGTGGAAGCCAACAATCGTAGCAGAATAAATCAACGTGGAGAAGGTGTCTTTCATTGCGGTATTGTCACTCAATCTTCCATTTCATGCGGTCACTATTGACGCACTTTCATCTCGTTCGTCTCGTGTGCCGCTGCTGCTGCCGTACAAACATCATCAGTTCGATGCACTCACTCATCACTCACTCACTCACTCACTTATTCACCTTATTCACTGCGCACTCAGTCACTTAGTCAGTGTGTGCCATCTGCACACGCTATGGCACCTTCTCTGAACTTTCTCGTGCTTTTTTCGCAGAAGGGCCTCTGCCCGGCCTCGCAGCTAGAATTGCCTAGAAAATTAGCACCTTACCCATTCAGCCACGCTTGGCCGGGCAGGGTACACGGCCTGCTGCTGAAATTAGCGACTAAATAATACCAAAAACTGTGCAGACTCCGGCTCATCCGCCCCCCCGTCTGCGCCCACACAGTCGGCAGTTTTATTTGTGCCACTAAATAATACGGCTTAACGCGTTCATAACATTTTGCAGCTACTGTGGAGGCAGCTATTCAAATGGCTGCTCGCTTCCTTGTTCCTGCTTCTCCTCCTCCCAATCCCACTCCCCCGCCCGCTCTGCCCGCAGCATTTTCATTATGCAGCGCACGCATTTGCCATGAGTCCTGGCAGTTATCTATGAAGTCCTAGCAGCGCCGACTGCCAGCGAGATAAGCAGGCACACACCTGCCCGCCCTTGTGTACCCACCATGCCCCCTCCCTCGACACTCCTTCAGCCTGCTGCGCCTGACGCCGGCAGCAGCGCGAATTTCTTTCTTCTGTTTTTTTTCTAATCTAACGTGCGAGAGTTGTTTTTGAAGTAGTCGCTTTTGCTGTCGAATGGAAAAGTAGCTCGGCTTATGCGTTCACAACTCGACTCGGTCTATTGTGAACCAAAGCCTGAGTTTCTAAGGAGTCGTGGGATCAGCTCTCACTCTCGATTGAATTGCTTCAAAAGGCAGCTGGTTACAAGGGATATGCACATCATAAAAGATAAATCAATCGCAAGCGCAGAATACGCCAAATCGGATAACGCAATTCAAAATGGGAAACCCCTCGGATAATGCCTGAACTTCTTCTCATACACTCCGCGCCATTGTTCGCCTTATTCCGTTTTTTTTTTCGACATCCAGAGATTTTCCTGCTATCTTTGTGAGCAGTTAATGATTGCCCGGCAAACTTTTCACTTGCAGTCACACGCACACGCTCGCATAGGCACATGTGGAGCACATAAATTACGCATACGCCGCATTGGCCAGCCGGGCTGCCACTCTCAATTTATTTGCTGTTTTTCTTGTCTGCCCCGAAGCGAGACGCGACTCTCGGGCATATTCTCTCTCTATCTCTCTCTCTCTCTCTCTCTCTCTCTCTCTTTCTCTCTCTCTCTCTTTCTCTCCTGGCCATTCATCATTTTTCATGGCGTTGACACTTTCACTTGTTTCACAAACAACAACAACGACAACGACAACGACTACAAACTTGACAAGTCTATTTTTTATGGCCACGCCTCCCTCTGCCTTCCTCGTTGACCCGTGCTCCTCTTGTCTTTTCTGTCCTGGTTACGCGCTGTCAAATTTATTAGTTTCTATATAAATTGACAACATGAAAATTTGTTTATAAATTGTTCGTTTAGTTGATATACCCTATCAAAGGGCTTGCGAAGGGGTTGCTTGTTGCTGAAGCAGGCTAAACTGCTTAAATATCTTGGAGTTGCATCTGCAGGGAGATCTTTTAGGGTTGGAAACTAAGCTTACATATGTTTCTAGCCATTATATCACAATTTACCGCCCTATTTTCATTTCACATGGATTTTATATCATTTTATACTGTTTTTTAAAGAATTTCCTGAGGTTGCCCAATAATATGAAGGAATCCCTAACTAATTCGAGTTTCTAGCCATAATATCATAGGATAATTTCATGGCTGCTTATCACACAGACTTAATAGCAAATAATTCTAGTGTATACAAAATTTCCCAAGGCTCACACACAAAATCGCAATTTATTACCAATTTATTACTATCAGTACAGGGTGTCTCCCAGTTGAGCGACGCTACGCACCTTTCTTTCGCTCATTTATCACCATTTTTCCAGCCCATTTTCTTGACTTTTTGAACTGTGCAGTTGATGTGGCGGGCACTGGCTTTAAATTTCACTCTTAACTTGAATTTATGTGGCGACCCCACCTGAAATTATCATAAATTGCCGCTCATTACGACTGTGTAAGTAAGTATGGCAAATAAAGTGCGGCAAAAGGCGAATGCAGAGCGCAAAGCAGACAATAAATATGAAAAGCGTTTTTCATATTGCTCTGCGCCGACTTCAATTCAGCTCAGTCCCAGTCCCAGTCACAGCCTCAGCCTCAGTTCGCTTGAGTTCGGTACGATTCGGTTTGCTTTCTGTTCGATGCTTTGGATGCCTGAGCTCTCTTGTCAGCCAGTGAAAATCGCTTTCATCTGCAGCACGTAGCGCCTGAGCATAGCCTGAGACTGTCCAACAATCCAGCGAGCCCCATCTACCATGTCTCGCTAATGGGTTTACTTTTATTTTTGCCGACAACGTTGTATTCGTCTTGATGTCTTCATTGTACAGGTTCAGGTAAATTTTTGATGAACTAACTAATTAACATGTGGCAGAGCTTTCAATGTCAATGGCAAGTGGCAAGTGCACGCATATAAATTATACGAACGAAGTACAATAACTTATACCTTTTACCTCCTACAGCAAATACCACATAACAGAGGCATGACAATGGGGCAAATGAGATAATTTCTTTTGCGGGTCGCTTGGCAATGCGGCAAAATCTTTAGTTGTACGACCACGTTCATTAAAGGGGCTGCTTGTGTGTGAGCAAGAGAAATATAGTGAGTGAGAGGGAGAGGCAGCACATTGCCAAGACCGGGATTAGTTGATTAATATTGCGTTGGCCTGTTGCGAATATGAAGATGCTGAGGGTTATTTAATGTGTGCTAGGCTCGACAGGGGACTCGAGTTGGGGTTGGGCCCCCGGCGCAGGTTACGACAGTCGTAGTCGCAGTTCAAGAGGTCAACTCGAGCAGTTAATTAACGGTAACACAAAGCAAGTCAAGCGAATGAAATTATATTTATTTCGCTTGCGTACAAATGTGTCGGGCGCTTCAAAGTTATGAAAGTAATTTCTCTTTCTTGATTAACAGGCCGACAAAAGGTTGCCCCCTCCCCTCCCCACCTAAAGGTCAAGTATGAAAGCAGCTGCATACGAAATTTTCTAATAATCATTGAGATAGTACGCGAACACTTTCTAAATACAATTTTCCATTAAACTAAATAAGCTCGCGCAGCAGTTCGTCTTGGGCCGTAAACTGTCAACCCTTTTACTGCGCACAATCAATCTTCAAATCGAGCAAGAGAACTTTCAGCTTTCCAGCTTCCCCACTCCCTTCCCCCACTGCCTGCCCTCCGTCTAACCAAGCACCCTACACACATTTTACATTACCAAAGAGTCGAGTACGACGCAATGCACTTAGCTTTATTTGCTCGGGGAGCCACTGTAGCGCCACAAACTACGGCAATCTGTCCATCATAAGCTCCCATTCACCGAGTAGTACCATATCCATGCGTACATTTACAACTCACTCGGGCTGGTCACACTTGACTCGAGCAACAGCCTCGTTCGTTACGCAACTCGATCGGATGCCCAAGTGGCAGCCACAAGCGGCACTTGAACAAGACTCGACTTGCGACTCGCACTCAGCAAAAGAGCTCCACAATTTTCAGATATCCCAATTTGTTGTTTTTCTCTATTTCTGTTTCTATTTCTGTTTCCAATTTTTATTGATTAGTTGCCATTGATGCTACGACTTGACCTTGACGCGTTTCATTTACTATTCAAATGGAATTTTAAATTACAAAGCTCGCTCGCTACTTCCTCGATGCGAAATATTTATCTGCCCACATCATCCGAATTCGTCATGCTACGACTCCATCAGCTCATCAGCAACCAGATCGGCAACCCAATCATCATCATCACCAGCTCAGGCACTTTCAAGTTTTGGTGTGTGTGTGTGTGTGTGTTTTGTGGTGTTTCGGCCATCTGACATTTTGGTCAATTTTTGTTAATCTCTGAACATTTTTTATGCATTTTACGCGCCATTGTGCATGCTGATTTCTGGCGGTTGCTTTTTTATGATCGCTTTTTTTGTGTTCATCTCTCGAAATTAACATATTTAAGACCCTTACTCGATGTCGCGCACAATACGACATAAGCCATTAACAGAAACTTTGCGATTTTTGCCGGCATTTTCATTAGAGTTCTACGAGTTCCGTTTGCAAAGTTTTTTCTATGCTTTTCAGTCAAGCAAAGAAAATCCCGTCGTTGTTGTTATTGTTTGGCAAACAGGAAATCGAAATAAAATCTTGCTACGATGTGGATAAACATAGTGAAACTTGTCCTGTTATTGTCGTTTCTCCGGGCTGCTGCTGGAATTGTTATTATGATGCTTGAGTTGACAGAAACATTTGTAGCATCTCTGATAATTCGGTGCGGCCATGATATGAGATAAGGCTATGCCATATATATAAATATATAGGCGTAATTATGACTAGCCGGTTATTTTTGGCAAGTTCGTAAATTATGAACTTTTAGCATAATCCGGCATTAAACCGGTTTTCATACACTAAAACTGAGCATTAATAATGCGCTTAATTGACACTAAATCAAATATAAATCATTTTATACATCGTAGGCCGATGGCGAGCGGAATGGAGTTGTTTCCAGGGAGATTAATCTGCGAGCTGCTTAAGATTGGGTAAAATAATAAAGACATTGTGAATATGGGGAAGTTAAGTGAAGTAAGATATCATAATAAATGAGAACTCATAAGCAGATGTTGAAGGACACGCTCATTAGCTAATAGGATTATGAATGCGGGAGGAAAACAAAACCGAAGTTTCTTGAATGGATTTTTCTTCAGAGCAGAACAAGCTGTCGTAAATCTATAAAATAAATAAAAGATATATGAACTTATAACTATATATACATTTTGCAGACTTATAAATTGCTGCAACAATTAATCTTGCTTCAGGCATCAATATAAATGATCTCGGCCTGTCCATGCACTGACACAAATTTTGCTAATGCATACAAATCATATTTTCCAACAATTTGGCATATATGGAGATAGCGATAGGGATAGAGAGAGAGAGAGAGAGCAACCACGTCGCAAATCACTTTACAACTGTCAAGCGAACAATGCAAAACAGAAAAAAAATGGAAACCCTCTCGAACCACCCCACCGAAGCACCCTGTATCGACTGTCCGACATTTGACTTTATCGCACAAATTGATTACATGCAGGTTCGAGGCATATGCCGAAAAATTTGATTGATAACTTATTAGTTGGGTTTGCTTTCATGTCTGCCAAACGAAACTAATCCCCAGGGGCGTGGGCTGCGGGTTGCTTTGGATGGATTCGATGGGGCGTGGCACAAAACAAGTATGAGTCGCCTCATGCTGTACAGTTTCATCATTTTGCATGGCTTGCAAAACTTTTGTCTCTCGCACACACAGTTTATCGACTTGAGCTGAACGCATGAATGAATGCCTAATAAAGATGAATACATTCGAAAGATACCGAGACTACTACTCAGTTCTCCTGCCCACCGCCAGGCCGACTAAGTTTTACACATTTAAATATCTGCATATTGTGTGTGTGTGTGTTTTCTGTGTGTGTTTTTGTTTCGCTTTCTTGGCGTAAAAAATAAAACAAGTTTTCTCGCAAAATTTAAAACGACTTTTGCGGGAGAGGGCCCCGTTCGGAGAAGTTACACAAAAATTTATTGGATCGCTACGCACCGGACCCGGGCGAGCGAGAAACCAAATGCTAATACAAACAAGCGGATTTTGCGGTTTATGCAAATGTTGTCCAGCCTCGTCACAACAACAACAGCAAAATAATAATAATAATAATACAAAATGTTGTTGTTATTCTTCGGCATCGCATATCGCCGCATATAGCATATTTATGGTATGTAGACAACTCTGTGTATATTGTTGTTGCATATACTCTATACGCAGAATAAAGATTTAACGTTAATGCGGTAGAAAAAGTGACGCGCAAAAAAAACAGTGCACAGTAAAGGTAGTGACTGGGAAATACCCTTTCGAAAAATGTATATATTTTTGCTCGCACTTTGCTGCGTAAGCAAGCTTTGTTTACAAAGGGAATACTTCGAGCTAAGTATATATAGAGTAGTAAAGGAATGAATAGAAAAATTCCCGCAAACCCATCTCTGATATACTAGAAGACTGAAGTGTTGCAGCTTTAACTCTTAAGATTCCCTTTAAAAATGAAAACGGGCGTTGGCAACTCTCGCTGCCTTTTCACACACTCTTCCACACAGCATACCCTATAAGCAAATATTCAAAAGCGTCAACAATTTGTTGAAATATATATTCAACCTGCATGTGTGTCCTTGTATTAGTCTGTGTGTGTATCTGTGTGTTCTTAGTTGTTGCTCTGCTGTCAAACTGTGCAGTTCAAGGCTGACTGCTTAGCCTGGCCGACTGCCTGGCGGGAATTGGGATTGGCAGTGACTTTCGCAGCGCTACTTGGGGTCTCCTTCTTGGCAAAAACCGTGCGGGTGGCAAATGGCATCAAGATAATGCCAAATGTTTTAGTTGTTGCTGCCGCTGCTGTTGCCTTTTTACTGCTTCATTGTGGTATTTATTCAAGAGAGTGCGAGAGAGAGTGCGGGAGCGAGAGCGAGAGCGAGAGAGTGACAGCCAAGTTCTTCTTCAAGTTATTTTTATTTAATTTCTTTTTTTGTTGCTCTGTGCACTTTTGCAAACAACATTTGAACATTTCAAATGATTCATTCTCGGTTTCATGTGAAACTCAACGTGCTGCGTTATATGTTTTGGATATGGGCCAGTTTCAGTTTGAGTTTCGGCTCAGTTTCGCTTTTCAGCTTTCAGAAAGTAACAGCCAAGAGCAATAATTCATTTCGCTGCTGCTGCTGCTGCTGCTGCTCCTTCTTCGGCCTGGCAGATCCGTGTTGACGTGTTGAATTTGATGAAAAATCTTTGAAATTGAATTCATGCCATTTGGTTAGCATTTCAAATGGAAACGTTTTTGCCCCAGCTGCCCGAGTATGCATGTGTGTGTGTGTGTGTGAGGGAGTGTGTGTGTGAGCCGGCACGTGGACGTGTATTTATCGTTGCCACTGTGAGCATGCCATATTGATTGCATTCTATTTTTATTTTATTTGAATTTTGTTCATTAGTTCGTTTGATTTGTGAAATCGCAGCTCGTTCGTATTTGCAATCCTTGCCAATCGCTTATCGATTGCGTTATTCCAACTAATACAAGAAGGCTGGCTAATATTTGATCTGTATGAAATGATAAGAAAACACACACACACAAGTCTCTTAGCCCTGTGAAATGCAGACTTTTACTTTGGCTTTGATTTTGAAGGTGTTTACACATTAGCTTAACTAACTTTCAAGAAAATAAAAAAAATAAAGATACAATTTGTAATATAAATTGTAAGAAATTCTGGAATTTTTAATAGATTTAAAATCTATATTTGAAATTAATAAAATCAAACTAGCGAAGAAACCATGCAATGAAATGATATACTGTATAGAAATCTCTTGGTTTTTGAGCAAGCTACGAGTAGAGCAGCTCTAAGGCAATATTTGCCACGCCTCCTACCGCCCACATGTTCCCAAAACTATTTATACCTTTCCCCAGTGTGCTATATCGCTTTCACAACGATTTATTTCTGAGGCAATACCCTAGTTCTATTGTAAATTAGTTCGACTCGAATACCCTATGCAATTTGCTTCCATAAAAATGTCATTATGCACTCGCTGAGGCTGCTTTTCAATTGTTGTGGCCAATAAATCTGCAGAAAAACATCTCTCCTCGAGCAGGCCAACTATAAATACCAATAAATAGTTAATTTCTCGCAATTGCTTTGTTTCGACTTTTGGCAGTTCCTTTTGTGGCCTGCGCTCTGTGCAAAACACTCATTAAACGCAACCGAAAGCAATCTGAAGAGTTGTTTCGGCCATAGCCAACGGCCATTGTTCTCTCTCTCTTTCTCCGTCTCGCTGCTCTCTTTCGTTTACATTATGCTTTCTATTACGCTTTAACTAACACAGATTTTTCATTTGTTTTACTCCGCTCGGTTTGGCGGTCACAACTATTTCCCATTTTCTCGCTTTTTATATTATTATTTTTATTTTACAACCCAAAAAAAAAAGCGGAAAACTTTTTTATTTTTATCGTTCTGCGGCCCCAGAGCAAACAAAACAGAACCGAACCAAACCGCAGAGCTGCAACTGCAACTTTGCACAATGTGCGTCGCCAATTGCCCCCACATCGCACACACCCAAACACACAGCACACACACAACACCCCCGCAAAACTCACACACTCGTGTGTTCCCAAAAAAAATTCGACAACAAGCTTAATTTTAAGCAAATACCGTAGAATATGTAGAATAGAAAAGCGCACCCAAGCCAGCTCTATTAATATCTGAATTTTCTCTCTCTCTCTCACTCTCTCCCTCTCTCTCTCTCGTTTTAGGTAAGCGAAAAGTTTCAAGTGACTTTGCACTGAATATATTGAACCTATCAGACCTGCGGGGGCTTTTCTGTGGCTATTAGCCTAAGCCAGTTGCTGGTAAGTGAAACGTGGTAACTGGGCGAGTTTGGCTTGGCAGAGATGCAACACTTTCTACAGCCCCGAAGAAGGGGCAGCGACCTTCAACAGCGGCTCTGCAGTTGTATCAGCTGACTGGCAATCTACCTAGAGATATTCTAGTAAAGTCGCGTCTTCTTTGTCTCTCTTTTGATTTTTGGGTCAGTTGGTCGTCGCCAATGTTGTTGCTGATTTTTCGCTTTCCATGGCACTTCCGGCTCCGGGGCGCTGTGTGGGTGGCAAAGGCAAAGAGATACACATTTTTGCAACTTGTCTTCAAAGCTTTGCCAAGTGTCGAGCGCCCAAATTTTACACGAGCTAAATCCGCTCCTGGTTGGCACAGCAAGCCGCACAGTAGTCTCATTGTCGCCACTTACTGCAGAGCAGCCTTCACTTGCCAGTTCCCGTTTGCAGTCGTTGTCCGTCCGCGTCCCCCCTCCCCGCTCCAGTGGCAAATGCCAGTTTCGAGTTGCCAGTTGCCAGCTGCCATTTGCCGGTTCTAGTCCGACATATCTCAGCCCCAATTGCAGCTAGCAGCGCGTCGCAAGTGTTTACTGTTTACACTCATTTTCGTTCAAATTTGCATTTTAATTTATTGTCGCCTTTTCCGTACTGGGCGACACTTTTATACACTAGCCTGACGGCGGGTTGTGCGGCCAGCCGACTGGCTGCAGACTTCAAGTTGTAAACTAAAGAACTTTTAAATACGGAATACCTCATTGAATTCATTATTGTAAAAGATTGTGTAACACTTTAGAGAAGTGAATAAACTGCCATATATAGTATAGAATACACTTCTATCATTATTTCGCTAAATAAAATTATTGTGCAAAGAACTTAAGTACTTTTTGTGTCTTCTCTTTTCTTTTAGTTTGCTTTCAACTTGCAATTCAAAAATGTGCTATACATTTTATATATTTATCTCTACCTTCTTGGCAAGGGTATTCAAAGTGCAGCTTAAGTTCTTTTGGCAAGTTTCTTAAGCTTCTTGGAGACGCTTGTGGTCCGCGCGCATTGCACAATTCGCGAGGCTGTCGCCATTCTCCCTCTCTCCTCCTCTCTCTCTCTCTCTCGCTCTACATATATATATCTCTTTCTGCGTCTCTCTTGCTTTGTTTACATTTCGTTTTCAACTGTTTTTGTGTCGTTTATTTTGTTGCTGTTGTCTTCCGGCTTTGTCCATTTCCATTGCAATTTATGCACTGACCTGTTTTTATTTATGCTCTGCACTCCTCTCCTCCTCCTCTCTCTCTCTCTCTCTCTCTCTCTCTCAAGACCCCAGGCGTGCCGCGGCTTTTAATGCTGATTGTTGGCTCTAATTAATTTCATAGTTGATTTCTGCAATTTGAAGTTGAGTCATTTTCTGCGCTGATTCAATGACAATTTATACGCTGTGTTTGCATAACAAACCGACAGATTGTTAGAAAGTCTCTAGACAATTAAAAGGTATTAAATAAATACCAAATGACACCTGTTTAAAATACCGCAGAGCAGTAACTTTTTTATACTGAAAGTAGCTTAGAGCTGCAGCAATTCGCTGGTTGCAGTTTTAAAGCTGCTCTTTATGGCAAGCTGCGCCTTTTTATAGCAACTCCACACTCACTCACAACAGTTTCACAATGTGTGTGTAATGCAATTAATTGCATTAAGTAATTGCAATAAAATGAAAATGCATTAAACACTGAAAGCTTCGATAAATTGCTATAATTGAAAACATATGTCTGTACGGACAGCCTGAAATCGCATCGGATTCGACAAATATTTAAAGCTTATGCCAAACAAGATTCCCTGCCAAATATCAATTTCCATAAATTGAATACACATTTTTAATATTTATAGCAACGGGTGGTACACGACATTTGTTCCGTTGACTTTTTCAACAGACAAACAGTTTTTCGGTTTCGGAATACGTTCGAGTATTTACTGTGAATGCGAATGCGAGTGTGTGCGAGTGTGTGTGTTGACAATTCTTGTTATTTGCGGCTCATTTAAATGCATTCGTTGGACTGCGTGCTTGTGGCAGAAATTGATAAACAATTTTTTATTGTTATTGTTGTTTTGTGCAACTTTTTTCTTTCGATTCGCCGTGACCCCTTAATGGGCTAACGATTTAACTTCTGCATTTGCCAGAAGTGCGAGTAATTTTATAGCAAAAAAAAAAAAAAAAAACAGTGATAAATGAAACGATTTATCTGCAAATGACGAGAACAGACGAGTGGGTAAATTATTGTATTAATTTCATTTGCGGTTGGATTTTATGTTAATCAAATTTATGTGCAATTTTCAGCAATATTTATAATATGATAGGGAACTTTTTGCAGTATTACAGCAATCTAAAGCATGCTTCAAATTGTAAATATATATATATTAATTTTAATTTCACTATTACTGCCCACAACTTATTTGTATTCCTCTGGGGTTATTTGCATTAAGCACCAGACAAGGTTTTAATTGACCCAATTCGAGCAAAGTTTCTGTTGGCTCTGCTAACCACTTTATCGTGTCCACTTGGCACGCACTTTTGTAATTATATTGGAATCCAACAGAGGGAGAAAAAAACAAAAATGAAAACCAAAATAAACGTATTTCAAATGGAAAACGCACTCTCGCACACAAAGCAAACTGAAAACTCAAACAAACGCAAAACTTAAACAATTTTATGCAACTGCAAAAAGTTGAGAAAACGCTTGCAAAACTTTTCGGTTTATCATTTTCATATTATACAATTCTCGGGGTCTTTTTTCTGGCTCACTGTTTTTGTTTTTTTTTTTTTTTTTTTCTGCTGCCTTATTCCCAGACTGGCAGACATTGTCTTGTTGAAAAATTGCGCATATTTCCGTTTCCGTTTTCAAGCAGTTGCGTGTGTGCTGCAAGTAATGTGTGCGTGTGTGCGTGCGTGTGTGTGTCAATGAGTCTGTATGTGAGTGTCGGGGAAAAATGTCCTAACCCGCGTCCGTCCCGAGTCTGGTCTGGTCTGGTTTTGTGCCTCTGTCTGTGCATAAATTAAAATAAAATTCGTTTTGCAGCCAGACGCCTAAAGAGAGCAGACACACACACGCGCACACATACTCACGCACACTGCATGCGTGTAAATTAAAAAGTAACTGCAACATGGCATATAAATGAAACTTGACGCTTTGCAATTTTAATGAGAAAATTGGAAAAATTATAAAACACACTTTGCCTTGCAAAAATGCAACTTGTGAATTCATCAGCATGTTCTGCTGCTGCTGCTGCTGAACTTTGACCCGGCGGCACACACACACACATGAACAGACCGCGCATTTGTAATCCCCCAATCGCGGGTTCATCATTCAATGACAGCCAATTCATGCATGAATAGCTACAGCGCTATATATCTCAATATCAATATATTCACAAAATTGTTTTGCTTTTCTTTTTTTTTCGACATTTTATATTGATGAAATTTTCATTTGAGTTTTCTTCTACTATTTTTGCGCTGTGCCGATAAAATGGTTGACAACATTTTGAACGAGTTGGCATTACCTGCTGCAACTGTGTGCGTATGTAAACTAATCAAAATCCCCGTCATACATTTATTAAACAAACTCAACGAGCTCGGCTCGTTCAGAGAGCTAGGCAAGATCGAGGCAAATGATAAATATGTGATATGGCTGCCCCCTTTTGCCACGCCCAACTTATTCCAGGGTATGCGCAAAACCTCAACCTGTCGGGCGTGGTTCAAGTTCATTTTCAGCGTGTCGCGCTGTGTAAATTTTTTGTCAATATGTGCGACACGACGACTGATTGCGTATACGTAATGTGACAGTTGTTGAAAAATGTTGCGTATACGTCATGTGGGCACACATACAAAATAGTTGATAGTCCTCGTCGTCGAAGGAAGAGGAGAAGGAGGAGGAAGAAGAAGAGTAGCAGGAGCATAGGAATCTGCACTGGCAGATGTGATTTTTAATTTTACAATTTTTGACATTTGCGTTTGCATTTATATTAGATTTTACGAGGGCAAATTTGAAGCATGCACACAACTCTCATACCTCCTCCCTTCTCCCTGCTCCCCTGCCACCTGCCCACGCTCTTCATTCCTTCGTCGTTCTGCTGGCGCATTGCCGGGTCAATGGAGACTGACAAACCGAACGGGTCGAGCTGCGACTCGTTGCAGGCGTGACAAATGGGATTTGGTTCAAACATTTCGGTTAACTTGTGTGTGTGTGGGAGCGTGTGTGCGAGCATACATACGTTCTACACTCGTTCATATGCCAGCCACGCTCCAAGGATATTGGCTGGCAGCAGGGGAGCAACGTGTGGGACTGCAGCGGGTGGCCCAGGTCAGGTAATCTAACCGAGGCAAAGTAACAAAATTCTCTTGCACACGTAGAACGCAGTTGCAGATAGCACACGGGGCGGGACGGGGCGGTGCGGCGTCCCAGTTTGCCAGTTAAGCTTAAACGTTAACTGTGCCACATAAATATCACCGACAACTTCATTTCGCAAGTGGCAGCTCCCTCCTTCTTCCCTAATGAAATTATTAAATTTCCAAATCAAAATGTCTCAATACGCAAAAGATGCGAAATGTATCTGCAACTTGGCAAACGGCCTGCGGCATGTTGCAGCTGCTGCAGCATTAATTGCAGCATCTTTTTTTTTGACAAAGCGCGCTGCAATCAGTTTTTGACGACGCCAACTCGATGTTGCCCTGCGGCAAATGGCTGTCGCAAAATGTTGTTAACGCCAGCAACAACAGCAACAGCAACAAGCACAGAAATGACGCAAGCGACACAGCAGCAACTTTTCGCCATCAAATTAATTTTAATAATGATGACGTTTATTAAACGAAAGTCATCATAATTACAATCTTCCCGCCGAAAACGTGTCCGAACAAATTGTTGTAAAAATTAATTAAACTTTTATATCTCCAAGAGCACCCCCTTTCGGCTCTGTTCCCTGCCCATCCGCCCTTTTTATGTCTGCGCAAATGCAACATAAATGAAAGATAACAATTCGGGGCGTCCTGACAACGCGTAAATTAATAATAATAAAATTAAGAGAATTAGGTGTGTGTTTAAAAGCGTAAGTCGTCGTTTATGATATAATAAATAAATGGGGAATTCTTTAGATACTTAAGCTGCACAGATGTGAGATGGACGGATAGAGACAGACAAGAATAAAGAGTTGTCGAATTTATTTAATTTGTTTATCATCTTTAAAGCTGACTATCAGGGCTTAGGGCTTTTCATCCATAAATATATCCGATTATTTTTCTATTTATCTGTCTAGCTATCTATCTATCTATCTAGATATCTATCTATATATCTCTTTATATGCTCATCTATCTATTTATCTATCCATCTATCTCTCTGCATAATGCCTATTATTTCTAGCCATCCAATATCCTATTTATTTGACTATCTGTTTCATTATCCACATACACGGCTTTTAGCCCATCCTCCCATCTAGCCTATCCCTGCAGAGTCTGTACGTAAAATCCATTAAAATAATTTGCAATAAATTCGCAAACAACTTACAAATTGTAAATACTTTACACGTAATTCAATTAAATAACAAACGCTTCTGGCAGCTGTGAAACCCAACAAAAACACAACGTGTCAAGTTGTTTGTCTCCCTGCCCGCCCCGCACTATATTTTTCGATTAACTAGAAAGTGCAAACAATAAATAATAAACAATAAACGATAAACAATAAACAGTGTAATATAAATAGTCAAGCGATTTCCCCCAAGTTTCCTAATCATAATGCACACAATTTGCTAACAACATTTGTACAACAACACGAGGCACACACACACACACAGTCATACACACATACACACAGTACACACGCAGTGCACACACACACCGCACACACACTCAGCCTACACTCATCTGGTCCATTGCACAAGCCAAATTTGGCAGCTTCTTCGACTACAGCAGCTTAGCCCGCTTCTCCCCTCTCTCTCTCTCACTCTCCCCGTCTCTCTCTGTCTCCTTCGTGCCGCAACTTTGTACGACTCCATCATTATGCCGTTTACAATGAGTCGTAAAGTAAATTCAAGTAAAACGGCTGCCGTTTGACTCTTGTGTGCGCGCCTATTTGACTTTGCCTCGCAGCCAGTCGAAGCGGAGGCAGCAGCAGCAGCAGCAGCAGAAGCTAAAGCCGAAGCTGCCTGCCACTTGCCACTTGGCACCGCGACGTCTTGCCTTGCGGCTGCGGCAGAGGCAACAAATCTCGGCAGCGACGCGACGACGGCAAGAACAATGGCCGCCGATAAATGGCAAAAGCGCAATAACATTAACCGTTAGAGGCAGCGCTGTCAGCGTCGCAGCTGCAGGCCAAAAATGCCGCATTTGACCCAATTCTGTTTTAGCGTCGACGGCGTCGACGACGTCTCCCAACTCTTTCAACGGGTTTTTGGGGCCAGCGATTCAATCGTCTGCGTCATTGGGTACCGAGACATGGAGTGGGGGGAGGGGCAAGAGAGAGCGGAGAGTGCGGTAAAGCGGCCAACGTTGCCAACTTTGTCTGCCTGCCGTATTTGGCTCACACATACACACACACGTACACGCACACACCGAGAATGTAACACGCACTGTTTGCCCAGCGAGGCATGTGTTGGTCTATCTCTTAAGCACCCAAGCAGTCACTTATCTGCGTGCGTGTGTGTGTCTCTGTGTGTGTGTGTGCCGTATCTGTATTTGTGCCAAGCCACTGACGTAATTTTCCTCAACATTTTCCCCAATGCACATTTGCCACACACAGCTAGAGATGAGCGCGTGCTGACCAAGCGCATACGCGAGCACGAGCTTATCTATTAGATATGATCTGATTATTGTTGCCTATGATGTTGCTTAGACAAGTTTATGTATGGCTATGCTTAGCTAAACGATTAAGCCACATCTGTGCCTAATTTCAACGGGATAACTACGGTATTAACAGAGATCTGCATAGAAAACTAAACAAAATTTAAAGACAGCCAATGAAAGTGACAAGTTCTCTGAGGTTTTCTTTTTTTACAAACATACAATTATTGATATTTAATTTTCATATTTTTTGGTTTAGTTTTGCTCAGCTCTATAAGCACACTCCATAGTACACACTCCACTTACTTCGCATTTCTGACCACAGTCAACGCGCGTTGTCCACAACTTTTGTGCAAATGTTTGTGCGGAAACTGCACATGTCGCTCGGTGTGTGCAGACAACTATTTGTGTGTGTGTAGTGTGGTGTGTGTGTGTATATGTAGTGCAACGTTGTGCTTGTCTATGTGACTTGATGCGTTTCTGTTAGCAGTTGTTTTCCAATTGAATTTCCAATTCGGTTGGCCATCTTCAACTTTTTCAATTGGAGATTTCAACTTGAAGCAGCTCAGAGCATCAACAGCAGCAGCAGCAGCAGCGCTCGCATCTTTCGCTTGCCAATTTAATTAGCCATTAAAACAGGAGAAAAATTGCTTTGCTCCCTCCCCTGGAGAATTGGTAACGTGCAGACATTTTCATAAATATATTTGCTTGCTTCACTTCACTCTGCCAGTGACGATACCCTGTAGATGTCAAGCGAAAGAGGGAGGCGAGCGTAACACGTACAGTTTTCCTACTGCTCTTACAGGGTATACAGCCAGTCAAGCAGGATTATACCATGGCCAGCTCTCGTATTATCATTCAATTTTTATTCTTTGTTATTGCATTGTTGTTGTAATTTATGGCGCTCTGCTGTAAATTTACGCAGATTTCTCGACGCTCATGTTCGCAGTGGCAGGGGCAGGGGCAGGAGACCGGGGGAGGGCGTTAGACGGGGCAGGCAGGCCGGGTATGCCCGGCTTAAGTCGTGCGAGGCAGCGAGCTTGCCTCATCATCATTTGCTCGTCGTGGCTGCCACTTAACACCTTTTGGCAGCTGCTGCCACGCCCGAGCTGTGTTAATAAATGCCGCCAGTAACCCCTCACCCCAAACTCTTACCCTTACTGGGGCTCTGCCTTCCCTCCTACTCCTCCTCCGCATACCAACAACATGCTCATCAACATCGCTCAAGCTTGTCTTATGGGCGGACAACCGCGCAGCAAGTTCTGATCTCCAAGAACCGAAAAACAACAACGAACGTAAAAAAACAAGACAAAATAAATATGAAATAAATAAAAAACACGCAACGACTTCGAGTTTCGCCTTCGCCTCGCTCGCAGCGAGGTATTAAAAAGTTTTTAAAGCCGTTTACAGCAATTTAAGCGCTCCGGAAGCGTACGAATTTTTACTGTAACATCAGTCTACTTAAACAGCTCGAATCCTTGCCCAAATACACGGCTTAAAATGATGATATCAATAATCCAATTTCTTGCAGCGTGTTTTCGCTCTTCTCCGGCAAGTGAAAAGTTTGAGCAGCAAGTAAAATTCGGAATAGTTTCAGCATAAAAGTAAAGGCAATTTGTTTGCTCATATTTATATAGGGTAATAATATGCAGCAGATAATGGCAAAATAAAGGCAAAAGCATTAAAGCTCGAAAACATTTGTTTATAATTATTAAAAGTTTAATGATTGTAACTATCAGGCAGTTCTATTTGATCTATCAAGCAGCTTTGAAAGCTTGTATTATATCAAAAGAATAAAAAGCTGCTTAAAGCTCTATGCTGCACTTACTGCTTAAATGCGTTTGAAATTCAAGCTAAGCTAATCGAGAACTGCCCAAGAGCACTCACACACCCAAATAAGCTGCTCGAAACTGGCAACAACTTAAACTAAATTATTTTCACCTCTCAAACTCGACAAGCTTTAATTGCTCAATCATTGACTGACACGCTTGTGGCCCTACCGCAAAGCTCTTGATTGATGAAACTGCAATTTTCACTTTCAGCTATCGCCTTCATGTTCGACTATGTGGGACAAATTTAAATAAATATTTGGCCAGACGTGTCGCAAGGAGAGCGCGCTCCTCTCATTAATAATGACTCAGACACTCATTAATTAGCTAAAAACAAATGTTAAACTTGAAGTTTAAGCAGGTCAGTTGCTCAAGCGGATGTTCGTTTGAATTTTTAAAGACCAAATACAAACCTTATGACACTTAATCGTTTGCCGATGCGGGCGGCAGATGCAGCCCACACAATATCAAGTATACGCAGCGTACCACAGACGCCAATGGCTTCGCCCGTTCGGAGGCAACGCTAATTGCAGACAAACAATTGGCTTCTTCAATTACAATATTATTTGCAATCACTTAAAAGACAAGATGATTTTAGCCTTGTTGAGTGTTTTACACACCCAAAACTCGAACTCGACGAGATGAACTTGTCGTCGCGCCCATAATGAATAACGAGTCGCTCGCGAGTGTGTTTGCCCACTCATACAGCGAATTTATAATAAGCTGCTTAAGATTGGATTAGAGGCATGTGGCCCAATGCATTAGAGCTTGGGTTACACCTCCCTTCGGAATAGACACCTCAGAAGACAAATTTCTCGTTGTTGACGCTCCTTGGCACATTTCAATTTTAATTTGTGTTTTTGTGTGTATTTTTTTTGACTGCTCTTTTGTTCGGTTTGCTTTTAATTATCGAGTTGTGAAACTTATAATCTCAGTTCGGTGCGGTTTTGGTTCCGTTTTCCGTTTCTTCTGCTGCTTCCTCTGCAACTACTTGTCGTTTATTTTTTTTTATTTATGAGGAATATGCAAATTTGCGCAGCTTAGTTGCTGCCGCGATTTCCCACACTTATTCCGAATGCGGCATTGTTGAATGACAATAAAAAATCTGGCGACGAAAAAAAACTGGAATTTTGTATGACTTGAGCATTGGGTTAAAAGCTGGAGAACTCTTTATTTCATGCAATTAGAGTTTGAAGTGGGTGGGGGTGGGCAAGGAGTGACAGAGGCGTGTGCCGAGGTCAAGCCTGCATTTGCACTGTGCTGAATAATTCATGCGCATACAACTTGAAATCCCCTAACTCAATTCAATATTATAACAAGCGAAGCAACTAAAATAGGCAAAGCGATAGTTGACCATAATGTTTACTCTACGCAACGCTCAAATACCCTGCAAATTAAATACGCTTTAAATGTTAAATCAATCAATACGGTTAAATGGTGAAGAAATTACATTCCCAACAAAAGTCTGAACAAAGTTGACTATTGAGCCTCTCAGCTCAGTCTTAGTGCTCTTAGCTTAGTTTATTTTTATAGCAAGCAGTTTATCTGCAACTTTTGTACAGGGTATTCAAGTTCTGCTGGGCAAATTCTTGTCGACTTTTTTGCACAACTTCGCTTCAATTTCAGTTTTCATTTTCATTTTTATTCACAGCTACTTTTCAATTTGCCATCGCACAGTTCAATAGAAATTGAAAATCTCAACAAGTCTTGCAACTGAGTCGTTACTACGCCTCTCCCTCTTGCACTCCCTTCGCTCTCTCTCTCTCTCTCACTCTCTCCATCTCTCACTGTGTCTGCTATAATTCAATTTTCTGTGCAAGAAAAAAATGAGATAGAAGCGCTTTCATTAAAATTCAACTGCATCAGCAAAATTGCTACACTGCCCACACCCCGCACACACACACACACCCCGCCACCCACACACACACATATGTTGGTGTGGTGTGTAGGGTACCACAAAACCACCAGCAAATCAATTGGAAGTGAGCTTTTCCATTCAGCGGCCATTTCATGGCAAATTGATTGTAAGAATTTAATTAATTTTTTACCATATTATTCGAAATCGAGAACAATGCACAATTTTAATACTAAAAATATACTGCAAATATCATATTTTTACACTGCACGGGTGTGTTAGTGTGAGAGTCTGTGTGTAGTTTATTTTTGATTTGCTAAGTGGATTTACAGCTACAAACGTTTACACATGCATTTGCTGACAGCAAAGTGGAAAATACCTACATATTCACATTGCGATGTGCAAATAAATATTTTAGGATTTTTATCTTCGTTTTTGTTTACAGCAATCAATTGCATTCGATTGCCCCATGCGACCAGTTAAATGTTTTATTGCTTGATTTAAGAAGTTTATGAATTAGATGATGTGATATATATGTATATATCCGCCTGCTACAGTACAGTAAGTTCAGGAATAAAGAAAAGCTGCTTGCTTAGCTTAAAGCTCTATCATAAGCATTTGGATGAGCTTTCAGCTTAAATATATTTATTCTATATATTTATATTTATATATATTTATTATATATCTATTGAATTAAGAACTTAAAACGCAGCTTGGAAGATTCATTGTTATGTTTCATGGATAATTCAGGCAATTTGCACATTTTCATTAAACGATAATGCGTTAAAAAGCTACTTATATGAAAACTCTTTTATCGTGTAGCTTTAATGAGCTACTTAAGCAATATTTTTATTCTCATTTGCTGTTGAAATAGTCAGCATTCCCTTTCGTTCCTTCTCTCCGAAACAATGCGCCTGTAAATTACTTTTAAAAGGATTATTATTAACACTGCGGCTCGTTTCGGAATATTTTGCAAATGCTATAAATACAAAATATGCACACGACGTGGGATTTTTATGTTTTTTGCATTTTTCCGGGGCGGAACTCGAGGACTAAAATGGGCTGCTGCCTCCCCTTGCCATCGCTCGACTTTCAACTCCAGCCAACTTCAACCACTACCACTGTCCCCGCATGCCCCTCCCCCTCTGCGGCATGTACAGAAAACAATTATAGCCCGTAGGTAATTTAGTGGCACAGCATTTACGAGTATCAGAGCAGCAAAGGCGAGAGGGGGAGGGAGAGAGCGAAAAGAAATGTTTTATGTGTTGGCCAAGAGGCAAAAATGCTGCTAGAAGGAGCTGCAAAGCAAGAAAAAGACGAGGAAAGCGAAATAGAGAGAGAGAGAGAGACAGCGAGTGCGCTTAAAATAATTTCAGTTAAACATGGCCCACAATTTGCTTACCAAACGAGAGCGTTAGTTGGAGGCATAGTGAGTGGGCGGACGAGGGCCGAGGGAGGCGCAGCAGGAGCCGAGAGCTGCGAGCTGCGAGGACGTCGGCGCCTTCGGCGTAGACTTGTTTACCACTCGGAATGTAGGCAATTTCCATGTCTGAAGTTTTGCAGTTGAACTCAAGTGGATGCCTTGTTGGCTGTCATTCAGGTGTAACTTTTGCTGGATGCCCAAGGCGCAGCCTGCAGAGGGGAAGCGAGAGCGGGGGAATGATATTGCGATTAGATGCGCTTGTTGCGCCATAATTGATATGAATAATAGAAGATGCAGCACGCTGCGAGCGTAGGTTGAACATTTATTTATTGTGATTATGTTTAAACTTAAAGTTTACAATGCACCAATAAAAGCGAATTCAATTTAATAATTATAATTTGCATAAAAGCATAGCATAGTTTGGTTGTAGTTTAGTGTGCTACAGTCATGGGCATTTAAATAGTAACAGTAGTGGAATCAGTTCTTCTTCTGGGCCTAAACAAAGCTGGTGCTCTCGGTGAAGGCACCGCAGAGCCGCAGCTTGTCGCCTGTGACAATGGCACGCATAAACTGCGGTCCCAGATAGAGTCCCTTCTCCCTTGCCTTTGTATCGCCATCGAGTCGTATCACATAATCCTTGCTGATCAAACGATTCGATATATCGTGCTCCAGTTTCGGGCTGAGTATATCGAACAAGCTGCCGCCGACGCTGCTGCCACTGTGCTGCGCTGCCTGCCGCTTATTGACAATGGTGCAGCTATTCTCGTGCTTGAGTATCTCCTCGAATTGTTGCTTCACCTGGTCGCGTGTGCTACGCTTGGGATAGCCAGCCAGACGCTCGAAGCACTTGAACTGATAGAAACGACGCTCGAGTTCGGCAAAGTCCTCTATGAATGCGGCCACGTTGGGCAGCTCGTTGGTGCCGAGGCCACGTGAGATGCGGCACAAGTCTTTGAGCAGCTGCTCGATGTGTGCGCCGAATAGATCTTCCACCTGCGCGTGGCTGTAGATGTCCTGCAGAGAGCAAGTTGCAGATTAGTACTGGCCTCACACTGCTTAATCTATACTCACAATCACTTTCAATAGGGCTGTGTGCAAGGCTGGCACTACGCTCAGTGCGTAGATCTCGCTCATGTTGCGCGTTTCCAGATAGTGCAGCACCTTCAGTGCCTCG
Source organism: Zaprionus inermis (assembly GCA_018151445.1). Taxonomy (NCBI): domain Eukaryota; kingdom Metazoa; phylum Arthropoda; class Insecta; order Diptera; family Drosophilidae; genus Zaprionus; species Zaprionus inermis. The sequence continues at coordinate 1,702,605 of JAECXD010000634.1, read as the reverse complement.
TTGGTGTCGTCGAAGAGACGTCGCTGTCTTGCCACCGGCACCGGCTGTGCCATCTGCCACACCTTCTGCCATGTATTGCCCTCAGTTGTCATGCGCACGCTCAACTGATGCCGCGTCTGTCCAGCTTCTGTAGGGGGAAATGCAGTCAGTTAACTCTCTGTGTCTCTCTCTCTCTTTCTATCTATGACTTACCATCGCGCACCTCCTCCCAGTCCTTGGGACTGTACCAGCGTATAAAGTCCTCCATTTTGCCACGTGGATTGGCCGCTTTGAATGCCTCCATGTCGGACAGCAGCGAGGTGCACATCATTTGAGTGCTCAGTCCCGAGCCGGGTCCCTGCTTAAGCATAACCTCTGCATCATCGTGCAGTTGATCCTCTGTCTTGGCCACCGGCTCCTGTGTCTCGGGTATATATAGATATTCCTCGGGCTCGTCCAGCAAGCGTGCTTCGCCCAAACGTTTCAAACGACCCTCGGGCTTGAGGCTTAACACGGCTTTGGTGGGTGAGCCGCTCGTCGAAGTTGGCTCATCGCAGTCAAAGAATTCACCTTCCTCCTCCTCCTCATCGCTTGTCAGCTTTTGCTCCTCGTCCTTCTCCTGCTGCCGTTGCTGCTGTTGCTGTTTGCGCTTGCCAATCGTCTCGCGCAACACACCGCGCTCCACGCAAACGTTAAGCATCTGCAGCTTCTGGTGCAGCAGGCAGGTGCGTGTGTCCGGAAAACCAGGCGCAACGCTGCAACAACAAAAAAAAGGAGGAGAAGATACTCACGATAAGCAGCTGGATTAATTTAAGAATTGTTGCCAAAGTTGCCGCACGAAAACGAAAACAATTTGGACGAAACTTTGCAATGAACGCTTGGATAAATAACAATTTAAGCAAGACTTGTCGATGGTTGGTAAAGGTATTTCCAGTAAAAAGAAAAACTCTTGAGAAATCAACGTTGAACAAAGATAGAAACGAATTGGAAAGAGCTTATTGATTGCAATTCAGTTTGGTAAGACCACTAATCAAAAGAAACTGCTAACATTATAGCAAACCTTGAGTTGATAAATAAAATAATAAGATAGTTAGCTGTTTCTATATGTGCAACCTTTCTACAGCTATTCATACATTGAAGTATAAATAAACAAAAAAAAAATGTGGAATAACTGAGATTGTAGCTGGATTGCTAGCAAACAAGGATGTGGAAGCTTGTTAAAGATAAGCAGACTTAAAAATAAATTGGAGAAATGTTACGACTCTGCTAATCTAAAGGAACTATTTCGAGTATAGGAAAATCCTGCACGCAAACACACAAGACTATCTAGCTGCTCTCTATCTATCGCTGCCTGTCTATTAATATAGAAAACATTCCTTGCTGCAATTGGCATAATAAATAAAGTGCCTGCTCGAGGCTACGTGATGATATTTGCTTATCTGCGATACGATGCATGATAATGTAGAATGCCGCCAACTCTAATAGGCATAACAAAGCGCGTTGATTTTCCGATCCGTGTACAGACGTGTGTATCGGCGACAAACCCGTCTCACGGTGTCATCAACAAAGTGACAATAAAACCAGATGCCACGCCTGAAGACGAGCATGTAAATGTGTGTAGGTATGAATGTCTATAACTCCGCATGACACACGCAGCGTCTTGTCAACGAGCGGCACGACCCTTTGGAGCTGCGACAGCGTTTGGTATGCACAGTGGTCTCTTTGTTATGCTTGGCGCTGTTGCTGCTGCTGCTGCTGCTGCTGCCGTTGCTGCTTCTGCTTTTGCATAGCAAATGAGCTAAGCCGAAGCGGGCCAAGCAGCGAACGAGTGAGCGACGAGCTGGTTCCATGACTCATGGCCAAAGAGTTTATTGAACCTCAAGTAGTGGCAATTTGAACAGTTATGTGCTGCACGCAAGGTGCGGGGGGAGGGGTACAGGAACTGACTTATTTGGCACTGCCGCCGGCAATGACAGCGGATGCGTATATATGTGTGTGTGTGTGTGTGTGTAGAAGAAGAAGCCAAGTTACCAAAGTGGCCAAGTGGTCAGTGTTGCTTCCCTTTGCTGCATTTGCATAAAGTTCGCTTATGAGTTTCATGTGGACAAGCTGCAGGCGATGGCAGCAGCAGCAGCAGCAGCTGCTTAAAAGCTTTCTAAGCCAGCTCAAAACCAATTGGCCAACTTCTATGGCCACAATGAAGCCACTTACAGCTGCTGCTGCTGCAGTGTCTGCTATGGGATCAACTGCCTGGCACATCATTAATTTTTGCAAGGCAGGGAGGGGGCGGGGTGTGCTGCCTCATCATCGCCCTGCCCCCATACCCACTACTTGGCCAACAATATATATGGCCGAAACGTAACGTTTTATTTTGTGGCCAACACAACAATTTGTTTTTGGCCCAGTCGCTTTATAGTTCTATTTATTTCACCAGCTGCAGGCGAAGCCATCGGATAAGCACACACACACACATGCCTAGCTTTCTTTCTCTCTCTCCATCGCTCTGTCTCTTTCTTTCTCTATCACTGTTAAAAACCTCTTAAAGCCAAAGCCACTAACACAAATTGTGGCAGCTCTGTCTGCGTAAAAGTCTATGCAAATTAAAGAAGCAAAAATAAAGTTTCGAATATTTCTGAAAAATCTGTGCTCTACGATTATTTGGTTTATGATATTATTATTCTGAATTGAGTAGCACAACAAACTTAGAAACACAAATAATACACAAAATACCATTGTAGTTCCTCTTTAAATAATCAAAAAAAAAAAAATACTTCTTTGCTTCTAATCGCTTTTGACTTTTAAATAGGTTTAAATTAGGAATTTACAAGTAGCCGATAATTTATAGACGCCAGCTGTGAGACCAGATGGAATACCTAGTCATATACACCTGATAGGTATAAAAATGACGAAGTCGCAGAAAACAGGTGATCGTATTTGACATGAGTGAATTGATTTATTAATGAGAGACAATATCGAAACAATACATCCGTTATTAAACCTATTTTTCGCACTATATATATGTATAGGCTACCTACGTCTTATGTTTATAGTATATTAATCTAATCTGGCGTATTATCGCTGTGTTTTTCCGAGAGCACACTCCTTCTCTAATGAATACGAGTTTCAATTGCCTTATCAGGCCTTAACTTTAAACACACAGATCCGGAGATATTAAAACCGATGCGAAGAGTTGCCTTTTTTAGTCCCACTTCGATTAGTTTAAAATTGTTTGAGCAACTGAGCACAACACAAAATGAAAGGTAAACTTGATAGATACTTGAGACAGCAACTAAACCCTCGATTAATTGTAGGCAAACAGAGTTGCTTAAGCCTGCTGAGCGTGCTGCTTTTGTGCTTGTGCTGCGGTTCTGGCGCAATACGCATCGAAGATATTTGCGCCTTGTTCAAGAATGAAACCATTATTGCCGATCCCGAATCGTGCACGCGTTACATCAAATGCATAGATTTTCGCACTACCTACACGTACTGCAGTGGCTCGACCCCGTTCTTCGACAAGGACAGCCAGAAATGTGTCAAGACGCTGGCCAACTCCGACGAATGTGGCCTGTCGTGCGCGAATGCTGTTGGCTCGTGGATCAGTGATCCCAAGTCCTGCTTTGGCTACTACTACTGTGCCGACGAGCAGACCTTCCAGTACGGCACATGTGCCAGCGGGCAACACTTTAACGCGACGCAGCAGCGATGCGTCTACAAATCGACGTCGGAGTGCAAGGCACACGAATTCGACTATTGCAGCATCATCAAGGATGACATCAACTTTGATAATCTTCTCGGTTGCAATCGGTATTTTGTGTGCAAAAAGGGCAAGTTGATCGATTCTACCTGCAAGAGTGGCTACTATGATGCGAGCACGGGCACGTGTGTTGCCAAGACACTGGTCAAATGCGCTGCGCATCCGTTGCCCTCGAATGTTTGCGGTACGGAGAAGAAACCAAAAACGAATACTTTCGTCAACGATGGAGCCACCTGTCACGGTTACTTCTATTGTGGCGACAACAATGGGCTACCCGATACGAATCCCGCATGGGGTCGTTGTCGCGACGATTTGTTCTTCGACAGCAGCACACAAACCTGTCGCGATCCGAGTCTGGTCTCATGCAGCGAGGATCGCTGCGAAGGTCGTACCATACCGTTTGTCTTGAGTTCTACCAAGGGTTGTCGACACTATTTGCGTTGCAAGGATGGTCGCACCATGGACGAGAAGACGTGCAACAATTACTTTTTCCACGAGGAAACCGGCACTTGCATCTCCAGCATATTGACATATCCAATTTGCAAATAGATCTGCATGGTATGGTCTGCACGATACCAAAGAGCACACAATTTTGTGTAGTATTTTCTCATTTTATTAATAAAGCAATAGTTTCGTATATAAGCAAGGGCTAACGAGTATACCAGAATTTGCAATGATAAGCCTAAGTTGGGGATCAATCTAGAAACAATTCGTTAATACGAATCTCACTTTGATTTTGCATTATTGCTATAAAAATAATCTAGCCATAAACTGCCATAAATCGTTTCCGATACAACGCATTGTTTGTTTAGCAAATCAAAAGTATCGCCATGATAAGCTACTTGGTTCTTAATCACATTCAACAATTAATTGACCACAAAATTGCCTGGGATTGCCGATAAGGATCGTTGCTCAGTTTCAACTCGTATACAGCACGTCTTCACATTTTTCAACTATCTGGCAACTCTGCTACTTCAATTTACACACCTGTTAACCCAAGTCAAGCTTTTAATTAACCCGAAAAATTCATTAAAGAAAAAAAACATAACTGGCTTCCCTTCTATCCTCGGTAAATTTCATTTACTTTTTCCCAATTTTATAACAGCACACAAATCCGGGTCAACACTTTCACACACACACACATACTCAAACAGTATACGCCTGCACAGACCGGAGAACTTTTCAATTGACAACTTTTCTTCATCAACAAAAAATTACCTTTTTTTTGGCACCTCAAATTCTAATCCACTTAAATGCTTAACCGAATTATCATGCGGTCGTCGAGCCACGCCCACACCACGCAGCCGCCTCCTTTGCACAAAAAGTGTGCCAGCAACAACAAAAACTTGCGGGTCTTTGTTAAATAAAACTTCAATTAAATCTCGTTTTAAGTGAGGTTGAGGCCGCAGCCCGAGGCAGAAATTGTTTGTAAGCTGCCCAAAAATAGATGAGAAAAAAAATGGGAAAACAACAAATTTTGTAGCGTCTCTCTCGGCCATTGTCTAAAAATGCAAATTTGGCAAACAAAAAAGCCAAAAACAAAAGTGAATAATTATGCGGGCCAACAACAAAGCGTTTACACCTTCAATTGGGCTGAGAAAAAAAAACCATGGCCTAACAAGTGGCACTTGTGCAGATGCTTCGGTGCATACCCTGTAATTAGGTGAAGGAGTGGAATTATTATTTGGTATATTTCGTAATATTTCTTAAAGCTATCTTGGCAATTTCCCAGCGTATCTGCAAGTCGCACAGCCGCGAGTTAATCTCTTCTCTTAGCTGTACTTTGATTCGTTTTCCATTCATTCTTCTCTTGCTTTTGTCTCTTGCAATTTTCGCACTTTCGCGCATCAAAAAATTTAGTAATGCAATTAATACGACGCCGTCGTCGACGACGCTGGAAAACTGCGGGAAAAATGGGTGCAAGAATTTTTTAATTAAATTTGCGGCTGGACAACTGAGTGAGAAATGAGCTGCACCGCCCGCCCCTGCTCCGCTGCTGTATGGGGGGCGTGGCAACTACAGTTGGAATGCACACTGAAGCGCGAAATATTTTTTATTTCTCCCTCTCTATATCTCTATCTCTCTCTCTCTCCGTCTCTCGCTCGCCACGTAATGCAATTTAGTGTTGAAATTGCGCAAAACATAAGGAAACGAACAAATGGACAGGAAAATGAGAATAAGTAGAAGAAGCAAACAACAAAATCAACATGAAACTCGAATCGCATGAAATATTAATTCAAGCGAGACAACATTTCGAGCCGCAGGGCAAGAAAATATGACAGCACAGGGGTGGGGGGAAAGCGTGCTGCCGAAGAAAAAATGATTTAGTGAAAAACTATCAATCAAAAGACAAGCACACAGCACAAAACGTTGATTATTTCATATCGAGGGAGCGAAGCGTGCAGCTTAATTCATTTAGTAATTTTATTTGCGGCTTTGTGATAGAAAACGAATCGATGAAGCGTTCGATTCGAAGAGATTGAGAGAGAGAGAGAGAGAGAGAGAGCAGAGCCGATAGGGATGAAGAGATGAGGGTAAACGTGAATAATTGAAATCTTTACTTTTACTTTTGCCTTCAAATAATTCGACTCAAATCGAAAGTTATTTTACGTCTAAATTGGATTAGGGTTTCATTGAACCCACCGACTACGAGAGATCTAAACACACCTTACTCACAGATGGTTCTGCTTAAACTATGCGAACGAGAGGCTCTTAGACTTTCAGGCATTGTTTCTTTGTTGTATAATTTGTAGTGTCTCTCTCTCTCTTTTTCTCTGTGTGTCTCTCGACTGGCTCAAGCGTTGACCTTTCGCTTGGGCCAACGTGTCGTATGCGTAACATTTATTTATAGTACATTCAACCCGTCCCCAAAAGTAAAGCCGTTGCCAAACAATAGAAATCTCTCAAGCCCAAAACTGGGAAGACACCTCGAGACGAGAAACAAAACTCGGACGCCTCAAAACGAAGTGTCGCCATAATTCATGATTATGCAAAAAGGTCAACAGCGAGCGGGATGACAACAGCCACTTGCCACTTGCCACTTGCCACATTGCCACACTGCCACTCTGTCACACGGCAAGTGAAACAGGGCAGGGCCGGGGCGGTCTGGGGCAGCCGAGAAGGGTTTTCCTTGCTTTTTATGACGCGTTTGTCTCGCGCCTTCTCGTTGGCAAATTAAATTAAATGTCCGTCCGTATACGACAATTTTGTAGCTGCCCGAAAAGGATACGGGATTTATGGGAGTTTCTCCCACCCTAGCCTGCTTCCGCCTTTATGTGCACTTTTTACGCTTCATTTTATGGCCAGCCGAGCCGACACACGCTTGACAGGCTCGTCGCGCAGCCAAGCAAATTAATCAAACTAAACTGCCAAAGGATCAACGAGCGAATGATAAGGAGCGACCCGGACAGCATGCGAAAGGCGAGAGAGAGAGAGAGACAGACAGCTCTGACTCGCAGCTCTTCACGCACAGTTTGTTGTTTAACGAGCATGAAAATGAATTGGAAAGTAACTGGACAACTGATTGATAAACTCATCGGTGTCCAACCGGTGTCCAGTCTCGATTAATTACATCAGTTATACAAGCAACTTTTCCGGATTATGCCAGCCTAACACTTACTTCCCTCTCGCTCACTCTCTTTCTCTCTCTCTATCTTCTTATTGCAGCTCTATGCCGGCACCAAGATGAGACGCAACAGCACTTACAAAGCGGCCACGCCCACAACGCTGCTGCTGCTGTTACTGGCAAGCAGCGTCGGCGTCAACGCACAATGTCCCTGGCAGCGCGATGTGCCCGATCTGCAGACGAGCTGCATCTGTGCCTACAATCTGGGACGCGAGCTGAGCGTGCAGTGTGATCAGGTAAGCAGAGTAATAAATGCAGCATTCATTTGAGATCGTTTGGAAAGTGTTTCATATAGTATAGACCAAAAGCAAACAATTCAATTACAAAATTACACTTGCAACTAGTTTTTTGTCGATTTACAAATGCGCTAGTGGGCGTGGCTGCATTTTAAAACAAGCGGGCAATACTTAGGCGTATTACCACTAAGTTTGGCTGTACATGCTCGAATAGTCTTTGAGTTACAACGGTTCATACGAACATTTTCATATTTTGAGCTTATTCAAAAGGGATATGCAACCTGATCTTTAGTTCTCTAATCGTCATACATTCTTCTACCCACTGCAGGTGGACTTTCCGCAGCTGCTGGAGGCGATGAACAAGTACGCCCACTTGAAGCCCGTCGATCTGCTGTATGTGAACAATGCCACGATTGAGGAGCTGAACGACGACATCTTCAGTCAGCTGAGTCTGCACAATGTGCAGCTCTCGAGTTGCGGCATCAAGCGCATTGCCAGTGGCGCCTTTCGGGGGCAGGAGACGGTGCTGAAGAATCTCAATCTGCAGGATAATCTGCTCAGTGAGGTGCCCGTGCAAGCGCTGAAGGTGCTGGGCAAGCTGAATCTGTTGGATTTGTCACGCAATCAGCTATCGCAGATACCCGACGATGCCTTTGCCGGCCTGAGCAAATTGTCCACGCTCAAGCTGAACGACAATAATGTCACGCTAGCTGCCGGAGCATTCCGCGGACTCGAGCAGAGTCTCAAGAATCTCAATCTGAAGGGCACGAAGCAGCGTCGTGTGCCCGAGTGTATACGCGGCCTGAAGAGTTTGGCGTTTCTGGATCTTTCGCAGAATGGCATCAAGGAGTTGCCCGGTGCGGGAGGCATACGTGTCTTTGACGGATTGGATGCACTCACCGCACTCAATATGGAACGCAATCTCATACAGAACATTGCAGAGACCGCTTTTGCGGGTGTACGCAAAACATTGAGCTCGCTGAGTTTGCTTAACAATCTGCTGGCCGAGTTTCCCATTGGAGCTGTGCACTCGCTGAAGGAGCTGCGTGTGCTGGACATTGGTTTCAATTTACTGACCACACTGCCGGAGGCGGCATTCCGTGGCAATCCAAGCATCACGCTGCTTGCGCTCGATGGCAATCCGTTGAGCACGGTGCCGGAGGGAGCGTTTGCCCATTTGAATGCCACGTTGCGTGGCCTCTCGCTGGGCGGACGATTTCTGCACTGCGACTGCAAGCTGCGCTGGGTGGCCGAATGGATACGCAACGGGGATCTGCAGGTGTGTATTGTTGCAGGGTATATCGATGCAAGGAGCCAGGCTCATTCTTTTCTATCCCTGCCTCTCTAGGTCACCTCGCGCGAGCGCAATCCTCAATTCTGCGGCACTCCACCACGCTTTCGGGATCGCGGCTTCTACTCCATACAACCGGAGGAGCTGAACTGTCCCGAGATTGCCGATGCTGCGCTGCGTGGTCCTGTGGGACTGGCTGACAATCTGAAGCCCACGTTTGCCTCCTCACCGGACTCGGTGGAGTTTGAGACGGGCACTGGCACGGGCACGGCAGCTTCGACACCCATTGGCAGCAGTGTGGGCAGCACCACGCCCACAGCAACAACCACAACACAGCAGAGCACTACAACAACAACCACAACAACTACAACAGCAAAGCCCACAACCAGCTCCAGTTCCAGCACCAGCACCACGGCCAGCACGGTAAGTGTAAGTAGGGAGTTGATACAGTTCTTCATTAGGGAGAGATCTTGGCCAGAAATACCTGAAGGATCGCCCAGAGAAAGATATAGACCTCGGAACGGACTTAAAGAGAACGAAAACCGTTTCAAATCCTCATGGGTGTCAACTGCCTCCGGAATAAAATGGAATATTTATGGTTTCTCCTCTCTCTCCCTCTCTCCTCCTCCTCCTTCTCTCTTTTCACACACCACGCAGACACGTCCGCCCACTACGAAAACAACGAAAGCAACCGCACTGACCACGGTCGGCGTCAATGGCACCGGCAGCGTTCAGGCCACGGCCATCACCTCCACGAGCAGCAGCAGCTCCTCCTCCTCCTCCTCATCGTCCTCCTCCACACTGCACACAACAAATGGCAAACAGGCGCCTGGCTGGCGGCAGGGTAGCACCGGCAGCAACGGCAGCCCGCACAAACCGCAGCGACCGCCTCTGGTCTTGGGTTATCCGCCGCAGCGTGGCACACGCATTGACGACGCCAACGAGGTGCAGGTGAAACATGCCTTCCGCCAGGACAGTTCTGTGATCATACAATGGGATTCGGAGACGGCAAACATATTGGGATTCCGTGTCGTTTATCGTCTGTTCGGCGAGAAGGCCTTCAAGCAGGGACCGCCGCTGGAGGCAAGCGAACGCGAGTTCAAGATCAAGAATGTGCCGGCCCAGGAGTGCATCATAGTGTGCGTCATATCGCTGGAGGAACTGCATGTGACACCCGAAACGGTGCCGTATCAGCAGTGCCGCGAGGTGCGCACAGTGTCCTCGCAAGCCTCGAACATGGATAAGATAACGATTGCGGCAAGTGCAGCCATTTGTGGCACCATCATTGTGGCCGTCATTGTGTTCATTGCGGCGAGCAGGTGAGTCGAGGCAAATCTACATTTCATCAACAACATTATTACGCTAACTTCTCTCTAACCGCTTCCCCTCCCCCCGCAGACGCTCCCGCAAACTGCAGAGTAACCAGCAAAAGAGTCCGCTGCCAATTGGAGGCCTGCCCGTTAATTGTTGCGGTCCAACCGGTTCGCCAGGACCACTTGGCTCCATTGCCACGCTATCGGCATTTAACAATCACAAGGTGAGTTCAGTTGCCAATTGCCAGCAGCAGAAAGAGGAGGAGGAGGAGGAGGAGGAGGAGTAGGCCAGGCCAACAAACCCCTACAGCAACAGCTCGGCAAATGGCAGCAATTGCTGCCAAGTTTTCTTCTTGTTTCTCCTCCCTGCCTGCAATTTTTATTTATGGCCCAACGACGCCCAAATAAACAGAACATTTCGTTTTGTCGGTCGAGTCTGGTCTCAATTTCAGTTGGCATCGTTATGAATCGGTTGGGCGACTTTAATAAACATCGCAACGGGGTAGCGTTTAGTGGTTCACACACAGACACACACACTCAAACACTCACACTTTAAATGCTTCATAAATATTGCAGTTTTTCTCAACGCTCGAATATTTGTTGAACTAAATGGAGAGCAATAAATGTGTTGGCATAGTTAGTTTAGTTTTTTTTTTACCAGCCACAAAATCAATCAAATTTAAGTTGTATTTGTCTAGGGTATATATGGAATTCGATTATTTACGCGTATTAAAACAGAGATCTCAGTGTTTAGAGAGGGGTCGGTTAAAGAAACAATTGTTTAATTTGATAAAGTGATAGAGCGAGTGTTTAAGTGCAAATTTAAGAGTATTCCCCTGCATAGAAAACAGAGATCTGAGTGTTTGGGGAACAAATTAATCAGAAATGGTCTTTATACGAGATATAGCTCGTTAAGGACCGAAATCTTAAGTAATAATTTCTTTAAGAGCATAGAAACAGAGTTTACAGTCTTCAAAGAGCGAAAACACACAAAAACTAAAAAACTATTGAAATTTTCCAAAAAAAAAATTAGCAATATTATGAGCAACAATTAACCTCACTTTTATTCTCATATCTATCAGGAATGGGATCAGGTATCTGCCTACAGTGGTCGCTCGATACCGCGTCCGCGCATCTACCCGGTGGAACAGCCCGACGATATGCGTAGTCACTTTTCTGGCATGCCCGGCAAGGTGGCCAAATCGAGGTAGGTTTACTGCATGCCACGCCCACAAATTCGAAAGTCAACACATGCGAAAAAGTTGCAAAATATTTGCCTTACATTTTTGTTGATTTTTGTTTATTTCTTATTTATTTGTTTTGTGTTTTATTGCATATATCATTATATTTCGTTTATTATTTATTCATGTCACCACGCGCGCAAACACACCCAACACACACACACACACACACATCACACACATGTGACACACATACACTCGCGCGCACACCCACACAGCAGATCCATAGCCGATGGGCAATCGCAGCACAGTTTCTCGAACAATTCGCATCGTGGTTATTTGGGCAGCGCATTCCCTACAAATCTGGTCAATTCGCGTCCCGAGCTGCGTCAGTCGCGTCAATCTCTGGCCGCTGCCTCGGAGCGCATGTCGCGTGCCTCCTATGCCGGCTCCATACACGGCGGCGGTGGCGGCGGCGGCCCTGGCGGCGGTATGGTCGGCCCAGCTGGCATGGCCGGTCTCGGCGGCGCTGGCAGCTTGATGGGCATGAGCGGACTGGTTGGCCCAGGTGGCCCCGCTAGCATTGCATCCAGCAATGCAAGACGTTCTCGACCGCGTTCCAGATCACGCGATCAGCTGAATGCCACGCACATACATAACCATCGACCGGGAAGTCGGTAAGTAGAACTTGCGACGCGTCGCACAGCAACAAAGCAAAGCGAAGCGAAGCCAAAGATTCTGCGCAACATTCGCACACTTAATTAACTCCTACACACACACACACATGCACACCTGCCCTCTCGCACACACACAGAGAGAACTGTCAACGAGCTGGCAGCTTAACACTTCCCACTAATTGGCATCGCCACACTTTCAATTTCCCAGTCGAAAGTTGCTCGAAACAAGTTTTCATTGTCTTCATCTTCCTCTTCTACCACTTTATGTGCGCCATTAAATTTTTATTAACAATTTGTGGGTATTTCTGCTGCAGAGATGCAACAGAGCAACTTAAAGATTCAACTATTTTTAACTGATTTTTGTAGAGCAGAGCAAGAAGTTTTAGCACGTCTTTTACATAGTTAAAAGTGGCAAACTATGGGGAAGAACAAGTTGAATGAGGAAACTAATTAAATGGCAAGAAAGAAGAGCTACAAGAGCTATGTAGTCGGGCGTATTCAATTATAAATGGGTTACTCTATGGTAACAATTCATACTGACAAGACGTGGTTTTTTAAAATACTACACTTGCTCTTCAGGCAAAAATACGATATATTCCTTAGGCAAAAATAATATATGCTACTGTGTTCCGATTTTATTGAAATTACGACTAGCTATTAAATATATAGTAAAAAGTTGCTTTTATTGCTGAAAAAATAAAAATAAATACAAACAAATGAAGATAAAATTTAGAGATTTTTAAGCTTAACAAATATGCAAAGGTTTGACGACTTCAAACATATCAAACTTTAGTCACTTGAATTTAGATCGATCAACTTTTCTTTTCCCTCAGAGAGAAAGTAACAAAATGAAGTTCGAAATTAAAGAAATTTTAACTTTGAGATGTGTATATTGTATATAGATAATACAAATAAAATGTGATTTGATCTAGTCTAATATTGTCATAGCATTGATTTATAGCAATAGACATTTCCACACTTTAAAGAGTTTATTGAAATAAAGAAATTATGAGCAAAAGTATTTTTGCAAAATGCACTCTCAATCTCAGTTACAATCCGCAGCTCTTGCCAATCCGATAAACCAATTTCAACGTTGCCCCACACGCACTTCCATACCAAATTCCAAATAACTGTAAACATTGCATTGCATTTCTCTCGTTTTTTGTCTCTTTCTTATTTCTTTCATTGGTTTATTGAGCTTTTTTTCAACTTGTTTGTTCATCGTACGAATTCGTTACGTCCATTATATTTAATTTCGGTTCGGCTTAAGCAATTTCGCACGAGTCATTAACGCGAACACTTTAACAACTTTCCACCAACACACACACACACACACACACACACACGTATGACATTGTATTGTTGTCGATCTCGTATCACGACCGTTTAACCCCTCGCCCCTTGCAGATATTCACAAGCGGGCTCGACGCACACGCTGAACAATTATTGCGATACATCGGACAATTGGACCGATCACGATATGGATATATATATGGCGCGCAATCCGACAACGCGCAACGGTCTGGTGCCATTATGAGGGCGGCTTATGTTATCCTGATATTTCAATGTTGTATTAAATTTGGATGGCATTTTCTGACAATACCGGACGCCGGCGGTGCTGCCTGCCGGGGGCGAGGTCCTTGGGGCTGTGCCGGGTCGGCGTCAACAAGCGGGACAGCAGCAACAGCAACAGCAACAACAACAACAACAACAACGACATAGAAACAATCAGCAACTGGAGCAGCCATATCAACAACAGCAACAACAACAACATCGATTACAATACTACAATGCAGCACAGACACAGCGCTGCACCTCGCCCCCCGACGTGGTGCCTCGCGCAGCCAATTTCCATAATAGCAGCAGCAACAGCAACAACAACAGCGACAGCAGCAGTAGCAACAGCGCCAACACGCCGCAATTGCTGTTGCCCGCAACGACGGCAGCAGCAGCAGCAGCGGCAACAACAGCAGCAACAGCTGCCAGCACAGTCGACGGCGGCATTGTTGTTGAGAACTACTTTAACGAATATGAGCGTCAGGAAATCATTTATCATCCCACAGGCAACAACAGCAGCAGCAGCAGCAACAGCAACAGCAGCAGCACGCCAGCAACAACACGCCAAGGCAGCCGCAGCAATGCCTTCCGTTTACAGTTACCCGCGACGACTAACAATATTTTATATAGACGAAACAATTATTTAATAGATGCAGCAAGCAATGCGCATACATTTAGTGATAACTGTAACTGTACTTGTAATTGTAGACTAAGCGAGCAGCAGCAGCAGCAGCAGCAGACGGCAGCAGCGGCAACAACAACAGCAACTGCAACTGAAACAACAGCAACAACAACAACGAGTGACAGCAGTCGCGCTGATACGCAGAGAGAAGCATCCTTGGCGCCAAGCACCTCAGTGTCAAGCATTGAGCAAGTGCAGCCGGATGAGGCAACGGCAGCAGCAGCGACCGCAGCAGCAACTAACCCAGCTGAGGCCTCGTCGCTGAACTTGACATTGGCTGACATTGAGATGGAGATGGACTTGGACTTGGACTTGGACATGGACATGGATACGCTCTGAGTGCAATACGCCAATGTTGTTGTTGCCGCCAGTTGCTGTCAGTGTAGTTGTTGCTGTGTCCTAAGCAATTTGCATATACAGAAAGAGAAAGCAAACAAAACACACACACTAACACACAGACAACTTGAATAATTTAGCCCACTATTTTTGTATGCTGTTTAGAAGTGCAATGAATACTCTAAGTGCATTCGCATTATGTTTGTTTGTGTACATATACATTTGTAGTTGCATGTAACTGTAACCCAATCTGTATCTATACCTAACTGCTAACTAACTGTATCTCTATCTGCTACAAACTGTATCTACTGCTTCCCCTACTTGGTTCTTTGTCGTTGTGCGCGTAGTTGAATAGCAAAGCAAATGTTAAGCAATCAAAGAACTAAAAACGTAAGTCAATATCTTATAAAACGCAACTAATATACAATACTTAATAGCTATTAAAACCGACTAAGCTCTAATATAGTCAAGAGACAGAGACAGAGAGAGAGAGAGAGACGATCGCGGACTGCGTTTAGACAAGCGTAGAAACAGAAAACCTTATCAAGTCATACTTTTTGTAAATACTTAAAAGAAATCTTAATTATTTTCAAAACGTATTTTCAAGAAATTCTAAAGTATTCCATCGATTTTTCTAAATCTCCGAATTTTTTCCTATGCTTGTCTAAACCGTTTCGAGATCGCATCGTAATATTCCAATAGCTCCCTCCGATCGAGGAGCCTTTTTACTGCCTTTAAAAATCCGTTTCATTTTTCTCATTTTTTCAGTTGAATTTAAGCTTTAAGATTTTACTTTTTGTACAAAAGCTTCAGTCGAAACGTTTGTGTGCTAAGTTCAATAACGCATAATTGTTTAATTCTTAATTTTATAGCGAGATTTTAATAATAAACAAAATAAACGAAATTGACGACGAGACAATTATGATTTTACTTTTGGGTTTGTATTTATTCGATTATAATTTCGCGCAGTTCCCTTTTAAATACATGTATGTATCGCTTGTATTGTAAATCCTTGTATATAGTCATAGACCTAAGCTTAGATTTTCAGTTCTATGCATTTTCAGTGAGGGGACCTGCCAGAGCGTGCAGGTTCCGGTTGCGAACACAGTTGACAGTTAACAATATTTAGTGCCCATGGGCAGGGTCCTCGGTACCCGCTAATGCTCGGGTCTGGCACTAGATACTCTAGCGAAGTAAGGCCTATCTATAGCTAGTATTATCATATATACCATATATATACTAATTACAAACGCTTTGAGCATTAGACGACTAAACACAATTTAGACGGAAAACGGGAGCAATTATTTAAAGAACAACAATAAATTTAATGCAAATATTAAAAAGAGGAAAAAACATATATATATTACAATAATTGTAGGCAATTTAATTGAAGAAGAAGAAGATAACACCCAAGCAACAATTCTAGACTAAGTTAGGCATAAGAAATGTTTCACTTGTAAAGTAAGCAGAGATCTGGTTAAGAACTCAACCTATATTTAAATTTAAGTGAATTCTGAAATCAAATTTAGTAATAAGCTTAATTACAACATGATGAATTAATTAAATAAACTGCCTTAGCACCAGCGAGACGAAAGGAAGATGGAGAAAAGGAAGAAGCACCTGCTTAGTTTTAGTTTAGCTGCGCACTTTATAGAAAATAGAGATGAGCAAAGTTGAAGATATACTATTCCAATAAACTGCCAAAATCGACGTGATTTTCACTGCACTTTCCAACACTGAAACCGGAAATATATTTAGTTCTCTCACACACACACACACACTGATTAAGCGAATATCACGTTGAGACACAGTCCCAATTCAAATCGTAAGCTCATCTCAGTAAACGAACCACCCGACTTTAGATTTTAGAACGGATCGAAGTTACTCTCTATTTAAACATAAATGTGCGTTAAATTGTTAATATATTCAACTAAAGTGTTAACTTTGCGGCTTCAAAACAGAAATATACAAAGAAAAGCGTGTAGTAACAAAAGTTAATTAGCAAACAATTACAATTTTCTTAGTTTTCCTTTTGGTTTTCTCTTACGTTCGAATCGAGTTCCAAATAAAACATATTTTTGTTAAGATTTCCCTGAGTTTTCTTGGGTCTGGAGCAGTAACAAAAAAATAACTAACAAACTACTGCATTCCAATTTTCGTAGACTCTCGTTTAAATTTGCCAATCAAAATAATAATAGTGCAATCGATGAAGAAACCAAAAACCTATCGTTAGTTTCCAACGATATTGTCGACGATTGATTTAGAGTTCTGCTTGGGTTGCTCGAATTAATCACTTACCCGGGCACAGTAAGCGAATTATCCCACATGAAGCGCAACTGACGTGTAAAGGCAGCCCACAGCTGAGCCATACTATTCAGGCCGCCCAGATGGGCGTAGCAAGTGGTCAGCAAGCAGCTCAAGCGACATACGAGCGAGTCGGGAACGGCGCTTTTGATGCGCATCGGATCGAACTAGACAAAAAAAAATAAAGGAGCATTTTGAGCAGGCAACTTCAAGCAAGGCAGTACATCAACTTACCTTGTCCTTGAAGCTCTGTTTCGAGTAGGGAAAGAGCGCCAGATCGGGATGCATGTCGGGAAAGAGATAGGCAAGCAGTTCGCTCAATTCGCTCTCGGTCATCGGGCCGGGCAGTCGCTTGGTTAGACCCGACTGCGTGGGCAATTCGTAGTTGCGTTCTCTTCTGCTGTTCGTCAGCTTGTGCTCGGTCAGTTGGTCGAGTGGATTCATGCACTCTGCACCGCTGCTGGTGCCCGAAAAATTGCGACCCACATACGATTCCAGCGAGCGCATCACCTGGGACACATTCTGATAGTCGCGCAAGCAGCAGGAGAGGTACGAGAACGCCTCCACCGACAAATAGATCTTGCCCAGTGGCGCATTGTAGGGCACAAAATCGGTTCGCTGTTCGCTATCGAAGGCCACCTTCTCGGACAGCTCGGGCCAATCGTACACCAGATATGATTCTGTGCACGACTCGGGCGCATAGCCGTTTGGCAGCGCATAGAAATTACGCACTTCCAGACGTTCGACATCGCCCTCGACGACGGTGTCCTCCGAGCTGAAGCTATGATTGAAGGGCACATACAATGGCATGCGTACACGCACGGCGTCCAGCGAGTAGGTGGTGCGCACGGAAATCTTCGCCTCCTGCGTGTACGGGGCGGGCACTTTGTCGTGGAAGAGCGACAACAGACCCGTTAGGTAGCGGCACTCTGGCGGCGCCTGTTCCAATCCAATCAGGCGAAAATTGGTGCGCAAAGCGGGAGCCAAAGCGACACCTGTGTAGAAATTCCATTTCGGATCGTAGAGCTGCACGAAAATGGGCACCACGCTGCTCACTTCGGTGGCCACGACAGCGGCCGCGCTCAGAAAGAAATTGAACTCCGACGTGGATTTCATGTAGTTGCTGGCAGCGTGCTTGGGATGCAGCACCACGAAGCGACGCAGTCCGTAGATACGCGCTAGCGTGTGCAGCTCACTGGAATTGCGTATGGGCGGACCGAAACTGTTCCAATGGCACATCAAGTCGTGATGACAATTTGTGCGCTGTGCGCAGTCTTCGGTGGACAGACCCTCAGCGGGGGGTGCTCGCTCGGTGAGCTGCGCCTCGTAGTAGTCGACGTCAATACAATTGCGCAGCATGTCCAGAGTTTCGGTCTTTACAAGCCACTTGCAATGGAAAAGCTCCTCGGGCAGCAGTGGAACGCCGAGATCCTCGGCCACATCCCATTTCTGAAGTATTTCCCCAAGTTGTGCATTAAACACTTCCCAATCGGAGTCGGCACTGAAGTTTTCGCGATAAAAATCATTATCATCGATTTCCTCAGCCATTATTTTGACAATTATTCGCGTATCAACAAACAAAAGATACGGAGACAGCGAAATGCACAAGTAAACGCTGCCAGCTGGACTGCAGGCGTTGCCACCCCGTTGGAAAAAACTAAGCAAGCAAACATCGCAAAACTAGCGTTGCGCAGTATATTTGACAAGTGAATTAATAACAAACTAAAATGGCAATTTATTAAATAATTTAGTTAGTTAATAAATACCAAAATAAAGTGCCTAAATTTAATTTTAAAAGGGATCAAATCTACAAAATATAAAAAACATACAATATCAGTGCAGCTGCAGGAGCAGCATACCATGCGCAAAATAAAACGAGTTGCCATAACAACAGCTGACAATGTATTCGCTGAGCACAAGACGGGAAATGCATAAGAGAAAACGTAAACAAAAATATTAATTTCATGTAAAAACATTAAAATTAAGTAAATTTCTTCTTTCAGATGCGAAGTCTCTTCGTCTTCCTGGCAGCCGCTTCGTGTGGGATCCGGCACCCACGCGGCTCTTTCTCAGACTGTGGCTGGAGAATATAGATGATTTGCTCGGCTCGAAACCGAATAAACAAATTCACAAGGAAATGGCTGAGAAAATGTGCAAATACGGAGTAACTCTAATCGAAGTCAAGGCCAAGATGGATAATATGACAAAAAAATACAGGTAGAGACATACCCTATACACGATTTTATAAACAATTGACGATATAATCTCTACCCGCAGGCAAGAAATGTCAAAGTATCGCATAACCGGAGAACCCTCAGCTTGGGAACATTTTGATCAGATACACGAAATTCTCAAGGAATCCAAGCTGGTCAACTTAAGTCTCTGGATGAACGAACGTTTTGGTAAAGAGCATGAAGGCAATCAAACAGCTAGCTGTTATTTAATTATATTTATATTTTGTTTTTGTTTTTTAATAGATTTTTCTCCCATGGATGATTCGGACAGTAACGACTCGACATTTTGGGCTAACAACGACGACGACCCACCGAAAACGGGCAAAATCGAAGATGAGACGGAAGAAAATCCTGATACTGTGCCCCCAATAGAAGGTGAATTCATCTGCTCAGCCAAAATCAAAGAACCCGCCACAGAACAGAAAACTCAAACTGTGTCCGAGCGTATTCTGGCAATAGAAGAGGCTAAACTACAGGTGCAGAGGAAAAAACTGAAAGTTATGAAAACTATTGCAGATGAATTATCGTCGATTCACCGGGACTTCCTCAAAGCATACAGAAATAAGTGAGCCAGACAGTGAATCCTATGCGAAACCTGTAAACTGATGAGAATAATACCAAAGTATTTATATGTTGAGTGTACTCAATGCAAAAAGTCTAATAAATCCATCCCACTGACTCCGTTTATGCTTTCGATGGCAATTAATTCGAAAAATTGACATTCAGCTCGAACGATAAGCTTAACGCTTCGTCAACATATCGGCCGATAAATCAGGTTTATCGAATTGCAGTTTATCCAAACTTTTGACATGTTTAGTCGCGCATTCGTGATTGTGAGTTTCGCTTAAATCTGAGCTCAAAAGGATAACTCCATGATTATTCGTGGCATTCGAAGCTTGGCCAGGTTAGAACCAACGTTAGCGCGTGTTTGTTTATTACGGTTTGTTTGGTTGTTTTTATTAATTTACATCAATCCATTCACTATTTTGCTGTCGCGGGGCTATGCTTAAACGTAAACAACACTCGGGCTTAACCGACAATGAGGGTACCCTCATCGGGGAACTCGTGGGTGGGCACCTCAAGGTTCAATGGAGCGGGTCCCTTGCGAATGCGCCCGGAAGAATCGTAATGGGAGCCGTGGCAGGGGCAATAGTAGCCGCCCCAGTCGCCGGCATTCGCAATTGGCACACAGCCCAAATGCGTGCAGACGCCAATGACCACCAGCCATTCGGGCTTGATCACGCGTTGCTGCAACACAGACAGATCGTTAGAGATTTGATGGCAGGTGAGTTTCAATTTCGTTTGTAATACGTACATCGTCGGTCTCGGGATCACGCAGTTCCGAAGTGGGCACAGCGCGTTCCGTTTGAATCTCGCTCGGTGTGCGATGACGAATGAACAGTGGCTTGCCGCGCCACTTGAACGTCACAGATTTTCCCTCCGGGATGTCGGCTAGCTTGATTTCGATCTTGGCCATGGCCAACACATCGGCTGTGGCGCTCATCGAGCTAACGAAAGCTGTGACCAGGCCCTTGGCCGCATAAGCACCGCCAACGGCACCGGCTCCTACCATCAGGTACGAGAAGGCCTTGCGCTCCTCTGCGGATTCCTTGCTGCTGCTGCGGCCATCCTGGACTTTTTGACGGCGGTAGGGTGAGAAGTCGGGCACCTGCAAATCGGTGTGACCCTGGCGCGTGGCTAAAAAAAGGGAAAACATATGAGTTGCAAGTCTAGTTGGAAATTGCAGGTTTTGTTGGTGTTGCCGCACACACACACACACAGGCGCAGGCTCTCCCACTCATGCTCATCAGCTGTTTTGCGATTGCCACGGGTCGAGGTTATGTTGAAATTACGTAAGGAAATTCGCAACTATACCAGTTTTTCTGTTTATAATTTTGTTTAAAGTGCATTAACTTTGATTTTCGCGTGTTCCGCACACAAATCTCGGGCTCCGGTACAACATTATGTAATGCTTGGGGCAACAACTTGTGTTTTGTGTGGGACTTGTGTGCTTACCAACGGCATTGACAGCGACTCCGCTTGCCCGCAGGCCAGTGGACAGCGCCTGTGCGCTGGAGCGCACCAAGGCACAGGAGACGGCTTTCATCATCTTGTTGGGATTGAGTTGATTGTGATTTCTATTTGTTTTGTATTGAAAATCTCGTTGACGAGACCAACGTCGTCCGTCCGCTTTGCTGTTGCTGTGAAAACCAGAGTGACCGTTTGCTGCGTAGTACGAAAATACCATTGAATTTTAGTGAAAATACATTGCACTACCAAAAATTAAAATACCTTCTTTATTTTATGTGTTAAAACATAAAATTGTGTAATTTACATGAATCCAACTGCTTATGTAAATTTTAAAATGACAAA
The DNA here is from genome assembly GCA_018151445.1 of Zaprionus inermis. Lineage (NCBI taxonomy): Eukaryota > Metazoa > Arthropoda > Insecta > Diptera > Drosophilidae > Zaprionus > Zaprionus inermis. The sequence goes on along the minus strand of JAECXD010000634.1, from coordinate 1,681,063 downwards.
TGGGTAGCACACATCATTTTTCTCGTTTATAAATCTCAATTGTTTTGGTATTTAACGTAAGCGTAGCGCAAGCGCAAAGCACGCAACGTAACGCTAAGCAAGTTAAGTTGGCTGCACGCAATTTGTGACTCACGTGAAGTTGGCCGCGAGCGGTGGTAGCCCGCGGTATTTGAATTTAGTAATCGCCTTATGCAGTGTTTGATTACGTTGCTCAATAATCCTTTTATACGCAAATTTCACAGCATATATCTGTTCTTGTTTGTTTGGGATTTTAGCAATTCAATGTCTTGATAATCCCTTACTTTCCATTTCCACCTATCTGCAACTGCAGCCAATAATTCTCTTCCCACTGTGCTACATCCTCGCCCGCTGTGCGTCAAGCAACCCTTCTAATGCAAACTGAAATTAGTGACTGCAACAGTTTAGCTCTTGCCAAAAAGGGTTTCCCAAGCCAAACCGGTTGTGAACCACCCCGATCCACCACCACTACAATTTTCCTAGTGCATTTTCCGGCTACAACTGAGCGCGGACATGATGTCATTGATTAGCAAAAAAGCCTGCGATTTCAAGTCGCTTCGAAAGCAGCGCAAATAATTGCTCAGGAGTGTCAAGGGGGAATGGGACGGACAAGGAGGGGGGATTTACGTTTTAAATTAATAAGCACGTTGTCGAACTCATTCGAATATTATTTTTGTTTTCACAATTGCGCTGACCTCATCGCGCTCAAAACCGCAAACAATAAACGCATAAAACGCTCGTAAAAAATGCATAAAAAAATCCGAGCGAAATAAAACCGAGAGAAACGAATTTTGTATGCGCATAAAAGTAGGCAACGGCAAATTATTCGCCAAAAACTTTAAAGCGCAGAATAAAATAAAATCAAGCAGTAAAAAAAGCAGCAGCAGCAGCAGCCGGCAAAGTGTAATTCCTTTGGCGCCAGCCCTGTGATTATCGAAAGTAGTTCTTTTTGATGTCGAAAGTTTTGTGCGCCCTCGCCCCCAGCACCCACTGCGAGCCTCCCTTGCCTCCCTGCCCTGCCCCGCTCTGCGCCTGTGGCTGCGCTAGGTGGCTGAACGAAAGCGAAAGTGAAGGCGAAAGGCGAATCCCGCCCAGCCAGGAAGGCAATCTGCGCACATAACGGCGCCTCTATGTACTTGCCGGCACACTTACACACACTGACACAAACACACACACAGACGTATACGCACTCTATAACATTCACATAGAGCGAGGCGCACAAAAAGTGCGTGAATTTTTGGGCAAAACAAGAACTGCGACGGGGCAGAAGCTGCTGGCCGAGCAGCAACGACTGCTGCATGCCCTGCCGGGCGGGAAAAGTGGGGAAGGGGAGTAGAGTACAAGAGACAAGAAGTAAACTGAAAAGCAGGCAAAGAAGTGGGACAAAAGCAAACAATGCAAGTGGAGAGCTGAACAAAAGGCGAACAGATCAATCATAAGCAAACACGAAGAATGGCCAAGAAAGCGAGCTAAAAATAGCAAATTGATGAGATGGACAATGCAGAAGGTAGAGGGCAGAACGGAAGAGCAGGCAGAAGGAAAGTGAGAGAGAAAGAGCGAGACAGAATGGTAGATAAAAAAAATAAAACTCTCTATTCCGGCGAGTTTCCATTTAACAATTAGCTTGAAATGCGAAGAAATCAGGTCGAATAAAAAGTTAGTCCTTTTTGGCAGACATATGTACTATCCATGCTTATAGAGCACACATTTCTCGCATCTTTAAGCATGTAGCCAAGCGAGCCTGCGTCTCGGTTAGTGTGCAATATTGGCAGAGTTGAAACTATGCCGCGTAGGCGACGCCAGCAGCAAAGGCGGCGGCAGAAGTTTCATTCCCCTGCCCCTACAGCGCCCCCTTTCTCACTCTCCTCCCTTAGCTGACTGCGTTACACTTTTCAGCAACTTTTACATTGGGCAATGGCGCCAACTACAACAACAACAGCAGCAGCAACAGCAACAACGGCAACAACAACGCGCTCAACTGCTTTTTGCTGCCTATTTTTCAACCCCCTCTTCCCTGCCCAAAAAGAAAAGCCTTCAGCCTGCCGAGGGCTGCTTTTACAGCTACAATGTCCATGTATGTGTGTGCGTGTGTGTGTGTGGCGTGTGCAGCGTTGCGGCTGCGGCTGTGGCAACAGCAACGACGACGACAGCAACATTGCCGCTTATCGCAACATCAGCCAAGCATAAAGCTCAATACACACTCACACACACACCACACCACACCACCAACCACCGCCCTGCAGCAGCAGCAACTCCCCGCCACTCCCCTCCCATCCTGCCGCATCCCCCTTTCCGCCCCTAACCAAAGTTGAAAGTGGAAAATTGTGCGTGGCAGCCAAAAAGTTTTCCAGCTGAGCCGAGCTGAGCTCAATGACGGCCGCCTAACCCGACTGACAGACGAGCATGCACGCCCCCCGCTCTACACTTCCCTCCTGCTCCGCTCGCTGCCGCAGCTGGGACCCACCTTGCCATGCAAAACCCATTTACTCCTTGGGCGGCTCGCTGGAAATTAAATGAATAAGCAGGCTTGCTCTGTGCATTCTCAGAAGCGGGAGCAGGACCAGGTTGTTAGGCAGAAGGGGGGGGTAAGGTGTGTGCAGCCTGGCAAGTTGGCAACGCGGCTGGCTCCCTGGAGGAGGCGGCAGTAGCAGCAGCAGCTTGAATCTAGCACAGCTGCCACAGCTCTCCAGGACTCGCCTTGCCTTGCCCCGCCTCGATTCGGTTTGCATTTAAAGTGATTACGCCGGGGGCTGCCCGTGTAGGGGGAGTGCGGGGGAGGGGCCAGTTTGGGTCTGCTGTTGGCAGATGCTTAGCATGGCGCTTTGTTGCCCTGGCTAAGGATTTTGCTTTGCTTTCGCTTCATTCTGAGCCTTTTGTCAGCCGGCTGGATTAGGTGACCATGACAATTGGTCAACGGTCAAGGGGCGACTGTTGCTGTTCATCTTTAAGCTGGAACCCGCTGCTGCTGCTGATAAACTTGAGAACGAAGCAAAGAAAAGGGGTGAGCCATACAGACTTTATGAAAATGTGAATATTTGTTAACTCAATCCTATATGTAAAATGTAAAGGTTTTCTGAGCTTCCATTTTCCCTCTCAAATAAACTACTCAAAAAACTGCTGCATACTTTCAGGCCTCTTCCAGCTCAACCCATGCTTCCTCCCTGCTGCAGTTCCCTCGTCCTGGCCACTACACATAACCTATTTATTATTTCTTCCAATCTATTTGGGCTTTTCTTTCGGCACATGAAACGGAAAGTTACCCCCAGCTTATCTACTGCAGCACCACGCCCCCACCCCCCTTCTGCCACTTCACGGCCCCGCCCAACGCACTTTAAACTTTGTTGACATTTTTCAATTTGCGGCAACTTGAAAGTTTTTCTAGCGCAGGCAGAAAAGAAAAAAATGGGAAAACTCGCCAAAGGAGAAGCACGAAAAAGGAAAAAGTTTGCCTAGCAGCTAAGAAAACAGCAGCAGGCCAGAGGAAAAGCGTCAATGAAACCTGCCCTAAATTCGCACAAGCGGCTTAAAACAACAACAACAACAAAGGCAAAGGCAAAAAAATAAAAGAAAAGTAAAAAATAAAGGAAGAACACGACACAGAGACGAGGAAAAGCAGCAACATAAGGCAGGAAAAGCAACGCACACGCAGCGGGGGCGCAGCCAGAGCAAGGTGTGAGAAGTCGGAAGTGGGGGGGGCGTGTGAGGGGCTGAGGAAAGACGAAGTGAAAGCGGCGCGCTAAGAAAGGAAACGACGACGCTGCGTTTTCTTTTTTGCACGCTTCTTTGCTGCGTTTCCCCGCCCGCCCCACAAAACGAGTGAGGCGCAGCACGCATAAATCTAATGCCAAATTACATTATTTTGTCATTTTGCCAGCGCTCCCCTTGACCCCCTGCCCCCCCTACCCGCACTGCTGGTGCCCAGCCCCCCTTGCTGCAGGGCATAAAACACTGTCAAAAATAAACTTGCGCGAAGCAAAGAAGAAAATAAAAACGAAAGAAAAATGCAGAAAGCTCTGGGGGTAAAAGTTTTGTGTGCCGCCCCCTCCGCGCCGCACGTTGCCTGCCTTCCCGCAGAAAAGTACATTATATGCATTAGCTGTGTAGGAGCAGCAGGGCTGGGCAGGAGGGGAGGGGGAAGAGCAGGCAGGGCAGCGGTGTGTGTGTGTGTGGGGTTGTTTGTCAAGTTCGCGGCCAAGCCGAAAGTGAAAGTAAATGCAAGCGAAACAAGCGGCATCGCTGCCGCTGCTGGCGTCGCAGCCGACGTCGCTGCCTGCTGCTCGTGCGTTTACCAAATATCCTTCGGCACGTTGCTTGGCCAAGGACATTGCGGCCATTAAAACTGAAGCAGAAGCTTTTCTTGAGACGCGACTGCAGCGAGACGCGAACGCGAAGGCGCGCGACTTCAGTCGCTGCGCTCGCTCTCAGCTTACGCGCTGCTTTGCTCGCTCTCTCTGCCGCCCTGCCTCGCCCCACCCCCTCCCCCCCTCTCTGCCCAGCCGCTCTCTGCGCGCTCTGCGCTTTGCATTGCGCTCTCTTTGCGTCTGCGCGCTCGCCTGCACTTTCACTTTCTTTGCCTTGTCCTTTGCCTTCGCTTTGTGCGTTTCACTTTCATCCGAAAACCCTGAAAGTTCGACGACGCCGCTTGTCGATGCGCTCTCCCACTCGCACGCGCTTGCTGCCACGCTCTCTCTCTCTCTGTCTCTCTCTCCCTCACTCGCGCGCGCAGTGCCTTCTACTGCTGACTCACTCTGGCGCACGCACTGCACGACTTCCTGTCTGTGTGCGTGTGTCTGCGCGCGTGTGTCTGTGTGTGTGTGTGTGTGTGTGGGTGTGTGCGTGTGGGCTTCCGGTTTTGTTTTTACAACTGATAAGGCGTCAGTCAGGCGACGTGCCACCCCGCACAAGCCCCTTTCCTTGCCTGCCTTTGCCCTGCAAAGTATGCTATGCTTTTTACGCGCTGCCTTTGGGAAGCAGCCCAGCAGGCGCCCACAACTGACTCTGCCTCTGCCGCTGCCGCTGCCGCTGCTTTGTTGTTGTTGCTGCCGCGTTGCAAGGATCAAGGACGTTCAACAAAACAGAAATGGGCGAGCGAGAAAAAAATGCAGGGCGTTCATTTTCATTTACTTGGGGGCGACTCTGCGCCTTTTTCGGTGGTGGCTTCACTTTGACACGGGTGCGTAGAGGGGGGGGGGGAGGTGGAGGAGGAGCAGAGTTGTGTGGGGCTGTGCGGCTGCAGCTGCCTCACATGCTTATACATAGACAGAATGTGCGTGTGCGCCTATGTGCGTCGAATGTGGCGCCAGCAAGGGACAGGGCTGGGCTGGGCAGGGCAGGGGCAGGGGCGGGGAGGCCTCTGCTGCGGCTGCGACTGCGGCTGCAGTCCTTTATTGAGCCCAAAACCACCCAGCCAGCAATTTTGGGCTTCAGCTGAAGGCGGAGTGCGGCGGGAGAGCAATGAGCAGGAGGCAAGACGAAGCCGAGCAAACGCCACAGACCGCTCGCTGCGTTTGTAATTTTGGCGCTTTTTGTGCGTGTGCAGCGAGGGAGTTGGCTGCCGGGAATGGGCAGGGGCGGAAGGGTAGAGAGTGGAAGGAGAGTAGAAAGAACAGAAGTTGGGGTTGGGCGAGAGAAGTAGAAGGAGACGCACAGTGCGATAGGGTGAGGCAGTTAGGAGCGGCATTGTGACTGACGTTGATTGCTGCTGTTGTTGTTGCTGCTGCTGCTGTTGTTGTGGCTGCTGTTATTGTTGTTGCTGTTGTTGCTTGGTATATATATATAGATATATATTTGCTTCTTCGTCTTCTGCTTTGTTGTTGTTGCTGCCTCTGCCCAAATTGCGTAGTTTCCTCGACAGTGCAGGACAAAAATTTCATTGCCTTTTTGGCTTCTGCCTTACTTTTTGCTGCTTATGTGGGTCGCAGCGGGACACGCAGCGGTGTAGAGAGGAGGCGGGGCAGCGGGGCACCTCGGGTGTCTGCTGTCATGTGCGGTGCATAGCAATGAGAACTAATGTCGCTGTGTAGGTGTGTTAGTTTAAAGTAAAGCACAAACTGACGGAGTATAAACTGAGGTGCAGAGGCACGAGCGAACTGAGGGGGAAGGGTTATACTCCCTGGCAATGCCCCCCCTTTTTTGAGGCTTTTGAGGTTTTTATAACCATTCTTTTGGTTTATTTTTGCTCTGCTTCGCTTTATGCCTTCGCTTCCTTTGTCGGTTTCCTAATAAAGTGTCTGCCAAATGCCGCGTGCGCTGCCTTGGTTCTTGGTTAGGCCCCGGCTTCCTCTCTTCCCCCCCCACAATGACCCTTTTGAGTTAATTGGCAACTTTAAGCAGAGCCGACTTTAAATACCCTGGAGACGCGCGGCAAAGTGAAATTTATGGGCCGATAATGAGCGCACAGCACGACGAGCAACACGAAGTAATAACTTCAATTAATTGTTATAGATCTGCAGACCTTACTTTGATTGCTAAGCGAAGCCTATTAACTGGGAATTATTTGTGCATCTGGAATATACAATATTGAATTTCTTCTAATATACGCTATACGCTAGATTCATCCTTAATTGCATTTGTGTGTATGAACATTACAATTTCGAAGACTCTACGAGCTAGAGCCATGAAATTTGTGGAATATATTTCCTTTTGATTTTGCAAATAATACTTGCAAGTTTATTTTCAAAGCTTGCTTAGTTGTTATTTTATTTTCAAGTGATTTCACACATGACCAACAACCGTACCCCTACTGCTTTCTATCTAAAACCTCTTTACAACGCATTTCAATATCTCCAAAACATGCGCAACAAATTTCATATTTGTTATGATATAAATAAGTAAAAGACAAGCGAATTCCTTAGCAACATTTCCAAATTTGTTTCTGAAGGCACCTACAAGTGCTTCCGGCAATAATAACTTAATAGGGTATAAAATTTATATCATGTATGTATAAATCAGTTTCTATTTATAGCACTTTCATATGCTTCTTTACACATTCCCATACTGATTCCCTCGACGCATTCGCAATGTGCATGCGGGCAACTTCGTTTCTTTTGCCAAATTACGCACTGACAGCACCTGCCTATCAAAATCAAAAAAATGTCTACCCCCTTTTAACTGCTTCTTTTGCCACTTCCCCCCTGCAGTGCCTACAGTCCCTGCGAGCGCTACAATCTCGAAAATGTCAATCAAAACAAAATGTCAGGCTGCAATGCGAGATTCGCTGGCAGTTTCCCTTTCATTTCATTCGCAATGGTTTTCCATTTCCCGCCAGTTTTCCCCAGTGCGTGTGCGAGTGCGTCGGCAACAACAGAAACAATTAAAAAACTTTCAGGATTAAAATGTATTTGTAATTATGTATTAGCTTCAAGTGGAAATTAAAACAAAAAAAAATACATTTCTGGCGTTGCCTTTGAGCTTTGAGCTGCTGTGGCAGTTGCTGTTGCCGCTGATAACACACACACACTTGCACACACCCTCTCACACACACACGCACGCACTGCTGCTGCTCGGCTATGTGAAAGCTTTTCGGTACATAAAGCGTGGCGTAGCAGCGTCAGCAGCGCAGCCGGCGTCGACGACAAACATTTTGTTGCATTGACAGTCGCAGCCTACGCACAGTACACACACACACACACACACGCACGCACAGTGCGGGAGAGGGAGAGTAATTATGTTGCCCGGCATCCTTCGGCGCTTCAATGTGCCGCCTCATCCCTTGTACACCGCCTGCCCCCCTTTCGCTCCAGCCTCGTTTTGGTATTTTTAGTTGTGCCTGCGCCTTGTTTTCATTCCCCGCCCCTGCACTACTGTGTGTTGTGTGTGTGCGTGTTTGTGTGCTTTGGCGTCGTCGTCGACGTCGACAGCGCAGCTCATTGAAATTTGAGGATTTTTGTCTCAGTGCCCTAATTAATTTTACGTACCATGAAAATCATTGTTTGTTGCTTTGCTTTTTCTCTATTTTGTTTTTGTTGTCACTGTTCTGCCTGAAGAATGAGTGTGTGTGTGTGTATGTGTGAGTGTGTGTAGCATTGCAGAGACCTGTTTGAGCTACAGCGAGCAGCATGAGAAAGTGGCGGCACACTGAGAAGGAGCAGCATGAGCAGCAGCTCGCGCATTGCCGAAGAAAGTCTTCGTGCAACTCTGGTCACGCCTACACTGCGAAAAAAAGGAGCAAGAAAAAAGAAAAATAAAAAATAAATAAAATGTATTAGTTTTACAATTAATATGCGATTTAAGCGACCTATCTGCCCTTGCGACATTCGTAACTTACACAAGTATTAAGTAACAATTATTGAAAATAAAATGCTGCAGTCGAATGTAAACGATTTATTTAGGTTAGGGGCGCGGCAGGCGGCATGTCTAAACTTTAAATTATGCCTGCAATAATAAGACATATTGTCATTAAATTTTGTAGCCCTAGCTCGTATATTCGCCGAGATCTAAGCGTTCATACTAACTGACCGATCCCCTCTCAGCTTGTCACTCAACAATTTCTTGCAGTGCCATCTCCTCGCCTAGAACGCACTTAAACTGCGCCATATTTCTCAGACATTGTTGGCCCAAAATGTCGAGTACAGCGTTGGTAACCGTCCCCCTCCCCCTCTCCCTTCTCCCGCTGCTGTCGCTGCTGCTGTTGGTCGTTTGGAAATTTGAGAAAATTAGGTTTTGTTTTAGCTGCTGGCAAGCCGGCAGGCAGCGCAGTACAGCGCAATGTCCTGGCACATCCTGGCGGCGTCTTGTGACGAAGGCCTAACCTGTTTTTTTCCCGCAACCCCGCTACGCTTACCAAACCCCCCGCCCTTTCCCCTAAAGATTCTGCCGTGGTTGGGTTGGTAATTAAATGCTGCGTCGCTGGACCGCAGCAGCATGAGCAGGAGAGGAAGCTGAAGCAGTTCTAGTCCACGCAGGCAGGCACCTAATCAGCAATCGCAGCGATGCCTCGAATCTGAGCCTCTGCTTTTCACCCATTCCGGGGTGGAAATTATGCAAATGCTCGTTTTTGGCAGGACTTCGACGAGCAGCAGCAGCAGCAGCAGGGAAGGTGAAGGCGAAGGGGCTGCTCACAAGGCCGCGAAGCGTGCTTGGGCTGGCAAATTGTTTTTCATTGCTGCATTTAAAATATGCTCCAGTTCTCATTTGCCATGGCTACAAATGGCGCTGGCAGTTTAATTAAAATTTCACTTTCGACTCGCTGTCTCTCCCTCTCTCTCTCTCTCTCTCTCTCGCGTCTTTAACCCCAGCGGGATGCCTGAGTCGCTGCACCGGCAAGGGCAACTGCTTTAATGGCAGTCAACGGGGAAATAAGTCTAAATTAGGTTGGTAAATCATGGGAATATAACTAAGCGCGAAGTACAGCTGGGTTTGATCGGGTTCAAACTACAATTCACAGCTCATCTTGGCTCATAGTTCTTTCTCATCTCTCGTTCCTCGACTCCGTTCTCTTATTGCATTTCTTTTATCGTTTTTTTTGTGTCTCTCCTGCTTAAGTCTTTTTCTCCCAGCTCATTTGCCAGGCAGTCGAGTCGCCTTGGCGACCTAAATCTCTCTCACAATTGCCGACATCCATTAGGCCTCTGCGCTGCAGGAGTCGCTGCGGCTAATTAAGTGTCCGTTGGGCCCTAATAAATCACAATTTTGTAACATTTTTTACGCCCAGTTGGGTCGAGCTGAAGATGCCGATGCCTAAGTGAGACCTACTTGTGGATATTTGAAATGATTAGGATATTTTTTAAGTGAGCTTCTTTGAAATGAAACGCTTTCGCTTTTGGTTTGGCAGCTCTATCCTTCTCTTCAATTTTTGTTTACTTTTGTATCTATTTATTTATTTTTTTTTTATATTTCTATTTGCATCTTCATATCATTCTGCACCTTTTTCACTATCTCTTGTTCTTGTTTTTTACTATCTCTATAAATGCACATCTATCTCTCTGCCTATCACTTATTATCTTTATGCATGTCCCATCTCCTGTGTAACTTGTATCTCCTACATATCTGCCCTATCTATCTGTATCTCACTCCTGTTCTCTCTGGAAGGGACACTCCCTCCTCGACTTCCTCACTCCCGCCATGCCCAATCGCAAACCGCATCGTTTGCCTGCAGTGGCGCATGATTTATTTGCCAAATTTGTTGCTGGATGTCGCTGTGACCATTAAATTAATTGCAATTTATCGATTTTTAAATTGCAATCACAACGAGGGGACCATAAAAAGTATAAAGCATGAGTCCCCAAATGTCGCAGCAGGACTGCGCAGATAAAGCGTGCGACATGGGGCAACTGTCCGGGTGTGTGTGTGAGCGAGTGTGTGTGTGTGCGAGTGTGTGTGCGTCGCATAAGCCCCACGCTCTTGGCTTGATCTCTGCCCGCGGCCGGATGCAGCCGTGAAATTCGTGTTCTCTCCTGTATACAAAATAAATTTCAACGGCCCGCGCAGACAGTGCGTATACGTAACGCGACATACGAACCGAGTTTGAGTCGCGAACTGTGGCAACTCTTTTGCCTCGTATGCCTGCCTTATCTAAGTAGCGGGCTTATTAGCTTGCCAAGGCTTAGCTGCCTTCAAATTATGTTTGCTCTAACTGCGTGCGAGGGCTGAGCGCGCGGATTAACTAGAATTAAAATCGATTTCTGTAAACTCTTGAGTAACGCAAGTTTTGACTTTGCTTAGGCGTGCTGCATGTGCGATTTCAGCTTGTTAGGGTATGCCATAGTCGTGTTCTACGCTTTGCCGCCTTCTTCTTTTTTTTTGTGGGCAGGCTGCAACTCTTGCGTTTTTTTTGTGACAGCAGCAATAATGAAAAATATATGTGAGCGCCATTAAAATACATCAGATAGGCATAGATCACACGCCAGGCAGAGTGTGTGTGTGTGTGTTGTCCTGGTCATTTGCTTGCCGCATGCATTGACATTGCTCGCAGCATGTTGCGACTGGAATTGGAATTGAAGTTGTTGTTGCTGCTGCTGACGCGTTATCTTTGCTGTCACAGCAACGACAGCCGCGTCGCTCCCCATGGCCAATCTCATGTGGGTGTCTGGCCAGCCTCTATGTGGGGATTATTTGCGTGTGTGCGTGTGCGTGTGTGATGGTGTCTATCTATGGGCACACTGGCGAGTACGTGCAAGTTTATGCAGGTTGAGTAGCTTGTTAGCAAAGGCGTATGCTTCTTTAATGAGGTGTTTGCCCACAGCAGACGCGCTGCGGCTGCGAACACCTTTATGAGGACGGGCACAAGAGGCATCCGATAAACTAGAGTGCCTGACTTGCTGTGAAATATTTAGCGTACTTGCTGTGAATTATACCTAAAGTAGATATGATAAACTCTCTCTCTCTCTCTCTCTGTCTCTTTGTTTTCTTGATTCTAATCTGTATGTCTGCAAGTTATCTTTGAGTTTAGCATAGAACGTACAGTGTACAATGCATATAAGTATTGTCACAACATTTGTTCTTATAATCTCTGACATCTATGCGTTCATACAGACACAAACGAGTTTTTCTGTGATCCATAGCCTCAAAGGTATAAGTATGCTGCAAAAGAGTTTATATAAATCGTTTTGCTCTTAATGAACTGTCACTTTTAAGTGGATTGTGCTGCCAATTGGCTCTAACAATGCGCTCAAAACTCCACTCAAAGGCCCTCTCATGGATTCGAGTTCTTTCGCGGCAATCGGCAATTACCAAGGTATTTGGTGGCATTTCGGGGCACTTGAGATATGTCGCTATCGCAGCGAGTGCCCGATAAAGCAGCTTATGTGCGGGATTCGCGCCACTTTAAAGCGTATGTCTAAGCAACATAAATTGAACAAGCAGAAGCTACGCAAAAGGGCGAGCAGCAGCAGGCGAAATATATTTCAAGTGCTTCTTGACTTGCCCTACTTGTTGTACATTTTTTGCCAACCCAAGGAGAACAGGGGGAAGGGGGACGAAAAAGCATAGCAAAAACAAGTTGGCTGCTGCTAGAAGTTTGCTTCGCATGTGTTGTGGTCTTCCATCATGCCCAGGCTCAAAGTGAGACGCATCAAGTATGCGCAATGTTGGCCAGCCCAAAAGACGCAAAAAAAAATCGGGAAAAAAAACGACCAACAACCCGAAAATATAGCTGCGTGTAAGTGAGTTTGTCTGCGTGTCTGTGTGTGTTTGAGCCCAGCTGAGTGGGCGACAGTGGGCGTGGCAACTGCTTGGAAAAGTGCGTGTGTCTGCATTGTAAAACTTTTAATGGGGCTGTAGGCAACGCAGGCTGGAGCAGGCCCGAGGAGCGTTCGATCTACACACATATGTGTCCCGCAGGTGCTCGATTGCCGGCACTTCCCGTCTTTACCCCTCCCCCCCTCCCCCCTACCCCCTGCTACCGCTGCTCGTTATCGCTACGCCAGAGTTGCCATAATCATTAAGGTTATTGCGTGTGCTTGTGCAGCTGCTAAATCTGCCTCTTTAAAATTACAGCATGACACTTGAATTTGCGTTTCCTGGAAATGCATTTTCAATACACACACACACACACACACACACACGCGCGTACAGCGCGAAACGTCGCGCAATTTATTTTTGTTGTTGTTTTTTTGTTTTTGCACATAAATCAAAAATGCGTAAAAATTTATACGTCGTACGCAATGGCAACGCGAGGCAGCGCGTGGCAGGGTAGGAAAGGAGAGGCAGGCAGGCAACAAGGCTGGCATCTACTTCCTTCCACCATCATTCAACCGGCCCCTTCCCCCCTGCCACGCTACCAGCCCGGCAAACCCCAGGCCCATTATCATCATCAACAGTCAGCAAAATGGCCCCAACTTGAATGTTGAATGCCAACCGGCAGCAGCAGCAGCAACAGCAACAGCAGCATTGGCAGTGGCAGCAACAAGCAGCCGCACCTGAAGCTGGTAGAAAATAAGTTCGAGCCGCTGCTGGAGCCGAAGAGGGAGAGCGAGGAAGAGGGAGACAGCAAGCAGAAAGAGAGAGGCAGGCAGGCGGAACAGCCAGAGTAAGTGGAAGTATTGCCAGGTTGGGTGTAGGCAGTGAGAAAAATGGGTGAATTGAGCAGTTTCAGATAATCGTATAATGGCAAAAAAATGCTTCAGGCTTATAAAAAATTCAGGCAGGCTCAGAAAAGGCAGCAGATGGTGCAAGCAAACAAGCCAAACAGAACTAATTTCAAATAGGAATTCAATTGATTTCCAACTTGTAAAGAAATTTCTAGCAGAGCTAGCTATATGATTAGTGGTTTGGTATTTTAACTGTATAATAAACTGTTTTATATAACTGAAAACTGAATGATATCAGAGTAGTTGAAGCTAGCAAGCCTGAGATGCTAAAGAAAACATGCGATTTTCCCGAGTAGCTTCACTTTCACAATTGCTGCGCTGACCCTCGCTGTACCACCCCTTTCTGCGCGTGTTGCAGCAACAACAACGGCAACAACAATACTAACGACAACAACGAGCAACTGTAGTAAAGGCCGCCGTCAGCCGTCGCTACAAGTGCCCATGGCCAGCAGCAGCGGCGGCGGAGGCAGAAGCTGCAAGAAAACGACAGCAAAAAAAGGTAGCAGCAGCCAGGGGGATGGACGTGGCGGCAGGCTGAGTAGGTTGGAGCAGCGGCACTGGCACTGGCACTGCCGGTGGTAAGGGCAAGCGCAAAGGTGCGTACAATCATTTTATTGATTTATATGCCGAAGCTATTACAACTGACATTCGAATTTTCCAACAAAATGCTGCCCAAGTTTGCTTGTACATGGCCAGGCAGGCAGGCAGCTGGGCAGAGGCAGGGGTAGGGGCAGGGGCAGGAGTAGGCGGTGGAGATGGTGGGCGTGTGCTGGCGAGCTGAATGAAATGAGGAAAAAGGCAGGGAAGAGGCAGCGGCAGGATGGAGGCGTAGCGCAACCCCAAGCCAAGAAAACCTTTTGTCAATGTTGCTGCTGCTGCTGCTGCTGCTGTCGCTGTCGCTGTTGTTGTTGCACTTGGCTGAATCTGAAGCTCATGGCCATGTTGCCATGCCTTTCCCTGCCTTCCGTCGCCAGGGCAACCTGCAAAGATGAAGACGCAGCAGGAGCTGGGGCTGCCGCCAGCAGCGGAGCGCCTTATATACTTTGCTGCGTTATGTGTAGCACACTTTTAGGCGTTGCTTTTGTCTTTTTAGTTTACTTATGCCGCCGCCTGGTGGGCGTTGGGCGTTGTGCGGTAGGTGGGTGTGCCTGACAGACTTGACAGCGCACTCGTTACTTTGACAACACAACAGTTGCCCCGTGCCACGCCCTCGCCCTCGCCCGCTCTCCCTTCCCGCTGCTGCCTACTGTACAGCTTGTGTATCCCGAAGATACTTTCGCGCTGCGCTTTGCACTTGTCTCTCATCTTGTCTTGCGGCCCACAAAACTTTCGCTCTGAAAATCAATTCATCACGAAGCGCACAGCTCTGGCTCGATTTACAGTACGCTTTTGAGTGCCTCAGTGTGTGTGTGTGTGTCTGTGTGTGTGTGTGGGTTTGTGACTGTATGTGTGCGCTCTAAGGGGAATGTCACTTGGCCAAAAATTAATTAAGGCCAAAATGAATCCCCGCTTCAAAATGTCGGTTTCTATGCCGTAGCCTCCTTATGTATTTGTATGTGTATTTGTGTGTGTATCTGTGTGTATGTGTATGTGTGTGTGTGTGTGTGAGCGTGTATAAAGTCTAATTAAAATTTATATATGCGCAGTTGATAAGTTTTTAGTGGCTTTACTTGTTGATGGGTAGCTGAAGCAGCTGTCTGTCTTCTTGCCATTTAAATTGTTGTTCTTGCAGCCACTGCTTTTGTTGTTGTTGTTGTTGTTGTTGCAGGCCAACATAAATATAAAATATTATAACATGAAGTTGCCAGATAAATGAGCTTATTCCCGCAGCCATGTATTTTAATAGTATTTATGCGCTCCCGAGCCGAGCATCCCACTTAGTTTGTCGTAAAGTTTCACTTTCACAAACCATTTGGCCGGGCGATGTGCACTTGAAAGAGCAGGTGGCTCCATGATGTGTGCCGAGCTGAACTGGAATATGATGTGGTATATTTGGTTTCCATCCTTGGAATCTATCTTAAACTGTACTCACTGTGTGGGTGCAACTTCTGCCTGTAGCTCATAGTTTT
Organism: Zaprionus inermis; assembly: GCA_018151445.1. Classification (NCBI taxonomy): domain Eukaryota; kingdom Metazoa; phylum Arthropoda; class Insecta; order Diptera; family Drosophilidae; genus Zaprionus; species Zaprionus inermis. The sequence goes on along the minus strand of JAECXD010000634.1, from coordinate 1,665,948 downwards.
CATATGTTTTTCCAGTCATTGCTTTCTCTGTAATTCAAGTATCATGTACAACAATTTCTCAAGATTTTCTATACTATTTGATACACTCAGATAAGTAGCTAAGCTAAATCCACAAATCCCTACCTTGTCACCTTCGCTTGCCACTCAATCGACAGCAAACGCTGCTTTAGTTTTCTGCAACTATTTTTGTAACCACATTCTATTTATGTTCGTATTGCCAACCCTCGTTCGCAGAACTGCTTATTGGCGCTGCTTGGCGGAGCAGAAACTGCGAGAGAGGGGGAAAGAGTGCGAGCGAGAGAGTGACCGACATTTATGACAAATTTTTAGCAAATTGTAATCCAATTTGACATATTAATTAAGTACATTGTTAATTTGTCGCATTACACACACGCACACACACACGCACACACACACGCACAGCAGCAGCAGTAATAACAACCCTCACACACAGGCACAACAAGACAGTTGGCCCCCAAGCTGCCAGTCTCCTCTCCTTGCCTCGCCTCGCCACGCTCTGCTCCTCATTCTGCTTGGGCTGCGTCTCTCCCTTGACACACTAACACAGCGACGGCTCTAACTGTAAGTAGTGAAAGTAATAGCCAAAAACTTTTTGACACACTTTGCTCACAAACACACAGACGCGCGCGTACACGCGCAAGCTCACACACACACGCACAGTGGGGCGGACAAAGGACAAAGCAGGCAGTACATAAGAATTACTCGGCCAGAGCCGGGCAACAAAACAGGAAGTTTGCTGCGTGCGTGTGTGAGAAAAAAGGGATAAACATGTGGAAATTTATTGTGCGCATAGTTAGTTGTATATCTTTGTGTATGTATGTGTGTGTGTGTGTGTGTGTGTGTGTGTGTGTGTGAGTGGTGTGGTTGGCAAGTGCAGCAAACAGCAGGGCACAAAATGAACTCAGCTCAGCTCAGCTCGGCGTACTCGTCCTGGCGTTAAATGAGATATTTAAGTCATTGAGAGATGCGTGTGAGATAAGCAAATTCGGGTCAGCATGAAAACTCCAGCACCTTTTTCGCTGCCCTGTAGACGAGCAGGTCTGGCCAGAGGGTAGTCTAGACGTATTAGAAAAACGGCACAGGCATCCGATGCATTTGAACTAGTTTATGTTGCTCTGACGGCAAAAGTTGACACTTTCAATGTAGGTCTCTTTATTTTACAGGGTATCTGTTGCAACCAACATACCCTTTTCCGTACTTTAAAAACCCCTTCTGCAGCTCTATTGCTGACCCAGCTGCCGCAACCGCAGCCAGCTTAGGGCAATCAAAGTATGTGAGAATAATGCAAAAGGTAAGGTCGGCAAAACTCCGTCCCAGCTTTATTTGCATAGTCGCGCATATCTAAAAAGGGATAATTACTTGCAGCACCTTTTTTCTACCCCACATCTAGTAGGTATGTGTATTTAAATAGATCAGTGGCACACGGGAAAAAGTTTGTGCCATATTCCGCCTCCGAACTTGGCCCACATAATAAACGTGGCATACTTTCAGGCGCCGCCATTAAAATGGCCTATAAAATCGTATTTATTATTGTGTGTGTCTTACTGCAGATTGGAATGGCTTGCTAGTGCAATAAATATGCATAGAAAATACTAAGTATTTTTCTGATATTTTTCAGGTATTTTCTAGTATTTTACACTAATTTTTATTGCGCGTAGAGCAAAGTTGAATTTGTGCCAAAAAGAAAGAAAAACTGTAAAGTGTCTTAACTATTTAAAAGACACAAAAACTATTTATTTGCTACTAAAATATACTACCTGCTTAATATTACGACTGTTTACATTATTCGATGCTTTATGCCTCCTTTCAACCATTTTATGTTTATTAGTTATGCTCTCAATCACATTTATATTGCCCATTGTCAATTTGCTAACAATTACCCAATTTATTATTATCAAACACCTTGCGCTGCCCCGCGCCACGGCACACCGCAACCGACACCAAAGTCTTGTGTTAATAAATGTCCAAAAAGGCAGAAAAAAGATGAGATAAAAATAAATCGCAGATGACAGACAGCCGCTTGGCACACAAACATGTTCCCACATAGCATATAGCATATACTATATACATACTCAGATACAAACTATATAGACGCTCCCGTAGCGCAGACAGACAGTCAGCATAATAAGCATACGCCTCGTTGCCTACCCATTCCCCCCACACACAGAAGCACTCGCACAGACACTACATGAATCAAAAACCCAATAAACTAGTAGAGAGTGGTTAAAAAGTGCGTTGCTTTAGTTGCTGTTGTTGTTAGTTCGGAGTAGGCACGATCCGTGCAAGATTAGATAAGATCAGCGTGCTGCTCGTATGTTGGCGTTGACAAAGCTTTTTTGGCACAGACATGGTGCGAAAAAGATAGTTCGAGTGCGCGCGAGCGAGTGAGATAGCGACACGCCATTTATGTGGAAACATTTGAAAGCTTTTTTGGGCACACGCATTTCACACGAACACACACACGCACACCTCGCTCTGCTCTGCTCTCTATCTGTAGCTAAAGTAAATGTCTACTATATCTTTTTTTCGATTTTGCTTTCAGCGCTCTTCGCACTGCTTAGTCTCTCTGTTCTGCGTGTTCTTTTTGCGTCGCTATTCCGATCGCAGCCAGCAGCACGCATCGCCTGTTGGGGCCATCAATCTACGCACACTTCTGCACCTCTGCCGCGCCCCCCTCTGCCCGCCGTAATAGTTCTCTCTTCCTCTCGCGCTTTTAGTTTTGCTCTGCTTTCCACTCGTTTGGCTCTGTTTGCCTTTTGTGTGCTTGATTTAATGGCACATACCTTGAACTTCACCGAATTTTCGCCATTTGTTTTGATATGTGCGAAAAAACACACACACACACACACACAACTATAACAAATAAGTGCTCTTTGTTGTTGCCTTTTGATTTCGCATTTTTGCCAATTTTGATAGTTTTTTCTTGCGTGCGTGTGGAGGGGCAGAGGGACCGAATGTTTGGAGGCGTCTGCGAATTTTTTGTTTTGATTGCTGCGTAATCAGAACTATTTTAATTTCGGGGTTGCCTAAAGTGGCAACCCGAATAGTTGTTGTTGTTCTGCCCCCTTTGCTTTTGCTCTGGCATGAGTCACAGCAACTTCCCATTTCGTTGGATAGTTAAGAGTCGACGGAATGGGTGTTGCTTTAAATTTTTGGGGGAATACGGGAAAATTGAAATTAATTGTTATTAAAGTTGGGTTTATTTTAGTATTAGAATATTTGAAATCTTTTGCTATTTCTAGCCAAACTCATACCATATTTAAAATTCCTATCATTTATTGTTGTAGGTAGTTCCTTATATACGTATTATCTATGTATGTAGGGCCATTCTATCATATCTCATTGCACACATAATCGCTATGATAAGATTACATGTTGCCACATTGGCTTTGGGCCCTGCGATTTTTTTCGGGGGGGCGCAAGGTAAACATATTTTGATGACTATCAAATTAGTTTTTCATTCGATTTCTCTGCAACTGCGCTCCAAAAATTCCCAGAACTCGTCAGCTGCACACGTGGCCCTTACTGGGCTGGCCTAGAGCGCTATAAACAGCAATAACAACAACAAGAAGAAAAAACTCGAAAAAAAAACGTTGGCCATAAATAGTCGGAAACCCAAAAAGTGCGTATACATTTGCATTATAAACGATTCGCAGCGAGTCGACCAGTTGGTCAGCAGTTAGAAGCAGCCCCGCTGTCTCTCTCACTCTTTCTCCCTCTCCCTCTCCCTCTCGCTCTCTAGCTTCCTCTCTCACTTGCTGCCTCTCTTTTCAACAGTTCTTCCTCACTCACTCTCTCTCTGACTCTCTGGTGCGTATGTTTTGCGTGCAGGCAGCGAAAAAATAAATTATGTTATTTTTGTGCAAGTTTTTTATTACTCTTTCCACTGTTGTTGTTGTTGTTGTTGGTGTTGTTGCTGTTGTCGCCGCTGCGGACTTTGGCGCTGCGTTTCGACTTTGTTGTTGTTGTCGTTGTTGTTGCTGTTGCTCTCTGCTTTTTGGCAATGGCGTGAATGAACTTTTCAAGGTGAAACTAGCTAGAATAGGCAAAGTGTAGCGAAGACGACGACGACGACGACGACGACGACGACGACGACGACGCGACGCCAACTACAGCAGCGACGCGGGCAACGCTGGCTGCGCTGCGGCTGCAAAAAACAAGTTAGAATGCGCGATAGGAGTGTGCTCAGCGAGCAGATACCGCGTATATAGAAAGTAATTCCTCTGACATTTTCTAGAATGCCAGAAAAGTGGAAAATTCATAATAATTCATAATAATTCATTCACATGTAGACTGTATCTGCCAGAATAAACTTTCATTGCATAGATCTTTATCTTTAATAAACTGAAGTAGCAGGCTTCTTCGGGCTGCCCTTATAAGGCCCGTCGCGTCGTCCGAAGAGCACTCGGTATACAAATCATAGAAGAACTTGCAAAAGAACAGGAACAGCTTTTGTGTGTGTGCCGGGAAGCGTGTGATTGGCGCTGTTTTGATTGTTGTTGTTACTGTTGTCACACACGCATTTGCTGCCCAGTTGGGACGGGTTTTTTGCCTCAAAAAAATAAAAAAAAAGTCATAGTCAAGTCGCTTGCAAGTCGCCATCGTTGTGTACCACGCAAGAGAAACGAGATGGAAAAAAAAGGAAAAAAAGGGGCAGCAAAAGAGACGCAAAAAGCGAACTAGAACCGCGTCGAAGCGATTGTTGGATCAAAATTTGAATGACTCCGTTGGCCATAGAAAAAGTTTCGGCTCGATTCTTGTGGTTTCAACTGCTGCTGCTGTTGCTGCTGCTCGGCTGGAAAGTAATTTTTGTGGTCTCTGTTGTTTCTCGGTTGTTTCGGCGCTATTTTCGCTATGCTTCTTGCTATTCTTCTATTGCGCTGCCCACAGATAGTTTCAACAGCTCATTAATGTGGCCCACGGTGCAGGGCACTTAAGTCCGACTTTGTTTCTATTCGGCTTGTTTTTTCTTCCTGTAATTTACGCAGCATTCTCTGAGTCTAGAAACGGGTCAATGGAGGAGTAGCGTGTGCTCTGATAATTTCGTTTGTCTTGTTCCATGCGCTTCATTTTGCAAGCTTTCTGTTCGGTTTAGGCTGTTGCATAACCCCAAACAACTAATAAATAAATTCTATTATCTGCTTAGACAGTGAATTGCTTTTTTTCTGCACTTGAAATACCCCAAGAGCCCCACGACTCCGAGCCCACGCTCGCTTGTAAGCAGCGACTTCTTGGCCAGTCCCAACGTATCTCAATGGTTTGCCAATCAATTTACAACGAATAGCAGAACAGCAAGAAGAAAAATTAATAGAAAAAAAAAAAAAAACAAATAAAGAAATAGAAGAAACAAAAACTGTTGGTTAATTAATTGCTTGGAACGCATAGAACGCACCATCAATTTATTCAAACTACACGCACACCCTGACCGCATGTATGGTGCGTAGCTGTGTGTGTGTGCGTGTGTGTGCGAGCTGATGATGTGTTGTGTTTTGTATGCAGAGAGTGGAATGATCGCATCTACAACTTTTCAAGGTTAACACATTTCTTGGGCTATGCCAGCGAAGCGTTTTGGGTATGTGAACAACTCTCAATTTTTGAAATAAAATTCCAATAAATGAACTAATAAATGGAGTTGCAGAGAGAGAGAAGCGAAAGACTGAGCGTGCAGGCAGCACTTTCCTCACAATACTCTTAAATCGTAGAGTATTTTCTTAGGCGACTTGCTTACGCACTTTGCGGCCAAGCTCTCTCAACAATTTGATAGTCAATTCAATGCGTTCCCAGCCCTATTTGCATAAAATGTGCGTGAAGTCAGCAGCAGCTTCAGAGAAACTTTTTGCAGCTATTTTCTAGATTGTTATTGCTTTTGTTTTAGCACATAAATTGAAATTTATGTTTTGATAATAGGCGAGTGTGTCTTTATATGCATAATGAGCCGCATTAATTGGAGAGGCACTCGCAGCGGCGACGCCTCTGCAGATCGTGCCACAAATGGGGCACACATGCGAATGCGAATGTGAGTGCGAATGCGAGTGCGAATGTGAGTGTCAGTGTATGAGTGTGTGAGCAGCTCAAATGGCAAGCTGAGGAAATGCTCACACAACGTCAACGTCAACGTCACCGTCAAATGCGAACGCAAACGCCAACGCTGGCGACAGCGTCGCTTGCTGATTGGTGCACGCCGGCAACTGAGCACGACAACAACAATGGCAGCAGCAGCAGCAGCAGCAGCAGCAGCGGCAGCAGCAAACGGCAACAACGTCAAATTCTGGCAAATAAAAAATAAACATTTCTAATGAAGTCAATGAACTTTTTTATGCGCGCGATGCGGTAATTTGTTTTCTTCTTTTCGCTCGCGAAATTTCGTTTTGAGTATAATCAGGAAAGAAAACAACAACAACAACAACAATGACAAGCTAGCAACGCCAACCTACAATAACTCAAGCTCAAAATTCGCTGTTGTAGCTGAAGCTGAGTGCAATGACTGCTACAACAAAAAAGCAAATGGCAAATGGCAAAAAGCAAATAGCAACAGCAAAGGCTACGGCAACGGCAACGGAAGAAATCAAAAATAAATCTAATTGTTGTTGCGTGGGAGAGACCTCAATTGTGACACGCGCAGACCGGGCGTATGCGTGATATTTAAATAAATCTCTAACTATAACCATGCACAATATATTAGCTAAGTGTGTCATTGATAAAAAGTGATAGTCTTCGACGGGCTTGTTGTATTTTCGACTTTCGTTGCCTTTTCTTCGTGTGGCTGTGTGTGTGTGTGTGTGTGTGCTACTCAAGCTACGTTCTGCTTTTGTTTTCTTTAACAGGAACGTGCCACAGAGGGCACAAACAAATAAAACATAATAAAAACCAAGCCTGCCAGACTAGCAAATACCCCGTAAGAATTATAGAATTGTGCGAATTAAAAGAGTTAGACAATTTTACAAAATCTGCAAATACTTTTTAATATATATTTTTCTATGTAATATCATACTTTAATAAACAACTTTCTAAAATCCAAAGCACTCTAAAAACCAACAACAAATGCTACAGATTACAGGGTATGCTAATAAAAGTAGCAAGAATCACAAGAACAAAAATTATAAATACGCGTCCAGCAGTCAAAAATTTTTGCTAGACAGAACTGAAAGTTTGTAAGTGTGTGTGTGTGTGCGTGCGAAAAGTAAAATTAGAATTTTTGTGCGTACGGTGCGAATGGCTAATCATAACAAAAGGCAGCAAAAAATACAAGAACAAAATATACAAAAATAAAAACATAGAAAAAACAACAATAACAACTGCTGACTACAACATAAACATGAAAAGCCAAAAATATACAACGAAAAAGCCTTCGTCAAGGTCATGAAAAACTCAAGCAGCAAAACGCTGTCTCATAAATTTACATTGAGATAACAATTAGGCTGGCAGGGCAATTGTCCTATTTGACAGACAGCATGAAAACACTATCAAAATAATCGAATCGAACAGGGAATCTATTCGAGAGACGACCTATGTCTATAAAGCTTTGACAGATTGCTATGAAGGGATGCAAGTACGGGGAGGAGTTATGCATAGATAGTTTAAAAATGCAGTCAAATTCCCTTAATCACATCTTAATTTATTTCCAGCTTAACCCCCAGCATCCTAGAAGTATGCAGAGGTATTAATTATTATAGTCTGCCAACTGTGCGTATGATTGATCACAGTATTGTATATATAAGACATATCTGATATATCAATTTATTTATTTACTGCCGTCTGCTTGCTTCAGTTTTAACTTTTGCCTTGCCTTGTAATTTTCTGCTTCTTGATCTCTGGCTCGGCCCTTTGCTGCTGCTTCTTGCTTGGCCTGGCCAATTTGTTGTTGTCTTTCAAATGCAAAAAACTTGTTAAGTGGACTTTGATGAATCGCCATTTTCGGGCAACGTTGTGGTTGTTGTTGCTGCCGTTGCTGTTGCTATTCTGCTTTACTTTTTGCCTATTATTCATGCCTTGTCGCTGTCCGTCCGTTCAGCTCATCCCACATGTGTTGTTGCCGTTGCTGCGAATTGAAATTAGAAACAAAAGTCACAGGCAAGCAAAGTGCAGAGTGCGTGCGTGGAGTGGCAAAAGAAGAATGGCAGGCATAGAGAGGAGATGCGGAACGGCATGCACGACTGTCAGATACGCAGTAGTATAACTGGAGAAAATAGGGAAAATTTAACAATCACTCAGATACAGCAAGTACAGGGTATACCTACGCTAGCGACGCCCCAAAGAGTTGAGGCGCGCTTCTGCCAAGACGTTAGAGTAACTATGGCATTTGCTCTTGTTCTTGTTGTTGTCGGTTTGCTGCTGGCGTTGACGTTGACGTCGACGCACGCTGGCCCTCGATGCGTGTATTGCATCATCAAATTTAGAAAAACAAATTTCAACAGCAACAGCAATCAAAACGATTACACGAGCGAAGCATAGAACGCTGGCCGATTCGTCAAAATGCTCGTTCGGCTTCGGCTCTGGCAGCGAAACGCAGCTGCTGCGCGTATTTGTGCGTGTGTGTTGGTGCGCGTGTGTTGCGTATTTATGCTGATCATTGGAATTTTTTTGCCTAGACTTTTGCACCAGCACACACACACGCGTTTAATTGTTGTCGCTGCGTCGCTGCGCTGCCTGCCTGCTTCTAGCTCGCTCGCTTGCTCGCTCCCTGCTGCTGCTGCTGCTGCTGTTGTTGCCAGTGCGAAAGTGCAATAACCTCGCGAAAAAAAATTATTATTTTAGTTTCTTTCGGCTCGACGCTTGAGCGAAGTCTCTCGAGTGAGTTTGGACAATTTTTGCAATTTTTGTGCGTGCAGCCCATGCGGCGTATGCGTAATATTCGCTATATTTCTCTACCAGTTGAGCAAATACGCAGCGCGAGCGTATAAAAACGTGCAGTAATATATATTTTAAAGTGTGAGTATGAGCAGAGTGTTGAGTAGTAAAAAATTGAGATTAAAAATGCGCTATAGTACAGCTTAACTAAAGCAGTTTTAGCTTTCCTTTAGGCAGCATTTAATGCGGAAATAACTTATCCTTAGCTCAGCTCATTTGCTGATCCTAAGAACCCTAGCCCGACTCAACAGAGCGCACGCAATCATCACATGATTTCATGCTGCCAAAATTCCCCCTAATGTCATGCGCACAAACACACGCAGCAGCTAAAGAACATGCTGCTGCTGCGGCAACTCAATACGATTGGCCACGACTTCTAGAACAGTTCTCAGCATTTGCACCGCACAAAAGAGCAGCAGCAGCAACAACGACAACGACAATAACTGACTAAGTTGTTTACGAAAGTGCGTGTAAAGCAAGCAATGAGAATTATTCAGTCATTTGGCAAATGGCAACAACATCAACGGCAGCGGCAGCAACTTTGCCCATTGTTGTCGCCGCTCTGCGTTCTACCTGCAGCGTCCCACACACGCACACACACACTTAGAAAGAACATAGAAAACTACCTGTCATTATTATTCGTGCCTTTTTTGTTGTAGTTCGCATTCGCCTCGTCTCTTTCCGTGACAATTTCTAGCGTGCTTCTCTCTCTCTCTCTCGCTTTCGTTGCCTTACGCACTGCGCGACTTGAAAATCAAAATGCGCTCAGCAAAAAAAGCTCAATTAATTTGGCTTTGCTGCTGCTGCTGCGGCTGCTGCTGCCGAAAACATAGCAAAGTGCTATAAAAAATTGCCTCTATCGCAGTTCTCAAAGTCAGTAACCCTCTAACCTTGAATATGCCCCCCTCCAGCGACCCGATCTCCAGCTTAGCTGCGTGAGTGTTTGTGAATGTGTGCTTTATTCTGCTTCTAGTTCTTTCATTATGGAACGCAGCAGGGTGCCCTTTGGGAGTGTGTGTGTGTGTGTGTTCGACAGCTTTTGAGCTGCAAGTGCGTATAATTAATCTCTATTATTAACTGACTGCGGCACGCAGACTACGAAGGTGAAGAGATCATTTGCTGTGCGTGGTTTCTCAAAGTCTCATTCGACAGCTTCATATCAATATCTTGTATGCCGAGCTGTGGAACCTTTATAAATTTTATTTTAGCGGAGAGACTCCCCGTTAAAAGAGACAATGCAAAATATGCCCACTGCATGCTTAAACCCTTAAAAGTTATAGATTCCTTTTATTCGGCTGCAAGTGCGTATGATGAATATTTAATTTTATTTTTGCTTTCATGACTGTGCCTCTTTCGCTTCAAGTCTATTATTATTATTATTATTAGTAGTTGTTTGCGTTGGCAACATTTTGTTGCTGTTGCTTTGCTATATACGCATATTATCATATGTATCTATCTAAAAGTATTTCCGTCTGCTAATGACACGATGCTGCCTTTTGCTTTATTTCGTTTTCGTCGAGATTTTTTTCTCTAAATGTTTATGGTTTTCTATTTCAGCGCAAAGTGCGTAAGCTGCATGATTGCTGTTGCCGCAGTAGCAGCAGGCACAACATAAAATGGCGCTGCGTGTCTCGAGTGACAGCTGTCAAATGCTGCGGTGAGTTTCAGCTGTGATTAATGCTCTGCCGCTTGCTAATTTTGCATTTAAAGCATTTACACACACACGGGCACGCACATTCGAAGAGTTTGGCAAAAAATAATATTTATATGTATATTGGTTGACATTTTCTCGGGGGGCGAGGGGTGGTCGCCGCGTTTGGGGACCAACTGTCTGGCCTCAAGTTCGTTTACGAAATCTCTGTTTGATTTATGTGCAGAATTATTTTTAATTTTCTATATGCAATGCAAGGACAGTTGCTGCAGTAGGTAAGACTAAAGAAATTAAACCGAACTGCCTCCGATTAGCTTGTCTAGTTTAATCAGCTACATACCCTAATCCATTCGCTTGTCTAGTTTGCACACGACATTTCGTCATAACTGTCAACTTAATATCAAAAGCGCATAACTCAACGAGACACTCGCATGGTAATTAGCGCGCAGTAATTAAATCGTAAATGGGAAAAGAAAGACAGAAAGAAAGAAGGGCATCCCACGCACGGTATAAAAAAGCTGAAGTAGCCCCAAACAGAAGCTAAATAAAGAGCCCAAAGCGGAGATGAAACGAAACGAAACGCAACGGTAATGGAAAGAAAAGAAAGGTAAGTCGCGTGTTTGAGTCGCACCTTCGAAATGCCACAACAAAGCGCGGCAAGTGTGAATGTGTAATTAAATTTTATGAAATAATCCCAAGAAGAGAGCAGCTATGCACACACACTCACACACACACACACACACTCGCTCGCTTTACATGATATATGCATATTTTATAGGCACACCTAGGCGTCTGGCAAATTATTTGTCAAGCTGGCCCACAAGTCGTATACGCGATTTTTCATTTACTCGTTTCAAGCATGTAACACACTGTGATTTATAAGATAGAGTATGTGTGCATGTGTGTGTGCTGCATGTGTGAAAGAGTTTGTGTGTGCGCGCCTTGGCTGATAAGCCCGTTACGCTGCCCTTCAACAGCTTAGAAGGGACTGTGTAAATAGAGCAGACCCCAGAAAACGATTTGAAAATACATTTAAACAGATTGAACACGAGCACAAAGATTAAAACTAGTTAAAGTGACTGAAGTGCAGGTTTCGGCTAATTAAACATATAATTATTTAAATTAAGCATAATGTCTTATTTTACCTTTATTTTATTGATATTTCAGCTCAATATTTTAACACAAAAATCCTTGTTACCTTCCTTAAAATTCATTTAAAATTTGTTTTAGAAAATATATACCATATCAATTAAATTGTCTGCTTTTATACACATAGTAGATCTACTATCAAATATTTTAATTTCAAAGACCTTCCTCATTCATCTCGCATTTCTGCCCAACTTAATTATAAACACAGCTGCACAGCTGATTATGCGATCTGCGATCTGTCAGATCTGCTCCGAAACGTAGGCATGTGCTAAATATGATTATTGACTATAAACATAGGCCTTAAAAGCCTCTGCTGCTGCTGATGATATGCATTATCATATGAGGCCTGTGATCATATGCATACATAAATAACTTGAAGATCTGCCCTCAACTTCCTGCGTTATAAAACGGTCGCTTAACCTTTAAGCTGCATTCCGAAATGCAAAGTTGACTGCTTTGGCTCTGCTCAAGTTCGAAGTGACTGTTATAAATCGTGCCCTTAGTACGGTATGGAAACGATTCACAAATGCAGCGGCAGCAACACGCATAAGTCGGGCCAACCAGTTGCCAGTTAGAGGTCAAGTTGACCACAAAATAAACTGGTCGAACGACCTTGAAAACACCCGACAAATTCCAAGTTACAATTTACAGCTCAATTTGAATATTTGAATAGCCCGGCAAGGGGTGTAACCAATTGCTATAAACTTCCATTTTCTATACCCTAACTGAGCTGCGGAATTCTGTTGTATATCGAAGAATATATATTCGATTATTATATTGAGTAGCTTTAGAGAGTTGTCTGAAGAAAGCTGTTGAAGAAAGTTTATCATCTTAACTCTTCCTATTGATTAGTGGCTAAAATCATTTCATCTAAGGTAAGCTTGGAGAGTGCATTGCAGTCTCGACTATCTGAAAGCCCGCCGAATTTTTGTATTCAAAATTGATCCTGATTCAACGAACTGCTGCACGCAACTGGTTGAAATCAACCCGCTGTCAGTTGCTTCAAGTCCCAAGCAAGGTGCTTACCTACTCCTCCTCCGGTTCCTCCCCCGCCGCTTGACCTTCTGCCCAGGTTCAATAGTTATATGCAGGTTGGCAAAGCATGTTTATAGTTCTATAATTAAAACTATATAGCTGCGTGAGCGTGCGCTCTTTCTAATCACATTTTCAATTTGATTTTGTCGTGGTGTCAGTGCGGAAATGAACGCACCAAAATTCGAAAGAAAACAACCACGAAAAGCTCTATCATTGTAAATTTTATGATTGAAGGGCCCCCCACAACAATAACAATAACAGCCACTACAACAATAACAACATTGAATTGATATACGCATTGATAGCGCAGTCCGAAACTTTTCGGTTTTCTAGAAGGGCAACGCAACGCTCGCTCTGGCGACTTCTGACTGTGTGTGTGTGTGTGTGTGCGAGCGAGCGAGTGCGCTTCATGGGGGCCCTTAACGAACTACACTCTAGCGATACCAAAGTGCCCAAGGTCAGCGAGAACAACAACGCGTCGAGAGCCAACAAAAGCGACAACGTAGTCGCAAGTCGAAATGTTTGTTGTAAGCAAATGTGTAACGTCAGTCAAGTTCACATTAGTTTAATAAGTTTATGAAAAAAACCTCAAGAATTTTGTAGAGAACAAGATTAATCTAAAAACTAGTTCGGCGAAGGCCTGAAAACTGAAGCGGGCGCTGCAGTACGAAATTTAAACTGATTTTGAAGGTATTATGCCTCAAAGCGTTCATTTTAAGTTTCCTAACTGATTCCATTATGTTTCGGACAAAGTTCTCATTATGACCAGCTATCTGCACATTTAACTTTGATTTGACCTTGACGCACTTCTAATTACAATTGCTGTGGCTCGCTTTAATTGCATGCGTATGTGCGTATACGCCTAACTCAGCATTCATTTCCAACAGGTTGCCAACCCGCTGCGCGTACAGAAGTTATTGAAAACTATCTGTATCTGTGCCTATGCCTATTCCGAGTTGTAGATATAAATGCGTGTGTGTGTGTGTGTGTTTGCACTGCAAATACAAATCAGTTGCGTAAATAATGCGTATCGCCTCTCTCAGTCTCCACAACTACAACAATTTTTCAAAATTTCAAATCAAACAAAATAGAAGGCAAAATATAAATGCGGCTTGTTGAGGCGTTTATAAATTACAGCGGGCGACAGGCCCAGAGAGCATTAAGCATTTTAATTAGCAGCTGCAAAAAAAAAAAATTCCTGAAAAAACAACAACAAACTCACAAATACCAATACAAGCACGCAGCAACAAAATATGCGTGAGCTACAGCAACAACAACGTGACAAACGCACTGACGAAAAGTTCCAAAACGAAACGAAACGAAAATTCGTTGTCGATGCGATGCGTGTAGCCCTGAACATAGCCTTGAATCGAGTCGCGACGACTTCGGATAGTGTATACGTATAAGTGTGTGTGAGTGTTTTTTATTTAAAGATTCGTTAATTTTTTTTTCATACATTTTTTTAGTGCTGCTTTTTGTTGAAAAATGCGTTAGAGCGAGGCGCAGCGAGCGTGAGCGCAAAAAATGCGTTACGCAGCCGAGCAAAGTCTTTGGGCTAGCGAACTAGAGTGCGAGAGCGAGAGCGCGAGCGCGAGCGCGAGAGTGGGAGTAAGGGAGAGCGAGCTATGTGCGTTCGGGTACCTAGACCTAGGCCCAAGCGCAGCCCAGGCAGGCACTTGGGCTAAGCGTCAAGATTTTTGCTTTCGGTTGCGTGGACTGTTCGCATGCGCTTCGCAGTGAGAAGCGCATAGAGAAGCGGTGTGAATCAGTGAGAAGTGCATAGAAAGGCGTTGCATGTATGGAGATCAGTGAGAAGCGTAAAGAGAGGCAATGTATGTATAGGAAAATGAGCAGTATATTTGGTCGATCGTGATTTTCAAAAGATATGCCCAATCTCAATCGAAATATGAGCTTTACAAGTATAATCAAAAAAACCTTACATAATCAAAAAACCTTTAAACAAAAGCAAAAAACCCAAGAGTTAAGGCACAGCTTTCGGAAAGTCCCACGCAGAACTAGAAAACTTTGCAGCCAAATCTATTATTTACTCGCAGACTCGCAACTGTAGCGCACTTCTGTGTTCTCAAGTTCAGGCCTCTTGAGCCTGTGGTAGCGAACAACGAAATTGAAGCACAAAAGGGAACAACGAATGACGAAGAGGCTGCCAGCAACAACGACAACGAAAACGAAAACTTTGGCAAACGCATTAAATTCTGCGTACTGCGTGCTGTGTTTGTTTGACCGAGCTGAGCTTGAAACAGGGCCTAGAGAGCCGAATAAACCAAACTGAAAATTTGTTTCTAGGCATTTTGTATGCGACTCAAAAAACCAGTAATTTTTTGTTTTTGTTAGCTGTGAGATCAGCATGCGCAGCGTGTTGCCAACTGTGCTGTCCCAGCTGTCCCGCTGTCTATCTGTCTGGCCCGCTGTTTGCCTAGCTGTATCTGTATGCGTCGTATCTCACACGCATTTTGTGCGTAAGGTCGCAGCTTCAGCGACAGCAAGACGCATTTATAAAGCGTACAATAACCGGTAATTATATGGCCAAACATCGGCGACTTAGGCCTACGAAAGAATGACGCTGCAAACCGTCTGGGCCGCAAAGAGGCCTGAGAAAACTTTAGCTAGTTTTTTTTTTTTTTGGTTTTTTTTTACTTCTCTCAATTTTCTGTCATAAATCTTTGGCAACTTCCGCGTTTCGATTCGGCGCTGCCAATTAAAAAAGTGTTTCTATTTTTGTGCGTCTTTTTGTTTTATCGGGAATTGTTTGTTAATTTTGCATTTTTTAAATAAAAACGCGCTGCGCGCGTTCGAATACTTATTCGAGCTGCAAACCACAGTGCGCCAAAACTCAACGAAACCAAAGTCGATTTGCGCGCGTCACTTTTGCTTTCGTTAAGTTGCTAATTCGAAGAGTCTGCTCGCCTTCCCCTACCCAGCTGCAGTTGGAAAGAGACAACGCGATTCGCACTGCACTCTCAGCAGCAGCAGCAGCCGCAGCCGCAGCAGCTGCGCTCTCAATTCAACATGGCTGCCTTCCCCTGCCATTTCGACTTTCGTTCTCCTTCTCGCCCGCATGCGGCGTGTTCCTTGACAAGGAGGCGCAGCCGTTGCCGTCTCGCTCTGGCAACACGATCATGTTGCTAAGCTTGTTTGACTTGCGGCTGCCTGCCGCATTGAGTTGTTAAATTAATTATGCTTAACGCGTTCAGATTTATGCAAAGTTATGTGTCTTTAACTATTTTTCTGTTTATGTTATCTTCGTTTTGTGGACTCACTTTAAGTTGCATTCGACGCGCAACTCACGTGCACGGTATGCTATGTTATTTGGAGGTGTTTATACACTTCAAACGGGTATGCTTACTCTGTGCAAATGTATGTAACAAACAGAGCTGATTGATGGCAATGATTTCGAAGGTCTCAGAGCTGATTACATTGTAGCTCGAAAGGGTGTATTACTAACGGACCCACTCGTCACTTGTTTCTTTTCGCTTTTACACCTGTTTATCAGGCAGCTTGCTTTGCTGTTGCGAGAAGTGTGCTCTGATTCTTGATAGTGCGCGATAATGTTTACCACGTTGGTTGATAATTTTGATAGAGTCGGAAATGTAAGTTAATGGAAATCTAATTACGCTCACAGAAATTACCAATTTGTTGGGCCAAGAACTGTGCTTATCTAGCTATCCAGCTACTTCCCTTCCTATTTAATTGACTGTTAAGCATCATTTTTCGTTATTTTTCCCAAAGTAATCCCACTAAAAATGGGAAAACAAATAGCAGCAGGGTCTGCTTCAAAAACAACTTGGCAATAAATGTCAAAAAATGTGAAAAATAAAAAAACCAGAGGCCAATAAAACGACGCTGTCAAATACCAAAAAGTTGTAATGACAGCTCAAAAAGGACAACAACAACAACAGTAGCAACATCTGACAATACAAGGACATTAACATGTGGCCCACACACACACACACACACTCACTTAGCTGACCGTCGCATCTGGTCGGAAGGGGAAGCGAAAACAAAAACAAAGCAAAAGCAAGAGCAGAAGTAGAAGCACAAGTCGAACACAAACAACATAAATCGGTCCAAGTAACTTGAACGTCCTTTTCATTGCCCTAACCAAACTGAACTGGGTCAGTAGAGGGCACTACGTTAAGTACTCGCCTTGTGGGACCAGCATCACTCCCACCCCTCCCGCCCTGCTTGTTTTTGTTGGCCAATGCTCACGCAAACAAATTGCTGCGTTAATAATGCCAATAACAACCACAACAACAGCAACAACAAGTACAAATACAAGAAATCGTCATCGTCGAGTCTATAAAAATATGTGAAAATATTTTTGATATTGTTGGTAGCGCATGCAAGAACTTTCTTAGGAATTGCTTTTATGATGTACTCGAGAGCAAGTCATACGCTCTATAGAATAGGTCACTTACAGGAAAGTTAGGACACGGTTATAAGTAGAATATAAGCAAAGAAGCTGGAAAAAGTAAACGATAATGACAGCTTCGCATTATAAGGAAATTAAACGGCTTTAAAACGTTTCTACTTTAAGAATTGTCAGCGTTTTTCCAACTTTACAGCTTACCATAAACTTAAACCACTTGCCATAAATCCATTAAGAGTAGCATCGCCATAAACATCTATAAATTTCACACCAGAGTCTGTGTAAAGGCTGCGTAACCGCGAATAATACACGCTCACCCCGCTCCTGGGCTGGAACTACTTTCACTTTGTCCACCCCCAAGTCAACTTACCAACTCCTACTCCTTCTCCACCTCCCGCTCTTCCTTCTCCTCCTCCTCATCAGTCAACCAAATATTTCTATCTTGCGACTGGCATCGTCTTTGTGGGCCATTCATGCAGTTTCCTAGACAGCCGAGCAGCATTTT
Organism: Zaprionus inermis; assembly: GCA_018151445.1. Classification (NCBI taxonomy): domain Eukaryota; kingdom Metazoa; phylum Arthropoda; class Insecta; order Diptera; family Drosophilidae; genus Zaprionus; species Zaprionus inermis. The sequence goes on along the minus strand of JAECXD010000634.1, from coordinate 1,648,353 downwards.
CCTTATCAATTTAATGGCCAAGTGGCGTCAGGCTTGGCCAAAAAAAATGAGAAGAAAAATACGAAAGCGAAAGCCAATGCGAATGCGAGAGAAAGGAGAAATGTTGAGAAATATTTTACAAATGTCACAAACAGCAGCAAAGGGCACAAACCGACAATGTCAGATTGGGCAGACACACTGCACTATATAATCAAATATATATAGATAAATTTATAAGCACACACAGTAGTGTGCATGTGTTTGTGTGTGTGTGTGCGTGGGTGAGGACTGTACATAAGTGAAGCATTTAATGGATGAACCGACCGACTCCCAACCGACTTCGCTCGGGTTGAATGTCGCCAGAATGCAATAACTGTGTCTGGCTGTGTCGCCTTTTCTCTCGTTCTCCCTTTCAATCTGCTTCGCGAAACAAGGCCAAAGATTAAAAACAAACTACTTACATACTAGGCAGTCGCATACATAGACCAAAAATTTCTCTTGTTGTTCTGTTTTTCTCAGTTAGTTTATTTTGCGACAGCATTTTTATGATGCCCATCTCGCGGCGCCACGCAGTCGGCTTCCTTTTTCGCTAGGCTCGACGAGGCTTGTGCGTTGCGGCTGCTGCCACAGCAGTTTTTCCTACACTTCTGCTTCCACTTCATCTGCTTCTTTTTTCGCTTTCACTTGCAACATTATCAGTTCATTGTTGTTGTCTCTTGTTGTGGTGATTGGATTGCTCGCGCTCTCTCGCCCTCTCTCCCGCTCTCCCACCACTTCTTTGTTTTTCGCATTTTTCGCAGAACTAATTTGAATGATTTTAGTGCTCCGCTTGAATGAATCTCTTTGGCTTCTGATGCGACTTCCTCGCGCTCTTGTTCTTCTGCCTTTTTTGTTGCCGCCTGTCATATAAATTTCTAGTTTTATTATCATATTTTTCGCCAGATTTTGCTGTTGTTGTCGCGTTGCTGTAATAATCGTAAATCGCTATCTATACAAATATTGTGCATAAAATTTACAAATTGATAAATTGATGGAAAGCGAAGCAGCGCTGTCTCCTTGTCTTTCTGTTGATTTGTATGTTTTGTTTATAAGTAGCAAATATACATAGGAAACAGGGACATGAGGACATTTTGTGCCAGTTTTATGCCAAGAAAGCAGTGCAAATTTCGGAGTAATATTTCTGATACTTTAAGCACGCATTTCTTGTATCTTTTGCTACCTTCTATCTTCCCCATTAAACTCATTAAACTGATTACGCGGAATTATTATTAATAAACATATATCATATTGCAAAATTTGCATATTTTTGGGACCGTCCTGCAAGCCTTTGCCACATGCCATGAATCATTACCGAGTTACCACGCTTCGTATCTTGCACGCACCTTTGAAAACGAAAGGCAATTCGGGTCAGCTGCGCGGTCAAACAGAAATTGTAAATGGAAACGCAATTTTGCAATAAAAATCCATTGAGCAGCGTAATGAGTCGAGTTACATTCGACCAGGCTTGTACTAGATTAAAATGCGGCGAGCCAAGCCCCAAAAACGCAGCCTAAAGACGAGCAGAAGAACTACAATAATTACGAAATGATGAAATTACTTAATTGTTTTTTGTGCGTTGAATATTTGCTGCGTTATTGTCATATTAGCGGCACAGCGGGTGGGATGGTGACAAAGAGCAACAAGAAATTTCCATTAAAATGCAATAAAGGACACACTACACAACTAGCAGCAACAACAACAACAACCACAGCAGCAGCAACAACAAACTGCTACAAAAATTTATGAGAAAATAATAAAATTAAAAGGGGCGCAAAGAAAATGTTGTTCCTTTTGTTGGGCCGGGCCCACATTGCGTATGTGTGCGCTCTGCGATTTGTGAATATGTATTCCCGTTGACTTTATGGTCATTAGCACACGCACTGCTACACCCACAGGTGTGTATGTGTGTTTCTGTGGGTGTGTGTGTGTCTGCAACGCTTGACCCTTTGCCACACATCGCGTATACGAAACATTATTACTCATACGACGCGGAGAACCTTTTGCTAAACATTTGATATATGATTTCGTAATACTTGTGATTTTTATGGCAAGCCTGTGATTTTTAGTTCGTAGCATGTTGACAGGATAAAGGCGTGGCTACCTAAAATTAAGGCGGGGAAAGCGACAAACAATATAATTGAAATGGAAATGGATTTGATGCAGCCTGAACCAATACCTCCAGCTGTTCTATGTTTATACATAATGCTCTTTAGTTTTTCTACCTATTTACCCATTCTTGCTTCTTTCTCTCCCAAAAAAACGTAGCGTATACGCATGTCGCGCATGCTCTACGCTCCGTCCTCCGCACTCTTCATAGTACTTTGATTTATGATCGTATTAGTTTCTACACACATTTTCCGCATATTTTCTTTTACACACATTTTTATGGCCAACCTGCTGAAAATGCAAATTACAATAATTATGTGAGGTATTTTCCTTTTTGGTTTTTTTTTTCATTCCTACTTCTCCTTCTCCTGCCTGTTGGGGTTGCGTGAAAAGGTTGCGAGTGCAGCACACACCCTCGTTGATTTACGCACTCTACCCTACCTCCGTTGGCCGTGTGTATTTTGATTAATCACCTCGACGGGCATTGCAAAAGTCAAGCGATTTAATGGAGAATTTCTAGGTTTTAATATCTAATATCTTTGTGGCTTAATCTCCTTCTGTGTGTGTGGAAAAACAAAACAAACAGACAGACAAACCTAAAATAACAGCAACAAGAACAAAAGACATTTCCGGCTATTACAAGAGGAGCCGAATTGAAGTTGGCTGTAGAAAGAGAGGCAGCACAAGAGAAAGAGAGGAAGAGAGAAAGAGGGAGCGCACAAATGACCTACCATACAAGATTTTACATTCAGCTAAATGAAATAAGCAGCAAGGCGCAGTTGAGCAAGAACTGCGCGATGAAAAAGAACTGGAAGAATTGAGCGCAAGCAACTTAGCATGCAGCATGACTACAATCTACTCTGTAAAAGATAAGAGACTGCTCGTGGCTTTCTTTATGAATTCAGCACTTCAATAGAAACCAACACAGCCGCCGCAGGCACTACCTTGTGTACAGGGTATCAATTGTAGGGGCAGCATAAGCTTTGCCAGATCATTAATTAAAATGTTGCTGGACCAGTTCTGGAGCGCAGCAGCGAGAGAGGTAGACCAGGGGAGCGGGGGTCCAGGCAAAACTTACAACAAGCGCAAAAGCTTCGACCGCAGCAGCAGCAGCAACGGCAGCATTAATAAGAGATCGCACGCTTTTTTAATCAGCACATAGAACATAGAAACGCACACACGCAATCGCACACACTCACACACATACAGAGGCACACCGCATAGTTTTTTGCCTTGGTGTGCGTGGCCTTTGGCATACAAAGTGCGTCGGTTCTGCTGCTGCCCGCTGCCCGTACGCATTCCACGCTTCGCTTTGCGCTCTGCGCTTTTTTATTCGTTCGTTGCTGCGATGAGGTAATCGCCACATGCGTGTGTGCCTAGGCCTATGCGCGTGTGTGTGTGTGTGTGTGAGTGCGAACACAAAGCTTTGTCGCTCGCGTTGCACGCGCTGCTGCCGGGCTGCCTTCCCCCCGCACGCACCACTTCGCTTTGCTCGTCCGCTCGCCTACTTAGTACAGACGTCTTAGCAGCGACGACAGCGGCAGCAGCAGTGGCAGTGGCAGCGGCAGCGGCTGAGGCAGATTATGGCCCTTTGACATCCCATAAATTTCATGTCCACGCAGCGCAGCGCCACATTGTTAGAAGATTAACGTTAAACAAGCTACAGCTACAAAGCTCACGGCTCGAAGAAAACCGAATCTTACATGCCCTACTCAAAGAACAATTAGTTATTGTTTATTGTTTAATTAATACAAGAAAAATATATACGAAAATAATAATATAAAATATTAATTAACAATTAAAAGCATGCATGGTTTATATCTTTATAGAGTAACAGTATAATATAATTAATTTAAAATAGTCACTTTATCTTTCCTATTTATTTCTCCACAAACTTTGATTATTTTTCCACACCTTAAGTATTTATTTTCGTATGGTTTTGTGCAGAGTATAAAACAAAGTTGAAACTAGTTTGCCACTATATTTTCCATATAGACTTGTGTGTGTGTGTTTTGTAAGTAGAAATCTAGTGGGCTCGTTTTTTTGCATTTAGTGGATTCTCTGTAAATCTGAGATGTAGTTTTTGTTGTTGATTTATGTTGTTGTAGCTGGCACACATGCGACATGGACACGAATCATTAAACACACACACACGCACACACAGCTATGTAATTTGTGTGTTTTATTTTTGATTATACTATTTGATTATAAATACATATTTGTAATGATCTCGAAGGGCTGAAACAAGTTCAAAGGTTGCGAACGCAGGTAAACGCACACAAAATTGATGTAAAGATCAGCTTGACGGCCTTTGACAAACACAAAAAATTAAATAAAAAAAAGAGGTCAAAGTTGTAAAAAAAAACAATTTATTTTCATGCTTGCAAAAATGATAAGTATCGTGGGAAAAGCCAGGCAAATATATTGAAATGAGTAAATAAAAATGTGATTTGTGTTTCGAGCATAAATATCAAATAGAATATACTTATATAAATAGAAATGCAAAAAATTTTATATGCTAAAATAATAATAGTAAAAATATAAAATAGCTAACAAATATACAATTTTTTATAATTTCTCGCATTTTCGCACTTCAGTACTTTGCGATAAGAGAGCACAGTAAAGGAAATGGACTGCACGCGCGTCGTTGCAAATACAAGAAGAATAAAAAACAAAAAAAAACGTTTAGATGCGATAAGAAGAAGAAAGAACAAAAAACTTTTAGATGCGATAATGAAATTCGCATTCGATAACGACGCAGTTTGCTGTTATCGCGGAGCAATTCTCGCGCTGCGCTTTGGCGATCGCCATTTTCGCGCATCCAATGGAGAACCAGTTGACACACACACTCACACACATTCTCTCGCTCTCGCAATGGCTGCAGTTCTGAGCGAAAGCTGCAAATATATTGCAATTATCAATGTGCTGCTGTCTCGCTTTCGCCCGCGCGCACAATGCAAGTGCGCGGCGATCGCCATTTTCGCGCATCCAATAAGAAACCAGTTGGGGGCAAAATTGCGCTCTCTCTCTCTCTCTCTCGCTCTGCACTCACGCTGCAGTTTTGAAGCGAAAGCAGCGATTGCTCAGGCGGCAAAGGCTCAAAAAGAAAACTAATTAGCTACAAATTGCCAGACATGTTAGAAAATTGTTGCTACTTTTTGCACATCATGTAATGGATAAAATGATTGATTAACTTGAGACCCGCGCCGCCTCGAAGATGCGCCAATATCGCTACGTTCTAATTGTTATTGTTGCTGCTGGCGCTGCTGCTGCTGTTGTTGTTGTTGCTGTCTCTCATTGCGGCAACTTAACCAAAGTCATTAATTTGCAATTAGTTTTGAGGCAATGTGGCACGCGTGGGAATTGAAGTTGGAATTGGCAGCAGAATTGGCTGCGATTTGCTTGTGAAACTTTTTTTTTAGCTACAGATATAGAGAATGAAGGAGAGAGGGAGAGTGAGAAAAGGTACTCCAAAGGGCAGCGTAAGCAGCAACAAATGTTTATAATTACACAGCCAATGCCGAACCCAAATCCAGCCCAGCGCAACCCATTTCAACCCTGCCCCATTTCTCCCGCTCTGCATCACTTTCTTTTAATATTCACAATTGCCTTTTGTTTTTGTCGTTTCCTTCGGCTCCGCCTGCCCTGCTTCCTGCCTCCCTCGAAGCGCTACTTACACTCAATTGAATGCCTCCAGTTGCTGCAAAACTTTGCTCCACATTTACAATTCATGCATAATAAACAAATAAAAAAATATTACTGCCCAAGGAAGACAGCTTAGATACCCCTTAGTTGTCAACTCGTACTCGAAATATCCAGGAAAATTAAATATAAGTATATATTAGAATTTGCTGCTCTGTTTTAGCTCAGTTAACGAGCGACTCTTTCGTCAGACCATTGTAATTGCAGGGTATGCACAAATACGCTGAAAATGTCGGGCAAAACGCGCAGCACAACATTTGGCAGCGAGCATCTCATCTGTCTGTCTGTTTCACTCTCTCTCTCTCGCTATCTCTTTCTTACTCTCTGTCTGTCCATCTGTCTTTCGCTTCATTTTTGGGGTTGCTCTAACCATTAAATTGTGCAAGTTTTTCAACATTTTCTGTTTATTTTCTTCGCTGGTTTTTTTTTTTCTGCATAAAATAAATATAAATAAAACACACCCAAAACTGAAGACTTCGAAGTGGAGCAGGGCGAAATTTGTGGACATTTGTGGCTGCTAAAATTTTGGCATCTTCTTCTTCCTGCTCCTGCTCGATTCCTCAACATCTTGTGGTTAGTTTTCTGCTGGTTTTTGCTTAATTTAATTTATGCTTAACCTTTTTGAAGGCCTTGTAATGGAATAAAGTACTTAATGTTATGATGTGATTATGCGACTCAACTCATAAGCCGGCAAAGTCCACGCTCTTCCTCTCAATCTGGGCAGGACACAGACAAAAACGTCACTAAACTGTCGATAGTTTTGCAAAGGTTTTGATAGTACGTTACAATAATTTACTTTGAGTAGATAAATCGCTCTAACGACTTCGGTATCTCTCTCTCTCTTCCTGCTAGGTTAAGTGCGAAACAGAGAAGCAGGCAGCTTCACTTAACAATCGATAGTTGCGTGCAGTTATCGATAGTAATACGATAGGCTTTAGATTATCTTTAAACACTCTACGTATTTAATATTCTCTAAGGATTTCATTCTCTCGCTCTCGCAAAGAGCTTTATCTGCTTTATACCTTTCCCTTTTACCAGCCCCCATTAGCGCTTCTCTCAGCTGGGTTCCTTAGATTACATAATTGCCCGGTGGTTGCACACGGACCGAGGTTGCGACGTCGCGTCGACGCGGCGACTGCGATTGATGGATTGCATTCTGAGTGTTGCCACACAAAGAAGGGCAGCTAGAAAAAAGCAGTGCGAAGATCAAAGGCACAGAAACAATTTACAGAAATTACGACGTCAGCAGCGGCAACAACTGCGCCATCAGCAGCATTGCAACATACACTAATACACACACACAGACGCAGACCGAGAGAGGGAGAGAGAGAGAGAGGCACGCAGACCGCAGTCAGCTGCGAGACGCACTCGAAATCGTATGCATTGACCCAATTCGGGGCACACGAAACAGAAAAATGTACAATAATTTGAAGCGAGAATTGCATAGGCTGCGAGAATTGAGAGCGCAGCAGACAGAGAGAGAGAGAGAGAGAGAGAGAGAGGCAGAGAGCGAGCGAGATGAGCAGCAAGATAGCACAGATCGCACGGCAGCGTCAGCCACCCACCGCGAACGTGGAGAGGCGCAGCCCCGCGGCAATTTGTTGGAGCAGCTTTTGTTGCCCCATGTAAATGTCAAATGTAAAGTACAGTGAAGCAACTGTAGCAGGAACTGAAGTGAGCTAGGCAAGCAAGGTATAAAGAAAGGAAAGAGAGAAGGCAGAGAAAAAGAAATTTTATATAAATATACTATATTAAATATATTATATAGTTTCTTGTACAGCATAGCGATCCTCTAAGCTCTGTATTATTTTGATCTGCGTTTTATTTACATATATCACATATATGCTGCATATACTTATATAAATGCATGTTTATTCTTTCCATTTGCCACTATTTACTGTACACATTCACGTTCCCTTTTGGCCTGTGGCCACTGTACTTTTATTTTGAGCTGCGGTTGTAATTTGCATGCGTAAGTTGTAACCGCATCGCACCACCGCTCATTGCTGCGGCCCCTTCCCCTCCCCACCCCCTTGTTCCACTCTACAGCGTTGCGTCGCATTGTCTGCCGCATCGCGTTGTTGTTGTTGTTGTTGCTGCGATGATATCGCGTATCTCGCTGTATCGCATTGCCCACATCTGTCTGCGACTGCAGCAGCGTCAGCGTCAGCCCCGTCAACACATGCGTGCGTGACCCAATTTTACTAACGCACCACCTCAAACGCCCCCCCCCCCCTCCTTCTGTCCTCTGCTGCACTCACTGCTGCCCTTTGGCCCGCTGCTGCTGCGTTAATAGACGCGGCGCTTTGCTCTAGTTCACAAATTGCCCTTCTCAATTGCGGCGCAACAAAAGCAACATTTGTTATCGCTGATTGTAAGCGAGAGCCGAGTCGCCTGGCATGCAGGGTATTTGTCAGTCGCGCTTATAAATGTGTAGAATTAAAGCTTACTGAAGTTACGACATTCTGCTGTGGACATCTCTGCCAATCCGCCTAATTTTGGAAAACCTTTCGTGTATTTTTGACTTTGGCCGGATAATAGACAAATTGACTAGGACTGTCCGGCTTAGAGACTTTTTACTGTAATTACTCTCAGTGCTTCCGTCAAAGTAAATTTTTGTATTCCCTTCGTACTTCATCAAAATAAAAAGATAAAGATTTTAAAAAATCACTTTATCTTAACTTATTCCATAAATACCCCTATAAATATTCTTAAGATTTATTTTCGAAAATTTCAATACTCAACTTTTAATCCACATCGATAAGGCAAGCTGGACTGTTTATTTAAAGTGTGCTGAAAAAAAGGTTTTAACGTGAATTTTGTAAAGTAAGCGCAAATTATCAATTTACTCGGGTGTTGTGTAAGGCATTAGAAATTTGGAACATTAACTAACACTATGAACACTATACAGAATGTTTATGCCAAATTTATTGTCTCTAGCTTTTGCCATAGCTGAGATCTGTGCGTTCAAACAGACAGACTGCAGCGCATTACGGATATGCAAAAATACTGCAGATCCTATGTCAAGGGTCGCCTCGACTTGTCCCGAGTTCATTCACCCAAAACATAATAATCGATTGGCCCATCAAAAAAAAAATGAAAGAAAAGGAAAAAAGGTAAACAAAACAAGCCGCGTTTGGGATTGGGCTTAGAGCTGAGCGGATGGGGAAGGGCAGGAGGTACAAGGTGAAAAGGCAATCAATGTCGTCGTCCTAGAAGCTCGTTTCTTTTAGTATTATTTGAGTAGAACCCGCGCTGCGAGCGGGTCGTGTCGCGCTGATTGTGCGTAATAGAGCGTTAAACTCCTCCAGCAACAGCCTTTTTTTATGCATCCCGCTCTCCCTTTCTATCTGTCTCTCTGTCCCGCTCGCAAGGACGTTGAGCACATTCTGGCGCACATCTTGAAAATTATTACATTAGCCGGAGCGATAGCGGGGTGGGCGCAGGGCGAACATCTTTTGTCTGCCTGCTGAGCGTGTAAGGTAGTAAAAATTATGTGTAAAATGTCCTTGAACCCCTTGGACCCTTTCCCCCTTCCTTTTCCCGCTTCCTCTTGGCCCTGCTTCGCTTCCTGCTGGATTATTTGCACTGCGTCATTGTTTTGAAATTATGGTACAATTTTTATGTCTCCTTCCTTTCCCGCCGCTCTCCCGTCCCTCTCGTTCCTTACCGCGCCCCGTCGACTCTCAGCGGGCTTCGACGGTTTTCTTTAAATTGTTTTCGCTGTTGTTTGCGGTATTTGGCGCCGCTCTTTCGCCTTGTAATACATCTATTTTTGTTTTGCTCTCTTTTGCCCCCTTCTTGCTTCCCTAATTTTTTCTTTTGCCCACTTTGATGTCAGTCAAAACAATTTTTGCCTCTTGCTTTTTGCGGTTTGATTTTTTATTTCTCGCTTTGCATTTTTCTTTTCTCTCGTTTTTTTTTTTCTTCTTGGGTGTAAAAGGATTGAAACAAGTCTCAAATGATTGTTTGAATGGGGGAGATCGTGGGAAGAGGGCGAGTGCAGGGGGGAGGGCGGCTGCTATGAAAACAGCAACTTGTTGATTCAAGCTTCGAACATCCTCCGTAGATTGTGTTTTGTCTCACTTCCCGCTCACCTTTTTGACTGTGCAAATATATCGACATATTTTTTGCGTATCAATCTATATGAAATGATATGATGGATGATTGCGGACTGCACCCACAGGACAGTGGGTGGACAGGCTTGTGCTTTGATTGGAAGTAATGTGATGAAGTCCTGCAAGCTCTGTTTCTGGCTAATTTTGTATCTATTGGTAGCTTAAGGTTGCTTAAAATGTGGAAAATAAAAAAGCTGCAATGGAAATATCAAATATGCACTTTGTCTTAGTTGCTGACTGTACTTGCAACTAATAATAATAATTATATAAAATATATTCTGGCATATTTTGAAATGAAAAAAAAAAAAATTCTTAGTTATATTTTTTAGATAAGCACATTCTATTCTTTTTTGCAACTATTTGCTGTACAGAGTTCTTTAAAGATATTGAAATTTTGAAAAGGGCTGAAAACACAAAAAGGGAACGTTGGCAAAAGCTCTCCCTCTCTCTCTCTCTAGTTCTCTATGCTGCCATTACTACATCTAATTAGCGCAATTACTGCACTAGACACAGTTCTCTACACACACACACACACACACACACCTGCTGCCTGGGTGTGTTATTTGTAGCTCAGCAAATGAAGCATTTTCATTGGCAAGTGTCGTGTCCGTCTCTCTGTCTCTCTTTCTATATGTCTTTCAGTCAGTCTGTCCGCCTCTCTGTCCGTCTGTCTGCCTGTCTGTCTTTCTTTATCTCTGTCTCTCTGTCTGTCGCTTTCGTAACTGGTTCAAACCAATTGACATCGCTGGCAAAAAGACAAAACGCAAAAAGCAACAAAAGTCTAAAGCGCACTCGGTGCAAGCAGCGAAACACACACATAAATACACACACACACACTCACACACATGCTGCTTGCATGCATGTGTTTGTGAGGCGTAGCACACAAATTTAATGTGCGCCAAATGGCGGCAACAAAAACAAATGATATCATCTTATCTGCTCGAAGAAACGCAACCAAAATTCAACGAAGCAGTCGCGCTGCGTGCGTGTATGCGCAGTGTGCGTGTGTGTCTGTGTGTGTGTGTGTGTTCATGAAAAATAAATAAATGTGCGTGCTGCGTGTGTGCGGGTGTGTACATTACAGCAACACAAACAGAAAACGAAACATTTGTTTTTGTGCAATTGAAAAGCTCGTTCAGCGAAAAAATGCAGTATACACACAGCGCGCACACACACACAGGCATACACATAATCCCAGCAGGGTCACACGCACACATAACTCTACATAATTGCCAAATAGTGTATATAACGCGCCTACGCAGCAGCAGTCGCAGTCGCAGCAGCAGCAGCAGTCGCAGTCGCAGTAGCAGTCGCAGTCGCAGTGCGAGTACATAACAAATAAATGCCAAAAATTTCACAAAAACGCACACCCAAAAAAGCGCACGCACACCAGCGCAATAACAGGCACACACACACACAGACACACACACACAGGCACACGCAGTCAGCCCACTCACTCGCACTGCCCCATTAGGCGAACGCACTTTTGCAGCCTGCGCTTGCGTTTGTGTGCGCCTCTGTCTGTGCGTGTGTGTGTGTGTGTGTGGTATGGCGCCAAAATGTGGAGCATATAAACCGCCCCAAAGCAACTGTACATAGGCCAGGCCGCAGCAGCAGCAGCAACAACAAAAAGTGCTGTAGCTAAGCAAAAATGTGGCGCAGGATAGGGCGGGCGCAGGCTGACAGAGCAGGAGAACGATAGAGTGAAGACAGGCAGAGGGGGAGGAGAGGCAGCCGAAAGTGCGTGCAGCACTGCAAAAGAGGAAACGTCGGCGCCGCTGTCAGCGTCAACGTTGGCGGCCATGCCAAAATACGCAATACACATAGGCAGGCAGGCACACACGCACACACACACGCACACGCACTCGTGCATACACGCATATAATGGCCTGCATTGGTGTGCGCGCAGCAACGCACAAAGCTTTTTCTTATTGGATTTCTCGTAGGCAGCCCAAGCAGCAGCAGCAGCAGCAGCAGCATAGGCAGCGACTGCGACAGCAGCAGCAGCCACATAAGCGCCAACTCACAGGCACACGCACACACACGCACGCAGCACGCACAGTGACAGCATGTCAGCGAGCGAGCGAGCGTGCCCAAGAGAGCGAGAGAGGGGCCCGCTGCGCTTGGTTGCGCCGACTGCGCTGTCGCTGCTCCACGTGTTTGTTTGAATTGCGTAAACTTGCTGCGACTGCGAACGGCAACGCAGCCGCGGCGCCGCGCTCTTTTCTGTTTTGTTCTCGTTCTCGCAGTTTTTGTTGCTGCTGCTGCTGCTGCTGCTCGTGTGCAGCGCTTCGCTTCGTTTTGCCTTTGCCTTTGCCTTTGCTTGTGTTGCCTTTTTTTTGCGCGCGGCTTGCGCTCTGAGCGACATGCGCGCGCTCTCTTACTCTCTTGGCAGGGGAAGTTTGTTGCCGAAAAAGCTCAAGCTCTTGCGCTCTCCTCGCTGTACTAGTAGTTGTTGTTGCTATTGTTATTGCTGGCATTGCCACTGCAAAATGAATGCGTATTGTTTGCGCGTTGTTGTTGCCTTTGTGTTGTTTTTTTTTTCCTTTTTGTATTTTATTCGTTTTGCTTTTGTTTTGCGACTGGAAGCGCAGGAGAAACGTGTTTTTCACTCAACGCGGCCATTTGAGCGTTTTTTGCGGGATCTTTTTGGTTTCATCTGGTTCTACACACACATGTATTAATAATCAACTTTTAATTAAACAATAAAAAAAAGCTGCACTACTTTATATATTGTTTTTGAAAAGACAATTGCAAATTGATTTGAAATTTAATATGCCTGACGTGGCCGGCTGGGAAAAACCGTGTGGCAAATGCAGGCACAAAGAAAATTAAAGGATATTGTGGGAAGAACAAGCTTTACCTTATGCTCGCATGCCTTATTATGCCACAACTGGCTCAGCTGATATAATCAGAGTTCACTTAACCCTCCCGCCCCAACCCCCTGCAACCCGTGCATCCCCTGCTGCGCCACTGTTAATTTTGAAGCATTTCCACATTTACCCACGAGCATTTTCCACATGAAGGACTCTGCCGAGCGACTTATGCAATTTGCCTGCACAGGAGAGAGAGAGAGTGAGAGAGAGAGAGAAACTAACCACCAGAGCAACTGAGCGCGCTCCTGGCGCAGGGGCAGGGGGAGGGGCAGCAGTGCATACACACAAAACATGCAAAGAGCAATGCAGAAATGACATCATAAGCCACGCAAGCTGCCCAGCGGGCGGGGAGTAAGGGCGCATAAATATTATTAATATTGCCAAATTAAAACAATATTTCGATAAATCGATTTCGATAAATCGCATGCCGCATCCTTTGACAGTTTGCACGCGCTGCACAGCTCACGTGCATTCCAATTGGATTAAAAACGCGCTCGACGCTCGAGCAACGCTGCGCAAGTGGTTGCCCGAGTGTGAGAGAGCGACGTGAGTGAGAGAGTCAGTGTGTGTGTGAGTCCAATAAGAGCAGCATTCGCCTCGCTCTCGCTCTCACACACCAATGCAAATTCTGCATTTGCAACGCAAACAAAATCAAAAGCAAAAACAAAAGCACACACCTACACGCACACACACACACCCGCACACACACCCGCAGACGCACGCTGAGAGCGACAATGCAAAATGGTCGCACTCTTGCTTGCGCTCTCTCGCAGGCAGCAGCAGCAGAAGCACTCGACACTGAAAACTTGTTTTCGCCGCAAAAGCTAAGCAGGCGAGAGAGAGCGCAGCGCAGCGAGGCAGCAGAAGAGAGCCGAGCAGAGCAAAGCAGCGCGCTCTCAGTCGCTTTTTTTTCGTTTTTGTTCGCTGCGCTTTGCTGCGTTCGGCTGCGTTTTACTCTTACTCTCTTGGAGCTGTTGCGCTGCTGCTACTGCTGCTGCTGCTTGCGGCTGGTGGTGGCTCTGCCCGTGTGCTGTGTCTCAGTGTGTGCGTGCGTGAGTGTGTGTACTGTGTTCGCTCTGCTGCTGCTCTGGCCGTGTATGCGTGCATTTTGTAAGCTTGTGTGCGTCGCCAGCCGCCGTCTGCCTGGTTGATAGCCCATAAACGCAATTTTTGAATTTCATGCTCGTCTATTCAGCGCTAGGTTTCGGTGGTGCGCAGCTCGCAGCAGCAGCAGCGTTCGTTGTGTGCATTTCTCGTCTCGTCTCAAACATTTCCCCACAACGGCAACGACAGGCAGCAACAGTGATTCGAACCGTAGCTGTCCACGAAAATACACAAAATAAATACACACTAAAAAAACAACACAAAAAAAACAAAAATAAATATTAAAAATAAACAAAAATAATAATAAAAACAAAAACATACGAATATATCAAAATTACATAAAATTGAAATATTTGCAAACTATCACTATAAATCGCACAAGGAGAAGCTAACGGAAATGCATATGAATAAAATCAAATATAAATTCTTCATCGTATGAGAATTGCAATCGGGGAGCGTGTGTGTGTGCGTGTGTGTGTCGCAGAAAAAACCGCAATCTGTTCGAAGCAAAGCGAAACGGAAAAATCGAAACTGCTTTTTTAAATTTATTATTTAAGTTTTGTTTACCTTTTCAACGGCATCAACAAAATTCTGAATAATAATAAAAAAATAAAAATAATAATAATAACGTCCAAGGCCGGCAAACAAATACAACTGCGCCGCATAGAGAGACAATATTGTCGGTGTCTTCGTGCGCGCGTATGTGCGTGTGTGTGTGTAAGTGTGCGAGTTTACCGTTTGACAAGTGATTGAAGGTAAATCCATTGTTTATTGTTATTGTTGCTAATCAATGCAACTGGCAGCCTTATTGATAAATAAATACGAATCCATGAAACCGAATAGTGCAAAAACCACAGAAACAAATCATAGTGATACCCCTAATAATAATCAAAAGAATTGAAACTATTGCGAAGAACTGAAGGCAATAGAATATTTAAAATATACCATGCAAATTAGGGGTTTTTATAAATTAAATAATTGCCGTAAAGAGAGCTCGATTTGTATATAAAAATGCTCAAAAATAACTTGGAAAATACATACGTAAAAAACAGTAATTAAAATTTGTTAAAAATATAAGCTAAATACCCTGGTATTTCCCTAGACTCTGTGTGCAAATCAGTCAGAACAAAAGCTGGCAACTTGTGTGTTTCAACTGTTTTATGTGTATCTCAAAGATACTTTTACTGTGCAATTAGTTGGGGGAGATACTGCAGCGCCTGAAGTTACCTCAACTCAGTTCCGGGACAGACAATCCATACAAATGCAATTCGCCTTTGCCTATGCTCATTCGCATCTGTATCCGTATCCGTATCCGTATCTAAATCCTGCGCCTCACTGTGCATGTGTCTGAGTGCGTGTGCGTGCGTGTGTGTGTGTGTGCGTAAGTGTGGTGTGCTATTGTGATTCTAACATGGTTCTGAATGGGGTTGCTCGCGGCACATGCAACTGAAACTGGAAAACGCAGCGAGAACGAGAAGCAGCAGCAGCAACTCTTATGCATATAGCAAGCAAAGCAAGTCTGCATCTTTAATCGCGACGCAGCTACAACAACAACAATAGCTACCACTACAACAATAACAACAATAGCTAGCAACATAAACGAAGCATAAACAACCCTCTGCTCCGACCCGCTCCGCCCCAACGAAGGGCGAAAAAGAACCCAAGCTAAAATTCAACTATGCTCGCAAAGGAAACTCGAACCCCTTTTTGCCACGCCACGTGTGTGTGTGTGTGTGTGTGTGATTGCAACATGAAAACTGCATAAGCATAGTGAATAAATTAAAACACATGCGAAGCAGAGCAGAAAAGGACACAAAGTTAAAGTTAAAGCAAAGAAAAAATTATGAAAATCACAAAAAATGCAAGAAAATATTTCAAACAGCAAAACGAAACTTTATTTAAATATTTGCGACAATGAAAGCACATAAAAAGTCATATTTGCATATAAAATATTAATGAATGATTCCAAGAAACTATAACTATAAATATAAATTGGAATAAAAACCAATAAATCATTTAAAGTATATGAAATCTAAGGGTTCTCGAGCATTAGTTTTTAGATTTACCAGCACATTTCTTGTTAAATATTGAGAAAACATTTCAGAAATATTTCTTAGATTTTAATCATCTATTGATTTGTTATACCAGCTATTTTAATGCCTTTAAACTCGACTCTAACATGCTTTCCCAAATCCGAAATCTGTTTAATTTCAATAGTAAAATTGATTTAAGTGCAATCTCATGCCATCGCGACGTATAGAGTACACACTATATCTGGGTCTGTAGGACTACTTCAATAGTCTCGCGATAACGCATTGACAATTTCCTGATGCCACTCCGAGAACGACAACGACAACGACGACGACGACGACGCGTGTGCTGCGTGTGAGCATTTCGACGCTGGGCGAGATTAGAAACGAATCTCGAAACACACTTGCCAGATGAAAATGCTAATGCAACGACAGATTAATAAATTCATGGAACGCGCGAAACACACACTCAGGGCTGTTTCTGATAAGGCAACGAATATTTTCTATATATGTACGCAGTTGACATTGTTTTGCTCATGAATGAAATTTGTTTCGAAGAAAACGGTAATATAGCAATAGCACGACTGACTATTACTATATACACTATAGAGCAGGCAGAGAGAAAGTTTCATAACAGCAATTAAATTAGTTCCTGAGATTATGTGAAAAGAAGCGCCCTAATGACATACAAAGAAATCAACAAATATTTTTAATAAATTTCTTTAAATTGATGCTACTATTCTGTAATTTTTCATATGCACCTTTTCTCTTCTTCTTTCTCTTCTTGCAGGCCCCAATGTCACTGTGAAAATGTCTCCACAAACTAATCGCGACCACAACAAAAAGAAGCGACAGCTTAATCGGCGCACGCAACAAAATGCGAATGCAAATGCAATTTTCGAACATTTAACTAACTAAAAACAAAAGCAAAAAATTCACTAAAAAATTGATCGATTTTTTGATTATGTTCGAAATTAGAAAACCTAAAAAAATGAACTGAAAATTAAAGAAACAATCGAAAACTTTTGTAAATGCAAATGTAGCGCAAAAAAATTCAAATTGGCAAAAATAATTTTGGGCTTGAAAACAAAAATTTAAAACTACAAAAAAGAAAAACAATTTTGGTAAGCTGCGTGCAAAGAAGGAAAGCAAGAAAATTATTTGGCTAATTCGATAACATTTTCGATAACGCAAGCAACAAAAACATCCTACACACAAAATTCAAAGGAAAAAGAAGAAAAAGAAGCGACGTAAATCAACAACAAAACAATAACAATTAAATGTAACATTTAATTAAAAACGGCGTAACAACAGCAACAAATAGCAACAAAAGGAAAGAAAACCGCTAAAATTTAGAACAACAACAAATTGGGAAAACTCTTCAAAATTATTGGTTCGGACAAAACGCAATACTAAACACAGCAACACAGCAACAACAACAGCAACAACAATTAGCAGCCATAACTACAACAGCAACATCTACAACAAAAACAACAACAACAAGCAGCAGCAAAACGTGTGTGTTAGTTTGCATAAAAATTTCGTTTCGATAAAAGTAAAAAGAAAAAAATAAATTCTTAAAGAAAAAAAAACAAAAAAACAAAAATTCATAAAATCTATGTAAAATATAAAATATATATATACATACATATATAAATATATAGAAAAAACGCTTGAAAATATTTGGTAAACTTTTTGATAACTACATAAATAAAAACACTTTTGGCATAAGTGCAGTGCAGTGCAGTGTGCTGAGTAAATTATTATAAAATTTATAAAAGCAAAAACACAGAAAATTTGTAAGCATTTTGTACGAGAAGATTTTGGATTAACGCGACAAATACAATTGGATTTCAAGGTGAGTTCTACTTTAACTGCAATTCTAACCTCACTCTGGTGCAACATAACCTCAACAATATTCGAAAATAGGTGTCTAAGCGCATTTTTACTTGCCAACACTGCACACGCCACTCCCCTTGTGCACACCCTACCTCCCGCTCCGCGCGCTCATTGTCACAATCATTAACAAAAGTTTTCGAAAGTTTTCTTCACTTTTTTTGTTTTGTGGGTTGTGCGTCGCAAACATTTGCAAACATTTGCAGAGGGAGAGAGCCCGAGAGAGAGAGAGAGAGAGAGAGACAAGTAATTATAAGTATATTCACTTACATTTATAATTTATGCAAAAAGAGAGATGGAGCGGGAGGAGGAAGCAGCAGAAAAGCGCCGTAGCCTGAGGCAAGTTTCGTGTGTGTGTGTTATTTTCTACGCACTTTTTGCCGTTGATTTACGAGCGTCGCCGTTGCATATTAATAACAATTAGGCGTCAAGTGAAGAAAAGCAAAAGTTGCTCACACACACACACACAGGCAGACAGCGGCACTGGCATATGAAACAATATTTTTTTCTTCTTTGCATAAATTTAACTTTTCTTATGCTGCCTGCCACGCTGACGTCGCTGCTTACTGCGTAGCTGCTGCTGCTGCTGCTGCTGCTGCGTCGCAGTCGACACGCAACCCCCTGGCGGCTGACGCTGCTGGCGTTGCTGCCACTTTGACCTACTTTAAGCGCAGCGCGTTCCAAATTTTCTGTGCGTTGTGTGTACTTTTTTTTCTCGCTCTGCCCTGCTCCCGCGCTGCTCCCCGCGCTCTCTCGCTCGCTCACTCGCTGCCTGCGTCTAGTGCGCTCTGTGCGTGCGCTTAAGTGTAGTCGTTCTTGTTGTTGTTGTTCCCTGTGCTTTTTTGTGGGTCTTCCGCATTTAATTAAATGCAACAACAATTTGGTAATTTTCATGTTTTGTTTTACGTTGTTTCTTTTTTTCGTTTTTTTTTTTTTTTTTGTTTTTAGTGTTTGCGTGCGCACTTCGTTGCTTGCATTTTCACTTGTCGGAAGTGCGTTTCGGGCTCGGCCGCTCGCTCTCCCTCTCTCTCTCGCAGCCTTTCGCAGCCGCTGTCTCTGTCCCGCTTGCACGTGCGTGCATTTGCACAATAGTTTGGTTTCCTAGAATACACACACACACACACACGCACGCACTAACAAAAGCTTCACTCCCCCAGCCACAGCACTTTACTCCATCTCCATCTTTCCTCTCTCTCTCGCTCGCACGCAGCACTGCAGACTGCGCGGTTTTCGTACTGACGCAACGCTGCGTCGCTGTCGTCGTTTGCAGTTGCGCAAAGTGCGTCGCAGTTGCTGCGCCTATGCAGCTCCCTTCACCCCGGCCCACTTTAACACGAGCAGCACACCCCCCCTCCCCCTTCCTCCCTCATTAGCTGATGCAGCTGCTTTAATAATTGTGGCACTTTTTACGAGCGCTGCTGCTGCCGCTGCAGTTGAATTTTAGTGCCTCTTGACTACCAGGAAAACCCCCTCGCTCCCGCCCGCCTTCCGCCCTCTCCAGCAATAACAACAACAGGCATTTGTTGTTGTTATTACAGTTGTTGTTATGTGCCGCGTTGACACTCTGCTTCTGCCTCTCTTCGCTCGTAATTGAGTCATACTTGAGGCCCGCGCAAGCTGCGTGTGCGTTTTCAATTAGAATGCTCAAAGTGGATTGCGTTGCTCCAATGTGGATCGTAAGTTCGGCGTCAGCAAATGCTGCGTGCCTGCAGTAAATGTGCACATAATTAATTTAAGTGTGTACACACTGTATTTTGCATGACTCCCACTCCGGCTCTCTTTGGCACAAGATGGCGGCTTCGCTGCAGCTGAGCCAAGCCGAGCGAAGCGAATGAGTAAAAGCGACGCGCTTGGAATGCGTTTTCTATTTGTGCAAACTATGCCGACAATGGCGACTGCCCGTACACACACACACACACACACAGACACACGGGCATGCAAATCTTTTGCCAGTGCGTGAGAGCGTGTGCGTCGGCTCTATGTGCGCGTGTGTGTGTGTGGAGCGAAGTGGAGCAAAAGGCAACTGGCAAATGGCAATTAGCAGCTGGGGAATAAAAAGCCACATACGAATAGTTTGCCAAAGCATTGCACATAGGCGAGAGCAGTGTGTACACACACGCACGCACACACACACTGGTTGATGTATGCTCTCTCTCTCTCTCTCTCTCGCTCGTGTAAAGCGACGCCTACACAGGCAACGGCCAGCAAGTTTGTAGCTCGCATTAGGCCTAGGCATATGGCCGAGTTGTGTGTACACACACTCACACACACACACACACACACACACTCGTTCAACTCTTTCAGTTGACTTTGTAATATTTTTTCAAATAATATTTATTCTCTTTAGCTTGCAAACGAAACTGGCTTGGTAATTAGCGTCGATTTCGCAGTTGCACTGGCCAAAACGGTGCGTGTCTCTCTCTCTAGTTTTTATAGGCCATAAAGCTTGCGAGATATGACGGGGTGTTAGTTTGCTATAAAGTTAGAAATATGCAAATGAAAAACACAAAAAAAAAGGAAAAACTTGGCCGAGTTGACTAATTTGCATGTATAACATGGGTATATATTGCATATATAGTTCAACATTATTAGTTTCATTTAAAATTCAATTGAATATGCACTGCTTTAACTTTGAGAATTACTGAACTACATATACCTGATAACCGTTGCTCTTTGCAATATAAAAATGTATAAAAAAAAACCGAATTTTAATGCGAAAATTCCAAATCAAATTCCAAATCAGATTCCTTTTAATTTTTCAAAGCAGTTTGCTTTATAAATATGTACAGAAACCTGTCAATTTGTGACAATTACAACACAAATATTGTCGAAATGCGCTGATAATACACACACACACACACACACACACACAGCCCTACGCACAAGGGCGCAGCAAATACATAAAGATAGAAAAATATTCAAGTAAAAATATAAAAGGCCTGGCGTAGAGGGCTACTAAATATGTATGTACAGGCGACTATATAGAGAGAACTATTTACACACACAAAGCTCGCACACTTGTCAGCCTATACACACACACACATACACAGACACACGCATTGCTGGCTGTGCAAACGCAGCGCGAAAAAATATGTACGCATTTGTTTCATATATATGTATGTATATTTTTTTTTCATTTTCGTGCGACTCGTCTATTTGTAGATTGTGTCAGAGTCGCATCTAAATTATTGCGGCCTACAATTAAATTGGCTGAAAGTGCGTGGCAGCATGGGGGCTCGGGGCCCGGGGGGAGCAACTGAAGGCGGGCAGCGCGCTGGCTCGCCGCCGCTGCCGCCGTTACGCTTTAGCGCGAACGCCTGCACAGCAACAAAAAATATTAAAAAAAAACTACAGCAGCGATAGAAAAAAACCTTGAGCTGGCACAACATAATTAAAAATGTGCGTAGACGCACACACATACAGACGCAACACGCGCAGCGTTTGCAGCGCGCAAAGCTTTTCCTGCTTTATAAATGACATTCACGCGCAATAAATACATAGCCCGAAAGCAGCAGCAACAACGGCAACAACAGCAACAGAAACAACAACAACAACAATAGCAGCAGCAACTAAAAAAGCTCTGCTGCAAATACAACAATGCGCGCGCCCTACAACAACAGCAACAACGCACTGAGCAAATCTAAAAATGGCTGCGCCGCAGCAACACGAGTAGAGGCAGCAGCAACAACAAAACGATTAGAGGCAGCAGCAGCAGCAGCAGCAGCAGCAGCAGCAACAGCAGCAGCAGCATATGGCATAGGCCTAAATACATAACTAGCGCTCTCTACGGCATATGCAAAAGCTGCCCTCAAAAGAGAGCAAGAGAGAGAGACATTGAGAGAGAGAGAGAGAGGGAGAGAGGAAGTGCTCTCTTACGCACTATTTGTAAGCTTTGCGCGCAAAAGCTTTTGCCATCGCGCGCTCGCTCGATCACCATGTGGTTTCAGGCAGCGGCAGAGCCGGCGACGCGTCGTAGATCGCGCAGTGCGCGTTGCCCGAATGAGAACTCTATGCAGATAGGTCAAGTGTCTATGGTGGGGAGTGCCATTAATCGATAACAAATCGATAAAATAAAATCTAAACTATTTATGGTATTTATAGCAATAAGATTATGTGTCGCTGAATAGCTAAAATAATACAGCGATCACTTCAATCGATAGAGGACAGAATTTGAAACCATTTATGGTTGATTATGGCATTTATAGCAACAAGATCATGTTGTGATGCATAAGTTGCCTTCAACTGCATCAGATTTCTGGCTGAAAATATGATTAACTTATGCACAGAAACATATCGCATATACTGAACGCTTGATGATTTAGGAACTTGGATTTTCCAGCTTGAATCATTCGATTTAAACATACAGTTTCTGAATCATAAGATTAGTGAACTCTGCTGCCTATGCAGTCGAAACCTCTCCCACTTCTTTCTCCAGCCCCAGCTGCAACTCCGGAGAGCCCCGAAATCTGAAATGTTTATTTAATTGTTGGAGAACCCTTTCTGGAGTTCCCCCCAATTTGTTTTTAATAACACCTTATTAAGTCAAGTACAAGTATAATATATGTATGCGTATGTTAAAATACACACTCCAACACAAATTGACTTCTTCCAGGTTGTTCTTGTAAATTGCCCCAATCCGGCAGCGCCGGCGTCAGCACTTGAGGCATTGTGTGTCACATAAGAGAGATTCCTTCCCTCGAAATTTATGATGTGTTTCTTTTCGAATATTCGTTTGATTTTTTACTGTTCTCTCTCACTCTTTCTCTCTCTCTTCGGCTCTTTAACCCTTGGGGAGGCAGCAGCAAAGACGCTTGGAGTGCACTCGGCGCAGTTGGCGTACAGAAGTGGAAACACAAAAAGCACAAAGAAAATGGTTAAGGAAATTAAAAAGCATAAAAACAACAGCAACAGCTTCCGTTAAAACAAAGAAAGGCACACGAAACGAGTGCGCGAGGGGGAGGAGGAGTGGAAGGGGGTCTCGGCCGGCCTAAAAAAGGGGTTCGAGAGCAACGAAAAAAAAGCACGCAACCAATGCGCGTATGCAGCATTTACCGTTAGTATGCGCTATGAGTCTGGGGGCGGGGGGAAGAAACCCTGTTTAATTGCTGGCTATGCTTGAGGAAGAAGTGCAGCGGGGCAGGGGGGCGTGTTCGTAGGAAAAGAGCAATTTTATAGCAATTGTAGCAGGCGACATGGAAATCATTGTGTAGTCGAATAGAAAAACCGAAAAGAACTTATGAATACAAAATATTGAAGCGAAATTAAAAGCGTAATAGAATAGAATAGAATAGAATATAATAATAGAATGCTAGAAACTATACATAATATTATAATTATGGCATAGTTTCACTTCATTATTTGAGCTCTAGATTGAATTTCCTTTAAAATATTACGAGCTTATAAATTTAAAAATATTTGAACCACTCATGCTACCCCCTTGCCTTATTTTCTTTAAAGATTCTTATCTTATAGGGCTTTGAAAACCCATTACTTTATTCAAAATCATCATTTAATCGCGGAAGATGGCAGTTTTTTTACATCCAGATTGATTCTCCATCAAAATATTACGAATTTAAAATTTTCATAAATTTTAACCATCCATGCTACCCCCTTGCCTAATTTGAAGATTCCCGTAGCATGTAGAAAACCCATAACATCGTTAAAAAACATCAGATAGTCGCGGGAGACGGCATTTTCTTCATTATTTGAGCTTAGCTCTCTAGAGTCACTTTAATCTGCAGTTATTCTGCAACTTGTACTCCAATTAATCCTTCGGCATTATAACTACTTTGATAATGTCCCCAAATTGTAGATGTTCTCTTAGCTAACTTAACTAGCTTAAAGTCAGCTAAACTTGTCAGCTTTTTCAGCACTCCGTTTCGACTTATAAATAAAAGAAAAACCCGCTCGGCTCTTGTTCTTTTTCTAACTGCGCTTCGCTTCTAATGAACTCTTCAAAAAGGGGCAATGCTTCGCCTGCTCCCCGCTCCCGCTCCTCCCCTTCCCGCTCTGCCTGCACTTGCAACAACGTCAAAGCGATGTTGCGACGTTGCCGTGGTTGCATTCGGTAATTAGAATGGGTAACTAGGTGGCCGGCAGCCTCGTTGCGTTGCGTTGGGTTGGGGTTGGTGTCGGGGTCGGGGGTCGAGCTGTCTATCAGCCGCGCAGCCATGTGTGCAGTTAACCCTTGCTCCCTGCCCCCCGTTCCCCACGTCCCCCGGCTTGCCCCGTCTGTCGGCCCGGCCAACGTTGAGTGCACTTCAAAGTAGCAATTCAATTTCATGGCTACCAAGATTGCCGACTACGTTTCTTTTACTCTCATTCGGGTTTTGTGTAAATCACGGCCATAAAATGCACGTGTGAGTGCAGTTCGTGTACTTTACCCCTCCCCGCCCTCACTACACAGCCGTTTTATGGGCTCATTCACACTGCACGCAGAGTGGCAACTGCATTTGAATTCATTCTAATTGGAGAAGGAACCAGCGCGAAGCGGCTAAAACACCTTGCAACAGGGCCAAGTAGAAGAGCATGAAGTGAAGAAAAGTCCAAAACCAAAACAAAACAAAGCAAGTAACAATGAGAGGGGAATTCCAGGCGTGGTTGGGGGGGGGGGGAGAACCACCCACGCATGACGTGCAACCACATGGTCTGAGAAAATGCATAAATTTCCAACGATTTCGTAAGAGTGCACCTCTCCCTCTCTCCCTCTCTCTCTCGTTGTCTGCATGCAACGAAAGTGTGACTTACAACCGAAATGAGGCAACGATGCGTAAGACGAGACCCGGCAACAACAACAATAAAAAAAGCAACCAACACTGCCAACGAAGCGCAAAGTGGCCCAAAGCGAATGACGCGATGCGTCGCGACGCGAGAGACTTGACGCTGCGCTGCGCTGCACTCGCTGCCAACTGCTGTGGCTTTGTCTCTGTTTTGGCCAAGACCCAGCGCTGGCTGAGCGAGTTGGGGTGTAGAGGGGAACTGTGCTCAAATATAGTAAGCCCTTATAATGCCAAGCCAAGACGACACTAAAGTGAGCAAGTTAGACTGGCTAAAAAAAAACAAGTGGCAACTGAGATATGGATTATATGGAATAAGCATATGCTATATAGTAGTTACTCTTAAATTAAGTAGGGTATGAGAAAAAATCGAATTATGTTTACATCTTTAATTCGAACTAAATCTGATTGTTATTTCAACTTTAATATCGAGTTTCTTGCTCGGGTAAGATAGAAACTGTATCAAAATATATTTATGGCAGCAGCATTTAAGCTGCACAGCTTTATAAAAAGGGGTATACAAGGCGTTCTCTATACGTAGTACAAGATATATGTATTGTAAGAATACTATATTTATATATTTACAATACTGCGCTGATAAGTAGAAGTTTCCTTAATTCGTCCGTAATTAAATCTAAAAATTCATCAGGTAGAACTTTAATCATTTTCAATTAATATTTTTACTATATATAAAATATTTATATTATTTGCTTAACTAATTTTCTTTGTTCTCCTCTTCTTCTTCCTCTTATTGCAGGTAAGCAGTCGCTTTTGTGGCAACTAATTAGGCCGTCTAACTGCACGTAAGTTGCTCCTTCTGCGCGGCGTTGTTGTTATTATTGTTTTGTTTTTGCAGCTTGTTTTCTGCTGGTTTAGCCTGAGGCCACAGGGGAATTTCCATTTAGCCGTTTGCTCCGATTTCTAGCCATAAATTTCGCAATTAACGACAAATGTCACTTTGTCTGGCCCAAAGGCATCGACGGCGACGGCGACGGCGACTGCAGTAAGCCGTCTCTGCACAGGGCTGCCGCCCCACGGTGAATGCTTTTAGCTGGGCCAGCGAAGCGTAGAGGCCAAAGCAAGTTCCTGCCTCCCCCCTCCCTCTTGCTTACGGTCTGGTTCGTCCTGCAATTGCATTAAAAAGCATAAATTTACTTTAGCATTGGACGTTATAAAATCCATTTATGCACTTCACTTGCCTCTGCTTCTTCTGCCTCTGCCTCTGCCTCAGCCGCTGCCCCTGCGATTTTTCTGTTGCGTTTTTACGTTTTCACATTTTTCGTTTCTCCCTTTTTGCATGCCACCAGGCTGGCTCGCTCTATCTCGCTGCTTTCTCTGCCTCTCTCTCTCACTCTTTCGGGTCGTTCGTTGCATGCTGGTCAGACATTGTGTATGCCAGGACTCGTAGCCGGAGCCGGAGACGGACTCTCAGCCGGAGCCGGACTGGGCCCCTGCAATCTACAATAATTCCTGATTTCTTTACTGTCCTTTTGCGCCGCTGTTGCTGTTGCTGTTGCTGCTGCTGTTGTTGTTGCTGTTCGCGTACAAAAAATGCCAATTTCTGCAGCCAGCAAAAAAGCAACAGCAGCAGCAGCAAGCGCAACACAAGCAGCAACAGCAACCTACACAACAACAACAACAACAAGAATTACCAAGCCGACTCTATGCAATTTTTGTTGCTCTCCCATTGCTCGCCCATTGAGGCTGCCACGCCCCTTGCGCTCCGTTTTGCGTTGTGTTGCCGATGATGAAGTTTAATTTAGACACGACTCGAGTGGCAGCCACAGCCGCCGCAGCTGCGCAGCCTCAGTCGGCGTCGACGCTGCAGCCTGCGGCACCCGCATGCAAAAGTAACATGCCCCCTACACTAACTCCCCCCCCCTTCCCCATCCACCGCCCACTCGTCCCTGCCAAACCCTTTCACTGCCATTTTATTGCATGTCATGCCTCCACGCACCCAACAGCAGCGCGAGGCCAGCAAAGGCTTCAACTTTCCGCACTGAATTTTATATTTTATGTAACCCCATTGAAATAGTCCCAAAAATATGTTGGGTCCTCGTTGGGTTAAGCATTTAAATGATCTCTGTGATCATAGGTGAGAGGGGGAGAAAGAGAAAGGAGAGTAGATAAGCTTAAGATAATTTTGCTGCTAAGTCAATTTAGAGCTTAAATCTTAAACAAAATGACATTCTAAGCGAAAACCCGATGGGTCTTGCAGGTCAAGCATGGAAATTATACTGTTTTGAATGCTATGGAAATTAATTTAGATGCTTAAGTTGCGTTCTATCTGTATAAAGCCTAAAAGTATGCTACGAAAATCAATGTTTTCATGCAATGCATGAAACATAACTCAAGTCTACTCGTTTTAACTGTGCCCAATGCAATATTTTCTACTCCTGAGCCATTTACCATGTACAGATTGTCCTGGCTACATATGTATCTATCTCCCTCTATATCTCTCCCCATAGCAACTGCCCATAAAATAGTTTAGTTTTTATTTGAGCGCATGCAATTTGCCTTGATTGGTCAGTTGCAACTGCCACCTGTGCCCCTTACCCCTCTCTCTTTACCACACAGTTTCTCTAGCTGTCTCTCTCTCCCTCTCTCTTTGTATGCTGCTGCTCGTGTGTCCATTTCCATTTCCGCTTTCCTGGGGGCTAATATAATTTCGATATTTGCCTCGCCTGCGCCCGCTCTGCCTTCCACGTGTCGCCTAAAAGTTCATTTCCTCTTCGAAAGGGGCGTGGCCAGAAATGCTGCAGTGTCGCCCCCCGGTCTGCCTGTCCCCCACACCCCTCGACTGCAGTTCGCTGCCAACAATTCACAAACTGCAGCAGCAGCATAAAATAACGGCACTACCGGCAGCAGCAGCAGCAGCAGCAACAACAACAACGCGAACAAGAAAAGCAACATTTATTTTCCCGCACTTTGCCGTTTTTCTATAACGTTTTTTGTCGCTTCCTCTGCAATTTTTGTGTCTGCATTTTAAGCGCCGCTTTTTTTGTTTGCTTTCGTAATTTGTTGTGCACATGTGTGTGCGCTTCGTTTTTGTTTGCATGCGCTTTTCTGCAGAATTTTCGGCAATATTCCATTAATACTTTTCGCTGCTTTTTCCTTCCATTTGTTTGTTTTGCCCAAAAAAAACTTTTTGATAAATAAATTTCACGATAAAGTGCAATGCAGAATTTTTGCTGTTATTGTTATTGTTTTTTTAGCCTGGCTGCCTGCTATGCAGCGTAAATAAATCATCATTGCATTGGGGGATTTATTTGCTTTAGCTTCGTTTTCAATTTATTGAGAGCCGGCTCTCTCTCTCTCTCCCCATCCCCACCCATCTCTTGCCATCTCACTCTAGCACCAAGCGACGTATTGAAACTGAAGCAAGCGGAAATGAAATTCAACATGCATGTGTGTCCCATCTCTGTCTCTCCTCCATCTCTTTTTCTCTACCGGGCAAACTTTACACCAAAAAAAATAGTTGAAAGCATTTTTCATTTTTAATGGAAAGGTTTTTGAAAAATTGTTTGGAAATGCATTTAAAATAAAATAAATGAGAATTGTTTGATATAAGGATTGCAAGTGGAAACCGTTCAATTTAATTCTAGATACAAGAGTAAGAGCTTACAAACTCAATTTGTATATTTATTTATTTATTTTGTCACTGAAGATTAAATATAAATTCTTAAGCAATAAAGCTTTACAGAAAATGTACTAAAATAATTGTGGAAACTGGCTTTCCACTTATTTTTCCAGCTTGAAAACCTTAGAATACTTTGTCTTTAATCCACAATAAATCTCATCACATCAGCCACAAACAAATGGTATATGCTTTAATTCTGATGAGTTTCTTCCTCTTTGACTTTGCTCACTGACCAAAAAACAAATCCGACTGAGAATGCAATTTCGATTGATCCATGTCGCAATGAGAAATTGCCCTGCACCCCGCCCCCTTCCAGCTGGCCTCGCCCGCACAGGAAGCAGTTGCAGACCGGCCCACAGTGCAGCAAATCACACAAATTAACTAGACAAAACTGCCGCAGGATGCCACACGAAATTCTAATGAAAAATACGTCAAGCAAAAAAGAGAGAGAAAAAAAAGGAGGGACGCTTCTCGTCTATCTGCAATAAATGCGATAAATTGCTCAAGTGCACAAGCCGGGAAGGCAGCACTCCTCCCCCCTTGCCAGGCAGGCCTAGCAGCTGACAAAGACAAAGCCCGAGCCGATGACGCAGAGCCGAGGCCAGAGTCCAAGTCGGTTGTAAATTGCAAGTGGTAAAGCATACTCTACTTGTGGTAGTAGTCGTAGTAGTTGTAGTAGTAGTAGTAGTAGTAGTAGTAGTCGTAGTAGTCGTAGTAGACGTTCTAATAGTCGTCGTAGTAGAGCGTAGTACTATGCAGCAGACAGGCAGAGGGACAGAGCGTGAGTGGAGACGAGCAGGCCAAATGAATTTTCACTCATTTCCTTATCGTCTGTGATTTCCTTGCCAGACAGCAGCAGCAGCTCACACACACACACAACATGCTGACAATTTTAAATGAATTTTCTATGCAGGCAGCTATCTAGCAGCGCCCCAGCTCTCCTCCTCGCAGCGTCTGTCGCATTGTCTACACACACACACACACAGGGGCAAAAAATGCAGTTTGTGTAGCCTGAAAGTTTTTTCGCTTTGCAAAAGGCAAAAAATCAATGAAAATGTGGCAGAGCAGGCAATAGAAGAGCGCAGCATGAGGGTTGGACCTGCCCAACGTCATCATCACGCTCATCCCCATTCCCATTCCCTTTCCCATCCCCATCATCATCATCATCAGCGATGCTCAACGGCAGCATCAACGTTTCGTGCTTGTCATCATTATGAAACAAACACAACAAGCAACCCTCGCTCAAACCCCGCGCGCAGCCTGCAGCAGGCGGACAAGGCGACACGGGGTAAGGGGGCAACGGGGGGCGCCAGCTGACTGCACAACCCCCAAAACGGAAGTGCAGAGCCCA
Organism: Zaprionus inermis; assembly: GCA_018151445.1. Taxonomy (NCBI): domain Eukaryota; kingdom Metazoa; phylum Arthropoda; class Insecta; order Diptera; family Drosophilidae; genus Zaprionus; species Zaprionus inermis. The sequence goes on along the minus strand of JAECXD010000634.1, from coordinate 1,618,736 downwards.
AGCAACCCCCAAGCCCCCTCACACACACACACAGCAGCAGCGGGCGAAAAAAGGAGCAGCAGAAACTTTCACTTTTTGCATGTGCCTCTTTCTCTTACCTCCCGCTCCTGCTCCTTCTTCTCCTCCTCCTTCACGTCGCGTCATGCGGCATTTTCGCATAGTGCAATGCGCCAAAAAGCAGCATAGACAGAGCGAGCTAGCAATAGCCGCACAACCCCTTGAGTGGCCCGGTCAGGGCAGCGCGGGGTGGGCAGGGGGCAGGGGGCAGGGGGCAGGAGGCATGTTGCAGCGTAGCGTGTGTTATGTAGTTTGTTGCAATTATTTCATAATATTTCCATTTCCAGCTGGAGAACTGCAGCAGGCAGGCAGGCAGACAGGCAACTACAGCATACTTTCAGGCGCCGCGGGGGTTGCAAATTGCAGCAGCAGCGGCACCAAGTGCAGAGGGGTGAAAAGAGCGCAAAAGAATTTGGTGGGGGAGGAGGGGCAGAGAGGTGGGAAGGCAATGAAAACTTTTGCACTTCATGTCGCACACACACACACACACAAACGGGCAGGCGGAAATGCTAGTGCCTGGAAAAACTTTGCCACAGCTGTGTGCATGTATTCGTATGTGTGTATGCGAGAGTGTGTGTTTGTGTGTGTGCTGCTGCTGTTGGGGGTTGCATGCTACGTGCACGAGTGTAGATAAAAATATTTTAATTTATTTTACTTTCGACTGCAGTGCCAGCAGCAGCAGCAGCGGCAGCAGCGCCACAGACTAGGCAAACTGCCCCCTGCCCCTGCCCCCTGCCCCTGCCCCTGCCCCTGACCCTGCCGCCTGCTGCCCCTTCTCAACCCTCTGCGTTTTCCTTTTTGCACACAGAGCTTTTTCGGGCCTCCAGCTCAGCGTGCTGTCTGCACAGGGATTGCATATGCATAGAGGAAAATGTATGTGCTCGCTGGGAATACCCTGTATGTGGTAAAGCAGTCTAAACTGGGCCTACCAAGCTTAGATAATATTTCTCAAATATTTCCAAACTTTGTTACATTTCATAATTGCATTTTTGTTTATCTAAAATTTGAGAAAGATACAGTACGCAACCGGGCTGATCCGTGGCTAATTTCTTCAATTTAGAGTGCAATTAAGGGGCGTGGTCAAATTCTAAAACACTCTTGATCTGCGTGCAGGAATAAGACACATTATTACAAAATGTAATAGGCCTAACTCTTATAGTCTACGAGATCTAGCTGCTCATACAGACAGCTTTAGACACAAATGTCTAGAGCAACTCTAAGCTGATAATACTTGGAATTGCCTTGCGATTTTGTATAAAACACACATCATAGGGCATCTGTAGGCGCATCATCAATGCATTTGTCTTTGCTTTTCAGCTGCATTTGTCGCCTGCAGCTCCCACATGGCGAATTCCCCATTGAAAGGGCTCGTCTGTCTCGTCGCCTTTTGCATGTTTGTTTTCTGCCTTTGCAGTCATTTTATTTATCTTTGATAAAAGGTTTTAGTTTTCCGTCTGCCAGGGAGAGTTCGGGTATGTGTTCTGGCATTTAAGGCCATCAATAGTGGCTTAGGTTAAAAGGTTTTTTTGTTTTCGGGGATTTGCGGCGTCGACAAGCACAATACATTGCTTAAAGTTGCAGTTTCAATCTGAATGGGAGCCGAATTCAAACTGAATTCGAGCTTTACTTTCCAATATCAGCGCTATACAAATTTCATAATTATCAATTCGTTTTGTAGCGTTAATTATAGCAATGCAGTCGCAGCCCATTTTATTTTATTAAATTATTCAAAACACACACTCGCGAGACAATGAAAACATTTTGAGTGCTGGGGGAGGGTGGACAGGGGAATATTTGTTGAGCACACAAAATGTCAAATGTTGCTAAAAACAATTGATATACAATTTACGATGAACAATAGCACAAAAACAAAACAAAACAAAACAAAACAGACTTATAAAGTAAACTGCATGACGCATGGCAACCGCGACGCCTACGAAAAGTGAAAGAAACTCGAACACCCACCGTAATATATCGAAAATGTTCGAGGGTACTGCATGCATATAGGCGAAGAAGAAGAAGATGAAGAAGCAGAAGAAGACAAGATGGCACATATAGGCTTTATATAGAGACCGCGTCCATATAACGTATACAACATCGAAACTCAGACTCGCCTTCGCGCCAGACGCGTTTGTCACGACGCGACGACCACGAAACTGACACAAAAGCCGCACAAAACGAAACCAAAACGAAGCGAAACGAAGTGAACGGAACAACAGCAACACCAACAAAAATGTCGCATGCAATTTACTGCAAAAAGAAAAAAAAATCAAGAAGGAAACGAAGAGAGTGAGGAAGAGCAGCGGAAGACGATAGAAAAAAAGAAAAACCGAAGGCAGCACTTTGCTTTGTCGCATGACTTTTACTTTTTACTTGTGCCAACTCACACAAACACAAACACACACATTATATTTATTATTTGCAGTTGTAGTTGTAGTTGTTGTCGTTGTTGTTGATTTTGTTTTTGTTGCTGCTGATTGCGTGCAACAACTTGTCAGCTCTGCGGCGGCGTCTCCCAACTTGGCAGCGCGTCTCGAAGAAAGCGAAAGTTATGACATTTTGGCAGCCAACGAAAGTGCGATTTGTCCAGCTGTGTTTGCCAGTGTGTGTGTGTGTGTGTGTGTGTGTAGGGGTGTGCGTGTCAGGGTGTGCGTTAGATATGTATCTACAAATTGCAGTTGTCATGAGACTAAATTTAGCGCAACTTTTAGTCGCATTTTTCACTGACAACGCGCAGAGTTAAAAGTCCAAGTAAAATGTGAAAAATATGTGGAATAAATACTAGGGATAGTCATGCATATAAGCATAAATATTTGTATATGCATATGTGAAGCATAGTATATACAAAATTCTTATCGATTCTCTTACTAGTCTATGTTTCTGTGGAATGTATTCCTATTTATCTATCAAAAGTTTCAGAACTGAAGGAAAACTAATGAAAATATTATGAGTTTTTTATTTATAGATATGTATGCTACGAATCAGAGTATTTTTAATGCAATTTCGGTTATATTTTCCACGTGAATCTCTCTGTATTTCGCGCTCTGTGTTGTAACCCACATCATAACAGAATGTTACCAACAACTGCTGCTATCGATGCATATTAAACACATTTCACACATACACACTCACTTATAAATCAAGTGAAAATCTGTTACATATTCTCAGGGAAAGCGTCTGTGAAAAGCGGCGTGTGCCAGCTTGAGCTGCCTTAGCTCACTCGGTTCATTCAGAGCGAAGCTCTCGAGCTCGTTCGAGCGAATGAATGAAAATATTTATGCATATAAAGCGCCAGCAAAAAACACAGATACACACACACACAAACACACAGACACACTTTCAGCGCTGGCATGTAAAAAGTAGCGTAAAAAGAAAAGGAAAAAGGCAGCTGAAATAAAATAAAATAAAATTTATCTTGAACTTGAACTTGAAACGAAGACATCGAAGTCAGCGTCGCGTGGTAGGGGAGGAGGAGGAGGGAGAAGTGGTTGGGGCAGGGGGCGCGACAACGTTTTGTCTGCTGTTTGTTTTTGTTGGTAATACATTTAACGGCAATCTGTTGTGCCTGACGATGATGAAGTTCAGGGAGACGCAGCTCGTTAATGATGCGACTTCTTGCTTAAATATTTTTTGCGTAAATATGAGCAAATTTTGGGAACAGCAACGGCAACGGCGACGGAAAAAAAATGCCAGCAATTGCGCAGTGCAATTGTAATGCAGCTTGAGCTAACTAAAACTGATGGACTAGCTTATACCCTGTAAACGGCAGTAAACTGATCAGGCTGGCAACGCATTTGCACGTTTTCTGCAATTATTGCAAGGCCCGCCTTACTGAAGTTTACTGGGTATACAGACTTACTATTGTTTATTAAACAAAGCCCGAAGTTTTTTGCAGTTAATTTGATTTTATATCGTGTGTCTTGCTCACACTTTCCCTCTCTCTCTCTCTCTCTCTCTGCTGCCTTGCTCTGTGCTGTGCTGCGCGCCTTGTTTGAATGTCATCAGCTCAAAGTCGCCCAATTGTGACTTTGAAATTGCGCCAGACACACACACAACAAACTGCAGCAACAAAAACAACAGCAGCAGCAGCAACAACAACAGCAGCGACAGCAGCAGCACAGTATTCATTTTGCTTTGCACTGCAAAGTCGTGTTGAAAAAAACCGAAAATGCTTTTTTGATAAAAAAAAATGTCAGTGAGCGCATTGCGACAGAATGTGTGTGTGTGTGTGGGTAAATATGTGTGTGGGTGGGGCGCAGTTTTGTGTGAGTTTTTTTTTGTATCTGCTGCGCAAAAAAGCGACTGCATACAGAGTGTATTTTAATGAGATAATTGCCAGAAACAAAACCAGTCGAGCTGTGCACAAGAAAAACTGAAAAATTTCTCAAGATATTGCAGTAAATAGAAAATGAAATAGAAAAAAACACCAAAAGCAATATCAACTAGTGCAAGGTTGCCAGCCGAAATGATAAAAAACAGAAGACGAAAACAATAATCACAGTCGACCTTGAGATACAACACTAAAAACTCGCACTGTCTATACCCTGCACCGTCCAAATGGGTCGCGCATGCCAGACTAGCAGGTGAAGCCGGGCACTTCCGCAAAATTGAGTGTGAGAGAGTGTTTGAGAGAGAGGGAGAGAGCGAGACAGCGCGCGAGCGGTAGCAAAATACAATGCGCCAAAGAGTAGAATAAAAAAAAATATATAAAATGACATAACAGTGCAAATAAATTAAACAAACAAAGGCAAGAAACAGACAGGCAGAGAAACAACAAAATGCAAAAGTTCATAAATTAAATGATATACGAAATGTTGTGCGCGCACTTTTATGTACTTTACACACACACACACACCCGTACATAGCCGAAATTGCACGACGCCAACGCTGCAGAGTGGCAACAACAAAAGTATCTTTTTATTTTTGCCATGTAGAAAATGTATCTGCAGCTGTCTATCAGTCGTCGTTGTATCTAACACTGTGACTCGATGCCGCCACAGTTGCCGCTAAAAAGTTTCGCCTCCTCCGCGCTGCCGCACTCGCTGCTGACGTCGTCGTCGCCGTCGTCGTTGTTGTTGTCATTATTATTATGTATTAGCATTATTATTTACCCACTATCGCTCGTATCTTTGCTTCGCTGTGTTTGTTGTGGAAGCAGCGTAGAATGAGAGATTCGAGGAATTGGGACACTTGTGTGCAGTGTGTCTGCTCGACAAATATCTGTGAGATACTTTGCGCTCTGCCTGCGTGTGTGTGTGTGTGTGTGTGCGAGCGAGCGAGTGAGCGCTTTGGGACTGCCTTTTGCAATTGCACGGCTAGAAAAAAACATATATCTAAAACGAGCGAAAAGAAATTTTCGGCGTTTATTTTTTATTGTTTATTTTGCGCTGCGCGTGGCTCTCAATGTCAGACGGAAAATTTTGTTGTTATTATTATTGGGTACGTGCTGCAAGTACGTTTGCAATTAAATAATACAGTTGATTAGTTTGATTTGATTGCCGGCCCACGCGGCGTATGATTAATGCCGCTGCGCATGCAATTGACGTGCTTCCGTTTCGAATGGAGGCAAGCGAAAAGCGCTTTGCATATCTGAAATGCAAAAAATAAATTCAAAATTAACAAACTCGAAATCGAGAATACACACACGCACAAACACACACGCAGACGCACACACAGGCAAGATTGCAACCAAGGTCAGAAATGACGAATAACAGCAAAATGCGCTGCTGCTGCTCTGTACCAGTCGCAGATCTGTGCAAACACAGAGAGCAAGAGAGAGAGAGAGAGAGAGAGGGAGAGAGAGAGCGAGAGAAAGAGAAGAAGAGAGGGAGCGAGAGCGCTCGCTGCAAATGCGCCTTTTTGGTTTTTTGCCGAACAAAAAGTAAATAATTTTTATTTGTCAGCGCGAGTCAGTTCGAGTCCGGGTTCTGTGCGCGTACATAGAGGTTCTATGCATACACATACATATACATAAGCAAACATATAGTATGTATACATATATACATATGCGTATACAGCATGCACACGATCTTTAATCATAGTTAGAACTTGCTTAATTTGTGTTTTCGTTTCGATTTTCGTGTGTCGCATCAACAAAACAGTAAAGCCAACTGCAAAAAAAAAACACTGTGAAATCAAGCGTATAATTGCTGTGGATTATAAAGATGATGATCGCAAGGTACTTCAAGTATTTAAATATCGATCTAATGCGAAAAAAAACTAACAAGCTTCATTAGATTGTTGTGGAGCTTTGCCAATGGCAAGCTTTCTGCCTGAAGCTAATGATATTTATTAGATAAAATACAAAAAACAAGATCATAACTCATGTTTCTCGTTTAAGCCTTTTATAGGTTCTCCGATTTGTTATGTGCTTAAAAAGAATCTCAAAATCGCAACTGAACGCAATCTTTTTCTCAGTTTTCCTCTGCTCAGCTCATCTTTCCTTATAGCTAGACATGCCAAGGCCAATTGTCGCCTCAAGTCTCCAGATTCCATTTCATATTTTGCATATTTCACATGCATTAATTGCTTAATTGATGCCAATGTGCAAAACGCGCGCTTATTCAATTCATTCAATTTCGCATTCATAACAAACCGCACTTCAAACTACACACACACACACACGCACTCAAACCCGTAGAACGATCTTCAAGTTTCATTTCTCACCTCACGCAGGCATGGCCAATTCCTGGAATTCCTTTGACTAACTAACAGCCCGTAGCTGCTGCTGCTGCTGCTGCTGTTGCTGCTGAAGTTCTTCTCACACGCGCAGCATACAAATTGCAAAGAGCAAAGAGCAGAGAGCGAGCGAGAGCGAGAGAGCAGCGCCGAATATCCTTGAAAAAGGCAAACGCCGATAATAATAATAATGGCAAGAGCAAACGCAGCAAAACTTGAGGCGCAGGCGCAAAGACTGCACAACGTGCGCAGCAACAACAGCAGCAACAGCAACAACAGCAACAACTACAGCAGCAACAGCAACAACAACAACAACGGAAAACATAAATCAAACAGTAACTAAACACGCACACACTTACACACACACACAGAGCCGGGCAAATATGCAGCAAAACGGGCGACAACAACTGACAGTAAACCGTTTCAGCAGTTTAGCCATACCCTGTAAAAGCAGTAAACATGTCGCTTAAGCTTAAGTGCCTGCACTTTGATTCAAGATCATATCTTATCGTTAGAAATAAAGATAACCTTATAAAATTCGGTCTACATAGACATGAACATATCACGCATGTGTACGCTTGATTTGATTACATTCCGAAAATAATTAAAAAAAATTACGCTCGAACTGAACTCAAAAAGAGTAAGTAAATCGTAAAAAAAATTCGTAGCGCTTCCATTTCCTTATCGCCACAGCATAACTGCGCGTCGAGCAAGCTCATATTGCTGTTTGTTTTTTTCTCTCTCTTTTCGCAAACGCCGAATTTGCTGTCGGCGTCGCCGTCGCTTTCGACTGAGCAAATAACTGCATTTGACCTTGTTTCGCGTTGCCTGTGTATTGGTAGCTTAGAACAAACAAGATATGCCGAATTTGTGCGAGTATGTGTGTGCGTGTACGACTGTGTGTATGCGTGAATGCGAAAATATATTTTCGACTCTTGCTTGCTTTGCTTTTGATATTCGTAGCTAAACTCGAATTCGCTTGTCAGTCTGGCACAAGTGTATTAATTCAGCTGCGCATGGAACTCGAACATGCACAGGCGCGGACATACGCACAGGGTGACTCACGGCACAACACACACACACACACTGAGTCAACCGCCTGCATAGCTCGAAACGGAATTAGAACTATAGCAACAAAAAATAAAAAAAAAAAGAAAATGGAATCGACACAAGGAAAGTTTCCATTGGCGCTTGCTCGTTCCGTCTCTGTCTCTGTCTCTGTATCGCTTCCGCACTCTCTCCCGTTTTCTGCATTTCGTTTTCGCTATTCTTCGCCTTAGCCAAAATACAAAATGTAGGTTAAATTTGCGGAAATCACGCAAGTGCGCAAAAAAACAAAACACAGAAAAAAAGAGATTCGCGAGGTATAAAAATACTCATATAAAAAAAAACAGCAACAAATTTAGATACGTGCGCAGATAGCGCACACAAAAACAACAATATTCGGTTAATTTGTTGTTGTTGCTCTTTATTCTGTTATTCTGTTATGCTGTTTGATTATGCAACAATCGCGAACAATATTGACGAATACTACGGGAACAGGTGCTAAACAGTTAGTGTAGTTGTATTAGTAGTGATCGTCTGTGTGCGCAGGTGTGGGTGTGTGGCCCACATTTTATTTTGGCAATATTATCATTTTATTTAGCTTCCATGCTTAATCATTGCTCGTCTGTGCTGCCGTGGCCCATCAATAATAATGTTCAATTAACAATTTAAATCAAATTCGACTGCGTCTCCATCTCAATCGCACTATCCGACACGCATGCTAATTAGCCAATAGCAGCAAAGGCCATTTTAGCGCAATTCCAAGCTGCGCATTTGCACAGCTGCATTAGAGCAGTGCGAGCATACTGCATGCATATGTATGAGTGTGTGTCTGTGTATGCGCGAGAGTGCACTTTTTGCAAGCTTGCGTCAGCAAGTGTGCAAACGGGACAGCCAGACAGTGCGCCAACAGTGCGCGAGAGCAGACTACGCAAGCAGTTGCTCTCGCACGATCGTGTCGCAGTTGACTTCGGCTCGTCGGGCCGAGCTGTTGTTGTTGTCGCTGTCGTTGCAATTTATTCGTATGCGCTTTTTGCTTCGTCGCGACGTGTCGCTTCGTTTCAAGTTCGTGCAGCGTCGCGAATTTTAATTCGTCGGCATTTGCGTTGCGTTGCGCGAAGGTTGCTCATTAATTAGTTGTTGTATGTGTATTATTCTGTTTGTTTTTGCTGTTGTTGCTGTGGCTGGCATTACAAGCGCAGCTGCCGATTGGTCGGCACACGATCGTGTAATGTGCACTCGGCTGCAGTTCGGTTGTAATGTGCAATCGTGCCAATGAGAGAGAGAGAGAGAGAGAGAGAGAGAGAGTGGGCATACAGTAAGGAGTTGAGGTGAATTATGGCTGCAAATAAAATATGTATAATTTATATAAATAAAAATAATAATAATAAAAAGCTAAAGCAAGCAAATAATGTAAAATACTAATTAAGCACATTTTAACTATAACAAATGGCATAGCAAATTTTACCCACTATTTTTTCTATTTAAATATAATTTGATATTATTAAATAAAACACATCATGAGTAATTAAGATAAATATAACACTTCAAATAATTGCTAGAGTACATAGAACATGCAACTTATCTCTCGTTTTCTTTTTTTCATTGCAGGTAATTAAACAGAAACACGGCGTAAGCGTAAGTCTCGTTTATCGATTTCAGTTTTCCCAGTTTTCCTAGCATAATTACAACCACCCCTTCAGAGCCAGTTTTTGCGCTGCAGCATCTGAAAGCTGTTCTACCACACAAACATATGCCCAAATCTTCAAACCACTTTTGTTAAAATGTTACTTTGAGTTGGGTGCCCTTTCGAATCCTCCTTCCTGCCCGCCCATTCCATCGGCAACAACCACCGCACTGGGCAATGCTCAACAGCTGAATGCACACACACACCCACCCCCTCGCTGCCACTTTGACATGCAACCGCACAAGAAAAACAACAACAACGGCAGCGGCAAAAAATGCAATTTCTTTTGAAGAAAACTCGAGTGAAAAACGCGCTGGCAACCACCTTTGGCTCTATTAGGCTCGAGGGTCGTGGAAAAAAGACGAGCAAAAATCTCGGACACACACACACACACAAACACATATACACAGCCAGAGCGAGTGCAGTCAGTCAGTTGGCCTGGCATCCTGCCTCCTGTTCCTGTTTTTCCCCTGCCGGGCACGTGCTGCAAATGCGCTGCGCTGCGCCGATAATGAAGCCACTGGCAATGCACACGCAGTTGCAACCCTCTCCTGCCCCTGTCCCTGTCGTAGCCCCGGTCGAGTGGCGCCCCATGCCCTTAGCCGAGGGTGGGTTATCGCCATGTTCATTCATTCTTTTGCTTCTGGCTTAATCCTCGTTTTGTTGCAGCTGCAGCAGCAGCAGCAGCACAAGCCACGTCATCCCCCTAGTCATCGCTTGAGTGCAGCAGCAGCAAGGGCATTGCGCTTGCAACAAACTGCGGCGCCCAGTTAATTAAGCCGCATCGTCGTCAGCATCTTTGTTGCAATTTGAACTCTCCCGTGTTGCAAGGGTTGTTTTTGCTGCCACCGCCACCGTCGCTTAAGCTGTCAGAATTGCGACGAGCAACGTGACAGGCGCGTGTGTCCGTTGCCACAGCTAATTGCAGTTGCCACAGCAGCAGCAGCGACCTGTAACCGGTTTCCTTTTGCCCAAGAGCTGTGTTTTATCCATGTCCCATAAAGAGTTCTAAGCTGCGTGTAACTGAAATCGCATTTGTCAAGCCTTCGTGTTGATTGTAGTTAACATTGCAAAGGGGTTGAGCGAAACATAATTTCTAAAGTTATTCGAAAAGAGAAATTAGAAAGTTTTATAGCTGTTTTTTATTGACTATCATACCATCTTAACACAAACATAATTTGGAAGCGCAGGGATATAGTTGTTCATACGAACAGATAGATAAAATTGGCTATATTCTGCCTTTGCACTGCAAGTTTTAATAAGCTTCTTACTTGCGAGTAGATTTAAAAATTATTCTAAGCCCAGTCTGTTGGTATATCTTGGCTTAAAATAGCGGTTGCTGAATCTGCTTTGAATTGGGCAGAAAACCCATGCACAAATCACAGAGCCCTGCCATTTCAGCCTTTTCTTTTGGACTTTTTAGGCTCCTCAGCACGGCCAAGTTGCAACACGCTGACAACTCAAATTACAGTCGAGCACAGCCGCTGCAAGGGCCCGTTGTAAGAGTGCCCCATTAGTTCTTGAGCCCCAAGGCCCGTAGCCAGTTGCCAGTTGCGAACCCAAGTAATCCCCACAGGCTGCTGCTGCAAATCAACTCAAGTAAAAGTGTCAAAACAATACAAACGACGCACAGGCGCAGCAAGGCCCACACACACACACACAGAGAGACTGGCACACACACGCACATAATTTATGCCTATGTACAGGACCGAGGAAATTTCGGTAACTTTGCGCGCTGCGCTCGACGCACATAAAACGCAGACTGCAGCCCAAAACATAACGGCGGAAAAATCAATTTTCTTTTGTGCTTAAGGGTGGCTAAGGGGCCAAAGAGGCGGGTAGGCATGGCATGACAGCGCATAAACTTCTATTTGGCATTTGGGGGTTGCACGCACAAGCACACGCACGCATACACACAGAGACAGAGACAGAGAGAGAGAGAGAAAGAGAGTGTGAGAGAGAGAGGCAGCAGCTACGCACTTGTGCAGCAAATTGTCACCCAGTTTTGGGCAAATATTTGCGCCCAACCCTTGGCTGCAGAGCATGCTCGGCCCGACCCAGCTCACCCCACTCCCCTCCCTTCACGCAGCCTCCCCCGAACTCTTGGTGTAGAGAGAAAACGAGTTGACAGCGCTTTGAAGTGCAAAAGTGCAGCATAATTTTCGGGGCTAATGCAATTAGGCAATTATTTGGCATAATACAAGGTTGTGTGTGTGTGTGTGCGCGTGTGTATGTATCTGTTTTAGCCCGTCTCAGCAGCCCAACCCCGCACACGCCACTCTACTTCCCGCTGCTGCTGCTGCTGCTAATTACTCATGCCGCACGCATTCTTGGCGCACTGAGGCGTATACACAATAATTTACAACATTTCCCCAAGAACGTGCATTGAATGCGCAGAGAGCGAGCGAGCGAGAGAGAGAAGATGGCAATGCCGTAGACACAGCAGAGCGAGACAGACTGCGTAAGAGAGGTAAATGCAGCAACATGCTGAGCCTAAAACGAGAGCGCCAGAGAGAGAGGGCAAATGTCAGCAATGCGGCACGTTGCGTGTATGTATCTGTGTGTATGTGTGTGTGTGTTTGCCAAAAACTGTGCCTGGACATTGGCAATGACGTCAGCAGCAGCAGTGAAAAGCACAAGTCAAAATTGTTGTTATTAAACCGAACGCAGGCTCCGAAATTTCAGCCGCCTTGGGCAATTGAGCACAGGCGGCGCCGCAGCGCATTTGTGTTGCAAGAGCGGGCGCCTGCCATTTCCCTCTCTACCCCACCGCAATAAAGTTTCGGATTGCCAAGACCCCAAAATGCTGCGCACACAAACGTGACTGCCCATTGTGTGTGTGTGTGTGTGTGTGCGTGTGTGCAGGATAACTGTAATCGACTTACTTGCAGATTGATTGCGGTTTGGGTTCGTCGACGCCTATTCGAAATGTGTCAAATTGGCAGCCCCAATAAAAAAAGGCAGAGCCGTAAAATAAACGCCTGGTCCAGCTCTTCATCGATTGAGTTATATGCAGAAAATGAAGGCAATATTTCAAAAAAGTGTGATATATTGTCGAGAAACTGAAAAATACTTTTATATGCGCAATTCCACTCGCAAAACTGTTTGAAACTCGAAGTTGATGAAAGTTAACTGCATAGTATTTTATTGAACAGAGTATTCAAGCAGCCGCTCCAAAGTGTCATTCAAGGCGCTGCAAAAGACATTGAAACAAGCTTAGAGTGATCTATAGCAAACTGCGGATCCCTTCCCAGCTTCAACTTCCCATCAGAAATTAATTTTCAATATTCATAAATTTCACGCAATATTTAAGGCTTTTGTATTGTTGTTGTTGTTGTTGTTGTTGCTGTTTGTCAACCCCTAACGAGTGTTGCGTATGCGTGCGTGTGTGGCACGCCCACATTTTGGAAAATCACTTGACTTTTCATTAATAAAATTGAAGTTGCTTGATTTCTTTTTTTTTTTTGGTTTAATCCTTCAGACATTGCGAGTTCGAGTGGAATATCGAATACCCTTTGCCCACTCCATTAGCTCCATTAGCTACAGCCATGCGTTTGGCATTCTGAAGTGAACCCTTTTTTGCGTGTTGTTGTATTAAATTTCATTAAAAATATTTTGTACACATTTCTTTTTCGGGAGGTTTTGCACGCAAAATGCGGCTTACCGAGTCGCTTCTATATACATATAGAAATCGCGAGCCGCGCCACAAGTTCTTTTCAATAGCGAGCCGCACACTCGCAGACACGCACACACAGCCTCACACACACAGCCTCACACACACAGCCTCACACACACAGCCTCACACACACAGCCTCACATCACACACCCACGCACACACGCATTGCAACCCTTCAGAAATTCATAACTTTTTTTTTTTCAGAGCAAAAAAAATTGTTTTCTATTCGCATTAATGCAGCAATGCGTGCGTGCGCCCTTTGTGGGCGTCTGTAGAGGGGAAGGGGGGGGGCAGGTCCCCGCACATAGCCCGCCAGACTTGGTTTACTCACTTGGTTTATTGCTCAGACTGATTAACGACTTTCTTTTGTTTTAGCCACGCTAAGTTTGGGTGCTGCGTAGAATTGGTTTCGCTTTAAGCTCATAATTCGCATATAACATATGTGTAATTCAATTTAAGAGATTTTGACATTGAAATATGTCTTTCAAATACTCGGAAAGTAGCTCAAAAAAGGAATACGTAAGCTAAGCCTATTTTAGCTGCTTTATAAGAAGTACGAATGGCTGAAGTCAATGAAAACATTGTAAACTACCGATCTTTAACAAATTTTTATAGGTCTGAGTTGGTTACCGTTATTGTACAGGCCTGGCTAAAATCCAAAACAAAAGCAACAATATGTAACAATATTTACACACAATATTGGATGGCCTTAGCTCTCAGAGTCTCCGAGATCTACGTGTTTACATTGTTTGACATTTCTGAGTTTAGCCTTAAAAGAGCCTAGAAAACAATATGCCTTAAAATAGACTAAAAAAACAATATGCCAGCAGATAAAGGCAGTTTAAATCCTTAGCTTCAGCTTTGGCAAACATTTGCTATGACATGTTCAAGCATGTTTAGCGCAAAAGTCCTCAACAAAGTTTTGTTTCCAACTTTGAACCTGCAAAGTTTTTCAAGCCAGCTTGTTTTAATTTCTAGTTGCATTTTTAACATGACGAGCAGCGCTTTTAAGCCCTTACGCACACTCCCCCCTCCCCCCTTCACTTCCTCCTCCTGACTTCCTCACACACTCGTCACCGTCGCTGTTCAAAATTCAATGAGCAAAGTGCCGCCGTCGTGGCCCCGCTGAATTTATTGAAAAATCATGATATGTGCCCATCAAGCAGACAGCTGTGGCAGGAGGCAGTAGCTCGTGCGGAGAGGGTAGAGTGGCGGTGGTTGGGTGGCGGGGGTCACGTTAGCAATCCTTGGCATGCAAAAGCGTCGATATGACAGCTTGACTGAACTAAAAATCGCACTGCTTTTAGAGGGGGAATCGAGAGCGTGGGCGAGGCTAGACAAAAGCCCGCACGCATACACGGAAATATGATTTTTTTCGTGCCCGCTTGGACAGCGGGCAGTAGGGGTGGGGGTGGTTAACGGTAACTGGGGGGGTACGTACTAAGTCTGAGCCTACTGGGCCCCCGCCTCAGCGCCGCCCACAATGCTGATTGACGTGCCTTTTATTGATGCTCTTGATTGGTTTTTACCTTTTTACCTGGACGGGCAGACAGATGCGGGTGACTGTGTGTGTGAGTGTGTGTGTGCCGCGTCCGGCATACGCACATATTGAACTAACGACCGGCACACACACACACACAACAGTTATGATTTTTATTACACGTACAGGTAGCATAGAGACCCGCGGCAGGACAGGCAGGCATTGCCCGACGAATTGTGTTTGTATTTGTGCTGCGTATTTGCTTAGCACATTCGTCTCTGTTAATTTTTTATGTGCAGCGCCGGATAATGCCGGGCCAGATACATATATGTACATGTATCGGGGGGATCTGTTTGCGTTTTTAATCAAATGCTCAAAAACGCGTTTAGCGAGAGAGACGAAGCCGCGTATCGTTTGCTTGTTTAACTTTTATATCGTAATTGCATATCGCAGTGGGAGAGTAAGTGTGAGTGAGAGAGAGTGTGAGTGAGCGAGTGCGAGAGTGTGTGAGTGAGTGCCAGAGTGAGTGTGATAGTGTGAGTGCGAGTGCGAGAATGAGTATTGCAAACAAACTAATCAAAAGTCTGCAATCGCTTCGTTGGCCACTTTCCACTTCCGTTTCCGCTTTGCCCTGTGCCAGCTGTGGGCTTGCTATCTTGCTCTATTGCCCATGCTCCCGCTCTGTCGCTTGTTTCGCACGCGCTAATGCTTTAATCCTTGCCCAGGCAGGACCCGCTGCTGTCCGCGTGTATTAAATCGATGAAGTATTAACGACTTAATTGCATGTTTGTTAGACATTTCGTAGCACACTCCTTCGGCTTCCCGCCCCTCCACATCTCTCTCTCTCTCTCTTACTCTCTTCTCTTTATGCTTGTTTGAAGTTTATTAAATTCGCCGCACCGATGGAGGCGGTGCAGTGGCCCACTCTTGCTCCTCCTCCTCCTATTCCTCCTCTCCTGCTCTGCCTCTTGCCGTGCTCATCATTTGATCAAACTGCGAATTCGATTAAAGTAATGGCTTTTTCAATGGCTTGTGGTTACAAAGCGTTAGAGGAGTGTGCGGAGTAAAGCGAGGGGGAGCAAGAAAGTAGCTGTATGTGTGTGTACAACACATTATTAGCTGCTTAGTGAATTAAATACTGGATCAAAGCGATATGCCAAAGCTGTTGGGTTAAGAAATAAATAAAATAAATAAAATATATCCTAACTCAGCTCAGCTTTCGAAAGCAAGTATTCCGAAAATACTCTGATCTATGTCTTTTAATAGGCACCAAGTTTTTCAATATGATTCAAAATATAAACTTAATGAGCTCACAGTATATAGAAAAGTAAAACTGCAGGCATTATCTCTTCTATCTACACATTCTTCAGCTTTTACTTAGTTATATATTGTCCAACCGCTTTAACTCTCTACTTAAAAATGGCCAATCTTCTTTATCAAGCGATTTTCGATTATCATATGTGCCTTTTTCCCCTTCACCCTTTCTCCCTCCCTTTCTTTACGTTTGTTCAGCATTTTCGCGGCAGCTCGAGCAAATTAAATAAAGCTCAATGACAAACTTCATTAGCCAAAAAATCAACTGGCCAAATGCCAAGCAACAAAAATAACAATTTGCCTTTTAGACCACTCACACACACACTCCCGCACACACACACACACACCGTTCCCACACTCTCTGCGTCTGCCACGCTGCGGCTGCTGCTGCTGCTGCGTGGTCTGCGGCAACTCACAATGCTACGCAAAACTAAATTAAGATTGAAATGTAAAACTGAAAACGTTTTACACAATTATTGAACGTCGAAGCGGGCAATCTGGACGAATGGCAGGATGGGAGGTGGCTCCATGTCCGGTGGCGGGGGGGGGAGGAGTTGTATGTACGTGTGTTTGTCCAGGCTAACTGCCTCTAATCGTACAGCGAAATCCACTCGAAACATTCGAACCCTTGGACACATTGACGATTTGTGCGAATCAGTCGACTGCATAACTTACAATGCCGTCAAAATAAATTCGTAGAAAATTTGGTAAGAGGCAGGCAGGTGATGGCAGGACAGGGGGTTGGGGTGGGGCAGGGTAGCGTTAGGTTAGCTTCGCGTGGCATGTAGTAATGAAGGATTGACTGGGGCCCGACCCGCTTAATATTATCACTCCAGCATGCATTTTGCAAATGAAACGTTTGTCCTGCCTGCCACACAACTCCCCCTAAGCCTGCTGCCCCCACCCCCTTCCCTCCTAAGCACACTCCTTCACACACACAAAGAAAAAGTCAATGTATGGAAATTTTTGTTCAATCACAAATCCAATGATGTTCGCTTCGACGCATTTTGACAGATAGACAGAGGGACGCACGAGCCGACGGACGGACAGACGCATGGAGCAACGCAGCACACACACACGCACGTATGTGTGTTGGGCAGGGAGTGTAGGGTGTGTGGGCAGGCTGTTCACTTTGATGAATTCGCCTGTTCCTGTTTCTGAAACAGGCGATTGTTGTTTGTTTGAAAGGCTCTGCTGCTGCTGCTGCGTTCTCTGCCTCTGCCTCTGCTTCTGTCTCTGCCTTGGCTGCCTGTCGCTGCCACTGCCTCTGCTGCTGCCACTGCTTTCCTCGGCCGCCTCTACTACCTCTGCCTCTGCCTCCTCAACTGCTTCTTCCATTATCCTGTGCTGCGCGCCAGCTGATAGGCCTCGCATCTGGCTGCTGCCTTTGCCTGCAGTCTGCATGTTGCCCATTGATTTTGGTATTTTTGTTGGTATTTTCCATTTGCCGCTGCCTTTGCCCTTTGTGCCGCGTCGACAGTGTCGGCCGTGTGTGCATTGATTAGAATGTTTGGACTCGAGTACGCAAATATTTTTGCTTGCTTGTCAATTAGTACGTTAAGCTGCTCCAGCCAGGGCACTTCGAATGTTACGGAGGACCTGAGAGCCTGAGAACACTGGCAGCCCTATTTCCGCCCTTTCCACTCTATCTTAGAAAGGCAGTACGAGTCAAATATGCAAGACATTTTCTATTACATTTTCAATTCATTCATTTCATTTTTTGAGCAACTTGATCGCTTTTTTAAATGATTTTCAAATGCTCTTGTTTGCATATATTGAAATTTTTGTATATTTTTAGACAAAAACAGGATTGTTGTAGGTCTGGCTTATGTATATTAGATCTATTAGATCTATTAGATCTAAGTTAGATCTATAAAAGCTGCGCCAAAACAAATTTACTAAGACTGGCTTGCATAATTGCAGGGTTCCAGCAGTTGGAACGGTCCCACCTTCAGGTAGCTTTTTATATCATTGTGTATGCCACAGGGGAAGCTTTTTATTAGCCCTAGAAGACCTACTCTACTACCAATTTTTTCTCCATTTAGAGAGGCAACCATTTCAATTAGCCGCTGTTAATTACGCAGCGCTCTCTGACAGTTTTGCCTGCATAAAGGATTAGAGCCAGAGCCAACGGGCTGGGCAGGAAATGCAGTTGATTTTGGTTCGAACTCGGCTTGTGACAGCTTCAAAATCGAGAGAACAATTTGAGCTGTCAGCCCGAGATGCGCAAGGGTTGTGGAGAGGGGAGGGAGGAGGAAGCAAGACGCGAGCGAGCCAGGGTTGAGCAGTTTTACCTGGCTGTAAAAACAATTGCGTATACGACGCATTGTACGCGCGTGTACTGCGTGAAAATTGCAACATTACCACATGTAAAGCGGCGGCTTCACCTCCTCCTCCTCCTCCTCCGTCCCCCCCCCCCTGCCTAGCACTTCCTGCCTCTAGCTCGACATGCGACTCGCTGTCCAAACTGTCCGTGCTGTGCTGCTGCTGCCTGTTACCTTTTTGACATTTGATTGAGATTTGTTATCGGCGTATTCATCAATGATATATACAATAAAAATACACACTCAGTCGCACACACACGCACACACTGTTTGCTTGCTCGGCCAGACTGTGCGACGCAACGAAAACAAAACCCCTCACACCTCCTCCCCTCCCCCCGCCATGCCGACTAAACCAAAAAAGTGCCTTAAAAAACTGCCCGCTGCTGTGTCGTCTGTGCTGCCCCAGCCACGCCCACAATTCACAGTAGTTATCGTGCGGGGCGCAGTGACATTTTTAGGCATTTGTTCAATACGTGCGGGGGAGTGTTGGGCAGGCGGTCGAAAGGGGGGAAGGGGGAGTGGCAGGAGAGGCCGAAAAAAAACAAGCAGCTGCTGTGTTTGCCGTGTGCCCAGGCTCGTTTCGCAATCAGCCCGGGCAGGGGGCAGCAGCAGGGAGCTGGGCGGCAGGCAGGCAGATGGATAGCTGGCAGGCGTGGTGAGGTGTGTGGAGGGGGGGAGGGGGGAGTGGCAAACTGGCCATGCGTACCTTTCGATCCTTGTGTGACATTTGAATTCACGGAATGAAAGTAAAACGGGAGGCAGCATACGTACGGGTGTGTGTGAGTTGCGTTTCTTTTATACAAGTTGTGCAGCTCCATTGCCCATCCCCCGCCCCCTCCTCCTGTGCTGCCCATCCCGCTTCCCATCGCATGCGCTCCCCCACTGCGTTAGCGTATCTATTTTTTAATTTTGCTGACGAGGCACAACGCAGAAGAGAAAACATACAAACGCAATTGTTCCACGTCCACAATGCATTCCATGTCGGCTGCCGTAGCTGCTGCTGCTGTCCTGACATGTGTGCGTCTCATGCTGATAAGCAGCAGACGCCCCCAGACCCCATCTCAGTCCCAATCCTGACCCCCCAACCCGCCCCCTTCCTTGTGCCAGTTGACGAGCCTGCGTCCAGCTCAGCCGCGAAATGAAAAGTTAAACTGTGTGACGCGCTGTAAACGCGCGTGGCGTGGCAAGGCGACGCCTGTGCTTGGATTCTCGCCAGGATTGTGTGGCAAGTAGTGGGGAAAGGGGCAGGGGAAGGGGCAGGGCCAGTGAGCTGGGCAGTGGCAGCCGTGCTGCTGTCTTTCGCTTTGGTTTGGCGTGATGAATATTTACTGCGTGCGCTAACTGCTAACTACCTACAGGTATTTTCATTTTTTGACATTTTTAATTGGGTTTGAGCAATGCACACAACACACACACACACACACACACACACACACACACACACACAACTCACACACACACACACAGTACACAACTGTCAGTCGAGCTGCCACTTGATACATGCCGGAAATGTAACCCCCCATTAAAGTTGCAACTGAACTCGCAATAAACTCGAAAAATGTTGCCAGTTTCGCATTTTGATGAACTGCCAGAACTCTCGCTCTGTTTCTCTCAGACTGTGTGCAAAAACTGCAGCTCTATTTAACCTTAACATATTTTTAAATATGCGTATATACCTGCAAGTATTTAATCCTCACATATTTTCAAAAATATGTATGCCTACTGCTTTCTAGTATTTTATTTAAGCAACTCCCCGTGTCAAGTTCATTAATTAATTTGAAACCATTCTCTCTCTCTACTTGCAGGTAACTATGCATATTCGAGGCACAAATCTTTCATGCGTTTCCCAACTGTGGAAAACTGAGGAAAACACGCTACTGTCTTTCTCGCTTTGTAAGTGCAATGAGAAATGCGCTTCCCATATTAATTATGCTCTCTCTCTCTCCTTGCCTGCGGCAATTAATTGGTTTCTCATCTAAATGCAGTTTCTCTTTAACAACAACCACACAATGTTAATTACAATAACAATTACAATTAGAATTCTAACCGGTAATTACGTCAAGGCAAGCGTATCTTCAAGTTAGAAGAGTGTGAGAGAGAGTAAGATATACGCGTTTGGTTCTGACATTTTTTGGTTGTGCAGCGAAGCGGAAAGCTCTAACCGACCTCTCTCTCTCTCACTCTCTCCCTCCTGTCGTCATTTATCATTATCACACACTTGCATAGCACTTGCCTGCTTCTTCCGTCGCAACTGCAGCGCATAACTAATTAAACCCAAAACTTGAATTCCCCGAGAGCTTCTGCACTGCGATGATTAACGTAGACGGTGTCGCCATCTGGCGTATCAACTGACAGTTCATATGTCACAGTTGCAGATCCTAAGTTTGAAAAAAAAAAAACTACTAAGCTCTAAAATATTTATTTTACAAGTTCTTTCTGGTTTAAAGTATTTTAAGCTTTCGCTTGCTGCTGCAGGTAAAATTTAATAGATCGTGCACTGCAAAATTATGTAAAAATTCAACTAGTTTTCTATCTCAGCAACTCTAATTGGAAACCTTAGGCAAAGGGGTTTAATTTGCCATCTCTCTCTCTCTTTCTCCTCCTCTATTTCTCTCTATCTAAAGCATCGAGCCCTTCAGATGAATTGCCGGCACATTAGCCACACATAATGTGCCTCGCATTGCAAGCCAGAATTATTCAATTGTTACTACATTTAGAAGAAGCTGCACAGCAAGACAAAGTGCCAGAGCAGTGCCAGAGCACACATGCATCATAATAATATGCAATACACGTAATAATGTGTTACAAGTCCGGGGATTACTCAATGGGCACCTGTTTGGCCAGTTTACGCAGCGGGTGAGACGGCCGCCCGTTGCGATGTTGTCATAACTCAAGAGGAATTTAAAAGGCGCTGCCACAGTTGTCCATAATCCTGTCAAGTGCTTCACACACACACCCACTCCCACAGTACACCAAGACAGCGATAGCTTTATGCAATTCCGGGGCGCAT
Source organism: Zaprionus inermis (assembly GCA_018151445.1). Classification (NCBI taxonomy): domain Eukaryota; kingdom Metazoa; phylum Arthropoda; class Insecta; order Diptera; family Drosophilidae; genus Zaprionus; species Zaprionus inermis. Next base: position 1,597,466 of record JAECXD010000634.1, on the reverse strand, counting down.
CGCTTTGATGTGTTGTGCACCGCAGGGCATAAGAACGAGGCAAGGAATGAGTTAAAGATAGACGAGCAGAATGAAAGGGTCGGGTCTTGGTTGGATGGGCTAAAGCTATAAGCAATTGTGCTCTGAATCTGTTGAGGTTTTGCTAGTATATGCTTAAGATCTACATAAGCTGAAGTATCTGCAGATTTACTTAGGTAAGGAAGTATCAACGAATCAAATTTATTATTTTCAAGTGATATATGTGCGACATTTCAGATTTTACGTGCTATATCTTGCGAAATATAGTAGTTTTCTATATAAGCCCACAACAATATAGCTCTGGCATATAGCTCTAGCACAGCTTCCACTCACATGTCTTGCCACGCCCCTTTGAGCGAGGGGCACGAGCTGAGAACTCGCTGTTGTTGCACTGATTATGCAACACTTATTCGCAGCTATTCTAGGAATTATGCAATAAGCGCGAGTATTTTTAGCTGTGTTGCAACCCGTTGTTGCTGCAACATTATGCGCACAAGTGTAATATCATACTCAGTGTATGGCGGTGGCGCCCCAAACTTGCCATTGTATTTGTGGCAAGCGTTGTTGCTTGGCCCGCAGGCGCATCTTGCGCAGCGCGTTGTCAAGTGCAGCCACAACTCGTGCCCAACTGAGGCAAAGGCTAAGACAGAGAACGGGAGGGGGCAACGAGCTGGGCACAGACTCAAGTCAAGTGAGATGCCACTGACAGGCGCAACTTGTGCCGTAATCTGCCGCCAACAGCGGCAAGTTCAAAGCAAGCGAGACTTGCCTCTTGCCGTGCCTTCTTTTATATTAATGTTGACACAGACACGCCCACCACATTCTGGGCAGGTTCAAAGCAAAGGAAATTGGGCATGCGAGAGGTTATATATAAATATATATTATATATATTTTTGAGAGCTAGGTTTTCTCGCATACCTAGGGAATGCAATATGACAAAACATTGCATTGACAAACATTTCAAATACACGCGGCTCATATGTCATAATAAACAGGAAAATTGGTTCGATAATATACAAATTCCAGTTAGTTTTACAGAAATGTTCGATGAGGCGTCGGATGTGAGAATCCACGACAATTTGCGATTGTTATTCCGCGTATTTCTAGTCTTTCTAGCGCTAATGGGTTGCGCAGTTGCGAGTGCATTAATTATTCTAATATACAAAGAAATTTGGCTGCCGCAGCAGGTCAGATCTGGTATATTTATTTGGTATATACTGCAATAATAATTTCAAAATACATTTTTAGAAAAAAAATCACATTGTCGAGACGAAGAAAACGAAGTTACGAAGCTGCGCATAAAAACCAAAACTACTGCAGTTTGATTTATCAATTGAGGAACTGCGCGAATGAGCAGCGCAAGAGAAAACCGAAAAAATACCAAAAAAAACACCAAAACTGGCATTTAATAATTGCGTCATTTGTTTCAAATTAATTGCCGTCAAATCAAGCAGTAGAGAGAGAGAGAGACAGCTAGAGAACTGCAGCACTTGAGAATGAATCACACGGAATCAAATATCGAATATCGAAATAGTGCACAAGGTCAATTAGTTGAAATACCAGAAAAATATAACAATTAAATACCGAATTTGAATTTTTCTCTCTCTCTCTCTCTCTGTTTGATTTCTGATTTTTGCTGCTGCTGCATTTGCTTATTGCGTAATTCGCTTCTCAGTTTTTTGTTTAGTTTCGTTTTGTTTTGTTTTTTTTTTTTTTTTTGAGAAAAGTGCGTTGTGCAAAGAAGTCGAGGAACAACCCCGAAATATGCCAATCCCTTCCTGTTTCAGGCAAATCACAATAACGAAATCGAGCAACGAGTGTGTGCGTCTTTCCAGGAACACAACACAAAACACATTCGACTGTGTGTGTGTGTGTGTGAAAAGGATTTACGCGTTCGCACAGATAGCTCAACCTGAGATACCTGAGCTAGCCGCAGCGCACCCCGCTCGCTCCGCTCGGCCCGCTCAGGTGCGGAGTGGAGCGAGACAGAGCTTACCGATCCCAGTGAATTTGCTCTATTTCGCTTATGTTTTTTTTTGTTGTCTTCAAGCTTTTTGTTGTTGCTCTAATTGAAAAGTTGAAAAAGGCATTTGAAATGCAGCTGCGTAGCAATGTTTTTTTGCGTATCTCTCTGTCTCTCTCCCTTGAGCTCTGACAGAAGTACAGTCAGCCTAAAAAGCTTTACATAGGCCTCAGGTCTCTGCGCTTAGGGAACTCGCCTTCAGCGTGCTGTAAGCAGATAAGGGAGCAGCGTGTAAGCTGAATAACAAAGGCACAAGTTGTATAGGCAGCGGCAGGCATACTACTATAGAAAGCTATACAAAGCAACTGCCTAGGATGTTATGAAATTACTACGCTATATATCTAATATCTGAGTTAAGAGAGAAATAGTAAAATATTCACGCATTAATGATCTAAATGCGCCAGCCAGCTCTTCCTTTTCAAAGTTTTAATTTACTGACTGCTTTTGCCATGAAGCAACAATTTCTGCTGTGGCCAAGGCAACCCACACACACACACACACACACTCACTCGCACACACAGCAAAATATCCGCTAGCAAAGTCAGTTTGAGAAATTCCCGAACGAAAGCAGCGACAAAAAAGGAGCCACAACTGCAAACTTCGCTGGAATTTCTTAATAGCTTTTTACCGATATCTTTTTTGAGGCCAAACCGTTGATTTTTATATCATGCCCCCAAGGGCAACGTCGCGTCGCAGTCGCAGTCGCAGCGTTAGGGGCGTGGCAACGCGAGAGAGAGAACGAGGGGGCCAAAAGGGATTTGGGCAAGCAAAAGTTGCGCGGTCGCATTTTTCTAACGATTAAACAAATTCGAGGAAAAAAAGCGCATCCCATGCAACGCGCAACCGCAGCCGCAGCAGCAGCAGCAGCGTTGACTTCATAGCGTCGACCGTCACCTGCAGTTTCCAGGAATTTTGGCCAGGCCAAGAGCACGGCAAGCCTGGCCAAGCCAAGAGAAGGAAACCAAAGACGAAGGTGGAAGCAGAACGCGAAGCGCTTCGGTTGCATTTGCCAAAAACGAAAGCGAACGAAACGAATCGAATCGAAACGAACGAACGAACGAACGGCGGCATTTTTGAGCGCCCAATTCCGAGAATCGAATCGTATATCTTCGGGCCACTCGACTCTCTGCGGCTAAATGCTCGATTAATTTCTAATAAATTGGTCGGAAATGCTGCAGTCGACGCAGTTCCCCTGTATAGAATTACTACCCCCTTCGCGTTTACCAACATCGAATGCAATCGCGTTCGATTCGCCTCGCTTTGAAATTTGAGGCATGCCACAAACTTTTTTCAAAACTTTTTTCTCCGAATAAGCAAAGCACACGCTCCCCAGCACGAGTGAAATAGAGAGAGCGAGCGAGCAAGCGTGTACGAGAGCGAGAGAGCTTTTGCGAGCTTACCTAGTTGTTGCATTTCACTTGGAAGATGCTTGAGAAAGTGCAAAGCAGGCGCTGTATGTGTATTTTATTTTATTTTCTGTTTTTTTTTTTTTCGTTGGTTCCTCTTGTCAACGCATCTTAACTAATCACAATCCCCAACAATATTTTCTCGTCATTCTCGTTGCAGCATTTGTCGTGTTCGGAGTGCGCGTCCTGAATTTCAACAGTCTGCTTAATCGAAACGACGAAAATATAAATCGCCAGCAAGCAACAATATTCGAATAAATTTGTAATCCAAAAAACTGAACAACTGCTACGCTGTGAGTGTAACTGCAATAGCGCGGCACAACAGTTACATGCAAAATTCGTTAACGCACAACAACAACAGCAACAACAACAACAACAACAACAAACGAAACAAACAATTGCAAAATTCCCTTTGGCTAAGAATTGTGGGCGGCACAACAACTGCTTTTATGCAAAGCCGGCTAAACAATTCGACGAAATTCCATTTTGGCAACAATTTCAAAACAAACGCAAACCGAAACAGAACCAGCAACAACAATCAAATCAATAACAACAAAAGCAGCAACAAAACCAAGCTTCATCATAGCAAGAATCGTGCAAAAATTACGCTGCTTGTGGACAGCGACAAACGCTTTCAGTCTTGGCCGTGGCCTCGCTCCGATCCCGGTCTAATACAGCAATCGATACGACATACCACAAGTGGAGGAAGACGAGCGACAGCAGCACACACACAAAATGGATCCACAGCAGCAATTTTGCCTGAAATGGAACAGTTATTCGTCCAATTTGGCAATCACATTCTCCAATCTATTCAAATCGGATCTATTGGCCGATGTCACATTATCGTGCGATGGTAAGTTTTAAGTTTTTTTTTTCGAATTCGTAAAACCTGTAAATATTGTAAATTACACATTGACATTTGTTATCGATTTGTTATCATTTTATATGTGTGACCGAACTATGCAGTTTTCATCCAAAGTGCTTGGCTATGGACGCGCTGTCAGATTCGCTTAGTTTACAAATTTTAGAAATTTATTTTTGGAAGATTTGTTTTCCGATGCTCGGTCGATTTATGTGACTCTCTTATTTTCAAAAAATTTTTAGTGTTAAATTTCAGTATAGTTTATTAGCTATACCTGCTAGGTATATGGTATTTATGCGAACAGGCAACTGGCCTGTTTATAAGACACGCTAAGAAGCTAAAACGAGTTGCATTGCCAATTGTCCTTAGGCGTTTAGACCAACGCGGGCAGCGACACCTGCTTGTCTTCTCTTGTGACTTAAATTACACGCATTTTTCTTGGCTCGCTGACAATCAATAAATCGACTTTGTGTTTACGTAATAAGCCGAGGCAGACAGCGGGACAGACAAAGAGCGTAAAGATAAACAGACAATGAAACAGACGCACATAAATTGAGGTTGAGTTCTTTTTCTTTTTTTTTTTGGCTAATAAGCCGCCAAAAGTGGCAGAAAAGGCAAAGGCGACCGGCAAAGCGACAGACATTGATTTTCTCTGTGCCACAGACTGTAGAGGACGAGGACGAGGCGCGAGAAGGGGGGTGACCCAAAAGACGCGGTTCCTTTTTATGGGTCGTCTCGCTGTCTGTTCGCCAAGTGTGTCTGTCTGTATGCGTGTGTGTCTGTCAGTGTGTGTGTTACTATTTCATTTACAGCATTTTACTACAGTTTTATGGCGGCTTATTAAATGAATATAAATGCGGGCTCGAGCGGCGGCTCGGCATTTAGCCGGGCTATATAGGTATATATCCCAAACACAAACACACACATGCCGCTGTGTGTGTGCGTGTGTGTGTGTATGTGTGCGAAAGGCCGCTGCGCATTGTGCGAGGTCAGTAATTTTTGGGGTTTTCGGGCTCATTTTCATTTCTGGGACCCTTGCTGGGACCCTTTTTATGTACGCATTTTGATTTGGGTTTAAATACGCTGTTGTGCCTGTGTGCGTGTGTGTGTGTCTTGAGCCATGTATACCGACTCATGCTTTTATTGGCAAATTGTTGCGCCTAGCGCAGGCTTTAAAATCATCGCGCCGACTTAAAGTCATCGCATGTTGCGCATACGCCGCGTGTGCCGGCTTCAAGTTATTGAAATTGGCAATCGACTGCCAGTTGTGTGCTTCACATCATATCGCATCGTCGTGCTGCGTGTTTTTGCTGTGCATATTTTTTGTGGGATTATTTTTAACGTACGCAGACAGTACAACCCGTGCTTGCTCCGGGTTCTGCTCCGGCTCGATAGGATTCCGCAAATCCGACAGCAAAGCACAAAAAATGAATACTGCAAACCCTTTGCCGAGCACGGCGCCATATCAATCGAAGTGCTACTACTTTTGATTAAAATTTTGAAATACGTCGTGTCTCTTCCTCCTCTTCCCTCTCGCGCATCCACTTTGTTGCACGGCAACGCAACCCGTTTTTTTCTTGCTTAATAGACGAAGATTTGCTTTGTTTTTGGCTGCACACATTTTCAATTGTGGTTTTTAATATGTTTCCCTAAAAAAAATATCACATAAAAAATATTCGCTCTCATATTCAAAATTCGCATATTCCGTATTTATTCATGGATGTTGTACGTTTGATTTCCCATTTCCATTCTGGTACATTTTCAAATGAAGCATTAAATATTTGCTTGGCCAGCCCTCGGCGTATGTTTTCGATTGTTTTTTAATATTCATGTGTGTTCTCTCTCTCTCTCTCTCTCTCTCTCCTGTCTTCGTATTTGGTTTTGCTCTTTTTTGGGACTCTTTCCAAAGGGGATTCCGTAGTTGGTTTCGGGCATTTTCAGCACTTGAGAAATGAGCATTTTTGCGAAATGAACATTTCTGCTTGGCCTTGGGCCATTTTGTAGACAGCAAGTTCTGTCTTCTCTCTCTCTCTCTCTCTTTCTGCCTCTCTGTCTTTGGGGTTGTTTCTCTGTATGCTATCAACAACCATTAACAGTTATTCGGCGTACTAATGGATTTAAATGCAGATTCAGAAAGAGCAAAAAAGAGAATTTAAAAAAAAATAAAAAGGAAAAGAAGTGAGCTTAGTTTTAGAAATGTCTGGAAAAGCAGCTTTAATTTCAACCACTTTTTACTTTCTTTATTTAATTTGTATTCTCTCTTGTTGGAGTTAAGATTACTTCAAATGCAAACGAATATGCCAACTATATTCATTGAAAACTTATCAACAAGGCTGGCAATCAATATTATATCATATTGCTCCCAAAAACCCCTAACAATTTCAAGGTGCAATCGAATTGTGCTATGCAATTCACACCTGGAATAAATAAATGACTCATGAAACGCAATGGGGGAAATTATATGATTGCAAATAAAAAACAACGTTTCAAGTAAACAAAAACAACTTGTCGTTCACATCGAATTAATAATCGCAAGTCTTTCGTAGTGCAGCAAATGCGTTTCAGCCGCAAAACCCATAATCAAAACATATTTTTCAACTATCTTCGAATTGGGCAGTAGTTCTTATATACGGTATATATATATATATACATAATATATAATCTGTATGGTTTGCCAGGCAGAACGTAAACAAGCGCGGCAATTAGTACGGCATTGTTGTTTTTTGTTTTTTATTTGTTTATCAGCAGCAAATACGTATATAAGCATGTGTTTGTAAGTGTGTGCGATCTTGAATTTGTATTTTTTGCGATTTCTTCGAGGTATTTGTGACCCAATTTCTGTTGTATCAAGTGTTAGAAAAATCAACAACGTCAACAGAAATAAAGAAATAAAAAAACAAAAGAGAGCGGAATTATTATCAAACGGAATTTTGGGTTTCTTCTGATGCAATATAATCAAACGCGTCTGAAAATGATGCAATATTCTATATGATATAATATTCTATATATGTTCCTTTTCTTAGCTCTCTTTTGCTCTGCATTTTGCAGTATCACATTTTCATTTTGCTTTTTGCTGCTTTATTCGGATTCTTCTACGCTTTGTTTTTGTATTCGCGCCGAACTAATTGCCCGGTTTCTTATCAGGCCCAAGGTTTGCCGAGCCGCAAGTCGCAATTGACACACATTTTTCTTGCTGTCGAAATTTTTGCCCGCCGCTGCTGCTGCTGCACTTCGATTAGATTAAAGAGCAGTGCGGACTTTTATAGACTATATTATTGCCGAAACTTGCTGGCGATTTACGGCGACACGTTACGGTGTAGTAGATAAGAAGACAGCTTTAGGCCGTGGACGCCGCTGCGCTGATGCCAATTTAATTTGGCTTAAGTAACGCGCAGCGCAAACACAACAAGTGCTCCATAAAGCAGCCAAAAATCCCTCTCCCCCCCCCCAGGCAGCCACCCAACCACAGTCGAAAAGAGCCTGAAAAATTGTAACATCCAAAAAGCACAAACCCTGCCCTGTCCCTCCCTCTCTATATAACAAAAGAAGTCGACATGGAGCGAAGGAAGCACATAAAAATATACTTATATTCTTCCGCAGGGCATGGGGCGGGTGTGGGCTAAAGGGATATTGCGTATACGCCACAGCAGCAGCAGCAGCTGGCTCTGTGTGTCACAGGTACACACACACACACACGCGCAAAGCAGAAAGCAGTAAAACGGCGACCCAAGACGACGGCCAAGACGTTCAAGTTGACGTTGAATAATAACTCAGACTCACACGCAGACACAGCGTGTACCTCACTGTGTGTGTGTGTGTGTGTGTGTGAGTAGTCGAGAGCAAGGAAATCATTTCCTTGCTAACTTTTATGTTTTTGTGTGTGTGGCATAGCGCACTCTCTCTTATTGTGTGTTCTGTGTGTGTGTGTGACATGATTTTTATGAGTTCAAGGTCTCTAAGCGATTTTCGCCAGCGGCGCCACCTGTTGGCTACGCTTTAATTTGCCTAAAAGTAGACAACGAAAACTTTTTGCATTTAAAATTTCAATTCGCAATTATTGAAAAGTTAATTACAATAAAAAGTGGGAGCATTTTAAATGAAAAACAATTAAAATAATTATTTTTATTTATACAATTTAATTCCAATTAATTCGTAGTTTCTGAAAAAAGTGGAATTATTTTAAATAAAATACGATTAAAATAATTCTAATTTGTATTTACAAATTTTAATTTATGTATATAGTAAAGTAACTCTGATTAAAATATTAGAAACATATTAATTCATATATTATTTATTTATTATTTAAAAACTTATATTATATTTTACTCACTCCTTCTTTTCCTTCTCTTCCTCGCAGGCGTCGTCTTTAGAGCACACAAACTCATACTTGCCGCCTGCTCGAAAAAGTTCGCCGATCTGTTCGAGAACACGCCCACAAATGGCCAGTGCGTTATCATACTGGAGGCAACATCGCCGGACAACATGGCCGCGCTGCTCGAGTTCATGTACAAGGGCGAAGTGCACGTCTCCCAGGAGGCGCTCAACAGTTTCCTCAAGTCCGCCGAGAGTCTACAGGTGCGACAAAGACACTGCCCTTGCCCCCCGCAGTCCACTAATCCCTACCATCTTTATTATTTGTCTCCTGCAGGTCAAAGGCCTGTCCACAGAGACGGGTCGCCTGGCCGCCCAACAGGCGCAACAGCAACACATGGGCGGCGACAGCTCGCCGCTCGACTCGCCGACCGGACGCCGCAGCATGCGCAACAGTTTAAGCGGCAGCAGTGGCGGCAACGGCAACGGCAACTCAGCCATAGGTGGTGGACTGGGTGGAGCCAGCAGCGGTACCATTGTCGGCGGCATGGGACACGGCAACAGTTTGAGCCACGCGCTCAGCGGCATTACCGCTGGCGGCATGGCAGCCGTGGCCAGCGTGGCGGCCAGCGGCCTGAGCGCACTGGCAGCCAGCGCCGGAGCGTTGGATCGTTGCGGCAGCGCCGGTGGCAACATCATAAGCGGCTCGTCGGCGGGCATTGGACCCATGAGCGGCGGCTCGGTGGGCGGCAGTGGCAACGGCGGCGGCAATGGTGCCAACAATGGCAACATCAGTATGGGCAGCGGTTCCGGTGTCGCACTGCATCTTGGAGGCGGCGGCGGCGGCATCGGCTCCGGCAACGGCAACGGTAGCGGCGGCAGCGGCAACGGCTCGACCGGCAGCTTGAAACAGGAATGCGATTCACTGATGCATCCGAGCAGCTCGTCGGCGCTAAGCCAAATGGGCTGCCATGTGCCACCTATGTACCACCGTCCCATGTCGTTCAACGAACCGCTGCGTAAGCGCGCGCTGCGCAGTCCCTACGCCGAGCAGGAGCTGCGCGGCAGCGTGTTGCGCGATGGCTCAAAGAACTCCTCGGAATGCCCGAGTCCCATCAATAAGCCACCCTATCATCGGCCCTCGTCGAGCGCCTCGTCGACGGCGCCCACCGAGGCGGACACAATGCACTCGGAGCGTGCCTCGCCACAGTCCAGGTGAGTGCAATAGCAGCGGCAACTTCTAATGATGCTATATATATTTATATATACTGTGTTATGCCTTTATTCATTGCTGATTTTCATACCTGCCTGCCCTTCCTCTCTACCCTTCCGTAGCCGGTACGAGAACCACAGTCCTAGCACCACAGCGGGCAATGGCAACGCGGCGAGCAGCCTGGACCGCATCGTCAAATCGGAACGTAACAATGGCAGCGCCAACGAGGCCAACGATGATGAACGCGAACTGATGGATGAATCGACAGACGTGAGTAGCAGCCGCGCCCACTCATGCACGCAGCCCATTAATCAAATCTTCCCATTTAGAACGGCGCCGAGGATCTGCGTGTCAAGCTGGAGAACTCGAGTTTCTCGCCGCCACCGGCAAACTCGAATACATCGTCGACGACACCGAATGCGCTGCTCGAGAATCTGAAGAACGCGGACGGCTCGTTGTCCGGCAATTTGGCTGCATCGATAGCTCCGGCCGACATGCTGAACGTGTGGAATGCGACCAAAATGAACAACAAGAACAGCGTGAACACGGCGGATGGCAAGAAACTGAAATGCTTGTACTGCGATCGACTCTACGGCTACGAGACGAATCTGCGCGCGCACATCCGGCAACGGCATCAGGGCATTCGTGTGCCATGTCCGTTCTGCGAGCGCACGTTCACGCGCAACAATACGGTGCGACGGCACATCGCACGCGAGCACAAGCAGGAGATTGGCCTGGCGGCGGGCGCAACCATTGCACCGGCGCATGTGGCAGCAGCGGCGGCGGCAGCGGCGGCCGCCAATCATTCACCATAGGAAGCAGCCGCAACGGCAGCGGCAGCAGTAGTCATGAGCGCGCACAAGGAGGCGGCTAAGCAGCGTAAACGTAAATCACTCAAAATGGCATTGGAGAAGTGTATGCAGCGGCGGGATGCGATGGCATCCGCCGATGTGGCAGGTAGCGGGGCAGCTACAACAACAACAACATCAACGGCGGGCGAAATAACAATGGGCGAAACGGGCGAGAGGGGAGCGGCGGCAGCTGCAGCGGCGGCAGCAGCAGCAGCGGCTGCGGCAGCTGCAGCAAGTCTGCTCAGTTTCGAGCAGCAGCAGCGGCGGCACCATCACCAGGTGCAGCAGGCGCATCAGGAGCTTGCGTTGCAAATCAAAGCGGCCATGGCCGCCGAGCAGGAGCAGCGCGAGCAGCACCTGGCCGAGGCCGAGGCCGAGGCGGAGGCCATGGACACCACGGCCAATACCACAGGCACAACGGCGGCGTCGACAACGACGGGCACGCGGACGTCGACGACAACAATGGGAGACGCGTCCGCAACCAGCGACGGCAGCGACGCGGAGGCAAGCGATCTAAGTGGCAGCGAGGCAGCGCAAGCGGCGGTCCAAGCGGCCCAAGCAGCAGCAGCAGCTGCCAACATGTCCGCCATGGAGATCGATGAGCCAATGCGTTCGCCCGAACCCGAATCGGAGCTGGTTGTGGTTGAACCCAAAATTGAACCGTTGTCGGACAGCGAACCCGAGGACGAGCTCGAGCCGGAGGAGGAGGAGCACGAGCACGAGCACGAGCACGCCCGTACGCCCACGCCCACCAGCCAAATGATGCCGCACGAAGCGCCCACATTGACATCGACGCCCAAGCTCAATGTGGACGTGAATGAGCAGTAAGAAGGAGAACTTGATGACGTAGAAGCCCCACCCGCCCCCAAAAGAAAAACGAAGAAAGTTGAAGTTGAAGAAAAGCCCCACAATGAAGCTAAGAATTGAATGCCACAATGCAAAATTGATTGATTGATTGATCGAGTGATGAGTGATGATTGATAGAAGAAGAAATGTCAAAGAAAATTACGTTTATGCGCGCGCTATAAAGATCTGCACGTTGATGCTGATGATCATGAGCCAGATGATCATTACGCATGCTGCAGATGATGACGATGATCATGATGATGATGATGATGATTGACTACTGTTGCAACTGCTGTTGCCCTCGGAGACCACCACAAACTAAAGTCCCGGCCGTATGAGCTGGGCATCAATGTGTTAACCACCATATTATACCATATAACACAGATCCAAAACTAATCTTATGCACACACAACACACACACAACACACCACACACACACACACACTCACACACACACACACACAAGTACACAAGGCAGTATTTGATGTTCGTTTTGAATATGTTTTTCTTTTCACAAAACAAAAAACTAGCAAAAGCAAAATGGTAAACAATCTATAATTTATTCTTAATTAAATAAATTGCGAAAGCAACGCGAAAAAAATATGATAAGAATACAAGAAACAACAACAAATGCAATCCGACTGAAAAATCGTTTTCAGGGTGCTAACTAAACAAAGAAGAAGAAAAAACATAAACAAACACAAACGAGAGTTATTCAAAAACAAACAAGATCGAGTGAATACGATAAAAGTAAAGAGTAAAAATTGAAAATAGTTACGCTTGGCAGAAAGTTTTTGAACGTTTTTGATTGGTAGCTGAAAGTAATTGTTTATGTATTTACAATAATAATTCACGTAAACTTTTTATTTTCAATATGATTTTTACATATTTTATTTTTCAAACAAAAGTTGCCTCAAATCAAAAAGAAAATAAAGAAACAAAATACAGCATAGCAAATAGTTAAATAGAGAACGGAATTTAAGACTTAAACGAGAAATAGCTGCAAAACTACAACTACAACAACAAAAACAACAGTAACAACAAACTACAGAGCAACAATAGCAACAAAACCGCAACCACAAGTACCTGCAATAAATAAATAGTATAAACAAAACAAAAACAAAAAAAAAACGAAAAGAAAAGATGAAATAACTAGAGCGATTCGCCTGCGTTTGCCAACTGACATTTTTGTGGCCTGGTTTTTTGTAAATAATTTTATTAAATTTATAATCGATGCGCCGGAAAATGTACAGTTGGCTCGCTCCCCTCTACCCCTTGCTTTGATGAAACAATATGCATAAACCTTATTTTGTTTTTCAACTTACCAATTTTGGGTCTCAAAATTCAGACAAATTTTTATGAGAAACATGCACGAAATTCCGTTTTGGCCGCCTAAACTTCATTTTTGTTTTTCATAATTCATCATAAAAAATAAAGCAACAAAAAGAGTAAATAATAATAAACAAATCGAAGAAGAAAACAAAACACAAGCTATAAACAATTGATAAATTGGGTGCCTATAAAAAATCATAAATAAATTAAACGACTATTAGCGAAATTTTATAACTAAAAAGAAAAAACCTAAAAGAGAAATGAAAATCTTTTATATATTTAAATAAAGTAAACGAGAGTAATTGAGAGATAGAAAGAAAGATCGTAGATCGATGGATTGTAGTAGGAAGAGCGACAACACACGCTCGTGTGAAACCACTCAAAAACGTTCTCAACAAACTTCAAAAAGCAACAACAAACTACAACAGCGACAACAACAAATTGAAATAATTACAGCAGAACAAAAAAGAAAACCTAAATTCAAAATCGAAAACTTTTGGCACACCTTTGGAAAACATTTTTCGTCCACAGAGATTTTTGTTTTAACATCCAAACAGAAAAAAAAAAACGAAACGAAATTTCAAAAAATTCAAAATTCAGTTCTTTCGGCTCTTTTGATTTTCAATGCTGTAAAAAAAAAACAATTGAGAAAAGAAATTCTTGTTGTAAACTGTAAATATTCCTATAGATGGAGAAATACACACCGCACACACAGACACAAAAACACTCACACACACACACCGCACACAGTTTAAAGTTTAAGAATCAGTTGTATAATGATATATATGCCTAAAGTTAGGATCTATATATAAGCGCATATGTAGGAACACTTAGGCTCGCCAAAAGTTGCTTGCAAGTAGGAAGTCCCCTTAAGTTTTGACCCCCTGCCCCCCTCCCCTTTTCGACAATAGTGCAAGCTTTTTATTTACAGGGTACGCACACGCACAGACAGAAAACACTCAAATAGTATTGAAATAACTGAAAAATAGCCAAATGTTAAAGTCTTTGAGAGATCTAGTTACAAGTATATCAAATGTTATAGAAAACACACACACACACACACACACACACACTAGCATACACAGCAGTTCTCTTTTATCCCAATAGATCCCCAATCCCGAAAAAGAAAAACCCCCAGTTTGTTCTGTGATGTGCAGCGTTCAAACCGCGTTTGACGTTGCAAAGTTTTTGTTTTCTTTTTTTAATAATCTTATCTTATACACACACACACACACACACATGCATATACAATATATATGTTATATGTATATTTATATGGTTTTTCCGCCTGCTTAACTAACCGTAACTCGAACCGCACAAGAAACACAAAAATAGAAAACAAAATTGAGAAAACAAAGTATGATAAACGTAATTAATTGCAATAATTTACTTCGTAATTATGATTAATGAACAATCAAACAAAGCTACCTAACTATCATCCCAAACACCAAAAACAAACCCAACTACACCCCAAACCCAATAAAAACCCACCCGATCCTTTCAAGGCTCGCTGCCGGCCACGATCGCCGCAGCGGACGTCGCGCAGTAACGTTCTCTGGAGTCTGAATTACATATTATTTTTTAAGTACGTTCACTGTCGATCGGCCCGCTGCAGCTGCCCGTGGGCGTGGCACGGCCAACATCCAAAAACCGAGCGCTTGCGCGTCCTACCCAATTTATAATTACATTTATCTTATATCCCCCCCATATATATACCGTATCTATAGTAATATGTATATGTTGAAAAGTTATCGCTTTTCATTTCGGTCTAATTAGGTTTCGTTTATTTCTTAGCCCTTAGTTCAACTTAGACTTATGTATGCGTACGCATGTATATATCGTATACACGATATGTGATACGTGTATATATGTAGATATGTGCGTATGCATGTGAATCAAACTCAGGAACTCATATACCTCAGAATGGAAACTACCTCTTGGTTTTTCGCTTATGCTTTTGAAAGAGAAACTTTAAGCTAATTTGAAGATGCTACGAAACAGCTTTAGTTCTTAGTATGTTTTTTATTTAGTTCATTAGTTTTAAACCTAGCCTACGCAATATGCAAAAGACACAACAACAGCAATAGCAACAACAACAATAACCACACAACAATAGTAACTACGACTACAACTACAACTGCAACAATATCGAACTGCAATAGTTAACTGAACTACCTCAACGGGCCCCCAATAGACTGCGCAATATAACTGAGAGAGATATCTTAGCTATAACAACAAATTTATCAAATATCGTATCGTATATAGAAAGTTTCAACAATATTCTTTCTTTTTTTATTCATTCTGTAAAATGGTGACACATACACAGGCTATGCACACACACACACACACACACACACACACACGTACACCTTCACAACTTTTTGGCATTTTGATTTGGAAATATTTACAAAAACACAACAACAACAACAAAAACGAACAACAACAATTTTTGGCAAAACACACACATTTTAGATAGGTTTTTGTAAATATGCGCTAAATTACACAAAACAAAACAAAACAAAATTAACATTTAATGTAAAATTTCGAAAAAATGAAAAACAAAAATTTTTGGCTATAACTTTAACTAACTATACGAAAAAAAAACAAAAACTAAAATTCTACTACATATGTGTAAGGAAAATGTGTATACATAATTTTCGGCAAAGCAACTAAATGAGGCAAAAAAAAACACAAACACACACAAAAACAAATGGAAAACCCCAAAACACTCACACACACACACACACAATTATATTATATTAGCTAACTATGTAAAGAAGCAAGTTTAGAAGGAAAATACAAAGAAATTATTTTAAGCCTACGAAAAAATGATGAGAACTACAAAAATAATGAAACAAAATTGATGCAGATCTACTCACAAAATAACGGTATACTTTTGCTAGAGCTACTCGTAACTGTACCAACATTTTGTTGACAGCACCCCCCCCACAGAAAAAAAAAATGAAAATTCGAAATTCGAAAGCGAAACCTGCGGGTTATAAAAATACGAAAATTGAAAAAAATTATGTAAAAACGCAAAAAATGTAAAACCAACAAAAAATTTTCAAGAAATTCTTAAAGAACTTTTGCATGACTAAGCAAATACTAAGCATTAAAATAAACACGATTTAGGCTTAAACTTTCGGCTAAAATTTAAAGAAAAAAAATTAAAAATTACAAAAAAAAAAAAAAAAACATATTTTTATGTACAACTTAAAACCCAAATTTAGGCACTCGCAGAACGTAAAATTTGCATAAAATATTTATTTAGAGCGAAAAATAAGTGGAATCGAACCACATATAACACAATTTTAGGCCCAACTTTCGACAAAAAGACGGCCTAAAATAATTTCTTTGTAAAATACGAAAAGTAAGGAAAATGCAAAGTGTAATGTAACTAAATTTAACAAGAACAACAACAACAAAACACAAATGTCGCCATTTTGCATTTAGAGCGTTAAAAGTTATAATAATGAATCGGGTTGAATTGGCCGATTCGAATCGGTTGCAAAGACGCGCGAACAACTTTTAATGTACATAATGAAAGAGGAATATCTATGAAAATTAATCGATTTACTTGTGTATGTACCATATATGTGTATGTAATTTTTGTGTTTACCTCTACCACCCCCCCGAGTCCCAAAATCTTTTTTCTCCACCATCAACTTCAGTTGTATAAACTAATTTCTAAGCCCGAGAAGTTTGCTTGAACATGTGCTAAATACACTGGTACAAAAACAAAAAAAAAATACGCTAATTTAAATTAACAAAAACAAAAAATGCAAATGGAAAATAATTCTAGAAATTTACGTAAAACAAAAGAAAACAGCAAATAGCGTTCGTTGTAAGTGATTTTTGTTATATATTTTTGTTAGTACTTGTTTTCTATTAATATTTAGTTGAATAACAGAAAAAGTGAAACAACAAACACAACAACAGCTACAACAAGCCAATTGTACTTATATGCGATTTTCATTTCTCGATTCGATAGCACACTTTCTGTTTTACCGTTACTTTGCTCAAGCAACTAGTCACAGGACGCAGAAAACAGCAACAATAAAACAATTCCCACTTGTGTATTTTACCGAATTATCCTTTGTTCGCTTGCCTCCTGTGTTTATCTTACGTTTTTCCTCCACACATAACAAAATCCAAGTTATTTGAAATAACTATAAAACGAAATATCACGAAAATGGGAATGAAATTAATTTAAGTTCAACAAAAGTAAACTGTGTAAAATATACTATATATTTATGTATATTCGATTAATTTTAATATTATTACTCTTATGTTTTTGTAAAGTTTTGAATTTTGTTTAATTCAGCACGTGAAAATTGGCTTGTTTTCCCACTTTTTATTTGTAACGTTTATGTTTAAAAATTAAATCTATATTACACATAATATATACCATACATATATATTTACGTAAATGCTAAATTAATGCAACTAAATAAATGTTAAAAACCAAAAAAAAAAAAAAAAAAACAAACAAAATTTGACAATTGGCAATTTTTATTGGCGAAAAAACGATTTTGAGATTTTTATTTTTTCAGTTGTTTTTTTAGCTCACACGCAAAAACGTATACTATACAAAAAAACGAAGAAAAAAATAAAACAAAAAATTGAATTACGATTTAAGCGAATAACGCATAATGTGTTTAGGTCTAAGCGACTTTACAGTTCAGTTCAGCAGTACATGCACACCTAAGTATGTATATAGATATGGCATAATATTAGGTTTATACCACCCACGCAGAGGGATAGCTCTCTACTCTCCCTAACCCTTTCGCTCTCTCAATGTGTAAATCAAGTTGTTGTAAATTTGTCTAAAGCAAAAATCGAAGCGAGTACAAATTAAATTTAACATATTTTCTGATTTCTCTCGATTCCCATATATATGTGTTTGAACCCAGCCCCTTCCTGATTTGTACTTATGTGTAATTTAATTAATCGTAGGTCACATGAAAGAGAACAACGTGAAAATAACATTTAAAAAAAAACTTTAGACAAGCTATACAAAAAACTTTTGGAACAATGACAAGTACAAAATTTCAGGTAAAACAAAATTTAGCAGTTAAATTTTAAATTAACATATATATTATGGAAATACGTACAAATTTTTCGGCAAAAAAGAGAATAACATTAAAGAGAAAAAAACGAAAAAGAAGAGCAAAAAATAAAGAAAACAAAACAAAGCCGAATTTGGCGGAATTTGTGTGACTTTTAGAATAGATTCAGTTTGAATTGAATTTTAATTTAGCCATGACCAGTTTTCGAAAACTTTCGTTTATTATAGAACAACTAAACTTGAGTTACACATAAAAAAAGGAAAAATCAAATAAAACAAAATTTATGACGGAAAAACTGAACTGCAAAGTATGCAAAAAAAAAATTTGAAAAAAAAAAACGTGAAATAGATTTTTGAGTTTCATTAAATTTTTTGGCATGTTCGATTCGAATAACGAAACGATATGAAAATGTACTCCAACCACATATGGTCTGCACATATATAAATATATATATTCATACATATATATATGTATATATATATATACAAACACAAATCGAGGCGAGAATCTATAGTTTTAACATAAAAATCCGTTTGGAGCTAACTCAGGGCATTATCAAGACTCACGACGATGTATACACATGCATTTATAATACTGAAATGAGACAACATTTTTTCGATATGTATTACAATTAACGATTAACGAAAAAACGACGATGAATCAAGCAAAATATATATAATAATCATGCAAAAACAATTATGAACAACTCAGGTATTAAATGTAAAATGAAATATTTTTAAAAGAAATCAAGGAGCAAAGAAAACGACCGCAAAGTCAACAATTTCCAACGTTGTGCAATATTCTTAAAGTTTTCTAAAAATACGTAATAGTAATAATCAACTAAGACAAACAAAAAAAATCGAAAGAAAAAAGTAAAAAACAAAAATTGAATTTGATGAGTGTTCATAAGAGGGGAAAAGAAAATTTGGCATGGTGAGATTTGGTGAGTTTTTGGAAGCAAATGACGATTTAGCGTATACCCTAAGTATAGTATGCCCTAATAGTAATATATACTTGTACTTGTTTTACTCGTTTTATGTTCGAAACAATCCACAACAACACACACTACAACAACAACAACTACAACAGCAACAAGCTACACATGCACACACGCACAAACACACACTCGAAGCGACAAGCGAAAATAGTGAAATAAATAGCTAAATGAAAATGAGTTTATATAAAGAAGGAAAACATAAAACTGTGATTACATTCGATTATCGCTGCGTTGATATGTCAAATGTTGCATAATTAATGATTGAACGATTGAATACGCAAACGGAAATACGAGAAATACTCTTATATACATTCATGATCCGCTTATGATTTACGATTTTTTCTACGACATTGGCACATTGACATTGAATCTGTCATTGGCGATCAATATATATGCATAAACTAAATAAATATTTACTTAATTAGACGAAATATTGAACTTCAAAAGATTTACTAAAGGAAATGAATACGAATTACTTATGTATTTAATTAATTATTTGAAGGATTAGAGAATACGGAGCGGTTATATGTGTGTATACCAATTATTTTTTCAGACGTTTCTCAGTTTGCAATAACACTTTATAATAAACGATTGGCGATTTATTTAATTAAATATATTTTTAAACCCTCTCTGTATGTAGCGCACTTTAGTTAAAAATTAAAGTCTGAGATTTTACATTTATGTATATGATCAAAGTATACACCTAAACAAAAGAATAAACTAAAAAAAACCCAAACAATTGACTAAGTTTATGATTATAAAACTATTTATGAAACAAAAAAAGAACTTACAGTCACACACATACACACAGATAAGCACACATTGAAATTTGTATTTGGCTATATTCTATATACATAGATGAATGTGAACCAAATTGGCATGAAATTTGTAAGATCTAAAGGATTGAAAGCAAAACTTAACTGTATTTTCACTCCATGCTTATGATTTCCATATAGGATCTGGCATTTGTGCAGACGTGAAATTTAAGTAAACAGCTTAAATATATTTTTAAAGACAATTCGGATTAAAAATATACGATTATGGCATAAACTTTTGTGTAAAATATAAACTCTAAGCTATACAAACGAAACAAAACATAAAAAAAAGGCACAGAAAAACGCATTGTAACAAAAACTCACACAGCATGGAAATGGAGAAACAGATATTGAGCATAAAAAGAATATGAACGAAAATCTTAATTCAATAAACTTGTTGCTAAAATATAATAAAAAAAACAATAACGGCTTTTTATTGGTAAACATTGCGGGAAATTTAAATTTAAAAAACAGCGCTTACGATATGCATAATACGCACTACGAACTTATCGATAACAAGAACTCGTTCGATACATTGTAGATGGTCACACAGAATTCACGAACAGCTGTTCGCTTTTGTGCGCAACCTGTGAATGGTCAGACGCCATTGTGTTACGTGCTGACGAATCGAGTAATTGGAAATTGTTGTTAATATTAGTTTGCACATTTTAATTCGAATTGGATTGATCAAGTCTCCTTTGAAAGGATTAAATCAACATTAAAAGAAGATCAGTGACAATTTTGCAAGCAACAGAAAGAGCACAAGTTCATCAAAAGAACAAAACACACAGTCACAACAAAATGGTGAGTAATAGCAAAGATATGAATGCAAATCCAACCAAAAACGAGTTATTTCGGTTGCCGCCCTATCGCAAAGACCTAATAACGGTATTTTTAAACGTATTTTGCACATATGGCGAAAGTCAATAACAAATCGTAGCCGCTAAGCGGGTATTGGCCTGTGACCTAAAATTATGCCCATATATGGCTGTAGTCGTGGCGTGCCGGTTGAATCGTCAGTGTGGTAAGGGGGGATGTTGGGTCACTTATCGCCAAAATGACTCAAATTCAATAGTTCGGAATCTCTCAACGAATCGTTTGGTTAACTGTGTTTACTCTGTTTTCTGTTTTAGTCGGAAATGCAAATGGATTGCGCATTAGATCTGATGCGGCGTCTACCGCCTCAGCAAATTGAGAAGAATCTGATTGATCTGATCGATTTGGCTCCGGATTTGTGTGAGGATCTGCTGTCGTCGGTGGATCAACCATTGAAAATAGCCAAAGATAATGAGCATGGCAAAGATTATTTGCTATGCGATTATAATCGTGATGGCGACTCGTATCGTTCGCCCTGGTCCAACTTGTACTATCCGCCGCTGGAGGATGGCCAAATGCCATCGGAGCGTTTGCGTAAACTCGAAATTGAGGCTAACTATGCATTCGATCAGTATCGTGAAATGTACTACGAGGGCGGCGTTTCTTCCGTCTATCTGTGGGACTTGGATCACGGTTTCGCAGCTGTAATACTCATCAAAAAGGCCGGCGATGGCAGCAAAATGATACGCGGCTGCTGGGATTCCATACATGTCGTTGAGGTGCAAGAGAAAACGACTGGCCGTACGGCACACTATAAGCTCACATCTACGGCAATGCTTTGGCTGCAGACAAACAAACAGGGCTCGGGCACAATGAACCTGGGCGGTTCGTTGACGCGCCAGAACGAACAGGATGCCAATGTAAGCGAATCATCGCCACATATTGCCAATATTGGCAAAATGGTTGAGGAGATGGAAAACAAAATACGCAACACACTTAATGCCATCTACTTTGGCAAGACCAAGGACATTGTGAATGGGCTGCGCAGCACACAGTCTCTGGCCGATCAGCGTGATCAGGCGGCCATGAAACAGGATCTAGCGGCTGCAATACTGAGGCGCAACGTCAAACCCGAATCGAACTGAGCTGATTTAACGCCGCCGGCGTGACGAGACAGCATTCTAGAGACAGTAAATCGACTGGGCCACGTTATTACGATATTCATGCGCATTTCTAGGCATTAAATTTGTTAAAAGATAACAGGAAACCAAATGGAATGAGATGAGAAAACCGAAAACATAATTATGAAAATGAGAAACTTGTTAAAATGAGAAAATCGTATTTACCGTAAATCAATTGCCCCCCTTCCATCTCCTGCCCGCTGAGACGTATTGTTGCATTTTCAAAGTCCACGCATATTTAATAAATGTTTTGTCATCACCAACAACAGAAAGAACTCTGCCGTCGCCGCCCTTTAGACAGTATCTTTAAGTATTTTGAGTATTTGTATATGTAAATTGCATAATTTGTATTTGAAAGTTGAGGAAAAACCAAAACTAGAAAAGAAAACTCCTCCCACGGGATTTTCCAACGATTCGATTATGTTGGCATTTGCATTAATATTTTCTATCGTCTTTCAGAAACGTTTGCTGCGTTCGACTATAAATATGTTTATAAATAAATAATTAAATAAAATTTATATGTATGCATGTGTATTCTAACAATAAGAAGCTCGAAGCATAAATTTTACATTATGTACTTTTTACTGAAACGCTCTGTATTATGTGAAAAATACACAATACGTACCGATCAGCGAACCCAAGTTTTATTCAAATCAGATCATGGATTTCAATAGAATATCTGAAGATCTTGGTATGGCTATGTTTGTTTATTTTAATAGAAATCGCAAACTACACTAGAAATTACAATACGTTAAGATTTGTGTTCTTAGATTAAATACATGAATACAAACGTATTAGTTGGAATTTAAAATGAACTTTCCTAGTTATGTCGGTTTTTGATTATTTACTGTCATTATTTAGATATTGATAAATACTCTTGTATCATATTGAGTGTGTGTATGTGTTATCAACTATTTATATATACATATAAAAAGCACAAAACGGAGGCGCACTGATAGCAACACTTGCCTTTGTGGGAATTAGCTTGTGTGTCTATGTGTGTGTGCGTGCACGGTTTTCTTCTGTCTGATAAATTTGTTGTTTATCATTCATACTGAATCATCGATTTTTAATTTCATTTTCCAACTAAAAGTCGTTCTAAAGATTATCTACAGCTTACTCTAATGATTACGAATAAGTTAAGATTTATTTAGAAGGTCGAAATAAAAATTAGTTTACGATTACATACAATATTATACAAGGGCTGCTCAAAAGCATGGTGACTGGCTGGCTGGGCAAGCAACAGCTGTTTCTGTTGCGGTCGAGTCAGGTGAAAATAACATTAGGAAAGAAGGAGCAGCCGCAGCTGCAGTAGAAGAGCAGAAGCCTTGTTGTCCAGCAATATAATTCTCTTCTGCTGTCGTTAGTGCGTTCGGATGCATACACGTCTCTTTGTGTATATCGTTTATAAATAAATGTGCAAAATATGCAAAAGTCTCATAGGTAAAGGAACTGCAACAGCAGCTTATTGCATTTTGGAAACTTCGAATTTTGTACTGATGATCTCCTCATCGGAATCGAGCACGGGCAAGGCTGGATCACCCATCGACGATGGTATATTCTCCTCTACCCAACGTAAATCATCCTCTTCGGTGGTTGTGGCGGCTGTACGTGAATTCGTTGGAGTTCTGGCTGATCCATTTTGATGGGAACTGCGCATTTTAACACCATACGCATCAGCAACAAACTGATCCTCCTCATCTGTAATGTTATAAGCATGTACTTGTGTCACATTTTCTGCTTTGAATCTCACTTACCCTCCTCGTCCTCATCCTCGGGGTTATCCAGCAGCGGCGTAAAAGCATATCGCTGATTATTGTTCGTGGGTCGCCACAATATCATAATGACC
This sequence comes from Zaprionus inermis, assembly GCA_018151445.1. Taxonomy (NCBI): domain Eukaryota; kingdom Metazoa; phylum Arthropoda; class Insecta; order Diptera; family Drosophilidae; genus Zaprionus; species Zaprionus inermis. The sequence goes on along the minus strand of JAECXD010000634.1, from coordinate 1,573,877 downwards.
AGTAGCAGTACCGAGAACAGTACATGCCAGAAGCCCGTATCTATCCAGATATCATGCCAGCCCTGTCGCAAGTAATAAATGTGCGGGGAGTTAAGCTAAGTCAACCATTACAATTGCAAGCCAAAATCAATATCAACTTACAGGAGTGCAGTTCTCGGTTCTACGCAAACGCAGAGCAAACAACATGAAGATAACGGAAGAGATAACGGCAAATATCAGCGTATTGGTGAAATGTCTGTACAGCAAGAGCTTAACCATGTTCCTAAAATGTCACATTACAATTAATCTATCAATTTTGTTTGCCCTCGATGAGTAATACTGTTTACCTGCGCAATCGCAACGTTCGTGTTGTCTGAACCAGAGACGTAAATATCCACCAACAAATTCCCGTATCGAGCACAGCCAACGGAATTGTGGCAACCAGCAGCTCACTGCGATCGCTCTTCACTTTGGTGATCCGCAAATAGCTCTCCACGCAGGCGAGTAGGAAGTAGAGTGCGCCCACGCCAACAACACGATGCAGCATGGGTCCCAGGCGGGGTCTATGATGGAGAAAATCGATTGGTCAGACAGTAGTATACATAAAGATAATGATATCGATGATATCTTGAATTTTTGAACTTGTCTATCTACATGGTACTATCCATGTTTGAGTTATGTCTACTCGTCTTTATTTACTCACTTGACAATGCCGAAACCCAGACTCATGATAATGACCAACATACGAGCCAGAGTACGCTTTCCACAGGACACAAATTCTGCCACGAGCTCGGCGTGCTGCACCGGATATCCAGTGTTAGCCACAGTCTGATACTCGGCATAGAAGAAAGCCTTCTCGAGCATGCCCAGCAAAATGACACCACCAATCCAGAATTGTATGCGCAACAGATCGCGCCATTGTGCGAACGATACGAACAGCCAAATGATACCAAATATCACATATACCACGCACATTATCAAATAGAACTGCAAAAGAGATGAGAGTTGGTTATAGTAACATGACTAGACATAGAAAACGGAAAACGAACTTACCGGCAAAAACGGCCAGTCAATTGCCGAAATATAGCCATGCGGTCCCAGAAATCCGATATGCACCATGCCATGAAATTTCTGATTCGCTGACGTTGCCACGATGCTAAGCTCCAGTTCGTATATACCATCTTCCGTAATAATGGCAACGGGTTTAGCAGGAGCCTGTGTAGGTATGAACAAATATTAAGATATGTACTTGTATTACAGCGACAAATTTAAGCAATCATATAATACAAAAGCTAAACGATTCCAAAACTTGAATCTACTTATTTGTCTTAGAGGTGCCCTATTTATGAAACCTTTCTATATTTCCTGAACGCGTGTATACAATATCCGTTTTCAAACTTATCAACATACGAAACTACACTTCCTCTCACAAAAAACAAATTCGATAAGTGAAGTATGATAACATTTTTGATGTAGGTACACCCGCAGTATGTATGTGTGCGTGTGTATGTGCTCCATTGGTCAGACTGAGTTAGACATCGCATTGAATAGCGAAATTTGAATTACCGATGCGGGGCTCTTGACGGCCTTCGGGGCTAGCACTGTATTTGCCGCTGCTGCCGGTGTGGCATCACTAACATCGTCCCGCAGCACAATGAGATGCGTGCAATTTGCCTTTATATCGATAGTCTTAATGACCTGGCTCAGAATTTTATTTTGCTCCTTCTGCAGCTGTAAAAAAAAAAACAAGTGTATTAAGTAGCTGCAAGAGTTGAATTTCATTTTTATTTGCTTACAGAACGGTCATCGAAGAGACATGGGTGCTTCGTCAGCTTAAACTTTATATTTAGCGGAACTTCCTCGGTAGACGTGCACTCCACTACGCGTGTGTGTGTGTGTGTGTATGTACGTGGGTGGTAAAGGGGGAGCAGAAATGTTTTCAGTTGTTGCTAGCCAATTTCTTACGTTGCAAACTTGTTAACTTACGTTTTATATAGATTTCAGTGGCTGCAAGTAGGGGACGCTGCTCGATTTTCGGCTGTAAATCCTGTCAAAAGTGCGTACATTTATATTATTTCTCGTGTTTATTTATTGTGCTGTGACATTTTACCTGATTTATAAAAATGTCGACGAGACCCGGTTCTGATTTTCCAGCAGCCAGAGCGGCATAAATGGTTATAAGCGCCAGCGCCACTGTAAAATGACCCGACATTATGTATACACCGCACAATTGGCCCTAAATAAATAATATTTATATGTATTTTTACGTTTGCTGACTACGCTTTAGAACAATACTGCGAGTTATCGGCAAGGGGTTATCGATAAGCCAGTGTTAGTGCGCAGTCGAAAAGATTGCCGGTGGCAAACTACCATACACGTTCAGTCTGCTGGGCATAAAGTTATGACGAGAATTTGCTAACACCTTATTTGTTTTCAATAAAAATATTTAGAATTTTATTTTATTTTGTTAGTATGAACTATAATTTACAAAAATTTATTAACTCGGTTTGTTTAAAAATACTGTTTTACTCGCCGATAAATTGTATGAATGAAATTGCAGTATCGTGGTGAATGGCAACGACAATGTTGTCGTTATCGGATTGCCGAAAAGACAATTTGTTGTTAGCGTTGGATTTTTATTCTTGCATTGCCTTTAATGCTTATATTGCCATAAAACATGGTAAATGTTATGAAAGGAGTGCTTGTCGAATGGTATTTATATTTTACAAATGTCAATTCATATTCTTTAATCAAATTCTTGATGGTACCCGCAGTGATCCGGCTATGAAACAATTTCTATTGCACTTGGACGAGAAGCTAGCATTGGGACGCAAATTTATCATACAAGATTTGGACGAGAATCATTTATTTATCTCGACAGACATTGTTGAAGTGCTTCAGGCTCGTGTCGACGAATTGATGGATCGCATTAGCTTTCCGTTGCATGAGAAAGACGCCTAAATCAATTAATCAAAAACAAGAACACAACTACAACCAAAATTATGACGGGACGCGAATCGCATCGCATCAAAGATGCAGAAAAGAAACGCGTTCTTGATGAGGCAGCACGAAAGCGACGAGCACGTAAAGCTCTTGAGGCCCTAGAACAAGACAATTTCCAAGATGACCCGCATGCCGACCTGGTTATGTCCAAAAAGTTACCCAAATTCCAAGACAGCATCAAAAACAGCAAGGAAAAAAAGGGCAAACGCAAAGGCGCCGAATACTTTCGTGCCAAATATCGCAAAAACTTCCAGCAACTTCTCGAAGAGGACAAACAGAAGCCCAACTACGAGAGTGCCGCGGCACCGGCGCCCAAAAAGCCAGTGCGCCATTTTTGTGCCGTCTGCGGAAACTTTTCGCAATATTCCTGCACGGCATGCGGTACCCGTTATTGTCGAGTGCGCTGCTTGCGCACACACCAGGACACGCGTTGTCTGAAATGGACTGCCTAAAAAAATGGTTGTAGTGTTGCTCATATCTAATATATACACAAATAGTTGATAAACATTTCTGGTTGTTTTTCTCAAATATTCAATAAGTTATCAACATCGACAGAGTTGTCAAGTTGAGCTTGATTCGATTCAGAATTATTAGAATCGATGTTCTTGGGGCTTTTTGCGAAAATTATCGATCTAAATCATTATTATTAGCAGCTCTGAAAATTATCTTTATTACAAATAAATACAAAACGAACATAAAAATACTGATATGAAATCACTGCTATACCTTAAAAATATAAAACTTAGGCTTAAACTTTTACATACAAATTATTTTACGGAGTCATTTTCGACTTTTAAGTTATTTCATCATATCCTTTTATTCGTTATTTCAAGAATCGATCTTTGGGTTAGTAAAAAAGTATCGACTTAAAATCGTTTTAAAATCGAACCATCTTTACTTTATAGGTTTTCAGCTTGTCGAGCTGCGGTCACACTTTCGCGCAGTCTCATTTCATTTTTCAAACGATAAAGTTGCGTCGCACGAAGTGCGCATTGAACAATATAATAAATTTTAAGTATAACGGCCTTTCGCTGCAACGAGATAAATCAGAAGTCCTGGCTTTTTAAACCCAAATTTTAAAGCATTAAAATAAACGAATTGAAAAGCCTATACAACAAACCACAGCCGGTGTGTGTGAGTGCGCGTGTGTTTGTATCACACTGTGTTTATGTGCATTAAATCATTTTAAATCCAATAAGAAAAAGAGTTTGACTTAGCATCTGCAAATAAAAAGGAAAACAAAAAAAATGGATTTTAATTTCGCCGATTTGAAAAAGGAGGCTGCTGCCACAGCTGACGACATCTTCAGCAGCGCCAGCAACGCAGCCAATGCGGCCAACAAGAAGGTGACAGGCGCCTATGATGATTTATTGGGCGACCTTAGTGCCGGAGATGTTGGTAGCAGCAGCAACACCCTTGTTGGTAGCGGCGGCGGGGACCGCACCAGCAGCAGCGCAGGGGTGCAGGACGATAATGCGCATACCGAGCACTATTTCGCCAACGAGCAGAAAAACATCGACTTCAGTGACCCACAGGCGTTCGTGCAGCGCATGTCAGCTGGTGCCAAGGAGGCACAGGAGCAGCTGGACGCTAAGTTTGCGCAGAAAACAGATGAGTTTGGTGACTTTTTATCGCAGGCCGATAAGGATGTAAAGCACGGCATCAGCGGCCTGACCACGGACTTTATGAATGCCGAGCGTGGCATCTTTGGCAATGCACCAGCAGCTCCGGTTACGGATCCTGTTGCAATACCGACACCAGTTGTGGCACCTGCTCCAATTCCGGCGCCCGTGGCGGCGCCCAAGCCTGTCGAGGAGGATTTGCTGGGCAGCTTTATCAGTCAACCGACGAATGCACCACTTCAGCCCTTCGAGCCGACCGCTCCGGCCAAAACTAATTTCTATGACGACGACTCTGATGATGATTTTGTGAGCAAGCCAAGTGCTGTCCCGGCAGCCGTTGCACCACTTGCACCCACACCAGCAGCCGCCCAATCGGCCGTAGTGGCCAACAAGGATTCCGACACAGATTCACCGTCCGTATCGTACACACCGTCGCCGGCCAAAAAACCAATTACCGATGCCCTCAAGGAGCAGGACAATGAGAAATTCATTTCATCCGAAGATTTACTCAGCGACTTTAAGGAGGAGCGCACCGCCACGCCACCTGTGGCAGCCAAAGTAGCACCAGCACCGCCGGCGGCGTCGGTCAACGTCGTTACCGACTTGGATGACGACGATGTGCCCGTGCCGAAACCAGCTGTTGTGGTGGCGCCAGCTGTCGTTCCCAAGCCAGAGCCCGTTAAGCCTGCTGCACCCAAAGTGGAGCCGCCGAAGGCAACGCAGCCACAACAAAAGCAGCAGCCGCAGCCAAAGATTGTGTCAGTCGAGGAGATCTTCTACAAGTACGGACTGGGTAAGTGGCAAAGTTAAAAAGTCATAGTATAACGAGAGTAGAGCTTAAAATCTCGGCAAGTCGAGATTTCTTATACCCTGCATAAAGCAACTAATTAAAAATGCAATCGATTTTATGTTTCGATTTGTTTCTGTATCCGCATCAGAGTTACCAAGCAGACTGCAGGGTATGAGAAAAGTAATTGCCTATCGAAATCATTTTGTTTGTAATTAATTTGTACCCAATAATTAGTCGTTCACATTACTGTCGTTTCTTTCGTTCTTGTTGTTATCGTTGTATTTTTTTTTGTTATTTTAATGTATCCTTGCGACCGCGCCTTGCCGCACCGACGTCACCGGCAGCTTGGCTCTGGTCACTCTGGCCTTAAGCTCTAGTGTTGTCTTTGTTACTTAGTCACATTTTTTCATCATTGCCGTAAACAAGCCGCTTACCACCCGCTCTCTACCCTCTCCAACTTTAACTTCTCCTATGCCACCACTCTCGCGCTCTCTCTTTTCTCGCTGTGGGCTGCGTGTCTTTGTGCTATGCGGTTTTTTGAACATTTTGTTTTGCGTGTGTTTGCCGCTCTCATGATGTCATCGAGGGTTTGAATTTTCGCTGGCTGCGAGCGCAAATAAAATAATAATGTAAATATTTTAATGCTTTGTTTACGTATATGAACGTGTGAGTGTGTGTACGTGCATTTATTGCCAAGAAACAGGCGAATTCGGTTTGCAATTTGCGTGACAAATTCGCCGGCAAGCGAGCGCAGCGCGCTCTCACACTTGCACTTGCGCTCTCTTTACTCACCGTATCGATCTCTGGTGGGAAGAGGATGCAGCAATTAATCTGTCATCGATTGTGACTCGTGAGTCACGACTGCGCAATAGCTATCGAATTAGTCAATTTGAACTTATTTTAGTTTTAAATGTTATTTCACAAGTATTTTTTATATTCTTTTTTATCTTATTCAGCGCGCATGAATCAGCAGCTTTGTTTTTGCTCTCACTGTGAGTCGGTTGCTGTCGCTGTCGCTGCCCTTGTTAGTTGTTGCTGCTGCGTTCATTGACGTTCATATTTCACATTTGATGCTGTTTCTGCTTTTTTTTTCTACAACACATTCTAGCATGTACCCATTAAAGCAATTATGGCACACAATCACACAAAATGTATACACGCTGCTGCTACTCTTTTTACTACTAATTTTGGACAATGCAGCCCGCCCTACTCCGCGTTAATTTAAGCCTTCGCCTGCATAATCCAATTGCCTGTCTGGTTGGGGTGTCGCTTCACTGCGCAAAAACATTATAATACGTTTTTATATTATCCATGCAGTTTCTTTTCTCATTCCACTTTTCTTCGTTTTGCCTCTTTTAGTCAGTCGGTCGCTAACTGCGCCTTGATTTTCACCGCCTGCTGGCAAAATTTTCCAATTAGTAATGTGTTTTCTTCGCACCCGTCGTCACGCCGCTGCTTTGTCTTTTTCGCAGCACATGCTAAGTATCTGCATCTCTCTCTCTCTTTGTCTGCCGTTACTCACACATATATGCTCTGCCTTTATCGTTGCCCCCGACTGCAGCAGCTGCTGCTGCTGGCTGCATCGACCCATTCCGATAACCGATTCTTGGTTGCCTTTACCAGTTGCTCATTCGCCTTTGTCTCTGTCTTTCTTTACTCTCTCCCTCCCTCTCTCTCTCTCTCTCAATCTCTCTGCCTTCTCCTGCTCTTTTGCTCTGCACAGGCTGTGCGGCTTAGCCGTGCGCACTTATCAGCGAATTCGCTTTGCATTTATCGCCCTCTTTATAACTGTGGTTCCATCGAGAGCATTTCCCACATGTCAAGCAAATGGCAGACTAAGTGCTACCTAAATAGACGCAAGTCAAGAACTCTTGATCGATTTGAAAAGTACCATAAAAAGTGCCATAAAATAAAACGCCCTCAATCCCATCGAAGACATAACGAGATTTGTGAAAGCTTCGACGCGAAGATTGGGAAGAAATCGTGTAAACAAATTGTGAATACATTTATCATTTTATTATTTTCGGTTCTCTGCTTGTGTGTTCGTATGCATCTCCCGCACGGCGTGATCGATTTTGTTTTGGATGAACGGAATCGTATTCAGATTAAAATGATGGTGTATAACAGGCGTGATCTTGATTATCTCTCTCTTATCTTATAATCTAATGAAGTCAAGTGTTTTTTTTAGAGTTTATAGCGTCTGCGCTAACTAGATTATCTATTACCTCCCGTGCTATGAAAAGTCGCCTCCCAGGAGGTTTGCTTACGCAATTATCTCTATAAATATATATATATTTCCTTTATTGGTCGTATGCATATAGTTTTTCACTATAAATAGATAAGAAATTTCCTTTTTGTTTATCGAGAACAAGTGCTAGATTTTGTCCAAACATGTTTTTCTATAAGTTGCCAAATGTTACGCATCATCAGCATGTGAAACTCATTTGACATAATCGGGTCAGCTGTGCTAGCACAATGTATGCTTTAATAACTTGAAGAATAGCTAAGGAAATATGCAGGAAAATACTGTAATGACTCTATAAAACTATTGTGGGTTAATGAAGGTTGAAGGAGCGGACGGAAGAAGGCACAAGTTGTATAACTTTTCTCATAGTCTCGTAACCACCCACGACGCATTTCTCAACATCTGTACTCTTCTGCCAAATCGATGCAAACTTTTGCCAAATTCCCAAGGCATTTGTCACAGAGACCAGAACATGCATATGTGAGATGTTTGTGCGGAAAAAGTTAGAGAATCCATAAACTAAAAGCATTTGGAAACAAGGCAAGAAGCCTGGCTGCTGCTTGGCTCATTGATTTCATATCTAAACGTAACCAGAACCAACAGCCGCACCTGACAAACGTCTGCCACGACACCCTCTGCCATCCATTCCCATTGGGGGTATTCAGCCCACTGCAGTCATTGCAGGCTGTATGCAACCGGACAAACACCGCACCCAAAAAAAAGGAAGAAAGGCGAAGCCGCCCGTCTGGCAATTTCCGGGCCAAAAGCCCCCAAACCCGCCGCCGACTCGGTAAGCCTAGTCTGTCTAATTGAAAATTGACGCATGCGCACGCACAACTCTACACACACGTTGGCGCAACTCTACACGCGTGTCAGCTGCAAAATTGCGCTTGCCAATCGATAAACTTTTCGACGAGCTTGAGCTTGAGCTTTTTCCTTTCGTTCGAGTTCAGGGCTAAGCGCGGTTGCTCAACTCAACTCGCCGCTAATCGATTGCGCGCTCTCTCTCTCTCTCTCTTCGCTCTTCGCTCTGCGCTCTCATTGCGCCGTCGTTCTGCGAAGCTTTTGCTCGCAATCCTTTTGTGAAGGAAGCTCGCTTTGAAGCTTGCGGCCTGCGCTCAGTCTCTGAACGCGTCGTGTGCCTGCAAGACGGAAGTTGAAATCTTTATTGCCCACTGCAAATATCGCGTGTATATAGCATACGCATACATATGCAATACGGTATACATATATATATACGCACGCCTAACGGTACGTCGTAATTAACCTAACTAACTGTGTGCTCTCTCTCTGTATCGCAATCGCTGTCGCTGTCGCACTTGGGCGCTGTGTGTGCTTTGTGTTTTGTATTCAAGCAGTGCGAGTATATAACAAATATATATAGAGAAAAAGAAACGGCATAGAGTACCGTTAAACTGTGCTAAAAGTTTCTACAATAAAACAACAAAACAACAAAAGCAAAATGTGTACAATTGGCGAGGCCGGACAAAATGGCGTCTGCAAGCAGCGGCCATTGATTTGCTCCATTTTGGATCCCAGTAAGTTGCGCACAACTCCACACACACACTTGAACACACATACATCTGATACTAATACACATACACATTGAAAACAAAACTAACCTCTGTCAATGGTTCGGAAATTGCATTGGGAATTCTCAGGCGTTGTATAACACTTTGGTATAACAGTTCTCTGCTATGTAGCTGTAGTTGTAGTTGGACTTCCTTTTTTAATTAAACTTTTTTCATTTTGGCTTATTTTGCATGTCATACTAAAAAAAACACTTACCAATGCACACGCTCTCGCTCTCTCCCTCTCTCTCCTTCTCTCCCTCTCTCTCTCTCCCCCTCTCTCTCTTGCTGCTGTTTCGCTTGCGGCTTGGGCTAAATTTGACAGTAATACATATAACTGCAAAACTATTGCTAACGCTGCATACGAAGCAGTTCGCCCTCTCTCTCACTCGCTCTCTCTCTCTCTCTATTGCTTTATCTGTCTTGCCTTGCACAACACACAAAACTTAATGCTAAACTAACGAAAATCAATATATCAATCGCCTATTTGCAGATGCCTGGTTCAAGCCCGAACGTTTGCACCCGCAAGGTAAGTGAGTGAGCGGCAGTGGCTCTCAAACTGTAGCAACAGTTCCGCAGGTCGCGCGCGCTGTAACTGTACGAATAACTGTTGTGCATATGTGTATATATCTATCTATAATGATGTCACTGTTTCCTTACCCTTCCCTCCACTTCGAATGTGTTTCCCCTGTATTTCTATTAAGCCTAAAAGTATGCCACGCTTTGTTTGCAATCGCTTCTATTGTTGTTGTTTTATGCACTTGCTCTCGTCACTTGACTGAACATGTAGGGGGTGGGGTAGGGGGTGGCTGCGGCAGACTGCGGGTGTTTGTCTGTGTATTGTAATTTGCAACCCTGAAAAGTATGCTATAGCATATTACTGTACATACGCCTATTGACCAAGCCCAACCCCCGCACGCACCTATTACCACTCTCCCCCGCTTTCCCCGCTACAGTTGTGCACAGTTTTTATTATTTTCTCCTTCTGCTTACGCATTGAATTTAGTTTTGTACGTTTTGTCGTTTTCCGTGCGCCTAAAAGCGCACTATGAAAATTATGAAAAGCATATGCCACGTTTAATTGCTGCCACGCCCTCGTAATTAGTTGCACCGCATAAACTGCAGTTCAGTTACCTCTCTCTCTCTCTCCCTTTCTCTCGTCTTTGTTGTTGTTGCTGCACTGAAGCGGTAAAGCGTAATCGGATCGCATGCTAAGCGCTTTTCATGCAGCTGCAAACGTCAGTTTTGCCATAATAAATGCGAAAGTTTTCACTCTGCACCCCATGCAAACTGATATGCCAAGCCAAGCAGGCTGCGCACAGGGGGAGGGTGGTGGAGGGGGCAGGGCAGAGCCCTTTCGCACGAGGCTCGCATGCAGTAGACGTCTCTATCTCTGTGTCCATAGGGCAGGCACTAGCTACCTACCTAGTTGGGTTCTATTTCATCAGCTTACGACAACGTACGGGCGATTATCATCCCACTGACTAACCCGACGAGATTTTCACGAGCTTTGCACTCGCCTACAGTCACTACTATATAATATATATGTAGTATTTAATCTCACGCTATGTGCGACATGTCTGGAAATGCTATAGATAGATAGTTAGTTAGTCAGTCCCGACGTACGACGACGGGTTTCGTTTTCATGTGTCACTGTAATTGCAGCTGTGTAATATTTATAGAAACTATTCAATTTCCATCGAGTAGAGCAATACGATAGCATTACTCAACATACGAAAGCGTTTTGGGTACTTTTAATAGCTTGAAGTACTTAAACGTAATTAGAAAACATTAATTGGTTGAGGTAAGGTTTTAATAACCCAACTACTAAGGTTTCTACGACTTAAAGAACTGTATTTTATGACAGATTTTCCATGTAGGTAATTCATAGTTAGCTAACACCTACTCGAAGTGCGCCTTAAGCTTATGCGAAATCGATTTCTCCTTGAGATCTCCTTGCACGCCCATGTGCGGCCTGCTGTTTTGATGTCTGCCCACCCGCTTGGGGCATAAAAGCAATTACTTAGCTTTACGACTATTTCCGCTCGATGTGGGCAGCGTGGTCTGGCACTTGCAAGACCCTCCAGTCCAGCCCAGAGAAAGGCAGTTCGCACAGCAGGCGAGCAGGCGGGCAGCCGGGCAGTGTGTGAGTCAGTCAAGCTAGAAAGATCTTGAGCAGACCTCGTCTTGACCATAAAAGAAAATGCCAAACAACGAGGCGAATTGCGAGCTATGGGTTAGGCTTAGATTGCTTAGGGAATACCCTAAAATGTGAGCTGAATGACAGCTGTAAAATATCTTAGCTCTATGAAACATGCAGACTATTATATCATGCTTAAACGGACATAACTAGTATATATTATTTATATATCCATCATAATTTTATAAAAAATCAAGCGCATTTCCACTATAATCACGAATGATTCGGATGATTAAGTTTAAACGAAATTGGATTGTGAGTCAACTGTAGAAATAATAAAAAATATATATACTACATTACGAAGCAACATGACAGATTGTCCCATTTTGGTAATGACTGCATTCGAGTTTCTGACTAAAAGTAGTAGTACTAACGTGGCCTTAACGCTGACTAAGAACCCAAAACCCATGCACCCAGTCTAGTCCATTGGGCTTTCACCTACCGGCCGGCTTATGTTTTACGTTTGGCAACGAATCAGAATCGAAAACGAAAACAAAGGAAATGCTTACGTGCCACCGAAGCCTAACCCATTGGTATACAAAATAAATATCTACGTATGGAGCAGTCTAAGGCAGTATAAAGGCCACTTGATTCCGGCCGAAGCGATCGAGCTATTAGATCATCGAAATATTTGCACGCTTATTTTTGCTTGAAATTTGCATTAATGTGCGAAACAAATGTTGCCAATTGATAAGTAAAGTATACGAAGAAAAGAGAGTAGTATCGTCTACAAGATACTGTAGATAAAAAAGAAAAATGATCTGGTACAGCTTGCATTATATACGAAATACGCGTCAATTACACGGTCTCGACTATAAGAATACCCTTTCGTTGTTCTACTCGATCAAGAGGTATGAGAAAAGTAAGAGTACCATAAAGCCAACGCCCCAGATAACGATAATGCCAGTCATGTGCCATATGCGAACTGTCTGGAGGCTTCGACGTCAGTCCTATATGTAGTTAAGGCTGACGTCACGCCATTGTATATTTCCCACGACGCCTACAATGAAAGTGCAGACTAATTCAAAAGCTAAATCAATTCTTGGCGCCTCGTCCGACTGCTGTCAAAGCAGTTAAAAGCTCAATCAGCTTGGCCAAGCAGTGCAAATGTTAACATAACCTTGAATTTAACCAGAGAGAAAGGCAGAGAGAGAGAGAGAGAGTGCGCTGCTCCCCTGGTCAATAAGAAGCTGTGCGCATTGTATGTGCTTCTTATTCATTATTCTGCTTTAAGTGCCTCTTCTGGCTACGTCTAGAGCGAGGGAAAGAGAGAGGGAGAGGGAGAGAGGTAACTGCCCGGCCGGCGTCTGCGTTCATGTTCGTGTTTGCCTGCTAATTTTAGCTTTTTAGCTGTTTCAGCCACTTTATTATTGTTGTTTTTCTTTGCGGTTACGACGTGGGTTGCTAAGGCGGGCTAAAGAGAGCGACAGCGAGTGCGCAGAGTAAGAGAAAGGCACAACAAATAGGAAGAGAGAAAGAGAGAAACGTAGAAAGTTTGAGAGAGACAGAGCTTTTTTAAGGGCTGATCGCGGCAGCGGGAGAGAGAAAGCAAAAGCTTTCGTTAGTAAAATTGAAATTTATAATGCTTAAAATAGCTTAAGTTCACAGTAGAAAGAGAGTGCGAAAGAGACAGAAGATAGTCAGTGGGGGAAGCTTTTTAAAGGGCTGCGAGGAATTGATCAACAAAAGGTCACTTAGTACATTAATTTGTCTGTTTTCTGATTACGATTTTCCCAAGATAAGCAGAGCTAATAAATCGATCTGCAGCCCTGGCAGCTGTGTTTCTTCCTCTCTCTCGCTCTGCAAGGTTACCTGCTGGGCAGGGGCTGCACGATCGTTGCCTGTTTACCTGCACAAACATGCAGCGACATGCACAGATCGAGAGGGATCGCTACCTAAGTGCAGACTGCAGGCGCATACAGCTAAAGATACACAGCTGCGCAGCTACACAATTACAGATACAGATACACGGCCAAAGATACCGATACAGATGCAAAGATACTTGCCGAGTGATCGTAGGTCACTCTCGCGCTCTCTCGTGCACTCTCCGCGTCGCTCGAGCGTTCTATTTGCCATTTACCATAGGTTACCCCTATAAACTACACATACGTGAGTCTCTGTGTGTGTGTGTGTGTGTGCAAGTGTGCGAGTGTGCGTGTGTGTACCTCAACTCTATAGTATGTTCGCCCTGTGTGCCTCCTGAGCGCATCTGAAATTAATTGTAGTTTAGTTGATGTACGGACTTTGTCAACGCGTGACGACGACTTTGCCGTGTTCTCCGATCTCCCTGTGCAGTGTGCGTGTGTTGTGCGTGAAGCTTAGCATCCGTAAGATACAAAATAAACTCTCGTGCGCGACGCTTGTACTTACAGCATGCAACTTGCTGCTTTGTTGCCGCCTCATAGTCAGCTGTGTTGACCTCAGCCGCCCAGACGACAGACTTGAAATACTTTCGATACGATTGGTTGGGGTTCTTACCATAGATACACAGATATAATATGTATCTGAAATTTGTTTCACGACTGCACTTCAATTATATAATCGTGTAAACATGCTTTTTCGCTTGTTAGGCACATTTCATGAATTGAAATTAAATTTTGTGCGTTTTTATCAGATTCGTCAGCGTATACACTCAGCGAATTAGGGTGCGAACTTGTAAAAATAAAATAAATCTGAAAATTAGCCTAGCAAAAGAGGGAACTACATTACTTTAATGTAGATTTGCTTATGCATGATAAATAATAAAGCATATTTTATATAAATCTCAATTTTCCCAGTAAGTCTGACTGGATGTAACCCTCATAAATGCGTTAAAAAGTAAAAGTCAATACTCGGAAAAACCAGATTGAATACAATTATATACTCCATTATAAACATGTGGTTTCTGCAGTTGTTTTTTTTAATGGGTACACTTAAATGCGACCAACTGATTGGGAGTGTATTTAAAAATAATACGTTTAACTAAATAAGAAGCTGTTTAGGCAAATTGCACTGTTATAAAATTGCAAATAATCAACTGTTTTTCAAATAATTTCGATTAGTGTACACAGCTATAAAAAATAAAACTCCAAGTATTTTCAATTATTCTCAACTGCTTGTACTTTTTCGCCGAGTGTATAAGGTTAAGCTTAATGCATTTCAAAAAAGAACTCCAATAAATAATAAACCATTATTGTCGAGTTTCTGCTTGGTTTTTCGCTGAGTGTACGTGGTGACACTTATCTATCATGCAGTTGTTGTGCGTCTATTTTCATATCAATTGCAAAAACGATTCGGCACATTCAGATTAAATTTTTTTCGGCAAGTCATTTGGCAGAGGCAAGAAGGGAGAAGGAGGTTCTGCAGAGGGTCTACGTACTGGGAGCTGACTATGGGGCTGGGTTCGCTGATCGTGCGGTCGATCGCCCCGTTTCAGTTAACGGTTAATGTTAATGCCGTCGTGCCGTTCCGTTTGCGTGCCGGTGCAACTGCCTATATATATAATATAAAACCTCGTTTCGTTTCGTTGCAGTTTCTGTGTATAGGTCTCTAGACATACATAAATTATCTATTTAGATTTACCTATAGCAATTTATAAAATATATATAAACATATAATGGCTGCCGCATTAGAAACGCTACAGAGCCTACTGCAGACATTGGGCGAACTCAAAGAGCTGCCTATCAATCGGGAGTCGTGTAAGTACATACATACTATATGCAATACCAGAGAGACAGACAGAGAGACAGAGAGAGAGAGAGAGTGAGAGTTACGAATCATAAAAGCAGCAGACCCACTGATTTTGTCTTGTCTGTTTCACGCTGTTTCCAATTGCAGCCACATATGTTTTATTTATAAATCATTTCGGTCTTTCGGCGCGAGAGAAATGAAAAATTTATAGAATTTCTTTGTTGCTGTATTTGTTGTTTTTTTATTTATTTTTGTTAATTTGTTGCACTTGACCGGCCAGACGAACCATTCAATCACCTTCTGTAATCAATAACGTATATATTCGAGTAGGTTTCTTATCAGTTTTTCGCGTATTTTAATATTTAAAGATTTATTTCGGTTTTTATGCAGTTGACAACCGATTTTGATTGCGTTTATCAACGTTTAACGTTTACCTTGCGATTTGGTACGTGCTTCCGTTCCAGACAATTTTTGCTCTGGTTAAATAGATTGTGATTTCTATTAATAAAAGATAGTGCAGTGCGTGAATGATTTGTTAAGTATATAGACATAAATTTGCTTTTCCACTGTGCTCTACTTAGAAATAGGCGAATTTGATTAGTTCATATATACCTAGGCAGTATAGGTTCTATTATCTATAACTTTCACAGAGTTATTTGCAAAATAAGCTCATTGCATAATTTTCTTTTGCTACATTAAACTATTTTCTTTCTTTGAGAACTATTCTCTCTCAATGAGAATAAGTAGCACAGTTTTCTATTACATTTACAGGGTATTTGCCACAACATGCATAAATAAGTTATAGTTTGCTTTGAGAATTTGATTGTTGCTTTTGTGTGAATTTCTTTTAATAATCTCATTATTTCATTATCTTTTTGCATTTTGTCTGCCCGCCTTGCTGCTGCTTATGCAATTTCGTGAATGTCAGGTGCAGATTTTATTTTATTTTATTAATGTGATTTAACCGATTGAGAATTATGTCAGACTCGCAACCGATTCGCGATTTTGGGCAGCATGATATCATATAAAAGCAAAGCTTCATTACTCACACTGCTCTCGAACCGACTCGACGCGCCAAAATACATTTGCGCTGTCATTCAGCTGGCTGGCAGGGGGGGGGGTAGAGGGGCAGGGGTTGTGTGGCATGCATGATGTCACTGCCGACAGTTACAAACGGTGTACATACACTACGTCGCACGTAAAGTAATACGCAATATGATTGGTTTTTGCGTTGCAGTTGACAGCCAAGCCAAGTGCCTGTCAAACTGTGGAAAGCAGTGCATTGACCATGCACAAAACTACGCCTAGACTGGAAGGGTAAGAGGGAGTCGTAGTTTTTTTTTTGATTGATTTTAACTGCAAACACAAACACACACACACACATACGGTCACACTCGAACACCTTCAGGTTGGACTACTCGTCTGGTCACGCTCCGAGCGCCTTCTACATGTTGCTGCTGCTGCGGCGGCGGGAGCCGAAGAGAGCGCGCATGAATCACACACAGCGTCAAACCGCGCCCACTACGTCAAACACGTAACGTAAGCAACTTCGTATGCGAATTCACGAAGTCAAACTTCGTCGCAGCGTCGGCGTACAGCGTCGGCTGCTTGACACGTTGCTAACATACATTCTTATACGCAGCGCGACGCGATTCTGAATGCGCCTACGTAGTCAAGTTGTTGTTGCAATTGCGCGTTATCTTTTTACTTTCATGCGCTGGGATCGCACGCGCTCTCACGCTCTTTCTCTCTCGCTCTCTCTCGGTGTGTGTGTCGTAGCCGACAGCTTGTGAGTTCGATGACGCTCTCTCACAGCAAGCAGGTTTCTTTCTGCTCGCTTTTGCTCCATTCCAGAAAACTTGTTTGCCATGCAGAAACACACTCTCTCTCACACGCTCTCTCTCTCGCTAGGGCAGCAACAGCAGCAGCGCAGCGTAGTAGCAGCAGCAGCAGAAGCAGCGCAGCAGTAACTGCGGCTTATTGGTTTGTTTTGTGTTTGAACTTCTTCCAGTTCTTTTGCTGCGTTCAAAGCCGACGGCGGTCCGCAGTATCGCCCTCAACGAGTCGAATTTTATTCGTTTTGTGTATTCACTCGCTCTTTTAGTGTGTCTGTGTGTGTGTGCGTGTGCATTTGCCAAGTTTAATTAGTGTTAGACACGCCAGTTCCGTTTTGCATACATTTTGGCGCCAAGCTCGTTCCCCCCCCTGCAAACACACAGCACCCTCTCCTGCAAACATGGCCGGTGGCAGCAAACGTTATACACGCAATAATTCCAATGGCAATTTCCAGCCACTGCCCGAACGTGGACCAGGTAAATAGCAACAACAACAACTAGAGTAGAGCTTATCTCGCCGCGCCAGCACTGATTTACAGTTATGCGTTATCTATGCTCTGCACGTTGTGACCACACACTGCCAACGTCAGCAGCAACGCCAACGTGGCCGACGATTACCAAAACCGATCACACTGCACACCTCAGCAGCAGCAGCAGCAACAGCAACAACAACAAAAGTTACTTGAGCATAAGCTGCTTGAGTTGTTTTTTTTTTTGTATATATTTTGCATAATTGGGCGCTTCAGCGATCGCTGCTTGAATTTTGATTGCCACGTCGCGTAACGTTGCAAAAAGCCAACGAACTTTGCTGGCTTCTTCCTATCGGAATCGGTGTAAATCAAACGCTGCGCCAGCATTTTCCATAATTAATAAATAAATGAATGCATTGGCAAAATTCGCAGGAGGCGATCACATGTGTGTGATAGAGTGAGCAGGTGTGTGCCTGCGAGTGAGTGTGTGTGAGAGTGTGGATTGTCTAATTCAAGGTTATCAATGCCGCGTGCCAACCGCACACACACACACTCTAGCTAGTATTTGAGATGCACACGTGATAATTAGAGCAGACACGCACGATAATCACGCACGATATTGCAAAAAAACTAGATAGAGACAGAGATAGAGAGACCGAAAGAGTAAAATGCTTAAAAGAGAAATTCTTTGGTAAAAATTTCACACATTTTCGCTCTGCCATGTGTGATTTATGCGATTTATGACGTCAATACGCGTATTTCATGTTTTTACTAAATTAAGATAAAGAAAATATTGTGTGTATATAATAAAAGATATTGCAGCTCTGGAACAAAAACAAAAAACAAAATGAGAGCTTTACACTTTGAAAATGAAATTAAGATTTTAAAGTCTCAATCAATTTTACTTCATTCTTAAATTGACATTGCATTGCTACGATATATGTTAGCCTTAAAGCATAAATAGAAGCAAAGCTTTACATGAGCATATTTATTTTACAAAAAGGCTTTAATTTAAAAGAAAAAAAGCATGCATAAGCATAGATTTCATTATTTTCAAACTCGTCCTGCATTCAAACTCTAGCAAGTGCGGTGCAGATCAATAGATGAGCAGGCGATGAATAAATCAAGCTTTGTCATCTCTAAAGTTTGCTGCTCACGCACGCACGTCTCTGGCAAACACACACATGGGAACTCGCAGCAAATACAACTACACATACACTTGACTCTTATCTAGGCAATTCCGTGCTCCTCTTCCTCTTGTGACGATGACGATGGCTATGGCTCCACTTCACTTTCAGCGCAAACTTGTTTCACTGTAAACCAGTTGGCCGTAGTTACCCAGCAGCCTGTCTTCCCCTTCCCTTACTTCCATCCAGAATTATTCCCAGTTTTCCCATACTGCATTCAAGACAACCTACACGCTTTCAATACGCTTAATTGAGGCAAAATCGCGTTTTCAACAATTGATAAAAAGACTGAAAACTTTCTCTCGCAGCGCTTTCTTTATAATTCAAGAAGACGTCAATATATCTGTGTGTGCGTGTGCGTGTGTGTTTGTGTATCTGTGTGTTTCTCTTTGTATCTGTCGTATGCTACATATGCTACGCGCGCGCCCGCTGCTTATGTCTTAACCCAGTTTCAATTTGTAGCCCTCTCATCATTGTCTGTCTCCTTTCTAATTTGCTGCTGCTGCTGCTGCTGCTGTCGATTTACATAACCTCCAAGCGGCGGCTTGGCAACCGTTTTCGGCAAGGGGAGCCTAGTCTCTTTCGCCGCACGCCTTCCTCTCCCCGCCCCCGAAAACAAGTTTAGCCAAACCAACGATTTGTTTTTTTCCTCTTGTGTCTGCGATATTTGCTTAGCTGTTGTGTCTAGTCTAGGCGTAACTTTTGTATCCGCATCGAGATCATATTTATGGCAAGAGGAAATTCTTTAAAAACTCAAATTCAGCTCGTGCATTTCTCGACCTCTGACTTTAAACAGATGTGACCCCGTGGCGTATGAAACATTTCGATTATCAAATAAATAAAAATAATTTCAGATAAACAATCGCTATGAAACATATTCGTAATCAATAATAAACAATTAAAGAAAACTCATAAAAAAATACTCGATACAACACTTTACCCGTTCGATAACATAGCAAAGCTAATTAAACGATCAAGAAATACACAGTGTACCATATGTATTGGCTCTAAAGCATCGAAAGTCTTGGGCAAGCGTGAAAGTAATCGACAGATCAATTAAATTAATCGCATTGTTTATTGTTGCGATGCGTCGAACAAGAGTTCAGCTATTTTTAGGTCAATCAATTGTAGAAGAAGAAGTAGAAGAAAATGCCTAAAGCATTTCCCGATTCGTTTTCAATGAGAGTGCATTGACTGGGGGCAAGACGACGCGTGTTATCGATTAATTACAATGGGATTTATGCTGGATACTTTACGCAAATTGAAGACGAACGCTGTGCTAAGTGTTTCGATTCATTTCCGTTCCGCTCTCACACACTCGTTCTCTCACTCTCTCTCTCTCTATCTTTCTGTGTGTGCTCTCTGTGAGTTTTCCGGCTGGGGTCCGGAAAATTTTTGAGTCAAATCCCGTAACAGACGCCTAAATAATATTTGTCTAGTATAAAACTTGGCAACGAACGTCGTCGAACGACCGCACGATACGATCTACGAAACCACGAAAAAATGTCGAGCAGCAAAGTCTGTGAGTGTCCGTGTCGGTGTCTGTATCTGCGTGTATGTGTGTGTGTGTGTGGGCGAGGGGAACAATTAGATACATTATATATAAATATATATGCATCGCAGTATATGCAGTCTATAATGTTGTACTGCTAATTGTGCTACCAATAATTATTACCTGACTGCAGCTACAGAAATTATGCTGTGCATGCGGTATTTCTGAGTGTGTGTGTGTATCTCAAAGATTGCATAATTGCTTAGCCAAAAGATACAGCTACAGCTACAGACAGATATACGCACGCATATAGACAGCTGTCTCTAATGATCTTTAGGTGTGCCATGTGTGTGTGTGCTTTTTGTATATTTTGGTTGTCAACTGTGCGAAAAGAGAACGTTTTTGAAAAGATTTTGAAAAACCTAGGCAAACCATGTGCTTCTCAAACTGTCAGCAAATCTCTAATCGATAACTTCTTACTCTTTTCTTGCAGTGGAATCGCTGATCTACTGGCGTGATGTGAAAAAGTCCGGCATTGTCTTTGGCGCCGGCCTGGTCACACTGGTGGCCATCTCCTGCTTCTCCGTGATCAGTGTGTTTGCGTATCTGTCGCTGCTGGCGCTCTTCGGCACCGTCGCCTTCAGAATCTACAAATCGGTCACACAGGCCGTACAAAAGACAAACGATGGACATCCCTTCAAGTGAGTAGACAAGACACTCCGATCTCTTTGTACATCGATTCCATAACATTTTGTATTTGCACTTGCTGCAGAGAATACCTTGAACTGGATCTGACGCTGTCGCAGGAGAAGGTGCAGCACATTGCTGGCGTTGCTGTGGCACATCTGAATGGCTTCACCGCTGAACTGAGACGTTTGTTCCTCGTCGAAGATCTGATCGATTCGATTAAGTTCGGTGTCATTCTGTGGGTGTTCACCTACATTGGCGCCTGGTTCAATGGCATGACTCTGGTCATATTGGGTAAGCAGAGGAGTCTGAACCGATAACTATACAATAACTATATCTACATTTATTTTGTTTCTCTCCCGCTGCAGCCTTTGTCTCGCTGTTCACCTTGCCAAAGGTCTATGAGAACAACAAGCAGTCGATCGATACCTACTTGGATCTGGTGCGCACCAAGTTGACAGAGATTACCGACAAGTGAGTGCAGCCGGAGCAGCAGCTTAGCCAAGAGCATCATTAATTAATATACGCATTTCATTCGCATTTACAGAATCCGCGTGGCTATTCCCATTGGCAACAAGAAGCCTGTGGCTGCCACCGAGTCCGACAAGGACAAATAGAATGCAACAACAACTAACAAGAGCTACAGCTAAAGCAACAGCAACAACAACAATATGTTTATTTATTTATTAAGCATTATTTGAATGGTTTAATATTCATCGGGGCATAACAAATAAATACATATTCAATTGTATAATTACAATTACAACAACAACTTGTAAACCCTAACTAAACTTTAATGAAAGAACAAAAGAAAAAAACAAAAGAAAAGCTAAAAAATATCAACAACTCGTAGCAGTTTAAATATTGTCCAAGTGTCTTTAAGTTTTTAAACGAACGAAAACAAAACAAAAACAAATACATCAAGAATGGAAAGCCGGAAAGGATGAAAAACACAGCCACAGCAATGCAATTACATTTTCCTGAGTTCCAATCAATCAAATATCTTTGCCTATATTTTAACGAGACAGAGAGAACGCGAGAGAGCGAGAGAGAGAGGAGAAGAAGGAATTAATACTTTTATGATTTTTATCAATTTAGTTAAACAAAATACAGTGTTGAGAATATAACAAAAATCGCAAGAAGAAGAACGACGGCATTGTACACCCATTTTTATTAGCAACTTTTTCTAATTCAAATCTGCTTTAGTTCTAATTATTATTTTGTTGATTTTTTCTATAAAATCAAATAAAAAAACAAATGAAGAAATTGCGAACATGTTTTTTATTTGAATTTATGCATTATTGTTTTTTGAAATCATTATTTTAGCACCAATATAAGGCTTATTGCAATTCGTGTCATAGAGAGAGCAGGTGCAACTGAATACTGGACCAATTCGAGTTGTGCCCTGCGCAGGATCGCTTCCCTCCTTTCTACATAATGCACACAAACACATATATACTCAAACAAACAGCTTCGCCTTGTTTCACAAACATTTACTTATGTACAATTAATTTGTAAGAATTTACATCGTCGAACGGAGAAGAGAACTTAAATCAAATATTTAATGTAAATTTTTTGTAGCACTGCAAGTTGATTTTTTGCCAACGTTTTAAGATCATTATCATAAAAGTCGTATACATACACACGAGCGTATGTGTATGTATTGTAGCTTAAATGTTTTTATTGTGACCATTTGTTGCTCATTGTTATGAAGAGAATCGAAAATGAAAGTCAAATACTATATTTATGTTTGAGTTGCTTTGAAAATGTTTGTACATCTAAAACAAAAATGAATAAAAACGAAAAAAAAATCAAGTGCAGCTATTAAGCGTATAAACCAAAAGGAAAATAACTGATAACTTTATAGGCGTCGTTTTTTTCTCCCCTATTATAACAATAGATATTTTTGCATATTATATAACACTTAAAACGATATTTCTATATATGTATGTAATATGTAAGTGAAAACCGAAACGCGATAAAAACAAAACATCTATGAAATTTTCAAGAATGGGGTATTTTCTTTCGCAAGAAAATCATGTTCGATCGATATACAAGAAAAATACCCTCTATAAGCGATCTTTATATATATACACACACACACGTATATCACACGTAAATGTGCAGTAAGTTTGCTATTTGATAGACAGCGACAACAATGTTCTTACTTATTACATTTAAAACACAACAAGATCAAACGGTTGATATGATCGTCGAAATTTCAATAAAAATAAACTTAAATAAAACTAAATAATATCAGAGAATTTCAATTTAATTTTCGCGCCAGAAAATTGAAGCAATCAGCTTTTGTCAGGCACTCGGCTACAGCTGACGCCGGTTAGCTGCTGTGCTACTTACAAAATTTAACGCCAGAGGGCGTGCTCAACATGGGCAGCCGCAAAAGCAAATAAAAAGCATAGAACACTCTGTCGACAAAAAATAATAAACAATACGCATGTATGACCTTCGCACAAGGTGACTGGGACACACAGCGCGCACGAGAGCGCAACGAGGAAAAAGAGTGAGTGCAAGCGTGAGAACGAGAGCGAGTTTTCACAAAAACGCAATCGAAGCGTGCATTAACATAAAAATCAGCATATGCCGATTGCCAAATGACGCTGAGCGAATTGCGGAGAATACGACACGCTGATAACACACGCAAAACGCACGGTTAGCCTTAATCTCAGTTGTTTACAAGAGCGAAAGAGTCATGGAGAGCAAGGCAGAGACAGAGAGAGAGAGTGCGAGAGTGGGAGACGGTGAGACGGTGAGAGGCAGAGAGCAAGCTTTGTAGTTGTTTGTTTGCAGTCGCCGCTGCAATACCCTGCAGAAGATAATTCGAAGTGAATGTTGTGCAACACTGAGTAGTGTTGAAAAACATTATATTAAATTAGATCAAATATTATTAGATATTTTAATGGCGTAATTTATTTTATACTACTTAACTTATTTATATATTTTATATTTTGCTTGCAACACAGTCTACTGCTCAGCCAACAATACTCCCTATATACGTAGGCTTGCAGGGTATGAAAAGCTCTCATGACTAATAACGCATGCGAAAAGTGCACGCCGTCTGAGAAGTGCTCCGAGTTTTGCAGCGAACGGTTGTCGATTTGGTCGCGCATCGTTGTTTTCACGTCTTCGTCGCAGCGCTACGTCCTAAAAGTTTCTCAACACCCAGTGTGGGATACACGCACCCACGCAGCAGCAGAGCAGAGCAGCAGGCAGCGACAGCGACAGCAGCAGCAGCAGCAGCAGCAGCAGCGACAGCAGCAGAGCTGAGCAGCAAGTGACATATTAAATACCGCCGTAGCATCTACCTCAGTTAGCAGCAGAGAGTCGAAGGCGCAAAATGTCGAAGCCACAATCGGACGCGGATCGCAGGAAGCAGATTTCGGTGCGCGGCATCGCGGAGGTTGGCAACGTAACCGAAGTGAAGAAGAACTTCAATCGTCACTTGCACTACACCCTTGTCAAGGATCGCAATGTGTCCACGCTGCGCGATTATTACTTTGCGTTGGCCAACACGGTCAAGGACAACATGGTCGGACGCTGGATACGCACACAGCAGCATTACTATGAGAAGGATCCCAAGGTGAGCCAGTGTTGCAACCCCCCCCTCCACTACCCAACCAACCAACACACACATACTTTATCGATTCCCTTGCTGGATTACTTTGCTTTTCCAGTGGCGTGTAATGGAAGCAAAACCTAACCCAACTTTAAGCGAAAGCCTTTCCTTTTGATATAAATCTTTTCTTCATTTCTTTTTTTTTTTCTTGTTCGGCTATTACGACATATTGTTGCGCTCTGCGCTTTCAACTTGAATTCTTTGCGAACTTTCGTTCATTTTCAAATTTTTCATTAACTTCTCTCGTTTATTCTGGTTTTTGTTTTCGTCATTTCGCTCGTTGCACTTTTCTTTTTTATTTTTTGCTTCATGCACATTCATTATCATCTGCCCATTTATTTTGATCTCTTTTTTTTTGTTTTTCGCTATTTCGTTTTGGTCTATGCAATGGCTGAAGTGCAGTGGGACAAGTGCCAAAAACGTGTGAATGCCAGGCGCGAGAACGCTTCAGATACTTTCACTGCCAGGGGTGGATCGAGAAATTCGAAATTCCGTACGATATACATATGTTAGTATAGAAACTTACTGCCAAGAGGCCGGTGTATCTAGATTTCCTCCTGACCAGCTGACATGCCAAAAACCGACCTGCCCCTCTTTCTCTACCCTTTTATTTCCCGCCTAACAACAACAAATTATAAATAGCCTGTGTAGGCAATCAGCAGCTGTCGCTGTGACAGTAGACAGAGAGCAGGAGAGAGAACGAGAAGAGACAGAAACTTTTAGAATATGATTTCAATATTAGCCAAGTAATTCATATACCCTATAGAGCATTATATAAAACATATTCTAAAACAACTTTGGGATCAGTTAGGTCATTTGCTTTAGGAGTAAAATTCTTAAACTTGCCATATAGAAAAACTATGTCATTAAAATTGATTTATTACAAAGAACAGCATAGAGGGTATTTGTTGGTTCACTAATATTTATTTTTTGTAATTTTTCGCTATACGAACTTGATAGTAAAACTCGTAGTCAGCTCAGCTGAGCTTAAAACAGGTCGTTGTGCTTGCAAAGCATCGTTCTGTTTTTTTCTTTGAAGCATGTCTATCCATGAGATACAAACGGACACACAGATACATCGCACGCACACAGCTAACGGAATCACGTGCGAAAGGCGTGCGAATTTCGCGAGTTCGTCGAGATGGGGAGAAGGGGACAAATTTGTCCTTGTCTGAATGTCAGTCAAACGAAGTCGGCCTGAACTGGACCGAAATCACTTTCAATTTTCCGAAATGCAAATGTATCTTTGAGATACAACGAAAAAAGGCGAATAGTTCGGCTTGAACAATTAAATATCCATTGATACTGCGTATAGCATCATGAATATTTGTCAATTTAACTAATTTGCAAGAACAAAATCATAGATACACACACATACACCCTACACAGAGATACATATGTTCGTAAAATACAGATATACAGCTACATATTTTCAAGGTCAATCAAAGGTTATTAACAAAAACGAGAGTCACTCGTCGTCTGTCGGCGCCAGCGCCAACGCCAGCAGGAAAATTTTCATTTATTTTTTTTTTATTTCTCTTTTGCTGTGTGTTCTAGTTTCTGTTATAGTTGCTTTTCTTATGCCTGGGGGTGGGTGTGTGTGTGTGTGTATCTATGTTTGCCTATAGACACGCGTATTTATTTTGGTTCCATAAAACGACGACTCGTTCATGTTTTGCTACACTTTGATTATGCTCTCACATGCAATTAGAGCACGCAACGCGCCGATATTCTATATACTTTTTATATAACATTAATCTACAATATATACGTTGGGGGACAATTGAAACTCCCTAGGCAACAGCTGTTCCGCTGGAGCGTAGACCTCGTCGAGTTGAAACTAGTTACGCGTGGAGCTAATTGAAGCATTGCCTCTAAGTGGATGCTTCTTTATTACCTATATAAATGATGCCAATTGACGGGTTAGTCCCAAGCAATTGATAGAGAGGTCACAAGGGGTAATCGAACTTTGTGCAAAACCTTTGGTGATAAATGTCAGGGGTCGCTGGAAATATTTGAATTTCCTATTATACTCAAACATTTCGATAATATATATGTTATGCCTTATCTGAACTATTTTTATACTATGGAATATTACAGGGAAAAGCTGTCAGTTATTGCCCGGCAATGTCTACATACAACTTTTCCATTAATCATTTGTATACAAAGACTTGCACAATTTGAATAGACTTATATGCATGGTGCATAATATAACTTTGATAAGCTGTATAGAGTAAATAAATAGATCGAAATGTTAGCTCAGGCACAAAAGCTAATCAAACAATCGGAAAAGTCCCCATATATAACAATGAACCCAAGTATAACCATCCAAGCAGATGCAACAGTTTTCATTAAAGCACATTTAGTGCATACATGTGTTGCCTGTATGGGCAATAAATACAGTAATTACTTTGCGAAAATATATATATACATATCTGTATATGGCAGTAGGTCTAGGTACGATTAGCTCAGGTGCAAAAACAAAACAACAGGCAAAGCGTTATCATTTTAGCCGGGCGAAAAGCTCAGTCCGAACATATGTTTGATTCTCTTGGCAATGTGTGTGTGAGAATTATGGCCAGAATTAAATGAAATTAATTAGGTCACTCTTTCTGCGTTAAGGGTAGTAAAATGGGTTATCAGTAAAGTATGGCTCATCACTCGATCGTTTTGACAGGCGTGCAGCACATGCAATTGGTACACTGGGCGAAAATTGGGCTAGCTTTAAACTTTAAAACTATACCTCTCGTATCCGGAGAAGAAGTAGCTACGACTCATTATTTCAGTCGTAGATACCCATTTTGCTAACTGTATAAACATAGCTCAACTGTTGCTCATCATCTGCTCTATCTGCCAATCGAATCTATACGGAATTGTCTTATCTTGTCATGCTTGTTGCAAGCAGAAAACTATGTACTATATATATGTTTGTGCTCATTAGGCTAATTTGTTTTGGCTCTGCCTACTGGAGTGAACCCTTGCAACCTCGTACAAGTTGCATATGCTTGAGCTGATAACGAACGGCGCATAGATCAGATCAAATCAGTTCAGATCGGACTGGCGACGATGCTGTCGCACCGCGTAGTTGTCAAAACAACTCAGGATCACATAAGCATTGACCAGAGATGCAGCGATAGGCGATGCACACTCTATGGCGCGCTGCATAGAAACATGTATGCCCAGCATGCCTGGTCTGGCCGGGCCACAGCAAGTGCATGCTCGAATCTTATCAGTTGCGAGCTAGAACAAAGTATATGCGCGCTTGTCGCCTATCTGATCGGCCGAATCGATTGATTGATTGCATTTGATTGCAATTAATCGAACCGCAACGAACCGGTTTTGGTTTCTCTGCTGCATCTATTTATAGCTGCAGTGATTTGAGATTTTTCCTGAAATTAGCAACAGGCTTAGTGTAACATCTTAGGTGATAAGGCGCCGCTGCGGGTGACCTTCTGAACATGGCAACGTGGGCTAACAGATGTCATAACCGGGTAATTGGGGCAGCTGACGCCGGCTATTCCAGATCACGTTCCCAATTAATGTACAGCTGTGCTGCGTAAATAAGCTGCAAGTTTAGCTGTTTATAGCTAAAAGTTCCAAAACGGAAAATAAATAAAGGCTTTGTTTATGTAAAAGACTTTTAGCTGCAGAACTTCCAGTAAGAAAAGCAATTGGAATATATTTTGATTATATACTACAGACCTTAGACAGACCTTATATTATATGTGTTTCTAAACACATGATAAACATTTTAATTTGCGTGATCATTTCGATGTTACTGTATTTATGAGTTGACGAGAGTTGAAATACTTTTATAGCACAAGAAACAGAGGTATACATGCGTAGGACTTGGAGCTAAACCGGGGGATTGATGGGGATTAGGTACAATCTCATTTGTTCTTTAACATTCCCAAACGGATTGATTTTATATTTATATGGTGCCTTATCGAATACCGCTCGCTCCCGTCCAGAGTTGCCACCTTTTTTTAAACGACTACCTACCTAAACTTTTGCAGCGCGTCTACTACTTGTCGCTGGAGTACTACATGGGCAGATCATTGACCAACACCATGATCAATCTGGGCATTCAGAGCGAGTGCGAGGAGGCCATGTATCAGCTGGGTCTGGACATTGAGAATCTCGAGGAGATGGAGGAGGACGCTGGTCTGGGCAACGGTGGTCTGGGCCGTTTGGCTGCCTGTTTCCTGGACTCGATGGCCACACTGGGTCTGGCTGCCTACGGTTATGGTATTCGCTATGAGTACGGTATCTTTGCGCAGAAGATCAAGAACGGCGAGCAGGTCGAGGAGCCCGATGATTGGTTGCGCTATGGCAACCCGTGGGAGAAGGCACGTCCCGAATTCATGTTGCCCATCAACTTCTATGGACGCGTCATCGATACGCCCGAGGGCAAGAAATGGGTTGATACGCAACGTGTCTATGCCATGCCCTACGATAATCCCATTCCCGGCTACAATAACAACCATGTGAACACGCTGCGTCTGTGGTCGGCCAAGTCGCCCATCGATTTCAATCTGAAATTCTGTAAGTATACAAATCGCACTTGAGATTGAGATCGACATACTAAGCCATTTAACGTGTTCCCTTTCAGTTAACGATGGTGACTACATTCAGGCCGTGCTCGATCGTAATCTGGCCGAGAACATCTCGCGTGTACTGTATCCCAACGATAACTTCTTCGAGGGCAAGGAGCTGCGTCTCAAGCAGGAGTACTTCATGTGCGCCGCGACGCTGCAGGATATCATTCGTCGCTACAAGGCATCCAAGTTCGGTTCGCGCGAGGCTGTGCGCACCAACTTCGATCATTTCCCCGACAAGGTCGCCATCCAGCTGAACGATACCCATCCCTCGCTGGCCATACCCGAACTGATGCGCATTCTCGTCGACGAGGAGCATCTCGAGTGGGAGAAGGCCTGGGACATTACAGTGCGCTCGTGCGCCTACACCAATCACACCGTGTTGCCTGAGGCTCTGGAACGTTGGCCCGTCTCGATGTTGGAATCGATATTGCCGCGTCACCTGCAGATCATCTATCACATCAATTTCCTGCATATGGAGAATGTTAAGAAGAAGTTCCCCGAGGAACTGGATCGTATGCGTCGCATGTCGCTGGTCGAGGAGGATGGCGAGAAACGCATCAATATGGCGCACTTGTCGATTGTCGGTTCGCATGCCGTCAACGGTGTGGCCGCCATTCACTCGCAGATCCTGAAGGATTCGCTGTTCCATGACTTCTATGAAATGGATCCCAAGAAGTTCCAGAACAAGACGAACGGCATTACGCCACGCCGTTGGTTGCTGCTCTGCAATCCCGGTCTGTCCGATCTCATTGCCGAGAAGATCGGCGATGAGTGGCCCGTGCATTTGGATCAGCTGGTCGCACTCAAGAAATGGGCCAAGGATCCGAACTTCCAGCGCAACGTGGCACGCGTCAAGCAGGAGAACAAACTGAAGCTGGCTGCCATTTTGGAGAAGGACTACGGCGTGAAGGTGAATCCGGCCTCCATGTTCGACATTCAGGTGAAGCGTATTCACGAGTACAAGCGCCAATTGCTTAACTGCCTGCACATTATCACACTGTACAATCGCATCAAGAAGGATCCCACAGCCAATTTCACGCCACGCACCATTATGGTCGGCGGCAAGGCCGCACCGGGCTACTATGTGGCCAAGCAGATCATCAAACTGATCTGTGCCGTTGGCAATGTGGTCAACAATGATCCCATTGTTGGTGACAAGCTGAAGGTCATTTTCCTGGAGAACTATCGCGTCACATTGGCCGAAAAGATTATGCCCGCTGCCGATCTGTCCGAACAGATCTCGACGGCCGGCACTGAAGCCTCCGGCACGGGCAACATGAAGTTCCAGCTGAACGGTGCCCTGACCATCGGTACTTTGGATGGTGCCAATGTGGAGATGGCCGAGGAAATGGGTCTCGATAATATCTTCATTTTCGGCATGACCGTCGACGAGGTTGAGGCTCTCAAGAAGAAGGGCTATAATGCGTACGACTACTACAACGCCAATCCGGAGGTTAAGCAGGTGATCGATCAGATTCAGGGCGGTTTCTTCAGTCCCGGAAATCCCAATGAGTTCAAGAACATCGCTGACATTCTGCTTAAGTACGATCACTACTATTTGCTGGCCGACTACGAGGCCTACATCAAGGCACAGGATCTGGTCTCCAAGACCTATCAGGTGGGATAGCTAGATGAATTGATAGTTCAGAGATCGGAAATAATTCTCTCTTATTGTTTTGTTTCTATTTTGCAGAACCAAGCCAAGTGGCTGGAGATGTCCATCAACAATATTGCATCCAGCGGCAAATTCTCATCAGATCGCACCATCGAAGAGTACGCCCGCGAAATCTGGGGAGTTGAGCCCACCTGGGAGAAGCTGCCGGCCCCCGAGGATCAGCAATAAATAAATTAATGCCACACACACATACACACATTTTTTGATATTATATTTTACTATTCGTGTGCTTTACTTTTGTTAAAGTCAAATTTTAGGAGCCAAATGCAGCAACTAACCTAAAGATGTGAAAAGAAATCGATAAGTCGATGAATTGCAAAAATGTAGAAATCGATAATGAAAGTATAGGCTTAGCGCTAAGATGTGCGATCGATCGGGCTCATTGTTAAAACTTACTACTACATATTTTATTTAATAAAATCTAAATAAACGTATTGCTAATCTTCAATTTGAAAAGAAAACTGGAATCGCATTAGCAAGCGACCGCGTCTACAGCACGGTACCTATATAATACCTATCGACTACGTTACCAATTACCACGAGACCTCAGGAAAACTTTCAAAGTAAACCAAGACAAAAGAAAAGAAAAGAACATTTTAAATTCAAGTAACTCGAATGAGATTGCAACTTAATGCAAGCTTTGTTAGATATTGGTTATGAATATGCGTGTTATATAAACAATGAAAATAAAAAAAGTTCAACTGTTACATGTAACAGGAGGTTATTTAATTTTAGAATAAAAAAAAATATATATATATATATATTTATAGCTCAGATCAAGTCGATCTGACAAAGCACGGTAAAGTGTATCGAAACCCATTCGCGATGAGTTTGCCTAGAAGGATTTTGGTTACCCTTAACTATCCACCTAAAACAGCACTATCGATGAGGCCTTTGCAACAGTATCAAAATTTTTGAATTCAAAATGATAATACATCGAAATTCGCTACTGGATAGACACCATCTAACAACGAACGTACTAAAGCAACGAATGAGGATGTTACGACGTCTCGAACCCGAACTTCAGTACAATACTCGGACGAGGTCGGCACGCAGAGCCCTACGTTATACGGGCACCAACTTGAGGACGAAACAGGATTACAGAAGAAATCGCAACATTGATGATGATGATATGCTGTACTATCAAGCCGGCGCACAGTATTACGATCCCCATGTGGCCGGTCAGCCCGTCAGCCCCCATGTTCCGCCAAACAATCGAGTTCAGGGTAATTGTGCATTTATAGAAAAGAATAAGAACACGAAAGGAAATGTTTATCATATTAACAATGGCACAAATGGCACTGTGCCGCAGGAAGCTATGGATACGCTGAAGTGGGCCATCGAAAGCCTGCAGGGCGCGTCAGTGTTGCCAAACCACGAGAATGTGTCGAAAACGTATATTTGTCATGTCGAGGGTAAAGCCAAAAAGGTCGACTTTAACGAGCCCAAAACCGATACGACGAGCAAATCCGCCGAGCCGAAATCGGAAAGAGATTTGCAGCTTAATCGACTTATCGATCTGGTGCAACAGACAATCGTAAAGCTCGACAGTTACATATCGCTTAGCCAACAGCAGCAGTATCAGCAGATCGAACAGCGGCAACTGTTGGAACAACAGGCGAATCTGTTGAACATCTCATCGTATCTGCTGCCCGAGTTGCCTCCTCGTGTCGACACGATCACAGATCCTCAGCTGCAATCGACGCTGCTCAACCGGATTCAACAGAAGGTGCGCTCGAAACGCACCGTTAAGGTGATGCCTGTTCAGCCGCTGGTGATCATGCCACCTCCACCGGCGCCGCCGCCCGAACCGCCTGTACAGCCGGTCCATGCATTAAGGCCAAAACGACGACGCGGTCGTAAGCAAAGGCCCAGTGCCGGCATCGAATCATCACCATCAATTTTGAGCACGGAAAAACGCGATTGTGGCACCACGATGTGGTGTCCGAATCCGGAATGCCAGTGCTATAATGGTTTAAACTGTGAACACGAGCAGTTGGCCGAAGAATTGAGCAAAGCTCCGTCGCGTGGAAATAGGTTAAAAAATACAAAGATCGTCTCTATGCGACCGAAGAAGAGTCTATCGAAAAGGAATATGTTGTCGGATGTACTAAGTTCGATAAGTCCGTCCAGTTTTACGGAGGTTGAACATCAGTTTCAGCTTGAACAAGACCGGGATCCGGGCTACCCAACAGAGTACCGCGAATTGGATTCTGGGGAAGATTGGAATCGTTTGCCGGACAACGTGAACAAACAAAAGTCGGAAACGAGCGACGAAAGCAGCGAGACAGGCAATCGAAAGCATGGTAAATCTGGCAAGAAATCATCATTAAGGTCGAAAATGTGTGATGAGCCTCGCAGCAGCCACAAGGTGAAGTTCACACATTTAACCGTCCACACGGGAAGGGACGAGCCCAAGGAATCGAATGCAACATTACCGGAATCACATTTGCCGCAATGGCGTGTGCTCAAGTCGATGAGCGAAGCCGTCCAGACCGATCCGATTCAAAAAAAATTTGGCAAAGAGTATTACCAACGGTGCAGGGGTGGCACCGATTATGTGGCATAACCTCAGGGACATAGTGATCCCTGCCAGAATGCTCAGTATTTTGTTTTCTCTGCTGAGTTTCATATTGATTTGACAGTCGAAAAATTTCGAACGGGATTGAGATGGCATCAAGTTCACAAAGTGCTCCTGGGCCGATAAAGAAAGCGTTGTTCAAGTTCTTCTCATCGAACGAAAGAGCCGGTACCGATAAAAACGACGAAGCGAACTCTAGCCGGGATGGTAGACATATGAGTGCTCCTTGCTGCAAGAATTGCAATGCGGTTGATGAGTCCCACGTACGCAGGGTTCGTGTTTGTCAACCCAAAGGCAATTCTTCATGCAGATCTGCCTCAATATCGCCATCATCAAACGCATTAAAGGAGCACTACAACTCGGAGTGGCATGATTCTACGTCCAACTGGTCATCGGACGAGGCTGTGTGCCCAGAATGTCAGCAACGGAAGAGAGACATGAGCACTTGCGATGTGAGAAATGAAAGTGGTGAAGAGCAAACAGTTTGGAATGTGGCTTCTAGCTCGAAAGCCCAACAGAGTAGTTTAGACCCCGTTGTACAAATCCCAACGAATCCAACCATTCTGCTCGTAGTACTTAAGTGGGTACAGTTTCGAAACCGTCTTGGTCTCCTACTAATTTTCCTCACTGTAGTCAATGGGAGCAGGATAATGGTGAGGCCTGTGTTCCGCCATGTTCCGTTCCGTCGAAGCCTTCGCTTCCTTTGAGATCGAATTACCCCTTTCAATTACAGTCCTCTTCTCCGCCAGCACCGCTTTGCAAATCCGATTCCGATCTTTTTTCCAGGTACTTTCTTTTATTATTTACGCTAATCATATTTGATCTTAACTATTTCCTTAATTTTTTCATTAAGCTATCAAACAAATCTAAATTGTTGTTGTTGTGGCAAGTAAGTTCTGCATTGGTAGTCCCTTAAGCATTTCAAACTGAAACTAAGTAATTTTTTATTTATTCGATAGTGATGATGTAACGAAAAAAACACAAAAATCCCCGAAAAATGGAAGAAAATATAAAAAGAAAGAAAATCCAATGTCTAAGCAAACCGATCAGGCCCTACAAGAATTGTTACAAGATCAAAATTGCTTGTGCTTTCTCGCGAATCTCGCGCAAATGGAAAATGAAAGTCCGGAAAAAAGCAAGAAAAAAAAGAAAAAATCGTTCGATAAACCATTCGATAGATTCGCAAGTCCACCCATTATCCTACAACGAAAAATCTTTGTTCCCGGCTGCTATGCAAATTGCTGTTGCCGCAGGTACTACTGCCCCAATAATCCCTATTGCAATTCAAACTGTTGCTGGTGACAAACAAATCAATGAAAAAAAAAAAAAACAAAAGAGAAAGAAAATTTTGAGAAAGTTAGTAAATTCTATAGTAATGAAAAACAAATCAATTCTAATTAGCAAGAGACAAAAATACAAAATACAAATTGAGAGGAAGTTAGTTTCGAAAATGACGTAAGAGGATTTAGATTCGAGTTAGAAGAACGGATTAGATGTAAGCCAGGGGTAGGTGCGGGAAACAATGGTGATAACACGCAAGAGGAGTCGTATACGAAAGCTGGTGCTACTCAAACGCATTCCGGGCAAGGCAAAGGACTTGGAGCGTCACGATGGGCCCAGCCCTAAGACGACGGCAACCGCGATGCAAGGGCAATTGATGGACAAGAACTCCATGGAGGACAGTTCATTGCACTTGCCGGCAACAAACGCATCGGTACGAATGCAGGAAGTGCCAAGCTTGCAGGGGGAGATGAGCACGCAAACCCAAAACTCAAAACCGATTGGTAAGCTGTCATTAATCATTGCCCTCCTCCGATACATATTGACCCTGATTCTTATCAGATACGGGCACGCGTTGGCATGCCAGTTCCAGCGGCTATCCGTCCTCCTGGAACCTGATCGATAAGGTCGCTGAGCAGCCGCACAGGCCGGGTCTCAACAAGCGTAACCCAAACGAGTTGACCAACTGCTCTGTACTAAACCGTACAAGGCCACAAAAGAAGGCGCTGGTAATGAGCCGCACAGCCAGCACTCAAACGATGAACAACAATTTATCGGTTA
Source organism: Zaprionus inermis (assembly GCA_018151445.1). Classification (NCBI taxonomy): domain Eukaryota; kingdom Metazoa; phylum Arthropoda; class Insecta; order Diptera; family Drosophilidae; genus Zaprionus; species Zaprionus inermis. The sequence goes on along the minus strand of JAECXD010000634.1, from coordinate 1,538,575 downwards.
AGAATCCAAGCCTGAAGAAATGTCCACAGCTGAATGGCAAAATGAAAAATCATCTTGGCATGGATTGGGATAAGGAGCAATGCTCCTCGAACGCTCTGCATGTCGAGACGTCGACCCAATTAGATGCCGGTTCACGATATTATTGCCCGGTTTCGGAGACGAGCGTATATGGTTATTCCCCAGATGAAAGCTCGGCGAAGCTATCGAAAATTGAACAGATCAGTTTTCCACCATCGATGCAAGGTGGTCGCAATGTCAAACTAAAGTATAACAAACATGAGTCGGAATTGCAAGTTGGAATGAGAAGCCAGAGGCTTGACAGCGGCCACTGGCGATTCCAAATGCCAAATCAGGACGAGATCGGCACCTATGCTAATTGCGATAGTGATTGTCCGGGGCATATCAGGAACATGCAGGCAAAAAGCAAACCAAAAGAGCAGAAGAATGAAGGGAAGGCAATCACAAAATGCCTTAGTATCTGCACCCAAACGAAGGCTCAAGAAACCGAAACCACATCGAGGCAATCATCTTCGATTTCACGCCAACCTGTTCGCAAACAAGTAGAAACATCAAACAGAAGACGGCATCATTCTTCAAAGTCGTCGGGAAAAGTGTTGCCAACTAGCAGATCAACAAGCATTAATAAATCGTCGAGAAGTTCACAGAAATTCAGTTCAGCGCCAGTGAAGTCGAAATGTAAGATCCGAATATGCAATAAGCAGGTACAAACCCATTGCAAATGTCCAAATTGTGGTGTGGAGCTAACCTCCACGGTCAACGTTGAATCTTCTTCGGAATCTTCTTCAGAATCGGAGAGCACTACTCAAGATAATGCTTGTCAGATTTCACTGTCATCTTCACATTTAAGTTGGAATTCCATGTGGCTCTGTGAATGCCAAAGTCGAACATCTACAACGTCCGGATCGTATCACATTAAAAGCAAAAATAAAATAAGTCTACCTAATATGAATATGGAAAATCCGGCCAGCGAATCGGAAAACAAAACTTCACGCAAATCGCGAGATAAATCGAAAACGAGCCAAAAAGAAATTGAAGTTCCTTGGCCAAATAAGACCTCAAAGGCGGGCATGACCCGTCCTGCCGAGACGAATGTGACCGATCGCATGCAAGGTTGCAACTATAATGTGGACCAGATTATTGATTTACTGCACGAGACAGTGGCAGGACTCGAGAAGCAAAAGCAAAAATGTGCAGATTCGAAATTACAGGAACAAAACAACAATGGGAACAATCAACAGATTAACGCTCCATATGGATATTCTGCGCCCAATTACATTCTATGTCCGTATAGTCCGTACAGTCAATATAATCAAAACAATCCGACAAACGCTTATGCACAGCAACAAAATCCATACGGTATGCAATACAATCAGCAATCACAGCAGGAGCAGCCACAGCAGCAACAGCCACAGCAGCAGCAGCAGCAGTCACAGCAGCAACAGCCACAGCAGCAGACACAGCAGCAGCAGCAGTCACAGCAGCAGCAGCAGCCACAGAAGCAGCAGCCACAAAAGCAGCAGCAGCAGTCACAGCAGCAACTGCAGTCGAAGCAGCAGCAGCCACAAAAGCAGCAGCAGTCACAGCAGCAACTGCAGTCGAAGCAGCAGCCACAGAAGCAGCAGCAGTCACAGCAGCAGCAGTCACAGCAGCAACTGCAGTCGAAGCAGTCGCAACAATCGAAGACACAGCAGCAACAGGCGAAACAGCAGACTCAACAAACACAGAAGCTGAACAACAGCGCTGTGAACATTAAGAAAACTCCAAACCGCCAGATTAGCTGTTGTAGCTGTTGTACAGCTGTGCAGACTGCTTCGGAACCGTCCCAGTTTGCATATAACGAAAACAAATTGAAAACACTAAAACAATTCGATCCAAGCATTTCGTTTATGAAATGCTTTGACGTTGCCATGTCGCTTAGGCATAATCAAAAGGAGAAGAGAAAAATGGTTGATGGGGAATCGAGTCGGGAAAAAAAACCAGAGATTAATTTGCCCAAGAAACAGATACGTGAAAAAAAGCCGCAGAATGTTCAAAAAAAGCAGCCAATTCCTTCGAATAAGAAAAATGGATTTACTTCGTCTGCGAAACCCAAAGATGCTCCGGTGAAAGCATTGCAAAATTCAAGTTGGCCCAAAAAACAATCAATAGCACCGAACAGACCTTTATTCGATCGAAAACGACACCGAGAGTCAACTGAACAAGCAGAGGTATTCAAACAGACAAGGTCCCAAAGGCAAAACTGTTGTAGCTCTGACTGTGGATTGACTCTCAGTGAAAGAGATACGGATGAAAAAGATGATTCAAGTTACTGTGCGATTTACTCTGACACTAAACAATTCGATATGTACGTACCGCCACCGAGATCATCCAAACCAACCAAACCAACACCAAAATCGTTCTCACACCTAAGCAAGAAACCTGAGAAAAGATATGAAGTCCCCAGCCAGAAAATGGCAAATGGCAGAGAAGCGAAGAAAAACAAAGAGAAACAACGATCTAAGGATAAATACTTTTCAACTGATAGTTCTATGCCAGTCAGAAAGAAACAGCAACCGATTATCCAGTCTTCAAGTGATTGTTATTCTAGCAGCAACGAATCCAGGGTAGCTGACAGATGTAAATGCAAGAAAGCCACGTCGGAAAACTCATCTTCCGAAGACAAAAATAATGAACTAACAACTAGTTTTCTTTATTGGTCAAATAAAGGTAATGACGGCTTTGAGATCTGTAATCAACAGGGGTTCGAGAAAGAGTCCCGAACTCCTTTAGCATTTTGTAATAATACGGGGAATATGTTGTACAATAATTTCGACGAGCAGTGTAGAGATGATGAAGTTAAAGTGCTTTACGAATGTAAAAATGCCAAAAAGAAAGTGGTCAGAAAAAATTCAATTAAAGAATGTAAATGCTATCTGAAAAGGGAACATAGCAAGAAACCCAAACAACAGACTAGTACAAATAATTTCTTCGACTTGGTTAAGTAACATGCAATTTTCAGGATACCAAATTGATCAACTGTTCAATATTTCGAACTTGGAAAAATTATTAGTCCGATATTCAAATAAATAATATTAGGTTTTTTGTTTGTTTTATTTAAATGTAGTTCTCTAAATATTTAAACATAATTACCCTGTATCGATACATTAGGATGAACGGGAAATTTATCGCTACAAAACTAAATTAATTACCCAGTTTCGATACCATGTGGCGGCTAGTCGACCCAAATGTATCGATAAATCGATACACAATAATTGGGCTGCGTTGCTTATTATTGTAGAAAAATGTTGAATTTTTTAATTAAAACACGGCAATTGCTTTATCCAGGCCTGCGTAATCTATCGAATACTGTTACAGCATGTCAAAGTACTGTAAGTACCGAATCCACAACTGGAGCAAGCAATGAAGGAGCGCTGCTGAAGCCCGCCCTGATACTGCCACAGAACTACGCAGAGTATCCGCCGGTAAATAAGAACAGCGCACGGCAGGCATGGATTGAAAACACTGATGCAGTAGCTGAGCGCAAACTGGGCTTGATCGAGTTGCATCCAGATGTTTTTGCCTCGCAGCCCCGTGTCGATGTGATTCAAGAAAACATTGAATGGCAGCGCAAGTATCGTTATGTAAGTATGGCGCATGCCAAGACACGCGCTGAGGTGCGTGGTGGTGGCCGCAAGCCCTGGCCACAGAAAGGCATGGGACGATCCCGACATGGTTCCATCCGATCACCAATGTTCAAAGGCGGTGGTGTTGTTCACGGTCCACGTTCGCCTACAACTCACTTCTACATGCTTCCCTTCTACAAGCGCGTCGTGGGCTTGACATCGACGCTGAGCGTTAAATTGGCTCAGGATGATCTGCATATAATCGAAAATGCTGAAATACCCACGCGGGATGCACAGTTTATTAAGGATCTGATAGAGGAGCGTAACTGGGGGCCGTCAGTGCTAATTGTGGATAAGTAAGTACAGAGAAACATTTAAAATTGAAAATATATAAACGCATTTATTGTTTGCAGAAATGAAGTCTTCCCCGAAAACATATGCTACGCTACCGACAAACTGGCCTATGTGAACCTGATGCCCGCCTTTGGACTTAACGTGTACTCCATGCTCAAACACGATACATTGGTACTCACTGTGGATGCCGTGAAGCATCTCGAACAGCGTTTGCTTTACCAGCTTCACCGCAATGATGCGCGCAGCAAGGAAGGAAAATTCAAATTGGATCAAGTTTAGAATTAAGATTTTAAAAAAACTGTATTTAATTGCGATGCCTTAAATGCACTGTTACACATTATACATTTGGCTATTGTTGCGCCTGCTGAGCGGGTTGCGTTGCGTTGCTTTTGAACACAGTGTGCAGAGGATCCTTATCTTTTTCGGATATTAAAAGCTCACAGGCGCCTCCTAGGCTTTTATTGAGTTTGGGCAGAAACTCGCGTAGATACCCACGCTCCGAGTTACTATGGTTGCACAGTAGCACTGTCGTCCCATTGTGATTGAAATCCAATACCTCGTGATGTGACATTTCGCCAGTGATGACTAGATCCACCTGCAGACCACGCAGAACGGAACCGCCGGAACCTGCACAGATGCCAACCGTGTGGACAAAGGTCTTCGAGTGATGACCGACGGCAAATGCCACATGAACACTATTCTCAATGTGATCTTGCAGCGAATGTACCAGCTGAGATATCGGCATATTAGTCTCTATCAGTCGACCGGAACCCGTGCCAGGTGCTGCGTCTGGTTCCTGTGTGAGCGGTTTAATACTCTGTATATTCACGGCCTTGGCAAGCCAATCGTTTACTCCGCCAACCACCTTATCCCAGGCGGTGTGCGGAGAGTACAGCGCTATAGAGTTTACTAAACAAGCGGCAACAATACGCTCCTTCCAGTTGGACTGGGTGACACGAGTAAGCGGCTTGAATATTGGCGGATGGTAGCTGATAATCAAGTCCACCTTCTTGTCAATTGCTTCGCCCATCACCGGCTCGGTTAAGTCATTGGTCAGTAGTATTTTCTCAATAACTTTCTGAAATCGTGAATATATATATATATATATATATATATATCATTTTATATACATAAATCGGATAAAACCTTACTTCGCGAGCCGGCTCGATAAGCAGACCGACGTTGTCCCATTTCTCGGCCAGACTGATGGGAGCGAGACTCTCCAATTGTTTGACGACCAGATCCAACTTTTGTCCGCTAAAGCTTGACATCTTTCGTAGGCTGGCCACACAGCGTAACATAAAAAAATTAGATTTAATAAACAATTTGTCACTTGTTGCAGCTAGGTAACTATATTCTTGCCTCAGCAATGCAGTATTGGAAAACGTTTTCCTCAACATCTCTATGGACTTTCTTAGCACTGTGACGCGGCTATTTTAAACGAAATTTAATATTTCTCAATTAAATTGCTGTAAAGCTATTCAAAAAAATGTATTTACGTTTAGACAATTAACATACTAGGTTATTAAAATAACAAAAAGTTTACAAAAATAAATGGATAGAACTGTTATCTCAGTGTATATTTTGGTGTATTGTTTTAAAAAAAATTTCGTAATATTTTGTTCTAAGAATTGTCGATGTTTTTTTATTTAGTATTTACTCTATATATTTTCATACTAAAATTTTTAATTGTATTCACATTTAAAAAAAATCCGTGTTAGTAAATTAGCCAATCAATGAATTTCTCATAATTAATCATTTTTGACACCAAAAATTGCCAATAACATACTACTCAAGATGCGCTCTTTGAAAAACATGTGTTTTACTTTCCAAGTCTGGCCTGCAGATTGCATATTATAGTTCTCAACAGGACGCAGACTTCGGTAACATTCGAAGTCGGGCCACAGAACGTCGCACATCGTCGCAGAGCAAACAGCACAAGGTAATTTTCTGGGTTTTCAGTTAATCTGCAGCTGTTGTTGTTGGCGTTGCTGTTCGTGTTATGCGATAATGCATTTGTTGTTGTTCCGCAGTATTGTTTCAATTTAATTCAATCATTACGCTTCGTTACTGCGCGCTCTATAGTAAAGTACGTGATTGTGTTCACACTAAAACATATGGCAACGCTGCTATGGTTTATCCCAATGGACGAAAGCTGTTTTGTACTTTGTGAGAGGAAAGCTAAATTTAAGCGAGCTTTAGTACATACGAATCAGTGTTATTTTCGACGTGCAGCAATCGAGACGTGTGAGTAGAGAGACGCAGCGCACAGAACATAACTTCGATTTCAAGTGATACGCGTATATCAATGTGGATTAGTATGCAACCCGTTTTACAATAACAATCAAAACCAAAAGGTGTGTGAGTGCTTAAAATATCCAATTACAAATTGAGCAAAAAAATTAAGAAACAAAAAAGTGTAGAAAAAGAAACAGAAAAAATGGAGTAAACTAATTTCTTATGTGCATTGAACACAAAAACAGCCGAATATGCTCGACTGCTTGAAGCAGTGTGCGTTTACTTGTGTGTTTGTGTGTGCGTGCGTGCGAGCGAATGTGTGGGAAACTAAAACAGGTGTATGTATGTATGCGCGTACCTATGTATTGTATGTAGTTGGAAATGAAATGCAGGAAACAGACAAGTAAAGTAAAACAGCATAAACACATGGCCTACGGACACAAGCAAAAACACATGTAGAATTATTAGTCAAGTGGAAAGTTGAAAAACATACTTATGTATGTATTTGGTTTCTTCTAATCATAACTTTGATATACGCTAATCTCGTCGTATGCTGTTATTGCGATTTCGCTTGTGTGCGCGCCCAACTATATTTGTCTCGCTTGCACATACGGCGAGTCCGTATGATAGAGCGACGCTTAAAGCGCAGTTACGCGAGGCTGCATATGTATATAAAGGCATTTCTGTGTGTGTATTGCGTGCTCGCATGTTTGTTTCTGTGTGTGAGTGTGTGTTCGTTTGTGGAATTTTAAGCGAAGTAGAGCTTTAAAGCAAAGTTCAGCGTGTGAATTTCCATTTACTTATTTGTAAAAGAAATTTTTGCAGAATCAACGGGCTAACCAACAGTTAAACGTATTAAAGTACAAGAGGATAAAAAAGAAGCAAAAAATAAGCAAATCTGACATAGAGAAGAAGCAGAAGAGAGGAAAAACTTTATCGAAAACCCAAAGGCCAAAATCAGGCAACAAGTTAAAACAAAATGTGGAACCAAACGGCAGCAGCAGCAACAAGTGAGAATAACAAGGAAAAGGAAACTGTTGAGGATTGTAGCTGTGCTGGGGGTAGTGTTGCCAGCAGCAGTGCAGCCAGTGTTGAGCAGCAGCGCAAGCCAGCAGCTACAGCAGCGGCACCGGCATCAGCAATTGAAACTAACAGTAAAAAATCGAAATCAGAAACAGTAACAACAACAACAGCAACATTTGGCGGCAAAAGCAACGAGAACAACAGCGAGCAGCAGTACCAACAACAACACAACAGCAGCACCAGCACAAACGCCGCCATTAATAAGCAAAAAGAATTTGCAGCACAAAGCGAAACAAGTGATTCTGGTTTTATCTCCGGTCCGCAATCAGCTCCAATCTTTAGCGGGGAAATATCCGACGACGAAGAAGAAACGCAACAGCAACAACAGCATTCGGAACTGAATAAAGACCAGGAGAAGCATCAAGGAAAACAACAAACAGTCTCAACCGTTTTCGATTCGGGTGTTGTTGAGGAGGAAGAGGACGAGGATACGCATCTATCATCGGCTGAAGCTGGCCGAACTGAACAGAAATCCACTGTCAGACAAATGCGTTTGAAGGACAATGTCGATGCGGGCATACCCCAATGGACGGTCGCACCCAGCGTGGGTCTTAACAATCTCGATGCAACACCAAAACTCGAGAACAGTGCCGTAACGACGGCAAAGAGACATCCAGCTGGAAACATTATGAACGCCTGGGAGCAGTTTTATCAACAAAACGACGATGGCGACACGTGAGTAACACAAGCATTTCCGACATTCAATTCATCAAAAATTCCCAAAAAAAAAAAACTTATATATAAAAAAAAGAATATGAAAACAAAAGAGTTTTTTATAAAAGTATAAGGCAGTATTCGGCTAAAAGTAACCCTACGGCAAACGTAAATCATAAGGCTTTAGGTAGATGTTTTAAAATGAATGCTTAAAGCTAATAGAAGTTCCGTATACATATTTGAATTGTCAACAGATATGGAAGCTAGAAACAACTGACTAGCAGGTAGGGTATATAAAATTTAGATCTGCGGTCGATCGTCAGATTGTTTGAATACAGGGTAGAGAGGAAATACGGAACATTTGACTTGACCACCAACTGTGTGGGGGAGACTTTCATGAATCACAAACTCAAGACAATGAGGCGACTCCGGGCACATGTTAGTCAAGCAGTCAGGGGTTTTCCTGGTATGTCTCGGTGCGAACTACCTGTACACATATATACATGCATACACAAAACCAAACAGGTTTTTGGGCTGAACAATTTTGTTGGTGTTTTTGGGTTTTTACGATCGAAAACAAGTGGGAAATATCCAGGTAAAGGTGTGTGCACTCAACTAATTTCAATTTCTCTCTCTCTCTTTTTCTTTCTCGACGTTTTCTTTGCATCTCCACACAGTCCACTGCACTTGGCCTGCATATCGGGCTTTGTGGATGTTGTTGCAGCACTGATACGCATGGCACCGCATCCATGTCTATTGAACATCCAGAACGATGTCGCACAGACGCCACTTCATCTGGCTGCACTCACAGTACAGCCCACAATTCTTCGCATGCTTCTATTAGCCGGCGCAGAGGTAAGTTCATCTTAAAACCATTATAACACCATTTCAATTTTTCCTCATATCGATATTATCATTGCTTTTAACAACAATCGTTAGCCAACTGTGCGTGATCGTCATGGCAACACAGCACTTCATCTGTCCTGTATTGCGGGCGAGAAACAGTGTGTGCGTGCCCTGACAGAGAAGTTTGGAGCTTCGGAAATTCACGAAGCGCACCGTCAGTACGGACACCGTTCAAATGATAAGGCAGTCAGTTCACTGAGCTATGCCCGCCTGCCTGCCGATCTGGAGATACGCAACTATGATGGTGAGTGAACTTAAATAGATTTTAGATTTCGTTTACATGATTAAAGAAATGCATAGATAACTGGTTGCTATCTACATAGGGTGCTGCAAATCATCTGTCGAAGCGTATTGGGTGCAGACAGCAACCATAATCTGTGTGAATATACGATTTGTATATTGTATAAGCATATATATGTGCATTAGAAGCATTACAGTTTTTGGCACAGTCGGAACCGTGTGAATTTTGCCACATTTCAGAAATCATTTGATTTGTTGCCAAGAAAACTCGTGATTATTATAAATGTGTGTGTCAGTTCTATATTTTAGCTGTCCCGCCAGCGGCTAGCCACACTGCGAGACAATGTCTGCCAGTAGAGTATTCTGTATATACAATATACATATTCATTATAGTATATACTCGCAGATGAGCGCATGAAAACAAGCCAAAAATACATTGGCCTCAGTTCGCGTTTTCGCCAGAAATTGTTTTTCTCAGTCGTTTTTCTCATTGACGTCAGCAAAAAGTGGCATTGTTTATACATTTGTTGAATAAATTTGTGTATTTGACTTCAAGGAAACAAAAACACAATATCAAATTGATATCCCGAGCTCATTTCATGTGCGTCGCACGCCAAAGTCGCTGCAAATCTGAAATAAGAGATGCGCACTGTGGGCGCGGCACGACTCATTTCCTTATTTGTTAAATATTGATTATTTACTGGACATAAGTACATACGTATATTCGATTTAAATGCGTCGATACTCTTTGGTTATTGATTTTCAACAGGTGTTGTTGTGTGTATCTCTGTGAGCTGGTTTCACGTGCCTGCGAGCAAAAGTTTCCCATTTTGAAACTGATGTAAAAACCACAAAAAAAGCTAAAACCATCAAAAAAAATCAGAAAAATATTTTAACCATGCCGGAAGAAAGTAAAAGTTGTCGCCTATACGAATTGCTTATTCAACAATACGTCAAAAGTTCGAAATTGCTTGTGCAACTGGCATTACGAAAAGGTTAATAAACTTGACAGGGTGCGGGTTGAAATTGTTTTATATCCAACCTACACACGCGACTAGATACACACATATGTATTTACTTTAACCTTTCGCTTGTTTAATCGATTATTGCTTTCTGGTCTAAGTATAACCTTGCCAAAAAATACATTAGCAATATCAACAAAAAACAGTCCATTGAGTTGGCCATTTGACTGCGATTGTTGTTCACATTTTGCATTCCCAAACATGTGGTGAACAAACATTTGGCAGCTACTTACAACCGAATCAAACCGGTCTAGTCCCAACTTGCCTCTCACATGCCCAAAACAGCTGCTATCTTTACACATACATAACATACATATGTAGTCTATATATAGACGAGCAGACATTGCACATATGTATGAACATACATTCATTCGGAATATATGTACATGTATATATTGGCCGGCTGGTTCAATGCAGACGGAGCTGCCAAAAACCATAAGAAAAAAAAAAATACACCGATAACCAGATGCGCTTCCTGTATAGGCAACAAATGTTTTTACTTGGAATTAACTAATTGGAAATTTTAGAATTTCTTCAAGCAAAATAACCCCAATCATTTCCAAAAACAAAAAGTATTTGTCACAACTTTGGGAAATGCGTAAATTATCAGAAATTCCGAAATTACGTACCGACACTGGACTTCCCCTAGTTAGTCTGAACGCCATCGGCGACGTGACATTCTCGCGCATCGTTCGTCTCTATTCGAAAGAGTATAAAAGCGAAGCGAAATGATGACATGATGTTCGACCGCGTAGTAACGTTTTCTTTTTCAAAATTTTGGGTTTTCCCATGCACTCAGACGGCGATAGTATAAACTTTTTATTATTATTTTTCTTTAACGCAATTTTGATTGTCTGGCACATAAATTCAAAGGCCAGATGTTCGCCCCATAATTTTTAATTATAGTTATATTGAATTTTCTAAAGATAAAACAAAATATGTTATTAAGAAATTACGTCAAAAGTTTGAAAAAAATTATTCACATAATTCACAAAGAATCAATGTGAATATTGTAGAATTATTGAAATAATAACAAATTGGTCATACTTCAAATAATATGAAAAATTTGTTTGTTCGTCCGAAATGAAATCACCAATAATTCTATTGAAATAAGATAAGGTGAATGAACGTCTTAAAGTTGGTTTCTATACGGCATTATACATTGATATGGGATACGGTAGCCGTCACAAAAGTTTTTTAATAGCTTTGATTCCTAAATATAATGTGCCATTTTCAGCACTGTATTCCTTACATTCCTGTGCTTAAATTTAATGCAAATCATTGGGGCGGCGAGGCAGCACGAAAATGTGGAAAATGTTACGAAAATAGTCAAAGATTTTCTCTTTAGCTGGCTGTGAGCCAAGACTTTAAATACTTATAAAGTAAATATGTCCTAAATAAAGAAAATAAAATACGAAAACTTTTTTTCTGCGCAACGTCTGAGGAAACGGCTGAGAATTTTCGAAATTCATGATTCGGGTCAGAGTTTATCAGTAAAGTTGTACGAAATAATTATAAATACTTGAAATATTTATATGTATGTTATATATATGTGCACATTTTCGTCCATTGGAAATTCCCAGTTATTTCTGGTATCGTGTGGCGCTCAGTAAAGAGTTTCGATTAGCTCGATGTGAGACGAGGTCAAAAAAGTATTTATTATTCTTATATGTACGTTTATTTCGGGGCAACGCTCACGCGTTCCGAACGCACGCCATCGTAGATATGAATGTTAGTATGTAAGTATGTATGTAGTGAAAATAAAGGGCACGCAATATATAAATAGAATTTCTCCATTTTGTTTTCTGCATAAAAGGAGTCTTTGTTTCGGCTAATGGCCCGTAAAAATCAGTAATCAATAATCGAGGTGGGTGATTTCATCATGGGATTACTATAGGTTATCTTATATGTGTTGTACACTTTGAAAATAGTATTATAGTACCCTGTGTGTGACGTTCTTATCACGCGTCTCAGCTTTGCTTATTGTTCAATTGTAAAACTTGATTTGCTCTTTCTATTTCTATTTTTATATTTGCTCACAACTCTCAATGTCGTCACAAAACTGTCAAGACATATTGGCGGAATTTCAGAATCGATTAACTCAAATATTTAAGAAAAAATTAAATCCATGCGGTACATATGGTTTTCATTTATCCAATAAACTGTGCCACATGTGTTGTAGATCAGTTGACGGAACAGAACAGAGAGGAAATTATTGCAAAAAACCCAAACTGATTGAAAAACTTGAAAAAAAAAATAGAATAGTAAAATTCTTGTTTACGAAACTTAAGTAAAACGAGATAAGGTAATAATGGTGATTCCCCCTTGGCAACGGCAATAGGTAATAACTGTCAACATAATAAATACACAGCGTATATAATCTTTTGCAATTGGTATACGCTCTACCCACGACCTACGTACATATTGTATGTCGTCTGATCGATGTCATAGAGTTTCGTTTTGGCTTGGGCTAAACCTTATCAGGTCCAGAAAAACCCCATTGGAAGTCGTTTATTATTCCCATGACTGCAAAATTTATGTGTGTACAAAGCAATACATACATGTTTTTGCTATCTCACACCGAAAGGTATTATCATTGGTTTTACCATAAAAGCGTTAAATACCCTTAGTGAGGACAACTCCACAAAAAGAAAGTGATCAAGCGATCGTTATTTTCAAATCATCTCCCTGTGTCATATAATTTATAGTCTCTCCGCTTTTTTTTCGGGAATATATCCTATTGCGTTGGCAACACGTGTTGTTTTTGGTTTCGACTTTGCTAACTGAGATAGCATGACTTGAGAAGGTTTTTTTTAACCTTCAGTTGGTATTGGTAATGGGACTTTACACGTTTCTTTTCGTTTCGTTACGATACACATAGATGATAGTGTACGTAATTGAGTGGGGAATGCCGTCGAACTTTAGATTGATCATTAGTGTCATTAGTGCAAAAGTAGTTGCTTGCTTTATTGCATAATATTATCGATATTATTTATGCGCTACTCTGCAGGGGTGCTATAAATATAATATTACTTCAATTGGCAACAAAATAAAGTCAAAAGACAATATCTTAGCACTTTAGAGTTTATAAATATAGTTTGCACTTTGTCAATTATTGCATATCGCATATTATTCCAATTCTAATCTGTTCAAATGACTAGGCCCTGGTACTGGAACTACGCGACTTACGCTCGTACGTAAACAAACCGGTTTAACCCACAACAGTTAACGTCAGAAAATACGTGTAGTACTTATATAGTATTATATTTACTAACATTCTCGAATTGCTTTATTGACTGCCAATGACTTTTACATCACAACAACAACATTCAATTGTTTAGTCACTGCGAGTCAGCGTCTCTAGACAAGGTCAGGCCTCTCCTGTTCGATTGATAAAATGCCACATGCCGTTAAGTATCCAGATAGATCTGTACCTAAGTATGAATGTGTGAACATATATTTATAATTATAAGCTGTATTATGAGCTCATAAAATCGACTGGTTAAGCCCCAATGCAATAACGGAAGTTGAAGATCACAATATCACATATGATGTATGCAATAATGGCACCTTATGGGGAAAATAAAAGAAATTCAATTGATTTTTTTTCCAGTCGGTGCACTGACATACTTTAAAGTGAGTACTGTCTATATCTGCCTGACTGGCGGGCCGTCTGGCGGCTGTCTGATTGGGGTAAACCCTGACAACGACAACGATGACAGCAATGGCAACAACGCAATGAATTGTCAACAGCTTTTACCGTATTTTATCTCTGCGCTCCCCGGCATTATCAGGCACTTGAAAATTCCAATTTTTGTTGGGACGCTTTACTGTGCCTGACCTCTTGGCGTTATAGTGTGGGCTTTTCCCTGGTATACCCAGCATATCGTACATATCGCACATATGTGTGTGCAGGCGTCTCGATTGTCTTGCAAACACGTGGCACGATTTCGTACACCTAGTTCGCTTCCTATGGTATCGCCGAATATATTTGCATATCGTTGAAAAGAAAGTCAACAAACGGTTTAATGACATAACCTGACGGCTTAGCCCAGCTCCAAACATTGGATATGCATTGAAAGCATAGAGAGATAGAGGAGAGGAGAAAAAAACTAAAAAAAAATAAATATACTTTCATTGCCAAGTGGGCGAAATAAGGCTGCAGAGCTGGCTCACATATATCATGTATCTATGCATATAAACTGGGCTTGGAAAATCCGCTGGCTTTAATTGTGCTAAGTTGTCTTGTTGTTGCTTTCGTTATTGTTGTTTCGCTTTGTTTGGCAATTGGTTGTGCAGCTCGAGAGTTTTATTCGGGTTTTCTGTGCAATTACGCTACGTTGGGATTTCCATTTCGCTTTCACGCTGAACTTTCCACAAAGCCAGGCGAGCCAAATGTGATCTTAAGCTCTGACGCCAGAAGTCTTAGAGGCAAACAATTATTAACGATAAATTGTTCTTTTCCTTGTTTAAACAGTTGTTCTTAATACCTTATGGGTATATCTTGTGAAATTGCGTTTCAGTCCATTTGCCTTGGTAATTTCCCAATTCCCTAGTGGCCTGCTTCTTTGTAACATTCCAGACTGCAAACTTTTAAACAAATATGCGGCTTTATATCGGCGAAAATAAAAAAACAAATATGCAATATTTCCCCCAAGGGTATAAGATCCCGCATTGTAGAATGCTTTTCTTCAATATATTTAATAAAGCATAACAATTTCGAGAATACTACAAAAAATTGCAAACAATTATACCTTAAATCGATAAGTTACTCATTGGAATCCATACGATATCTGAAAAAAACACGATCATCGATGCTATTGATACAAATCGTTTCCGTTAATGAGCAAAGCTTGTTAAAATGCTCGGGGATTGCTTATATCCATATCAAATAACAATTTATAGAGATATTATAATTCATAAACAAAACAATTTTATGATTTAATTATGAATCAATGAACTTTGTGGCCAATTGTTGTTTCGCTGAAGGCCAAACACCTAAAAGCGAACCCAGAGAGTGCAGCTTAGAAAATAAAAAAAACCGAGATATAATATCTTAAGAATTAACACAAAAAAATGTAAATAAAAAACAACTCTTTTAGAGTTGCTGCTAACAATTAATTAAAATTAAGCAAAGATAACAACAAGAAGACAGATCGAAAAAACCATATTCAATATTTGTGCTGTCAATATAAATTTGTGAACTTTGCGACTTGTGTGTGGAGTACTTTCAACTGCGCCGTGGGTTTTTCTCCAGCTGCTTTTGCTTAAGGTTGCTCGCTGCCTGATTAAGTGCGATGACGATGAAATCGAGAAAGACCCCGTGTGCATGGTGGTGTCCAGAACAATTGAGTTGACACAAAGGCGGAAAGTACGGGCAGCAGGCAGGCAGGAACAGTTTGCTCCCATTACACACAAAGTGTTCATGTTCACTCTGTGTGCGAAATGCGCATATTCCGACTTCTCGGCATTTCGTAACGCTTATTAATTGCTTGAACTCATATTCGATTAGCGCGTTATTATTACTACTACTACATGGTTTTTTTTTGCTTTCGTTGTTAACTGCGGTGCGTACGGGACGCGAACAAAATACTGATTTCAAGTTTAACAGCTTTTTTGTGTTTTTTTTTTTTATTATTTTGTATTTTTATGGGGTCTGTCGAGTTTTGCTCTCAGACTTGTTGGCAGCCCCAGTCAGTTAGAGCTTTAGATTATAACCCCATCTGTGTCGTTGGCAGAGTCGCTGGGACGGATTTTGTATATACTTTACGAAATTTGAAATCTAAAGCGCGTGACGCAGAGCCGAAAGCAGACTTGGGAATTCCCCAAGTTTAAGACAAACTTTTGAGTTTAATATCTCATATTTGATATTAAGGCGTTTATTAATATAAACCAGCACTTTCATAGAGTTGAACAAATCTCAGTGTCTCTTTAATCATTATGCTAACAAGCTACATACTATACATACATGCAAAGCTAGTCCAGCATCAACAATGGAGCTGTGCTTGGTGTGTTCGGCTTGGCTTTGACTATCGCCATAGAGTATCGAGTTTATATCATAATCTTAGCTCACACATAACCCATGGTAACGACGAGATCAAGCTCGGAGAGCTCCGAGATGCTGGTTAGCTTGACTCGCGTAGACTGGTGGCGACTCAAGTCGTCGCTCCGTTTGGCTCATTGGAGCGAACAGAAAAAAAATGTTGTCATCGTTTATATTTAAAACTTGTGACACAATTGTTGTTATTGTATGATAAAGATTTGGCTTCGAACGAACTGGAACTAGAGAGGCAGCTCCAGCAAGCCGGCTTTAACTTTCTTGCCACATTTCTGCTTTCTTTCACAGCCAGAGCTAACGCCGGCTACGAGTTGTTTCAAATCTTAGCTAATAGCCCGATTCGATGATGCTGTGTATAGTATTTAGTCATTCATGTATACACCCATATGTACATACATATAAATTAACATTTACGTAGTCATACTAAGGGATTTATCATATGCGGGAATATCATTGACTCAGCTCGGCGATAATCAACAGGGTGATTAATTGTGTTTCTAACGCTCTCGCAAACAAGATTTATCGCCAATGCGTAGTTATCGCATTTATCGCGTCGCTGCTGCTGCAATAGTTGGCAACACGATAATACGAAAATTGCAGATTGCTGCTTATAGTTGGCAACGCAGCAAGTGCAATATTCGCGCTGCTTTTCGAAAGTTCTGACGGCGGATATTCAATGCAAATTAGCTAACTGTGTGTGAAAGTCAATCAACAGCACGTGTAGCCGCAAAATAGCAGCAACAACAACTAATATGCATAGTCAACCAGCCGTTGCCGTTGTTGTTGTTGTTGTTGTAGTTGTTGCTATTGTAGTTTTTGCCTTTGCTTGCTTAATCTGTATGCGAGATCAGGCTGAGCTGTTCTCGAATTTGAGCGCTTGAAATTTGTTTTTATAAAAGCTTTTTGAGTACACACAAACTCGTCAAATGTCAGTTGAATTATTGCAGATTCGAATACATTCTTAGCTTTCTGTTTTATATTACTTCTGTGTTATATGTATGTATCTCTCCTGCTTAGACGTGCCAATTATGTGCAAACATTTGTTGCTCTTCAAATTTTAAACCAATTTGAACTTGAGCAAACTTGTTGGCCGGTCCAACACAAGAGTCAGCTTGTTTGGTTTGTTCACTTTTTGTGTGAGTGTTTTTGTACTTTTTTGCATTGTGTTTCTTGTTGTTGTTGTTGTTGGGTGCTGTCGCTTTTTATGCCACTGCTGGTTTTTTTTACTTTAACTGTTGACTCTGTTGCTTGGGCTGCTGCTGCTGTTGCTGTTGTCGTTGTTATTGTTGTTGTAGCTGTTATTGCTGCTGTTTTATTGTGGGAATTTCTTGGGTTTTTCAACGCACACCAGTGCAGGAACAAGCCCCAACGCGCTCACACACGCACGCACACAATTTCATGCACGCATACACTTGCATGTGTGTACGTTGTCTCCATATGGCAAAAGCGCTGACGCTCAGCTTACCCCTTTCCCGCTGCTGCTATTGTTGCCGTAATCAAAGCTTTCTTGTTGTTTTTGGTATTTTAAAACGCAACTTGCTGATCAACAACAACAAAATCGCATAGATCACAGAGCTTTTTTTTTTTGTTTTTTTTTGCTGAAACGCTTTCGAAGGGATCGTGTTTCATTCATAAATGAAGCTTAAGTGACGTACAGTGGAACAAATCGTTTGTTTATTTTTGTTTTTGACAAATTATTTAATGATCATCTTTTTTATTGTTATCTCTTTTTAGGCGAACGCTGTGTACACTTAGCTGCCGAAGCCGGACACATCGACATCTTGCGTATTTTAGTATCTCATGGCGCCGACATCAATGCCAGGGTAAGATTATCAACATGAATATAATGTATATTGTCAGTATTTCTAATTTGTTAATTTCCCAAAAATTGTATAGGAGGGCAAAGGTGGACGCACACCGCTGCACATTGCCATCGAGGCGTGCAACGAGGATCTGGCCAACTTTCTACTCGACGAATGCGAGAAACTCAACCTGGAGACAGCAACATATGCGGGTCTAACGGCCTACCAGGTGGCCAGCGTATTGAATAAGTCACGTATGCAGAACATACTCGAGAAGCGCGGCGCCGAGACATTAACGCCACCCGATAGTGATTATGACAGTAGCGATATTGAAGATCTTGACGATACGAAGGTGAGCGTCACAGCCTAAAAACAAAAACAAAAACAACAACAACAAAACATAGAAAAAACCATCCATAGAAAAGCATTGAGACACCTTTCTCATCTCCCCCCTATCGAACATAAGCGTAAAGGGTGACCACAATTAATAGCTTCCAAAAGAAAAATAGAAGAACATGTTCAAAAAAGTGAAGTCCAAAAAACACTGAACTGGTATTCAGTAAAAGTAAATTAGAAAAACAAATAACATAAAAGAAAAATTGTATTGTAACATTTATGTATTGATAAATCAACCAAAAACTGATAAGGCAATTCGAAAGAAGAAAAAGAACCAAACTGAATTTAGAAAAGAAAAGAAAAGAAAAACATTTAAGTAAATATTATAGCCAGGAAGATGCTCTATGTTTTAGTAGAGCGCCAGATAAAAGCTACAAGTTGCCCACTGTAAGAAAAACAAAATGAACCAACAAAATAACGAACAAAATACACACACAATGCACATACATACATTTATATACATACATTCATATAGAAATCGCCGTCGGTCTATAAAATATTAATGTTGTTCTACGACGTATCTCCCCCTATACCGTCTGTTCTCGTCTAATTTAAGTTGTCTCCTATGTAACTCGATAATGTTCGTTGCTCTGTCTGTTTCTGTAAGCGTGTGTGTATGTGTGTGTGTCTGTTACTGTCTGTGTATAAATGTGCGTGCGTATGTATGTCTTTGTAAGCAACTAACATATATAGATAAATCTAAAACTAGAACTAGAACTATGCAAAATGTACGTATTTAGCAGTCAAACATGTTGGCTCCTAACTAACAATTTATAAAAAGAAGAAGACGAAGAGAAGAATGAATATAAAAGTCTTTATAATCTATATAACTTAAGATAGTTAAATCTAATTGATGTTTTAATGTTCTGACTGAATGAATTATGTTGCAAATAAAACATTTTATTCTAAAACCAAACACTTCTCGAGTATATATGTACATATTAATGTACTATATCCAATTAATTGAATTATTGATGAGCCAAGCTGTAGTCTATAGCCAGAGATAAGTAAGTACATAGATATACATTTAAATACGTATGTATTATAGAATATATGTAGATTTTCCCAAATGCGTGTCATAAATTATTTGATTCTGATGTATCTATCGATTTGTTTTAATTATTTGTTTGTTATTTTGTTGGTATTCATTTGCTTACATTATCATATCATGGATCTTAATTTGAGTTATTTTTATTTTGATTTCTTGCAGATGTACGATCGCTTTGGCGATCCACGCTATTTTGTCAGCTATAATGGGGGCAATCCCATGACTGTTGCCTGAACTTGTACATGAATCCAACTCCACTTAATATATATATATACATATATACTTATCTATGTTATAACTCAATTTGGGGTTACAATTCCATTAACTGCTGCTCACATATCAGCTGGAATCCGGCTGATCCTGAAATCTGATATGCGATATTTTTTGACACACGTTCCACACGAAGATGAACAAATAAAACGAAAATTTCGAAAATGAAAACCCGATTAAGGAAGCGCGAAATCGAAATGCAACCGACATAATGTGTACTAAAAACAAATACAAATAAAACTACATTAGTGTAATATATTGTAATGTTTACTCAATCGAATCGTACCCGAGCTATTCAAACAAAATAAAGTACGAGTATTCGTATCTAAGGTTGCAGTATGGCAAGCATTTTATTTATAAATACATACATACACTCAACATACAAATACATTTCACATAATTTTAAATTTATTAACACTTAATAAACGAATGCACAAAATAGAGAACTCGTTTGCAAGAGAAACTAACAATTGTTTGGCAAAAACTTAAACATAATACATGTATCAATATAAATTGTTGTCTAGTTATTAAATCAAATCAAGTCTATGTAGTTAGCTAGTTTAGTTCAGGCACTAGCGTATGCTCTGACGAAACACGCTCTTCTTGGCATTGCTACTAACACTGGCGACCTTTTTGGATGCCATCGGGTCGGGGGCAAAGCAGTTCCATAGCCGAAGGGTTTCGTCAGCACCGGCGCTTATCACAGTGCTGCCGTCGGGCGACATGGCCATTTGCAGCACACGTGATGTGTGCCCGGTAAGATCGGCTTGCTTGACCATTGTCGGGTATTTCCAGATAGTCAACTGATTGTTGGCGAAACCGTGTGCCGATATCAGCTCTTTGTAATGACGGGAAAAGAGCAGAGCGCACACCTGAGACTTTGAGTCGATAGATTTTATAAGCGAACCATTGGTAACATTCCAGAATTTGATGCAACGGTCCGCTGTACCGCCACCCGATGCTAAAGTGCTGGGCTGCCAGGGACACCATGCCAAGGCACGCACTGCAGCCTGATGTTCAGTGAATTTGTGAAGTGGTTCGCTGGCGGTGCCCACACCGCTGCTGGCCAATGACCAGACATTTACCAAATTGTCGTTACCGCCGCTGGCCAAATACTTGAAATCCGTTGACCACTTTAAGCCGCACACCTCCTGTGTGTGGCCACTTAGTGATGATACCTTATGCTCCCGTGCACGTACGTCATGATGAATAATGGTGCCATCGCGGCTGCCTGACGAAACCAAATACGAATTCCATGCCAGTGAACCAACTCGGGCACTATGTCCGTCCATTACACGCAAACGTTTCACCTTGGAACAATCCCAGAGCTCGACAGCACCAGTGCTGTTGCCAATGGCCAGAATCTGTCCTTCTTGTATCCAAGAAAGTGCGCATGCATAGTCGCCCTCCTCGTATTCAGTCAGTTGCTCAATATTGCCGCTGGCCGCATTCCATAGGTAAACACAGTTACCCAATGCCACGGCAACAATATTATCACCACTCCAGTCCATTAGATTTAAATCTAGAAGTGAGAAAAACATGGAATTATCATGGTGGAAATGATCTTAAAGTCGGCTAAGCGGCATACAGTAGTCATTGATGAAGTCCGGAGCATCTAATATGCGCTCCGATGTGGTTGGTATATAGCGTGAGCCGCTCTTGGTCGAAATTGGGGTCTTTAGGGAATAGACAACCTTAAGTGGATTTGTGTGTGATTCTGGCGCTGCAGGCGCCTTGTTCTGATAGCACAAAATACGACCACTGTTGATGCCTTCGCCCACCTGAGCCACTTCGGAAATGAGCTTCTGGTGTTCTCCCTTGTGTGCTGATGCCTGCACATTGTTGTCGTTGCTGTTGCTGCCCGATGCCTTCTGCTCGTTTTCCTCGTCCGATTTATCGCCCAAGTCCTTGTTTACCTAAGGTATAGGAGTATGTTAAAATATACATGCCTTATTTTTTGCAATTAATTTCTTCTCTTACCAGAAAATGGGCTAATTCGAAGTTGGTGGCTGCGCGGCTAGGTATAAAGCGATCGCCACCGCCAGGAGTCTTAGATGGTGTTGTCGTCGACTTTTTGGCCTTTCCGTCGGCACTTTTTCCTGGAGTTTTCGTCGACACCTGAACGCCAGAAAAACTGGTATTATATGAAACAGATAACACGGATCGTGCGCTGCCATTAAGCGACGCTTCCAACTTTTTCTTCCAACGCGGCGCAGGACCACGCGTGTCTCCGTCAATTATTAGAGCATTTTGTAGATCGCTCACAAAATTAAACTGAGACATTTTCTCACAAAACAATTGAAATTTCAGTTTCTAGTTTTCGATTTTCTAAATCTCACAACAGCTAAGGTTTTAATTGCACAATCGTTGCTTATTCAGTTCTGTGTTGCTTTTGCGTTGTGAAAATTGCAATGGCGGTTTGGAAATGCTGAGCCAAGGTATGAAAATCGCGCCGTAAATGCAACCAGGGCTGCAAAGCAGACGCTCCCAGGTTTGCAGTCTTTTGAAATTATTTATCAATATTTTATACTGCCGGTCTGCTCGTGTAGGGACCTTCTTATCGAAATTCGATAGTTGCAAAGAACGACAAGAAGCAATTTATTTTTGCAGCCCTGGACCACAGCTGTCATCATCATTCCACTCGACTCACCCTCATATGTAGCCAGTATACAAGTGCGTTTTTTTTTACCATTGTAATTAAATACAACTAATATATATTTCTTAGAGCGGGTAAACAGTATTCATGTTAAAATGGCCTTCAACTTTACCGCATTCACATATATTGTGGCGCTTATTGGCGATGCATTTTTAATATTTTTCGCAATATTTCATGTCATTGCGTTCGATGAGCTAAAAACAGACTACAAAAACCCAATTGACCAGTGTAATAGTTTAAATCCGGTAACTACGCAACAAAAAAACATACTGTTATGCTTGTTGTATTAATACAATGTTATTTTCTTGTAGCTTGTTTTACCGGAATATTTACTGCACATATTTATTAATTTGCTATTCCTGTTTTGCGGCGAATGGTTCTCGTTATGCGTCAATATACCTCTTATAGCATATCATATTTGGCGGTAAGTTACTTGATAAGTTAATTCGTACATAAATTATATAATTCCATTACTTGTAGCTACAAAAATCGCCCGGTTATGTCTGGGCCTGGCTTATATGATCCTACTACAGTGCTGAAAACGGATACATTATCCCGCAATATGCGTGAGGGTTGGATCAAACTGGCAGTATATTTAATCAGCTTCTTCTACTACATATACGGGTAATTATGCTTATAAATCACTTTCTATTATGTCTAACAATTCTTATTTTTGTTTTCATTATATTTGGCTAATTTTAGCATGGTGTATTCGCTCATCTCGACATAGAGGGTAATGGCAGCTGCCAGGGGATCTCATTGTTCTTGGCACCGGCGTATTTACATCCATACATCTACATCGTATCGTTAGTCGTTATACTAAACTCCATTAATTAATATGGTGTGTTGCCAACAGAAAGCGAACAATCTTTCTCGAGTAAATTCGAAGTTATTTCATAATGCGATCCATTAGGAAGACATCCACTGCATATGTTTATTTTTTGTGTATTGTTGGGGATTTTAAAAGTTTTTTATTTTATTTAGTTTGCATTTGGTCGCTTGAGAAAATAAAGTAAAACATTTTAAATTAAATCATGCGTTTTATCCATCTGTATAAAAAATCTTAGTTTCATTGTTCCATTCTAAGTAAAGTGAATGAATTTTACAATGTTACGTTTTCCTTTTCACGTAGTTTCAAAGAGAGTGGAATTTTTGACTAAACAAGGTGAAGTCTGATGTCGGGCGTTTGATTACTCAATAATGGTACTTTACGCCGTAAAGATTAAAATGAGTTGTTATCAGTTTATCGGTAAAGATAGACACAATTACATAAGTTCATCATATAATTCGTACGTATGTATCTCGATAACTTTATTTTACATTGTTTTCTGCTTCAGATTTGGATTGAAAATAAACAAGACGTTTTGCTTTTGTACAATTCAAGCTCCATTTCCATAAAAATATATATGTATAGTGTGTATGCAATGTATTCACAATAATTTATAATTGAATGACCGGGACAGGGATGGGGCTGGGAGCTATATATGGAAATTGGGTTTGGGGGAAAATTAGCATTAATTATGACATAAAAACAACAAAGAATAGGAAGAAGAATATCAAAACACCGAATATCTTAATCATAAGCCAACGATTCTTTGAGACTGATTGAAAATATTTGAGAATTTCTCCATGTGCCGCCTCAATATTCAATTCCGCATCGGCCACATTCGTATCGATGCGTTCAACAATCTCCTCCTGCTCCTTGACCATATGAGCCAGCTGTTGGAATATGCCTCCCAATTCCACAATAGTTGACTCAATGTTCTGCATAGTCTCAGCACGCTGTTGCACATACGTGTCAGACTCGTCGTAAATTGCCAATTGCTGCTGCTGTTGCAACCGTGCAGGTGGTCCCAGCAGTGGCGTCGTATCACTACCACCCATATCTATGCTAACTGCCTGGTTCTCTTCGCTGAGTAGCAGCGAGCCCTGTTTGGCGGTCGAAGGGGAAACTGTGTGCGCGGCCAGTGGGCCGGGTCCTTGGCTGAACTGATCACGTCGCGTTTTCTGGTGCTTTAGATTTTCTGTTCGTACTTCCAGTATCTGTTTGAAGTCCGTACTCATGCTAGCCAATTTGGATTGCAGTGCCAGCACCATGTTGGAGGAATGTGAAACCAGATGCTTGCCGCTAGTGGTCCGTCTCTGATCCTTGGAGATGTCCTGCAAGCGTGCAATCTGCTGATTTAAAGCATTCAAATCTCCTTTAATGATATACGTCAGCTCTTGTATCTCCTGCGGTCTGTCATCAAATAGAGTCTTCTTTTTGGCAACTGCAAATGAGAATAAATGATGTTAAATACGTAACTTATGGGTATTAAATTCCACTACTTACGCATAGTCAATTTCTCTAGCTTGGCATAGGTGCTTGCTATGTTTTTGCCTATAAACCGTGCTACCATCATGAATTCTGAATAGCTTTGCACCTGTTTGGCCTTGCGTGGATCCCGTATGTTGACGGCCCGTGTGATGTTGCGTGATTGAAGCGAACGTATCGCATTGGAAAACTCTCCCGTTCGATCTCTTGCTGCCATTATGAAAATTTCTTGCTCTGGTTCCGAGTCAAACTCTTCACGTGCTGGCTGCGCTTGGGATTGACCAAAATTATAAACGCTATTGTTGTTGTCGGAGCTTGAAGCTGGAACAGGGTGATTGCCAGTGACGACGGCCGCAGCTGCGCTCAGTGGCTGCTGTATGAACGTGCGTAACGCCTGGCCAGACCGTGTCGAGATTCCACTAAAAAGATTCCACTGGCGGGCTGCCTTGTCGTATTTATCGTCCGAGTCTGCCCTTGGCCCAGACAGCGGTTCCCCAATATTAATGGCAGCCTCAAAAGTTGGCTGCTGAGCTACGTACAACAATTGCTGCTGCCCCGGTTGGATTAACGTGTGCTGCAACTGCTGATGATGTTGTTGCTGCTGCTCCTGTGGGGTATGGGGAACACTGTAATTGCTGCTGTAATCCTGCTGATCCGTTTGCTGATGGCGACGTCGAGTTTGCATCTCATTTCAAGTCAAATAGCTGCGTTGCCTTGATCCTCTTTTGTTTTTATTGCCTTTCTTGCTAATGTTATTGTGAATGTATTTGTTACTGACGTTGCTTCTTTCGTATTTGTCATGCACTGCGTTTGCACTTGACTTAACTAATGTAGTATTTGAAGTTTCTCTGGTGTCGAATTTGCGAAATGTTTAATGAACCCTTGACAAGGGTGCTAGGCTATCACTTGAAGATCTTTAGTTTAAATGATTATTCTGCTTCAAGTATTTATTAATTTTTATAATACATTTCACCGTAATTTGGCTTATTAATAATAAAATGAATATTTTTGACTAAAAGAAAACTCTTACACACACACACGCAGTAGCACACAGATAAACCAACCAGATGACAGATGACGTGTTGCTGATTTGCTGTGCTGCCAACGCCATTGAATTTGTACTATTAGTATATATATTACGATGTAAGAATGGTGATATTCACTACTACTACTTAATTCTGAGCTTTAACATTTACTTAATGTTCTTTTATTGTGTTTTATATATTTATTACACTCAAAAATAATAAATGTTTTTTTTAAATAAGACTTGGTATTAATATACTAGTCTGAATCAAGTTGACATCCCCACCGGCATAAACTGTCAGCAGCAGCTAACATTATTTTAGTTCTTCCTCTGCCCAGTGTTTTTTTTCATTGACGTCTCGTGTGCCAATTGTACAATAGATTGATGTTTTAAATTAATAAAGTGAAAAAGTATTGGATTCTAAAAGAAAATGACGCTCTATCACTTTGGAAACTGTGTTGCGCTTCTTATGCCATATTATTTCACATATAAATACTCTGGATTGTAAGTGGAATGGCCCAAATTAGGGCAGGCAATAAATTTGAAGAGCAATCAATAAATATTTATCTTCTATTGCAGGTCTGAATATGGTGCATTCTGGAAATGTGTTCAGGCGGGTTGCATTTATATATTTACACAGCTCTGTAAAATGCTCGTTTTAGCTACATTCTTTTACTCGGACAACTCTTCCAACAGCGGCGAGTTTAATTTCTTTGCGGTAAGTTAATTACAGTTATGAACACTAAGAATCGAGACTTAATATTATAAAACTCTTACAGGAGGTTCTGCGCTGCAGTGTGGACATCGCCGACTTGCTTGGATTTGCCCTAATTTTAAGTCGTATTCCTGGCAAAGGCCATTCTAAACTTATAACCGCTGGACTGGGCTGTAAGAGGCAGCAAAACCATAAAAAACTATTTCTTGAATAATTAATTTATACTTGTGTTTCAGGGGCAACCGCAGAGGTGATATTGTCGCGTGGTATTATGCTCTGGGTAGGCGCTCGTGGTACTGAGTTCAGTTGGATTTACATACAAAAATGCCTGGAATCAAATGTTCTACTTGTACAGCATTTGACCACTGCCACATTGATTTGGTTGTTCACCCGCCACGATCTCAACAGCGCTTTAAAGCCGCTAGTCACTATTCTGCTGGCAGTCACAATTTTTAAGGGTGTGTGGCTGGAGGGTCTGTTACACGTCCTCAGCATTGGAGCGTGGTCAGCCATTGCCGTAAAGGCGCTTGTCGCCGCCTTTATCGGCTTTTGCTCATTGCATATTTACGCAGGACTAGCTCAGCAAATTGGCATTTAATTTCAATATTTTGTTTTATTTGTATTTGGTTGTCATTGGATTAAGTACAGTTTGTAACAAAAGACAACAGCGATTAGAGAATTACAAAGAAATGTTAATGAATTATAGTTACAATAACGATAACAAAGAACAAGGGTTTTTTTCAAAGAAACGAAAGAATTACCTATAATAAACAAATTACAATTTGTTATTTTCGAAATGCATATTTTCGATTAGCTTTATGGACTGAGGACCCAAAGTGATTTGATCAATTTCAATAGTTTTATCTTTCTTTGAAATCACTATAAAGCCATCATGGAAAAGAGCTACAACAAGAATAGAGCATAGATGATGATAAGATAAGATCATATACAAATATTACATGAATGATGTCTTACAAAGCAAATGGCAAAACGCTAAAGCAGCTGTTATTCGTCCGGGGAATGACTTTATAAAGCGATTAGCATCAATTGACATTACTTTTGGATTATTGCGCCATATGCTTAACAAATCCAGCATAACGCTGTGAGCATCTATGGGGAAACCAATACATTAAAAATTTACAAAAATGTTAGTAACCAATTAGCTCACCCAAGGCATTTTCAGTGTGTGTATAAGAATACACATTGTTATTATTTTTGTTGCCAGACTCCTGCACCTCGAGGGATTGTGCAGCTGTGTTGGCTGATGGCTCTGATTGGACTACAGGTGCAGCAAAATCTTCCAACATGTTTATTGGAGCTTGTGGTATTTTTCTTAAAATATTCTTGGTCATCTCAGCGCTATAATTTTCACCAAAAATGGATCTTATTGTGAATTCGCTGTCGATTTGCATTTGCTCAAAAGACGTCCGGCATTGCTTTTGAAGGCGCTCTTGAAAAAGGTGACTGAGAGTCAGGTTACTAAAGCAATATTCCTATGTATTCATATTAGTTAAAACGACTTACCTTAACCTAAAGCTGTTCATCAATATTTTGTTATTACCAATTTTATGGGGTTTTTCTCTCTTCTTACCCAACCAGTATAGTTTTCTCTCATTAATGAGCTGCTCACCTGTTAGACGTATCCTTTTATCTATTTTTAATTTAACGGTTTTCCTGCATTTTTTAAGTTGAGCAGTTACAATGGGTGGTGAGGGCGTTGGTATTGGTGACAAAGCAATGTGGTCAATCTCATGATTAAGATCAACTACTTGCGGACTTCTAACATCATTATTTACTGATGCATCCAATCCTACTCTCGATCTTTTAAAAGACAACATGTGAGATGACGATTGGTCAGAGGACTTGCGCTTCACTAAAATAAAGAGCGGGAATTAATGAAAATCATAATAACAAAATATGTAAGGTAGTACAAGAATTTCGGTATGGAAGAAATTCATCAAGAACAGTCCGCTTCATTTGGTTAGATTCACCAAAGCCATCATTACACATTAGATCCTGATCTATCGACGTTATCTCAGACATATCCTCTTGGATGCAGATAAGCTTTTCTGTGGTACAAGTCTGTTGCGTTTGAGTGATCTTACACGGTTAGACAGAGAAATAGATGTTAATCAGGATTTTAAAAGTAAATAATGGTTTACTTGGTGTTCCTCCTCTATTGGGTCATCCAACATATTTTTATAGAAGTCAAGGAGCTCCTCATTCAGTTGTTGAGGTTCACTGGTCTTTGCACGCTTTGTTACGCATATAGTTTTGGTGGTAGTCATTGTGGCGATGATGCGCTTACGTTTGCGTGAAGACACGGGTAAATCAAATTCAAGGTTCGTCCCTTCCATTTTCTGCAGTAAATGCTTGGTATCATCTAATATAATATATTGAAAAAATCAAGTAGAATGAGTTGAGTAGTTGAGTAAGTTGAGTATTTCTTTACCTAGGAGACAGGACACTTGCTGACTGTATATATAGCTAAGGCCGATTGTAAGGCGTGAAATGTCCTTAAAGGATACGTTTCTATACATCTGATTTTCAATCATGGTGCAAATAATTGCGCTTATAATTGAAAAATTTATATTAGCTTGGTTTAATCGGGTATGTCAGAACTTACCAGCAATCAACTACGTTCACCGAAATAACATTATGGCAACCGATCATTTTTCCAACATTTATTGTTGAAGCTTTGCCCTTACCAGCCATCCAGCAAGGCACCAGCATATTGTTCTTTTTAATAATGCTATATATTGGAGTTCTTAACGCCATTTCACTGGTTCAATAAATTTATATTACTTACGCAAGCAAGAGCTTGCAGAAGGATCTCATAACGGTAAACTAAACGGAGTGTTGCTTTTGCGCGGCAAGTTTGGCGCGATTTCATTGCTATGCGACCATGTCTTATCGTAAATAAATTTAACTTATCATTGATAGACAAGTCCAGAATTTTTTTAACATTGTAGCAAGCATTTCCAGGCAGAAACCTTACGATGTATGGAAATATATAATTTAATATTTTTTATATAGGAAAATAATCGACATTTTTTAGATAACAGCAGGTGTACCTGTGTATCATATTTTTCAAACTACAAGACTTTAATCGATATTTTAAGAATCGATGTTTGAATAACATCACTAACTGTTCTAAAGAACATACACACATCTCTACTGTTAACGCAACTTTGTTGTTTTTGACAACAGCGACAAAGAAGTAAGGTTCTGTGCGCTCGTAATAAAGCCTTAATAAACAAAACCGACACCATTTTTACATATATACAGTGTAGTTTTTATTCCAAAAAAGAAGTTCCTTTTTCTACAGTAGAGTGCCCAAGTGCAGCTAAATCTACATGGTGAGAATCCGTAAATGTTGCCCAATGACTAATAGTTTCAGGGCGTGGATGTGTAGGCGGATTGTGTTTGTGATTGATGTGATAAGGTTGGTGGTTTTCTTCATTTACTAATTACTTTCGATGCATTGCAGGGTGATAACAAAATATGCGACATTAGCGTCGAGGTGCTCGAGGAACTAAAGAAGTTTCGCTTCCGCAAAAGTAAAACCAACTCGGCCCTTATATGTATGTATTGAAATGTTTGTTTCTTTGTTTTGCTGTTGCTACGACAACAATAAATTCGAATAACTTGACCGATGAATTGAATTGATTGATTTCTAAGTTATTTTTTGCATTTTACATTGTAGTAAAGGTCGACAGGGAGAAACAATCAGTTGTGCTCGATGAATTCATTGAGGATATATCCGTCGAGGAGCTGCAAGACTCACTGCCAGGCCATCAGCCACGCTATGTGATCTATACCTACAAGATGGTACACGACGACCAGCGCATTTCGTACCCGATGTGTTTTATCTTTTATACGCCGCGCGACAGTCAAATCGAGCTGCAGATGATGTACGCCTGCACGAAGAGCGCTCTGCAACGGGAGGTAGATCTGACCCGTGTGTATGAGATTCGCGAACTGGATGAATTGACCGAGGACTGGTTGCGGGCCAAACTTAAGTAGATCCTCGTCGTCTCTGGTATGGCTGACGTATAAAGCAATATTTTACTAGTAGTTTTTCACACCTAATATTCAAGAGTGTTTTAAATGGAGCAAAAGCAAATACCAACGATAACGATAACTATACATACCAATACCAAACATACCAATATGAGAAAGAAATGACAATTTTTTCTATACACAAATAATTATTTATACATACATAGAATTGACGTATTACATATTAGCAGTATGATTACGTATGCATGCATACATATGTGTATAGTGAACTTAAGTGATTTTAGTTGTGCATTTAAGTAACAAATAATGTATAATATAAAACAAAAATCAATTGACATTAGCAATGATCTTATAGAAGCTGTGCTTGCCAAATTTATACATATTTATTGTACAAAACGAATACAAAGCAAACATGACAAGAACTATTCCATTTTTTACATTTACAAACATTTATATGTACTGCTTAAATAAAAGTGTTCATATAATATATGCGTTTACTGAGAGATTCTTTTATATTATAGCGATTCTTAGCTTTAAATACTATGTATAATATTACTGGCTAATAATCCCTTTAATAATGAAGCCGCTGCGCAGCCGTGTGATGTAGCATGGTGTAACGACCTTCACTAGGCGCAGGAGGAGGCGGTGGCGGTGGTGCCAGCATGTGCGCCATAGCAGCCATTCCCATTTGTGTGGCAGCATTTGGAGGCGCCAAGTGGTGTAGCTGTAAAGCATCGTGATGATGCATTGCTGTAGATGGTGGAGCGGCTGCTGGATGATGGTGATGATAATGATGGGACATCGGTGGCGGTGCTGGCGGCGGGAGGGGCAAGTTAAGCAAATTGTTGTTCGCAGCATGAGTTCGGAAATGGAGGCTTAGACTATCTGCAGTATCGTAGGCCTTATCACAATCGGGACACTTGAAATGAGAATGCTCCAACGTGTCCAGTCCCACAGGATCAGTATCTATAGGCTCATCATCATCATCATCCACAATATCATGATCTGTGCTCGACTCAAGTGGATGCAGCTTTAACTTGTGCGAACGCATATCGCGACGCCGACTAAATGATTTTCCGCATACATCGCAATGATGATTCTTGATGCCTGTGTGAGTAATCATATGTTTAGAGAGATCTCCAGCCGTATAGAAGGCCTTCTGACAAAGTGAGCAGATCTGATCTCGCACGCCGCTGTGAATCTTCTGATGTGCCTGGAAATTACCTAGCGCAGAAAACTGTTTGGAACAGATTTCACATTGGAATGGTTTGTTGCCCGTGTGCGTTCGCTCATGGACTTTGAGATTATATTTCTGGGCAAAACGCTGGGAACAATAACTGCAGGCATATGGTTTTTCGCCGGTGTGTGTCCGAATGTGCTGGGTGAGCTGAGCGGCGCACTTGAAGCTTTTGTGGCACGTGGACACATAACAGGTGTGCGGCAGCTTGGGTACTGGTTTAGGCCCTCGTTTTTTGTGGTTTTCCGGTGGCTTTCGCTGATAACGCGAGCGACGTTTACTGCGCTTTACACCGTCATTTTGACCCTCCTCATCATCGCTGGAGTTGAGCTGATTGCTTTGCGGCAAAGGCTTCACCTCATTTGGTATAAATTCGGTATTTGTGGCTGCATCATGACGCCAGGTTTCATGTAGACCCAAATATTGTCGCAAACGCATGTCACTGTTTTCACACTCTTGCTGAAAGTGATAGGCCACACCTAGGCGGTAAAGGCAGTTATTGCAAATGCCAGCGGGTAGACCATCCGTCTTATAGACCTAAAAATTTAATTTAAATCGAAGTAAAGAGGCAACTGACAAAAAAGACTTACGCGAATCTTTGAGCACATCATTAACATCTGTGAGGGCATCATTGCAAAATCTGTGCTATAAATGGAAGTCAGGGGACTTGGCGCACCCTCTTCCAGACAGACGCGGCAAATTTTGTGTACATTGAAGTCCATATTTACTATATTTCCTTATTGTTTAAAAGTAAACATTTCCTTTGCTTGCGCAGCTGACTGCTACTAACCAGGGATGCATTGCAAAGAAAACGTAAACAAATCGGTTAGCCAGCATGCTGTCCTTTTTAAATTGTATATGTGAGCTTAATTAAACATTAATATTTTATAATTGTTAGGTTGCCCAACAAATGTTTTACCAGATGCTTATTCTTCTGAATATGTGAGCTAAAATAAATCAAACATATTTGCTGTAAATGACGAAGATTTGCTTTCAAAACTGTAAATAGTGACCAGCCCTGTTTATATTGCAGAATGACCCATGCCAGTGTTGGATAAGCACTCTCAATAAAAACACTAATTTATCCAGTGTGACCGGATTGTGCAGCGCTGACGTGACAGTTGGTTTGTTTGATTAGGCTCTCTCTTCTCTCGCTTATAATCTGCCATCGCTTGCAAAATAAATAAAAAGAACAAGTGAAATTGAAAAGAGCGTTCACAAATATTCAAAATCAAATATCAATCAAACGGTGTGAGAACTACAGTTGTAGTGTGCATGCAATTTGTTTGGCGTGGCGCAGCTGGTGGCTTAAATAGGGCAGCGGCAACAAAGCAGCGAGCACTTTGGATTCAGATTTGGAGCACGCAGGCTGCTTGGTGAAATTTTGTTGGTGGAGCTGCAGAAGAAACCGCCACCCTCTGCCCACACCACACCACAACATACACATACACGCGCAAGCTTATACACACAGCCATACGGAAGATGCTGTGTATACAATATTATCGAGAATAGTGAACAGAAATATTTATGCTATTGTAAACAAAATACAATAACACGGAAAAGTGCTAGCAAATTATTTTGGGTCAAGCGAAATTATTCCAACGTAACTGAGCCCAGCTGGTGAATGAAAAAATTTCAAGTGTCAGTTTGGAAACAGCGCGTGCAATGGCAACAAGTCGAAACAAATACGAGCAGCAGGAAGTTGCAGCGCCGGCAGCAGTAACAGCAGAAGTATCAGACCCAACAACAACACAACAGTTAAGGCAACGTCAGGCTAATGGCGGTATTGCGCACGAGACGAAAGCCCTGGCGTCAACGTCAAATGGAAAGGCTACACTTGTGCACAGCAACGACTACAACTCCGGGACGTTTATGAAACTGAAAACCTACTTGCTGGCCTTGCGACCATGGTCACTGTCAGCCAGCCTGGTGCCGACACTGCTCGGCTCTGCGCTGGCCTATCGCTCCCAGTGGTCGGCAGACTTTTCAATGCTCACCTTCTTCCTCACTGCGTTCACTGTGGTCACAGTCCACTGTGCTGGCAATGTAGTTAACACGTATTTCGACTTCATCAAAGGCATCGACAAACAAAAGGCTGACGATCGTACTCTGGTCGATCACATACTCACCAAGGATGAGGTAAGTGCATTCGTAAACAAAACCATTTTAAAATACAATTTGCATGAGTGTCCGGCCATTTGACTGTATACAGACTCTGGGCCAGACTTTTGCGTGCTTTTGTAATAGAATTTATATTTATTTCTTATTATTTCAGGTGGTTTCATTGGGCGCTATACTGTACATGGCTGGATGTGGCGGCTTTGTGCTACTCGCTGTGCTCAGCCCCGCCAAAATGGAACATCTGGCGCTGATTTACTTTGGCGGCCTATCATCGAGCTTCCTTTATACTGGCGGAATTGGTTTCAAATACATTGCTCTGGGAGATCTGGTTATCTTAATATTATTCGGACCTATTTCTGTGCTGTTTGCATTCATGTCGCAAACAGGTCATGTGGACTGGACCACGATGACCTATGCCATACCATTGGCCCTCAACACGGAAGCGATATTACATAGTAACAACACACGCGATGCTGAAAGCGATGGAAAGGCAGGCATTGTAACGCTGGCCATACTCATCGGACGCACTGCATCTCATGTACTTTATGCCCTGCTATTATTTACACCGTATTCGTTGTTTTTCATCTTTGGATTCAAGTACTCGTTGTGGTTCCTGCTGCCGTTAATAACACTGCCGCAAGCGTTCCAGATTGAGAAGCGTTTCCGCAATGAGCAAACGATGCATGTGGTGCCCAAGCAAACGGCCAAGCTAAATTTCTTTTTTGGGATACTTTACATTGTGGCCTGCTGCTGTGCCCAGCAACTGCCTACAATCGTCTCACGGAAACACTAGATGCATGGGCAGATAAGATGACCGATGAGGAGACAGTATCGTCTACTTAAAGCTGCTGCAACAACATTTAGGGAATTTCATTAGTTTTATAAATGTTTTTTAATTTTGATTTTAGTGAATGTGGTTATGAATATTGTACGAATGTATTGTATTGTCTCAAGTTTGCAGTTGCACAAATTTTGAATGCTTTGCTAGTCTCTTAGAGCCTTAAAACTAAAACTTAATTCTAACTCCTAATTCGAGAACTGGACATATCCCTCTCTAAGCTCATGGCAGTGACATGTGAACAAATGGTTGACGTCAAATGCAAAATGCCTTTCTAAACTAATTATTTACCTGTCACAGCTGTAACTAACTCACGTTTTTATTTATTTCACCTATACTTCAACCTACACCTCAACCTAAACTTTAATGAAAGCGATAGTTCTTGTATAAGTACTCTTCCTCTCGCGCGTTGGAATTATGGACCAAGATCGTTATACTAGCGTCGGCGTGTGTGCAAAAAATATTGGAAACATCTAATGGCCTAGATATATATATGATATGTATATTCTAAAGTTAATGTTACTTTATAGAAATGCTTAAAATATGCAACTAAGTTATGAATCAACAACGCTGGCTTTGCTTATTGTGTACAACAATTGTTAGCGTTTTTTACACACAAACATACTATATATATACATACCTGTACATCAACAAAATATATTTATATACATTTGTATATATATATAGAAAGTTAGTTCATGTAAGCCCAGTGTCTAGCAGCAGGCTCAAGAGTGAGAATATCAACACAAAAACAAAGTTCAATTTTTAAAGTGAACGATATTATATAGAATAAACTTACATGCATACAGACCCGGGTGCGAATGTATGTACATACAGATATATATGAAGATATATTATTTACCAGAGCAAATGCAGATCGTAAGATTCTGAGCGAGCAACAATTGTTTTCCAAGCATAAATCACAATACCTATGCATATAAACAAATAGCTTTAAATAACAATAACATACACAATGGAATGAACAAATATTTTGTGTGTATGGGGAAAATAGAAGGCTAAAGAAAAAATTACTGTTGAATGCGAATTCTTTAAAATACATTTTTCTATTTCATTTTGTGGCAATAATTGTACGCTAGGCTGAAAGACCGTTATTCGTAAACATACATACATCCATATATAGTGAATATTTGTTGTATTTTATACTTGTATTGTATCGTAATTTTAGTGCTTAAAGTTAATTTTGTAATTTGTATGCACATACGAAATGCTTTTGTTGTTTGCTGAAGAACGTGCATATTATCTAATATCAGGAGACAACATAAATATTGAATTGATTGATCAATGTTTAGCGAAAACAAAATCAACTAAAAGACAACTATGTAGACTATTTAACAAAACCAACAACAATGAACAATAATAATTATAGTTACGTATATGAGGAAAAGTTTAAACATACAAGTATCGTAGAGAATGTATCGGAATGTGCTAGCTATTCGATTCGTATTGAATAATTAAACAAAATGGGATTAGCGGATATCGTTTGCTGTACTATTTAGCGTATTCTGTGCAAGTCAAAACGTTTTGTTTTTTTTTTTGTATGGTAAACGAGCAAGTCGAAATTCTAATGAAAGCTAAATTCAAATGAAGCGCCAATATGTTATCGATAATAACATGCATATATTGTTTCATTTCCGTAGTTCCTTTTTCGTTTTGATTGATTTACACTGACATTATACGATATGTTATCGATAATGTGTTGCTTTTGTCGTAACCGTTAGACTCGTTTTAAATGTAATATTTAGCAGAGGACTTGGGTCTCAATGTTTAGACTAGTCTTGGCACCAACATGGCATCGTATGGCTTTACAGCAGCCGTGGCTCCCTCTAGTGGTACCTCCTCAGGCATCTGTCCCGGAATGGCAACCAATTTAAAATGCTGCAACAAAGTTGTGGTAAACATAAACAGATTTTGTCGTCCCAGCAAATCGCCCATGCATCGGTGCCGCCCAAACCCGAAAGGATTGAAAGCTTCCGGCAACTTAATTTGGCCATCAATCAAATAACGTGTTGGGTCAAACGTTTCGGGCTCCGGAAAGTCCACTGGATTGATAAGCATGCCACGGAAACAGGCAATAACCATGGTATCCTTGGGTATCTCATAGCCCGATAGCCGTGTGTCACACATGGCGCGATGTGGAATGCCAAAGGTATGCAGCATAAACATGCGCACCGCTTCCATAGTGATTGCCTCGCAATAGGGTAGCTTGGCACGGTCCGACCACTGGGGTATGCGTTCCAGACCCACCACCTCCTTGATTTCCGCATAAGCACGTTCTTGTATCTCCGGCTGCCTAACCAAATGCATAAAACAGAAACCCAGACTTTTGTTTGTTGTCTCCGAACCGGCCAAGAACATATCAAGGCAAATGGCCAACAAGCTCTCATCGCTGAACATAAGGCTATCGCTATTCTCCTGGGCCCGCAAATAGCTATCCATGAGATCGCGCGGCTCATCATAATTCCGATATGTGTCACGATGTAGTTCGATTTCTTTGCCCATAAATGTGTACAGTGAACGATGACTCTCTACGAAGCCATTGTAACCCGAGTAGTCGGGTGCTATGAAGCGCAACAGCGGAAAATGACTGAAGAGTGCACCCACCATGTCGATGTTTTTGAAGAGCTCAAAAAATGTCTCCAGCAATTCTGTTATTTCCGGTGAGCCGGGCTCATATCGTCGACCGCTGAGCATGCACCACAACGTGTTAAGTACATAGACGCTGGTCAGATCGTGCATCTCGATCCTTGCCTGCTTGCCTCCTGCCGCTGCCAATCGAGTACGCAGGTCCTGCAGCAAACAGCTTGCCTCATTGTGGACAATATCCATCATGCCACTGCGTGCAAATCCAAAATTCTTCAAGTGCCGCAGGATAAAGCGACGCTGTTCCACCCACATTTCACCATCGGTGAGCAACACGCCCAGGCGGGAATTGAACGTGCGCAAGCGATAGAAAATCCCGTCCGGTCGCCCATCGATGTCCTCGTTAGTCATCATCTCACTAATGGCTTCATTGGTATACGCAATCACTACCTTATCCTTGCCTATCTTGAGGCCATAAAGGCCATAGGGATTGATATAACGGCGAGCCAGCTCATCGATGACCTTACAGAACATGCCCAAACGCATGCGTAGCTGCGATATTTGTAGAGCGCTGCCCACTATGGGATACCAGCGTGGACCTAATCAAAGAGTAAAAGACGTAGGCAGATACAATTTTTAGTAAGTCATCCAAAATGATCCTTATAAATTCAAATTTCAACACACTATTTTACAATCTTATATAACGGAAGCTTGTACCAAGTAACCAAGTTTGACCCAATTTCATTGCAATTACCTGGTGGAAACTTGGCCGGCTTACGGACACCGCTCAACAGGAAGAGCAGCACAATTGTGCCAAAGAAGATCACGGCATAAAACATCTTGTGTTAATTTGATGGACAAATGTGTATGATGCAACACTCGATCGCAGTAGGCGCTGGCTTTCACTTTGCTTGGATCTCCGATGCAAGAGTGTGTGTCATTCGCGAAATGCAAGCAAAGCGGTTTGTTGCAGTTTCACCTTTCGTTTTGTCACACTTTTCTTGGTTGATGTCTGTGTTGCTAGTTTTCCCCAGCACTTTTCCGACGACTAAAGCCGCTGCAATGGTCGCAGCTTCATTTTATACGCGTCTTCGAAAAGCTTTCTTTCTTTTCAACCGGGTTTTCACCAAAAGTTTTCCGGACATGTTTAGTATGGTATGTATGTAACTTAAAGCTAATGCAAAATTAAAATTAAATTAATTAAGCTTCTTCCTCAGTTTACCTATGTATTTTTGCAGCTCCTAACTACGATTTTTCACAAATCAATCTATATTTAAATCAAATTTTCATAATGTTTTCGTCTTGGCGTCTTTGCTTTCGATTAAAAAACGGCTAAAATATCATATTTAAATTTGATTTAAAACGTAAAAATAGTATTATAGCTTCTTTTGGAGATAATTTTCCCTTTGAAATATTCGCTCTTTAAATTTGTTTGAAAACTGAAAACTTTCTATTTTGAATCGATTAAGAAAATGGAAAATTTTATACAACTCAGTTTTATAACAGTTTAACATTAACATTTTGAAATAGAACGAAATTATAAACTATTTTTACATTGTAATTTGCTCATTTTGTCACTAGGTGTTTGTCCCAAAGTTGACGGATCTGCTCTAATAATAGCAGTGAAACTTTGTAAACTCTGTTATCAGTTTGGCGATCATCCAACAGATGCAAAACACTTTGGCGAGCATTCCCGAGACAGAAAAATGATGCAACCAATGTGTCCCACTGCCACGGTCATTGTTGTGTACAAAGTTCGAAATCTATTTGACCGCAACAATAAAAGTGGTTCATGAAATGCGAAAAACAAAGAAGTAATAACATACGAAGAGGAGTAACAATAACCGAAAAAGTGGTCAGGAAAACTGGCATTCAAGGAAACTGGCCATGAAAAACCACACGAACCCGTTTGGCGGCCACAGAAAATTGGTATGATGTCTATTATGTCATACCAGAGACTGGATATGCGAAAAGTGGCAGTAAGCGAATTTGATAGTTTTGGCCAAAAGTTGTGGCTTGCCCAGCCAAATTGAAGGCGACGTGCGTTGTGTCGCGAAATGCGCCGATAGGTTTGCACATTGAAGTGCAGACAGCGCTGCGAAACGGACGTGTTGGTAATGGGATTTCGGTAAGTTTCAATTGCGTGCTGCTCCTGGCATTGTCTTGAGAAAGACTTATCCATTTTTCATCTGCAGTGTTGTGATTATGGCCGTGATGGGCTTGGGTGCCATGTACATGATGCATCTGCTGGCACAGGACTGGAATCGTATACGACCTATTCAAGGACTCACTAATCTTGCTGGGCAAGTCAGCTCCACACTGAATCTACAACAAATTCCTGCTTTGGCGGGTCAAGCAAGTTCGGCCTTGACTTCAGCACTGCAGCGTGGTAAGCGTGAGACGCTGGTGAAGGAGTTGGGCTGGGTGCATGAAAGACCGGATACGGGTGGCAGTGCAAATGATCGTCCTAAGTCGTCCATTGATTGGAAAAACATACTTGCGAGAGATCCCTTCGATTGCTTGCAATCGCTCATCTGTCAACTTATGTCCGGAGCAGAGGCACATGTACCCGAGGCCGAGCTGCTAATGAACTTTCTGGAATCCTCGTTGGAAATGGCGCCGGCGAAGATTGGACGCGCATTTAGCCGTGGCCTTGCGTTACGCGGCAATTCCGAAAGTTGTTACAATGAGTATCCATTCTGTCTGTACTCTGCCAAAGTCATGTTGCGCATCCTGCGGTGGTTCAGCAAAACGAGCAGTTCGCCAGAGAATGCCTAATATTAGGGTGTGTAGGACCGGTAGAAATTAGTTTTTCTATTATTAGGAATAATACGATTATATGTAGTAAGAATCCAAGATCATTTTGTCATTATAGAAAAATGTATTTGCAACAATTGTTTTTTTATATAGCTTCAGTATGCAAAAATATTTATATTTATTTTTATTGGCATATTTGTGTAAAATATTGCAAATAATAATAATATACATCTGTGTATTAAATAATAAAATTTGGAAAATCTAATGTTGAGAGCGCTTTGTGGGGATTGCCACGCCTACTTCGGCCTGATACACACATTTGCATAGTTAGTTTACCCTTTTTATTTTTACCATTTACAATGGTCGAAGGGCATATTCAAAAATAAAATATTTCGATCTAAATTATTGTTTAAATCAAAATATACACATATATGTTAATAGACATAAATATGTTTGTATGTTCATACTTAGGTACCAAAGAAAGGAAACTTGTATTACTTTATGTTCATGATTATATGAGAGTGTATGTGTTTGTGAGTGCTTTACATAACGCATGATCAAGTAAACAAGAGAAAGTAGTTTGGAAAGCTTTCGAAGCCTTCGAAGTTCACGGTTAACTTATTTAATTAGGTTAGCTTCTTCATCTTATGATTACAATCTAAAATCGGGTTAGTCCAGTACTTTTGTGATACTGAAATATGGAAAGAGAGCGAGACTTAGCATGTTGTATTGATAGAGAGCATTATGGTATATCGTAGGGAGCCAGATAGATAAGAGGGTGAGACACTGTTTTGTGCACGAGTCGACACGAGAGATTCATCAAGTATTTGAGCGCGTGTTTTGTGTATATAAGCTAAAAATAACATTTAGAGTATTCTTGTAGATGGGGTCATATTGTGACAATGTTGAGAGACGAATTCTATCATCGAAATGATAAATTAAACCATAGTGGTAAATATATAAGGTAAATAGACTACATCTGTTTTAATTTTTTCCCGACAACGTCACACTGGTCACATCCTTTACAATCATTTCGGCCACCTGCCAGGCGATCTCTTCCTGCACATTATCTTCCGGTAGATTGACAAATTTACGCACAGCATTCTTTACGCTTAGTGACCATGCCGGTGTCTTGGATGCAGACACTGCATCTACGGCCTCGAAATCCCTTTCATATCTGCCTAATGAATTGACGTGGCCGAATTTTAGTGTGCTCACAGGCCGCTGCCAGAGTAGTTGCGGATTTGTTAGTTGTCTGGCATCGATATTCATGTTGGCTGTTGGCGTACTATTTGTTGATTTCACCGGTTTGTGGCCTGTGTCCAGACCAGCCAAAAGTGTATTGTGCTGCGAGATGTGAGTACAGTCGGACATGGACATGGTTTTGCGATGTCGCTGCTGCAGCTGTTGCGCGGAAAGCTTTGATGTGCGTCGCAGACTTAATTTATGTTGAAGGCTCTTACTGTCTGTACTTTTTGTCACCGTTTGATTGCTCGTCTTAGCCTTTAGTTCGTTGACGTAATTGTCGAAAATGTTTGATTTAAGAAAGTTTGGAAAATGCTTTTGCTCCAAGTATTTGGCAGTGACTAGCAGCGCCAGATCGAAAGCATTTGCCAACTGGCCGGGCGCACAGATTGCTTGCTCGACGCGCATTCGCATCTTCTGTGACATCCACAGTCGGCACTCTGACTGTAGTGAAAAGTAGCGTTCGTATATTATCATGGCATCTGATTGAGCGACCCGTTGAT
The DNA here is from genome assembly GCA_018151445.1 of Zaprionus inermis. Taxonomy (NCBI): domain Eukaryota; kingdom Metazoa; phylum Arthropoda; class Insecta; order Diptera; family Drosophilidae; genus Zaprionus; species Zaprionus inermis. Next base: position 1,496,847 of record JAECXD010000634.1, on the reverse strand, counting down.
CATTAAAGCTCTTTCGGAAATTAATTGCTGTTATCCAGAATTCAAGACACTCACGCTCCTGCTGTTGCTCCAGGTACTCGGTCAGATAGAACAACGCCAACTCATCGTATAAGACATCGTAGATATTGAGACTCGCGGCATTGCCTTCGATGAGCTCTAGACAGTATTTACAGTAGTAAATGCTTTGGAGGAAGCCCTGCAAATGCTCTCTCTCTAACTGTTGCAACACATAATCACGTGCTTCATCGAAACATGTGGCTGGAATAGGGATAGGCTGATGCGGGGACTTGCCACAGTCCTTGCCGCACAGCAGCAGCGATATGTGTGCCAATATGACAATGGGCAGTTCCACCAACTGAGCTGCATTGACTATCAGATACTTTTGATAGATAGCAATTGCATCGTTGATGCTCGCCGCACAAATTGATCGCAGCTCGGTATTGGCCTTTATCTGCTTATTGGTTTCCGCATAGATTCGACTCTTTTCGTCATCAGTAAGCGGCTTACGCATTGATAAGTCGCACAGTGTCTTCAGTTCAGGTACATCGTTTTCTTCGGCCACAACAGCAACGGGTTCGGCATCCGACTCTTCATGCGTATATGGGTCCGTATCATTCGGTTGTCGCTCCTGTTGCAATTGTGTTAGTGCAGCACGCTTAAAATTTTCGATGTCCAAATAGAATTTGATTAGCGGCAGTGCATTCTGCGACTCCAAATATTGCACAAAATATGTGAGGCAATCCGGTTCTCGTACAATCGCCGATAACGTCATGGATAGCCGAGAGCTATATTTGAAAAGATCTGTAAAGTACAAATACGAGATAAGTTATTTAATGCGCAATTTATTGGGGCTCCGGAAATGAGCACATCGAAGTAGCAAACACGCAGCCATACACACACACCTTCGTCAGTTGCTGCGCCCACAGTATTTAGCAGACTGTTGTTGCCCAAACTTACTGCATCTGCCATTGCCGCTGCTTCCGTCTCTTCCTCCATGAAGAGTTCATCACAGAAACTTGTTGTTGAGCGCAGCGAATGACGCTTTTGCGCCGCTGCTGCGCAATCTACCACATCATCATCATTGGCATCCGTGTCGTGAGAGCTGCGTCGGCGGCCTGTTTTTTAATGCACGTAGAATGAATTTACAGCAAAACGTAAACATAAATACGGTCACTTGTGTTGTGCCAATTACACTTACTCGTCTGCCTTTTAATGTACTTTAGCATTTTCACATACTTATCAATCAGTTGATGTTGGTGTTTATTATAAATTAATTATTTATGCCTTTGATTATTAATAATAATAAATTTAATTAGCTCCGCAATCATAAGAGAAATTGTTACAGCTCTCAACACAAACACAGGGTTGTAAAAAATAAGTGATGTCCAACATACGATAGTATCGCATCAACTGTAGAGCAACAGACTTACAGAAAAATGATTAATTACGATTTAATTAATTTGATAAACTAATATTCTAATTTAGATTTTAGTAATAAATTTTGAACTTATTTTCATATCATGAGTTTTCTACGGAACTGAAAATTATAATCATGGATTGTTATCGATTCGAATTTTCAACACCGCAGCAGTGTGCAATAACACCTTATTTTTTCTTTATGATATTTTCAAACACTGCGCTACAAGCAGCTGTGCGACAACGTTGCGTTTTTCCATAAGATTTTCGAACTACGTGCAGTTTCTATAAATTGTGAGTTAAGCACGGCGAAAATAAGCGAAAATTTAAGAGGGGTTATTATTTGGAAAGTAAAGTGGAAACGGAAGGAGGGCGCTACAAAAAAACGGCATCGGCATAGATGAGTGAGACGGCAGCTAAGAAGTGCCGCGCTGCCGGCGACAACAACAATAAAAAGTACTCAAAACTGCCGTCAGCCGGGGGATCTCTCGACGATCTAGTCCAATATGTGACTTTACACGTACGCAAACCAACTCCACTAAGTGGTGTGGTATTGCCGTTTGTTCCTCTCTACTTAACCGCATTTTATCTATGGATCTACGTGTACAAAAATCATGACACCGTCAGCGAAGACACACCGGTGGAATCGGGAAATACAGTCAGTGAAACCAGCGAGGGAGCTGCATGGAATGATATCGGCTTCATAGCCGTTGTAGCCATAGCATTTCTACATGTGCTAACACTGCTGTTCTGCTACTGGAGTGTCCATGTGTTGGCATTTCTAACCTGTCGGCGAGTAAAACTGCCTGCCCTTGGTGTATTGGCCAAAGTGGTCCCCACAGAAAACAATGGCAACTCCAAGATTGTACCCATACGCAGCCTTAAATTAGAAAATGGCACAGATCAATTTTACTTGGTGTTTCAAAAGACCAAATACGTTTGGGACGCGGATAAGGCCACATTTCGTGCTGTAGAATTTCCCGTTAACAATTTGTTAAGCTCGTATGCCCGTTCATATGGCCTGGAGACCGAGGAGGCTATAAAGACTGCCACACAGACGTATGGTAATAATGAGATGGACATGGTTGTGCCTGAATTCCATGAGCTCTTTATAGAGCGAGCCACTGCACCCTTCTTTGTGTTCCAAGTATTTTCGGTGGGCCTATGGTGCATGGATGATTTCTGGTACTATTCGCTCTTCACACTCTTCATGTTGGTCGCTTTTGAGTGTACGATCGTAAAGCAGCAGTTGCGCAACATGTCCGAGATTCGTAAAATGGGCAACAAACCGTATTTAATTTATGCCCTTCGGCAGAAGAAATGGCGTCAAATTGCAAGTGATGAACTGCTGCCTGGAGACTTGGTATCTATCACACGTTCCCAGAACGATAATATTGTGCCTTGTGATGTTGTTATACTACGTGGTACCTGTATTGTGGATGAGAGCATGTTGACAGGCGAGTCTGTGCCCCAAATGAAGGAATCTCTGGAATCGTTGCAACAGTTGGATACGGAATTGGATGTCGAGGGTGAAGGCAAGCTTATGGTTCTTTATGGTGGCACCAAAGTTGTCCAACACACGCCTCCAAGCAAGGAATCGTTGCGCGCACCCGACGGTGGCTGCATCGGCTATGTTATTCGCACAGGATTCAATACCTCCCAGGGCAAGCTGTTACGCACGATTCTCTTTGGAGCAAACCGGGCCACTGAAAACAATTCTGAAACTTTTGCATTCATTGCTTTTCTTATGGTATTTGCCGTCGCTGCCGCATCCTATGTGTGGGTAAAGGGAAGCGAGGATCCGGAACGTAATCGCTACAAGTTGTTCCTAGAGTGTGCGCTGATATTGACTTCTATTATTCCACCCGATTTGCCTATTGAACTGACGCTTGCCGTAAACACTTCATTGATTCAGTTAACCAAACTATATGTATTCTGCACGGAACCATTCCGCATTCCATTTGCCGGCAAAGTCCAGATCTGTTGCTTTGATAAGACCGGAACTTTGACAACTGATAATCTTATGGTCGAAGGCATTGCAGGTCTAAGGCCAAATGGTAAATGTGTGCCCATAGATGAGGCCGAGGACAGTACAATTCAAGTGCTAGCCTGTTGTCATTCACTGGCGCTGCTCGATGACGGTCTGGTGGGTGATCCATTGGAGAAGGCAGCTTTGGCAGCCGTTGATTGGAACCTCACCAAATCGGATAGTGTGATACCTAAACGCAGCAAGCTCAAACCATTGCGTATTATTCAACGCTACTTTTTCTCATCGGCATTGAAACGTATGTCTGTTCTAGCCGGGTACCTGAAACCATTCTCAAATGACATCAACTACATTGGCGCTGTAAAGGGTGCTCCTGAGGTTATTATGGGTATGCTTAAGACAGTACCCAGTGATTACGAGAAGGTACGTTTTACCGATTGTTAAACTTATTGAGACTTAGAAACTTATTCTAATTACTGTTTTAGGTCTATTTGGAATACGCTCGTCGTGGAGCTCGTGTCATGGCGCTGGGTATCAAGGAATTTGGTACTCTAGGAAGTCAGCGTATTCGCGAGCTGAAACGCGAGGATGTTGAATGTGATTTAATATTTGCCGGTTTTGTGATCATATCTTGTCCCATGAAACCCGATTCTAAATCAGTGATTAAGGAACTCGTGCAGTCTTCGCATAAGGTGCTGATGATCACGGGTGATAGTCCGTTAACCGCCTGCCATGTGGCTCGCGAACTACGTTTCACGCATAAGAAATTGCTCGTTTTAACGCCACCGCAAGAAGGGCGCTTGGATAAATGGAGCTGGATGTCCGTAGATGGAGATCGTACCTATGATTTGGACGATGATAAGCCCAGCAAAAACATTTCAATGTTGCTGGCTACCAGTGATCTTTGCATCACTGGCGAGGGACTACTGTACTTGAAGCAATATCACTACCAATACATGCTTCAGGTACTTCCTCAAGTCACGGTCTGTGCACGTTTTGCTCCCAAACAAAAGGAATATATTATTACGACATTGAAGCAACTTGGCTACTACACGCTAATGTGCGGCGACGGTACCAACGATGTGGGTGCCTTGAAGCATGCCCATGTGGGTGTTTCACTGCTTACCAGCGCCCCAGTTAAGCGTAAACGCACCGAAGACGAACTTCAGCAGATCAATGCAGCTGCAGCAGCAGCAGCTGCGGCTGCGACAGCAGCCAATCAACAGTTGTCGCCACGGGATCGTGCCTTACGACGCCGTCAGGAGCATATCAATCAAACCCAGGCGCGTCTTCAAAACGCCATACGTGACATGGAGGAGCAGACAATGGTGAAACTGGGCGATGCATCCATTGCGGCACCATTCACCAGCAAATTGTCATCAATCATGTGCGGTAAGTTGATTTAACCATTAATTATGAAATTATAAAGCTAATACTTGATCGAATTTTCCTCAGTGAACCACATCATCAAGCAGGGCCGTTGCACGCTGGTGACCACACTGCAAATGTTCAAGATTCTGGCTTTAAATGCGTTAATTCAAGCCTACTGCCAGTCCGTGCTCTATATCGATGGTGTCAAGTTTAGCGATACCCAGGCTACCATACAAGGTATTCTAGTTGCTGCCTGTTTTTTGTTTATTACGCGCTCAAAGGTGAGTTTTATGGTGCATCATTCAAAACTGTACAATATCTAACCGAAACCATTTCTTGCAGCCACTGAAAACTCTATCCAAGGTCGCACCACTGCCGAATATCTTCAATTTGTACACCATTTCGACCATTCTTACCCAATTTGCTGTACATTTTGGTGCACTGTATTACCTTACTAGTGAAGCATCGGCGCTGGCGCCGCCTCGGTAACAATAATGTGGTTACAATTTTAAAAAGCTAGTACTTACTATCTTTCTTTTGCAGTGTTGGAAAAGTTAAGCTCTACATTGATATGAATGCCGAGGAGAAAACCAAATATGATCCAAACATTGTCAGCAGTACGGTCTATATAATTTGCATATCACTGCAGGTGGCCACCATAGCGGTTAATTATAAGGTCGGTATATGAATAATTCATTCAATATATATGATTCTAATTAAGGTTTTGCATCCTTGAACAGGGTCATCCCTTTATGGAGAGCCTGCGCGCCAATCGTATGTTGATGTTCGCTATCGGCGCCTCAGGTGCGCTAGTTGTGTTTTTAACAAGCGGGGGAATGCCTGGATTGTCACAATTTTTTGAAATCGTCGACTTTCCAGCAAATGTAAGTATTTATGAATTTATTGTCACAGTTCGACATTAAATAATCGATTTTGCAGTTCCGATTAACATTGCTCACTGTGCTGATGCTTGATATTACTGGCGCCTATTTACTGGATCGTATATGTTCATTCCTGTTTGGAGAAACACGTCGCAAGTCGAAAGTCCTCAACTGTTAGCTGTAGCACTTCTTAGTAATAGTAATGATGATTTCAAGACAGCATTCAAGGTTAATTTTTCCAGCTCCCCCTCTTTCAGTCCAGTCCCTAGAGTATAATTTCGATTCATCCCTCATTTTATGACTTTCGTAAATTGATAAATTGATTCAATTGAATTTTGAATTAATGCTGCAAACAGTCTTTTAGGTAATCTTTGGCGTCGGTTTCTTAAATGTTAATATTATCAAAAACAGGAAATAGAGATTTGTTTTCCAATTTATTGTTTTTTGTGCGTTTTTTATGAGTATCAATACGAGTATACATAGAAATCATATATGCATATGCATGTATGTGATTAGTAAAATGTATGTAAGATTTGTAACGGTAATAAATATAGTTAATAAATTGAAAAAACTACAGCGAAATAACTGTAAAACATAAGCATATGTTTAATTTGATACTTGTTCCTCCAATTTTGAATCCTCGAGCTGTTTGAACTGTATTAGAATGACCAAATAGGTAGTCACTGCAGAAAATATCTGCAAAATTAAATTAATATTCATTACTAAATCATATATATAGATATAAAATAGTGTATGAACCTTGAAGAGTGTCGAATTATCGATTGCAAAGAAACCATACGCCGTAAATTGTACCTCCTGCTTGATACTCTTGGTTAGAAATTTATCAATCTATTTGGTTGGATTTTGTTTAGATGGGATTATACGATTATAGCAATCTAATGTACTTACGATATTTTGAAACTCCTTGCTTTTGCCATAAACCCGCGCCAGTATCTGGGATGTGGTGTTAGCCTGAAATAGAAAATGGGCAACACATTAAATGGGATCGGATAAGCGTGCAGGCAGCTCACCCACCTGAGAGGTGGTGGCACCACAACTACGCGACAATAGAGCCAAAAGTGAAGTATGCAAACAGAGCCAGGCAAGGCACCATTGCAATATGTGAGTGGAAATTACGCCCTTATTGTTGGTGATCTGAACGAAGAGATTATACCAATTGGTGGTGACCGTATAGAAGGAATAACCCAGAAAACAAACGATAATCAAGCTGCACGACTCATTGATGCCCTTATAAATGCGCAGCAATTTGTTGTGCGTGCGGTAGATGAAGAGAGAATCCTCGGGAAAGTTATCCATGTTGGTACGTCGATTCTTGGACTGTTGCCTCTGCTGTTGCACATATGTGTATCCACTGAGAAGTTGATTGACAAAGCGGAAACGAATGCAAACAATGTGCAACAGGGCCGAGGCAAAGACAATGTACGTGGCTGTGAGACCGTTCTGCACGGCATAGAACGCAATCAGGATGTACGAAGTGGGCGTGATCGTTCCGTTTACCGCATAGATCTTAAGTATCATAATATAAGCCTGACAGCAGACAATTACTATAAGAAATTTGATCGAGAAGTTGCAATGATTGCCCAGAACAACGCCAAACTGACGTCGCACCTCCTCGTCCAGCTGAAGGATCTCGTTCATGATATCCAAAATACTCTTCGTATTGCGGGAGCAGACGAAAACCGCTGCGAAAAACCAAAGACGAAATCTAAGACAATGCTTTGGTGGAAACGCGCCTCAACCAGAACTCACTCAGAGAGTAGGTAAATATGCAGAGCAACAGCTCGATCCACTGATTCACATTGTCCATTTCGCGCATGGAGTGGAAAAGTTGGTCCGAATTGGGCGTCAGCAGGCTATAGATGTTGAATAAGGTCAGGGCATGAACAACGCCGCGGACAAAGAACGAATAGAACTCGTTGGTCTTGCTGGGTGGGCCCACTTTATAGCTGGACAGCTGCTGATAGAACGGCAGCAAGCCACTCGCCTTCAAAACCGAAAGAATGGTGCTGATGTCCTCGAAAACGGGACTATCTACCGGCTTGACTGGCCGCGTAAAGGCATTCGTATCCTGCGCGCTCCTATAGGGAGAAATCCTTCTCGGATGCGAATATGAATGCGGATGCAGACGCGACTTGTGATGCGATTTCATTTCAATTACCCAAGTGTTGGGCCTCATTGCCGACAGGACACTGGCGAAACAACTGCACTAAGTAGTCATAGTCCAATTGTAACGCACACGTGCTTATCAGATCGGAAAAAAAGCTGGTGACATGGGTTATGCTTATCGGCCGATCGGCTTATCGACCGCGTGCATTAAAGTAATGAAATTTTGGAGAACTGAGCCACAATAACTGTGGGTTATTATCGATGACTAAACATGAAAACTTGGACAGGTTTCGGATTAGAGAACTAGATCTGTGCTACGTTGTTTAGTTTTCCCACTCTCACTTACCTCTGTGGCCAGACAGTCGAACGAGATGCATATGATAATCATTATGGTAATCTCGGCCAGCACCCAGGCGAGGGATAGTCCCACTGTCTCGTACCGCTTTTGCACATAGCTTGCCGTCGTGAGTGTGGCAAAAGCTAAATAACTTTGATTGGTGATCGTATAGAAGGAGAAGCCGAAGAAGAAGAGCAGTCCGACACCGACGATCGCGTTCAGATTTTCGGTAATATACCGAAATTTGCAAAATACCTCGATGAGATTACTCAGCTCCAGCCAATCCTCCTTTCCATAGACATGCTTATTCCTTTGGCCAAATTCCTCCAGCCGTGTGTTAAGGAATACAACCCGCTGGGCCAGGCACATAAGCATTGTGCGCAAATAGAGCGTAAAAAGGCAAGAATAGACCATCTGCAGCACGTAGATCGATGTCAGTGTCATCTGACGCACGGGAGTAATATTGCTGAGGAAATGTATGTAGTAAAAGCCAACAATGACAACGTTTGCCGAAACGAAAACAATTAGAGCGCTGATATAGCGGCAACGGTAGACCTTTACAAATCCTTGCTCCTCCAGATATTCATCGATTTTCAAGATGTCACGTATTGTGCGAAAATGCTTGGCCGAGTTCAATGTGCTGGCAACCACCAGTGCCGTATAACTAATGATACAGAACAAGGTCTCAATGGTCAGATTCTTATCTTCGGATTCGCCTTTTATGTGGTCCAGCAGCTTGTATTCGCTGGACGCGAAGAGCACATCCTGGGCAAAGAAAAACGATGAAACCACAATTAGCAGGCACAGTCCCGCGTCCATATATCTTGCCCTTCAATGTTTGCTGCAAGTTATCCGCATGATCGCCACGCAGAAAGGGCAATAGACCGCAAAACTTGGAGGGCGTGGCCACAAAGAGTAAGTCGCGAAATATTTTCATAACTGTCTAGCCGGGAACACGTTTCCGAATTAAGCTGCCCGAGTCTACATGGCAGTTGAAGCATTTTCATTACTTAAGGAAGCTTTGGGGGTTTCATTATATTTCAATGATGAGATCGTTATAGAAAATCACCATCGATTATGGTTATCATTTCTGGCAATACTTTTCTAATAATGTACGATTAGGAATTCTGAAGGATCTACCGAATTCAGCTCGTGAGATACCAATTATCTCTTATTATAAAACTCTCTGTTAATTAAAAATTAAAATGCTCTAAACCCTAATTTCTTTAATTATATGTTTTTCCTTATATATTTTACATTTTAACAGTTCCCTTTCCATTGCATTTCTGGCATATGTATTAGATTTACTTCTGAGATCTAGAACAGAATGAATCATAAGCTGCGAAAGACTATATTCACGTCTCTTAAGGTGCAATAAGCAGACATAATACGCCCAGAGATTATGTGCATGTAGCGTAGTATGTACAACTAATACCTACCCTCAAATATGGCGTGTAATTGTTATGTATTATCGCCTGTCCGCATCGAATAAAATGGAATAAATATTTGTCACACCTATTGCTCCCCCATAAATAACTGCCAACTCACCCACATACTCGCTCTCTCTGGCACACGAACACACACACACACACACGCACACGCAGGCAGAGATGGGAGAGCTGTGGCTGTAGCTGTAGATGTGGGAGCTGCGATGTAGATGCCTGCGCCTCGTGCTCAGCCTCGGCAATTTTCCACCCCTAATGAGGAATTGCAATTCTCAATCAATTCGGCGCGCCGGCTTTATGTGTGTGTGTGTGTGCTCAACTCCGCCCCTGCCTCCCGCAATCGTCTTCTAAAGCTTTATAACGGGGAGAAACTGGCACACTGTTGCTTTATTGTTGTTGCTGGTGTTGCTGGCGCTGCTAATGGCGCTGCCTGCCTGCTGCTGCGCTACTCTGACGTCACGACAAGGCCGTGGTCAACGGCCAACGGCAACAGATACAGACATACAGTGCGAGCGCAGTGGGCCGAGCCGAGGTCTTATCAACAGCAACATCAAGGCGCAATTAATGCGAAAATAATAATCAAAGCGGATTAAAGAAAATACGAATAGCGGAAAGGAAAAAAAAACAACGAAACGCGTGAGAATATAAACATAAATAAAATCAATTGGAAAGTGCAAAATAGCAAATTGTATTTAACGCGTTCGTCATGTGGCTGCTGGCGCTGCTGCTGATGCTGCCATCATCGCTTGGCCACGCCCACTATACAAGCAGCGATGTCGTCTATCACACACTGCCCCACTTCTGGACAGGAGTTGGTCTGTGTCCAGCTGGTGAGATCAATCACGCGTCAATTGCAGCCTCGCTGGAACAGCCGGCAATGCAACTGAATCTGCGTCAGATTGCCGCGCTGCCTGTGGGCGCGATTACGCACATACGCATCCATTGGCTGCTGGAGCTGGTGCACTTCCTCGAGTACAATACGGAGGGTGTGCCCAACTACGATTACGAGCGATTCGACAAGTTTGTCGATTTTCTGCAGGAGTTGCGACTGGCACCGGTGCTGGAGTTCATGGCCAATCCGGGTCAAGTGTTTACAGCAAATCCCGAACGTAATTGGTTTCTCTGGGAGCACTTTGCCAAGAACACAATTAATCATCAGTTGGGTAGGCAAAAAATCATTGGGTAAAACGTTTTGATTAATGTTCACGCCTTTTTTTTCTTCCACTGCAGCTCGGCACGGCGCAGCTCGTTTATCCAACTGGCGATACGAGACCTGGAATGAGCCGGATTTGCGCACATATAACAAAATTAATTTTACAGCCGAATCCTACTTGGAGTACGTGCAAGCGGTGCGCCGAGGTTTGAGCATGGCCGGCGGCAGGCGCAAATCCAAGCGTCAGCAGCAGCAGGCTTATCGTGCCCTGCGCGGTCCGGCGGGTCTGTTCAAGTCGCAGGAACGCCATCCGCTCTGCTGGCGTCTGCTCGAGGTGTGCAATCAGCAGCTGGTCAAATGTCCCATTGATATACTGACATATCATCGCAAGGGTTTGGATGGCAGTGCAACGGAAATTCTTAACGGATCGTTGTCGCTGCTCTCGAAGATTTACCACGACTATCCGCAATTGCAGCTGCTGCCAGTGGCCAATGAGTAAGTTTGCTATTCGTTTCAGTTGTGCTCGTATTACCAATTATTTTCGCAGCGAGGCGGATCCTATTGCTGGCTGGAGCACACCGCGAGACTTTCAGGGAGATGTGCGATATGCTGCCACTTTGATGTCCACTGTCATGATGCACTGGCATGCCAAGCTTGCTGGCGGTGTTATGTCGCAACTGGAGTCCATTAGTCATGATAATGCCTTCCTCAGCTATCATCCACACGAGTTCAGGCAGCGGTAGGTCGTGAAGAGGTTGCCCAGGCTGGTCATTCACATCTTTCTTCCTCTCTCTCTCTCTTAGCACTCTCCTAGCACACTTTCGTATGAACGAGACGCAGCCACCACACTCGCAGTTCGTGCAGAAGCCGGTCTATGCGGCGCTGGGCATGCTGGCCAAACTGGGCACACGTGCCGCCGACCTGGAGCTGGTAAACATGGACAGCAAACACAGCGTGCAGGTGCTACGTAGCATCTCGGGCAATGGTGTAGCACAGTATATGGCCACCATTTTTCTGAGTCCCGAGCAGGCTGGACCACAGCTGACTGCCTATCATCACAAGTATACGCTGAATATGTCGATAGCCAACGAGTCGGCATTCATTACCGAATTGCTGGTGCCGCACAGCACAGATCCGATGCATGTGTGGCTGCAGGCCGGTAGTCCAGCCTATCCGAATGCTACGTTGCGTGCGGCAATGCGACGGGCGCAGACACCTCGGCTCTACGAAACGGGTCCCATTTGGCAATACAACAGCGAGCTGGTGGTGAACTCGGCAAGCTTGCCGTTGCCGTGGGTGATGCTACTGCGCGTCTGCTCGGCTGCGTGGCCCAAGCTGAAGCGACCGCAGCAACTGGAAATTGTGGAGGTCACCAATGGCGAGGTCTTCATCAGCTGGAGTGAGCATACACGATCCACACAGTGCCTGAAAAGCTACGAAGTTTGGTTTAGGAAGCGTGACGCCTCCGCTGATTGGCTGCTCATATCGCAGGGCTGGCACCTGCCCTATCCATCTTTTCAATACGCACCTGCTGCCAATGGTAGCGTCAATGGTAAGATATTGATATCGAGTAGTCAAGGAAGTTTGTAAAATATTTCTATATTTCTATTGAATAGGCTTTTATAAGGTGCGTGGCGTGGATGTGTTTAACGAGAGCAGCGCCTTCTCGCAAATAGTCGAATATTTGGAGTTATAATTGAAAACAGGAAATCTATCAGACCTTATTATTATACATGGGTTATTAACATATCGGGCATATTAGATGAAACATAATCAGGCTTTGCTTGGCCACAAGATGTGCGCTGTTCTCCCAAAATTCGGCAATACTCTCTATCCCTGACTCTTTATCTCCGTCTCGAATCAATTGGAATGGAACTGACTATAAAATGGGGCACAAATCTTCGGAGCAGCGTTACGTCTTGTTTACAATACAAGTATATCTCATATACATAAATATTTATATAAATATACATAGTGTTTGTATGTGTTTTGTGTAATACAATTATTAGTGCCAAGAAACGGAGGCCAAAAGCGTATAGAGCGTTATACAACTGAAATTTTTGTTGGGCTTATATTTAAGTAAAGCTAGATTCTGACTCAGCCCTCGGCATCCAGTACTAACCACTTTTCATTGATGTGCTCAATCTGTTTGGTCAGAATGGGATTGCGCACACGCACCTTGATCTCCAGTTTGCCGCCCACCTGTTTGCGTCCCTCCATCAGCTATAATTGAAAACATAATCAATTAGATATTCGATTTTACATAATTTATCAAACTGTTCCACACTTACATCGTAGGTATCGTGTATATCACAATTTGTTTCCAGCGGCGCCAGCTTAACAGTTACGGTACCGATTAATGTGTCGGATCGCAAGAATCCTCTGAAACAACATACGGGCAGTTTACGACTTAGTCCACAACAATCAATACTGCAGCTATTTTTTATGCATTTTTTTTGTTTTTGTTTATTAATTTTGAGCGATATTTTTGCGTAGCATTGAGCGTATTTGAAATGAGTTTTTGTTGGGATTTGAGGCGTAAGAATTTGTAAAACATATTTATTAAAACACATTTGAATTGGATGAGCAATGTTTGATTCAATGGATATGTGAGCCTACGGATTGAGCGTGCTAAACTCACAACATGATAAAGCTCTAAAACAAAACTATTATCAAGTTCAAGTAAACTTAATTTTACCACAACCAAAACAAGCTTTTAGCCGATATTATTACAACACAACAACTTAAATTGATCAAAGTATACAACAAATATAGTAATAATAGATAAATTTCGTTTGAAAAGCATTAGAATAACTCGTAGAAGATTCCAAAACTACTCTATTTTGTTTTAAGCTGAGATCAAGTGCTTCTTGAATGGATTGTTGAAGAACTCTTCATGCAGAACATGTTTACCAAATGACTTGAATAAGCTCTTCCTTTTTTCCTAGGTTACTTGATATGCATATGCGGAAGCCATTAGTACGATTGTGCAGTTTAATGCGATTAGTTTGGTAGCTTCGTTTGACTCACCCTCGAGAATAGATCTCGAACTTGACGCCATGGCGCTTAATAATTCGATTGAATTGTCGATTGCCGCGTTGGATATCAACCTTAAACCGTTCATTGTAGTCCGGACTGTCTGTGTCCTTGATAACATTTGTTTTCGCTTTGAAAAACTCATCCTGCATTGGGAGAAAAAAAATCAGTTGATGATATAATTAATGGTAAGATGCTTGCAGCTTACGTTCAACAGCGGATGCTCGACGCGCACATAGGTGTCCACATCTTTGGGATTAGCCACATTATAATTGATACCACGCACCACAACAATTTCCAGCTCGTTATCTGTCAGATCCGTATTGCAGTGAACTATATTGAAGGAACGCTTCTCATAGTGAAACTTGGGCAGTGTGTGATTCTTGCGCTTGGAAAATCGCACCAAATCCAAATCCTTTTGCACTGTTAGGGCGAGATTCTCAAATCGATTCATGCCGGCGACATCACCCATCGCCTTGTGATGATCACGTGTATTTTTACACATCATTAATTGCTTAGCCAATTGCTCCTCGATTCGTACACCAATCTCGCAGATGTCATCCCCAGGATCACATTCCTCTGCGGACACAATGGCAAACGATGACTCCAGACTGTCTCGTTGTGAGGGCGGCACAGGAAGCTAAGTGATGAAAAAACTTGATTAGTTTAGCCTTTAGCTAGCAAATAATTTACTCACCGTATTAAGATCAACCGGCAATCCACTACTAGCAGCATTCAACAGAGACTCGAATCCCTTATAAATCTTTAGATATTCCTTGGCTTGATCGATTTCACCAGCTTTTTTGGCTGCAATGGCAGCCAATTTGAACTCCTTTTGCCGTTCGAGAAGCAATTTCATTTGTTGTTCGGCCAGATTGCTCTTTTGATGGTTGCCAGATGTGCGCGTAGTCAGTTCCTTCGACTGTGGCGGTGTTGGCGCCTTACGAATCCCAGTTGGCGTTGCGTTCCCCGAGCTAGTGGGCGTGCCACCAACTGATGTACTCGCCGTGTCAGGCGGAGATGCAGGTGACATAGGTGGTGATGTGGGCGCTGCTGCTGGAGCAGCGGCTGCACTGGGTATCGGTAGTGGCCCGAAACCTGGCGTTGGAAGCTCATCGTAAGCCACAGGTCGTCCCGCCTTGTATTGTTTGATCGCGTCTTCATACTGTTTCACAATGCGTCCATAGCGACGAGCTTTGCCACCGTTGTTCTCTGCCTTTGCTTCGGTCTCGATAGATTTGTATTTATCCAACCGCGACTGTAGTTCCTCTAGTATTGTCCCAGGGGCTGCAGATGTGTTAGCAACTGGAGCTGGCTCTGCTGTTGGTGCGGGAGTTGGTGCTGCATTAGATGCTGTTCCAGCAGAGTTTTCTTCTTCCTGCATCTTTGCCCAGAACGCAAGGAATTCGCCGGGAGGCGGTGGCATGTCACTCAGATCAACTTTTTCACCATCTTCGTACCTTTTGACAACGACATCGAATTGCTTGACAACACGCAAAAACTGCAAGGCAGTTGCTGTGTCGCCGCTTCGCTTTGCTTGCACTGCGGCCGCTTTGTATTCCGCTTGACGGCTTCGCATATCTGACACCAAGGGATCTACCGGTAAAACTGGCTGAATAGGTGTGTCGACAGCAGATGGCGTACTAGCTTCTGCTGGAGGTGAGCTTGGTGTAGGCGGTTCAGGGGCTACACGCGTAGGCTGCTTAGGCTCCTCTGGTAGAGGTGTTTCCTCAGGTGGTAGTACTCCTGCTGGCTTCACACTCACTTCAGGAGGAATGTCATCAACATTGATCGTCTTTCCAGCTGCGGATTGCTTATGTAGATCCTGCAGGGTCTTAAGGCCACGTGCGTAACGTCGCGCTTTGGCCGATTCTCCAGCTGCTTTGGCATTGGCTTCAGCCTGTTTGTACATCTCCAGTCGCTGTCTTATTATGCCCAATGTGTCAACTGTGGTTGTAGGCAGAAAAGTTTGTACCGGGTCTGGATCAGCTGCTGGAACAGCAGCTGGTTGCTCCGGCTCCTCCTCTTCCATGTCACCCGTAATACCATGTAGCTCGCCCAACAGATCAGTATCATTCTCAAGGGCATCATCGTCGTCATCATCGCTGACATCACGCATACTATCGGCTATCATTTTGTCCAAATCACTACTCGGCATCAATTTTGGCTTAGGTTTTGCCTTCGGCTTGCGCCCTCCCCCACCAGTAATTGCTGCCAACTCAGCCTCTAAGTCGCTATCACCCGCATCACCGTCATCACCATATCCAGCGCTGGGATCAAAGTCATCTGGTATATCCGTTAAACCAAACTTATAGAAAAACGAAGGTATGACTCATATCAATGACAAAACAAGACGAGCTGATATTTACCTGGGACAAATCATGCTGACGTCGCTTGGAAGGCTCTGGCTTTTTACGAGAGAACATTGTGTGATAGTTTTTGAGACGGACCTTAACAATATGACTCTAGGTTAAGCACTCGCTTCCCTTTGCTCTAAAAAAATAAACACTAAATTGCGATGCAATCCTACGCACCAGACAATAACAACACTCGCTGTTATCGAAACTAGAGATGTGTGTTCTATCGCTTATCATTTTGGTAGCTTTATCGTAACAAAATATCAGATAAAAATCATTTATAACATTTAATACTAATATTATATTGATCAACAATTGAAATTAATTTTTCATATCAATATATTTTGAACATGATTAAATTTCAAAGCTGAATTTATCGATGGGGAAATTTTATTATAATACCCTTTTATATTGTACAACAATCATTTATGTGTGTTTTAAAATTTCCTAGAATCGTATTCTATTCCCTTCGTGTAAACTTATCAAAAGCTGCAGCACTGATAATAAATCACGCTTACCCAGTAATCGACCATCTCTACATTAGATTTGTATCGATGATAATGCCACCACAGTGCACAACAGTTTGCGAAAATTTCGAGTAAAAATTTATATTGATTGACAAATTGTTGAATTTAAGAAAGGCCGATTAGAAATTTAAGAACAGTGTTCTCTGTGCCGAGACATGCATTAGTGTGCACTGTGAATTTTCTGCCTATGCTGGCTGTGAAGAGTGTGTGAATCGTTGACAAAGCTCCTTAATTTGGTTCCGATTAGTCCGTTTTTTTGCAGCACTCATTGTGCATTTTCCACCTACGCTCAGGCAATAACGGCAAAGTCTATCAAACGATAAACGAACTGAAGTGGGGGAGAAGGGGTCTGAGAAACTGATAAGTTTAAGTAAAGTGTGGAAATAAACAAACAGATTGTCATCGGTACCGACGGTGTAGGGTGTAGGCAACGGGCGTGGCTTGAACCAAAATAAATTTGAGAACACTGGAGTCAGCAACAAGTAGGCGGCTGCTATGGAAGAGGTTACGCTAACGGAGCCCGAAACACGTTTCTATAGCGAATTGTTCCAGTGCTGCGATGTCGAGAATACCGGTAAAGTGCCCATGTTGAAAGCTACGGAGCTTTTTCGGTCAGCGGACATTGCCAACGAGACAGTGATTGAGGTAGGTCCAAGAAATTAATTAACTGACCAGATCGTGTTTAACTAATTATTACATATCTCTTTTTCCATAGATTACCGGCTTGGCTGGCATACCCGGCGCCGCTTTGCATATCTCGCGAGCTCAGTTTTATTCATGCCTCAAACTAATTGCCGCCCATCAAGCCGCTATGCCATTACGTCAGGAGCTAATAGCTGCCACAGTGCCATTGCCTTTACCGCATTTTAGTTGGAAAGAAGCTGCCACGGCGTCAACTGGCACGTGTGAGAATGGTTTGGGTGCACTACCTCCACCCCCGCCCACAGATCGTAGGAACTCATTGCGCCGTAATTCGAAACAACAATTGGACACCTCGGACGTGCCCAGCACCGATTCCGAGGTGGAACAAAACGAATCTAGTTGTGGCGGGGATTTTGATGAGCTGGCTACTGCCGATGTTGTTGTCATCAGCAGTAGCAGTAGCCACGAAACAGTGCGTATATCTTATCACACTTAAGCAAATAAGCTTTAGATATTAAAACGTTGCTTGTTTTATTCCGTAGCGTCGACGTGGCGCGGGTGGCTCCCCGGAGGCGTGGAGTACGAATAGTGATAGTCCCACGCCTACTAATAGTGTAGCGGAGCGTCCTTGGGCACAGGATACATTGTGGCAGGGACTGCTTGGTGATGAGCATCGTCAGTTATTGGGCACCGAAGAGGAATCTTCGGATCGTCACAGCAGCGACGATGAAGACAACGAAAACGAACTAATTACGCTTTATCAGATCACAGCTGAGCAACGCGAGTACTACAACAAACAGTTTCGAACTGTGCAGCGTGATCCGCATGGTCTGCTCTCTGGTCAGGCAGCGCGGTAAGAAATCCTCCCAACCATAACTAATAACGACTAATCGTT
Source organism: Zaprionus inermis (assembly GCA_018151445.1). Lineage (NCBI taxonomy): Eukaryota > Metazoa > Arthropoda > Insecta > Diptera > Drosophilidae > Zaprionus > Zaprionus inermis. The sequence continues at coordinate 1,478,673 of JAECXD010000634.1, read as the reverse complement.
AATTTCTCTAGCATCTTCTTTGAGAAGAGCCGAATTCCCGTCGAGGAGCTGCGTCACATTTGGCAGCTGTGCGACGTGACACGTGATGGTGCACTTAGTCTATCCGAATTCACAGCTGCCATGCATCTGGTTGTGCTGCGTCGCAACAATATACCGTTGCCAAGCAGCCTGCCACATTGTCTGCATCCTAACGTGCTGGCCACAACATCATCAACTTCATCGTCATCGTCGACGCAAGCGCACATACCTCAAGAGCCGCCTGAGGCTGATCTCCTGCACTTGAATGACGATGACGATGAAACAGAGCATACGGACAATACAATTATTAGTAGTTCCCAGGCAAAGCCGCGTCCCACTGTGCCCAACGAGAAGAACATTATGAATCTTAGCACAATCTCGACATCCTCTCAGGCTAGCAACAGCAGCTCGAGGCGTGGTGAAGTAACGGTGACGACAATAACGCCGCCACCAATTAAAACTCGAAGTATTTCCAATTCGCCGAATGTGGAAAAGCCAACAACAACAACAACATCAGCAACAGGATCTGTACCAGTAGCTGCAGCAGCAGCAACCAACGATGCCAGCCAATGGACCAAGTTCAGTGAATCTCCGACAACGACATCAACAGCAAGTGGTGCCACTGTGGCTGCTGCAACTGCAGCAGCAACTGCTGTTCCTGCCGTTTCTAGTCCCGGTCTTAAGCCAGCTCTGTTTGATATGAAACGCACTGCCCAAGATGTTGGTTCCAATCCTCAAATCTTGCATCCCGTTCCGCTGCGAGTGACGCCTATAGGTGAGAGAAACCAGGTTTCGAGCTAGAGCTTTAAAACTTTCGTTTTAAACCATTTAAAGGTACTGCCGTGGCAACTATCGATCCAAACAATTCACTAGGTACAAATGCAAATGACATGGATGGTGCTGTTCTACGCGAGGAGAGTCCCAAAGCGATGGCAACGACAACAACAACGATAACTACTTTAAACAATCAAACTGGCTCGCATCGTGATCGAGACTCTATTTCAATGCAGAGTAGCGATCTGCGTGCTATACAGCGTCCACAGGCTAAAAAGCTACCACCAAAGAATATTGGTGCATTGCCACCGCCGCCACAACGAGAGCCAAGCATTGGGTCAATTGGTGTTAATGAACCATCGGAACCGCCAGCGCCGATGACAGTTGCCTACTCGTCATCTACGATCACAGTAACCGGAAGTGCCAAAAAGGAGCCACCGCCTTTGCCACCCCCAAGGCCACACAGACACGCGCGTAGTAGCAGTTTGGACTTAAACAAATTCAAGATAGGCGCCGCAGGCGCTCAGCAACCTGAGGTGAGTGAGCTCAACCGCAGCCTAGTCCATTTGTCTGTCTGTGAGAGTGTGTGTTTGTGGATATTTGTTACCAATAACTTTTACCAACTAACATGTCCATACAGTAAATGCATTCGGAACACCGAATATATGTACTACTCCAAATCCCTAAATCCCTTTTCTTTAACAATAAATGTTTACCTTACGTGACTGTATTAATTTATTTTTACTTATTTTGTTCACAATTTGTAATATAAACCCCATTTTAATTAAGATAACCGCGCAAGCCAGCTTTGATATGCAAACCTCGGCGGGTTTTGCCGATTTCACGCACTTTGCCGATGACGCGAATGTTGTAAGTTTATCTGCATCTAATAAAAACTTGAAACTTGACTACAAAAACTTGACAGCAATTGGCAGTAGCTTTCTATTAGTGTTATGCGTTCAAATTTCTTTAGTGTAAAATTAATAAATAGTATAGTTTCGCTGCAGTTGTGTAACAAGATCATATAGTAATGTCATGTTTACTTACAGTTGGATGCAAGCGGCAACAATGCAGTCAGTAGCGCCACCGCCTCTATTGCCGAGCAACAACAGCATTCACTGCCGCCGGTACCGCCACCTCCTGCTTTTGTGCCACCAACACGCATCTCGTTGCAATCCCAACAACGTATCTCAGCGTTCGAGGTTTACCGCAAGCCGGAGACACCAGCACCGGCCGGCACAACATCGGCTGCATCGAGCGTGGCATCGCAATTACCCAATGCAGACAGCTTTGAGAAGCGAGTGACAGCCATAAGCGACTCATTGCGACACGTGTCCTTTAAGCAGAATCAAACTAGCACAACAGAGCTTCTTCAGCGACTACGTGAACAAAACAATTCTCTGCTGCATCTGTGCAATGATCTCAGCGACGAGCTTCTCAGCGTGCAGACGCGCAAGGAGGAAATGCGACTCAAGCTGGAAAGATTTTCGGCAACCGGTGCAAGTTTGGACCCCGGTTCAGAGTCCACAATATCTGCGCCCGTGACAGCCAACGTGACTGGTGGCTCCTCATCAGGTTCGACTGGTGGTGCCCACACAAATGTTTAAAGCAGCTATATTTGTTTGTTTTTTCTCCTGTTTCTATATATGTTGCTTACACCGCGTATATCACACATATATTGAAAACGAGAAGCATAAATTTTGTATTGCACGTTGTTTCAATTTGTTGTTAATTTAATTCTAGGCTAGTTAAATCTCTAATGCAACAAAGGAAACAATCGACAACAACAACAGCAACAATAACAATAATGCCGCCTCTTAAAATTCATATTTACGCAAATCAATTTATGTATACTTCTCTTTAGCGCACAAAAAGCTAATGGAACTAATTGTTAAAAGTAAATGTAAAATGTAAACGACATGAAAAACACAAATCGCTAGAAGATATGTGGCCACAAAGTGGAATACTGTGAAAAACCGCAAATATATTTTTCATTCGCATTTCTTTGGTTACCCCAAACAAAAAAATGAGGTAAAAAACATATACAAATCTCTGCTTTATACTAAATTTAATTTGCCCAATGGCATAAAATCACTATATTTAAATTAATAATTTTGATGTATAACTTAAAAACTGGCAGAACTACGAAAACTCGAAAAGTCGACCTTCTCATTCATTCCGGCAAACAAAGCTAAATTATAAAATAAATGTCATTAAAAAAAAAAAGAAAATTACTTGTAACAAATTAAAAGCCAGACTTAAATTCTTAAGTATTAGGAAAGTTAAACTGATAGAGAAACAGAAAGCAAAAAAAGAAACGCAACCAATTTAATTTCCTTGAAAGCTTAGCTTAGGGTAAGTTGTTTTTCGTAACTATTTTCTCAAAATACATATACAAAAGTTGAAAATATGTACATATATCAAGATTTTCGAAAGATTCCAGAAACAATTACATATTTAATTTACCGGACCAGAAGTGTGGTGTCTTCGAATTTATGAAAAGAAAGCAAATATATATACATATATATCTTTTGAATATGCGTAGTTATTTTCTTTTGCATCCTTAACCATTTAAACAAATTAAATTATATTTTTATATATTATTTCTATTGTCAGCAAGAAATAAATCATCAACATGTTAAACATTTTCGAAGACTTACAAAATAAAAAGTGTGAACGAAAAAGAAAATGGTAAAGATAAACAAACAAAAAATTAAAGTGATATTAAACACTATGTAAACTCATTGTAATGTTGCAGCGTAACAAATGTGAATTGTTTTGAGGGATATATGTATATCTACATGAAAAAATAAAAAGAAATGTATTAAGTTGATGTTAAAAATGCTAAATGCAATAAATATATGTACATAATTGCTTTATGGAATATTGTGGTGATGCCACTATCCATTAAGGAAGCGTCTAACTGAACGGTAAAGTATTTCGGTCTAAAATATATACTAATATGCTTTGAAAATGCACGATTTGTGCTCGAATTTCTTGTGTTGCTTTATTCAGTTCTATTCTGTTTGAACAACTATAAAGACCGCCAAAGGCAATGCAACCCTGCGAGCCGTAAATTAATAAATTTGCGATAGCAGACGCACACTGCTATCGATTGTGCTGCACGCCGCTACACATCACTAACACTTTGCGGCATTGGAGCAAATTTTCGCATAATTTGCGATACATTTTTACGTGTGCATTGTACAAAATTTATTGCTTAAATGGTGTAAAACGCATAAAACTATTTGCTGCGTGCATGCCAATCACTTGCAGCCATCTATTGCGCGTTACGAAGGAAAACAAAACGCAGGCGGAGGGAAAAAAATCGACCGATCGAGCGACAGAGAACAACTGGGAAGTGCTACTCAAGTGTAGGTTAGTTTACGTTTGCGTTAAGACAATGGGATTTTAATAATGTTTGTACAATAGAGCCGTAAGGTAAACAATAGACGATGGTCTCTTCCTCATAAGTAAATACGTCAATGTTAATCGCGCTATTTGCGCTCGCACATTTGCCAATCTTTCATAAGCCGCTGCCATTGCAACCATCAAGGTGTGGCAAAGGCAAATGCAAAGGCAAACCAACAACAAAGCACGCGAGCACGACAACAATTACAGCAACAGAAACAGCAATAACAGCCGCAGCTACTTCTACTAAAGCAAACAGCAAAAGCAACAATAACGCTCATTTAACGGCATTAACGAGCAACAGTAATTTGCAGACATCAGGCACATCAGCAGAAATCGAGCTTCTTATTGAAACCCGCCTCAATATGAGCACGAATGAACAGGATAAGGATGGGTCCGGCACCGGAGTCATCCCCATCGCGGCCAATGGCAATCAATTGGATTCAAAAAAAATCGAAATTATGTATGTTATCAAACCGTTTCTTCATCTCGAATTTCAACCTATTTTATTCCTCTTCCTTAGCACCTTTAAGCCATATGACAAACAATGCTGTTACAGCATCAAAACAAATCATACAAGGGTAAACGGCTGTGGCGGCTCTCATGCTCGTGGCTCCTCCAAGGTCAAACTTAAAAATGTCGTTGACTATAAGTGGGAACAGAAATACTACTACCCTGGGCATTTGGTTGCAGTGCATCGTGATGGCAAGCATCTAGCCTATGCTATTAATGGTAAATCTTATCTTGACGTAAATTCATAAAAGTCGAAGGAAAAAGTTGGTTTTGTAACAGGTGTTTGTAATTTCGTAATCTATTTTACTTTTGTTTTAACAGTGAACAACAAAGCCACAGGTATGGAAGGGATGGTTCGCGTTTGCAACACCAGCACCAGTCAACGCGCCCTTATCAAGGGCATGAGCGGAGAAGTACTGGATCTACAATTTGCCCATAGCGAACGGGAACGAATTTTGGCCGTGATCGATGTAAACTCTTTGTTTGTGTATAAAACTGATTTAATTGATAGCAACTTGATGTGCAAACTTGTGCTAAAAGTGGATGATCCTATCGCAAACTACGTCCCCGAATTTGATATGGTTTCATGGTGTCCCTATATCACCAGCAATAACCCCAATGCAGGCACCGGATCGGGTGTCATCAGTGCAGGTGGTGAAGAAGAAGATGAGAATCAACTGTTGATTTGGTCTCGAAAATCACAGTTCCAATGCTTTCACATCAGAATGATTGTATCGGAACATGGAGTAAGTGCTTAGAGATCTGATGTAAAGAACAGGATATATTCACATATTAACATTATAGCGCGGTCGAATACAGCCATCGGTGTTGGAAACAGGGTATCTGAAGATTGAAGAGGACTCGTTAATAACCTGCGCAGCTCTTTCACCAGATGGAACAACTGTTGCTGCCGCCTGTGCTGATGGTTTGGTACGTTTCTATCAGATCTATTTGTTCGATGTGCGCAATCATCGATGTTTACATGAATGGAAACCTCATGACGGAAAGGCTGTAAACTCTTTGTTCTTTCTCGATAATATAAATAAGCCTGTCGAAGAGTAAGTACAGAACACATTTTTTTGACTGAATCGTTGTAATCACTAACTCCATTTATAGCGCTTACTGGCAGTATGTAATTACCACAAGCGATTACAATACCGAAATTAAATTGTGGAATTGCTCACTGTGGGAATGTATGCAGACAATCAATATTGTTGCCACAATCCCGTCTCCAGTGCAACCAGGAAAATTTATAGCAGGACTTGATCGGAGCGCTAGCTACTTGGTCATCTCCAGTCTGGATTCATTGGCAGTTTATGTGATGCAAATAAGCTCTAGTGCCGGTGGGAGCAACAATAACAGCATTAATGATCAAGCTAGCGATAGCGATGACTCAGATAACGGAAGTGTTAGCGGTGGTACAAGCGCCGGTGTCGGCAACGATGCCGTCGTACGGATTCAAAATATTGCCGAATTCAAGTTGAGCTCTGGAATCCTGTCGTTCTCCATTGTGAATGCATGCATGCGTCGACTCAAGAGTACCAATGAGAGCTATTATCCGTTCGAGGAGCCAGATGAATATGATGATGAAAATAATGCCACCACAGATGCCCTGGTGGTACACATGTTTGTCGTCCAGGGAAAAAGTCTGCAAGAATGTCAGATTATCTATCAGCCATGCGTGGCAGAGAAGTCCGAGGGAAGTTTGAATAGCAGCAACAATACCAGCAGCACAACCAATACGATAAGCACCAGCAGCAGCAACAAACGGTCGTTGACTCCGGTGGACGGTGGGTTGCTGCACGCTAGCGAGATCAAACAGGAGTCCAGTTCCCCGCACAACAGCAGCAGCGGCTCAAGTGCCGTCCCATTGGATGCTTTATTTGGCAAGTCCAAACGCAACTCGGCTAGTTCCTCATCGACCTCAGTCGTAGCCGTAGCAGTTGCCGCGTCAGCTGCACCGTCGGCCATATTACAAGAGTCGGCCACATCGAACAAATCACGCTCTGCATCGCCACAATATGGCAACACCTACCCACAATTGAATCTTATGACTCCCGATGCGTTCAATGCAAGTGGCGCTACAGCTGTGCTTCTGTCCACTACCACTAGCAGTAGTAGCACAGGTGGTTCCGATTCCGTCAACACAACCGCTGTGGCCACAGCTGCCAGCACAGATCATTCGGCAATCAATTCGCAGGTGATGAATACGCTGCGAATGTTAGCAACAGTAACGGCCAAGGGAACGGAAACGGCAAATACAAGTCTTCTAAATCTGATGAACAACACACTGATTGAAGATCGCGAGCAGCAGAAACTTAAAGAGAAATTGGAGGCACGCAAGAAGTTTATCGCCATCGATCGCAATCCGGAACGTAATGCGGCCGAGAATTTGGCTAGCGGTGGCTCCAGTCCTAGTCGTGAGGTCCAAGAGATAATGGCTACCCAGGAGGATGCGGATGATTATGAACCGGAGCTGGCGAATCTAGAATCGGATGAGGAAAATAATTACTTTATTATGCAAGCAGGAAAGAAGTAAGTGTTGATTGGCCATATAAAGACTTGGTTTACATTTTGTGCATTTGCTTCTCAGGGACGAGGACCTAGCTAACTCATCGCCATTGCTGCCGGCTGTCGAGGAAGCAGCTGCTAACTGGCTGTCTGATTCCGCAAAACTACAATCTGTGCCAACTAAGAAATCAGCTGAACTTCAAAATGCTGCACAAATTATGTCCCAAGCGGTACAGCATAAGAACAATGGCAATGTGCCACCAACTCTTGGCAACAATAACAACAGCAGCAATACTGCAACATCATTGAATAGCAGCAGCAGCAACAATAATAGCAGTAACAGCCATAATGCAACACTTGAAAATCCTGGTAATGGCAATGCGGAAATGAATGCAAAACTTGATCAACTAATGGGTAAGCATCAACGGTCAAATGACTGACAGTGTATTTATCAAAAATTTTGTTTTTATCCAGAATTGGTAAAATCGCAGTCGCAGCAGCTTAATAAGCTTGAGCATGAGGTTGCCAAATTGCAACATCAACAGTCGAATGCCAGCAACGCGTCAACCATGCAACGTGTCAACGAATTGGCCTATAAACTTGAAATGCAATTGTCAAAACTAATGGAACAATATTTGAAGCGTTACGAGAACGAGCACAAACGAAAGTTAACCGAATTTCTGCTAGCACGGTAAGCAATCATATAGAATTCCAATCGCGTTGTTACGATTATAATCCATCAATTTCTCTTAACCAGCGAAAATCAAAACCGAGAGTTTCGAGATTCGGTGGTCCATGTGCTTAATCAATATGTAATGACTCACTTTACGGACATGATTGGCAAAGTGCTGAATATGGAATTGCAGCGTCAGTTGTTGCCTCTTGTCAATGCCAAAATGGATCAGCTACAGAATCAAATGCAACTGGAAATGGTGCAAAAATTAACTGTATTTGACAAAACGGTGAAAGAGAATATTGCTCAGGTGTGCAAGAGCAAGGTAATACATCAAAAATTCAATACATACTCTTTATAATTATCCAAATTTGTTTCTTTAGCAATTCCTCGAAGCCTTTGGTAAATCCGTTTTGATTGGCGTACAAACAAGCCTGCAAACGACATTCATTGAATCGATGACTACCACATTAATTCCGGCCTATGAGAAATCTTCACAGAACATGTTCAAACAGCTACACGAAGCATTCAGTGTGGGTTTTAAGGACTGTAAGTTATAAAAGTTTGACTTATAGTCAGTAAAAGCAATGACAATTGGTTTTTCTATTTCACAGTTATGGTGGAGTTTAATGCCTACCTTCAAGAAATGCCACAGCCACTCAATGGCGAAGATCTAAGCAACAAGATGGTGATACTGAAGCAATTGGTGGAGACAAATTTGCATAAACATCGCACTGAGTTAACGGACGCTATGCTGGAGACTCAGCGTGAAATGAAGAGCTTAGAAATTTTACTTGCCCGCCAGGTACAGGAGACCATACGGTCGGAATTGCGCAAATATATGGATACCCAGAATATGGCATTGCGTTCGCAGGCCGCGACACCGGCACCAACATATGATCTGCGGGACAGCATAAAACAATTACTGCTGGCGGGTCAAATAAACAAGGCTTTCCATCAAGCATTGCTGGCCAATGATTTAAATTTAGTTGAATTCACACTGCGTCACACGGATCGTATGCAAGTCTTTACGCCCGAAGGCTGCAGGCTTGAGCAGAAGGTGTTGCTTTCACTTATCCAGCAAATCTCCGCTGACATGAGTAATCACAATGAACTTAAACAGAGGTAATTTGTTTTCACATCTTAATTTTTTAATAACTGTTTAATGCGTCTTTTATTTTTGTAGTTACCTCAATGAAGCTCTGCTTGCGATTAACATGTCGGATCCAATAACACGCGAGCATGCTCCAAAAGTTCTCGCAGAACTATATCGCAACTGCCAGCTGTTTATCAAGAATTGTCCTAAGAGTCCGCAGTGCAGTAATGTTCGTCTCCTTATCGCCATGTGCAGTGCCACCTATCGTGATCAGTTTAAATGATATCATGACCATGCTGGTGCACCATCGAGTGGTTGGCACTGACAACTTTAGCAAACCCTACTTCTATACACCGACATGAATAATAATACACCAATCAAGCGACACCCTCACACAAATCAATACACGGATAGTAACACAATCGTTTTGTAATTAAGCCTCTTATCCCGTTAGAAACGTCTCTTAGCTCTAGCCTTAAGTTGAACTTAATCATTTTGATTTTCCCTTTTATTTGAGTACATAAGCTAAAAGTTCCCTGCCCTATACACAACTTCTCGTTATTATTTGTTTTGTTAGTGCTTGTTCATTTTTAGTATATTTTAGATATTATTCTTATATCATGTTCTCGTTGCGATAGTGTGTTTTTCAAATAACTTGCGAGTCCTTTTAGCGTGATTAACAATTGCAATAAGTTAAAATTTATATATGCGTATTTAAAGTATTGATTTTTATTTTCATTTTGTTCCTTATTTTTTGATCGCTTTACCTATACATTATTTCCATTTACAATGACGCTTATCGATGTTAAAGAGCTGATCTATAGAATTAAATTTTTAAACACTTACTAAAACTTTTCAAACTACTTATGAAATAAATTTCTAATGAGAGACGAACAATTATGACGATTGCTAAACAAAAACAAATATTACGGAGCTACAAATAAATGCGTAAATAATAAGCTAAGCCTAAAAAAAAAAAAAAAAAAATTTATAATAAAAAGAAATATATATATATTAATGTATTTGAAAAACAATAAACCATTATTGCATTCAGGCGCTGAAGGTTTCGAAAAGAAACATGCAATGTGAAGTCTGTTGTTTTAATTTACTTATTTATAGATAAACTATTGCTTAATCT